>CM074722.1:216778669-219178669 GCA_037306005.1 Rhinophrynus dorsalis
ATGGATTACAGATTCAGTCAAAAGGGAACATTAAGATAAGACCAACTTTAATAGAGGTGAGAGTTCCCCTTTAAGATTTGGTCTGTGGACCAAACTTCTAAGAAGTCACTGGTTTCCTTGTATTTTCTGGGTAGGTCCCTTTTTGGGTCTTAACTGTCAGAGAGCCGTAGCTCTCCACCAAGCATTCTTTCTTGGAGAAAAAGGCACATATTTTTTCCCCAGAAACGGGGGCACACGTTCCAGCAAACCTCTCGAGCACACCCTGCCACAAAAATCAGCGATCAGCTTTAAATGCTAAGTCTGACAAACCCACCTCCATATGACTTGTAGAATCCTGGTACGTTTTTGCCTGTAGGGGACAGTCTCTGCCTTTTTTGAGACGCTTGGTCATCCACCGTGATGTTCCAGTGGATTTTTCAAGTGGTATCGGAAGGGTATTGTATGGATTTCTGATCCCTTCCCTCATATCAGTGAACTGTCTACTGGAAAAAGAAGTGCTGGTGCCAGTCTCAGACCCCAAGTGTTCTTCAGGTGTCTATTCCTACCTGTTTCTAGGTCCTAAGAAAGACATCTGCTTCCCCATTCTGGACCTCAAATACCTCAGAAGAATGTGGTTACTATAAGCTTCCAGATTGCCATGATGACAAAGCTCAAAGATTCAATGTGCCCTGGGGAGTATTTGACCTTTCTGGCTCTTAAGGATGTGTATTTAAATGTCCCGATACACCCAGGCAGTCAACACTACCTGCGTATTGCTTACAGTTCAAATCATTACCAATTCACAGCTCTGCTATTTGGCCTGGCTTTGGCGCCACAAATCTTCACAAAGATGATTGCATCCCTGGCTGCATTCTTACACGCCCAGGGCATCTCTGATCCTGTATCTGGCTAACTTCCTCATTAAGGCTCCTTTAGAGGAGCTCTTGGCTTGCCATGCCTGAGACTGCAGCTGCATTCTGGTTAACCATAACTGGATCTTAAACCTACAGAAGTATTTTCTGATTCCCTTCCAGGTTCTTCTGATTTTCCTGGGTATGAGATTCGACACCCTTTAAGGGGGAGGTCTATCTTCCAGACAAGACAATTCAGGTTCTGTTCCAGGATGTCTCTGGCACTGGAGTGGGCACTGGGCCACAATCAAGGATTTCATGCGGGTGTTAGGTAATTTGTTGTCAGCCCTGAAGGCAGTTCCGTACTCTCTGTTCCAGATAAGGGAACTTCAGAGGAACATCCTCAGGTCCTGGTCCAGGAATTCAGAGTATTTCCTTCAGCCAATGACTCTGTCTCTGGAACCCAGGGACGACATCCAGTGGGGGCTGCATCAGCCAAACTTGGAGCTGGGGAGGCCTTTTGTGATCCCGGAGTGAGCTTGGGTAACCACGGATGCCAACCTGCAGGGCTGGGGTGCAGTCCTGGTACACCTGGGTGTCCAAGGCAAGTGGACTCAGGATGAGACTCCATTGCCCATCAACATTCTGGAACTCCTGGCGCAGTCGGGCAATACCACGGCTGTGGCATACGTCGGTCACAAAAGAGAGAACAGCATTGAGGTAGCCTGAGGGAGGTGAAGGATCTCCTTAACTGGGCGGAGATGCATGTTCCAGCCATCTCAGCCATTCACATTCCGCGAGTATAAAACATGCAGGTGGGCTTTCTAAGTCGCCAAGACCTAGATGCTGGACACTGGGAACTCCATCCATAAGCGTTTTTTTCTGATAGTCCAGCAGTGGGGGGTTGTCAACAATAGAGAACCTCATGGTGGCCAGAAAGAGTGGTTCTGCTCTCAAACAGGGGATCCCATGGCCTTCACAGCACACTAGATGACCAACCCATGGAGCTTTTATCTCTCCTATGCTTTTCCTCTGATTCCTATCAGAATGGACAGGGCTTTGTCTGATTACTAGCCCCAGAGGGTGTGCATCGCAGATCTGGGCAGCCTGGCCATACATCATACAATTCGGCTACCTCCTAGGCCGGATCTGTTGTTCCAGCATCACCTGTGGTACAAGGATGGAGAGAGTCTGGCTTTGACTGCATGGCTCCTGAAGTGGAAGGGTTTTTCTGCTGAGGTCATATCCTCCGTGATCCATGTACAGAAGTCGGTCTCTTCAAACACATACAAAAGGGTATTTTCTATTTTTCACAAATGGTGCACTGACAAGAACGTGTCTCCACAGGTCTTTGACCATCGCTTGGTGCTGTCTTTTATTCAAGATGGTGTGAACTAGGGCTTCAACTTGAGTTCCCTTAAGGTTCAGTTTACTGCACTCTATTATCTTCCAGAGATGGGTTGCCATCATCCCGGATATAAAGGTCTTTCTCCAAGGGGGGGGGGTTGCTCTTGCCTTCCCCTCCTTCAAGGATCTCACTTCTCAGAGGGACCTTAACCTGATAATTGATTTCTTTCAGGGACCTTCATTTGAGCCTTTTCCTTTTGCTTTTCCATCTCTTTGCGCTAATTGACATTCAAGTTGGTTTCCTCTTGGTAGTTGTCTCTGTGCTGAATGTATCTGAGTTACAAGTTCTGTCTTGTAAACCTCCCTTCCTGGTGTTTCCTCAGGATAAGCCGGTACTTTGTACCTCTTAGGAGATTCATCCCAAGGTGGTCTCAGATTTTCAATTGAATCAGGAGATTGTTGTGCCTTCTTTTTGTCCTGACCCTGCATTTGATAATGAGAGCGGTCTCCATTTGGCAGACGAGGTGTGCTTCCTTAAGGTATGTTCACCATACTAAGCCTTTTCGTAAGGGAGACTTTGTCATCCCTGAGGGGGTCCCAGAGCTGGTCAGACTGTTTCCAGTGTAACCAATGCCTCTTTGATTAAGGCTACCATACGCCTAGCTTATGAGATCAGAAAGAAACTGGTTCCCTTCAAGATCCAGGTGTTTCTTGGATCTACTAGAACCAGGCCTCAACTGAACAGCTGTTAAGGCTGTTACTTGGTCCTCCTTGTATTCTTTCACCAAACTACTGTATCAATGTCTTAGCCCCGGCTGAGGCCAGCTGTGGCCATAAGATACTTCAGACAGTCTTGCCTGTCTAGAGACCTGCCTCCTTTTTTACTTACTACCAGTTGTTGTTCATTAGTTTCTCCTCTCTAATGGCTCTTGTTTTGTGTGTTGTGCTAGTTCCTTGTCCCTTGACACTTTTTTCCCAGGTTATTCAGTTCTTGATTAGTCCTAGGGAACTCTGGTATCATAAGGATGCGCAAGAGGTCTTTTCTCCTTTCCCACTCTGGGAATACTAGCTTTGGTATATCCCTTTGGTACCTGTGTTCCTTATTGGACGTAGGCGAAAATAGGATTTTTGTGTTCTTACCTGTTAAAAACCTTTTGCTCTTTAATCCATATGGAACACAGGTCTCCCACTCAGTGAAAAAGACCTTCATGGTGTTGCTTTCCTGGGCAAAGGAGCCCTCTTAGGGTCCTAATCTTGGGAGATTTTCTTCTCTTCTTTCCCGATTATGTCTTTTTGTGTGGCTTTAGTCACATGAATTCTGGGAGTTAGTAGGCGAACGGGGGATTAGTGGAGGAGGGAGTCTCCACCCCAGATCCCATGCTTTGTGATGTGCCCTGTCCTCCAGGACGAGGGACTCAACTCCTGTTACCTGTGTTCAATACAGTACCCTACAAAAACAAGTGTTCCTGGCAAAAGACATGATCCAATATTTGGCCCTTCAGAAGAAACAGGCAGTTTCCTGGTCATCGGCATCAGTGCAGAGCACATGAGAATGCAAGGCAGCACTCTGTCTCATCCCATGTCTCTGTTTAAATGAGTGAAAGACGATCGTTGGTGGCTTCAATGGTCCCATCTAACACTTGGTTGTCAACATTATGGAGATACAAGTCATTTGCCTAGCTCTCCGTTACTGGTCCCGCTGTTTTGACAGAGACTCCAGTAATTGTCCAATCGGACAGTCCTACAGCAGTTGCACGCATCAGTCGACAAGAAGAAGCAAGTCTACTTGGGCACAGGTGCGGGAGCTCCTTCAGTGGGCCGAAACTGACATTCCAGCTGTCTAGGTGGTTCATATCCCAGGAGTTGAAAACGTGGTTGCAGACATTCTAACTTGTCAGTGTCTGGACCAAGGGAATTGGGAACTCAACCAGAGTGTGTTCGGCATGATCATGCGACACTGGAGGTTACCATCAGTGGATCTCATGGCCTCACACGAGAACCAAAAAGTTCCTCTGTTGTGTGCCATGGATGTAATGTCCATACCAGGGAATTTTCATCTGGTGTATGTATTTCTTCCAATTCCCCTCTTCCCATGTTGAGAAATGTCAGGATGGAGATCGTTTCCTTCAGTCTCTGTTGGTCCTGGTTCTCAGTCTGACCATAATGGAACCCTTTTCCCTTTCCCTGATGCTGAATCTTCAGATCCAAGGTCCAGTTTGTCATCTTCAGGTGGAGAGGTTGGCTTTGACAGCATGGCTCTTGAAACCAGCATCATGAGGAAGGATTTTCTAGAAGCTGTCATCTCTACCATGCTCCAAGCTAGAAAACCCAGTTTTGTCCAAGGTCTATGATAACATTCTACCTCATTATGGTTTTGTCTTTTCTTCAAATAGGCTATCAAGGTTGGCTCCATGTTAATTTTCAGAGGAACATTGCCTTTATCTCTGATGTCAACAACTCTTCCGCTGAATTTGAATTTGGTGTTTGTTCTACAGAAGCCCCACCTTTGACGGACTTCCTTCTGGCAATTGTGTCTTTTTGCAAAGTGCTGAAATACAGGCTTTGTCCTATAAACCCCCTTTCCTGGTCTTTCTCCAGGGTAAGATGATCCTTCATACTCCCTGAGGCTTTCTGTCAATGGTCTCAGATTTCCATCTGTCCTGAGCCTTCTAGCAGGCAGGAGCTTCATCTGTTGGATGTGGTATGCTGTCTGATGTATTAGGTTAATCGTACACAGTTTTTTAGGAAATTTTCTGCCCATTTTGTCATCCCTGAGTACCCCCCGTGAGAGCCTGGCTGTGTCCAAGGTTACCATTGCTTTTTGGATCAAGGTGACCATCCGAGAGACATATGTGCTGTTCCTTTCCGAGTTATGGTGCACTCCACCAGATCTATGACTGTCTCTTGGGCCTACAGGTATCTGGTCACTGCTGAGCAGCTGCGCGTAGTTGTGTTTGCACACCTTCAACAAACACTACCATTTAAAGGTCCTGGCTTTGGCTGAGGCCAGCTTTGGCCAGAAGGTCCCCTGGGTAGTGGTGCCTGTTTAAGGATCCTTCTGCTTTTTTTACAGAATTCTTATCCCAGTTTTTGTGGGGTGGTTTCTGTTTGGTGTGCAAGTTTTGTGTCTGACATCTGAGATTTATATGGTACCATTTAGTCCTGTAGAATACTGGTATTCAATGGAGGAGTTTTTCTCTTTCTCTCCCAGGAGCCTTGGTGGATGATTTGATATATCCCCATATTTCCTGTATCCCACATTGGCTGTAAGAGAAAAGAGATTTTTAGTGAACTTACTGTTAAATCTCTTTCTCTTAGTCCATGTGAAAACAGGACTTCCACCCAACTAAAGGAGTCCTACTGGGGTCTTGCTCGGGGGATTTCCTTATTTTCTCCTGCTTTTTCTTAACTTTGCTATTCTTTGAAAATGAGGAGGTGGTGAGTACAGTTGGGGTTGGGGGAGTCTCTGCCTCCAAGGCCTTCCTTTTTTGTAGGTGCCCTGCCCTCCTCCTCTGGAGGGGGAGTTTTACCCCACAGTCCCTGTGTTCCACATGGACTAAGAAAAGGATTTAACAGTAATTTCACTAAAATACTCTTTTCTGCTGAGGCTTTAACACAGTGGGCCAACCCTCTGCAGTAGATGCACCAATTTCTCAGAATGAATACAGCTTTTCTGCTGGTGGATGCTGTGGCCCTTAAAGATCAGGAAGAGAAGTAACTGAATAGAGGTGAATTGTGCGGCTTCTGGTGCTACCTTGCATCTTACTTTTGCTGTTCCATGTGTACTAGGGTTATGGTTGTCTGGGGGATCAGCTTTTAGATGCTGTCTAAGCGGACACACGCAAGGAGGATCGGTGATTTTTATATTTAAGGTCCTTTTAGCTAATCCTTACCATACTGATGGAGCCTTTGATGTTGATAAACTTACTGTACAGGCTTCATGATTCCCTATGACAGAGTTTGTTTGCTCATCCAGTTTTTTTTCCATAACGAATAGATCATTTCCATGGCAGACCAGTGGGTTTTGCAGGTAATTTCGAAAGGGTACCACAAGAAGGATTTAAAGTCTCTTAAAGAATTCCACGCAAACCCTAGGCAAAGTCTATTTTTGGACACAGTTTAGCATGCAGTGTTAATACCAGTTCCTTCTCAGGAAAGATTCACAGCTTTCTATTCCAGTCTTTTCATTGTCCCCAAAAAGACAGTGGATGCTATTGTTTGGAATATTTAGATGTATAGATTATGCTAATGAAGGCATACTGTGCATGTACTTCCTGTCTTAGCCTACACTATTCCACCACTCACTGATGTTCATCAACACATTGCCCACCGCCTCAGCACTAAAAGGTATAAGTGGGAGAGATTGTGGGGAGATGATGTACAGCTAAGATGAGAAGTGTCTGCATGACATGCCCTAATTAGAATAATCTAAACTGTAAATTACTCCTTATTTTTCTAAAAAAAGCAACTAATATAGGTGATTTGGAAAGCTCTCTCAATATACCCATCATTGGTTTTTAGATGGTGTCCCTTTAAAAACCTCAAAATATAATTGTATACTATTATGCATATGTGTGAACAATATTGCAATTCAAAAATGTCACTTGTTTCTCTTTCTTAAATTTAGTCTCCCTCCCTTTCTTTTACAGGGTTAAGAAACCTCCATCTGTTACACCTATTTACCTGGAGCCTCCCCCAAAAGAAGAAGGAGCTGTAGCTGGCCTTGATCAGTCCTGACCCTTGCACTGCAACTGTCCAGACAAAGCTGTCCTATTACCCTGTGCACATCCTGCAGCAGTGTACTGTAGAGCATAAAAAGCTGCAATTACCATCATGCACAGCTCGCTGGCTGTGGGACCGCACAGTTCTCTGTAGCATTTTTGTAAATTCAGAACTTTTTTGTTAATAGGTTGATCCACTGACGTTGCCCTGAGTTCTCATTTTTTGAGGAATCTTTTCAGTGGCATCTTGCTGCTGATTCACGTGTAGATAACTTCTCTTCAGAATCAGGGCTGTATATGAGAGAGCAAGCTCTAAATAAAGGTCATCCCTTTAGTCCAAGCATATGTACTGTCAAAGACTCCTCAGACATTACAACAGGAATGATGGGATCTCTGTATGGTTACTGTTGAGAACATGGAGTGTCAATCTGTGATTATACTTTTATTTATTACTGGGAGATCATGCACACTATTTTCCCTGCTGTTTCACATTCAGGGTTACATGTATTAAGATTGTGTTCTGGTGTTAATTTAAAAACAGAAGCAGTTGTCTTTGGCTTAACTGAAGTATGGTGTCCCTTGTGGTGCACTACAGTCCCTGAAATAACATCCTTTTATTTAGGAGCATTTGATTCGATGTTGCTTTGCAGCAGTTCACATGCTCTCCTTATAGTACCCGAGCTCCTGCAGTGCCTTATTGCTTTGACAGTCTGTTTCTGACTTGGCTCACCTGTCTTAACTCTTTGAGTGCCAGTGAAGTACACAACGCATTGCAAAGCAATGCCTTGTGTACCCATCTGGCTCTCAAAGGGTTAAAGCTCCATCATCACCCCTCATTCATGCCATTTGCACTTTGATACAAGTAGACATGGTCATAGTTACAGCTTTTTTGACTTGGGAGTGTGTTAGAAAACTCATAATTCATGTCTTGGGTGTTACTGGGTAAGATATCATGTAATTTAGTAGTAATCAGACAGCTATTTCTTATATAAGAGTAGTTGAAAAAAGTAAACAGTTGGTGAATGGAAGAATCTTATTTGAAGTACAGCCTCTTGGAAATCAAAGTTGTCAACCAAGACTGTAGCTTCATGGAACAGCCTGGCTATTTAAAGCTGTCCCCAGATTTTCTGCAGCAGGTGTTGGCCCTATTGCACTAGTATTCTCTATATGGTTTACCAGTGATCTTCCATAGTGTCCCAAGTCTTTAAAATCATACCATTCTGTGGGAGAGCATTAGTGCTCCTGCAAGCAAGTCTTCAAGGCAGTGCATGTCTTCTTTTTAGTGGAAATACATGCCTGGGGGCTGTAACTTGTACAGTTATTTGGTAACCCATGCTGTATAACTTCATTTTGATCCTAATCCTGGTGCAGCTCCTTCAAGCAACAGTGGGCCCAAAAAATCTTACCTCCGCTTAGAAGACCGTATTCTCTCTGTATACAATAACTTTGAAATTTAACACAGTGGCCTTTGCTCATAAAAACAAACTGCTTAAAGTGTTAGTCATGTCCAAAACTGTTTTTATAAGATTTGCAGAGTCTAAAAAAGATTATCATTGCTACAGACCCCATCTCTCAAACCGCTATGGTTGAGCGATATTGGCAATCAAAGTTCCCCCCCTTCCCATCCCTTCTCTTGATGTCAGCTGTAAAGCTGACAGAAGGGGATCCGTGTCGGCTGATATGATGAGGCTCTGCGGCAGAGCTGAAATCCCATCATTAGAAAATAACTACTTCATGGGAACGGTCTACGAAAGTGTGCCTGGTTTCCAGTGAAGTAATGCTTTTCTAATAACGGGATTTCAGCTCTGCTGCAGAGCCGCCGGCTGATTCCTGGACTGGGATCTTCTGCGGTCAGCTAGATGCTGATGTCAGGAGAAGGGGAGGGAAGGGGGAACTTTCATTGCCAATACCTCTCAAACCATAGTGGTTTGAGAGATGGGATTTGTGGCAATCATCTTTTTTTAGCCTCTACAAATCTTATAAAAATATTTTGGACATTACTAGCACTTTAACCATGACTTTTATTAATCGTTTTCACATTGTGGCGCACAAACAGGTCATTTGAAGAGTTTACTGGATACACACAGTGCAGTGCTTTACAAGGTGCTGCCTCTAGCATCCAAAGAGTTGCCCTACATGTGATAACATCATTTGAGAGAATTTTCACTCCTGTAAACTGTATGTTTTGATTATTGTTCAGATCAATGATGGTAGACCAGGGAAACTGGGCAAATTGCTTTTTTTCCACTCAAAATTACTGGAGATCAGCTTCATTTTAATATGTTTATTATTTCAGTTTTTCTGCTTTAACCTTCTGAGTACCAGAGGTGTTCTCGATGCTTTGGACACCCCTCTGGCACTTAAGGGGGTTGAACCAGGAGTGTTTACGTTCAGTCCTCAAGGCATGCAAACAGGCCAGAATTTTAGGGTAGCTCTGATTTAGCACAGGGGGGTGGGAGGGTTAATCAAAATGAATAAGTAAAGCGATAGTAACACTCAATGTGTAAAATTGTTGGGTTTATATTCTTGAGTAAAACAAGGGTACTCCCACTGCTGACAGGTGTTTTATTCAAAAATTATTGCATCTCTGACTTAATTTTATTAGGTGCAGTATCTCAATGGCTTGAACTGTTATATTCAACGTTCTGTTAAATTGACCATAAATCTCCATAGGATGGTGTAGCAACAGCGCCACTGTGAAATTTCATTCCATTGAGATATTGCACCTAAGAAATTCAAATTAGCTTTTGAATAAAATATCTCTCAGAAGTGGGAGTTACCCTTGTACTCAGGAAGATAATCCCAACAATATATATTTTACTATATATTAAGTGCTACTATCCCTTTAAGTCATCTGTGCTTAGTCTGGGATATCCTTAAATCCTGACCTGTCTGCTGTCTGAGGACAAAACGCTGAATATCCCGTGGTATACCTGTACAAATGACGCATTTGTCATCATCTAGCAGTTCTTGTGTTTTGTTTCACTCGGTCTGTTAAGCTCTCTGGTACTTGTTAAATAAGAAGACAAATATTTCCCAGGATTTGTAGTTCAGAAACAAGATGAGATTAGAAGGAAGTGGAGAGCAGTATCACGCATCTAAAACTAAAACACTTTAATAGCCGATACATTTTATTTCCATGGTTCTGTAATAAAATGTACAGTTTATTGCATTCCTTATTACAAGAAAAATACCAGTAGTTATTGGCTTTGAATAAAATACATACACAGTGTACATTGGTATTCCATGAAAAAAACCTAGGGCTGTATAAATGAAGCAAAAAAGTGCATGCAGGCGTATGTTTAAAAAAAAAAAAAAAAAAAAAGGGTGTGTGTGGCATCAATAGTGTTTATCCAATGTTGATATAAAAATAATAGCACAATACATGCACTCACATGTAAATGTTGTTAAGAAAAGCATATGCCTGTAATCAACTATTACTTTACCCATTCCTGCTCGGGTTCTTCAACCACTCCGAGTCCTCCAAGATGCTTTCTCTGAAAGATCTCCAGATCTAATTAATCTCCTGAGATGTGGAATAAAAGCCTTTCCTCCTATGAGTTAAAGTGTATGTATTTATTTCAAACATAAAAAATACTTATTATAGATATATATTTCGCAGCAGACTGAAGCTCCTTTGTTGTATTTACAAGCCAGCGTGACTTGATAATGCGGCCAGCCAGCTGCAAAACGCGTAGTTCATTGGGCTTGCACCACAGATATATATAGTTCTCAGCCTGGGCAGTCAGATTGAGGCAGAACACAGCAAGATGAAACAACATGGTTTAATTGTTGAAGGCCTGCCTCTAGACTGAAAACGTCTGGGCATCCAGAACGAGACGGCACAAAGCATAAATGAAACGGACGATGTTCAATTGTTGCTAAGCTTCACGTCACAAAACATTTTCAGTCCTGTGGCGGACCTTTAACAATTAAACGTTGTTTCATCTTGACGTGTTCTGCCTCATTCTGGATGCCCAGGCTGAGTACTTTTGTTACTTCTTTATGGGATGTGCACTTTGAATTTCATTGTGTATATATTTTTGAGTGCCACTGCCAATCTTTTGCCTTGTTGATCGCGGGCATATGCATGTCTCTCAACAACATTTACATGTGAGTACACATATTGTGCTATTATTGTTTGTATATCAACATTGGATAAAACCTTATTGGCAACCCCTCCTGGATCCTGAATACAGTTCATAATTTTGTAAATTTTCTCTCGTCACAAGACAGATTTGGATAATTCATTTTTATAATGCAAAATACTATATACTAAAGCTTGAATGTAGACATTCAGTTGGCCATATATATTTCCTATTTAATTTATATGATATGACACTACTGTATTATCCGTTTCTAACTGGGCATACCTAGAGATAAGTGCACTGATTACAGTGCCATAGGGAATTAATATGAATGTCCATTGATTTAAATAGGAGGTTGCCGAATATTATTATTTAAATTCTTTGAGGACTATAGGGGTGAGCACCTATTTGAGAAGCAATGCATTGCTCACCACTCTGGTCCTCAATGGGTTAAATTTGTGGGTTTTTCCTATGGGACAGTTACAGCCCATTATGTCTTTTTTAAACACTGGTATTTATTTGATTAGCTCTTTTAAGACCAGAGGTAATAACAAGAAGTCCATCCATTTGTCAAAAATCAGCTGGTGCTAGTTATAAATGCAGATTTGGAACGTTCCTTCCTGGTATATTCCAAAATGACAGTGGATATATGCTGAAGGGGTTAATTGAGCTTTGCTATTTATTCAGTTGTGCGTGTATATGGTTTCTTTGTTTTTACAGTTCTTAGCTGTAATGTTGACTGTCACCCTTGGCCACGTGAGTGGTAATGTAATCTCCCTATTCCTCCCACTTTTTTTTTTTTTTTTTTTTTTTTTTTTTTTTCTTCTTCATACCACGTCCTTATGTGAGAACCAGTCACAGAATCTGTTATAGACCTCACTTCTCTTGCATCCAATGGGGGGGACAAGGGATTGTGCTTAAACTTCCTTTCCCCAGGAGGTGTGTCCCCTGATAGACTAAGACAAAAGGATTTATCTATAAGTATCAAAATCCTTTTATTGTAGTCATTCACTTGCTTTGCTTTAACCCTTTGAGTACTAGAAAGGTACGCAGTGCATTGTCTTGCAATGCATTGCATAACCCTCTGACAGTCAAAGGGTTAATCTGTTCAGCATTGCAGGTTATTCTGGCCCTATTCTGGAGGTGTGGTAATCAGACCACAGGCATTCTGGGACTTATTCAGATAGCTAAAGAGGGCAAATTCTGAAGTATGCCAACCGCCCTATAGGGGGACTAAATAAATATTCGTAATTCACATTAATGAAAATTACGCTTTTAACCCTTTGAATGTTAGAGCGGTCTCTGCTTTGCAATGCATCGATCATCTCGCTAGTATTCAAGGGGTTTAAAGCACCGTTTTCATCAAGGTGAATCTTGAGTGTTTATTTTGTGCCCTATAGTGCAGTTGGCATGCTACACAATTGTTCATGTTTTAAGCTTCCTGAATACATCCCTGACACTCGCTGGTTGTCTTGCACAAACTTTAGAAGTGACTGTGGGTAAATTATTATCTTTATTCGTGTTGTGACAATGGCAGCTGTGCCCCCAAAACAAGCTGGCTTCACCCACTTTCCAGAGGACCACTGGCATACAGCGGACACTGACCTTGAACTCCCTTTTAATTATTTATTTTTACATTGTTGGCATTTTTGCAAGGTGTATCATCACTAAAATGTTTTGTTTGTGTGTTTGGTTGTGGTTACTTTTACACTCAAAATATATAGAATATATGAGCAATTCTGCATCTCAAGGAACGTATAAAAATTCCTTTGATTTAAATGGATATTTAACCTCTTGAGTGCTAGAAAGATAACGCCTGTATTGCAAAGCCCCATTTCAATCAACCAAAAATTTGGGAACTTTCATTTGCCCCGCCATGTGGTGCAGTTGGTTTGCTTTAGAATCTCTCAACTTCCTGAATACAGCTCTTTGTGTTTGATGAAGCTGCCCACCCCGCTGCATTTTTAACCCCAGTGGACTAGCAGAGGAGTAGAATCAAAATCTGGAAAGTGACTCTTGATTTTAATTTGTCAATCCTGCAGGAAGAGACTGAGCTGTGAGACTGCACTCTCTGATTGGTCTCCTGTCCTGGTTGATGCAATACACATCAACACATCAGCTGGGTAACAGTAAGGAGGGGAGGTAGTGGGCAGAGGAAGAGGAAGGCCAGTTCTGAGTTGACTCAGTCCAACAGATTTGCAAGATTGTGTGAAGATGTTGATGAGAATTGCTCAGAATTGGCAACACTGGAGAGGACTGATTGCTCTAGCAGCCAGGGGAACAGTCCTCCTTCCAGGCTAGATGGGATGCAGAGCAGGCAGAAACCAAGGCAGGTGGTGGTAATAGGGGACTCTATTATTAGGAGGGTAGATAGGGTAATCTGCCGCCAGGAACGTGAATGCCGAACAGTATGCTGTCTCCCGGGTGCTCGGGTTCGGCATGTTGCGGATAGGGCTGACAGATTATTGGGAGGGGCTGGAAGTGATCCAGCTGTCTTGGTACATATTGGAACCAATGACAAAATAGGAGGAAGATGGAGGTCCCTAAAGAATGATTTCAGGGATTTAGGGTGCAAGCTTAAGGCAAGGACCTCTAAGGTAGTATTTTCTGAAATACTACCTGTGCCATGCGCCAGTGCAGGTAGGCAGAGGGAGCTCAGGGAGCTTAATGCATGGCTCAAGCAATGGTGTAGGAAGGAGGGTTTTGGGTTTTTAGAACACTGGGCAGACTTTGCTCTTGGGTACAATCTATATGGAAGAGATGGATTGCACCTAAATGGTAGAGGAGCCTCTGTGTTAGGGGAGAGAATGCTAGGAAGCTTGGAGGAGCTTTTAAACTAGGAAAGGGGGGGTGGGTATAGATAGCAAAAGTGGGGTAGATAGAGCAGATAGGAACTGGGTCCAAGTAACTGACCAGGGGGGTGGAGAAAGGGTGGGGAGAAATTTAGTCAGTAGGGAGGAACTCCTAGTAAATGAAGGTGAAGAAAAAAGGCATGTAGGGATTAATATATGTAAAGACTTCAAAATCAATTGTATGCTAGCAAATGCAAGAAGTATGGTAGATAAAATAGGAGAACTAGAATTGCTGGCGGTTAATGAGCAATTGGACATAATTGGAATAACAGAAACATGGTGGAACGATGCACATGACTGGACTGTAAATATAGAGGGCTATTCCCTGTTTAGAAGAGACAGAATTAATAGAAAAGGTGGAGGTGTGTGTTTATATTTGAAAACAGAGCTAAATCCAGTTTTGCGAGGTGATATTAGTGAGGAAACTGGCCAAACTGTGGAGTCCATGTGGGTAGAAATCGAGACTAAATGTGGTGTGAATGGTAAAAAAAAGTTGTTGGTGGGCATATGCTACAAACCACCAAATATCGATGACAATGATGAGGCCCAACTGCTATTGCAAATGAGGAAAGCTGCCCAGTTTGGGCATACTATAATTATGGGAGATTTTAATTATCCAGATATCAACTGGAAAAATGAGACCTGTCAGAGTGCTAAGGGTAGCAGGTTTTTGAACACGCTTCATGAAAGCTACATGTCACAAATGGTGGGAGCGCCGACAAGAAATAACAATGTATTGGACCTAGTGATCACTAATAACACAGAAATGGTATCCAATATTAAGGTAAGAGAACATTTGGGAAACAGTGATCACAACATGGTTACATTTGAGATCTGTCTGGCAAAGCAAAAATGTATAGGTTCAACCAAAACTCTTAATTTTAAAAAAAGCAAACTTCAAATTGTTAAGGGCCTCAATGCAACACATAGACTGGGATATGTTATTTAAAGGCAAAAATACTGAGGAAAAATGGTCAGAATTCAAATTTAGGTTGCAGAAATGTACCCAACTGTATATACCAATGGGGAACAAGTGCAAAAGAAGTAAGTCACAGCCAATGTGGTTAACTGCACATGTAAAGAAGGAAATGGCAAGGAAAAAAAAAGCATTCAAATTATTTAAGTCAGAAGGAACTGAACAATCTTTCTTAAAATACAGGGAGAGCAACAAAGATTGCAAAAAGGCAATTAGGGTAGCAAAAATAGATAATGAAACTCGAATTGCAAGGGAAAGCAAGACTAATCCAAAAAAGTTTTTTAAATATATAAATAGCAAAAAACTTAAGAGGGAGTGCATTGGACCATTCAAAAATGAGATGGGTGAGTTGGTTAGTGAGGATAAGGAAAAGGCTGATGTTTTAAACACTTTCTTTGCATCAGTATATACAAGGGAGCAAGGAATGGTAGAAGAGCCTCCGCAAGTATCAAATAAAACAATACAATTAATAGATATTGGGTTAACTCAAGGAGATGTCATGGGAAGACTGAACAAAATTAAGACCGACAAAGCACCGGGTCCTGATGGTATACATCCAAGGGTTCTTCAGGAACTCAGTGCAGTGTTAGCAAAACCCCTATATTTACTCTTTAAAGATTCTATTACCACAGGCTCAGTGCCACAGGATTGGCGAAGAGCTAACATAGTGCCTCTATTTAAGAAGGGAACTAAAACAGAACCTGGGAATTATAGACCAGTGAGTTTGACCTCTGTAGTGGGAAAACTATTAGAAGGCATAATAAGGGACTATATTCAGGATTACAACACAAAAAATAAGATCATTAGCACGAATCAACATGGTTTTATGAAGAATAGGTCATGCCAAACTAATCTTTTCAGCTTCTATGAGGAGGTAAGCAGCAACCTTGACAATGGCAAGGCAGTAGATGTAGTATATCTAGACTTTGCAAAGGCATTTGATACAGTACCACACAGAAGGCTGGTGTATAAAATAAGGAAATTGGGGCTAGGAGATAACCTTTGCAATTGGATACAAAACTGGTTGAAGGATAGGGAACAGTGTGTGGTTGTAAATGGAAAATTCTCCAGTATAGTTAAAGTGGAGAGTGGAGTACCTCAGGGTTCAGTATTGGGTCCGCTGCTTTTTAACATGTTTATAAATGACCTGGAAATAGATATAGAAAGCAAAATATCAATATTTGCAGATGATACTAAATTATGCAAAGTCATTAATTCAGAACAGGATATTTTCTCTCTACAGAGGGACTTACATACAATGTCAGATTGGGCAAACATGTGGAATATGAAGTTTAATGTGGGGAAGTGTAAAGTCATGCATTTGGGAGGAAACAATCCCAAGGCTACTTATAAACTTAATGGAATAATTTTAGGTGACTCGTTGCTAGAAAAAGACCTGGGTATCCTTGTCAACTACAAACTTGGAAACAGTGACCAGTGTCAAACAGCAGTAGCAAAGGCAAACAAAGTCCTGTCTTGCATAAAAAGAGGTATTGAAGCAAGAGTGGATAACATTATTTTGCCATTATACAAATCATTGGTAAGACCTCACCTTGAGTATGCAGTGCAATTTTGGGCACCGGTTCTGAAAAAGGATATACTAGAACTAGAGAGGGTACAGCGGAGAGCAACAAAATTAATTAAGGGAATGGAGGACTTGACATATGAGGAACGACTAAACAAACTTGGTTTATTTACTCTAGAGAAAAGACGACTAAGAGGAGACCTTATCACATTGTACAAGTATATGAGAGGTCAATACAAGGATCTCTGCGGTGAGCTATTTATTCCAAGGCCTGCTCAGGTGACCAGGGGACACCTCTTGAGATTAGAGGAAAGGAGGTTTAAACTTCAGCAGAGGAAGGGTTTTTTTACGGTAAGGTCTGTCAAATTGTGGAATTCATTGCCCAGGGAGGTAGTTATGGCAGATACAATGGACACATTTAAGAGAAGATTAGATACATTTCTTTCAAAAGGGAACATACAGAGTTATACTGTTTATCAGTAGGCAGATCAGGAAGGTCTGATAAAGACTAATTTAATTGGTAGCAGGAAAGCTATATAATTCTTAGTTACTGAGGTATGAAGCGAAGGTTGAACTTGATGGACTTGTGTCTTTTTTCAACCTAATTTACTATGTTACTACTATGTTACTATGTTACATAGTCTCTCTGTGGGTCTATGGAAGCTGCATCTCCAGTCCTCCTCCAGATGGCTAATATGAGACGTTTGGGGGTTGCAAACTGAATCTCTAGGCTTTTTATGAAATATGCAAGTCTATTCTCATAGGAACAGGCTTAGTAAAATGTGATAATTGAGATTTAATATTTTTGCCTGCAGCATCTGCATACTGTGACGTACATGAACAATGTGAGATGCTGAACATTTGTCACAAGTATTTTTGTAATCCTTTTTGCTTTAAAATACTTTTAGCCACTTTGTTTAACCCTGTGGCTTGTTAAGATGTCTGCAATACATACCATTCATGACTTAATACAATGATATTTGTGTGCGTTTTTTCTTTTTCTACCAATAAAGGAGTAGTATGATAATATATGCATATATATGTCTGTTACCCTGTATCCCAGCCAGTTACACCCCTGGGTGGCAGTGGGGTGAAGATATGTAAATCCCCCCTCCTGCCATCTGCAGTAACCTGACACCAGCCCAGTCTCTGTACAGAGATGGCTGGGTGGTGATTTTTTTTTTTTGGGGGGGGGGAGGTGCAGCCCTCCAGCTCATAAATCTGCAGGGACACTTCCTCCTCTGTGTCATGCCCATTTCCTTCCACCTCCTTGCTCCACTTTTTTCCCTACACCTTCATGTCTGTCATACCCTTTCCCTCTGCACCGTACATCTCCCCAGTCCCCTGTTTGTAATGCCCGTTACCCTCCTGCTACCCTTATCCTCCCTGTGCCCCTTTATGCAATGCATGTTCTCCTCCTGTCATTTTCTCCATGTCGGCCCGCTCTGCTCACCCTCTGCACAGAGCGCCAACATACTGTGCTAATGCTACTCTGTAGATTACTGGTAAGACCTCACCTGAAGTACTGTGTTCAGTTCTGGAGATCACATCTCCAGAAGGACATTAATACATTAGGGGTAGTCAGAGAAGAGCCACCAAAATGGTGCAGGGTCTTCGTGAAACAGGGTACCAGAATAGACTCCAGGAACTTAGTATGTACAGCTTAGAATAAAGGAGGGAGAAGGGTGATGTTGTTATATAAACCTTTAAATATATTAACAGATTTAATAATTCAGAAGGGAAGCATTTTTCCAAAAAAAGAATATTGGGACAAAAGGTCATGATCTTAGGATAGAAGTGGAAAATTCTAAAATAATTTGTGTGAGTACTACTTTAAAGAACAGGTTATAGACTCATAGAACAGCCTCCCAGCAAAATTAGTTGGGTCAGATACTGTTAAGGAGTAAATAATTTCTGGGATAGACGTAGATCTATGCTGAGATGTATGTAAGAAATAGCATTTTATTAGACAGGGAAATGGGCAGGGTGCTCTACTATGCATGCCCCGGTGCTCCCCAGCCCAGGATCCAGAGCTGTTGGATCACAGCACTCCGTTATAGTAACATTGCTTTGCTAATGTTAACATAATGGAGAGCCAGCATACATGTTCTTTGGTCTTACTCCAATTATCTCAGAGCCACAAGGCTGAAAAACGTGGGGTGTCTTCTTACGATTACCAAAGCAGCATCTCCATAAAAGTGTGCAGTGTTTGAGACTGACCAAAGAACACCTCTGCCTATTCTATGTTGCAATAACATTAACATTATAATGGAGTGCAGTGATAGACAGCATCAATGTATAATGGGCTGGGGAGCATCAGTGCTGCCAGACTGTAGCACCCCTGTCTTGTAGGTGAGTAAAGCAGGCCTTCTACTTGCTTCTCATGTCCTGCTTGCATTCACTGTATGTGTGAGTCTATCAGTACCGATAGACATGGAACAAGGCTGTGTGTTGCACACTGCATATCTGTGTGACAGATGTGTAGTGTCACGCAATTGTGTTTATGTGTGGTTCTGTCACTATCAGTGGTACAAGGCTGGGATGTTATATGATGTATATCTCTCCCTCCCCCAGCTCTTCTCAAGGGCAGTGTCATGCTTCTTTTGCTAGTATATTTATATATACGTTTATATACACACACTCTACCTTTATTGAATTAATTTATCTTTTATTGTTCTAAAGTCATAGGTGGGAAAAGCGAGGCTCACCAGCTCTTGCTCGACTACAGCGCCAATTTAATTGGCTACCGGAAAATTAATTGGAATTTTATTTCGGCAACAGTTGGAGGGACACATGTTGCCCACCCCAGGCTAAGTACAGCCTCTTAATTATGGACACACATTGCCAATTTTCAGTACATTAACTGGGTTGTATTTCCTCTATCCTTAATCTATTATTTGTTTCCATTGAGTGTCCTGTAATTGATGGCTTGTGCCCACAGCCCAGGCTCATGATTAAGAAAAATGTGTGGAACAATGACAACATTTGTAGCTCTGTTCTGCTAATAAAGCCATATTTTGCCACAGGCCTCTAAATTTCACTTCTCTGTTATTCTTAGCCGTCTATACTTATTAACACTGCTGCTGCTTAAGTTCCTTACTTTTTTTTTTTACCCTAGTATCAGAATGGATAGATTTCCTGGTTCCTTTTTCTGATTTCTGCTGATAGTCTCAGAATTTTATTATGAATGTTTGTAAATGTTAAGTTGTTGTCTTGTATGTTTTGTCATATCCACCACCATCACCCACTTTCACATCCAGGTGTGAGCAGTAGGTTCAAAGGGGGATTATTCCCTAGGAATCATTTCTTTAACAAATTGACAAACCGAGGATGATATGCTTCATACAACTGCCAGTTTTCTGTCTTATCTATTGCCAAACAGCCATGCAACCTGGTAGCCAAGGTTCCTAAAACTTTACTTTTGGTTGCTAAATTTTAGAGGAATTTTATACACCTTAAATACCGCTTCACTGCTTCCTAAAACTCCTAGTTGACGCATATAAGTTGTGTGTGTAAAATGCACAGAAGAACACCTTTGCCCTCTTAATGTTCCAGATGAATACATAATGCATTGGTCCACAATACACTGCATACCATTCTGGCACTGAAAGGGTTAATTCTTTCTCTACTTTCCTATTGATAGTAATCTCTGAAGTTGACCTCTAGAACACATAGTAGACCTGAATTACTTTTATTATGGGGCCACTCATCTTTGAGACTGTAAACTGAATCAAGTAGCAGCAGACTACAAAAGAAATCAAATGCAAATGAAATATAGAGGTACTGGTGTAAAAGCCCGTGTACACAGGCCAAGGTCTGGGTAATGTTAACCCTTTGAGGGTTAAGTGGCCCTTACCTCACTGCTCCACTCAATGCAGTCTTGCATCGCCTCACTCACGAGATGCAATCATGCGCAGAAGAGACTGCCCGAACGTGGCCAGTTTCTACTGGGCATGACGGATTCTGACAAACATCCTAAAGAATTATTATATAGGAAAACAGAATGCTGTTCACAGGACACCTGCCTAGGTAAATCGTTCTGCTATTAAGAATGACCTATTCCTAGGCTGGATAAACATGAATGTAAGGTTAAAACATGTATAATTTGAGTTTGTCATTCTGGTTACGTTTGGTTTATCCTATATATGAAATGATTGCTGTTGCAATTAATGTTGCGTGGGTGTTAAATTATTTTAGTACAAGGGTGCTAATGAATAAGGTGCACAAGGAGCAATTCTGCAACAGAACTCCTGCACCAAGTAGAGTTTCCCATTGATTTAACCCACAGAATACCAGAGGGGTATCCAACACATTGCAAAACAATGCGTTTGATACCCCTCTAGCACTCATAGTGTTAAATGAGACATATAACCACTTGAATGCTAGAAGACTCCATGTCACTCTTTTAAATATTGTGCAGTGTTTTTGTTCCACTTTTGTCTTTATGTGCCCCAATGTGATGATGGCCTTCCCTCCATAATCAGGTGACATTGCCATGGACGGTTTAGAATTATTGTAATGTTAAAGGGATAGTAATGTTTCATAATAAAAGCATATTCAATTAATCTTCATAGTATTTAGGCCATGGAGAGTGTTATTTCAATACTGTCAGAGTTGTAGTTCAAGAGTAATTGAATGATAAAGTATCCCCCTCCTGCCTCTTTTACTAATGTAACACTGCTCAGCTCAGAGCAGCAGGGTGGTGTCCATGTGGATTGCAGAGAGGCACAATCTTCAATTAGCATAAGGGAAAAAAGCTGAAAAACATGTCAATGGGGGCAAGGCTTTCATTGTTCTCACAGTAAGAAGAATGTTCCTTGGTGTGAGCTGTCTGGTCTATGGACTGGATTCCACATCTGAGGGGAGGTGGCTTACACTAGTTAAAAGGGGAGGGAGGGGGGTACTTTATCATTCAATTCCTCTTGAACTACAACTCTGACAGTATTGAAATAACTCTCTCTATGGACCAAATACTATGAAGATTAATTGGAGATGCTGTTTTTGTGAAACATTACTATCCCTTTAAGTTTCTCCATAGCTAAATTAATCCTTGTTCAATTTGCTTTTAAGAGTTTGTTGAGCTTATACATTTTTGAATTGTATATCAGACAAGCTATCCATGTTAATCTGGTATATTTAGTTTAAAAAAAAAAAAAAAAAAAAAGTGAGGCTACGCGAGTCATCAGACTCATTAGTATACTGATTTCAAAGTGGAACTTGCACCTTAATTTGAGTTTTCATATTTGAAAACTGCATTAAAAAGGAATATATGTCATGTTATCCAAAAGATCAGCAACTGTACCTTTAAGGAGATATTCACACTTGTTAACATATGCTAATGTATGTTCGTTGCAGTACCATAACTTTTTCACATGCTAATCAAGCTAATCTGTGATTTTTCATATGCTAATGAAGCATGTTAAGTGATGTTATATGCTAATTAAGGTTTCCATGACTTCATATGCCTTTGAAGCTCTGTGCAGTATCAGGAAATATTCACTTTCACTTTGCCCTGAAATAAGTGTGAATATCTGCTAAACTTTATATCTGGTGGACCTTTAACATGACATATAGGCAGATTTTAATGGCAGTTTTCAAATATGCAAAGTTAAGGTGAAAGTTCCACTTTATCCATTTTCTAAATCAATATGGATATCATCATTACTGAGACTGTAACAGGAGTTTGTGAAATGCTTGAAACGTGTTCAAGAGAAATTAAAGCTAGTAACTTTTAATAGACTATGACGAAGTGAAAATTACCTTGGAGTTGATTTTCTTTCTTTGAACCCAGGATGAGTGTGTTGGAACTGGAAGCTGTTCAATAGATTATGTATTTTTAAAAAGAAAAACAGACTGGAAGGCATAATATATGAATGTTTATTAATAAACTGAAAAAATGTGTTATCTAATTACTGAGACTCTTTAAAAATTGCTGTCTGGTAAGTAAAAAATCCATTCCACTGCTGTGTGAATTCCATTTGAAGGATGGTTAGAAATGTTAGCTTTTCTTACTTTCTTTGCTGCCCTTTTCCTCGCATTCATTATTCTCTGTGCTTTCTGTGTGACTCTTTACTTTATCCAGTGACCTAAGCCAGAAATCTTTCATTGAAAAAGGTTAGGCCAGCCAAGCAGGGGTAGGAATGGCCACAAGGCTATTGCCTAAATGCATTTTTCAGTTATAAAAGGATTTCTCCAAGTTAAAGAAGTTTCATCTTAATTCAAGCTTGCATATTTAAAAACTGCATTAAAGGGATAGTAATACTTAATTTGTAAAAAATATATATTGTAGTGTTTACCCCCCTGAGTAAAACAAGGGAACTCCCACTGCTGAAATGTATTTTATTCAAACGTTATTACAGCTCAAAGTTGAATTTTAAGTATTACTATCCCTTTAAAAAACTGCTTATTTCTCATGTTAACCAGAAGGCAAGCAAACATACTGTTCAGGAGATATTCATACATCTTTCATATGCTAAAGGACTTTGCACACTTCACACTGTTTCCGGAACCTATTATTATTCTTTATCTATATAGCGCCAACTAATTCTGCAGCGCTGTACAATTGGGAATAAACATACAGAGGTATTAAATAGTACAATCAGATGTGGAGAACAGGAGGATCAGAGGGCCCTGCTCGTGAGAGCTTACAGCCTACACTATTGGCAATGTGAGGTCCTTCAGCTGCTGCCAAACAATTACTCCCACCATCTGATGACTGCAACATTACAGTAGATTCATGGCAACATCTGCAGGATCCCACTTTTCCCACCGCTGATCTATACTAACTGACATAATAATCAATCAGATCCATTATATAACCACTCAGACTTTTCTTTTAGCTGCTGCAAATAGTGACTATTGTCACTGGGAAATTGAGAATAGACCTGTGCCTTTGCTCATAGCTCATGCTTGTCGTGTGGTAGCTGATTGCTTTGTTGATGTAGACTGGTGAATACTGCAGACAGCATTCATCTGAACACAATGGAAAAATTGGTAGGGGGGGGGCAAGCAGGTGCATTGAACTGTATGACTAGTATGTATTCACTGAGATAGTAAAATTATTTTAAGTTGTATCTTTATATGTGTTATCTACTTATATTCACTTCATACACTGGATTTTATGCACACAGGAAGAACAGACCATTCTCTCATAAAAAGACTGCACCATTGGTGACAAATGAAAATGCCCATTGGTTATGAATTCTAGAGACGTCTCCAACAAATTGTGAAGGAATGCACCTGAGATCTCTAGAATTCAAGGGGGTTAAATTTCCCATTTAAATTTAATATGAGTTTTCATTAGTCATCGCTGGTGCTTTAATTTGCTTCAGAACTGCTCTTCTGTATCTTGTTTATACAGCTAATTACTTATGATGTATATCAGGTTTGCAAAGTAGAAACATCATTAACATCAGTCCACTTTGGAGTACTGACTTAGATTTTGAGTGAATTTTTGTTGTCTTTTGGGATTTTCTAGTTCTTCTGGGTTGGTAGCTCCTTGGCTTTAGACACTAGTTGTAATTAAGGCAGGTATAGATACCTCCCTTACTTCACTCACAAGTGTTTTGCTCACGGTAGATATGCATTACACTAAATACATGTTCACTTAGATTTGAGGCAGGTAGGGACTTTCCTATTCTGATGCGCTGTGACAAGGCAGGTAAGCTTATCCTGGTGTTGGCCAATAACATATACCTGAACCACTCTGTTTATTACTTTACACTAAGTTATGGGTTGTATATTGATAAGGGTCAGGATTTGACGCTCACACTTCTTTATTTACTTTATGTATATACAGCCAAGATATAATTCTTGCTGCTTTCCTGACCATATATGTAACTATCTGAACCGTACTGATCAACGAGCTTGAGCTTGTCTAAAACTTTTGTATATTTTATTCTTCTTTGATCTTATTTTTGTAACTTACTTAGCGCTGTTCAATATCCCATTAGGCATGCTCCTATACCCTGTTCCTCCAGGCTGGATATAAAACTTTGGTAAGACTTTCCCAGGAGATGTGTTTAAGGACTTTATTTAGCCACTCTATTTTCTTTTACTCTCCTAGTACTATAGGAGACTGAAGAAGACTAGACCTTCAGAGTAATAATGAGAAGAGGGGACAAAAACAAACAGGGCGCCCCTGTGTATATCAGTCTATAAAATCAGTGAACCATTACCAAAAACCTCCAGCTGTGCACTCATAATTGTATTGTACCAGTAATGGCATATACCATAACTGACCCCACAGGCAGCTTGGAAATTAATACTACTCCCAGATGCAGTTTGTCTCAAATAGGCAGTCTCTCTCTCTCTCTCTCTCTCTCTCTCTCTCTCTCTCTCTCTCTCTCTCTCTCTCTCTCTCTCTCTCTCTCTCTCTCTCTCTCTCTCTCTCTCTCTCTCTCTCTCTCTCTCTCTCTCTCTCTCTCTCTCTCTCTCTCTCTCTCTTCCTCTCTTCCTCTCTTCCTCTCTTCCCCCCCCGGAAATAAATAAATCAGATCTTCTCCCAGTCTACAGTCCTTAAAATAACAATCTCTTTATATCTAAAATCTATATGTAACGGTATATACTTTTTTTTTATTTGCATGTTTATATATAATCTTTCTCTATGTAAATATGCAGTTCTTTGCTGTAAACTCTCCAGGACCTAGTTGAAAACTAGAGAAATTGCAATGTATTTTTCTTGGTAAAACCTTTTTCTAAATAATTGGGGGAAAAAAAAAAAGTGTACAGCAAACCACCTTTGTGAACAGCCTTATATGGCATATATTTAGGAATGAGGCAGTTACAATATTAAATGTACAGTATTTTCTGTGTGAGGGGAGTAAGGGGCTAGGGAGTCCTGGATGTGGGGGGAAAAAAAGCACACCTCACCAGCCCATCTGCACATAATGTGTAACAGACAGAGGTTAAGTTTAGTATATGGAACTATCTGCCACCTCTTCAACTATATCCTTCGCCATCCATAACCCATCATCTCTGCTCTTTCCCTCTTCACTGCCTTGCTTGGCTGACACACAGGTTGTGGTTGAACTCACCATATGACTCATAGTGCAGGGCTCAAAATTTCAACTCGCCACTAGCCAATGGCGAGTAGAAATTCAGCCCTGGTGGATATGTTTTGGCTTGCAGTGACGAGTAACTTTTCAGGTGATGCTAGTGGCAAAGGACTTAAAATTATGAGCCCTGTTATAGTTCATGATTTATTTAGAAGCTGCACAACCACCCTGGTTACTCCTAACCCTGTAATTGGTGCTTACACATTTTGCTCTTTCCATCATGCAGGCAGTGTGAAGTGTAATGTTGGAAAATGCTGCTTTCAATAGAAGAAGCTGGAAAGCCACAGCTCGGTACTTGACCCTGCACTGATGGCCCTGAGTTATGAAAATATGCCAGTTTGCCAATGCTCCCAGATCAGACTACCCATAGCAATCAAACTTAATTGGAGCTGATATTGTAAGCTTGTACACCTCGGAGTTGTGACTAATGGATACTTTAATCTGTCTGGCTCCCACAGCTCCACCATTAAACCTGCTTTGTGTGTGAGAGATAAACATGTTTCAATCTGGCAAACTGACAGCAAGATAGTAATATAGTTGATGAGGCTGAAAAAAAAAAGACATGCGTCCATCAAGTCCAGCCCATGCCAAAAACACCTCTGTTGATCCAGAGGAAGGCAAAAAAAAAAAAAAAAAAAAACCACACAACCCTCTGAAGCCATTTTCAATTTAACCCCAAGTGGGTAAAACTAATCCCTTCTTGACTCCAAATAGCAGTCAGATAGTTCCCTGGATCAATAACCTATCTGCATTGAAGCCATCTGTCATAATTTTCAAGATTGTTCTGTGCTAGATAGATATCCATTGCTTTTTCTGAAAGCAGTTGCATATCTGCAAGTACAACATCCCAAGGCATACAATTCCATAGCTTTACCGCCCTTACTGTAAATAATCCCTGCCTTTGTTTTAGTCAAAAATGCCTTTCCTCTAGTCTTAATGGATGACCTGGGACTAGATGCACTAAAAGTCAATGTGGTGTCGGTATGATATTGTCGATGTGTTCAAATCACTCCGACAACTTGATCTGCATGCACATTGACATATTCACCAAAATTGTTGGATGGAAGGGGAGGGTTGGAGAAGGTCCCTATTAGCATATAGGATTTTCAAAGTGCTCTCAGTGTGGAAGGGATCTCCTCCCCTCGCACTTCACCAACACTACGACAATTCTGAACAGCATTCTGTGTGCTTCCCTACCCAGCCAGTAGGGGAATACAGAGAAGGCTTTAACCACCATGGACAGCATTGAATGCCATAGGGATGTGCATTGTTCACCCCTGTGGCATTCAAAGGGTTACAATAAACAGAACTAGTACATCAAGCACTACGCAATGTTCCCCCCTCTTCGACATCCCCCACCCTTAGTATGTCGACATATATCCTATATAATAATTCGCTAGAAAGTTTGTAATGACGCAGTCATGCTCTCTGTATCAGCAGCAGTGCGGGCAGTCTCTACTGTGCATGACTGCCCCGCGACCGGCTGGCAGTGGCCCTGACTTCACCTCAACATTGGACAGGAACTGCCATTTATTAAACAGAACCTGTCCTTCATTAGGCACTTAACCCCTTGAGTACCAGAGAGGTAGGAAGGCATTGCTTAGCAATGTGTTTCGTACCCCTCTGTTACTCAAAGGGTTAATATACAAGGTATGCGGCTGCATACCTTGCTGTATATGTGTAAAAATGGCTTTTTATATGTTTAATTTGTTTAATAATGTTTATTATATATTAAACAAACATCAGACCTCAAGGGGGTATCATGACCCCTTATGACACCCCCTTATCATGGTGGTGACAATTGCATGTTTATTAAATCAAGGGCATATAACCTATGTTTCACATAATTAAATAAAACCTTCGGACCTCCAGGGGGGGGGCACAAGAACCCCTCCTGATAGCCCCCCTATCATGGATCATCTATCTAAAAGGATAGATGATCCTTGGGGCAACTCCAAAGGCATTTTCTGCCTTCTTGATGCTGCAGGAGGCTGTATAAGCCTCTTGCAGCATCAAGAGCTTATGTAGAATGAATGAACCCTGTCACCAGGTTCATTCTTGGTAAGCAGAGTGCTGTGCTCCCACCATTGAATCAGTCACCGGGGTCGGACCGGGTGATTGATTCAATGATCAGAGAGCAGTGCTGCGCATTCTAAGAATGGACCTCGTAACAAGGTTCATTCTTTGAAGGCAGTGCTTCAATATATGTCGACATACTAAGGGGGGATGTCGAAGTAGGGGGAACATTGTGTAGTGCTTGCTGTACTAGTTCTGTTTATTGTAACCCTTTGAATGCCACAGGGGTGAGCTATGCACATCCCTATGGCATTCAATGCTGTCCTTGGTGCTGAAAGCCTCCTCTGTATTCTCCTACTGGCTAGGTAAGAGAGCATACACCCCCTTGCATATGAATGTGTCTCATTATTCAGCATTTCCATATGGAAATGAGTCTGTATGCTTCATTATCATATGGAAATAGGCCATTGTCAATGTAATGAATTAAAATTCGTAAACCTTTCGGATTGATGTTGATGCGTGCATATTTTTTGCTAGAGTGCTGGTGATGTAATGTCGTAGACATTTTGAATACTGTGAATGTGCCTACAACACTGCTCTGACAGAACATCGACATTTGTAGCCCTCTTCGAACTTTAATGCATCTAGGCCCTTGTGTTCTTAGCACAGCTCTTTGCGTAAATAATTCATTGTATAGTTATTTGTATTGACCTTGAATGTATTTGCAAATGGTAATCATATCCCCCTTAAACATATCTTCTCTAATGTAAAAAACAAAAAAACAACAGTTTGGCTAATCTCTCTTTTATAACTCGTTTCATCTAAGCCCTTTACCAGTTTTGTTGCAAGTCTCTGCACCTTTTCCAGGTCAACAATGTCTTTTTTTAAGAACTCTCACCCAAAATTGTACTCCATATTCTAAATGAGGCCTAACCAAGGATTTATATAGATATAGAATAATATTAGCAGCTACAGCTCTTTTTATTGAGGCTAGTTCCCTATTTGCTTTTGCAGCAGCTGAGTGACTCTGCACACTGCTGTAAAGTCTGTTGTCACGCCTAAATCTTTCTCTAATGCGGATTCCCCAAGTTGTTTCCCATTTAGTGTATATGTAGCAAGTTTGTTTCTATAGCCCATATGCGTAACCTTACATTTATCTACATTAAACATCATCTGCCACTTTTCTGCCCATTCACTCAGTTTATCTAAATCCTTCTGCAGAGAAAAAACATCCAGCTCTGTATATATTTCCTTACAAAGTTTAGTGTCATCAGCAAAGATTGAGACACTACATTCAATACCCACTTCTAGATCATTAATAAACAAATTAAAAAGCATTGGTCCCAGGACTGAACCCTGTGGCACCCCACTTACAACTTTAGGTCAATTGGAAAAGGTTCAGTTTACAAGCCATCTATCTATCATTTAACCAGTTCTCAATCCATGTACAGATAACACCGCCCAAACCAAAGGCTTTTAATTTAGGCAGTAACCTGTTGTGAGGTGCTGTATCAAAGATTTTTGCAAAATCCAAGTATACTACATCAACAGCAATTCTTTTGTCCAAATTACTACTTACGCTTTCATAAAATGCAAGTAAATTAGTCTGACATGATCTATTCTTCATAAAACCATGCTGATTCCTACTAATAATATTGTCTTCACATAGTTCTGAATGCTGTCAGTTAGTAACCCTTCTAGCATCTTACCCACTATGGAAATGAAGCTCACATGTCTATAATTTCCTGGTTTGAATCTTGATCCCTTTTTAAACAATGGAACTACATCAGTTTTCCTCCAATCACAGGGTGCTAAGCCTGATGAAAGCGAATCAATAAATATTAAAGGAGCAGTAAACTTTTATTTATGAACACACATTTTATAGAGCTTTTCCTGCTGAGTAAAACAAGGTCACTCTCATCTCTGTCAGATGTTTTATTCAAAATTTATAGCAGAAAGTGAATTTACTGTGTTTACTTCCTGATAGTTCTAACTGACAGGAAGTGACAGGCAGTTTCTATCACATTCTATGGAGAACTGTATGTCTCTGACTTTTCTGACTTTCCTCTCCATTAGAATCTAACAGGAAAACTAATTAGAATTTGACCACTAGAGGGCACTGCTAATGTAAAAAAACACATGGGTTTAAACCATAACAACTCTGGAAATATAAATCTCACAGCAGTGGGAGTACCCTTATTTTACTCAATAGTAAAATCCCTACAATATATATTTTTTCATAAAAAAGCTTACTGCTCCTTTAAGAATAATGGTCTTGCTATTACTGAATTTAAGTTCCTTGAGTCCCCTTGGGTGAATAGAGCTATTAAGATTAAGTTAAGGTAACCATCAGGCATGGTACCAAGTTGTAAAAGCTCTCAATATTTATTTTATTAGCATCATGGAAATTACTTTAATAGAATGGGGAGATTTTAATAATGGTATGGGGAAATAAAATTGACTGGACAGGTTAGGGCCCAATTTAGACTCTGGGCCCACAAGGTTTTTACCTGGCCTGCCAGCAGGCCAGTCTGTAGCTGCTAAAGCTGAGGTCTTGTTACATTAAAAGAACATTTAACAGCTAAAAATGAACTGGTGTTATAGACACTTAAACACACTGTACTTTATGAAGCACCTATAAAAATTATCTATTTGTTTTCTGATGTCTAAAAGCTAGACATATGTTTGGAGGGAGTAGACATTCTTGAGTTCTCTGGGCTCCCACTGATTGTCCGCAGTTATGTTAATGGGTAGTTATAAGATAACAGCCAGACTACAAGAGTAGGGATGGAACATGTGAACAATTAATATTACATATGCTAGCTGTAAGTCCATGATATAGTTGTTGTAATCGATTTCATTTTTCAGAATTTATGCTCTTTTAAGTATAAACAGAGTGAGAGAGAAACAACAAAGACAAAGCATTTTCACATTATTGAAATGCCACTGTTCTGCTATAGGCTGCAACACTGTTCAGCCCTTCCCCCTCACAGTGAAAAAGTGGGTAGATATACTTTGTTTTCTTTTAAATTCTTGGATTCTAAAGACATACCTAATACCGGCTTATGCAGTGACCTCATTTTACACTTACAGCGTACGAGACTGGACAGCTGTTCCTGCTGTGCCAAGCTCGTATGCTGTAAGTGCTTGGCACTCTAGGGGTTAAAGTGAACCTGTTACTCTAATATAAATTTTGTTACTTTCAAATATAATTTAAAAAGCTGCCTATATGTTGTACTAGCCATTTCTTTGTAATAGAAATAGTTTTTGTGAAATCATCTTGTACTTCTTGGTGTCACTGTGCAGCAATTTATTCTAATTAGTTTATGTGCTGGACCAATAATACAATGCACTGTTCTATGAATGCTCAACCACTGTGGTAATTTCTAATAGCACAGCAAGTGATACATTTCACCTCTAACAGCTAATTAGCATAAATTGCCGCACTGAGCCACTAAAATGTAAAGGTTATTTTCTCCAAAACTATTTTACTTAAAAAAACAAACAAAACAAAAAAAAAACACTATAGGCAATAAAAGAAGCTGAACATGTCTTAAGTAGGTATGTCGTATGTTGCAAAAAAAGACAAAAATGGAGAAAGCGCAAACAATCTAAGTGCAGATTGTAATATTTCACTGGAATTCAACCTCCACCGTGTTATTGGACAGTTGTCCCCTTCACCGTGCTCACCACACCTTGAATAGTGGGCTAAATTCCCACTCACCTTTTTTTGAGGCACAATCCCGCCTCAAGGTGTAAGCACCTGTAGTGGATCAACCCCCAGTAGTGGTTTATTATATCTCTCCTCCACTCCTCCTTTTTGATCTCCAGACGTCCTTGTAGTTCCTGCAACTCCAGCAGTCTCCCTCTATCCAGGTACTCTATAGGACTCTGTATAACTTTACAGCCTAACTATAATTACGTAGTTAGGCAAATATAACCACACTTCTGGGCCAGTATATAAGTATTTTAGTTTTAAAAATATTCAAAACAATAATCGCTATAAAATACAGTATTACTGTTATATAAACATACAGACAATTCCTGTCGTATGTAGCCTGTGGCTCATGGGCTTTATGTGATTTGTGTGCTACAAACCAGAGGCACTTCATACAGAACAATACTTTTTAAATGCTCTGCAGCATAGCATATTACCCATCCCTCCTTACCTCAGCCTGGGCTGCCTCCTGTCCAGTTTTCTGGCATCTGTAGCCTTGAATGGTAGAGGAGTCTCCAACACTTTGCAAAACAGTGCATTGTACTACTGTCTAGAATTCAAGGGGTTAAAACCCTGATTAAACCAGTGGGTATTTTTATTTGTTGCCCATGCTGCACTTAATGTGCCCCAATATTTAACCATCTTTGGTCATTGTACATTTGGACCTTATTCATGAAGTTGAAGACAGGCAATTCAGGAGCAAACCATCTGCATCATAGCGGGAATGCAAATTCACATTGATTTAAATGGGGCTCCTGGATGTAAGATCAGTCTCCAAGGTATTACAAAGCACTAGGGTTAAAAGCTCCATTCAAATCAATGAAAGCTATTTATTCCCTGTGATGACACCCTATTTACTTGCAGGGGAATATTGAGTATCCATTCCATTTTGTATTTGAGTTTGACATGTCTGTTTTAGGGGTGACTGTGGACTTTAACACCATGCTCTGTATTCATGATCTCAATCCGGAAAGCAGTTTACCTATCTTTTGAAAACTCCAAACTTTGTTTTTTTTATGCATATGTCTTCCTATAAAAATTAGCCTTTTAAAAATGAACTCTGCATTTTGGATGCACAATAATAAGAAATAAATTATATAGCCCAACATTTTTCATAAAAAGTTACCAAAATTCCAACTTCAGAGAATGGTCATGTGCATTTTCAACCACACTCCTGTTTTGCTTGGTGCTACTGCAAAAAAAAAAAAAAAAAAAAAAAAAAAAATATATTTAAAAGTGTTTTATCATATTTTCATTCATTGCAATATACCAAAATCTTTGAAAACCATCGAATTCCATGTTAGGGAGCTAGTGACCTGCCTATTAAAACAGTGCCTAACAGGTATGATTTGAAATACTACAAAACTGCACATCTATATTTTTATATATATAAATATAAATATATATATATATAATATACACACACTAGTGTAAAAGCCTGTGTACATGGGCCAAGATCCGGGTGATGTTAAGACTCCAGTCCTGCTCTCCCAGCTGCCGCCAACGCAGTCATGTGTTTTAGTGACTGCCCGAAAGCACAGAATGCCCCCATCACAGAACTCCCAGCATTCTGTGCGTTTGGACAGTCTCTACTGCGTATGACGGCTTCTGACAAACATCCTAGCGATTTATTATATAGGATATTTTATATATAATATATATATACTAGCAATGTGGGACGGCGCTGCCTGTCAGGATATTTAGGGAATTAATGCACACACACAGATGCAAGACAAACACACATAGAGACACACACACAAATGCACACGCATGCACTGAGAAGCATAAAGAGGGACACCGTCATATACACATACATGCAATGCACAACATGCAGACAGAGTGTGATACAGACATGCAACACACACAGTGAGGAACACACAGGCACACACAGAGACACACACAAACACACATAAATGAGTCATAAGGGGGTGAGTATGAGTGAGTGAGTGTGTGTGAGTGAGTGGCATTCATTCATGTAGTTGAAATGCATGTGGTAATTGCACATAGTATGGTAGAAGGTGGATCGTGCTGGCTCCCGAGGTGTGAGTGAGACTGTGGTGGATGGTGGATCGTGCTGGATCCTGGGGTGTGAGTGAGTGCATGTGAGTGTGACAGTGAGTGATTGCGTGTGAGTGATTGCATGTGAGTGATTGCGTGAGTGTGTTAGTGAGCGTGTGAGAGTGAGAGTGTGCGAGTGAGAGGGTGTATGAGAGTGAGTGAGAGGGTGTGAGTGCGTGTGATTGAGTGTGTGAGTGAGAGTGTGTGTGTGTGTGTGATTGTGTGTGTGATTGAGTGAGAATGTGTGAGTGAGTGTGTGTGAATTATTGTGAGTGTGTATGATTGATTGTGTGTGAGAGTGTGTGAGAGTGTGTGTGAGTGTGTGATTGAGTGTGTGTGTGTTTTATATCTGATGTGTTTGTGTCTGTGGTGTAGGAGCGAGTGGCAACCATTTAGTTTTTTCAGTTACTTGGATAGTGGTGGGCTGGCTGGATAGTGGGGGCAGGCCAACTCCCTGCATGATTTAAATCCCTCCCCATTGAATCACCCAATGGGAGCAGTAACTCCTCCTTACTTTACCCTTTGAGTGTTAGAGGGGTACGCAACACATTGCTCTGCAATGCGTTGTGTACCCCTCTGGCACTCAAAGGGTTAAGTTGAGGTAACATAGCAATGTAACACACGGTGGCTCTTCAGTTGAGGCAGAGTAGCAATATGCTGAGGGAACAAATAGAAAGTGGTGTTTGAGGCTTGCCCTCTGTAACATACAGCAAAGCATCTCTCTCCCTTTAAGGAGAAAGGGCGGGAACCAGGAAGCAGGAAGTGGAGGAGTGAAAGTTGAAAACAGACAGTTAGTGAGGTTGACTGAAGAGATGAAAAGAGTTAAATAAAAGAGTTGCTATTAAGTTTATCCCTGAGTGTTTGTATTTTATGGAAACATTACACCCTCTTACTGACACAGAGTGTATGGAGGTTACAGTTATCTGTGGGAGGTGAAACAGTGTGTTTGTGGGGTCATGATCCTGAGTGAGAGTGTGTGTGGACCAGGAGAAGTTATTGATATCCCCTACTTCTAGAGCGAGTGGCAGCTATATTTTTTTTTGTCAGTTGGATAGTGGTGGGTGGGCTGGAGGGGGCGGGCCAACTCCTTGTATGATAAACATGCCCCCATTGAATCACCCAGTGGGAGCAGTAAAGTCCCCACTGAATCACCCAATAGGAGTTGTGTCTCCTAATGAGACAAATTATGTAATGAGGCATTCTGTAAAATGTGTGTTTGTTTTCTGAGGAGACATAAATTATGTTCTGTGTGTGAGGTACCATAAATTATGCAATGATGCTTATTCTTTTATATATATAGAAGACTAGCAATGTGAGACGGTGCTGCCCGTCAGGATATATAGGGAATTAATGCACACACATGGATGCAAGACAAACGCACACAGAAACACACACGCAAATGCACACGCATGCACTGAAATGCATAAAGAGCGACACAGTCATACACACATACATGCAGTGCACAACATGCAGACACATAGAGTGTGAAACACACACAGTGAGGAACACACAGACACACACAGAGACACACACACACATAAGGGGGTGGCTTATGTGTCATTGTATTGAGTTTGTGTTTATACTTATGCCTCCACTGTGGCATTCATTCATATAGTTGAAATGCATTTGGTAATTGCACATACTATGGTAGAAGGTGGATCGTGCTGGCTCCCAGGGTGTGAGTGAGTGTGTGTTAGTGTGAGTGAGTGAGTGAGTGAGTGAGTGGCATTCATTCATGTAGTTGAAATGCATGTGGTAATTGCACATACTATGCTTAGAAGGTGGATCATGCTGGCTTCCGGGGTGTGAGTGAGTGTGAGTGAGACTATGGTAGAAGGTGGATCGTGCTTGCTCCCTGGGTGTGAGTGCAAGTGTGAGTGATTGTGTGAGAGTGATTGCATGTGAGTGATTGAGTGTGTGTGAGTGTGAGAGGGTGTATGAGAGTGAGTGAGTGTGAGTGTGTGATTGAGAGTTAGAGTGAGAGTGTGAGTGTGTGTGTGACTGAGTGTGAGAGAGAGTGTGAGTGTGTGTGATTGAATGTGTGTGATTGAGTGTGTGAGTGTGAGTGTGTGTGATTGAGTATGTGAGTGAGTGTGATTGAGTGAGTGTGTGTGCATGTTTTTTGTCTGATGTGTTTGTGTCAGTAGTATAGGAGCGAGTGGCAGCATTTTGTTTTTTCAGTTACTTGGATAGTGGTGGGCGGGCTGGGTAGTGGGGGCAGGCCAACTCCCTGCATGATTTAAATCACTCCCCCATTGAATCACCCAATGGGAGCAGTAACTCCTCCTTACTTAACCCTTTGAGTGCCAGAGGGGTACGCAACACATTGCTTTGCAATGCGTTGTGTACCCCTCTGGCACTCAGAGGGTTAAGTTGAAGTAACATAGCAATATAACACACGGTGGCTCTTCAATTGCGGCAGTGTAGCAATATGCTGAGGGAACAAATAGGAAAGTGTTGTTTAAGGCTTGCCCTCTGTAACATACAGTAAAGCATCTCTCTCCCTTTAAGAAGAAAGGGCAGGAAGTGGAGGAGTGACAGTTGAAAACAGACAGTTAATGAGGTTGACTGAAGAGATGAAAAGAGTTAAATAAAAGAGTTGCAATTAAGTTTATCCCTGAGTTTGTATTTTATGGAAACATTACACCCTCGTCCCGAAACAGAGTGTATGGAGGGTTACAATTATCTGTGGGAGGTGAAACAGTGTGTTTGTGGGGTCATGATCCTGAGTGAGAGTGTGTGTGGACCAGGAGAAGTTACTGATATCCCCTACTTCAGGAGCGAGTGTCAGCTAGATTTTTTTTTGTCAGTTGGATAGTGGTAGGCGGGCTGGAATAACATGCCCCCCTTGAATCACCCAGCGGGAGCAGTAAAGTCCCCACTGAATCACCCAATAGGAGTTGTGTCTCCTAATAAGACATAAATTATGTAATGAGGCATTCTGTTCAATGTGTATTTGTTTTCTGAGGAGACATAAATTATGTTCTGTGTGTGAGGTACCATAAATTATGCAATGAGGCTTATTCTTATATATATATATATATATATATATATATATATATATATATATATATATACGCACACACCAAAGGCAACCTGCTGCATGGAATGAACAGTCTGTTTTCTTTCTAACCTCCGGCCCATGTGCAAAAGTGTTTCCATTTTTTTTTTCTATGCATTTTTAAAATTTCTACCCCTTGAAAAATGTGGAATGTCCAACTATATTCATTAGCAGCTCCTATTTTGAGAAAAATCACACCCTATTAGTATGAGCTAACATACCGTAAGTGGTGCTACAGGCACAAAACTGCTTGTAGCAAAATATTGTTTTTCTTACAGTCTTCAAATATGACCTACCTAAAATGGCTGAAGAAACGTATTCAAGGTATACAATTTTTAAACAACACACCACATCAAATGAGGGGTAACTTGCCTTTCTACCTGTAAGTTGCTGCATGCAAATATTTCCAGAAGATGGTGATATAGGAAAGTGAATCTATGTCTACAGCAATCTGTTTTATTTACATTTTTGCAAATATGAATATATATTTACTATGTATTTTTGCTGGATAAACAACTAATCACCCTAGGTCTATAGGTGAGACCTTCTGGGGTTATGCACTAAGACATTATAAAGTTGAGCTAACTTCTGCAGAGATATCACTTCTCCAGTTCCTATGTTAATTAATAGAGCCTATGACTAAGATCTCCAAACTTGGAGAAATCTTAGTGCATTGGCTCCATAGAATAACATAGGGACTGGAGTAGTGATATCACTGGAGAAGTTATCTCCACTTTATCACCTCTTTATTACCCCTTAGTGAATCTCCCCCTTCTCTTTATAACTTATTATAATATGTTGAGTGATCACTATATAACTGAACATGCACACAGTTAACTTTCTGAGTGCCAGACAAGTCAGCAAAACATTGTGACACAATGGGGGTTATGCACTAAGGTGTGAGAAAGCGGAGATGACTTCCCCAGTGATCTCACATGTCCAGTCCCTTTGTTATTCTATGGATGGAGCCTATGCATGAACATCTCCAAAGCTGGAGAAATGTTCATGCATTGGCTCCAAAGAATAACCTAGAAATTGGAAAAGTGATATTACTGGAGATATCATCTCCACTCACCTTCCTATATAACCTTTGTGCATTTCCCCTCATATGTTGCTCAACCCGCTGGCACTGAAATGGTTAATGGATACTTTTAAGTTAAATTGTACAACTGTTTGAGAATGGGCAGTGCTTTCTTTCAAACAAGGATATTTTGGTCAAAATCAGAGTAGGGGTCTGAGACCTTGGCTCTTAAAAAGCCGTCCCCTTCTCTGTTCCATTTATGCTTTTCCCCCGGGGATCCAGTGGAGAAACCATTGCTCAATCTTAATGAAGTCAATATAGGCTATGGGTTCCCCTAACTGAAGAGTTCAGTTATGAACGGAATAATTCTATGCAAGAATTCCTGCTGCAATACTACCTGTCATTGTCGCTGTTTACAAAACATACCCACACTCCATGCAAGTATCCAGAAAACTGGTTAACACCAATACTCATTAAATGAAGCAACTCCTGCTCCCCATCTTTACCTGCCTCTACACCAAGAAACTTCAAAATGTACAAAACTTTCTCTCCAAAGCAATATAGTGTAAATGTTTACAGTAAAGTACAAACTAGACCTGTTTGCTTTAGAATCAGCAGCTTGCAGATTGCAATAAAAGTTAAAATAGAGCACAGCAACAGGTGCAGCACCAAAATCTAGCACATAATAGTATATGCTTGTCCCTCTTCTTATTGTCTTTCTGAATGTAGGAGTGCATGTGTGCAATATGTCAAATTGTACCTGTTGTCTGTCTTGTCTTGAATGTATGATTTACTATGACTATCTGTCCAGCATCTGTCACTCTCAGTCTATTGAATGTCTGTTCAGGTAGGATCACCTGCCTGTCTAAACACCCCCTATCAAACTTTTGCATTTAATTTCCCCATACTCCACTTTTCCAGAGAACATACGGCAATCACTGATACTACTTAAATCAATCAACCCCTCTTTGCCTGTCTACTTCCGCACTAACTAGTGTCAAACATTCATCAGCCCCTTCTCTCTTAAGCCTAGGTTGACAATATCCAGCAAATTTCATAACTTTTATACTGGCAAGTTAGCATAATGCAAATACATGGTGGAAACTTTACTTGGGGGATTATATTGTCACTGATTTCAAGGCAAAGGGGAAAAGAAGTAGAAAATTGCACTTTTCATGGGACTTCCTGTGGAATGTGTGAAGTACTTTTTTTGTGTGTGTTTCACTTTTAAGGCTAAAACTTTTGCCCATCCTTTCCTACAGCTACCACAAGGAGTATTTTTAGTTATCATATTTCTACTCAATCAACACATTAGATCAAGAATAGTCTATCTAAAGACCTTCCGCTGTTGGAGACTACAACTCCCATTATCTCCAACATATGATCAGGCAGGAGTGAGGCAACTCTGGTAGCACATCATATAAATGATGCTTTTCCTACATATAGGAAGGGGAGAAATGTAAGTCTACAACTAAACTTGAGATGATCCTAAATATTAACCTGGATTTGGGGGCTTCAATTCACAATTCTTCATGGGATCTCTGGGGCTCTTAAAAATGCCCATCAGCCAGCAGCTGGTTGGGGATGATGGGAGTTGTAGTGGCCAACAGGTGATGGAAGTCCGAATATTGACTACCCTTGCTAAGGATCACAGGACACTATGAAAAATAATGTCTTCTTCAACAATTACAAGGTATATTCCAAGGACAATGCTCTTTAAACTGGATGGGAAAAACGAAGGTTAGATTGGTTAAGTGGTTCTTATCTGCATTATAGAAGATTAGTTAGTGACCTCTACTGGAGTGACGTATTACTCTTTTTCTATTCTTAGAGGTCATATGATTAATGTTTACACTGCATGACATAATGTAGTCACTCCTTTATTTACAGAAAGGACTGACTTTCCTTTTTTTAATGTATTTACCTAAGGATTGCTAATCTTAACTCCCTTTGTGTGTTAACATTGGTAGAAGAGCAGAGATTTAAGTACTCTGTAATACTCTACATCTACAATATATATAAACCCTGAAACTATTTATCTAAAGGTGACCACATATTCCTTTCAATCACACTCTGCAGGGATGCACTGATTTCTGAGCAGACCTGCAGAATTAAGTTTTCCTAAGTGTTCCTGATTTAAAGGGATATGTGATTAACTTACCCTCTATCAAGTCATCTGTGTACCAAAATCTATGATATATACAAAATCTTGTAGACGATAGTAGTAGAGCCTTTTGGCAAGTGGAATCAATCACCTTTCAAATTAATGTTTTTGATTATTGAGGTTCTGCTTGCCAAGAGGTTCATCATTGGTCAGTTGAGCCAGATATACAACCTGCCCATCCTCTGCTCACCCCATGTTTTTTTTTTTCTATACCACTCTGGCATTGGAAGTCCTATCATATATGACACATGGCTGGACCTCACTGCCCACACAGCACTTTTCCTCCCTTATCAGACCTACTCCGTGCCTGTTTCACTGCACAGCAATGCCACTGCACAGCCAAAAATGTTTATATTCCGTCCACCAACCTGGCTGACTGTGTGGCTGGAGGCTTGCACTTACACTCTGTAGCACATACACCTTCTTTGTAACAACCTACCTTCCTCTAAATGGTAAGCACCCTGATATGTTTTGTATTGTATTTACTATTTGTATTTTAATAATGTAGCCATTCTATATGCTGTCCTGCATTTCACACAGTAATCCGACATCAGGAAGTGCATATCGGATTGCCAGCCCGTAATAACATCTTCCATATGTGAATAGACATTCGTTGGATGTGTAATGACCATAACTTAAGGACCAAGTCATCTCTGCTGCAACTGCTTTGCATTTGTGTTGAACACAGTGACACTGGAAAAAGCTGTGTTGGGCTATATATCAAACAACATGAACAACCCAGCCCAGCAGTTCTGTTATATTCTACACTTGTGGCATCATGCAGACTTTAGTACTGTGCTGATGTCATCTGTGTTAACCTTAGTGAAATCCTTACTGATTGAGGGGATCTGGCCTTGTCCAGTTTGGCAGTCTAAGTAGTTTAGTTGACAAGGCAATGGAGTTTATCACTAATAGTTGTGCTTGTTTTGGTTTCCATTGGAAAAGTCTTAATAGCATAACATACTCTGAATAAAAGTGTTTTTATATTTCCACACCTCTTAATGTGTTTATATGGTAGCAGAAATGAGTGTGATTATTTACCTTGCTCAATAAAATAAATAGATACCAAAGCACAGACACACTCAGCAAGTGATCATGCAGTAATAAATAGAAAAGGAGACAGAGAAAGCAGGGAGGCTGTCATATGGTTAAAAATCTCATGGAATTGGAATATATATATATATATATATATATATATATATATATATATATATATAGGAATATATATATTATTGGTGTTTTATTGGTGTCCAATTATTGGTGTTAGATTAATCCAGGTATATGCACTTCTGGGTATTGGGATAGTAGCTGCTTTTGAGATTTAATAGATTCATTTATGGATTCTAGATAATAGCGCCTTTTTTGATCTCATTTGGTTGTTTGATATATATATAATATTCAAATGCACTCACATGTAGTAATGGCCACACTTCAAACACTTGTGGCACAAAGGCAAGTAGAGGGATATTACACTGCCCTCCACGCAGACAGGATTTAGATCACCAGCTCCCTTGTTATCAACGTTCAAAAGCAGAAGGGAGAAGCACAGGAACCCAAAATACAAGGAACAGGGGCACTTTCTCATATACAGAAGACTTTAGATATTTAAAATACTCACAGTTTGAAACACTCCGGTTGAACCCTGTGTAACTGGTTTCAAGCAACAGGGGATTTTCAATCCTGCCTCTGTATAGGCACTCCAAGGGTTCCACTTCAAAGCCTACATTAGGGCATTCCATGGTTTCCAAAGATTTCAGTACATTTGAAGTAATGGAAATGTTAAAAAGGCAATTTTTTCGTTTGATACCACCTTCTGGAAACATTTGTGCATACCAGGTTAGGTTAATGCAGTAGGATTTCCACCTTCATGAAATATATGCATTAATATAGTTATTGAGCTGTTAAGGTAGTTTTATCCTGCAAACAATGGAATGTACATTTTAATTCATACAGCTGAAAATACCAGTTTGGGCTCCTGGCTCCTGTGCAGGCCATGCATGTATGACCGTACATATTTTCATAATTCTTGTTATCTATCAGTTTAGGTATGATTCCCACTGGTAACTTTCTAGTTATTTATGGAAAACTATGTATGCATTTTTTTTTTCAGAATGAATTCAGCCTTTTTATAGCACCTCACAAAAACGTTTTGCATCTTGTGACAAAAACTATGATGTCATAAATACAAAGAAAAACGTTTAATTACTTATTTTGCCACTATTATAAACAATATATCAAAAACATTTATATGGATTATACAAATTTCAATTATTTTTAAAAGTCGCAAAAAAATTACAAAGTATGTATAATTTTAGCTACATGCAAGGCCTGCACAGACCCCCAATAAAGTTGCTGGGAAAATGTGATTTAATTTGAACTCACTTTTACGGTGGAATGTTCTAAAAAGTCATCAAAATGGAAAATAATGCAATGGATTGGCAGTGAAAGGAGGATGACATCTGTAGTAGTAAATCAGCTACTTTTAAAAATATATCTTAAAGAATTAAAAAACAGAGGTAAGAAGAGCTAGATAAATATTGCACTTAGGAGACATTTGACTTGAGAATTTTTATTTTCATTTTATTTTTGTCAGATTTCAAAGATATTAAGAGAGTTTTAACCATTTCAATGCCAGAGAGGCTGCAATGCATTGGATACCTCTCTGGCACTCATTGAGTTAAAGGGATAGTAATGACATCAGTGCACTAGCATGAGATCTTAGTACTTGTACCGGCCGGCGGCGCTTCAGCAGAATTGAAATAGCTCTATCTAAAATGAAATACTTCACTGAAACGGTCTACAAACTGTGCCTGATTTGCAAGCAAACTTGTAGACAGTTCCAATGAAGTATTTATTATTAGATAGCGCTATTTCAGCTGGAGAGCCGCCGTCGGGTCACAAGACACGAGGCTCATGCTGTGAGCTAGAGCTCTGACTCAATACAAAATAACAGGAGTGAGCTAGCACCAACTGGGTTAATATCACCATTAGACTCAGGTTATATAAAAACATACATGTGCTTTAATGAAATAGTTTCTTCATTTAAAAATACCTTCTGTTGTTGCAACCCATATCAAGAGCTAGGAAAGACTTTCATGTGGTCATCAGTCAAGTGTTGCAGACCCTTGCTTCTGATCAATGCGTTTCACGCATCCAGTGCTTACTCATGAACAAAGACGCTGACGTCTATGAAAGAGGAGGGAGGGGAAAACCTATAAGTGTATATCTCTCAAACTATACATGTTTGAGAGACCGGACTTATATCAATTAATTTATTTTTTTAATATCTACAATATTAAACTTCCTTAAAAGCAGCCATTACTATTCCTTTAACGCTTTATTACTGTATTCCAGTCTTACCTCCTAATATTTTTTAAACCGTATTCTTCTTTAGGTTGACTATATTTTTATTTTATGAGGAAAAATTATGCTTGGGAGAAGATAATTTGAATATGATGGAAGAGTAAACCACACCCAGTATTAACCCTTTCAGTGCCAAAGGGGTACGCAACGCATTGCTTCGCAATGCGTTGTGTACCCCTCTGGCACAGAAAGGGTTAAGCTGCTTGAATGAAAATGGAGGAATTGAATGAAAGAAATAACAGAAATGCATCTGACAATTCATGGACCATGGTGTAAGAATGTTTTTAGACTCATTACTTACAATTTCATTTACCACAACTTATTAACATGACGTCCTTATGGTCACATTTTCTTCTGAAAATTTGGCTACATTAGCACAATTTTGTCCACATATAACAGAAATACAAAGTCTCTGAAAATATGGAGGGTATATACATGTAACTGTGGTATTTGTAAAGATATTTTAGCACTGGAATTTTGTGTTAGTCATTTGTGGAGTTAAAACAGAACTTCATACTATTTTTCCTAAATATATAATTGTTTTTGCTGCTATATTTAACCACACCCACTTTTATGAACATTTCAGGTCTAATAAACAGGATGCATATTCTGGGAAGATAAATTACAAGGCAATGAGAAAAGCAGAGGCCTTTATTTAGAAAAGAAACTTGGGTAAATTCTGGAGTAAACCAACGGCACCATATGGGACAAATTAAAATCTCCAAAATTACCACTGATTGTAATAGAACTTTTATCCTCTTGAGTTCTTGATGGATTTCTTTGCAATGCGTTGGAGAGACCTCTCAAGGATTCAAGTGTTTGAAAGACAAAATTAATCAATGCTGTTTTTTATTTTGTTCAATTTGGTGGAGTTTGCGCCAGAATTTTTCTGCATATCTTTTGTGCATAAAGGCCTAAGCGTCAATAAGACAAATATATTAACCCTCTGAGTGCCATAGTGGTATCCAATGATTGTGTCTCTGGAACTCAAAGGGTTAAAACCTTTATTCCATTATAGCAACATTTAAAGGCCCAGACTTTTACACGTTTTGTGTTGCTTTGCCAGAGAAAAACATAAATATTTGAAAATGTCAGTAACCATTGTTCTTATGCATTGTGTATGTGCTCTTGAACATGTTTCTCCTTGGGGAGTTTTGATGAATTTGGTAATAAACACTTTGAGATGACCGGTAAAAAGCAAAACCTGCTTGTCCTGTCCTGAAGTAGCTTTGAGTTGTGTTGCATGTTTCCTTGTATATTAAGTGACTTTGAGAAGGTGTTAAAAAGATTATTACCTGTTCATAGGATTAAGCAGGGAGTAAAGAGATTATGTTTAACCCTTTGAATGCCAGAGGGGTTTCCAACATATTGTGAAACTGCACTCTGGCATTGAAACAATCATAAGAAAGAAGTATGTATGTATGAACACTATTTATGGATATATGTATAGTACATGATAGGTGGAGACTCTTTGCTGTCCCTTTGAAAGGAGAGGCCTTAACCTATGTACTTTTAACAATAAGTTAACATTCTGCAGAACTCCTTGCCCTTTTCTGTTTAATTGTCTGTACTGTCTCTCTCTATAACCAACAAGTATTTACAAAGCCAGAACTATCCATTTCTTGCTGCGTGGAATCGTCTAAATCTGCTTTTAAATTCCAGTCACAGAAGGGGAAAACACAGATTAAGTGAACAATGATTAGATATTTGCAATCCAATTCAAGGGAGTTGTATGGTTGCACTAATGAAACATTAACTTATACCTTAAGAAAACACACAGACACTGAGAAATGGTGTAGAAGCTGCAGCATTTATTTATATATTTTTTTTCTTCAACGCTAAAATTTTACCTTCCAACAAAAAACTTCCCAGCCATACCAGCCTGAGAAGCTGCTTTCCAAACCACAGATAAATTAGCTCCGCCCTTCCAGCCAGTATGTAACATTTCAAAAACACTCAAAACTTGCTTTAACCCTCCATGCTGTGTCTATATGAGTTTTTAACATTCCTGCAATACATTTCATATTTACCATATAAGGTACATAAGAACGTCTATCTATCTATCTATCTATCTATCTATCTATCTATCTATCTATCTATCTATCTATATCTCTTTATTTCTTAACAAATATACTTTATTTATCCATTACACTACCATTACCTTAATAAAACATTATATAGTAACACTTTGACTCTTTATTACAAAAAAGGGGGTGGTTGGGTGGGGAGCAGCTCGTCTTCTTTCTTCACAGGAACTGAACAATAATCCATTTAAGCATTGCTATAAATAACTTCTCTTCCCGCCCTTAGGTGACACCTGCCTCGAGGCACCTTACGTCACCAATCACTTTACAGGACGGGAAGGGCTGCAGCAGCATCTTTCCAGAACCTTGTTTCCCTTTGAAATTTAAAGCAACAGGCGACCCCCAACTCCATGAGGGTGGCTCCCTATTCTGTCATTTTCCTAACGTGGAAGTTGTATGGTCGCACTAATTAAACATTAACCCATACTTTACTAAATAAAGAAAACACACAGACTTTAACCCTCCACAGCCAGTCCTTGGGTGTCCATCCATGGGTTGGTCTTACCCACAGCGCAAAACACTGATTCCTTGATGGCTTGCAAACCAAAATTAAAAATATTAAGACCTATGTCCGATAGATGAATGCTATCTCCACTATAAATGCCAGCTCCACCATTCTCTGAATCAATATGTCTGTAAGACACAGCACCTAAACTGTAAAACAACTTGAAGAGCCATCTGTTGAGCCTCTTTCTGTGGCTTAAAATGCGAGACAACCAGCACCATCTGGGAACTATTTCTGAAAACCCTAAAATGGCTGTTGGAAATCACACCAAAACCTGTTGTATGGATGACCTGATTATAAAGAGTAGCTCCACAGATTTTATTCTTCCAATGTCATTCCCTCACAAATGGAAAATAATAACTTCTGGGGTAGGAAAAATATTAAAACAATAACCTAATTCTTGAAACATTTGCTCGCAAGACATGTCCCTTATCCCATGCCACCAAATCAGGCAGACCTGAGGATGGAAACCAAGGTTCTCACTGTATGTTAGATTCAACAACCTCTTCCATGCCCACAAGACATATGAATGTCCTATAATCAAGACGTTGTAATGGCAAACACCTATAAAACAAACATCTATAAAACAAACACTTTCATGAATAAACAGACTCCCCGACATCTTTGGTCTAACTCCGAAATATGCTTTAATATTAGCCACCGGACAAATGTTTCGTCCTGCAAGTTGATGCTGATGAACCCATTCTCCTTTTACTTCGGGGTCTGTCTTTGACTTGGCCAAAAATATGTACAAACCAACCTGTGCAAATTCAACGTGCTCCATAATTAGAGAACTCTGCTTAACTTTGTTGGTCGATACCACTTCCCCAGCTCTAAAGGCAACAAAAAAGGTTAGCATGAACGCTGACCTGAATAATATAGTTTCAAACCCCGACAAACAAACTTGAACCAGAACATCCCATAACTCAACTAACAACTGAATAGAGACTGGCGTCTGTCATCCATGACCTTTGACCTCTGCAGTAACCTTTGATAACTGCAAAAAACTCATAAAATGCTGAGAAATCCACTAATTTAAGAATAACGTTGAACTGGCTAAACAATGCTTACCGTAAAATCTCAGGTATAATACGCAGGTGTACATTATACCCAAGATTTTAGGGAAAACAAGAGTGCCTATGTATAATATGCACCCTTGTTTTCACACAAAAATGCCACTGTCGCACTGCTTCCCTCCCTCCTCACTTACCCATGGCCTCCTCTCGCCCTCCATAGTCCAATTTCGTTATCCTGAGAGGGTCCCAGCAGGCAGCATGCTTGCATCTGCCATCTGCTACCAGCATTGCCCTGTCAGGAACTCTTCTGCCTCGTCAATGGTAATGTCTTGAGAGGACCACAATGTCCTCGCAGGGCAATACCATAGATCCAATGCACATAGCTATGAGCCTGCTGAGACATAAGGTGAAGAGGGACAAAATTGTGAGTATTATATACAAGATTTAACAGTAATTGCTGACCCGGATAATCGTTCTTCAATTAAGTGACCAACAAATTCCAAGGCTGCTTTCTCTGACTGTGCAAATGGATCTTGGGAGGCATCTGAATTCCATAAAAATCACTCAATCAAAGCTGCTACATACACATTCCAAGTAGCTGCTGTGACTGACTTCTGAATAACTGACTCCCAGCTCCTAGATCAAATCCCATAGGTGTGGGGGGCATTGGTTACCCATAGCCTCTGTGTTTGGCTCCAGCTGAAAAAACGTATCCATCTGAAATAGAGAAAAATGATGCGGTAACGTTATTTGCGCCCGGAATATGTTTCATGCTCAACCAGATATTGCGTGCCACCGAAAAACCAAATGCCTCAATAATGTCACTAAGCAAAGAGATTTTGCTGACATACTGTTTCCCACTTTCACTACACTCATATTATCACAGTGCATTGTTATTCGGCTATTTGCAAGCCAGTAACCCCAAAGCTCTATTGCTACCACTACCAGAAATAACTCTAATAGAGCCAAATTCCTTGTGTAACCCAATGCCACCCAGCTCTCAGGAAATCTTTCAGAATGACATTGCCTGTTCCAGTATGCACCGTATCCAGCCGAACCTGCCGCATGGGTATACAAATTGATCTCTGAGTTGACAACAAAATTACTTTGCAAAATCATCTCTGCCCTCATCTCTGCTGAAATTCAGACATGACATTGTGGAGATTTCAATCCTGACGTTGCAGTTGACAATCTACGAGAGAAGACTCTGCCCATTGGCATGATCCTTCACAAAAACGCTAAGAACCACAGAACTGATTGCAATAGCTTCAGCGTAGTTTTTTTGCTAGTAAGTAACACATGAATTTGATATTTAAGTTTCTCAGTATTATCCTGAGGCAATCTGAATCAATAGTTATTCTCAAAAATGCAATAACTGTTGTCGGTCTTATTGTTTTCTCGGGAGCTAGAGGAACACTGAAACTCGAAGTTACTAACTTAAAACCTCTCAATAACTCCTCACAAATGTCTGAATTTTTTGGGCCTACAAATAAAAAGTCATCTAAATAATGCATTAAACTTCCATAACCCGCTACACACTTCACCACCCACTCTAAAACACTGGAAAAAAAGTTTTGAAATATTTACAAGAAAAGGAACAGCCCAATGGTAGGCATTTATCAAAATATATATATTTTTTCCCTCTTTTTAATATACTCTTCAACACCTTCACTGTGAGCGTAACTACTGACGTTCACCTCCTTCACCGTGCAGATCACCAGATATATAAGGTGTGGGTATTCCACTCATCTTCTATTGAGGCAATCCAGCCTCAGGATGTAATCTTATTCACTGGGTAACCGCCAGTGACGGTATCTGTCTCGACACCAGCTTCTCCACTGCTCTTGGTAGTCCCAGCTTCCGGCCTCTTCCAATATCCCAACTGGCACTATATGCAGGTAGTGGTCCTCTATCTAAGAGCCACCATAAACACAGCATACAGGGGATACTATTTGGGCATGCTGCGAACCAACTCAGGAGTCTATATCGATATTTACGTGTAAAATTTATTGAACTACAGTAAGTAAAAATCTGTACAGATGTACACAATAAAATACTAAAACAATATTATTAAAGTGTTAGTAAATATCTAAAAAAACTTTTTTGCATTTAGAAGAGCTTAAAAAGCTGATCTAAATGCAAAAAAATGTACCTCTCAAACCGCTATGGTTTAAGAGATACGGGCGTTTAAAGTTTGATTTCTCCTACTGACAGCTGGAGCTTGAGAAGTGCCGGGATCTCGTTACTTACACGGAATCCCTTCATTGGAATGGTCTAAAACATGTTCCTAGTGTTCAGGCTGACGTTCCTGCTCCGTGTACCGACCCGGCGTGATTGACGACCCTGCTCTGTGTACCGAACCGGCGCGTCTGAGGATCCTGCTCCGTGTATGACTTAGCCTGGCTGATGTTCCTGATCTCTTTATCGCCCATCCGGGAGAGGTTCCTGTTCTGCTGTTCCAGTTGGCTATTCGTGTTGCTGTTGCCAGCCTGCCAGTTGGGCACCAATCTTGTGTCTGGTCCAAGTGCTGAGTCCCGTTGCCAGCACACTCTTATCCGTTGTCAGAGTCTCGCTGCTTCCACTCCGTGTTGCACTCACTTGGTCTGTGTTGGTTCAGTAGGGCGCCTCCGGTATATTCCGTCGTACAGACCACAGCACATTAACCCCTTCGGGGGAAGGGCCTCGCTGATTAATACCATTGGGTTCCGTTGGGCAGTATTGTTTGGGCTTGGTATTCCACTATCGAGTAGGGCGCTTCCTGTGGCCATCCATATATACCATTGCCCATTAACCCTGTCAGGTAGTACGTGCACACAGAGCTGGGTTACTTCGGTAGGGCCTCCATTAAGCACGAGTTCTGACCTTTCTGTTAGTCCTTGGTGGGTGTCCACCATTGGTCACATGCACAGGCATCCAGAGCCTGAGTTTGCAGTCCGTTCCTGTGGCCTCTTATTATTCAGGCGACATTTAGCCTGCAGAGTGTTATGACCAGCACTAGTTAAGTGGGCGTCATACATTGTATCCATTACATTTACTTGACCTGTGTCAGTATTGTGTGTTCGCTGTACTGGACCCGTGTGGGTTAACCATTTGTAATCTGTCTTGTGTCAGTGTGCTATACTGGACCCGTGAGGGTTACATTGTTCATCGTGTGTTTCAATAAAGCTGTGTTTTTACCTATACCTCCGTGTCTGAGTGTACTGAACTGTAACAGGCGTTGATCTTCCTTTAGATGTGCTGGCAGACTCTGACTCAATAACTCTCTTCTTCTGGCTTGGAGGGCTGCTCTTCTTAGAGTCTCCTCCTATAGGACAGTGGGTGACTTTCGGGGCATAAGTACATCTTCCATAAGCCTGGTTCCTCTTTTATTGGATAGAGAATCCGATTGGGACCCAGTGGGGGGATCTTCATGCCGCTGGCTTCTCCTCTGCATGGCGTGACGATGTTGACGGAGAGGCACTCAACCAATTGCGAAGCCAAGTGCTGTCATCACTCTCCAGCACCTTGCTTTTCAATTCCAGTGTTGCTGTTCATCTTTAATTCTTGTGCCTGGAGAAGTTTGTCTTCTCTCTTCACAGGAACTGAGCAAAAATCCATTCAGGCACTGCTATAATAAACTCTTCCTGCCCTTAGGTGACACCTGCCTTGAGGCACCTTACCTCAACAATCACCTTACAGGGCTGGAAGGACTGCAGCAGCTTCTTTCCAGAACCTTGCTTCCACTTGAAATTTAAAGTTACAGGTGACCCCCACCTCCATGAGGGTCACTCCCTATTCTGTCGCTTTCCTAACATTTCCAGGGTTCTATTAATGGCAATGTGCACCTGTTTGTGCTGGTTCACCCTCATTATTGATTGTTAGACAGGTCGTTTTATGTAAAAGGTCACTAGAATATAAAAAGTGGTATATAGATTATTATTAGACAGGAAATATATTATATGCGATTAATCCATGGGGAAAATGACAAATAGAAGAATGTCAAAAGTTAAAGGGTGAGTCCCCGGCACAACCTAGTTAACTCATTGGATACTAGAGATTTCACCAGATATGCTTCTATCAGGGGTAACAACAGGAATGGGTAATTATACTGGCCCAAGGGCAGGGCCGGATTTGTAAAACAGGCAGACAAGGCACGTGCCTAGGGTGCCAAATTTTCAGCGGCGCCTGGCAATGGCCTTGTCACGCCCACATATCCGCCCACTTGAAGCCCCCAGCTGCAGCTACCCCAGAAAATGAAATAAATGTGCCAAGCCTACAATGGCGCTTGTTCACTGCGCCGCCCACCTGCCCTCCTACTTGAAGCACTCACTGTGCCTGCCCACAGAAAATGTATAAAATGCTGCCTGCATCTAGCGGATGTTAGAAACTGCTGCTCGTAGCTCTTCCTGTCTGGACCTAGCAGCGCTAGCATGACGAATCATTCTACTGTGTTCCTAAGGTAACTAGTATTAAGTTTATCATCACTAGTCGAGAGAAAAGGGGAATTGATTCTTCTGTCTCTTTTTCAGACTGTTTTTCTTATCTGTTTATTCCTCTGTCTCATTTCCAGTTTGCACCTCTGCATATTACTGCCGGTGCCATTAACCTGGCACTGCATATCGGGTCCAACTCCTTTCTTTCTTTTTTCCCCTATACCTCTGTTCTGCTTCTCTCTGTTTTCAGTTTTCTTTTTTGAATCGATTCCCCCTTTATCTCAACTAAATAAACCAGCAAAAAATGGTCTGTGCTGCATGCTTCTTGATGCACCGGAGACAAAACCGGTACATTGCAGAGCAACAGAGACATGAAGTATGATAAAGGGCAGCTCACTAAAATGCTAGGAATTGTGTGTATAGCACAATGTTGAAAGCCTGAAAGTGCCCACCATACGGACCTGAAGTGCGCAGTAGCAGCGGTATGGGTCCAGTGCTTGTGGTTACAGATTACAGATAAATAAAAAGCAGTCAAAGCAAGAAATATAATCCACAGAATTTAGAAAAGAACAATGACTCACTCACTAATGGATAATAACCAGAGTGGCAATGATGATAGTACTAGTAATATTCTCCTGAGTGACCCCTAAGGTAAAAACCCTCGGAGTTACTCAGCTGCATTCAACTTACAAAAAGTTAAAATCTAACAATAAAACATATAAGACGCCACAACCTCTAAAATATATAATAGACACTAGATAGATCATGGAAGCTAGATGGTTACCAAAAGTGGACAAAGAGGACAAAAATTGGTTTATTAAAAATCAGTAAACGACTGAAAAGAACTAATAAACAATATATATCTAAACAATGGATGACTGAGAGTATATCAGTAAACTTAATTTATCCCACGATATAGGATCCATAGTTGCATAAAGGTGCCTTCACCCTATTGTCTACGGGACAAAGCAAAACACTAATCCAATAATATCTTGTAGATTGGCGAAAGAAGACTGTATATGTATAGCATAGGGTGCGCTATGCACAGGGTGCGCTATGCATATACAGTCTTCTTTAGTGAATAGCCACAGGATATGATTGGATCAGTATTTTGAATTATCCCATAGATGAAGGAGCCTTTATGCTGCGATGGATCCTATGTGGTGGGATAAATCAAGTTTTCTGATATACTCTCAGTCATCCATTGTTTTTATATATATATTGCGTATTAGTTGTTTCCAGTAATTTTTTTATTTTTAACAAACCAATTTTATTTCACCGTTGTGCACTTTTGGTATCCATTAATCTAACATTGATATGTTCTGATTTGTCCATGTATTAGGAGGAATCAAAGAAAAGTGGTATGATCTAAAATTGTGATATTACCCTCTGCATCCCAACCAACATTTATTTTTACAGATGTATTGATGGAATCCATGAGCTTGTGAGGAGCAACTGGAGCTTAGTGTAGGGGAAAGTCACTGAGGCCATTTTATCAAGGAAAAAGTTTAATAGGGCCAGAGTGAGACAATTACAGGACTGGAGTAAACCATATAAATGAAAGAAAAAGTCCCATTCATTCCACTGACAAATTCATTTGATTTACAGCTTAGGGCCAGACAATGGGATTTTCTATTTGTCTGCTATGGTGCAGTTGGGTGTCCCAGAATTACCCCACTTTATCTTCATGCATGTGACCCAAAATGTTACCACAAATAGGTAACTACAGAGAGATCTTCATGCTAAACCAATGCTGGAACACAGAAGGGATTCATCAAGCATAAGTGGAGCATCAGGGGATGGAGATGTTAGTAATACAGATGCAGATCATCTCTGAGGCGGACTTACTAAAATCTGGAGTGACTCTGAACAAACAACTGCCTCACAAGGGACAAATATAAATTCCCCAAATTCTCATTTATTTAAATAGAGGTTTTAACATGTCAGATACTATGGATGTCTGCAACACATTGCAAGAGAATGTGCTGGACACATCTCTAGCATTCAAGTGGTTAAAACTCCCATTTTATCGATTGGCATGTTTGATTGCTCTCTATGGTGTAGTAGCTTTGCCCAAGAATTTCTCAAGTTATCTTAGCACATCAATCACACTGACAATCATACAGCATCACATTAACAGTTATACACATAACTGTTCAAACTGACAGACACACACACAGGCAGTCACAAACACACAAAGACATACAAAGAATTAGCAAACGTACACACAAATAAAACTGACTCTATGTGTATGCCACAATAGTTGGTGCTGTGAATGTGTGAGTGACAATACTTGAATTAGAATTCCTACCTCTGGAAAATTGCCACAGTAATGTGAAGAATAAATCTAAAAATGAGTTTGGCCACAAATGACGATGAGGCTAAGTGAGTGGGTGTGGTTAAGGGAGGGTGTGGTTAGGGGTGTGGTGAAGGTGGAGCTAGGGGCACCGAAGGGTGTTGTGCCTAGGGGCGCTTGAGATGTAAATCTGGCCCGCCCAAGGGCCACATGTCTGTTTAAATTGCATTCAGTGGGCCACAGGAGCATTGTGTGTGTGTTTATGCACGCACTTAATATATCATATACACAAATACATACACAACCCCTTTCTGACTGACGTTTGAAAATTACAGGTTCAGGTTTTACTGTTTTTTTGTTGCTTCTTATTATACATTAACTATTTGAGTATCAGAGGGTTAGCCAATGCATTGTTTTAACAGCTTTAATCTACACAGACTATATATCAATTCTGTCTCTCTCTGCAATCTTAGGCACAATCTACAGCAAAGGACATGTTTAATACAATGTTTCATTTTTCATGCAGAAGTGATATTTTCTCAGCCAGCCAGAACCCCCCCCCCCCCAAGGGCCAGATACAATTTACCAGTGTGCTTCCTCTGGCCTGCAGGGCATAAATTGCACTTTTGTGGGGTAAAAGAATCTGTAGAGCATGTCAACTATTTTTTTTTTAACCCATTAAGGCCCATAACGTGCCAGAACTGTCATGGGTAAACTTGTGTTAAGGACCCATTACGGTCCTGAAGTGTCATGGAATTCAGGGGTACTTGCGTGGCTGCACACCACTTGAGTACCCCTGAATTCATTCTGAGAAAAAAAATATATGGCACGATGCAGGAAACGTGCACAATCGCTATTTCCCGTGTGAAATCCACTAGGGAATAGGTTTGCTCATTTTGTTGAATTGCGCATGAAAATTCAAGATTAGTGAACGGCTGCGTATATTTACTTTTTTGTGGGCGTGGCTAAGATTAACAAATCTGTGTGAGTGGAATAGTGAATGCGCCTAATACAAGAACTGCTATTGCGAATGAATTTATACGTCTGTGTACTGTCGTTGTAAAATGGAATTTTTTATGCGCAATTCAAGAAGTGTTCGGTATTTAGCTTCCTGGATTAGAACATGCGCAAAATCTATCTGCGCACAAAAATTCCTTTATCCGATGCAAACGTCTCTTTGCGCCAATAGTTCCATGGTCCTTAAAGACGGGCGTGTGGCTGGCCATTAAGAGGTTTCGTGACATTTTTATTTATTTCTCTATTTTGAATACAAGTATTGAATAAACAATATGAGAAAAGTTGAAAATACTTCACTCTTTGCTTCAAAGAGATGCAGATAAACAGACAGCTAGGTCTTTCTATACAAGTGAAAAGTGCAGCAATTCTTAGGCAACCCATCTGCACGCTAGGAGACAAATCAAAATCTCCACTGATTGAACCACTTGAGTGCTAGATACCTCTACCATTCAAGAGCTTAAAAGCCACATTTAACCCTTTCAGTGCCCTTTGTATTTGTATTTGTATGCATGTATGGTAAGTGTGCAAAGATGTACTATGTGTCGCTATATGTGTGCCAACTCATGCTACCTCACTTGAATGTATGCTCTTCTCTCTCTCTCTCTGGCTATCCTCCTCTCCGGGATCCCATGCTCTAGCTCACAAAAACTCAAAACACATACAAGGTATGTCAGTTACTTTAGGGTGTATATATATATATATATGTATTTGAATGCATTTGATACTTTAGTGTGTTATAATTGGCTGTTAGTTTGAATTAGTCTTGACAACTTTCAGCGTCGCTAGATAACGTAGACAACTATCTTTTTCCTTTCCATCAGACATATCATACATTAATTATCAACTGATAGGGACCCACAGGTAGGTGAAAAAAAGTACAATGCAGGTTTTTGAGCTACGTGAATTTTTTGGGCCTATGCTCGTTAGCCATTCTGACTGACTACGTACTGAATGCTGTGTAAGTCAGACATGGCTAATGATCATTGACCTTTTTTACCTTAATGGAGGTTTTACTGTATTTCTTTGAATCAAGGCCTAAAAGTCACATTTAAATCAACAGGACTTTCTATTTTTCCACTATGGTGCAGTTGGTTTGCTTCAGAATTGGACCTATTTAGCTTATTGAATTGCATCTATGAAGTTTATTAGCCACATGGATAGTATAGGTGAAGTGCTTGCCTACGGCCTTCACTTGAGATGAAACACCTTTATTCATCAGCAGGTAAGTCTGTGAGCAACAAGCATGGTAACCTGTGTTTTCACTTAATTTTATGGATTCTTTTAGAAAGATAAAAGGCTAATTGATTAATGTTTTAACCCTTTACGTGCCAGAGAGGTATCCAATGCATTGCAACTTAAAATGTAGATATCTGTCTTACGCATTTGGTCTTTCAGAAGAAAAGGATCACTTTTTCTTGTGTTAAGTGGTTTCAGGATGTAGTTGTCTTGGTACAATCCTTATGTAATAAACCTGATTTGCATATTCTTTCATTACCACTACAATAATTGTTTGCTGCTGTTTCAAGTGGATGCCCTGGGGTTCAAGTGATTTAGCCAAAAGCCTATTCTCCACCAGTGGGATAAGCCTCATGGGGCCTTTTCTCATTAATTGTGCTCTTGTTGATTTCAACAAGTTTTATGACCAAAGTGTTTGTTGGATCCTGGATTGAAACTTTAACAGGAACCAGAGGAGCTTAAAATGTAAAATCTCAATAACACATACACCTCAGGAGCCTTATTGTGATGCCCCATTTTGAGAGTTGATAAGAGGTCATCCAGTTTCCATTACAGGAGTCCAGCTTAATTTGGTAAACCCTTGTTCTACTGGATACAGTCCTTACCATGGGATAAGAACTTCCATTTTTATCGTGCACAGGTGGAACTTGCTTTTCCAAGGAAGGAACACCATGGAGGAGATGCACTAAAGTAGGATAAAAAGGGGATAAAGTGGAGATGACTTCTCCAGTGAGATGACTTCTCAGATTCCTGTTATTCTATGAGCCAATGCACTAAGATCTCTCCACCTTTGGAGATCTTAGTACATAGGCTCTAAAGAATAACACAGAGATTGGAGAAGTGATATCACTGGTTAAGCCATCTCTACGTCATCACCTCTGTATCACTCTTTAGTGCATAACCGCCCAAGAGTGGGAGATGGAATTATAAAGAGAAAAGATAAAGTCAGGAACACCATTCAATTTGCAACAAGACTGGTTATAACAATTGGTCTCAAACAGGTGAAAAAAGTGCCATTCAGGGGTTCAGTCCTTCTGATTGACTGATTAACCTCCACCCTTCTGTGTTATAGCTACTATACATTTAACCCTCTGAGTGCAGAAGTATCCAACTTATTGCTCTTCAATGCATTGGACATCTCTTTGGCACTCAAAGGGTTAAGGTAAGTCCTACTTGAGGCCCTGAGGACCAGAGTTGTGTAGCACTCGCATAGAGTATCCTTTGACATTTTAACTGGCAGATTCTAAACATCTGCACTGCAGACACCTTAGAGGATAGTTGGGATGTGAGGAATAAACAAAATAATGCAGAGAAGGCAGATTTGTCATCTGAGGTTCAGTGTAACTAAGGACCTAAAGAGGTGTAATTCTGGAGCAAACCAACTTCATCAAATGCATATTCCCCAAATTCCCATTGGTTTAAATGTTTTTTTTTATTTTTAAACTGTTTATTAAAAGTTTTGACAGACATAGTACAATGCAATGCAACACAACAGCACTCTCCTTGGTAAACTGTTCTAATTAACACTCTGACTTTAGTGTACAAAGTCCATCCAATGGAACCAGATACCCTCCCCCAGTTCTGGTTGCATCAATATCTCTAGGAGGTCCTCGTAGGTTCTCAATTTAGCAGTTGCAAACAACAGCACGTGTGAAAAAACATGCAGTTTTGCAACATTTGTGAACTGGCTACTTCTTGAAACATGAAAGGTCACTCCACAATGGGAAGACATGATGACAAGCAAGGAGGAATTCTGACAACTTCCTGGTCCCCCCAACCAACATCTCTTCCCGGGAGGTCCCCGTCTCCCACCGCCATGCCACCCCATTAACAGCAGTCACTTGTGGAGGTGTGAATATAAAGAAACAACAAAACAAACAAAGAAATGCAAGTCCATACCCCATGCCTCACCCCCTGAGAGTTTGGAAATTTAGGTCAACAGGCTTTAATCTGACAAACTTCCTCATACAACTGATTAAATCTTCTGGTCTGGTGACTTTATACAACTATCATAGCATTGTATTGTGCCTGGAACTGAAACTGCTATCAGCTGTTTTAATGACGTGTTCTTCTCATGTCCTTGTTCTAGCTATATTTGCTTGGGAGTGCTGTCACTTAAAGCTCCTAATAAGAACCCCCTCCACACGACCTGATTATTGACAGAAAGTCATATTAGTCTCTAGAAATGAATGTTGCCTGTGTGCCTTTGTTTCAAGAGATAATTGGTGTCATACACTAAGGCGTGATAAAGAGGTGATAATGGAAAGATACCTTCTCCAGTGAGATCACTTCTCCAGTTCCTATTTTATTCTATGGAGTCTGTGCACTAAGATCTCCAGAGGTGGAGAAATCTTAGTGCACTGGCTCTATAGACTAACAGGAGTTGGAGAATTGATATCACTGCAGAAGTCATCTCCACTTTATATCCTCTTTTTCATGTTTTAGTGCATAACCCCCATTGAACTACAAGGAAAAGATACAAAACCAGCAACTGCAGCACCTCCTTTTTAACTGAGACCTGAACACAATTTTCACTCCTGTTTAATAAGCATTTCAAAAATATTTAACTATTGTAGAACATTCCAAGCCATATGCACAAAGAGGTGGATCAATTTTGTAACAACCCAATTAAAAAAATTAAAAGTCACATTGACTTAAATGGGACATTTAATCCCTCAAATGAAAGTGGAGCATTGCAATTCTGGGGCAAACCAGCTTCACCATAGGAGACAAATTCCAGTAGATTTAAAAGGGAACTCTCACCTCTGTTAAAGTACTTCTTGTACTAGTGATATACAAGTTAATCGTTCATCCTTATTTTTTTTTTTTAATGTAATGCACTATAGCTTTATTTTTCCTTTTAAAAATAAGCCTGTGATGTCAGTCAAGGGCAGGCTGTGGTACAGCTCTGTACTGCAGCCTATCAATCTTTGCCTCTTCCTCTCCCCAGATGTGCCTTGTTCTCACCTCCTACTTTGACGGAGGCTTCCTCCATGTGAGCTGGAGCACTCTCATTGGCAAGAGAGTGTTCCAGCTCACATGCCAGAATCCTCTGTCATTGGAGTTGGTGGGAACAAGGCAGTACTAAAGATTGATAGGCTGTGGTACAGAGCTGTACCGCAGCCTGTCTTTAACTGACGTCACGGCTTATTTTTAAAAGGTATAATTTTGGGCTATACTGCATTACATTAAAAACATAATAAGGATGGAAGATTAACTTGTATAGCACTTTAACCCCTTAAGGACCAACGGTCAAGGGAAGTTACCTTCCCTTAAGGACCGCTTTGATCCTTGCCAACACGCCGGTACACGTGACCTGTTACGCGTACCGGCACGCCGCTTTGCGGCTTAGGAGAGACCGCTCCAGTTTTTACTTATAGTACTCCCGGTAGAGCGCTGTAAATAAAAAGTACGTGACGTGCTATGACCATCACCGGTCCTTAAGGGTATAAGGAACGTGACGGTCATAGCACGTCAACTGGTCCTTAAGGGGTTAATATAAGAAGTGAAAGTTCCCCTTTGAAGGGAAATTTTAACCCCTCAAATGCTAGAGTTCTCCAATGCACTGCAAATCAATACGCTGGAGACCTCTCTAGCATTCAAGGAGTTAAAATGTTCCATTTAAATCAATAGCAATCTAGGTAATGTTTAGGAGTAACTTGGTGCAGTTGATTTATCTCAGAATTGCACTGTTCCACTTTTATACATATGACCCCCAAACTCTGGCCTAAACTGAAATTAGCCTTTTGTCCTTGCTACATCCTGTATAATAATTCTCTAAAACGTGTGTAACGACAAAGTCATGCGCAGTAGAGACTGCTGCACGTGCTGCAATCATGCGCAGTAGAGACTGCCCGCGCCACGGCTGATACAGAGCTGGACGCTCCTTCAGAGCATCCAGCTCTGTATCAGTTGCAGCGCGGGCAGTCTCTACTGCGCATGACTGCCCCGCGACCGGGTGGCAGTGGCACTGTGGCCTGTGTAACGGGCTGTTCAGCTAGGTTCAGTAATAAATTGCCTCTATTTCGAGGTTGGAACCTACATTTAGTTTTAGAGCTATAACATCATTGATTGTTTTCCTCACTAGAAGCGCTTCAGTCACATTACAGTTCAGTGATTAACCCCTTATGGACCGGCTGCTCATGCACTTGACAGGCACTTAAGGACCACAGACCTTCTTTTTTGTTTTGTTTTTTTAATGCAAGCCAGTTCAGGGCTTCCCGAGCAGTGTGCAGCTGCACGAGGAGTACTGAAATCCTGGCATATCATGGGTTGCATGTTGGATCCAAGACATGCTAAGACAGTCATGGTTCCTTAAGTGGTTAAAGACTTTTTTTTGCAATAATTGTATGTGGACCTTGTGCATAATTAATCTTAATAGGGTATACAATGTGTGTGAATCTCTCTCTCTCTCTCTCTTTCTCTCTCTCTCTCTCTCTCTCTCTCTATATATATATATATATATATATAAATATATATAAATACATAGATATATACAAATATACACATATATGTACAATCATGTATATGTGTATTTGCATATATATATGTGGGTGTGTGTGTGTGCACATATTTTGTTGGTAGCACAATGTGACACTTTATGCTAATTAGTTTATGTGCTAGGCTACTCATTGTGATATAAATTAATCTAGAGAGAGCTTACATACTGGGTTAATTTCTAATAGCACACTGAGTCGTAAATTTGAATGTACCCAGTTATCATGTTATGCAGGGAATTAGCATGAAGTGCCTAATTTTGCCATCAACTAAGGTGTCTACATATTCCTTTAAATCACGGTGTTTAAAGGGATAGTAATACTTCGTTTTATCTTTATTTTATTTTGTAGGCATTAAAAAAACATGAAGAACGATATAAGTCTTATATCTCAAACCTTTATGGTTTATGAGATATTCACAAGCAAAGTTCCCCTCCTGCCCCTTTTTCCTAGTGTAAGCTATCTCTTCTCAGATGTGAATCAGGTTGTATGACCAGACGGATAACAGCAGGGGACAATCTTCTTTGTATGAAAACAATGAAAGCCCTTCCCCCCTTGACAAGTTTTTCAGCTTTTTCCCTTATCTTAATTGAAGATTGTCCCTCTCTGCAGTCTACCTGGGCACCTCCCTTCTGATCTGACTGAACAGGGGGGCAATACTTTGCTTGTGAATATCTCTTAAACCATAAAGGTTTGAGAGATAAGACATATCATTATTCATGTTTTTTTTAATGCCTACAAAATAAAATAAAGATAAAGCGCAGTATTACTATCCCTTTAAGAGTATGTCATTCTGCATAGGAATGAGAGCAAGTTGCAACCCTGAAGTGTGAGTTTTTTTCTGTCTCTGATTTAAAGGGATATGTGGTCAAATTACCACCAGCATGTAAGTGGTAATTTCCCAAAGCATATTTATTTTATAGAAAAATGGCTGTTACAACATATAAGCAGATTTTAATTATCTGTAAAACAAAGTAAACTTATCTCCACTTTTTAAGCAAAAAATGAATTACACAGTTAAGCGATATAATTTTCTAGTGAATCTGAAATAGACTGATCTCTCCAACTAGAAAGTATACTGTACATTAGTTTGCTTATCTGCCAGTATTGTATACCTGATATCTCAACCTATTCATTATTGACCCAATACAGATTATGGGAGAAGGAGAACAATAAATAGCCTGGTCAGGTGTTGCCTGTAGTTAATGTTAAATGAAAATACTTTGATCTCAGGCTGGTAGGTGTCCAGAAATATTACTGTAAATATTTGAACAGCCTTATCTTCACAATTTACTTTGCTTGCCATTTGTTTTAGTGACCTATGAGAGGTAACAGGTAGCAAAGGAGATAAACTACATTTCCAACCCTTTGAGTGCCAGAGGTGTACACAACACATTGCTTTGCAACGTGCTGCACATGCCTCTGGCACTCGAAGAGTTAAATTTATATCTGCTGTTAGAGGCACTGGATTTCTTCCCAGAACTATTTTAGTGGATTACTTATCTTAGTCATGTAAATATATATTTTATTATTAGAATTAACACTTTTGTTAATGTATTTATTTTTTTGCTAAGGTATAATTACATAGTGAATAATTAAGGTTAAACAAAACACACATCCATAAAGTACAACCTTTGCCTCATAACCCAGAGAAATGAGAATTATATAGTTTTCCTGCTGCCAAATAAGTTAGGCTTTTTCTGAACTTCCGGTTTTGCCTACCAATACACAGTATAACCCTGTATGTTTCCTCTTGAAAGAAATGTATCTAATCGTCTCTTAAATGTATCCATTGTATCTGCCATAACCACATCACTTCTCATACATCAAGTCATCCATTCCCTTAATTAATGTTGCTCTTTACTGTACTCTCTCAAGTTCTAGAATATCCTTTTTTAGAACTGGTGCCCAAAATTGCACTGCATATTCGAGGTGACGTCTTACCAATGATATGTACAGTGGTCAAATTATGTTATCCACTCTTGCTTTAATACCCCTTTTTATGCAAGACTTGACTTTGCTTTTACTACTTCTATTTGACAGTGGTCACTGCTTCCAAGTTTATTTACAAGAATTTACAGGTCTCTCCTAGCAATGAGTCCCCTAAAATTATTCCATTAAGTTCATTGTAGCATTGGGATTTTTTCATCCCAAATTCATTACTTTACCCTTTCCCACATTAAATTTCATATTCCATTTTTGCCCAGTCTGCCATTATATGTATATCCCTCTGTAGAGAACAAATATCCTGTTCTGAATTTATTACCCTGTATAATTTAGCGTCATCTGCCAATACAGATATGCTTTCTATATCTATTTCCAGGTAATATTTAAACATGTTAAAAAGCAGTGGACCAAATACTGAACCCTGAGGTACTCCACTCCCAACTTTAACTGTACTGGAGAATTGTTAATTTACAACAACATGCTGTTCTCTATCCTTCAACCAGTTTTTATTCCAAGTGCAAATGCCCAATTTCCTTTTTTATACCCCAGCCTCCTGTGATGCACTGTATTAAATGCCTCTGCAAAATCTAGACATACTACATCAACTGCTTTACCATTATCTAGGTTGCTACTTACTTCTTCATAAAAGGTCAAAATAGTAGTTTGGTATGATCTATTCCTCAAAAAATGTTGACTTCTGCTAATAATTTTATTTTCTGCAGTATAATCCTGAATATATTCCCTTATCCCTTTTAGTAGTTTTCCCACTACAGAGGTCAAAGCCACAGATTTTAGTTCCCTTCTTAAATAAACTCACAGGGTTTAGTTCCTTTCTTAAAGAAAGGCACTACATTGGCTTTACAACAGTCTTGTAGCACTGAGTCTGTAGTGAGAGAATCTTTAAAAAGTGAAAAACGGTGTCTTGCTAACTCTGCCCTGAGTTCCTGAAGAATCTTTGGATATATACCATCAGGACCCGGTGCTTTATCAGTCTTAATTTTGTTCAGTTTTACCATGACCTCTTCTTGTGTTAACCCAATATCTGATATTGATATGGTGTTATTTGTTACTTGTTGAGGCTCTTCTACCATTTCTTGTTTCCTTGTACATACTGATGCAAAGAAATTGTTTACAACATCAGCCTTTTCTTTATCCTTTCCAATCAACTCACCCATCTCATTTTTGATAGGCCCAATGCACTCCCTCTTAAGTTTTTTGCTATTTATGTATTTGAAAAACTTTTTTGGATTAGTCTTGCTCTCCCTTGGAAATCGAGTTTCATTATCTCTTTTTGCTAACTTAATTGCCTTTTTGCAATCTTTGTTGCACTCCCTGTATTTCAAGAAAGAATGTTCTGTTCCTTCAGACTTAAAGGGATAGTAATACTTCATTTTTACCACCTCCCCTCTTGTTGCCCTTAAAAATCGAAATTAAACGAGACCAGCAGCATCTCTTAAATCTTTATGGTTTGAGAGATATCCACATTCAAAGTTCCCTCTCCTTCCCTCTCCTCGACGTCAGCATTATAGCTGACAGCAGGGGAATCCGGTCAGTCAGCAAGAGGAGGCTCTGCAGCAGTGCTGAGATCACGTTATAGAAACAGAAATCCTTCACTGAAATGGTCTTCTACATGTGCTTGGTTTGCTCTTTGTTTGCAAGCACACGTAGAACACCATTTTAGTGAAGGAATTCTGTTTCTATAACTCAATCTTGTCACTACTGCAGAGCACCGCCGGTCCCGGGACCAGATTCCCCTGCTGTCAGCTATAATGCTGACGTCAGGGGAGAGAGAAGAACCATAAAGGTTTGAGAGATGCCACTGGTCTCTTTTAATTCTGATTTTTAAGGGCTACAACATGGGGGATAGTAAAAATGAAGTATTACTATCTCTTTAAATAGTTTAAATGCCTTTTTTCCTTGCCATTTTCTTCTTTACATTTGCATTTAACCACATTGGCTGTGATCTATTTAGTTTGCATTTGGTCCCCACTGGTATATACTGTTGAATACATTTCATCAACCTAAATTTAAATTGTCACCATTTTATCTCAGTATTTTTGCCTTTAACTAATTTATCCCAGTCAATGTGTTGCATTGATGCTCTTAACATTTTGAAGTTAGCTTTTTTAAAATTAAGAGTTTTAGTTGAACCTATACAGTTCTGCTTTGTCAAACTGATCTCAAATGTAACCATGTTGTGATCACATTTTCCCAGATGTTCCCATACCTTAATATTGGACATCATGTCTATGCTATTCGTTATCACTAGGTCCAATATATTATTATTTCTGGTCGGCACTTCCACCATTTGTGACATGTAGCTATCCATAAGCATGCTCATAAACCTGCTTCCCTTAGCACTCTGACAGGTCTCATGTTTCCAGATGATATCTGGATAGATAAAATCACAAATAATTAATCAACATTCTCATCAATATTGGTGTTTTGTAGCATATACCCCCCAACATCTTTTTTTTTTTTTTTTTTTACCTTTTACACCACAGATAGCCTCAGTTTCTACCCACAAGGACTCCACATTATGGACAGTTTCCTCACTAATATAACCCCTTAAAATTGTATTTAGCTCTGGTTCAAAATATAAGTACATGCTTCCCCCTTTTCTATTAATCCTGTCTCTCCTAAACAGGGAATAGCCCTCTATATTTAGAGCCCAGTCTTGTGTGTCATCCCACCATGTTTCATATATACCAATTATGTTCAAATGCTCATTAACCACCAGCAATTATAGTTCTCCCATTTTATCTACCATACTTCTTGCATTCCCCAACATTCAATTAATTTTGATGTATTTTTTTTTACCCACTACCTGCCTTTTTTCTACATCCTCATTTAATAGAAGTTCATCCCTATTGGCTACATTTATTCCCACCCCTTCTCCACCCCCATGATCCTTTTAGTTGGACCCAGTTCCTATCTACTCTATCTACCCCATTTGTACTATCTATACCTTCCCCCCACTTTCCTAGTTTAAAAGCTCCTCCAACCTTCTTAGCATTCTATCCCCTAGAGCTGTGGCTCCCCTACATCTAGGAGCAATCCATCACTTCCATATAAATTGATCTGAATTCTAAAAGTTTTTTTTTAATATTTCTATACTTTATTACAAATATTCTATTGTTTTTACCTCTCAGTTTTCCACCTCTCTTATTTCTCTGTATTTCCTTTTCACATTATCACTGCATTTGTACACCCTGGTCTCTTTTCTTTCAAACTTTTCTCAATATTATGTTAATAGGAAATTTCAAAGGGTAGACATAAAATTATGAGATGGAGGCCTTCCCGTATCTGTTTCTATTTGGTTTGACAGCCCTATATGTTTGCTTATGCCTGCAGAGGCAGGAAAATAAACATTTTGTTTTAGACCTCAGTGATAACAAACAAATCAAACTGGCCTGAAAAGTAAGATTTTATATATATTCCTTTGAGTGCCAGAGGGGTACGGAATACATTGCTTTTGCGTTCTGTACCTGTTACGGTTCAGTACACTCAGAAACGGTAAATGTTGGTAAAAAACACAATTTTATTTATTAGCACACAATGAATAACGTAGCCCTCGCGGGTCCAGCTACAGAAGATAGGTAACTGACACAGGACAGGTTACACTGGAATGATTAAACCATGGGTCCAGTATGTACAGCAGAATACAATACTGACACAGGTCAGGTGAATTGGAATAGATGCAGTGTAAGAGTGTCCAGAGATACCAGTGGAGCTACTGACTAAGTCTGCCCGGAGTAGAGGAAGGCCCAGTGTCGCTCTCAAGGCTGAGAGTAGCGACAGAGACAAGTATGCCGGCGGAGTACAGGCAAGGCCACCAGAGCGGGAGGTAGCGATGGTGGACGCCCACCGGAGACTAACAACAACGTGAGTCAGTGCTCGTGCCACGGAAACGTACGCCCAATGGAGACTATCCACCACTGTGTGCCCTGTACCACCCCCAGAGGGGTTAACGCACTCTTTGGTCTTATATGCGGAAGGTAACCGAATGTGCCCAACTGAACCCAAGAGTATGGAGGACACACTGGCACAGTGAGACTCGAATCACGGACTGGACTACGAGGCTGTACTGGAGTACCGTAGCTCAGCTGTCCACAGTAGTGTGAGCGACAGTGCACAGAGAGAGAACAGCAGCAGGAACTATACAGGATCTTCACCCAGCCAGGTGCGGAAGGAGCAGGAACAACAATCTCACCGGTTCGGTACATGGAGCAGGTACGTCAGCCAAGCCGATTCGGTACACGGAGCAGGAACGTCAGCCAAGCCGGTTCGGTACACGGAGCAGGGTCGTCAGTCTCTCTGGGTCGGTACACAGAGCAGGAACGTAGCCAGGCTAGGTCAGAACAGGAAGCAGAAACGTCAGCCAATTCGAATCGGTACACAGAAGCAGGAATGGTAACCAATAGCGTAGACAGTCAGTCCGGGTCATACACTGGTATCAAAGGTATTGGAACAAGTGCTAGGCATCAGGTACACCACGAAAGGGCAACCCATAAGTGACAGCCCAGGGTATATAAAGGCTGTCAAAGGGAGGAGCTGTACAGCGCAGCCAATGAAAAGCTACCAGGAAATAAGCCTGTCAAAATGTCACTGGAATCATGGGCGCCATGATAGTACCCCTCTGGCACTGAAAGGATTAAAGTAGTACAGGGGTTGTTGATCTTTGGACCTCCAGTTTATAAATGATGGAGGTCTGCATATTGACTAACCCTGCATAGTTAGCTCCACTTTTTGCTGCAGAGGGGGCAGCTTGAGTCAGCCTGTTACAGTCTATGGTGTTCATTTATCAAAACAAATACTTTGATTACTTTTTAACTTTAAGGCTTTGTTCATCCAGGCTGTTTAAATATAGATGCAGTGCAGCACCATTTAAGCTGCCTGTTCAGTAAGAGCTACTCACTCCAGATCTCCTGTATTCCACCCTGTGGTCCTCTCATATGGTGGGAATGTGAAGGGGGTGGACCATGTGAACGAGCTACATGACAATTCCAAAGACAGTAATGCACATCCGGCATGCAACAGTTGAGCATGAATAAAAAGTCTAAATTAAATAAATGGAAATCATTATTTGTCCCCTTCGATACAGTTGGTTTGCTACAGATTTGTTCCAATTTCTTAGTATAGCAGCCTCTGTACCTTTGATGTAGCTTGCAGAATCTGTGCAGATGGAAAGTGAAAGATTTTGAAAGTTCAAAAAAATACGAAGTGTAAAAGAAGGAGCTGGTTATAGGCAGGAAGTGTGAATACCTAAGTAGCCCACATTCACCACAGACACTCAAGAGCTTGTAGCAATTTGGAAGTAACACATTTGATTGGATGTAGTAGTTGCAACCAGTGATGTCTCTAATCTTTCTGTGGCTCTAGTCCCAACAAAATGCATGTCTCCATACACAGTTTGCCATACACTCAATAAAATCCAAGCCTACTTGGCCCACAAAAAAAGTCTACCACCAAACCAGTGGCTAACAAGCTCACATCGGCCAGAAGGTGAGCCTTCGGCTCTTCCCCAGTGTCCATCATTAGGGGAAAGACTCTGTCAGATTTTGCTAAATTGGAAGGTTTCCAGTTGTGATGAGTGGGTGCTTCAGCCGTTTACATCTCAAGAGTCAACAATTGGGAAGAAGAATATTTCAGCAGACAGATCATAGACCCAGGAGAATAGGAATTAAAACAGAAAATCTTTGTTTTATGCACAATTTGCTGGAGAAGGCTGGATATAGACTTGATGACCATGTATCAACACAAAACTTCTAGCATTCTGAGCAAGAAAAAAGGACCCTAAGGCTGTGGCAGTGAATGCCATGTTAATACCATGGAGCTTCACTAAGGTATATGTTTTTCCTCTGATTGTCATGATTGCCAGGGTCAAAATAGAACAGATTCAAGCTGTACTAATTGCTCCATTTTAGTCAAGAAGGGCTTGGTTTCACTACCTACAGGACATGTGTGCACAGGATACTTGGAGTCTTACACTGTTGCCGAACCTGCTCACTCAAAGTCCCATATGATAACCCAGGATGTCCAACCTTGCTTAATGGAATGAAGCTTGAAGCAAAAATTCTGTAGTGAAAATAATTCAGTGAGACAGTAGTTCAGAATATGCTGAAGGCCCATAAACTAGTACCTGTAAATATATTTAATCCTATTTGGAAAATGTTTTAATTAGCATGGACTGAATCCTCTACATTTCAAACTTCCCCATATTTTGGATTTTTTGCAAGCTGGCCTTGAAAAAGGTTTGAGAGCAATTTCCCATAATGTACAATTTCTGCCTTATCCATCTTGGTCCGGAAACGAATTGCTGGGATTTCTGAGGTTCACTTATTTAATCAAGGTGTAACTCTTATAAATCCTCTTTATCAGGATACTACCCCTCCTGGAGATCTGAAACTTGTACTTGAGATACTTCAGTCATCTCCATTTGAACACTTTCTTGAGCTTCACTCAAACATATTGCATGTAATACTGTTTTCCTTACTGCTATTTGAATGAATAAATTTATTTATATAGAGCCAAGAGTGTTAACAGCCTCGCTAAAACCATAAGATTGCAAGTACTGGTGTACTGACAGAGATGGTCTCAGCAACTGGTATATAGGTGGTGTAAACCAGTCGCCTACGCTAAGCACACAGAGACCTTGCGGGGCTGTATAGGTGTAGATGAGCACCCGGTAATCACGGAGTGAACCAGTACCCGCGTACTGAACAGACAAAGATCACCGGTGCTAATTGGAATGCAGCAAGCACCTGGTTAAGCGTGGAGCAAACCAGTGTCCGCGTACTGAACAGACAAGGATAACAGGTGCTAAATAGAAAGCAGCATCCAGCCTGTTATGCATGGAGCGAACCAGTACCCGCGTACTGGGTGACACAATCTCTACCGGTGCTGTAAGGAATGCAGCAAGCAGCCGGTTATACATGGAGCAAACCAGTACCCTCGTACTGGGTGACACAATCTCTACTGGTGCTGTAAGGAATGCAGCAAGCAGCCAGTTATACGCGGAGCGAACCAGTACCCACGTACTGGGTGACACAATCTCTTCCAGTGCTGTAAGGAATGCAGCAAGCAGCTGGTTATACGTGGAGCAAACCAGTACCCGCGTACTGGGTGACAGAATCTCTACCGGTGCTGTAAGGAATACAGCAAGCAGCTGGTATACATGGAGTAAACCAGTACCCGCGTACTGAACAGACAGAATCTCTACCGGTGCTGTAAGGAACGCAGCAAGCAGCCGGTATACGTGGAGCAAACCAGTACCCGCGTATTGGGTGACAGAATCTCTACCGGTGCTGTAAGGAACGCAGCAAGCAGCCGGTATACGTGGAGCAAACCAGTACCCGCAAACTGGATGACACAATCTCTACCGGTGCTGTAAGGAATGCAGCAAGCAGCCGGTTATACGTGGAGCGAACCAGTACCCGCGTACTGGGTGACAGAATCCACGTATTGGATGAAACAACAAGAGAAATGAAAATGTCGCCCAAGGTGATAGAAGGAGGAGGCACACCGCAGGCGATCCTGGAGCAGGAACACAGCCAGTACAGGACAGGAAACAGGAACAACAACAGCAGCCAACCGGACCAGGAAGGGCAGCAGGAACAACAGCCAGCTGGATCAGAAACTGAAGAAGGAACCTAGGAAGCTGTCAGGCAGGAACTCAGGCGATCACTGGAGAGCAATAGTGTAAAAAAGGCCCAGGAAGCTCTGGAACACAATGCAGGTGCAGGCGACATAGAGACACCACGAAAGGGCAACCAAAGGGTGCCCAAGCCCAATTTAAATAGGCAATACTGGGCGGGGTGAAAGCAGGCAGCCAATGGAGAGCCCATTCAGGTAACTGACAGGAAAAGGCAGCAATCACGGGCACCGTGATACTGGGTCAGGAACAGTAACACAGGATCTTGATCTGAAGTGTAAGATGTACCGACTCACGCCTGCTGTCAGTAAGGAGAGGACTCTGACTCAGCCTGCAGTCAGAGAGGAAGTAGATAGCTGACTCAAGCCTGCAGTCAGTATCAGAGCTGGTCTACCATTGCCCCAGGTCTGCACTAGGTTGAATGTCTGCTAGGTAAAGGAGCAAACGTAAGAGTAGTCAGACAGAGCCACAAGTCAGCACCAGAGGGGGGTAGTCAGACGAGCCAGGTCATGCAAAGTTCAGGTAGTCAGCCAGAGCCACAGGTCTGCACCAGGTTGGCTGTCCACTAATAGGAATATGCAAAGGAATAGTCAGACAGAGCCACAGATCAGCACCAGGTTGGATGGAAGACTAGCCAGGTCATACACAGAGCCCAAGGTAAGAGAACTGCTGAGCACAACAACGCAAGGGGAACTGAGTCAGGACTCAGTCTGCCTTTTAAACCCCTCCACAGGAAGTAGATAGGAGGAGCAGCTCAGAGGGAGGAAGTAGGTAGGAGGAAGTAGGTAGGAGGAGACTACAGAAAGCAAACACATAAAACAGAGGCCTGCTGCATGCTTGAAGCCTTGTGCCTGTAGATGACGCTGAAACTAAGGTAAGCTGTAACACAAACTCATGCTGCAATATTCTGTATTACTTGAAGTGTACGGAGTTTTGAGGCAGGAAGATCAGATAAAAGAAGGCTACAATAGTCCATGAGGGATAGGATTAGTGCTTGTATAAGAATTTCAGTTGTGGAGTAACAGAGATAGGGACAGATTTTTGCTGCCTTACTCAAAATAAAGTGCCAGGATTTGGCAATGTCATTATTATGAGGAGAAACTAAGAGAAAAGATCAATTATCAATCCTAAGCACTATGCTTCTTATACTTTATTTATGGAAATGCCATTTACTATCACCTGAAAGGGCACTTCTGAGCCTGGTTTAGGTGGAACAAGGACTAGTTTGGTTTTATATATGTTGAGTTTGAGGTGCCATTCAGTCTGAGATAGCCGAGAGGCAATCTGTGACTTTAGACTGAATATCAGGAGTCAGTTGAGGTGCAGATAAATAAAGCTGGGTGTCATCTGCATAGAGGCGATATCTGAGCCCAAATTAGTTGATAAGCTCGCCAGGTGTTATTGCGCATAGAGCTTAAAGAAGTGGTCCTAGAATAAAACCTTGAGGAACACCAACAGAGAAGTGGATGGAAAAGGATGAAGAGGTGGCAATGGAAATGCTGATGGATCTGTTAGTTAGATAAGAAGACACCCAGTTCAGCTAACTTACAGATTCCTTTGGAATGATGAATTTGGAGAATTTGATAGTGTCAAAAGTGGCTTAAAAATCAAGCAGGATAAGTACTGAATTGCAACCTTGTGACTTGACAATGTGTAGATCATTGAAACTCTTGTGAGAGCAGTTTCTGTGGTGTGAACAGTGAAAAAAACAGATTGTAATGTTTCTAACAGGCTGTATGCATTGAGGAAGTCAAGCAGACTGGAGTAGATGCAAAAGGCAGGAGAGAAACCAGTTGATAACTAGAGGGTTTGGTGCTGTTAGGGGTATTGCCCTTGAGGATAGATGTCACTATGGCACGTTTGAAGTCATCAGGAAAATGAGTAGTGATAAAGGAAAAAAATAGTAATAGTGCAGGGGGAGAAGGACTGAACGAAGAGAGAAGGAACAGGATCAATGCGTATGCATTTGAGGAAGAGGAGCAGGTTAGAGAATTCCTTCTCTAAAACTGTTGAAAAAGAGTCCATTGTGGCAGAAGGGGAATAGGGGTGAGGATAGGAGGTTATTTACAAGGGGGTATTTTTTATTTATTACTTTTCACTTGAATTTTTTTCTTTTAGCACAACATTTAACATTTATCATAAACAATAATAAATACATATTCATTTCTTTATAAAACAATACACATTTGGAAGCAGACAGGACCTATTCTATATAGAATTGTTATATTATTTCTTCATTATAACTCGGGGAATCGCTTTCTAGTAAATCAGGATTACTCAACCATTTACCCGCAATAATAGCATTTTTCTATAAGCCAGACTGACCCATTTTAGACCTCTTTCCATTTTCAATTGGAATACTATTTGTTTTTACAGGAGTTTCCAAGAGAAAGCTGTATTTTTAAGCTAATCTCTTGCTATCAACAATTTAGTTGCCATAAAAAATGGATTGCTAATACTCTAATCTCATATGAGAATTGGGGTAAATTAACATGTAGCAGAGCTGCTACTGGATCCTTTGTCCAGTGAGTATTTCTTATTCTTTCCAAATACCCATAGGACAAATTCCATAATCTTTTAATACATACACAGCTCCACCAAATATGCACATTGTCCGCCAATTCTATTGTACACCTCCAACACCTGTCTGATTTTGTATTATACATTATTGATAATGTCTTAGGAATCATATACCATCTATTAAGTAGCTTAAATTGAATCTCACTAATGGTCACACAATGTATTATGAGGTTTGTAATTTTAAACCCATCTTTCCTTTCTTTAACTGAAGCCACCACATTAAGGTCTCTGAACCATCTACTAATGGAAGGTACTGGTGATAATTTTATTTCCCATTTGCTAATTTTGTGACATTTAGCCAGAATCTTATTTATTCTTTCAGAACAAAAAATATTTTCAATTAATCTATTAAAATCATACCTTTCCTGTGGTAAATGCTTAATCAGAAAACTCTTGACTCGTATGTACCTACAGATCTCTTTACTTGGAATCTGGAATTCCTACTCTAACTGTGCAAATGAGTTTAGTGTATGATTTTGTATTAAATCCCTGATTAATGTAATACCTACATTTTTCCAGTTATCCAAGTTTAAATCTTCAACATTATATTCCAGTATCTGAATTGGCAGAGATTCTATAATGTTATCTTCTAATCCCCATTTATTCTTTATGGAAACCCAAATCGACAAAATATTACCTAGTATAAGTATTACTTCCCCTTTCACTCCCACATTTCCATATCTCCATTCTTAATTCACCTGGGTTCCTAGCTTGACTCTCTAATTTATACCATATTTCCGCTCTTGACTCATCCACTTGTATACTATAAATGTGTTTTATCATATTTGCCAAGTAGTCATTTTTTAACATCGCCATTCCCAAGTCCCCTGCATTAGTTTTCTTTGATAAGAGATTGGTACTCAGATGAGGTTTCCTCCCCTTCCATATAAATCTTAATATACTCAACTGCAACATCTTTAACCATATATCTGAGATCTTCAATAGAGTATTAACGAATAGATAATTCCAGTTCGGTATAATATAAGACTTTACTATATTGACTCTTCCTATCCAGGATAACTCGTAATCTCTCCAACTTAACAACAATTGATTTATCTCCTTATACAAAATAAAAAAATTCCGTTCCATCACGTCTGACACTTTTTTTGTTAATTTAAAACCTAAATAATCTAGTTCAGCCATACTCCATTCAAAATTTTAATTAGCCTTAAGAATATCAGTTGTCTCACCATTAATATATTATAAAATATTATAGATTTATCAAAATTTAATTTGTAATTTGAGAAGTCTGAGTACTCTTGAATCACCCGGATCATTTATGGGAAAGACTCATACGGATCTGATATAGTCATTATAATATCATCTGCGTACATACCTATTACTGAATCCTCATTGTGAAGTGGAAATCCTCTAATCTTATTATTAGACCTTATACCTATAGCCAAGATTTCAACAGTCAGTATATATAATAATAGAGAGAGGGGACACCCTTACAAGGGGGGTATTTTATCAGATTAAAGGGGAACTTTCACCCCGCAATAACTAAATCTCCACTTACTGCTCACCTGGCGACTAGCTGCTTAGTAGCGCTAGTCGCCAGAAATCTTACCCGGTTCTCAAGATTTCGGCGTTTTAAAGGATCAGGAAGCACGGACGTCTCTTCACAGTGACGTCCGTGCGCCTGCGCTGTCAGTCCCTTGTCAGTCCCTTGTGCACCGTACGGTGCACAAGGGACTGACAAGGGACTGACAGCGCAGGCGCACGGACGTCACTGTGAAGAGACGTCCGTGCTTCCTGATCCTTTAAAACGCCGAAATCTTGAGAACCGGGTAAGATTTCTGGCGACTAGCGCTACTAAGCAGCTAGTCGCCAGGTGAGCAGTAAGTGGAGATTTAGTTATTGCGGGGTGAAAGTTCCCCTTTAAATCTGTGTTTCTTTAGCATGTAGGATTTTGTAACTAGTGCTCTAACTTTCTCAAGTCTCATCCAACTTCATTGTGAGTTATAACCCATTAAATCTGTTCCTTGAGTTCTTCGTGTGCTCTGAAGCACCAAGCTCTTGTTGATCAATTGTGAATGGCAGCTATTTGGTCATTTCTTCAAACTTTATCTGAAGTGGATAAAAACAACAAAATGCCCATTGTGAGATATTCAACTAAGAGAAGGGATGCATTTGAGGTCTCTAGCGTACAAGGAATTAAACCCCCATTTAAACCTATGGGAAATTTGGAGAATTGTTAATTGTCCCCTTTAGTGCAGTTGGTTTACTCCAGTTCTTATTAAATCAGTCTCTGAGAGTAGGTGTACTCCTTTTCTTTATATATACAGTCTGACTGCTGTAACCCTTTTGCTTATCTAATGGTTTCCTATTGTGACTCACATGTATAAAATGGCACCTGTCCAGTAGGCAAATGTCTGCAACTCAGGCCAGTATATTTCTGCCATAGACTCTGGGAACAGGAAACTGCTTTAATTCCTTAAATGAACTACAAGCATCTCACATTCTTCCAGGAACTATACCAAACATTTGCATGTTACATACTAACATGTTGATCTAGCAGAATAAGATAAACAACACAAAACAAAGTAACCAAGCCAAAAAAGGCAAAGTATTTGCAAAGTATTCTCCTATGGGAACAGACATAGTAAAATGCCTGGGGCTTGTGGCACGAACACTATCAGCCATTCAGGGAGTTAGAAAACCAATTCCCTCAGCTGAAAGGAAACCCAGAATGTGTTGTTTTCAGCCACAAACTCTCGGTCACATGTACAGTCTCCATAGACAAACTATGTTGGACTTTCAAGCAGCATACAGAGGTTCCCTTGGGGACCTGGAACCCTCAGGACAGGAAACTAAAATGTGAGACTTAAGTCTCTTCCTGTGGGACTAACAGGATGTACCACTGGCCTTTTTTCCTCAACGCAGCCTTTTCCAAAACAGCACGTCTGTTTCCAGGGGAGCAGATCTGTGTATGGACCCCTAAACAAGTGATAGCTGCCACCTAGTGTTGGATCTATCAGAGTGGTACTTGCCCTATACGGCTGTATTCATCTACTACAGTTTTTCTGGCTGTACACATACATGAAATGGAATACCTCACTTTTCACATTCAAATTGTATCTTTTTTGTAGCAGGTCTTGCATCAGTTTGTTAATTAAATTCCTACATTGACTCCCCTTTAGCTTGTTTATATGACACAGATGTGTGTGAATAATGCTACTTTTATGTTGCAATACTTTTCCTCTTATCTAGCTGTGTAAAAAAATTTAATATAGCATCAGATTGCACTTTCCACAGTTTTGACAATTGCTCCACTGTCATATAAATAAAACATTACTACCTGGATCAATGCAATCATTACATTTAAGTTAATTGGTATAACAATGAATGAAACAGCATCTAATGTTTTAGCGTTTACTAAATGTATATTTAATTGCAACTGCACTTCATAGTGTAATCGGCAACTTCACTATCCTCACAGTAAAGGGTTTCTTCTTTTCATTTGCATTGTCCATGGTCAGATATATTTATACTGAGTTTACATATATTTGTTTATATTAACCCCTTATTGACCCTTGGCAGTCATCGTACGTCATAGGTAAATCTGACTTAATGACCCATGGCGTACTATGACCGTCATGGGATTCCGGGCTCCCCCTGTGGCTGCACGTCGTTCAGGGAGTCCGGAACAGGAAACAACAAAATAAAATGCTCCATGGTCCTTAAAGGAGCAGTAAACTTTTTTTATGAAAACACATATTTTATAGGTCTTTTCCTGCTGAATAAAACAAGGTCACTCCCACTGCTGTCAGATGTTTTATTAAAAAATGATAGCAGTTTAAATAATCAGGAAGTGAATTTACTGTGTTTACTTCCTGATGGTTCTAACCGACAGGAAGTGACAGGCATTATCACATTATGTTTCTGACTTTTCTGACTTTCTTCTCCATTAGAATCTAACAGGAAATCTAATTAGAATTTGATCACTAGAGGGCACTGCTAATAACTCTGGAAATATAATTCTCTCGGCAGTGGGAGTACCCTTATCTTACTCAGTAGAAAATCCCTACAATATATAATTTTTCATAAAAAAAAGTTTACTGCTCCTTTAAGTGACCTCCGCGTGTGTGCACAGCTGATCATTAAGGGGTTAATATTGTAACCATGCAACTGCCTACAGTCCTATTTTCAATTCTAAACAACCTCAATGTTATTACTTTTCCTCCCTGTATAATCTAGTTTCTCTGTTCCATGTATTTGTTTTCTGCCCTCCTGTAACCTCTCTTCAGTTCTGTGTTTTAGAAACTGGTGCCTGGAATGGGACTTTGTAGGTAAAGTGTGAAACTAAATTATGTTTTACTTGTCATCAATATAGCACCTTTTAAAAAATAAACATATTAATACATTAAATGGAGACTGTACCCTTGGAATAAGTTTTTCTTAAATTGTTTAAAAGAAGGACTTAGCTAGGAAAGTGTCACCCAAAGAACAGTCAGGTATATTTATTTACTGTTTTCTGAATTTGGTCTCTGCAATAGTCTTTAAAGGAGCAGTAAACTTTTTTTATGAAAAAATATATATTGTAGGGATTTTCCTATTGAGTAAAATATGGGTACTCCCACTGCTGAGAGATATATATTTCCAGAGTTATTACAGTTTAAACCCATGTTTTTTTACATTAGCAGTGCCCTCTAGTGGTTGAATTCTAATTCGATTTCCTGTTAGAGTCTAACATATAAACCCCACTACATTGCTGTTCATTTCCTTGTATATAGCTGGTTTATTCCTGATATTATACTGGGTTATTGATGTCACCAAAATGCTTCTAGTGCATGTTGTTCACATTATGTTGAAATCCTTTTAAAGATATGTATAGTTGACACTTGATCCTTGTAAGTCACATAGCTGAAGACTGGGTAATATGTCCCAAAGGCTAACATGCAACAATTCTTGAGGAAATACAAAGTCTCCAAATTCCAATTGATATAATGGGGCATTTAAGACCTTGAATGCTACAGAAGTATGTAAAAGATCATTATTAATTTTTAAGTCCCATTTAAATTATTAAAATTATTATTTCTTATCCAAGCAGTAATTCGTTTGTCATAGAATGTTTGCTTTTTTACATTTGCCCAGTAATATTTTATTTATTTATTCAAACTATTGTGACTATCCTTTTCCAGGATTTATTAGCAATTATTTAACACTTTAAGGACCAACAGTGTTTGAGACTTGCAAAACTATGTGTTGCACACCCTCTGGTGCTTAAAGGGCTAACTGTGTTTCTTGAATTGTTTATATGTATGTATGTATCTTTATTTACATAGCACCATGCATGGTCACAGAAATAGTACAATACAAAAATACACAATAGTGTTAAGAGCATTGGCCTAAAGTGCAATCATTGCATTATTAACAGGAGAAAAAGTGCAGCAAAGGGAATCACGCATTAGGAAAGGAACTGTGTCCTAAAGAGCTTACAATCTAATTATGTCAAATTTGTCTTCATGTGACTGTGCCCTTGTATGTTTTTGTTCAGTTTTCTGTAATATATTGTTGGTTACTGAAGGCTAGTTTATAATACATTTTGTTTTACTTTAGTACCCTGCTTTTACTAAATAAAATACATTTCTGTTTTTATATTAACATTGCATTGTCTATTACTGAAACAAGTCTCCTTAAAGACAATACGGGATAATGTACCAATCCGACTGCAAAGCTCATTTCTTGCTCTTATGGCTTGGCATCTAAATCATGCAGCTGCAGTTCAGAGTATGTACGGGTGCATACTAACACACTGCAGTTCAGAGTATGTACGGGTGCATACTAACAAACGGTTAACAGTGTTGTTAGCAAACAGCTACAGCATAGTATCTCTACTTGTATTAGGTCCCTAAGTTCAAAAGAAAACTGGACTAATTCTCATAGCTGGGAACTCTCAGGGTTTTGACCCAAATCTCAGGGTCTCAGGGTGAAGGTCCAAATTCTTAGGGTAAGAGAGCTCAGTGTTACCTACTATGTGATTTGACCCAATTAATTGTTTGTTTAATCTCTAAATTGGTGCCATTGATACCAGGAAGGCAGAGAGAGAAGTCTAGTGTCTTATGTTTGCTCAAGCAGTGATATAACTAAGTTGTTGCACATTAATGGTTCCCTGGTGACAGTTTGAGGCATCTCTTGATTAGATCAAGCTGGGACATATTGCCAAGAATTTATATTATGGGTAACTTTAAGAGCTGATATTTACAAGTTCTCATGGTCAGCTCATTTTGAAAGTTTCCAGGTATGCTAATTCTGGGTCAAACCAACTACACCACAGGGGGGGCAAATTAAAATGTACATTGAATTAAAGGGGTTTTTAACCCTTGGAATGCTAGAGAGATCACCAACACACTGCTTTGCAAATAGTTGCCAACCTCTCTTGCATTTCAGGGGTTAGAAGTCCCATTTAAAGTGGATCTATCACCTTATTCCCAGTTTGCATATTTGAAAACTGCATTAAAACTGTCTATATGTCATGTTAACCAAAAGTGCAGCAAACATACAGTTCAGGAGATATTCACACTTGTTTCATATGCTAATATATGCTAATTGTGGCACTGTGCGACACTAGTGATGTTTGCATATGTTAATTAAGTAAATAACTTACGTTGCATATGCTAATTAAGCCTTTTCCCTGATGTGTCATGTGCTTATAGAGGTTTTAATGATGTTTCATATACTAATACAGCTCTGTGCAGTACCAGGAAGTGTTTAGTTTCACTTTTCCCAGAAATAAAAGTATGAATTTCTCCTAAACTATACATGCGCTGGATGTTTAAATTTAAATAAATGGTTATTTCAGGAATCTGTATTTCTCTCCTATGGTGCTTTTGGTTTACACCAGAAATAATCCAGTTTTCTTTTGAACATAGAGGCCTAATTGGTCACTGGGGTAAATGTGCCATAGCAATTACATTCTAACTTAAGAAAGAAATAACATTATTTCTTTGCTCCCTGAGGAAGAGGAAACTTGATGCTCGAAATGCAATGGAGTGTGATGCAGGACCATACCACACCAGACTTCTGATACATGAGGAATTGAATACACGCAAAAGAAACTGTCATATAAATTGACAATATATTATCAATGAGGTTCATATAACATTATTTCCAAATATCTCTTTGTATTAAACATACCTTCTTAATGTCAGATATCCTGTGTTTATGTGTGTGTTAGATACTTTTGGATCCGGTTGTATATTTATTTGTGAGAGATTGGTCACGGGCTGGTATATGCCATTGCCTAAATGTTCATAGTCTGTGGAGATGTGTGTTTTATTTTAGACAAGCAGTGTCCAGACAGATATCAATATTAGACGGAGGTTATTCTGCTGTGTGCCCTCCTTTACCCCTTGTATTATACAGTGGGCCTGTGATGTCATGACACATACATATTTAAAGAATATAGAGAGTATTTTCCATATATACAGATTGGAGACAGATATGGTGATTTTTTATTATTAATAAAACCTATTCGTTTTGAGGTATGTGGTTCCATAAGTGCCTAGGTTGGTTGTACATATTTCTATTATTTTTTTGATCAAATGGTGGGGATTTTTTTGACCCAAGCTGTTGTGGAAGTGAGTATATTTTTTCTTATCTACCTGCATAATTATGCTACCACAACATTTATCAGCTGATATGTGCTGCAGCCCTCATATACTGCAATGCATATCCTGAATTGCCTTCTCTGGTGTTAAAGCTAACGCCAGTTGACCAGCACTGGTGCATTGATCCATTCAATCCCATGTTATCTATTTACACCGCTACAAGTCATTATAAAAACAAGACCAAAGATTACTGACCAGTTTTCTCTTTCTCTGCTTTACTGAGACATAAACTAATTTACAGTAAACACAAAAAATAAAAAGAGAAAAGAAAGGCACAGTGCTAAATAGTTCAACAAACATGAATGTGTACTAAGCCAGTGCAGTTGTTAGTATTTGGAGAATTCTCCTTACATTACATTCACAGAGACAATAGATAGTTACTGCTCTCAGAGGTCCAATCCATATCAAGGTTCTTTTTAGGATTATATCAAAGAGGCTAAAGAAGCATGCAACCTAAGGTGACCATATTTGGAGACAAGTGAAACCTATATGTCTTAGAGCTTTTCCTGCTGAGAAAAACAAGGTCACTCCCACTGCTGTCAGTTGTTTTAGTCAAATGTTGAGCAGAAACTGAAAAGGTAATGGTGGGGAAAAAGTGAATAAAAACCCCTTCCATCTGAATTTGGTGGGTGGTGGATGCAATGTTAAACAAAAATTTGAACACCAGTCAAGCCATAAGACTTGCTTTTCCCACAGAAATCTCACAGTTGCAGTATTGTTACCACTGCAAGGGATTCTGGGTAAGCATATGCAAATATGTTCAACAAAGAATCACCTTTTTGCCTCAGATTCCACTTAGTACCTATTCAAATGTTATAACAGTTCAAATAATCAGGAAGGGAATTTACAGAGCGGTTAATTCCTGAAAGTTCTGAGCGAAAAGAATGACTCAGCAGTTTCTATCACATTATATGGAGAACAGTTTGTCATTGACTTTCCTCTCAAATAGAATGTAACAGGATAACTCATTGGTATTTGATTACTAGAAGGAAATGTAAATGTAAAAAAATGGTTTAAGCTAATAACTCTGGAAATATGCATATCTCAGCAATAGCAGTAGCTTTATTTTACTCAATAGGAAAATTCCCACAAAATATTTTTTTTTATCACAGATGTTTACTGCTTCTTTAGAGGAAGGTGTTGGTTAAACTGTCATTCACAAGACTTCAATTAACTTTGGTTTTAAACGTTCCATAACCTAGGACTATGATATGGCTTTAACTTGCTTGGAGGATGTGAAAATTGGAAATGAGTTTGCATTCTTTGTTTGTGATATACTGGCCATCTTTAACCGTTTGAGTGCCAGAGGAGTACGCAACGCATTGCAAAGCAATGCGTTGCATACCCCTCTGGCACCCAAAGGATTAACCACTTGATTATGTGAGGGGGTGCACAACACTATGTGAAACGATGCTTATCACACTCTCTGCTCCTCAAGGGTTAAATATGTTACTGTTTTTATAAACCAGTGATCACATGACCAGGGAAGTTGTTGAGTTCCCAAATTATCTGGGGCTTAGGCCAACCCAATTAATTTTTTTGTGTACAGAGCAGCCCAACTGTACTATTACAAACAGAGAAACAGCATCATTACATGCCCCAAGCTGGCAACAAGACCAGGGCTTTAAGACTGAGACCAGGTGATATAGCCCCCCTTAACCAGTATCCATTAACTCCCTTGCACGTGACTATGATACAGTCTTCTTGCAGACAGAAGACTTCTTCTGAATATTCCATTTCATGTTTATTCAACTTCAAAAGCATGAAGACAGCAATGGAAAGGCAATAAAAGTCATACTTAACTCCTTAAGGACCAGAGTTGGCAATACCCAACCCTTTGGTCCTCAAGGGGCAAATAAATAGAAACCACCTACTTGAACTTAGAGCAACAGCAGAGAAGAATGGCTAAGTCTGGTTTTTAACATAATTTATATTTATTTGAGAAAATTCTTTATTTCTGTAATTCTAGGACTGAATTTAATGAACTATTTCTGATCTAACAAAACATTTGTTACTAATGTTTTTCTCATTTAAAACAATTAAAACAACTATAAAATTTTAGGAGAAAGGCTGAACACCACTGGAAAGACAATGGTGCAATTTCCTATTTGCTGACAAATCAGTCATCTTTGAATGCCCTAGACTAACACCAACAGCTCAATTACAGTCTTTAAAACTGGGATGATTACAGTGGCAGACAAAGACCCACACTGTATATCCACATCAAATGAAAGCTTAGACTCTACAGTCATTTTGCACTTTTTTAGATTTTACTGTCTGCATTTGGGATTATTACATTGCTGCTGAGATCACTTTTCATATAAATGATTTAAGTGGTCCAACTTCATGAATTGCTCCCAAACAATCTGGGTTCTACTACTTGAATGGCCTATATGTCTAATTGTGATAATTATTGTGGAAACACCTACCATACTGTAAAGGACAATCTTAATAATAGTTTCTCCCCACTAAGCAAAAGTACCTACAAAAGAATGTAGCACAACTGAAGGCAACGGATCAAAACCAATATTATATTTAAATAGGATTCTTAATCCATTGAATGCTTGTGAGATCTGAAAAGCTTTGCAAAGTAAGCAGAAACCTTTAACATTGAATGGGTTCAATCAATAGGAATTCCAGGGATGATTTGTTTAGTATTTTGTTGATCGTTTGCCTTAAAGTTTCTCAATTTTTTGATTGTATGTACAGCTCTTTTAAACCCCCTTCAGAGGAACTTTAATGATTGTGTTCCATAGACATGAATGGTTACTCTTGCTCCCAACTGGTGAAAAAAAAAATGTCAACAGCCTTAAAGGAGCCATAAAGGGTAATGGGAAAGAGCCCTCTAGCTATCAATCATTGCCTCACAGCTATGAGTTCCGATTGCCTCACAGATATATGATCCGAATTCCCATAGCTTAAAACACTCCCATTCACTGCCTGGTTAACTTGCAGATCTCCATGACCTGCTGGGTTGGGTGATGTCAGAGCCTCACTCTGTCCTTATGGGAGATTTCTGTCCTCTCCATTCAGTACCTTTGTTGGCAAATTTGGCAACAGTGATTTCCATGAAGCACAGGTAGAGGAAGCAATTGGTTGGAAATCTCTCTAGCAATTAAGGGGTTAAAGCCCCATTTAACTATTTGTTTCACAATGTGTTGAGCACACCTCTGGTACTCAAAGTTTTAAATCAATGTTAATTGTATGAATTTGTATTTGTCTCCTATAATGCATTTGTCTGAGCCTAATGCTTGGTAATATATGAAACAGGTGAGACCTCTAAAGACTTTGAAATGACTTAGAACAAAATAAGTACAGAAAAAGGAAGAGTCCTGCTGCTTAGCTTTGATGATCTCAGACTATAATAGAATTGCCTGTGAGCCATAATACTGTAGGGCAGGGCTCAAAATTTCCACTCGCCACTAGCCAATGGCGAATGAAAATTTAGCCCTGGCGAGTAGAAATTCAACCCAGGTGGGTATGTTATGGCTTGCAGTGGCGAGTAACTTTTCAGGTCTGGCTAGTAGCAGAGGGCTTAAAATTATATGCCCTGCTCTAGGGTACTAAGGTATAATACTAGAATGCAGTGCTTGAGAAAAGGCTGAAGATAGGCAAAGGTGCCAACCGAAAGGTTGGATAGCACAGACCACTTGAGTCCCACAATAATCAGGATGAATGGGCAGGAACTGTAGAAATGGTCACAATAAGAGTTCTAGAGCCTATTGCAGGCAGCAACAAACAGTTCTTGGTCAAAGACTGCTGACTAGACTGAGCTTAAGGTGGAGAAACTGGAGACGGAATGCAGTAACAGGAACTGAAGAAAAGATGAGTCAGGATGCAGAACAGAGACTGGAAACAAGGTAGAGGTGCTGGTTGCAGTACAAACTCAGAACACTAGTGGTAGTGTAGAGGTGACTGACCAGCAAGAGCAGCAAATCTGGGAAGCCATCTGAACAAGGCTCAGAGTCATGATCACTTAAAGATACAGAGGTTGATGGTCTACTATGAAGATGCTGCAGTGATAATATCAAGTGAAAAAATGTCATCAGCGGCAAAACTGTGACCTCAATTATTGGTGTTGTCAAAATGGCAAATACAAAATGTAGCCATTAAAAACTTGCAGTCCACAAAATAACATTTTGGTGTGCCTCTGGCATTCTTTTAGTGTGCCCTTCTTTTCTATTGCCAAAAACTGTTGAGTTCCAAATGTATATTCAGGGCTCAAAATTTCCACTCGCCACTAGCCAATGGCGAATGAAAATTTAGCCCTGGCAAGTAGAAATTCAGCCCTGGTGGGTATGTAATGGCTTGCAGTGGTGAGTAACTTTTCAGGTCTGGCTAGTAGCAAAGGAATTCACATTTTAAGCCCTGGACTATATTTATATATATTGTTATGCACACTATCTTTGTTTTTGTTATTTTTATTGTGGGACCTAAAATAAAGGATATACATTTGTATACATACATTTGTGCCTTTCATGAAATGCTTGACGGATGTCATAAAATGTTAGGTGTGCCCCCAAATTATAAGCTGCACTTAAGAGGTACCTGATTGAGAGCCACTACCAGTTTTTTTTTAGTGGAGTTTGATAGAAGGGACCAAAAAGGCATTTGCCATGATTCCCCAGACTCTGAGCAGCCCCTATCTTTATTGTTTGCATTAGAATATATTTGCAAGAGGAACAGAATTTCTAGGCATATTAATAAGTCAATAGTTCTCTTTAATATATGGCACTTTTTTCATTGTTTGCTGTCTAATTGTTCTTAATGATAAAGTGTAATTAAGACCACAAATAAAGTTGTGACATATGCTTGGTTGTAGTGAATGATTGATTTTCTGCTCAAGGCATTGTCAGGTCTTAAACTGGCTCAACTGCAAGTTTGTTGTAGTTTTCTAAGTGCTTCCAGCACTATCATCTTTCTTGGAAAACCAGTTTACTGCTTAAAGGAACCAATGCATTCTTGTTTTCTTATAATAATGCTGTAGGTTAATGTAAGGGAATATAGTGGCATATGTATCAGATTAGAAGTTTAAAGTGGATCAGTTCTGGAGCAATCCAACTGCAACATAGGGGGCAAATAATTGTCATTGATTTAAATGCAAATTCCTTGGTATTAGTTATGCATTGTTTTATTTGGACTAACACATTACATTTTCAGACAACCTTTAGAAAGATTCTTTCCCCCATACTTAAGCCATGTTGTACTAAGCATGACTGCTGAACTGGCATATACTCCATCAAAACCAAACAAACCTCCACACCATTTTCAACCAACAAAATACACTGACAAAACTGCTTGGGTAAGAAAAGACCACAGTATGTATAAACCATTAACAGTAAATGAAACAATGTGTCTGCTTCATGAAAAATGCCAGTGTTACGATAGTGCACACCCTAACTAAGAGTCTCTGCTCTCACCGAGCAATCAGCAAACTCCCCAAAGCCCATAAGGGCAGGATAACAGTTGATCAATTGTTGAGCAATTGATTTATCAAGACCAGGAACAACCCTAGCCCTAAAGCTAATGTTAAGCTGTAAGCACTTTATCACATGGAAACAGAGTAGACTGAACAAGATAGGGATCTAGTGATTAAATGCACAGATCTCATGTGCACTAAACAAACCCCTCCTTTTCTGAAAGAAACTCACCCCAGATTACAATGTGATCAGATTGTGCATTAGGTCCAACTAATGGTCTGGCCAGCGAGATGCATACCATTCACCTCAGATATAGGACCCAAAAGCCACCAAAGCTGATGCATCAGTGTACAGCTTGTGGTCACAACTACTGACCTCCAACAATTGCCAGCAAGTTTGACCATTGAACTCCATAAGGAAAGACTGCCACACTCCAAGATCAGCCTTAAAGGAAGCTCTAACCCCAGTTAAATGAGGTGACAACCAAACCTCTACCATTGAAAGAGACAGATGCCAACATAACAACATACTATTGGCATGACCTTGCAAGCAAAAACAAGCTGACCGAGAAGCACCTGCATCCACTTCAACAACATCTTCATGGATGCCTTCACCCTAGAAACCAAAGAACAAAAGGCCTGCAACTTATCCTAAGGCAAATGAAACACAAGCACCTTTGTATCAATCTAGATGCCGAGAAAGGAGAAAACAGACTGACAGCCTTCAGTCTTATTCTCAGCAATTGGGATGCCAAAATGGTCAGTCAGACACTGAAATACTGCTAGAAGAGCTGCACATGACTGACTACCATTAGGACCAATGGAAAGGAAGTCATCAAGATAGTGTAGCAGCACCAAGGCTCCATCATTTCTGTGCTCACTGGTGTTGTTGCATTTACCCCTTTGAGTGCCAGAGAGGTATCTAATGCATTGCAGCACAATGCATTAGATACCTTTCTGACACTCAGATGGTTAACCTTGACACATGGCTTTCTAACACTGGACTTTCCACGTTTAAAACAATGAGCCGCTGAGTGTGGCTCACCACAGTAGTAACACTCATGCTTTAATTGGCACAAGTGGCTCTCATTGAAGAGCAAATACAAGCCCCTTTTGAAATCTGCCAGTCTGCCAGAAGGGGCTGTGGATTCACCCACCCTTGAAAGGGAGAAGGCCAATGTGGCATCATTAACAAGAGCCAAAGGCTGACATACTGACAATCAAGCTTCAGCTGTGGCCTGACAGCCATACACTTATGAAACTGCTCATCATAGTGAAACCAACAGAGACCACTGTAGACCTTACAAGCACCCAAGATCATGTCCAAATAACAAAACAGAGAAGGGATCTATGGAAAACCTTTCCTACATGATTCTGGAGTAAATAGTAAAACCCTGAAGCCAATTCCCAACTCAAATGGAACCTTATGCTTCTCCTCACCATGAAGATCAATATGGCACAAAGGCCTATCAACGATTTATTTGTCAGGCTGCACCAGAGACAGCATATCAACATAATCTCTTTTCCATCTTGTCTTTTACCTCAGGCATGATGTACAGAGGTAGAGCTCCACAAATTTGACCCATACCAGCCTGAATCACAATCCTGCAGAAATGTGTAGGATTGGCCAATGTGGTGCCCTTACACTAATATGAAACCCTATCAAAAGCAGTGAGCATTACTTGCAGAAAATCACCAACCCACCTAACTAACACCAACAGTACTAGGCAAAACACTATCCCTTACAGCTCCTCAAGCCAAAATACAAGGATGCTCACATGGAAGGCCCTCCAACTGTAGCGTAGCAAAGCTGAGGCATTGTCAGGTCTTAAACTGGCTCAACTGCAAGTTTGTTGTAGTTTTCTAAGTGCTTCCAGCACTATCATCTTTCTTGGAAAACCAGTTTACTGCTTAAAGGAACCAATGCATTCTTGTTTTCTTGTAATAATGCTGTAGGTTAATGTATGGGAATATAGTGGCATATGTATCAGAATAGAAGTTTAAAGTGGATCAGTTCTGGAGCAATCCAACTGCAACATAGGGGGCAAATAATTGTAATTGATTAAATGCAAATTCCTTGGTATTAGTTATGCATTGTTTTATTTGGACTAACACATTACATTTTCAGACAAGCTTTAGAAAGATTCTTTCCCCCATACTTAAGCCATGTTGTACTAAGCATGACTGCTGAACTGGCATATACTCCATCAAAACCAAACAAACCTCCACACCATTTTCAACCAACAAAATACACTGACAAAACTGCTTGGGTAAGAAAAGGCCACAGTATGTATAAACCATTAACAGTAAATGAAACAATGTGCCTGCTTCGTGAAAAATGCCAGAGTTACGATAGTACACACCCTAACTAAGAGTCTCTGCTCTCACCGAGCAATCAGCAAACTCCCCAAAGCCCATAAGGGCAGGATAACAGTTGATCAATTGTTGAGCAATTGATTTATCAAGACCAGGAACAACCCTAGCCCTAAAGCTAATGTTAAGCTGTAAGCACTTTATCACATGGAAACAGAGTAGACTGAACAAGATAGGGATCTAGTGATTAAATGCACAGATCTCATGTGCACTAAACAAACCCCTCCTTTTCTGAAAGAAACTCACCCCAGATTACAATGTGATCAGATTGTGCATTAGGTCCAACTAATGGTCTGGCCAGCGAGATGCATACCATTCACCTCAGATATAGGACCCAAAAGCCACCAAAGCTGATGCATCAGTGTACAGCTTGTGGTCACAACTACTGACCTCCAACAATTGCCAGCAAGTTTGACCATTGAACTCCATAAGGAAAGACTGCCACACTCCAAGATCAGCCTTAAAGGAAGCTCTAACCCCAGTTAAATGAGGTGACAACCAAACCTCTACCATTGAAAGAGACAGATGCCAACATAACAACATACTATTGGCATGACCTTGCAAGCAAAAACAAGCTGACCGAGAAGCACCTGCATCCACTTCAACAACATCTTCATGGATGCCTTCACCCTAGAAACCAAAGAACAAAAGGCCTGCAACTTATCCTCAGGCAAATGAAACACAAGCACCTTTGTATCAATCTAGATGCCGAGAAAGGAGAAAACAGACTGACAGCCTTCAGTCTTATTCTCAGCAATTGGGATGCCAAAATGGTCAGTCAGACACTGAAATACTGCTAGAAGAGCTGCACATGACTGACTACCATTAGGACCAATGGAAAGGAAGTCATCAAGATAGTGTAGCAGCACCAAGGCTCCATCATTTCTGTGCTCACTGGTGTTGTTGCATTTACCCCTTTGAGTGCCAGAGAGGTATCTAATGCATTGCAGCACAATGCATTAGATACCTTTCTGACACTCAGATGGTTAACCTTGACACATGGCTTTCTAACACTGGACTTTCCACGTTTAAAACAATGAGCCGCTGAGTGTGGCTCACCACAGTAGTAACACTCATGCTTTAATTGGCACAAGTGGCTCTCATTGAAGAGCAAATACAATCCCCTTTTGAAATCTGCCAGTCTGCCAGAAGGGGCTGTGGATTCACCCACCCTTGAAAGGGAGAAGGCCAATGTGGCATCATTAACAAGAGCCAAAGGCTGACATACTGATAATCAAGCTTCAGCTGTGGCCTGACAGCCATACACTTATGAAACTGCTCATCATAGTGAAACCAACAGAGACCACTGTAGACCTTACAAGCACCCAAGATCATGTCCAAATAACAAAACAGAGAAGGGATCTATGGAAAACCTTTCCTACATGATTCTGGAGTAAATAGTAAAACCCTGAAGCCAATTCCCAACTCAAATGGAACCTTATGCTTCTCCTCACCATGAAGATCAATATGGCACAAAGGCCTATCAACGATTTATTTGTCAGGCTGCACCAGAGACAGCATATCAACATAATCTCTTTTCCATCTTGTCTTTTACCTCAGGCATGATGTACAGAGGTAGAGCTCCACAAATTTGACCCATACCAGCCTGAATCACAATCCTGCAGAAATGTGTAGGATTGGCCAATGTGGTGCCCTTACACTAATATGAAACCCTATCAAAAGCAGTGAGCATTACTTGCAGAAAATCACCAACCCACCTAACTAACACCAACAGTACTAGGCAAAACACTATCCCTTACAGCTCCTCAAGCCAAAATACAAGGATGCTCACATGGAAGGCCCTCCAACTGTAGCGTAGCAAAGCTGAGAATATCCTCCTCAGACTCTGATGAAAACCCAGATCAGGAAGCAGCAGGGCAAACAATTTGCACATATATTGAGTACCTAGTGGCACTTAAAGACCTGGATGTCCTAGAGGACTGCGTAACTACATTGCCTGAGGATCTGGAGGCTGACACTCGTGAATCTGGACAGGCTTCTAGAGGGTGGCTGTGAGCTCTCTACCCACCCTGAAATCTGACTAGAAGCAAAAGAAGGCTGAGCAGTAGACTCCCACAGTAAATTGGTGCTAAGAAAGGGAACCATGGAGTCTAAAAGCTGAATAAGACATGTACCAAAATTCAAAGCAGCCAGGGCCCTGACCTGCTCATGTACTTGGGGCAGTGAGTCCAAATCCATAGCAAAACATTTGAAAGAGTAAAAGAGAAGTTGAAAAAAAAATAAAACAGGGAGGGAGGGAAAAAGCTTGATGTCTCTGAGAGGGTGCTGGCAGAAAATCAGTAAGCAAAAAGAGCCAGTGACCCCACAGGGAATATTTATAAATATCACTAAAGCCTACACTCCTTAACACACACATATTTTCATTTGGGATGGAGATGTGCTCGGTCATCAAGCCCTCCCTTTCCCAGTGGTTCAAGGAAGGTCACCATGTTATTTACAAAGTTTGTTTAAAACATAACAGGATTCCTGAGAAAGATAGGGTATAACTGCATGCGTGCATTACTACAACTGGATAAAGACTGCCACTTCAATTGAATTTATAATTGATTTAAACGGTTTGGTTAACCCCATGAATTCTACAGAGGTTTCCAAGGTATTGGATCGTGTCTAGAATTCAATAACTCTTTAAGGACAAGAGGGGTGTATTTGAAGGACAACTACGTAGGTAAATGTTTCTGGTGGACAAATTAAGATCAACTTATTTGTAGGATACAATTCTCCTTTAAGCCTTTAATGTTCATTGATAGAACAAATGCAGTGATAAAGTTTGCACCAACATATCACTCCTCCATAGCCATATGACCACACAATTAAATTGCTTCCTTTGAACAAGAACTAAACAAATGAGAACCCAAGGTGAGGCACAAGATGACCTTGCAAAAGCTGGGTATACACATGCATTAATATGTCCTGTTTCTCAACCATTTCCTAGATAAATGTGAGCTGAAGCGCCATAATAGTGAACTTTTAGAAACCTCTGGACTAGACATCCCACTTTGGAGAGTATGAAATCCATTCCAGTCAGAAGAGGTTAACAAGATATGCAAGAGTATGTTGCATGTTCATTCATTATAAAGTTTCTGATGGCAGTAAAATAGTTAATGATTTGGTATCCTTTGAGTTCCCGTACACTTGTACAGTTATCTGTGCTGGTATTTGTTGCATTACAGCTGCATATATGTAATGGTTGGCTGAGCTGGCTTACACTGTAGTTACATCAGTAAAACCACACAGATGGTTATCAAGGACATGGGGAGCTCCTTGAAGGAATTTTCTCATTTTCTTTATGTACTAGAATCTTAACCCATTAGACATATAAACACAGAAACATGGAATCTAACGGCAGAAACAAACCATTTGGCCCATCTAGTGTGTCCGTTTTCCTACTGTAGAAACTTAAAACCTTTTTTGGTCCTTGGTCTTTTCTTATGTTAAGGACAGCTTTATGCCTATCCCATGCATGCTTAAATTCTGTCACGGTATTAAATTCTAATACTTCTGTTGGTAGGCTATTCCACTTATCTACTACCCTCTCAGTGAAGTAAAACTTACTTACATTACGTCTAAACCTGTGTCTCTAGTTTTAGACTATGACCTCTTGTCCTAACATTTTTACTTCTTTGAATTTTACTACTTGTTGAATCCCTCCATGTATCTGAATGTTTCTCTCATATCCCTTCTTTCTCTTCTCTCCTCCAAGCTATACATGTTCAGATCCTAGTCTATCCTGATATGTCTTTTCCTGTAATCCATTCACCATTTTAGTAGCCCTTCACTGAATTATCTCTAGAGTATCACTATCCTTCTGGAGATTAGGGATCAGAGTGGTGGGGAACATATTGCAAAGCAATGATTTATCCACGCACTGGTCCATAAAGGATTAACTATTAATATATCCTGCATTAATATAAAATATTTAGTAATATTATTCTTTAACCCCTTGGATACTAGAGTTATTCTTTGGAACCTACACCACTCTAGCATACAAGGGGTTAAAGTATTTACAGAGAAACCCAAATATGTCTAAAAGCATATTGTGATCAATGTGTAATGAAAAAAGTGGAGCAATTTTGCTGCAAAATAACTGCATTTTATTTAAATAATAAACCCTTGGATGCAAGAGAGGTCTCCAATATGTGGCTGTGCCATGTGTTGTAGACATCTCTTGCATCTAAGGGGCTAAATGTCCTATCTGAATAAACGGTAATTTTCATTTAATACACAAGTGGTGCAGCATTTTTGCGCTAGTATTGCTCCAGGTACATCTTTATACATATGTCCTGTTACCTCCTATGTTGCCTGCAAGTACTGAGTGCAAAGCTCCAGTCCTTAGGTGCACTTCAGTGTGTCCCCTACTTTTCATGCATGTGACTCAATCAGAATCATTAACTACGTCACTCAAAGAGTTAAACTGAGAAACTGTAAAAGCCTGTTGTAGCCCCATTGGAAGCCAATGTAGTTAAATGTGAGGTTGCTAATTCCAGTATTCAAGTACCACTGCCAATTCAACATTTTAAAGGAATAGTAATACTTAAAATGTAATACAAAATATGTTGTAAGGTCTACTTCCTCTGAGTAAAACAAGAGTACTCTCACTGCTGAAAGGTGTTTTAGTAAAAAGTTAGTATAGCTCAGACAGTATCACAGTGGCCTGAAATTGTACAGTGGCGCTGTTGCTACACAATCCTATAGAGATTTATGGTCAACTGACCAGAGCTGTCCATAGGATGGTGTAGCAACAGCTCCACTGTACAATTTCATTCCACTGTGATACTGTGTCTACAAAATTCAAGTTTGAGTTCTAATAACTTTTGAATAGAACATCTTTCAGCAGTGGGATTCACTTTGTTTTACTCAGGAGCATAAATCCTACAATATATATATTTTTTTACATTTTAAGTATTACTATCCCTTTAAGCTCTAACTATTGGAGCAAACAATGCTTTTTGTTTCAAATTAAAGCTCTGCAGAACTCTAACAATCAAGCCCTCCAACCCTTTGGATGTTAGAGAGGTCTCCAGTGTACAAAGTCTCTAGCACCCAAGGGACAAATGTTCAAATGTATTAGAATGTCGTTTGGTACTCAAAACTCAAGACTAAGTTATTATTGTAAAATGTATTGGGTAACAGAGATCAGGAAATTGTATTTGATTATTATTTTCCCAGTTAACAGAGGCTTAGCAGGAGTGCTAATAACAGGACAAACAGAACAGAAAACATGTCCACTGGTAGTCACAGTACCACACATGACTTCATTGCATCTCCAAAGTTTCTTTCCCTCTGTCTTTTATTATTATTTTGTAATGTCATTAATGTATAAAGTGACAGCATATTCAGCAGTGTGACAGAATTGGGGAAATTATTAGAAACACATGATACACTTTACAGAGGGATACAAATCATGAATGAACGAATATGTTTATTTATATAGTGCCAAAGTGTATGCAGCGCTTTACAATTTAAGGCTTTAGACAATACAGGGTTACAAGTGTTTTGTAGAGTGAAACACTGGGTGCAAGGTCCCTGCCTGAAAGCTTGCAATCTAAAGTGGTAATGGGAGACATATAGAGTACATAAGGGTCCAGTGCTGAATACAGTGCTAGAGTTCTGGTGATGATAAGGGACACAAGTAAAGTAAATCATTTATAAGAGCGTTCTTTGTACAACATCAGTTCTAGCATGTTGAGGTTTTATTCAGGAGGTACATTTTCAAGTGAGACTTGAAGACCATCAGAGAGGTGCAGTGGCACAGGGTGGGCGGTAAAGCATTCATGGAGGGAACCATGCTCACAAGAGCTAAGATTACATTTCCTTTGCGGAACTCCTTGTACTACTTCAGGGAACCCTGGGATTCCAGTCTGAGAGCCACTGAATCAGTGGTAGTGCCATTCTCGTATATCATTCTTTGCTTATGGAATTCCGCTTATTACATTTATTATCCTTTTTTATTGAGTTGAGATTGGATTACAGAAGCAGACCAAAACTATTCTAGTGAGGGCTCTATTTGCTAGAATTCACAATCTGAGTAAGGAACATGAGGTTAGAGTAGATGGAAGAGTGGATGATAAGTGGTAGGCTCTTGAAACTTTAGAGATTTACAATTTGAAATGGGGGGGGGTGAGACTGTGGAGCAAGAGAAAAGGTTGTTGTGTCACCTGCTGGACCGATCCATGTGCTCATATGAGTAGAGCCTTATACCTGCATTGATGGGGGTCATAGTAGACTGGTTTTGGGAACCCCAGTACTAATGCATAGATAGTTTTAAGACTAAGTCCACAAGCCTCTGTCAAGGATCTACCAACAAAGATAAATCAATGGTTATGTCTTTCAGATAGATCCACCTTTAATCCTGTGAGTATATCCCTAAACTATGAGAACCTACCAATTAACCACAAATGCATAATTTAGGGTGAATTAAGTTTTTTCGCATCTCTTTTTAGACTTCCATTAGGTACCTTATTGCTGAAAATCCACCATTGCTACTTCTGTCAAACAATTATATACTGGTATGAACTGATTAAAGATTGGGAAATGTGTTGTTAATGTCTTTTAGCATACTTTTTCACATTTGGAAATGTTACATTGAAGAAGTTAATGATGTCAAAGCAGTAATATTTTTCTGGCATTTTGAAATGCAAGCAAAACAAAATTGTAAAAGTGGAATTATTGTTAAAGTTAACATTATGTGACTAGAGTTACTGGAATGAAATGCTTGACCAGTCAACTTACGAGAAAAAGCTGTGAAGGCAACAAAGAAAGGATGTGTGAATAGTACAACGTAGTAGGCCAAACCCACTAGAGGTCATAGGTGGATCATTACAGGAGCAATGAATGGTCCATTCTGTGCTCCATGCCTTATTATCACGGTGCCTGTGCTCCCCTTGTGAAATTCTGTCAGTCTACACTGTGTTTTACTCCTATTGGTTATTCTGTGCTTGTCCCGCCCAGTATGGCCTTTATATACTGGGTTCTGGCACCCCTCCAGTGCCCTTTTGTGGTGTTCCTGTACCAGTGCTTGTTCTTGCTCTCAGTATTTCCAGTGTACCGACCCGGCCTGCCTGACTACTCTGCATCTCGTCTCCTGCCTGTGAACCGACCCGGACTGCGTGACTATTCTTCTGCGCCTGCTCCTGTGTACCGACCCAGCTTGGCTGACGTTCCTGCTCCGTGTACCGACCCGGCTTGGCTGATGTTCCTGCTCCTGTGTACTGACCCGGCTTGGCTGACATTCCTGCTCCATGATTCGACCCGGCTTAGTTGACGTTCCTGCTCTGGCTGCCTCTGTGTCGCCTTGGCGACATTTCTATTGGTTAGGCATCTGTGACGCTTCTGGTTGGTAGCGACCTTAGGGCGAGTTGCTCAGTTGCCCAGTCTGTTCCTGTCACGGTAGTGCTCAGTTGTGTGTCTTCGTTACTGCTACGGCAGTGTGCAAGTGGCCTTGTCTCCGTTACTGCTCCTGCAGAGTGCAAGTGTCCTAGTCTCCGGTACTGCTACGGCAGAGGGCAAGTGGCCTTGTCTCCATTACTGCTCCAGCAGAGTGCAAGTGGCCTAGTCTCCATTACTGCTATGGCAGTGTGCAAGTGGCCTTGTCTCCGTTACTGTTCCTGCAGAGTGCAAGTGGCCTAGTCTCCGTTACTGCTACGGCAGTGTGCAAGTGGCCTTGTCTCCGTTACTGTTCCTGCAGAGTGCAAGTGGCCTAGTCTCCGTTACTGCTCGGCAATGTGCAAGTGGCCTCGTCTCCGTTACTGCTATGACAGTGTGCAAGTTGCCTGGTCTCCATTACTGCTATGGCAGTGTTATATGTTGCTCAGTTTCTAATACTACTCTGGCAGTTCAGGTTTGTCTGCTAACCTATTACTGGGCGTTACTTATCCTTAAGCTCCCTATCTTGAGTGTGCTCCAACACAGACCTCGCTTCACATGGGACTGTTTATACTCGCTGAAGACCATTAACCCATGCAGTACCGATACCCTGGGAATCCTTCGTATTCCGCCTGACCTGTGTCATTATATTCTGTTATGGACTCTATGGTTCTACTGGACCTGTGTAGGCATATATATATGTAACCTGTCTTGTGTCTGTATTATTCTGCTTAAATACTACAGGACCTGTGAGGGTTATTATATTACTGTGTTTTCAATAAAACTGTGTTTTATCCTAAACCACTGTGTCTGTGTGTCAAACAAACTGTTACACTTATGTACATAGGCAGCCTTCCCTGGTCATGGCTGGCCAACCCTGCTATAGTGAACTGGGTGAAAGGGAAGCAGGCAGACCATATGTTTGCTCCCTTGCTCCTGGATCTGGCAGGGGACACCAGGAAGGCAAAAGTACTACTTGGCTCCTTTATGACCTTCAGTGACCCCCGTCTCCAAAAACATCCCTACTATGCTTATAGGTTCCCTGAGTTAATCCCTCCGTTGTTGGAGTTGATTGGAAAGCATTGCACAAAAATGTGTTCCAGTTGTATCAGGTATGGAGGGGTTAATTCAAGCTAAAAACAGTACATTATCACTCTACCCCCAACCCTGTATCCTAAGCTGACCAAAGATTAACACGTCCATTGATGGATAAGATCATGCTAGCTGAAATAGCAATGGAGGGGTTAAGCTACATTACATTTGAAATAAAAATGCATATCTAATAAACTATGCCCTCAACACCTCTCTATCCTAAACCAATCTCAGACTAACCCCCCCTTTGCTAGCTAGGCTCATATTAGTTGAACTAGCAATGGAGGGTTTAATGGTTAAAAAAAATGTTAAAATTGCCTTAAAATGGGGATTTGAGTGTTATAACATTATCCCCCATCTCTACATCCTTATAAGATTTGGATGGAGAGTGAGTTTAAAATAATTTGGTATCCTGGCTTTTTTTTTTTTCCATTAAAGGGGTCCATCCACATCATATCAATGTATTTGCAGAAAATACACAAGCCAAAGCCTCCATATTACTGTACCATCTGGGGCCCCCCCTCTCCACCCACATTCACTGTTTGACACCCCAGACTTGTTCTACTTGCTCATATCTGCCTTCAAATTCTAGGTTTCTTTGTTTCTTGCCTTACATACTGACAGGACCCAAAAGAATACATCTGGGGAAAGTGGATAAGTGGAACCTGGAAGCAGGCCCACTGGTTTCACATTAACAGTTGTTGTACTTAATGGGGGAATACCCTTCTTTATTTATTTAGAAATGATTTTACCAATAAAAATATATTGATATTTCTCTTGTTTTGAAGCATTTTGTAAAGCTTGAGCTGTTTCTTTATCTCCCTCCACATATCTACCATTTTCTGACTTTATTCTTATTATGCCTCCTTTACTTTTCTCTTTTTACTAATATATCAAGGAAATGTCACTTTTTTACAGATTGCTATTTTCTCTTCTGCTTGAAATTTAATACATCTTATAATGAATGCAATGAGCTTCCCTCCATTTTACCTTGTAAACATTTCTGTCTTCCCAGACTGAGTCTGTCTGTACTACCTCCATGAAGAATTTTTATCGTTTACAATACCTGACAGCTCTCTAGAGAACCAAATTGGTTTTCTTTTTATTTTTCCTTTGTTCACATGCCTGGCACAAAATACAGTGGCAGACAGAACTGAATGTGTTAGTTGCTCCCTTTGTTCCTGCTCCTTATGAGACGATCTGTTCTCTGATAAGGAGTTACTTGTGTCTGCCTTCCTAAAATCTAAGACATTTGTTGTAGCAAGATTACTCACGGACATTGGCAGTACATTAAAGGGATAGTAATACTTCATTTCATCTTTATTTTATTTTGTGGGCATTAAAAAAACATGAAGAACGATATAAGTCTTATCTCTCAAACCTTTATGGTTTGAAAGATATTAACAAGCAAAGTTTCCCCCTCCCGCCCCTTTTTCCTAGTGTAAGCCATCTCTTCTCAGATGTGAATCTGGTTGTAAGACCCGACAGATAACAGCAGGGGACAATCTTCTTTGTATGAAAACAATGAAAGCCCTGCCCCCCTTGACAAGTTTTTCAGCTTTTTCCCTTATCTTAATTGAAGATTGTCCCTCTCTGCAGTCTACCTGGGCACCTCCCTTCTGATCTGGCTGAACGGGGGGGGGGATACTTTGCTTGTGAATATCTCTTAAACCATAAAGGTTTGAGAGATAAGACTTGTATCGTTCTTCATGTTTTTTTAATGCCTACAAAATAAAATAAAGATAAAACGAAGTATTACTATCCCTTTAAAACACACTTATTGGTGATTGCTGGTCCCCAGATTCTCACCCACAGATACATCAGACATAATATCAGTATTTGTGAGTAGCAAATCTAGTATGGTTTTCATGAGTTGGCTCCTTCACCAATTGTATAAAAGATACCCCTAGAGATAAATCCACAATGTCCCAACTCCATGTTGAGATAGCAACAGGAACCTGCTAGTCCACATCTGATATATTAAATTGACTGTAATTATTACATCACCTCTCATTAAAATCTTTGCTATTTCCTTCATCAATTCTTTATATAATGTTTCATCTTGTTCTGCAGGTCTATGCATTACTTCTATCCGAACAACCTTATCACCAGTTTCAATAGCTTTAAATTTTTCTCAGTACCCTGTTTTAATATTGTAGATTTTGTTATCCTTTACAAAAAGAACAGCTCCTCCCATCTTCCCTTGTCTTTTATGTAAAGATTGTATTCTTTGCTTCTCTATATTCCTCTATAAAAAGCTAGTGTCAATATCCTTACCAGCTTTTTTCTCTCCTAACTTGAATGCAGTGTTCATTTTATACAGTACATTTTATGATGAGGATAGAACTGTTAGCTTTACAATCAATAGTTTGCAATAACATCACCACACATTACTATATGCTTGCCCCTCCTCCTTTTGCAGTTGTAGTAGTTAATGTTAACTGAGTTTTACTTGTGTGTCTCTTGGGTGCATGATGTACTTTTATCTGTCTGAAAGGTATATGTCAGACTGTCGCTCAGTCAGTCACAGTAGAGGCTCAGCCAGCTCAGGTAGGAACTTGGATCACCTGACTTTCTGAGTGTTACTGAATATCATGTATCAGTCAAACCTATTTTTTTAAATTCTCCTTTCTCCCTTCACACTTCCCTACCAGCAAGACTCCTCTCTCTCCCCCAAGGAAAGACTGACAGTATGCAGGAACCTGATACCCGTTTTATACTAGCATGGCAGAAATACATGGGAAGATCTTGATGTGGGGGAAATGCATTTTTATAATTTATTTCAATGGAATGAGGCAAAGCATTTTGCCCATACCTAACTGCACTATCTGTTTATATTCTTTGTCACTCTTTGGGTGGCAGCTGGCTATATCATGCATTTGGCTACCTACTGTATTTAGTTGAATGACTCATAATGCAGTATCTAAATATTTGACTCATACCAGTCGAGTGCCATTTGTTTCATACTAGCATTAGCTAATGAATATAGTAACAAATTCCATAGTTTTCAAAGATTTCAGTACATTTGAGGGGTGGATATGTAAAAAATGGCATGATCTTGTTTGCTGTCTTCTTGTTAATGTGTAATTTATCAAGACCCAATAAAGCTTTTGAAACCTAAAAAAAAAAATGGCAGTTTTTCCTATAGCATAACTTTCTGGAGGAGACAAACATATATTTTGGGCCTTTTGTACAAAATAAAAAGCAAAGAAAAATGGAGGAATTCTGAAGCAAATTAATGGCACTGTAGGGGACAAATAAAAATTCCTACTACCTTAACCCTTTGCATACCCGAGAGGTATGCAATGGAAACATATGTATACACCAGGCTAGGCATAGGAAGGCAAGTGACCTATCATTTGATAAAGTGTGTTATCTACTTTCAGGAAATATATACTTTTATATAGGTATTGAGCTATTTTAGGGTCATTTTACCAGTTATCCAATGGAATGTGTATTTTAGCTCAAAAAGTTAAAGATACCAATTTGCACCCCTTTGAATTAGGTATCTATGCAGGCCATGCATGTAAGAAAAATATACATATTTGGTATTTTTGTCCTCTGGGGTTCAAGGCTTTTAAAAATAATTGAAACTACCACAACCAACATAACTGTGTTTGATAATAGTTAAATAAGTAATTTTACAGTTTTTGTAATTAGGATATCATAGCTTGCCACACAATACAACATTTAGTTTTTTGAAGTGCCATGAAAAAGCTGAATTTATTTTGAAAAAAATTATATACAATTTTTCACATATACATAGAAAGTTACCACTGGAAATTATACCAGATGGATATCAAAAACGCTGAAAATATGTCTGGCTTGCAGGGTACAAATAATTTCCCAAGTGCAGGCGTGCAGACGTCACTATGGAAAGATGTCTGAGCTCTGTCCTACCTGTCAGCCTGGGAACAATGGATAATTCTATTTAACAAGGTAATAATTCTGGCGACTAGCACTACTGAGCAGCTAGTCGCCAGATGGGGAATTATTGTAGCTCAAGTGTTTTAGCGGTGATAGTTCCACTTTAAATCTCGTGTGCCACTCTTCCACCCACTCACACATAATATCCAAATATTTCTCCAGACAAAAAAAACTTCCTGCTCTGGGTATATTTCCTTCCATGGTTTAGCACCATTGGCTATGATTTCAATACCCACTTTAAGATCATTAATAAACAAATTAAAAAGTACTGTGTCCAGGACTGAACATTGAGGTACTCCAATTACAATTTAAGACCAACTTAAAAAGGCTAATATTACAACAACTGTTTGAAGTGACTAGTTCTCAATCCATGCACAAATTTCCTCTTCCAAGCCAAAGGCTTTAAATGTATGCAGTAAACTGTTGCTGGTCACAGTATCAAAAGTTTTTGCTACATCCAAGTATAGACCATTAATAGCAGTGCCCTTGTCAAAGATCACACTTATCCTGTAACAGAAAGCATTACATTCGTTTGACATGATCTATTCTTCATAAACCTTGTTGACTTTTACTAATAATGCCATTAGTCATCACACAGTCCTGGATACTATCAGTTAGTTATCCTTCTAATGCCTTACCCATGATAGAAGTCAAACTCCCAGGTTTATAATTTCATGGTTTAGATCTTTTCCTTCTTTTTGAATAATGTTACAACATCTACTTTCCAATCATAGGGCCTGAGAGTGAATCAATAAATATTAAATATGATGGTCTTGTTATTGTTAAACTAAGCTCCTTAAAGGGATAGTAATACTTCATTTTAACTTTATTTTATTTTGTAGGCATTACAAAAACATGAAGAATGAAATAAGTCTTATCTCTCAAACCTTTATGGTTTAAGAGATATTCACAAACAAAGTATCCCCCCCCCGTTCAACCAGATCAGAAGGGAGGTGCCCAGGTAGACTGCAGAGAGGGACAATCTTCAATTAAGATAAGGGAAAAAACTGAAAAACTTGTCAAGGGGGGAAGGGCTTTCATTGTTTTCATACAAAGAAAATTGTCCCCTTCTGTTATCTGTCTGGTCATACAACCTGATCCACATCTGAGAAGAGATGGCTTACACTAGGTAAAAGGGGCGGGAGGGGAACTTTGCTTGTGAATATCTCATAAACCATAAAGGATTGAGAGATAAGACTTATATCATTCTTCATGTTTTTTTAATGCCTACAAAATAAAACAAAGTTAAAACGAAGTATTACTATCCCTTTAAGTACCATTGGCTTATGCCATCAGGTACAGTATACATTCACCATAATCTTTTCCAGTATATTTTGTAATTTGTCCTCATAGTAACATAGTTGATGAGGCTGAAAAAAGACATGAGTCCATCAAGTTCAGCTCATGCTATATCACCCTTGTTGATCCAGAGGAAATAAAACAAAAAATGATGCCATTTCTGAGTAAGCCCTTAGTGGGTATAAAAAATTATTCCTGACTCTGAAAGGCAGTCAGATATTTTCCTAGACCAGCATCCTATCTGCTTTGAGACCAACTAGAAAGACATCCAATACCTTTTCAATGCAATTACAGGATCTACAAACACAGCATTCCAAGGCTAATAATTCCTGCCTTTGTTTTAGTAGAAAGAGAAAGTGCTTTGTATTGACCTTGAAAATATTCTCACTAAGCCATGTACATGATAGAGGAAATTTTGAGATTTTTCCTGTTTGACAAAGCCTGCCATTGTTGCATTGTTTGTATATACAACAAAATAATGTGCTTAAGGTGTCAGACATTACCTTATCCTCACTAATTAAGTAATCTGCCTCACTATTAAGGGTGGGGCAATATCAGCCTTAACCACTTATACGTTTATAATACATATTTATAATTTTTCATGCTCTCTTTTGCAATGCTTTTCTCATTTACAGTTGTATCTATCTTCGTTTATTGGTTGCAGTTTATATTATATTTTTTATATTTTTAAATGATGACCTGAGCCTTCTGATTTAAACAAGTTAGAAGCCTGTTATTTATCATTTCCATGTGAATCTCTTTGTTAAAGGGATAGTAATACTTCATTTTAACTTTATTTTATTTTGTAGGCATTAAAAAAACATGAAGAACGATATAAGTCTTATCTCTCAAACCTTTATGGTTTAAGAGATATTCACAAGCAAAGTTTCCCCCTCCCGCCCCTTTTACCTAGTGTAAGCCATCTCTTCTCAGATGTGAATCTGGTTGTATGACAGGACAGATAACAGAAGGGGACAATTTTCTTTGTATGAAAACTCCCTTCCCCCCTTGACACGTTTTTCAGCTTTTTCCCTTATCTTAATTGAAGATTGTCCCTCTCTGCAGTCTACCTGGGCATCTCCCTTCTGATCTGGTTGAACAGGGGGGGGATACTTTGTTTGTGAATATCTCTTAAACCATAAAGGTTTGAGAGATAAGACTTATATCATTCGTCATGTTTTTTTAATGCCTACAAAATAAAATAAAGTTAAAATGAAGTATTACTATCCCTTTAAGTCACTTTACTATTGAAAATGTTATCCCATTGAATGTCCTCTAATACTGTGCTTAGCACTGCAATATTGGCCTTTTTAAAGTTTAATGTTTTAGTTGAACACTTGTTTCTTATAACAAATTTCAAAGAATACAATATTGTGGCTGCCTCTACCCAAATGCTCCCTAACTTGTATATTGTTTGCTGTTTTTAAACTGTATAAGACCACTAGGTCCAGCAAAGCCTCATTTTTAGTTGGCTTCTCTGCTAATTGGGACATGATATTGTCATTAAGCATTCTTACAAAATATTTACACTTGTTGTGCTTGAAGTGTCATTTTTAGAGTGAATTTCAGGGTAGTTAAAATCTGTCATTATGATTACAAATCAAGCATTACAATAACATCAACTGATAAAGAAGAACTTTATTAAAGTGACAGTCAACTTCATCTACATGTTACGCATGTGCATAATATGTAAAGACTAACATCCTATACTTTTTAGTATTTTTCTTTTATCTTAACATGCTTTTTTAACATTTTTATGTCTCTAACAGTTTTCTTCCTGAATAACTGTTTTCAGAGAGCTTTCAGTCAGGGACTGTGAAAGCAGGAATGGTAATACAACACTATTCCGGCAGTAGTCATTGATCTGTATGCTATATTTAATAGACTGGTGGCAGGTTTTACTGAAGCAAGGATTATATTACATTTTATAACTACTTTCATAGTTCCCACTGACAGCTCCCTGGAAACAAATATTTGGGGAGGTCACTACCAGTGATATAAAAGTACTACAAAATATAGAGTAACATAGTTAATGAGGCTGAAAAAAGACATGTCCATCAAGTTCAGCCCATGCCATATCACCTGTATTGATTCAGATGAAGGCAAAAAATAAATAAATAAATACATAAATAAATAAATAAAAAAATAAAAAAATAACATTTCCAATTAGGTCCAGTGGGTAAAAACAATCCTTCCTGACTCCAAGTACAGGTAATTTTACTTTACATATTATGCAGAATATGTAAAGTCAAAAAGAAGATCGACTATCACTTTCTTTATCAGAATTACTTACCTAGATAGCTGCACTTCTTACACCTGTCAGTTATATCCATTTACATAACATTTTTGGTGTTTTTGATATCTCTTGAAGTCATCTGATAATTGATTTTGACTAGTAATTTTCACTTTGAGTGCTAGAGGTGTTCTCCAGATAGTGTTCTTCTAACATTTTGTTTGCATTGAGAAGGTAATTAATGCAACCTGTGTGCTCAGACATGTTTTGTACTTTTTTTCCTATTTGTGAGACAAAGTTTGCTGTTTACCTAATGTTGAACTCGGTCCAAACTACAATACCTGTTACAAGAGGTTAAAAGAAGAATGTGCCAACCCTTTTTTCCTTCACTATTTTTCCACTGGATACTAGCAAGGTCTTCAAAACATTATGGGTCATCCAAAAGGTTGCTAGAAGAAAGAGTGCAAAGGCACTTGCGTCAAACACCAAATTCCAATCCTTTGACAGTAAAAATTGTCCTTTATTACAACATTAAAACAAACAGCACAGATGACAAAGGAGGTGGGAGACAAAAAAAGAAGCAAGACCCCCAACAGTAAGGTATGACTAAGGTATAGCACTTAGTCATAGACACAAATGCAAATGGTGAATGACAAATATATATAACCGTTAAAACATAAAATCAATGAAAGACTGGGGGAACCTGCTAAGTTATCACATGTTCAAGTTAACAGCCAATCATTGGAGGTATACACATTGAAACAAAAATTAACCCTAAATAAACTCGAAAAGACCAAAGGGAACTATTAAAGGAGAACCCTCCTGCTAATGCCATATAGGATCAGAGTTCTGCATAAAGGGAGTTAGAACAATAACAACAAAAAATAAATAGTAAATATGTATGGGTAACAGGCAGTAGCAAAACACATAATTATTTAACCTAAAATATCAAACAAAAACATCACCACCTTTTACAAATGAAACACTCCCATCAATAATAATACAGAAAACGGATCCACTTGGGCAGCCGCTAGTAACTCACTGTTAAGTGAAAATGAGCCAAAAGACAGGTAACTGATGTCCCATTCATGATTGAGACTATTTGGGACACGAGGACATAATTTAAAAATCCAGTATGCCTCTCCCCTGTCAATAAACTCACCTAGATTACCCCCCCTCTAGGGGAGATTAATTCTTTCAATCCCCTGGAAGGGGCAACATCTCACATCACTGGCATGAACCAAAGTGACATGTCTAGCTGCAGCTGAAGTTGGTTCCTCTCTACCAATCTGATATATGTGTTTTCTAATTCTTTGCTTTAAAGGACACAAAGTTTGTCCAGTATATACTGTATGGAACAGATAGTACATGTAAATAAATAAATAACGCTGGCAGTGTTGCAATTAATGTAGCTAGACATATGATAAACGTTACCATCCTTCATACATTTAAAATTCTTAGCTATACGTGATACTTTGCAACATATACAGCGAGAGACACCACATTTAAAGAACCCTGTACTGGCCAACCAGGTGGGATTATCACGAGAGCTCCTATATAGACTGGGGTAAATCTGATTCCCCAATGTACATCCCCGTCTGACTACAAACTTACAGCCCTGTTTAACTATAGGTTCTAAAATGGGATCAGTATACAAAATTGGTAATAAGGATTTAACCAAATTACACACCTTAGAATACTGTAAGCTATAAGTAGTAATAAAACTCACATTATATTTATTGTTGTTAACAAGGTGATTTTCTTATTGTGTGAGGTAGACAGAAGTTGATCTCTGGGTGTATCCAAAGCTTGCTGAATGGCTACTTTCAGCATGCAGTCCTCATATCCTCTAGCCTTAAACCTATTAAACAACTCCTGAGAAGCCTTAAAAAATAACTCAGTATTAGAACAATTGCTGCACAAGCGCAGGAATTGACCTTTAGGTTTATTAGCTATTTGGTGCCTAGGGTGTGCAGATGTGGCATGTAGCAGATTATTGCCTGCAGAGGGCTTCCCTCTGTAGCATTCTAGGGGTTGGAAGCCACATAAAAGGGAATTTGGGGAACTTCTATTTGTCCCTTATTCAGGCCCGGCGCCACCTATATGCGAGGTAGGTGCCGGCCTAGGGCGCACATGTACTGGGGGCGCGGGCATGGAGCGGAGGAGAGCTGCGCCCACACGCACCATGCCGGGAGCCGCAACACAGGTCTGTGTCGCTACTGCGCTCCCTCATTGCAGTCGGCTCTTTAGTAATGCAGAGCGAGCTGGGAGCCATGATCTCCCGGTGCGCTCTGCATTACTGAAGAGAAGACTGCACGGGAGCTGCAGGTATGTGATGGGGGGTAAGTTGGAGCTGCTGGGGGGCAAAGTGGAGCTGCTGGGGGCAAAGTGGAGCTCATGGAGGCAAGTTGGAGCTGGTGGGGGCAAGTTGGAGCTGATGGGGGCAAGTTGGAGCTGAGGGGGCAAAGTGGAGCTGGTGGGGGCAAGTTGGAGCCGATGGGGGGCAAAGTGGAGCTGGTGGGGGGCATCTCTTATAGGCATCTCCAGACCAGGGGCAGAGAGAGGACAATCATGAAAAGAGGTGGGGTATAAGTAGGCGGGGTATAAAGGGGTGTGACACAAGGGCCGGAGCCAAATGGGCCGCAAAATTAGGTTTTGCCTAGGGTGACAAAAATCCTTGCGCCAGCCTTGCCCTTATTATGTAGTTGCCTTGCCCAGAATTATGTATAAAATAAATCACATACAGAATTTCAAAATGTACACCAGCCTAAACAACTGTGTTTATTGTTAAGTAAACCTGGGGGCTTCAGAAATTAAATAAAGGAACTGTGGCATTCATGCCAGACTCTTAAGTGGTGGTGAGTGCTTCATTTATGAAGTTGAATGAAAAATTAATTTTCTGGAGGTCCCCAACAGCTGAGGAGCCAAGCCCTTTGAGAGAAGTATCTAACACATTGCATTCCATGTTTCAGCAGGTCTGATTTGCCCAGGCAGGATTCAAGGTTGTGAGTGATGTGATGGTACTCTCAAACCTTCAATATATGGCCAACACTCATATGAACCGACTAACTGTCATACCTCTGCCGTGCCCCCATACCAGCAGAACACAGTACACTGGATTAAATAAGAGACTTGGCATGCGCTACAGACTGCAGCCAAATTGCCCATATGAATATAGCCTTAATGTCCCATTATATCAGCCCCCCCCCAAAATAATAATAAAATTCCCTTATTTGTTCAAATGTTGGATAACTGAAGCAGGAGCAGTTAAGGACACTGAGGGATTAAAATAATTTGCTTTGCTTTCAGGGAGAGAAGCCAGTTCCATTTACTGTTTATCTTTTTGTCATAGTGTAAATTGAACACATTATCATACCATGCAATGTTCTAATATTCTCACAGGTGTTTTAAAACAGCATTTTTAATGCCATGCAAAATGCACCTTTATAAAATCAGTTGTTCATAAGGGTAATGTTCACATGGGCAATTTGCACTTAGAAAAATAGAATTTGACAGCAGATAAGAATGATTTGCAGAGGTGTAACTAGAAATCAGCGGACCCTGGTGCAAAAATTGCCATGGCCCCCCCCCCCGACCACATTGCTCCCATTGGGTAGCTCCACACTGCCCCCAATGTCCACCTCTCCACACTGCCCCCAACTCTCCATATTGCCCCCAGTGTCCTCTTCTCCACATTGCTCTCTCCACATTGCACCCAATGTCCTCCTCTCCACATTGCCACCAAATCTCCACATTGCAGTCAATATCCACCTCTTCACATTGCCCGCAACTCTACACATTGCCCCCAGTGTCCATTTCCTACCTCCCTGGTGGTCCAGTGATGTGGCAGTAGAAGTCTGTGCCTCCTTCCCTCTCCAATAATGCAGAGCGCTGGGAGATGATGTCATCTCCCGACGCTCTGCATTACAAGAGTGCCGAGTGCAGCTAATTGATGTCCGTGGCGCTGGGCAGGGGCGGGGGTGGCCAGGACCCTGGAGTGACGGGTCCGGTTGCAGGTGCGACCTCTATTGTTACGCCACTGACGATTTGGCCCATCTCGTCTGCCCATTTAGCCTACTGTATAAACCTTAAACCTTATTTGGTCCTTGATCTTGTCTAATCTTCAGGACAGCCTTATATCTATCCCATGCATGCTTAAATTCCGTCACTGGATTAACCTCTGCCACTTCTGCTGGTAGGCTATTCCACTTTTCTACCACCCTCTCAGTGAAGTAAAACATTATATTAGACCTAAGCCTTTGTCCCTTTAGTTTTAGTATATGATCTCTTGTCCTCATGCGTCTGCTCCTTTGAAATGTACTCCCCTCCTGCACTGTGTTGAATTCCTTTTTGTACTTGAATGTTTCTAACATATCCCCTCTCTATCTCTCTCCTTTCCTACAAGCAATAAATGCTTAGATCCTTTAGTCTATCCTGCTAATTTTTTCCTGTAAACTATTCACCATTTTAGTAGCCCTTCTCTCAGTTCTCTCCAGAATATCTATATTCTTCTGGAGATGGGGTCCAGTACTATGCGCAATACTCTAGGTGAGGTCTAACCAGACATCTGTAGAGTGGCATGACCACTTCTCCTGTTCTGCTACTCGTGCCTGTAGATAACAGTTTGTCACATCTATGTTTCACCATGTCTGATCTGCACGTTCGACATTTGAAGTTCTGATACTGCTCTGAAACCTTCATTATATGGCTGACACCCATATGAACTGTCCAGCTGTCACACTTTTACTGTGCCTTCCCATGTGAATGAATTGTTGGAGGGACACAGACCATTGCATATTACTAAGCTTAGGTGGCTTGGTGTGCTCTACAGAGTGCAGCCAAATGCCCGTGTGAACATAATGTCAGATTAAGTCAGCCCACTCCCCTCAAAAAAAGAAAACTCCCTTATTTGCACAAAGGTTGGTTAACCCTGCAGCAGGAGCAGTTAAGGGTTCTGAGGAATTAAAATAATTTGCTTTCCTTTCAGGCACATAAGGCAGTTTTAATTACTGTTTTATCACAGTGCAAATTGAACACTTTATCACACCTCACCCATGTCCTAATGTGTGCAGCAAGTTACTAATTAGCTCAACAGTTCCTTTCTAAATAAGCTATTCGTCAGACAGACGTAATCCACACAACTAATGCATGTCACATGGTTTATAGATAGTTTCGTATTTCTCAATCGTGTTAAACTTTCATAATAATTCATAATGTATTTCCTCTCCAGGAATACTAGGTGTGTTTTTATTCCTGTTAGTGACAGAATGACGTCAGATGCATTTTTTTTGCAAAAGAATTGATGACATCCATGGCCATTGAATGCAAAATGTATCTCCAAATTCTTGCAGCACAATTCCTGTTAAAGAAATTTACTGTCCTTTATTCCAAAAGTTGCAGTTCCCCTTTAAGATGTTGCTGATACAAACTGCATGCAAAAAGCAATTTAAAAATATACCCAAGTTATTTGAATATATATTAATGTCCCTGAAATGATGCAAATTATAGATGGGTTGTTACCCTTCTGTGTGCTTTCAAAAGAGTTCTTTCAAACTAATAGCACCAAGTAGAATATAAACAGTCAGATCATGTTGCACAGTATGTCAGTTACTGTTTACAGGGCAAGGCAACCTCTGGCTCTCTAGCCAGCTAGCAGTTGGTTGGGGATAATGGGTGTTGTTGTCCCCAACAGCTGGAGAGCCAAAGATTGCCTATCCCCAGTGTATATGTGAAAAAAAGATGGGACTTTATAAATTGATTATTATAAGTACTGTGTTATCTTCCCACTGTCTTAACTTCATCTACCACTGCTCAGAGGTAATGTGGTTATATACCTGAGATGAAACCAGGAGTATAAGGCTGATGAGTCAAAGTTTTCTTTTATGAGACAAACTATAGGGTCCTTCTGTGCAGGTTATTATTTAGACAGTGTGTTACAGGTGTCTCTCTGGTTCACTGGATCTGTATGGCAAAGTGAGGAACATGAACATTAAACAGGTTTCCACCACTTAGTGTTCTATAATTGTGTGACTCAAGCTCACTGAAACTCACCTAGGTGAACTTCTCAGATCACAAACCAATGCTTTTTTTTTGTTCTGCACCAGTCAATCCATTTAGTTTTGTTGTGTCTTTTCATACTTGTCTTTATTTAGCATCAGGTTTGTTTATATTGCCTGTTATTTTGGCATCAGTGAATGGGGAAAAAGCCATAGGAAAGAAAAATCCAACTCACAGACAATTAGCCTCATCATTGTTTGCCAATGAAAACATTCTTGTTTTAAAATTTTAACATATTAAAGGGATAGTAAACCCCCCGAAAAACTTTAAGCCAAATTATAGGAATAATAAAAACATACTTAACGCCCTCATTCCCATCTCTCAAACCATTATGGTTTGAGAGATGTAAGAAAATAAAGACCTCCGCTCCCTCCTCTTTCTGCTTGATGAGCTGTAAAGCTGTCAGACGCAGAGTCCGGCCGCCCGACTGTAGGCGGCTCTTCAGGAGCGGCGTCATCTAGATATCTAACTATAATTACTTCATCGGTATGGTCTACAATGTGTGCCTGGCTTGCAAGCACACGTTGTAGACCATTCCGATGAAGTAATTATACTTAGATATCTCGATGACAGCGCTCCTGAAGAGACGCCATCTGGTCCCGGAAGCAGGATCTCATGACGTCTGCTATATAGCGGACACATAAGAAGGGGGAGGGAGCGGAGGTCTTTATTTTCTTACATCTCTCAAACCATAACGGTTTGAGAGATGGAATGAGGGCGTTAAGTATGTATTTACTATTCCTAGCATTTGGCTTAAAGTTTTTTGGGGGGTTTACCATCCCTTTAAATTTATACTGATTTGTTGCATGTAGTCCCTTGGATGCTAATGATGTCTCCAGCATGTTGCTTATAATGTGTTTAAAACACAAATAGGTTAAAGGGACAGTAATACTTTATATGTAAAAAATATATATTGTGTGGTTTATTCTCCTGAGAAAGGTACTCCTGCTGCTGAGAGATATTTTATTCAAAAGTTATTACAGCTCAAACTGAATTTTTTAGGTGCGGTATCACAACGGCCTGAAATTGTACCGTGGAGCTGTTGCCACACCAGTCTATGGTCAGCTCTGGTCAGTTGACCATAAATCTCCATAAGATGATGTAGCAACAGCTCCATGGTACAATTTCAGGCTGTTGTGATAGTGCACCTAGAAAAATCCAGTTTGAGTTGTAATAACTTTTGAATGCAACAACTTTCAGCAGTGGGAATATCCTTGTTTTACTTAGGGTGATAAACCCTACAACATATATATATATATATATATATATATATATATATATATATATATATATAGATATACATATATTACAATTTAAGGATTACTATCCCTTTAAACAAATATACAATCAAATTAAATGGCAATGGTGCAAATGTACAGATTGGCAAGTGCAACTCCACTGGCAATAGCCTCTATCTCCAATGGCTGCACCTCAGGGTATGCACTACAGGATATGGTCAATGCATACTAGGTGACAAGCTCCTCCATCTTAGAAAGTTAATGTCAGTAAAGCCCCATACACTGCATCAGCCCCATAGCATTACCCATTTCCTGTATGCCTTGTTGTGTAAACTAATTAAATAATCATAGACAGTAGTATTGTCCTCCCCTTGGTGCAAGAGGCACGGAGGGGAGGAATTCTGGGGTGTGTCTCTTTGTAAATGGCTATTAGGCAGGCATAAGGCCTTGACATCTTTTACAGCACCTGATTTTGAGTGGAATCACCTTAGTACATTCATCACTGGTATAGTGGATGCTGCCATAGTCCTCGTGGTGCAAGGAATCCACACAGAAAGTGTGGGCCATTATGTTTAATTGGGGTCCCGGGGACCCACAGGCAGTGTTCTCCATTGGCCTAGGTGAGTCTCTGGGCTTATCTGAAGTATGCTGAGGCTGGTTCATGTTACAGCATACTGACGAGGGCTGAAGATTAGGGCAGGCAGGTAGAGTAGAGTGATGTCACATCTGCAGCCATGCTCTATGCCTCACACATTAAGGAGTGGCTGCATGGGTGGTTTAAATCCAGCATCCACCACATCACCATGTTACTAATCTGTTGCTCCAGTTGACTCTATGTTGCTGGATGCACTGGTAAGGAACAAAAAAGGATAGGATAGGGAAAAAAAGAAGGGCTGATTGCATGGAAGAATGAAAGGATGTTATGAAAGAATGAGGGAAGATGGGAAGGAGTGCACGTGAAAGAGAGAATGAAAGAATAATGAAAATTGGGAGAGAAAAGTTTATGTCCAAAAGAGCAAATATAGCATAATCACAGGAAAGAAGAGGAAAAGCCTCTTCTCCCACCATTGCATCCTTGGTGGAAGCCCAGTCTGGTGAGTTACACTAACATGGCGTCAGCCAGTCCTATCAGCTGTTTATATATTATTTGCAGAGCTTAGTGCCAGCGTGGCATTTAAAGGGTTAATTGCTACATTATCATGCTGGTCTATGTCATTTCACACATAATAAGAGCTGCTGTTGATATTGCTCCATTAACAAAGTGCAAGACTCATATATGCTCTTCTTTGTGCACTGACAAACTACACAGATTGACATGATATGGCAGCAATTCATACATTAAGCTCTGCAAAGAATATTCAAGGAACAACTGATGGGAGGAACAAATAACGATCCATAGCGATAACAGAAGCCAGCGACTTGGGGAAGCATATTCTTCTTACTCTATCACTAGTCACCTGGTACTTCCAGGCAGGATGCTAAAGTATTTAGCATATTGCTTGGAAACAACAGGCACCCATTTTTTTTTTGCAGGATTAATAGAACCTCAGTCATCAAATCACTGGCTCTTTTATTGAAATGGATTGACAGGACCTTTGGTTATTGCTCAAATATTTACCTTTGCAGAGCTCAGAATATTGATTGTTGCCTTATCTTACAGGTCGGTGCAGATACAATATATTAGTTAACACATAAGAGAAGCTACTGTGGATGTTGGCATGCTAGACTCAAATATGCTCTTTTTCTGTTTGTGCAGGCAAATTACATTGACCAGCAGGATGGGGCAGAAAGAGGACATTGGATAAAGCAAGGAGGTCAATTATCATACTTCCTTAGTGCTTGCTCTGCTGTGCAATATGCGGCTATGCAGTGCATACAATGTTAACACTTTCTGAGCTGTTTAAGCCTCTTTGTGATGGACCCCAGCAAATTATACACTGTATTCAAGTGGTTACTATGCCTATTGAAAAAGAAAATAAAGATATATTATCTTCTTCTGACCAACGATGTTCGCAAACATCACTCATAGCATTCAGACAACAGTCTGCAGATGGACTCACCTGCTTGGCCCCATGTCCACCCTTCTACTTGATTGTCTCTTCTGTTAACACTTTGTGTGCCAGAAGGGTGCAGCTCAATACAAAACAATGCATTTGACACCTCTTTAGCACTAAATTAGTTATTTATTGTATTCTTATATTCACCAAAGTAGAGAGGGCAAAAAGGAAGAAGTAAAGATATAAAGAAACTGGTAGAGTATGACAGGAAAGTCCATATCTCCACCAATAGAGACCAGTTCAGTACCTAGCATTCTTTATGTGCTATAGTTCTTCTTCAGTTAAAAATTAACCTTTATCAAAATATTTTTAACATAAAAATATAGTAATATATTATGTTAAAATAAATAAATAAATAAATAAATAAATAAAAAATATATATTTATATATATAAAATTATATTTAAAATATAGTAGAAGAAAGGCGGAGGGAGGTGGAAGGTGGAGGGGGTGATGTTGTATTTGCACCTCTGGGTCAGAGGGAATAAAAAGCTAGTCACAACCCATACTTGTAATATAGTCAAGCCTTGGGGACCATACTTCCTGAAAGGATCTCAGCTGGTGGGTGGAAATGGCATGAATCTTTTCCAGTTAAAAAATTGAGCCAATGATCTAGGATGGGTGGGGAGGGGGATTTCCAGTGAAGGTGAATCAGCCACTTAACCACATTGAATAGGAGGTAAAACAGGATTAAAATCCTGGGTGAGGGAAGGGAAATGGGGAAAATTGGCAGCAATCAGAAAACTTAATGGATTAAGGGGAAGAGAGAGATTATGGAATACATAGTGGACAAGATGGATCCCCAGAAAGATGTAAGGTCCTGCAGGACTACCATATATGCAGAAAGGTCCCATTGTCTAGCGAACATCTCCAGCATAGGGAAGAGGAGGAAGCCGGATGAATGATGGCCATACGTTGCAGAGAATAGTGCCATGTAGTGTATATTTTATAATTGCACTCCTTAGTTGCAGTGTCGACCAAAGTGAACTGTAGTTTATGATGGAGAGAATGCCATAGTGAAACAGAATATGTGACACCCAACTCTTTCTCCCAGTCTTGCAGGAATTAGGGTTTAATGTCAACATCCTCCATCATTATAACCTTGTAAAGTTTAGATAGGGTACAAGAGTGAATAGATGTCGAGGTAATGAGTTGTTCAAATGGAGCATCCGATCTTGATTGATAACCTTTAGCCATGAGAGAAGAGAGTTAATGATGAACTTGACGATATTGCCACAATGCTAAAGCTGGAAGCTTACCCGGATCTCTTATTGCCTCAAAAGAAGGGATACCATCAATGGTAATGAGGTCCCTAAAGGTATAGACACCAGCTGTGTAAGGTATGTGCCTGCAGCAAAAGTCTGGACACAAAAATTTCTTTGGTCAAGGGGCAGGAAACTCCAACAGCTGAGAATGAGCAGCGGCTTCTTAGTAAACAGTAAGGATTGAGTGTCCAATGCCTGTCACAGTGTGGGGTGGGACTGTTAGGTTTAGGATCTCTGATTTGGTTAAGTTCACCTTGAAACCTGAAAGATCACCATATGTCTAAACAACATCAAGAAGATTAGGTGAAGAGTGTTCAGGTGGAAAAAAGAAAGCAGAATATCATCCACAAATCTGGCAAGGATTGTGTCCTCTTGATAATCTGGGAGAGGGGGCAGCCCTGAATATGACAGGTATCCATTGACATTAATTCTAGCTAACAGGTGAGAGTAAAGGTTAGTTACTGAAGCAATGACCGTAGAATCCAAGCCCAGGTAACGCAGCACTTTGAGCAGGTAAAACCAGTTAACTCTTTTGGAGGCTTTTTCATCACCAATAGTCGCCAATAAGGTGGAAATTTGTTTCTGGTATGCCATATACATCAAAGCTATGGTCTTTGCAATGTTGTCCTGTGTTTCACTTTTAGGGGCAAAACCTGCTTGATTTGAATGTAGTAGGCCAGGGAGATAAGCTAAAAGATGATCTGCAATCATTTTAGACAACAATTTTTTGTCCATATTAAGCAGGGAGATTGGTCTGTAATTATTACAAATCAAAGTATACTTTCCTGGTTTGGGGATAAGAGTAATATGGGCCTCAAGAGCTTGCCTAGGAAAGGGAGAACCAGTGGCAACCACGTTGAATGAGTCCAACATGCGTGGAAGCAGAAGATTCACAAACGTTTTATAATTTGACACTAAATACTCGTCTGGGCCCTATAACTGTAAAGGAGCTCTACATCCCTCTGTCTCTATATCTTATGCAGTAGATGTGGAGGGATAATTGGTTGATCTTATCCTGTCTCATAAGCTTCTCCTTGATCTGATAGAAGAGCAAACACTGATGACATCCCTAGGAGCTGAGTCCAGAGAGCCTCTAGGTCTCAGAGCTCTATGGGTCCTTTCTATCATGATAGGGTGCACAATATCAGAGCACTGCAGGAAAGCTAGAAGGTTTAAAAGAGGTCCAGACTTGGGGAGGTCTTTGACTCATATGCTTCATCTTCTGCTCCGGCTGTCTAAATCTTCACTTCGGGAATTTAATTTGCTGATGTTTTCATCTTGTTCAGCCAAAATTTGCTCCAGGTTATGCACATGTTGGGTCACTGCCTCCGTATTACGGTTCCCGTGCTATGCTGTCAATCTTGACTGTACTACCTGTGCATTGGAGGATGCTGATTGGCCCGCCCAGGATGTGCCTTTATACACTGGGCTTGGGCACTTGTGATTTGCCCTTTCGTGGTGTTCCAGTATCTGCGCCTTGTTGCTGTGTTCCAGTTCTCCTGTGTACCGACCTGGCTTGTCTGACTCTCCTGTTGATCCTGCTCTGTGTATGACCCGGCTCTTGCTGATGACCCTGCTTCGTGATTGATCCGGTTCTGGCTGATGATTCTGCTCCGTGTATGACCCGGCTCTGGCTGACGACCCTGCTTCGTGATTGATCCGGTTCTGGCTGATGATCCTGCTCCATGTATGACCCGGCTCTGGTAGACGACCCTGCTCCGTGATTGATCCTGTTCTTTGGCTGCTGTTCCTGCTGTGCTCCGATTCCGGTTATCGCCCAGTTCCAGCCTGCTGTTCCGGTGTACCTGCACGGTCTCGGTCGCGTCTGCGACATTCTGATCACTGGGTGACTTGCTATTCCTCTCACCGCTCTAGCTGAGATAGAGGTTGCTTTGCCATACATTGTTTGTCGCTGTCTCTCTGTACAGAACCTGTTAACTCCTGCTGCGCCTCGTAGTCTCCAGTCTTGTGCCTCAGTTATCTTGCCAAGTGTACATATATCCGTTAAGAGCCGCTACTTGAGTACCTCTGATACGCCTCACTACCTTCTGCAGAGCATTGCCGGTCCGGTGTTCGGTGTACACCGTGACCGCGCCTGTTGGCACTGTTATCCGTTTGCTCTTGCTGGGAAAGTCCCGTACGGCACCGGAGGGGTGTCCTGGCTCCGGCCTACATACGTACAGAGGTTACGCTATCCATCTGCACTATCCAGTGCTTGGCTCTCAGTGCTTGTGCAGTCGCTATCACTATTGACATCCAAGGGGTGTCAGGGCACTATCCATTGGGCACACGCAGAGTTAACTTCCATTCTCAGTTAAGGGCGATTCAGGTTCTTGTACTTCAGTTTGGCAATAGCACTTCTCCATAACCCACGGCGGTGGTATTTACTCAGCTCTGGCACTTGTGCCTTCCTATTCTGTTTGAGAGTGAATTCAGTGCAGACACCTTGCTCCAGCTTTGTTACTCAAGAACTGTGTTCCAGAGGCTGCTACTTTGCTCCAGCTTTGTGACTCAAGAACTGTGTCCCAGAGACTGCTATATATCCTGGGCATTGGCCAAACTAGGACTGAGTTCTCCCTTGCACTTGTTAACCCTTTGGGGTCATTTCCTATCTATCCATTGTCCATCATATTTGCTGTATTGCATTCACTCTGTTCGTGTTTGCTATTACTGCTATTCCGGTACTGGCCCCTAGGGGCATTGTATCCTCCTTGATTCAATAAACTGTGATTTTACTTTACACCCTGGTCTGAGTGTCAGAAAACCGTTACACTCCGTCAGTGTATGTATGCGCCCTCCCAAATGGCCCAGGTCTTTTCAAAGGTCAGAGAGCTCAGTTTTGATGGTGGTCAGCCTTGATCTCTGAAACAAAGGATTTCATATCCTCTCAAGTGGTAAACTGGGTTTGATCTACAGGGCACACCAGGTACAGCAGCGAATTCTGCACAAGTCATCTCTGCCAAGTTGAGCATAGGCTCCAGGGAGGAAAGTAGGTCAGGTGCACAGGCCTGGGGGAAATCCAAATCTCACATAGGGGGAAGAGGCCTCAGGGATGCCCCCAGGCTTAACTAAGGCTGCGTCACCCATGCAGGCCTTCTGCTTTGCAGGCAAATATGCTGTAATTTGGGTTACTTTGGATTTCCCTTCTCGCTGATGGCATCGGTAGAGGGGTTGTGTTCAGCACCATTGGACGAAGTTTAGTAAGTTGTGACGTGGTTGTATCTTACATTTGGTCATCCCAGGTGGGAACTCTGCAACTAAGTGGCCATCTCAGTTTGCAGCTAGCTCAGCCCCCCAGCACTTTGACTTTAGACATTTTCTGCTTATTTTATGCCAATTTAGAACCTATATAAGTAATTGCATCTTAGAAACCTGTACATGTTTGGCATATGTGCACTAAAATAGCTGTAACATTCATACTTTTATATGTTTTCATTTCATGTTGTAAATGTGGAATTTTGTTTCAGGTGGGGCATAACTGGGGCAGGTATGAGCCCTCTCATTAGAATTTGTGTGGGGGGAGAGTTGAAGTTTGTGTTGCACTTCTGACATTATGCCAGTGTCCCCTAAACTTTTAAGATCCAGAGGTGTATGCAACACATTGTGAAGCAATAAAGGCTTACATTTGAAAAAAAAAAAAAAAAAAAAATTTAAAACTGCACTTAGTGTCCTCTGCAAATGTGCTTCTCTGGAATCAGACCTGCCAAGAAAGGGGGGGTTACTTTGCAAGTACCAACAGATCAGCTCTCTACCTGGTTCTGTGGGAGAGACTGATCTGTGAGACTTTGAGGTCTCTCCATTCAGTTTCCCAGGGTAAAGATTGCAGTCCCAACAGACCGCAAGTGAAGAGTTTTCTAACCGGATCCTAGGAGTCTTTTGGAACTTTGCACATCCAGCGTCTGCCATTAGAGTAGGTCCATTTCCTAACCCAGCAGGAGCTGTTCTGGGAGTGCACAGTGCAAAGAGAAAAATGAAAAAACAGAGATTTTTCTCTTCTGCGGAAATTCCAGCAAAAAAATGTTTTCCACTTTTTTCAGCTGCGACCACCAGCCTTGTACCACTGTACTGGAACCCATAAAACCATACATACTTATCCCACTTTACTGGTTGTTATAGAAGCACACATACTAACCTATCCAACCTTTCCCCACGGTAACCAAACAACCACACATTCTGACCTTCTAGACTTGTCCCATGGTAGCCATAGAACCACACATAATAACCCCCCCAGTCTTGTCCCTATATCTGGTATGCAGGTTGGACAACTTGAGGACCACTGGCTGCATCCAGACTATGACTTATATCATTCAGCTGGAGGGTTTCATATTGCCTACAACTGCTCTAAGTCTTGTCTCACTGCACTGGTAGTCAAAGAACCACACAAAATAACTCCTCCCCAGCCTTATCCCTTCATAGCCATAGAACAAAACATACTGACTCACAGTTTGGTCCCTTTGCATTGGAAGACATGGATACACTCAAACAATTCCCCACCAGCCTTGTCCCAGTGTAGCCATAGGACCACACATACTGACTTCCCAGCCTTGTCTCACTGCACTGGTAGCCACAGAATGACTTATGCTGACCTCCCGCCTTGTCCCACTGGTATAGCCAGAACTTCAGATATTGAGTGTGTCCACTGGAAATTTTCTGGGGATAGAGAAAAGACAGATTGGACTTTTTGTCCATCTCTATTAAGTAAGAGAAACCCTAGTGAACAGGAGCTGCCTTAATAAACATTACAGAAGAACTTAAGTCTAGTATCTAAATTTGTATTTTTCATATTGTATCTGCAACTTCCTTTATATATTCTCTGTTAAAGTCTGTCTTTACAACAGGTTTAAGTTGTTCTAAATGGATTATAATGGCCAACAGTGTATCACATTGTAAACTAAAAAAAACTAGCAGTAGACTATAACATATTTAAAGACAAATACAAATTATATAGCTATAAATACTTTATGACAAAGCCTACCTAGGTAAGCTCTTCTGCTATCATGATTATATCATGAGTATACCTGAGGAGGAGAATAATAAAATATTTAATTGTGGATCATGTATTTGCTTTTAATAATGTAAAAAAAATGTATTCTGACACTAAGATAAGACATAAAGTAGTAGGATCCAGAATCTGTAAAGACATTGTTTTTCTAAGTTCCTGAGAAATATACTAAATGGATAGACAGATGCCTCATTTTGTTTGTGCTTATTCCATTCCAGCAAATCAAAGATTCTATTGGAATCACATGTATGATAGGAAGCATAATACTACACTACAGATGACCCAGTTTGGGCAAAGGCTTTTGTTCCCTGAATAAAATACTGAACAAAAACTATACAGATTATTTCACAAAGAGTCTCCATCATAAAACAGCTTTTCTATGGTGTGCTATTTTGTTTTGCTTTTTTTGAACATTCAACATGACATTCAATCTCAGAGAGCAGTCAGAGTATTGCCATTGTCTCATGTGCTGTCTGAGACACTGGAAATAGCCCAACACTGTGGGAACAGCTCAGCTCAGGTACAAGATGGCTCATATCAGGGCTGAGCAATGTGAGACCTTCCTGCTGTTGGTGATCTACACCTCCCATCATCCTTCACTACCTCTTCCAAAGTCGAAATTAACTTGTGTCATTTTGTATTGTACCTCCTTGGATAGGCATTTATTTATTTATAGTGGACTTATTACCTTAAGATAAGTTAATTATTGTGAAAGTTAAGTAAAACCTGCTTATATGTGTGCTACATATTTGGGTTTCAATATATAACATTTTTTGAGAAATTAATCTTTATTTGTTGGTGGCACAGTGTGGTACGCTATGCTAATTAATTAGGTGCTGGTCCATTATTACTACACACTGTGCTGGGATTTAATCTAGAAGGGGTATTTCTGATAGTACTGAGAGAGATAAGTTTAGTATGAAACAGAACGAATTAGCATAATATGCTGGGGATTTAGCATTAAAAGCCACAGTGTTCCACCAAAACATAAAGGGTCATTTCTCAAGTACTATTTCTGTTACATAAAAATGGCTACTACAACATATACACAGAGTTTAGTTCTCTGTAAAATAAATAAAAACATGTCTTAAAGTGACAGGTCCAATTTGTGACCAGCAGACTATTACACGAGACAAGCAGTGCAGTAAAACAAAGAAGGAAAAAAGCCATCCATTGCTATGTTGTATTGCACTGATGGAATATTTTTGAGTACTGCCCAACATCTTAGGTAATGCCAGGTAAGAAATGGACTCAAGTCATCAACCTGGCATGGCCTAACTTAATATCAGCTCTGCGTGTGTGGGTATTCAGTCCTGATCTTATTCAATTGTGGATGATAAATGTATCAGTGGATTTTATCTCAAAACTTCTATTGTAGGCTTTGGGGGACTTACATATATACGTGATACTATTATGACCTGCAGTTGAATCCAGCCTCTTGTTTGGTCATAGATTTAAGACGAAACAGGAAGCTGGATTCAATCCCCAAAATGAATCATCATTTACTGTATATTTCCATTTGTAAAGTATTACTTCTACAAACGTACTTTGGTATTTTCTGCATTTCAACTACTTGTAAGCTCTAAGGGGCAGGGACCTCTTATCCTAATGTATACTCACCTGTTGTTCCCCTTATGACTGCCTATATAAGCACTTAATCACCGCACTTATTGTATCCCTTCTATATTAAATGTAATCTGTAAAATGCCAAGTACACCGGTTGACGCTATATAAATAAAAATATACAATACAACTACTGGCTGTGTACTAGACCAAATAGTTGAAAACCTGTGAAAAATCCTTAGTTTGTGTTAGGAAGCATTATGGGAAGATAGAAAAGAGGGGACTTGCAATTATTATGAAAGTAGAGATTTTGAAATGAGGTGCAATAACTTTTAATGGGCCAGCAAATAGTTGCAATACAGCTTATCAAATTTCAAAGTTTTCCTCTTTTTCTTATAGAAAATACATTAATACAGTTCCCAATATCTGTTAGGCTTGCAGTTTTGCAGTGCAAACTCCCTGACATATATAGTTACATAGTTACATAGTAATTTAGGTTGAAAAAAGACTTGCGTCCATCCAGTTCAACCCTTTTCCTATTCCTGTTTACCATCGCTGACCCAAAAGAAGGCATCTGACTCCAAATGGCAATCAGACTTCTCCCTGGATCAACAAGCCCTAACTAAATATTAATCCCAATACTAACGTGCATAGCCCTCTATATTATGCTCTTTTAAATAAGTATCCAGGCCCCTTTTAAAGGCATCTAATGTATTTGATAGCACCACCTCCTCCGGAAGTGCATTCCATACCTTTATTGTCCTTACTGTAAAGAAACCCTTCCGCTGTTGTAGACTAAATCTCCTTTCCTCAAGTCTAAGCGGGTGGCCCCTTGTCCTGTGTACTGTTCTGTTAATGAACAGGTCATTTGAAAGCCCTTTATATGGGCCTTGAACATATTTATATAGTGTTATCATATCCCCTCTAAGACGCCGTTTCTCTAGTGTGTACAAGTTTAACTTTTCTAGCCTCTCTTCATAACTAAAACATTCCATTCCCCTTACTAGTTTTGTAGCCCTCCTCTGCACTCTCTCTAGTTCCATAATGTCCTTCTTCAGAAAGGGCGCCCAGAATTGAACAGCAATGTGACATGAAATGGTTTAAACACCTGTGGGTTTAAATAGCAACTATCATTCAGATAGTGCCCTACTGGCAGATCTGTTCCACTGGGAGCAGACTTGACAATGCACCCAGGGATGCATTGTGAGCTTTGGTGGACCAATGGGGAGGTTCTGTGAGAACAACAGATTTATGAGACTGCAAAGACTCATAGTTCAGTCTCACTGCACTGAACATGCAGCTCCCATAGATCCTAGTAGAAGGCTTCCAAGCCTGGCAATAAGGGCTTATTGAGACTTCATGTGCAATTTGAGAGTCACAAGTTTCTGGGCTGTGCTTCACCCTGATGCAAGCAAGACAGTTTAATTTTCTGACCCCCCTGAAATGGCTGATAGGGATCATTTAGGGCCTGCTCCCATAGGATCCCACTTAGTAAAACATGAACATATCAGCAGGTTAAAGTGTCTACACCAAAGTCAGCTGAAACAACATTGTATCAGTCATTTCACTCAATGCATCAGTGCAGAGGCATTGCTATAAAAACACCAGCCATTTCATGACTCAACTTGTTGTGATTTAGGACTGGTAATTGTTGTGATAACTGTGCCTAGTTAGAAAAATAAGAAAAGGTCAGATATTTCATCTTCCATATTGGTGTTGTGCAGCTGAAATATAACCCATTTACCTGTTTTGTGCTTAGTTGGTTTGAGGCTTTGTTTTCTACAGTAAACATTTAAAACAACATGTGATTTTATGCTTTAACACTTTAATGACCAGTGGATTCCCCTTAAGTACCTCTTTGATATCACTCAGCGAACCAACAAACGTGACTGATCATGTGTTCTGGTTAGTCAAATGACGGTCTGATAGTGACCTCTCCAGTCTTGGGAGAGGTCAATTTCAGACCCTTGTAGTGCTCACAAAATACATGATGTGCCAGGACCGTCATCAGTCCTTTAGGAAAGGACAAAGATGACGATCCTGATACTTTACCGGTCTTTAAGGGATTAAGCACCAAAGTAGATGATGTGTTACTAACTGTTGTTTTTCCACACAACCAAGATGATTAGATATTTGTCAGCCTAATGTGCGGAGGGGGTGGGGGTGGGACAAGTTCAGTCTTAAAGGTCTACCAATAGGCCATTATTTCAGTATATTTCGTATTAAGCACAGGTGGGTAAATCACTTTCTCATTCATTTTGACTGACCTATGTGTGCCCCAGCAGGGAGAGAATGCTTGATACATTCACCCAAGAACTCAGACATCAATACTGGATGGTAAACAGGCCACAGTTTTTATTCATACACAATGCACTGGCAATTTTCAGAACGGATAATCAAGTTTATTTAGACAGTGTCCCTCTCAGCCTGCTTGAAACATGGGACATCAGTGCAATTTTCCACTTCCACCCTGGCCAGTGGGTACAACATAAGATGGTGTGTTTCATCTGACATCAGGAAATGTGCTTCTTCATCAATAATAACTTAGGATACAAGTCATTCCACCAGCAATGAGACAAGCATCCACCATATGTTCCCATGCCTTATTGTGAGATGACGGGAGTGTTTGCATGTGTCAGTCTAGCCGAGAACTATTCCATCAGGAACATATTTGTTTATCTTCTCTAGATCAAAAACATTCTGATTTCTCCTCTCACAAACAAAGAATGGCATGCTTTGAGAGCCTGATACCATTTTATATGCCTACAAGAAAAGAACAGAAAACTACCATGTGGTGGAGAAAAATTCAATCAATCTTCACATTAATTTCAATGTAATGAGTTAGGCGAAAAAAGCGAGAAAATGGCGCTTTTAGAGAAAAGTTTTTTGCTAGACGGGAAGTGACATTTTTCGCTGATTTTTCGCTGATTTTGTTTTGAGACAAAAATGTTCACCCATCTATAGTCAGGAAGGGAAAGCAGTAAAACATATCCACCAGAAAAGGCAGTACATTCTCACCCAAGAAGTTTTCTGTGGGCATTATGGTAAGAATCCTCAGCCATGTGCCTCATTTTTTCTGCAATAAAAATATCAGTGGTAGAATTTCACTAATTCCTGCCCCAAAGTGATTCACCAGCATGGTTGCCTCCTCAAAGGGTTTTAGCAGCTCACATACATTGCATATTAGTTGCCATTGGCCAGGTGACAAAGAGGCTCCCTCCAAAGTCTTCAAATTTTGCATGGTGTACTTGCTAATGGCCTTATTCTGATCATACAAATGCTCTAGAATGTACATTGTGGAATTCCACCTGGTAGGGACTTCCATTTTCAGCTGGTGATGAGGCAGGTTGTTACGCTCTTGTATGGAATATAGAGCATTGCGTGCACTGTAGGAACGACTATAATGGGCACAGATTTTGCAGGCAATAGTAAGCATATCTCTGAGGGTTTTGGATTCTGCCAGGAATCTAGTCACAACTAAATTTAGAACATGGGCAAAACAGGGCACATGCACCCTACCACCAATTCTCAAAGCAGCTATTATGTTGGAGCCATTATGAGCAGACACAAAACCAGTTTTTAAGGAGCGGGGTACAAGCCATTCCTCTATCACCTGCTCTAGCTTACTTAAAACATCTATAGCTTTGTGGGGCTGTCTCTCAAAAGCCTGCATGCACAAGTGGCATGACCATTGTATGGGCTATCTTGCTGATTCTGATGCTGCTACTGCCTTTTAATCACACTGCCACAACCAGAAGCATGATTACTGGCTTTCACCTGATGCTTTAAGCTAGTGTTGTCCACTGTTGGTGCTGGGAGGGAAACCCAGTAAGCAGTCACAGTAATATAGTCTGTTCTCTGCCCACTTGTCCACATATCTGTTGACAGGTGGATTTTCTTGCAATACACACTTTTCAGCCCTTTGCCCACCAAACTAACCACCTGCTTGTATAATTCAGGCACAGCTGTCCTGGAAAAATAACTGCAGCTTGGGATATTTCATGGTGGAGCTACACATGACATCAGTTCTCTGAATCCTCAGTTTTCTACAAAAGAATATGGCAGCATGTCCATTGCAAACATCTTGGCAACCTTGCCATTCCACGGACATACTCTGGGATTGTTTTGTGAAATTTTTGACTCCTTCCCAGGAACTCAGTCAGTGTGGTTTGGCAGGACATGGCAGAAAAACCCTGGAACTTTATTGCTTTAACAACATGACTAGAGGAGGTGGTGGTGATAGAGGCAGCATGTGTGGGCAGTTGATGACTCTTGCCATTGCCTACAGCAAAGCCAGAGTCATCATACGCCTCTGCAGCAGAAGCCATAGGTGTTATTTGGACTGAACTAACTGTTGGCACTGGCAGCAGCACACTCTGACACATAAATAATTTAACTACTTCTTTTTTCTGCCCTAGAGCCCTGGGAACTTTTTAAAGTGCTTCTGGTAGTTGTGGCATCTTTGGCCTGCTGATAGTGTGTTTCCCAGTCAACCTGTGGTTGTGCTTCAGGTGGGATCTCATAGAGGAGATGCCTAGGTGTGAGCCTGCTTTCCCCCTGCTCACATGCTTTTTGCACAGACAACAGATAGCAGAGTGCCTAGCTCGAGGATCCTGAGTGAAGTATCTCCATACTGTGTACTTCATGGAATGAGGGATTCCTGAGGTGCTGCTGCTACTAGTACTAATGGGGCTAGATGTTGATGTAATTCTACTGCCACTACTACTAAGTGTCAAGGGTGCAGCATGTACAGCAGCAGCTGCAGAGGCACTCATCATATCGAACATTGTGGATATTTATAACCTGTGTTGCTGTTGCTGTGTACTCAGAACAGGAGTGTGTGTGTGGTTGAGTGGGACTTGGACTTTGAAGAGGCAATGATGCTGATGACAAATTATAGGGTGAATGTGTACCTTTGACATCTGTGCTTGTCTGGGGTCAGACTTTCAATGGTTTTCTCAAACAGTTTATAGACAGACAGTGCTCCTTTTCAGTGGTGGAAGATTCAGCCTTTGACTTTCTGCTAACCTTATAGCCATGTCATCACCCTCACACTCAAATTCATCTGTATCTGAACAAGAGAAGGATACTGGAGGAATATATTCTAGATCTGCATCATCAGGTCATCCTCAGCAGCATCAGCATCACCTGACAATTCTTTCCCACTACCCTTATATTCCTATAAGGGTTTAGAGGTCTCAAACAATGTATTTTTACTTTTACTGTAACAAAGTTCACTACTACTTTGTGCACAAGTGTTTTGGTGCTTGTTTGTCTCACTATCTGATGCAGCAGGTGGTTCAGCTGTTACAACTTCCTCTTTTATGCTATTGCCAGTATCATCAACACTTGAATGCAACTTATTGTCATCTCCAGTGTTCTTCTTATATGATTCTTTATTTGAACTGGTGGTGCTGGAAGTTTTGCTGGGACCTTGACAAACTGCATTCTCCCTTGGAGTAGAGGGATCATTATCATTTATTGCACATGGTACAGCAACCATTGCTACAGTCAGTTTTTGAACTACTGCTTATCACGGTGCCCGTGATTTGCTGCAGTTACTTGTCTGTCACCAGTAGGGGGCTTCTATTGGCTGTCTGCAGATAGCCCGCCTCTTATTGACTATTTAAACCTGGATTGGGCACCCTTTGAGTGCCCTTTCGTGTTGTTTCTGACCTTCTTGCTATCACTATGCTAGTGATAGCTGGGCCTCTGTTCCAGTGTTCCTGAGTTCCTGATCTCCTGTGTTCCTGAGTTCCTGATCTCTACTGTTCCAGTGTTTCCTGGATGCTGAGTTACTCCAGTCCTGGTTCCGGCCTAGTCTCTGGTGTTGCAGTTACTGCTGAACTTCTTCTTTGCTGTTTCCTGACCTGACTGATGGTTGCTGGTTCCTGTCATCTCATCACCTGTCTTCAGTATCCTGGCGACCTTCTACCTGGTCGCGTTGGTGACATTGCTACAATTCCGTGTTGGTCCCAGCGTGCGGACGCTGGTTTGCTCCTAAGCCTTGCGGCTATACAAACTCGCTTGTTACACCAGTGTGCGGTCACTGGTTTGCTCCAAAGCCTATCAGCTATACAAATCTGTGTTGGTCCCAGCGTGCGGACGCTGGTTTGCTCCTAAGCCTTGCGGCTATACAAACTCACTTGTTACACCAGTGTGCGGTCACTGGTTTGCTCCAAAGCCTATTAGCTCTACAAATCCGTGTTGGTCCCAGCGTGCGGACGCTGGTTTGCTCCTAAGCCTTGCGGCTATACGAACTCGCTTGTTACACCAGTGTGCGGTCACTGGTTTGCTCCAAAGCCTATCAGCTATACAAATCTGTGTTGGTCCCAGCGTGTGGACGCTGGTTTGCTCCTAAGCCTTGCGGCCATACAAACTCACTTGTTACACCAGTGTGCGGTCACTGGTTTGCTCCAAAGCCTATCAGCTATACAAATCTGTGTTGGTCCCAGCGTGCGGACGCTGGTTTGCTCCTAGCCTTGCGGCTATACAAGCTCGCTTGTTACACCAGTGTGCGGTCACTGGTTTGCTCCAAAGCCTATCATCTTTACAAATCTGTGTTTGTCCCAGTGTGCGGACGCTGGTTTGCTCCTAGCCTTGCGGCTATACAAGCTCGCTTGTTACCCCAGTGTGCGGTCACTGGTTTGCTCCAAAGCCTATCGGCTATACAATTCTGTGTTGGTCCCAGCGTGCGGACGCTGGTTTGCTCCTAAGCCTTGCGGCTATACTACTCACTTGTTACTCCAGTGTGCGGTCACTGGTTTGCTCGCAAAGCCTAACGGCTATACTATTCAGTGTTGTTCCCAGCGTGCGGACGCTGGTTTGCTCCAAAGCCTTGCTGCTTAACGATTCTGCTAATTTGCCAGTTTCATCTGACTGCTGCTACTATCTCTGGGCTGCCCTGCCCGGTATTGGTAAGGCCGGTAGAACCTTTTGCCACATTCCATCTGAGGTTGCCTTACCCGGTATTGGCAGGGCCGGTAGAGCCTACATTGTGTATCTATTGAGGCTGCCTTGCCCGGGAATTTGGTAAGGCCGGTAGAACCGTTATGCTATTCCATCTGCAGGTTGCCTTACCCGGTATTGGCAAGGCCGGTAGAGCCTAAAGACTGTCCTGTCCGGTATATTGACAGGACCGGTAGAGTCTGCCTTCTGTCTGTGCCATATTCTGTATATATATATATATATATATGTATGTTATTGCCATCCTAAGTTATCAATTTATTATTTCAATAAAATTGATTTTTTTTTACCTAAAACTTGTGTCTGAGAGTCATAATAAACCGTGACAGTACGAAAGGGCCATGACCTCAGACAGCAAAGGTGAAGGTAATGCACAGAATATCCATTGGAGGATGGATGTGCACGAGCAACGTTTGGATCAGTTGGCAGTTGCAATTCAAACGATCCTTGAACGCACGGTACTTGCTGACAAATCTAGCTCTAGCCCGGTGGTCTCGCCAAGTCAGACACCAGAGAGTGATACCAGACCCCTAGGGGGCACTGTTAAAGGGTTAACGGCTTCTGCACCCTTGCCGCTAAGATACGATGGTGACCCTAGTCTCTGCAGAGGGTTCATCAACCAACTCGAGATTTTTATGGAATTGACGGCACACGCATTTCCCAATGATCGTAGTAAGGTGGGGTTTACAATATCTTTGCTCACTGGCAGAGCTTTGGCTTGGGCTAACCCCTTGTGGGAGAATGCTAAACCTTGTACAAAAAACTTTAGAGAATTTGTGCAATCCTTTCGAAGAGTGTTTGAGCCTCCTGGTAGAACTACCTCTGCTGCCAAACGCCTTATGGAGATACATCAGGGCAGGCGTACAGTAGGCGACTACGCCATCGAATTCCGCACATTGGCAGCAGAGGTAGGTTGGAATAACGAGGCATTATTGGCAGCTTTTTCTCAAGGCCTGAATGACCACATTAAGGATGAAATCGCTGCTAAAGATCTACCTATTGATCTAGATGACTACATTGAATATGTTATGATAATTGACTCCAGAATACGTGAGAGATCAATTGCCAGAGATCGTAAGTTACGGTCAAAGAATAATGAGCCTAGTGGCATGTTTTGCCCACCCATCCCTCCCTTGGCATTTAAGTCTAGTGAACCTGTACGGGAGACAAGTGAACCTATGCAAATAGGCTTCACTAGACTAACCAAGGCTGAGAGACTTTATCGCAGAAGACAAGGGTTGTGTTTATACTGCGGTAAAAAAGGGCATTTGCTAAATTCCTGTCCGGTACGTCCGGGAAACGCACACACCTAGGGTACCTTGGGGGACAGGCCCTAGGTGGCGTACAATCGTCCCCAGTGTCGGGCATAATGAAACCCACCATACAGGTGGTATTGTCTTGGGCACAACGCTCTGTGGAGGTTTTGGCCTTGGTTGACTCCGGTGCAGCAGGGTATTTTATGGATAATACCTTTGCTGAATTGCACGGAGTTCCACGCATTGAAAGAGAAAACCCCTTGACTATTGAAGCGATTGATGGTAGACCCTTAGAACCGCCTCAGGTTATATTTGAAACTATGCCATTGTCTATGACTATTGGGGCACTTCACAGAGAAGAGCAGCAGTTTCAACTGATTAATTCTCCGCACCATGCGGTGATATTGGGATTTCCGTGGTTACAGTTACATAACCCACAATTCGATTGGAAAAAGTGTGAAATTGCTGCTTGGTCCCAGTTTTGTATGGACAAGTGCGTCATCCAGCCTATTAAGGTCATGTGCACCTCCTCTGCTATGCCGGATGTGTACCAACAGTTTGGCGATGTTTTTAGCAAAGGAGAGGCTAGTATGCTACCCCAGCATAGACCTTATGATTGTTGCATTGAATTGCAGCCTGGTGCAGTACCTCCAAAAGGACGCACTTATCCATTATCTTGTGATGAAAATAAGGCTATGGAGGATTACATTTCTGATGCCCTTGCTAGAGGGATCATACGAAAATCTACCTCTCCAGCTGGGGCTGGGTTCTTTTTCGTAAAAAAGAAAAATGGCGAATTAAGACCATGCATTGACTACCGGGGCCTGAATAAACTAATGGCAAAAAACGCATACCCAATACCACTCATCACCGAGCTTTTTGACAGGCTTAAGGGCGCTTCGATATTTACCAAATTGGACCTACGGGCCGCTTACAATCTGGTTCGCATTCGAGCAGGTGATGAGTGGAAAACTGCCTTTAATACTCGAGCTGGGCACTACGAGTATCTAGTAATGCCTTTTGGGCTGTGTAATGCACCCACAGTTTTCCAGGAACTGATAAATGATGTTCTGAGAGATATGTTACAGACATGTGTTGTGGTGTACCTCGACGATATACTGATTTACTCCCAAAACATGGCACAGCACATCAAAGATGTATCCGCAGTATTGCTACGACTCCGTGAGAACAAATTATTTTGTAAAATGGAAAAATGTGAGTTTCATAGAACCAGTGTGCCATTCTTGGGGTTCATAATTGGCAATGATGGCATTGCCATGGACAAAGAAAAGTTGTCAGCTGTCCTACAATGGCCAAAACCCAAGGATCTTAAAGCCATACAGCGTTTCCTGGGTTTCGCTAATTATTATAGGAGGTTTATTAAGAACTTTTCTTCCATTGTCAAACCTCTGTCCGATCTTACGCACAAGGGTGCTAATCCTTCTTGTTGGCCGGTATCTGCTGAGAAAGCCTTTGAGAATTTGAAGCTGGCATTTGCTGCGGCTCCTGTGTTATCCCACCCCAATCCTCTACTTCCATTTACGTTAGAGGTTGATGCCTCAGATATTGGGGTCGGGGCAGTACTTTCGCAGCGACACGAGAAAGGTGGAACTCTCAGACCTTGTGGGTTTTTCTCTAAAAAGTTGACTGTCACTCAAAGCCACTATGAGATAGGTGACAGAGAATTATTGGCCATTATCCTCGCTCTTAAGGAATGGCGTCATTTGCTTGAAGGTACTAAGAATCCTGTCTTAATCCTAACAGATCATAAGAATCTGACCTATCTCTCGGAGGCCAAGAGATTGTCCTCTCGTCAGGCCAGGTGGGCACTGTTCCTGTCTCGATTTAATTTCATTGTATCATATTTACCAGGGTCAAAAAATATCAGGGCTGATGCACTGTCAAGACAATTTGAGGCCGACAGTGACAGAGTGGAAGCACCAGCACCTATCATCCAACCTGATAGAATACTGGCTACTATACGCACGAGTATCACTTCTCCTCTAGGGGAGGAGATCCTGGCCTCTCAGGGGTCCGCTCCCCATGAAACCCCAGTGGGCAAATGTTTTGTCGCTGAATCATTTCGTACTAGGCTGCTCGAAACCTACCATTCCTCTAAGGCTGCGGGACATATTGGTAGAGACCAATTGTTATGGTCCCTTTCTCAGTTATTTTGGTGGCCTTCCATGAGAAACGATTGTGCCGAATTTACGAATGCCTGTGCCAATTGCGCCCGCGCTAAGACCCCGAGACATCTCCCTGTGGGCTTGCTTCAACTGGTGCCTAATGGCGAATGCCCCTGGTCTCATGTTTCCATTGATTTTATGGGAGAGTTGCCTATGTCCAAGGGGTACTCCTTTATATTCATGGTGGTGGACAGGTTTTCTAAAATGGCTCATTTCGTGCCCCTCCGTGGTCTTCCTTCAGCAAAGGAATTGGCAATGGTGTTCGCCAGAGAAGTATTCCGGTTGCATGGAGTGCCTAGGGTACTGGTGTCTGACAGGGGGAGCCAGTTTGTGTCTAGATTTTGGAGGGCATTTTGCCAACAGATGGGCATACAGCTGTCCTTCTCCTCTGCCTACCATCCCCAGACCAATGGAGCCGCTGAACGAGCTAATCAGGGCTTGGAACAATTTCTCCGTTGTTTCGTTACTGACCATCATGATAATTGGTCCGACTTGTTGCCTTGGGCAGAGTTCGCCAGGAACTGTGCGGTCAATTCTTCATCTGGGAGCTCTCCGTTTCTGATTAATTATGGGTTCCAGCCCTGTTTGCTTCCAGACTCATTTCAGACGCAACAGATTCCAGCTCTGGATGAGCATATCGAGCAACTCCGTTCCACATGGGCACAAGTTCAGAGGGCACTTGGTCAGTCATTTCAGCGTCATCAGCGCCATGCTAATCGCAGAAGGCTTCCAGCGGTTTCCTTTCAGGTTGGGGATAGAGTATGGCTTTCCTCCAGAAATCTCAAGCTGCAGGTTCCGTCTAATAAGTTGGCTCCTCGGTTTATTGGTCCATACAGAGTTATTCGCAAAATTAACCCTGTCTCCTATGCACTAGACCTACCTGCATCCATGCGTATCCATAATGTGTTCCATGTGTCCCTTCTTAAGCCTCTGGTTTGCAATCGCTATACTACCACACCTGTGGTGCCAGGACCTGTTGAGGTCGAGGGCCAGGAGGAGTACGAGGTTCAGAGCATTATTGATTCCCGTAGGCTTAGAGGAAGGGTACAGTACCTGGTACATTGGAAAGGGTATGGTCCTGAGGATCGATCATGGGTGGATAGTACGGACCTTCATGCACCTAGGTTAACTAGGGCCTTTCATGCCAATTACCCGCAGAAACCTAAACCCTATTCTAGGAGAGGGGGTCTTTGAAAGGGGGGTACTATCACGGTGCCCGTGATTTGCTGCAGTTACTTGTCTGTCACCAGTAGGGGGCTTCTATTGGCTGTCTGCAGATAGCCCGCCTCTTATTGACTATTTAAACCTGGATTGGGCACCCTTTGAGTGCCCTTTCGTGTTGTTTCTGACCTTCTTGCTATCACTATGCTAGTGATAGCTGGGCCTCTGTTCCAGTGTTCCTGAGTTCCTGATCTCCTGTGTTCCTGAGTTCCTGATCTCTACTGTTCCAGTGTTTCCTGGATGCTGAGTTACTCCAGTCCTGGTTCCGGCCTAGTCTCTGGTGTTGCAGTTACTGCTGAACTTCTTCTTTGCTGTTTCCTGACCTGACTGATGGTTGCTGGTTCCTGTCATCTCATCACCTGTCTTCAGTATCCTGGCGACCTTCTACCTGGTCGCGTTGGTGACATTGCTACAATTCCGTGTTGGTCCCAGCGTGCGGACGCTGGTTTGCTCCTAAGCCTTGCGGCTATACAAACTCGCTTGTTACACCAGTGTGCGGTCACTGGTTTGCTCCAAAGCCTATCAGCTATACAAATCTGTGTTGGTCCCAGCGTGCGGACGCTGGTTTGCTCCTAAGCCTTGCGGCTATACAAACTCACTTGTTACACCAGTGTGCGGTCACTGGTTTGCTCCAAAGCCTATTAGCTCTACAAATCCGTGTTGGTCCCAGCGTGCGGACGCTGGTTTGCTCCTAAGCCTTGCGGCTATACGAACTCGCTTGTTACACCAGTGTGCGGTCACTGGTTTGCTCCAAAGCCTATCAGCTATACAAATCTGTGTTGGTCCCAGCGTGTGGACGCTGGTTTGCTCCTAAGCCTTGCGGCCATACAAACTCACTTGTTACACCAGTGTGCGGTCACTGGTTTGCTCCAAAGCCTATCAGCTATACAAATCTGTGTTGGTCCCAGCGTGCGGACGCTGGTTTGCTCCTAGCCTTGCGGCTATACAAGCTCGCTTGTTACACCAGTGTGCGGTCACTGGTTTGCTCCAAAGCCTATCATCTTTACAAATCTGTGTTTGTCCCAGCGTGCGGACGCTGGTTTGCTCCTAGCCTTGCGGCTATACAAGCTCGCTTGTTACCCCAGTGTGCGGTCACTGGTTTGCTCCAAAGCCTATCGGCTATACAATTCTGTGTTGGTCCCAGCGTGCGGACGCTGGTTTGCTCCTAAGCCTTGCGGCTATACTACTCACTTGTTACTCCAGTGTGCGGTCACTGGTTTGCTCGCAAAGCCTAACGGCTATACTATTCAGTGTTGTTCCCAGCGTGCGGACGCTGGTTTGCTCCAAAGCCTTGCTGCTTAACGATTCTGCTAATTTGCCAGTTTCATCTGACTGCTGCTACTATCTCTGGGCTGCCCTGCCCGGTATTGGTAAGGCCGGTAGAACCTTTTGCCACATTCCATCTGAGGTTGCCTTACCCGGTATTGGCAGGGCCGGTAGAGCCTACATTGTGTATCTATTGAGGCTGCCTTGCCCGGGAATTTGGTAAGGCCGGTAGAACCGTTATGCTATTCCATCTGCAGGTTGCCTTACCCGGTATTGGCAAGGCCGGTAGAGCCTAAAGACTGTCCTGTCCGGTATATTGACAGGACCGGTAGAGTCTGCCTTCTGTCTGTGCCATATTCTGTATATATATATATATATGTATGTTATTGCCATCCTAAGTTATCAATTTATTATTTCAATAAAATTGATTTTTTTTTACCTAAAACTTGTGTCTGAGAGTCATAATAAACCGTGACACTGCTTTACTCTCATGTTCTTTCAATGCTCCAACCCACCCCCTGCCCCTTATGCATTTGCTGGACATAACTACTCTGTGTCTTTTTACTCTACAGCACACAAAACAACTGATGGAGTATGATGTCTTGCCTTAGCCCAATCAGCTGTCACGTAATATATTTAGTTATTTGTTATATTCTTTATTTATTTATTTAAGTTGTCCACCCTGTCTTATCACAATCTGAACAAAAAAAAAATTATAACTGAAAAACAAAATCAACGACTTCTTTCCTCCGACTTTTCCACCAAGCAAAGAGACAATAACAGCAAGATCAGCAAGCAAATAGGTTTTCAGCTGCCTGTTTCTTGCCAGTCAGTCACATGGAATTTTGGGGTATTTGGGGTCAACCTCCTTCCTCCTTTCTTCTTCCCAGAGTGCCCCACTGACTCTCCTAATACGGGAAACAAATGTCCTACCTCAAAAATTCCCTAACCTAAACTTCAATTCCCCTATCTTCTCTAGCTCAAACAACTTGCTGCTCTTTCCTCTCACAAACACAAAATGGCATGCTGTGAGAGCCTGACACCCTTTTATATAGCTGTATAAAACTAGAGAAAACTTTCATGTGACGGAGATACATTTTTCTTCACATTTATTTTAATGCACAATGAGCTAGGAGGAAAAAGCAGGAAAAAGCAAAAAAATTGCACTTTTTGCTGGAAATTATTTGTGAAGCAGAAAGTGCCATTTTTCTCAGATTTCAGTTTGAGGCGAAAATTTTCGCCCATCCCTAGACGTGCTGTAAAAGTTAAAGCTGAACATCTAAATGCCAATTTAGAAATCTCCAAGGCAGCTTCCTCAATATAGGAGGTGGATTCTTGGAGGTAACCTATGAGAGGAAATATATCATCATGGGGCACATTACCTTGCAAAACTTGAATCATTTGAGCTTGCCAGGTCTCAGCAGCTCTGCATGCCTAGACTGAAACAAAGAAAGCTTGAATGATTGATCCTAATCCAGCAAGTCTGTTCATTGGTATAAACTTTTTCCTGTCATCAGGATCTTTAAGTGCTGCTGCAGATCGAACAGGAATAGTGGTACAGTAGGGTCAACCTTGGCTTTAGAAAAGGGGTATACATTAGGAAATGTTTTAAGAATTACCACAGCTATATCTGGGGGTTCTCACTCATACGTGACTATCTGATCAAGCTCTTCATAATACTGGAATAAAACAGATTTCTTTTTATGTTTAAAAAGAGACTTTTTAGAGTACTTGGAGGCTTTGTCATCAGAAACTTCCAAGACATCCAGCGTAGCTTTAATTAAAGAGTCCATGGATTCTGAATCATCTAAAATGGAACCCTCTCTAATAGATAGTCAATTCACCTTCATCTTCAGATAAATCTGAGGGTGAATAAACAATATTTTGGAAGGTTTTTTGGTTTGCGGTCTTTTAACTGCTACACAAGGTGCTTCTGTAAACAATTTGTCCAAAATCCTCTCTAATTTAGCAAGAGAACCTGGTAAGGATTTGGCACAGTCAGGTTTAAGCATAGTGGGAGCATCAGTAGATTTGGAAGCCCTGTTAGCCTCTAAGTCCAAACATTTAGAACACACAGACATATTGTTTGTGACCTTTGAATTGCATTTTTACATGCAGTAGAATTACTTTTATTTATCTTCGTTTTCTTCTTCTCTTTGTCTGCTATTTTAATTAATGAAGGAAGAGAATAAATTAAATCTCAGTGTTAGTTCTGTATAACCTGATTTAGAATGGGTTAAACTTTCTTAACAGAATCATAATCAATAAGGTGCAAATGTCCCAAATGGACTTAGCATATATGAACATTGATAAATGATAGGGTGACTGTGTACTTTTGACATCTGTGCTTGTCCAGTGTCAGACTTTCCAATGGTTATCTCAAACAGTTTATGGACCGGCACAGTGCTCCTTTTCAGTGGTGGAAGATTCAGCCTTTGACTTTCTGCTAACCTTATAGCCATGTCATCATCCTAACTCCCAACTTCATCTGTATCTGAACAAGAGAAGGATGATGGAAGGATATATTCTAGAATCTAGATCTGCATCATCATCAGTCATCATTAGGTCATACTCAGCATCACCTGACAACTCTTGTCCACTACCCTTAAATTCCTCTAAGCTTTTAGAGGTCTCAAACAATGTATTTCTACTTTTACTGTAACAAAGTTTGTTACTACTTTGAGGACAGGTGTTTTGGTGCTTGTTTGTCTCACTATCTGATACAGCAGGTGGTTCAGCTATTACAACTTCCTCTATTATGCTATTGCCAGTATCATCAACACTTGAAGGCAACTTGTTGTCTTTAGTGTTCTTCTTATATGGTTCTTTATTTGTACTGGTACTGGTGGTGCTGGAAGTTATTTGTCTGCTATTTTAATAAATGAAGCAACATTAATTAAATCTCAATGTTAGCTGTATACCCTGATTGAGAATGGGTTAAACTTTCTCAAAAGAATGATAATCAGTAAGGTGCAAATGTCCCAAAGAGACTTAGCATAAATCAACACTTGTAATTCATCAATAAAATTATAGTATGCCCCAAAGGGAGGACAACCGATGTTTAAATAATGGACAGATCGGATTCCTCACATAAAAACCCTAGTAGAAGGAACAGACCTTTGCCCCAAAGGAACTGGAAGCTAAGGGAATAAAAATGACAAATCTTATAATCTAGCTCTGCTTCTCCAGAGTTGGCTAAATAAGCTCTATAACATTGATCGCCCTGCTCCTACATAGCAGAACCTGAACAAATCCCATTTTCCACTCATCAGTTGTAGAGCAGCTGCTTACTGGAGAAACTCCGGAGCTGCTATGAACAATGGCCGCCGCTCTGTGAGGTAACTTTTGTGCACGCTTAAGCTCCAAATCTAAGTGAGGAGAAGGAAACCAGCAATATTTCAGTAAAGCATAGTGTTTTGTGTGGAAAATACAGAGCACCATGCAGTGAGATAAATTTAGTAATAAATTATCGAAATGAAGAATATATAAAAATAAAAACTAGTAAATGAAGTTGAAATAAAATTATTCTATAAATTTTTTTTCTTGAATTAAAACCAAATAAATTGATAATACAAAAATAAACCTTTATATGTCCCACAAAGATCACCTTCTAACTTTGAAGCTTCACTTAGCCAACGGCTGAGCTTGGGCCTCTGATTCAGAATGTAAGCTATTCCAAAGGAAGGAAGCTAGGAATCAAAGAGTTAAATAATAGGACTATCTTCACAAAGGGGGGAGCTTTAAGGAGAAAGATAAAATTAAAAGTCTAACTTCAGGAGAAAAAACTTTCTCTGGACCTTCTTGTGTTATACTAAAAAAAAACTGAAGGCAGTTCTGCAGAGGGAGGGGTTAGCATCTAGGAAGTAGGAGGATTTTTTTTTTGCTTGGACTACCCTGCCCCCTGTAGGCACACTGCTTAACCCCATGATCCCTGTATCCCTCAAAGACACTAGAGAAAGGAGAAAAATGTCATGAAAAAGCAAATATGTTATTCACTATAAGTCATGCAGGAAATTTTGATCACTTTTGGCCACCCCTAGGTGTCACACAAAAAAAAAAATCTGCTGCCAGGTGAAAAGTAGTACAGATTTAATGAATTCTTCTCTGGCAAAACTAGGGAAAGAGTAGTTTCCTCTGGATTGGACCACTCTTGCTTAATCAAGTTCTCTTCCATTTCATGGATCAGGAAAACCTTATGTTTCTTCTTGAACACAAGATACAGTGCATCTGCCACTGATCACTTAACCACTTCTTCCTAAGGTCCAGGGTCTATCTGATACTCTTAACTAATTTGTCAACACATTCTCTGAAGAGGAATCTGAGTTGTAATCAGCAGGTCTTCTATGAGTGGACTGCTCCTCCCTGGATGAAGCAGAACTGGGAGGACCTGGTATCTTCTTCCTAAGAGACTGCCTGATCTCCCCCCAGGTATAGAAAGAGAGATAATCCATAGAGGCAAAGTTAGGGGACATACTGGCCTGATAAGCAGAGGTCAGGACAGCACCTGGGGAATTTACATCTTGCAGGCAAGACGGGCAAAGTGATGAACCTTCTGAAAGAGACCAGTACTTACACTGGAGATGTAAGAGGGGATGACATATTGGATTTCTTTTTATTTAAGGGTGGTACCTGTGTTAGGAGGCAGGTCTCTTTCTCTCTTTGTGCGATACCAAGGAGACCCAGAAGGTAATGAAAGTTATGCTGAATTCCTTCACTTTCAAGAAATTCTATACAAGCCCTACAGAACAAACACCTGTTTACTAGAAGAGTTATTTAATGCTATGCCTTTAGCATCAACCAGCCAACAGCAATAAAATTACAAGTTATTGACAAGTTTTTACTATATCACCTAATCAATTACTTTATCTGAATTCAATACGTTTATATCTTTTAATTGCAGCAAGTTCATTGAAAAATAACTTATCAGATAAATGACTTAAGATTATGAAAACAATGAAAACAGGGACTGCTTAGTCCTACAGTAAAACAAAATAAAGACTCATTATTTTGCCAAAATACTCTTTAATTTATTAACTTTCAAAATAGTTTACAACTGTAAAATTATTTATTACACCAATACAATAAGTATAATAATGTATAAATAGGGACATGGAGAGATTTCATTCAGTATTCTGAAAAACTACATATGGTTAACAGGTTTACAAAATCATCCAAATTGGTGTAAGAAGCATAGCGAAAGAAGGAAGAAAAGTACTGTCAAGATTGTAACCCTTTGATCCCTGAGACAGGTTACAGTAGTTGGGAAAGAGAGGTACTTGTAATTTAGAAGTGCAATGAAAGAAAATAAAAATGCCTAAAAAAAAAACAAAAAAAAAAATCAGAATGTATTCTCACAGCTAATAACACTGTAAAAAAGGGTGAGGGGATTCACATGCCAGGTGGTGGCAGAGTATGCAGTTGGAAAGTAAGAGGTGCATTTCTAGCACATACCAACTGCACCATAGGGGAAAATCACAAACCCTCAATTTCTCATTGATCTCCCAATGCTAGAAAAGTCTCCTTTGAATTCCTTGACTCTGCACTTGAGACCCATCCAAATGTCAAGGAGTTTATAATTATAACCCCTTAATTGTACAGTTGGTTTGCTCCAGAATGGCACTTCTGTAACTTCCTATTTAAAGTTCAAATGCTGTAAAATGGGACCTGAACAGGGGAGTCCCAGTAAACTACTGATTCATGCAAAATGTGAAATAACCTGTTATACAGCCCAGACTTTAAAACAAAGGTGAGAAAATTGGTGAAGGACTAAAACTCCCATCATCCCTTGCCAGATGTTGACTGACTAGGGAAGATGGCAATTGTAGTCCTTCTAAAACAGGGGTGGGCAATCTAGGACCCTCCAGCTGTGAACATGCCATGGATTATTTCACTGACTGGATTAAATAGGATTGTACTATGACTTTCCAGTCCATCTGAACACCTGGATGACTGGAGTGACTCCTCTACCCATATGCATCTCCAAATCCTCTATATTTGTGGATTGCAATAAAATTGGTGCAGTGGTATCAAACCTCTTTCAATTCACAAGAATCTGACTGGGAAAAGAACGTACAATTTTCCAAGTAAAAACTTGGCAACACCACGTATACAACACTTAAATATTTATACACGTCAGCAGCAACACTATATTCAATATTGATATTTGTACATTGGTCTGGTGTACTAAACAATAAAAAGGGAGCAGAAACAAACATTACTAAAGGATCCAAACAAATGGGTTTCATTCACCTTGAGATGACCCAGGATCCAAGCAATTATTTCAATTTAATAAAGAAAAATTGTTGACATTGTATTCTGAAATGCATTTTTAGACTTCTCTAGCATACAAGGGGTTAAATGCATAGAAACACTTGCTATGTAAAAACAAAATTATATATAAAAAAATGACATTACTTAGTGTAGTATTTATCCTCCTGAGTAAAACAATGGTACTCCCATTGTTGGGAGGTGTGTTTTATTACAAATTTTTTGCAGCTCAAACTGAATTTAGTTTTCCTGCAATATGTCAACGGTCTTAAATTTTATAGTGGTGCTATTGCTAGACTATCCTATGGGGGTTTATGGTCAGCTGACCAGAGCTGTCCATAGTATAGTGTAGAAACACATATATATGTGTGTGGGTGTGTGTTTGAGCTGCAATAACATCTCAACAGTTGGTGTACCCTTTTTGTACTCAGGAGGTTAATCCCTACAATATATAATTTATTTTTTTCACATATTAAGTGTCACTATCCTTTTAAAAGTAGAGGATGTGTGACCTGTACACAAGAACAAACTAGATCCACTGGAAGAAATAAGACCAGCTACAGTTTAACATTCATCAATTCTATGAATGAATAGTCCGATGGGACTAATATGCAACTTGCTCTAGATAACACGGAGAAAAAAAATGAATGCCATAAGTATCTTTGGAATAATTTAATTAACATTTTAGAACCGTGATCTAAACACAAGTGTGAAAAAACACAGGAAACAGTTCAGAGCAGTAATGCACATCATACAAAAGGTTTCAGCTTTTAGGATTTAGAAACAGAGGAAGAGCAGTCCTCCTATGACTGAATATGAACCAGATTTGTTTGAAGTTTGAATTTCAAGTCATTGGGTAGCAAAAATTACTTCATCACTAAAGTAAATTGCTGCTTTTTTGTAACTGACTGACAGTTTTTTTTAATGCAGTAAGATCGATTTTTTATTGAAATAAGTGCATATAATGACATTAAGATGCAGAGCAGTGATTCTAATCTATAGTGTTAGAGATAGATGAACACATCAGGTTTGCAGGATATTCCCAGTTAAGCTCAAGTGAATTTATCCCAGTAGCTGAGCTACTTATTGATCATCTGTGATCAATCAGGGATATCTTAACATGCATTGCTATTGCATCCCAAGGATTAACATTGCGGATCACTGACTTAGAATGTTACAAACACCCAATAAGTCCAAATGGGATCCTTTTAAAAGTGCTCATAGTGTTCTAGAAATCAGAGCCCAGCTGTAATCATAGTGCATGAATTTGAGACTGTTCCTTTTCAGAAAATGTCAACACAAAATCATTTAACAATGTACACAGAAATCGATTTGTACAACAGTTGCATTCTTCTTGTTAGTGGATGCTATCTTTGTCTATACGACAGTACAGGTACATGGACACCACCATTGCAGCCAACTGGAAAAAGGGAGCCAAAACAAAAAACAACACATTAGGTGCTTGCAACAAAGAGCATATCAAACAAGAGTCAGAGTTAAAAAACTTTCTAAATGAGGAATGGGCAACACTGCTTGCTTGGAGGAGCTTATTTTTAATACTAGTAGTTTCCAAAAACAGTGTAATAGTTGTATGGAAGATTTCCTGCCTCAGATTTGTGAAACAAATGTTCTTGTGAGCTACATGTGCCCTGCAGGCCAGTAATGCGAGACCCTCCACGGAGAAACCAAGTTTCCCAGCATCAAGGGATTAACCCTGTCAGTACCAGGGGACACGCAACACATTGCAATGTGTTGCATAACCCTCTGGCACTGAAAGGGTTAAAAGCCCCATTTAGATCAATGGAATTTATTTCTCCCTTAATTTAACCTTCTGAATGCCAGAGGTGTCCTTTTTAATGTGTGGACACTTCTCTGGCGCTCAAAAGGTTAATTGATCCACCTGTGGAGAGAAAAAAACCCAAAGAAAGTGGGTGGTTCTGTGGATAGCAGTTGATCAAAAGTTGGGTGTCAAGCAGCACATACACGTTCAGATATGTATTTTATTCAGAGTTGCAGTTTACATTACAAACTCACACTGTAACCCTAGCAGCCAGAGTCACATGGCTCCATTTGGCAAGTTTAAGATTAGTTAAAAAAGTGCAAATTTAAAAAAAGGAGACTGCAGAACTTTTTAATTCTGTGTTTAAAAGGTAAACAGGCTGATTATTACGAACCTAAAAAAATAAGGAAAGTCTTTTACAAATGCTTGTAATAGATACATCAAAGCAGTGGTGTTCTACTAGGTATGTGAAATATGTTATTTTTCTCCATTTGCAATTTGAAGAGGGAATTTTTATTCTAAGGATTAAGCAATATAAATAATAGAAGGAGGTGGTTATCTATAAACACAAATATGCATGTTTCTTGCATTTTAACCTTTCCTCTAAAGACCAGGTATGCAACACATTACTTTGGTCCTTAAAGAGTTAAAGGTCCTCCTGATTGTTTTGTTTTACACTTTGATTCAAGTGTCCTCTGAAATCTTCAACAATTTGATAATTTTACTTACCTCCAGTCCACAGATACCAGCTGCCACACCCCCTACTACAGCTGCATTTTGCCGGATGAGGTCCAGGATCTGCTTGAAACAACCCTAAGTAAAAAGGTAAAAATAACATGATTGGTAATGCATAGTGAAAAGAAAAAAACCCACAGCCTTTCAAGGCAAAAACACAGCTGTACCACCCAGCAGGATGTTTGCTTATAAAACCTGTTTCTTTGGGCTAGCTTAACCCCATGTGTGCCAGATAGGAAATGAACTGTGTTGAAACATCCATCTGCATACCTGGGAACTCTTTGGGTTTGACACAGATGCACAGTTTTTTTTTAATCAAAATATCAGAGTGAAGAGTCACATTTTCAAGGTTATAGAAGTTCAGGGTCACCAAACACAGAATTTCAACTGCAGTCTGCAAGTACTGTTAAGGTTTTAAAGGATTTCTTCCAGAGATCAGGTGAGTAATTATTGAAGGTCATTCTGATTAATTTACATGTACACAGGAAGCAAAATCCTTAAATCCTGCACTTGAGGGCCCTGGCTGAGAAACTGACCCCTTATACAATCAGCACTGGTTGACAGATGGAATCTCCAGGTTGCTGCCATTTTTTCCTAGCAAGGACAGTCCTGCTTCAAATGACTGTTCAAGCATTAAAAGAAAAAATAACAAAAGAATGAAATAGGCTACTGTAACTTAAAACATCATGCCCTTACAGCTAGCATATGTATAAACTATTCATGTTACATCAATACAATATCATCCTTATCTTGCTCTTTAACACGTGTAAATAGTTCTATTTGGAGATCATTTATTTATTGACGTTTGTGCTGTTGTGCATTGAAAGGTAATAGTAAAGTCAGTCAATTGACTGATTGGAGCCCATAGGAGTCCTGAATAAAACGCAGTAATGTCTGCTCCCCCAAAGTACATGAAAGACTAGATTTTAGTCCTCAGAAAACAAAAAATAGAAGTTTTATATAAGTTAGCATGACTTAGATTGTTCAAGTGTATACAACCCAGTTTATTTTATAAGTGTTAGTGTTTCTTTAATAGTCTAAAGCAGGGCATTCCAAGTTTAGCTCTCAAGGACCACCAACAGGCCATTTAAGAATGTCCCTGATTAAGCACAAGTAAGTCAATCAAAATGAACAAACCACTGATTAACTCTCATGTGCTTAAAATCAGTGAAATCCTTAAATCCTGGCTTGTTGATAGCCCTTGGGGACTGAACTTGGACAGCCCTGTTCTAAAGTAATGACATAGTGCTACCTAGGATAAATGGCTGGCACACTACTGAGTTAGAACACTGCAGTGTCATTGCCTAGAATCTGCAGAATGGGAATAGCAAAGTGCTAATATTTCAGCAATCTCTAGGTCTGGTCATTTTCCCGGTTTGTGTCACTACCTTTAACCCTTTCAGTGCCAGAGGGTCATGCAAGGCTTTGCTTTGTAATGCTTTGCATGTCCCTCTAGCACTGAAAACATTAAAACCAGGGCTTCTGTAAGTAAAGCTACAATGCTCCATTACAAGACACATTGGACTGGATGATGGATATGTGGGCCTGCCAGTTACTGGAGGTTGTAATATCACTGGTGTGAAAATCTGCATGGAGGTCCACAGGCTGAAGAGCAGATCAAGCCTACTGAACCTGCCTTGCATACAACACAGAATATATGGAATTTTCAGCAGGTTGCATTCACACAAGCAAATAGTAGTTGATGTAAAGAGCCCAATATGGGCCAGTGTGTACAAAATTAAGCAGACTGGGGTGGGGATCCAATATTGGTCATCAAGAACTAACAGTGCAAGTTTTCAGGATATCCCAGCTGGACTAATTAGTAGTTTGAAGCAACATTAATGGGAAAAAATAAGTTTCCATACCTGATTTCTAGGGACAGCAACTGGTTTTGGCTCACAGTGCCTGGTTTTTGTGGTCCATGGTTTTAAACAGGAATTTCAAATCCCTATTCAGTGTCCTTATCATGAAAAGGTTAATGGGTTATGAGCTTCCCACATATCAATATTGTCTATTTTGTAGGACATAAACCCTTGAATGCTAGAGGACTCCAATGCATTGCTTCACAAGTCGTTGGAGAACTTTCATTCAAGGTGTTATATTTGGTGTGGATAAGGTCTATTCTGCTGTAGAAGAAAAGTGTCCATGGAAACTCATTTGAAGTGTTGGCAACTATGCATATGGACTGTAATGTTTAAAGATCTACTACCCTTTTATGGACTAGAGTGGTGTGCAACATATTTCAGAGGAACTTGTTGTATACTCCCCTGGTCCTTAAAGGTTCAAGGTATGTGAACTATCATACAAATCAATGAATCTTACAACATATCATAATCACAAGTTAGTAACCTGTTAATCCCTTGGATGCAATACACTGGAGAAGTCTTTAGCATCTGATGGGACTAAAGATAACATGGACCTTTCTGAGCAAGGTTTTTCTTCAAAATGACTTACAAACACACCCCAACCCCCCCCCCCCACCCAAACAAAAACATGTAGCAGGGACATTAATAAAAATGAGACAAATACCTGAACATTGGAATTCTTTGCATTTGTTAAGTCACAGGTTGCGTTTCCAGTGCAACAGTAGGATGGAAAGACCTTGTTGTCATGGACGTAAGTAGAATTTTCGAAGTCAGTGTACGAATTGAAACCACAGCACTTGAACTGAATTGGAAGATGAAAAACAGTCAGTGTGACTAGGGAAAGACTACTTCAAGACATTGAGGCTGACCTACTAAGAAGAACTGGAGCGTTGCTGGGCAAACCAACTGCACCTTCTGGATCAGATACAATTGCCACAGATTAACATGGGGCTTTTAACCCTTTTTAATGCTAGAAAGGTCTCAAATGAATTACAAATAAATACATTAGAACAGTTTCTAGCTTTCAAATGCCCATTTGAATCAATCTGAGTTTTTGCATAGGACTATTTTACCCATAATTGCTCCATTACTTCTTAGAATATAATTATTAAGCATTTATCTTACTTCACGCATGGTGTTGTTCCAGATATTAGTCACATCTTTGTTTTTGCCATACTCCGTCTCCAAAACTGGTTTCAAGAGGGGTCCTAGTAGGCTTTCTGCCTAATGTTTACACAGAAAAATATAAGCCAGTTAAAATTATAGGCAAAAAATTAAATAAAAAATTGAAAGAAGCAACATTTTCCTTCAAAAGCTATTCAAGTACAAGCCTTTAAGTCTTATGAGATATTTTCATATATTTGTTGATCCAACAAAAAGGCAACACAATGTCTGAGTTATCTGTTGGTTCTCAGCTATGATAAGGGACCCCTAACAGGCCACATCTTTAGTATTTCCCTGCTTGTGTACATGCAAGGTAATTAAAATACTGAGCTTCTGATTAGCTCACTTGAGCACAAGCAGGGAAAACCTAAAAACAAACCTATTAGGGATTTCCAAGAAAACAAATATATAGAAAACCATTGTAACAAAAGTTGATGTTGGTGAAAAATTACATATTTACATTCACTCATAGTAGCCTTACCAGAGAAGAGTAAACCAGAGCAACTACAGCACCTGCTACCTCTGCGATGAAAATAATCAGGATAATGGTGAAGAACTGAAAGAGAGTTACAATAAGAGGTCAGTAACTTTTGACCAACACCTATGGAAGAACAAGTTCATCTTTTAGGTCAGTTTTCTTGCAGTATCAAATGGACTACTATAGATAACAAAATTTAATAAAATAGCAAATAACAGGAATGTAACTGCAAACAATATAGCAATGGTACAGGAAACTTCACTCACCCAGATTGGTCCTTCAAATACAATGTCATTACACAGTTCCAAAACTGCTGCCCTAAAATTGACTGGTGCTGGAATCAGGAGCCTCTTCATCCAGACATTTGAATACAATATATATGGGATCAGTAGCATTCACTTAATCATAATAAAATTTGAAAGATTTGCAGATTAAAACTTAACCGAAGAGACAAACAAATCAAGAGCACAAAACTCCATAATATATTACATGTTTCAGACCTCATGGGTTCTTAGGTTTTTACCTATGGTTAAGGATCTCAGGTCCTAAAAGGATAATGTGTTATAGAGTTATATTTTTTTATTCACTATGATTAAGTGACTGTTAAGGATTCCATTTAACAATATGCTTTCAGTCTAACATTTTGATTGCCAGGTTACATTTTCAAGATTTCAGCAATCTAAATGATAATTTTTGTATCAAAGGGGTTAATAAAAATAGTCACAGTATGAAGAAATTATCACCCACTATCTCAAACGAGAAACTTAAGGATATTTGGACCTAATTCAATACCTAAAGAACAGTAACAGATGAAAAAAAAAGCTTGCAACTTTTGTTTACTTTTTGAAAAATCCTTTTCTTAGTCCATGTGGAATACTGGAATCATGGATTAATTATCCTCCTGCAGGAGTGCAGGGTACTTGTCTTAAAAGATTCTCAGTAGCAGAGGCTCTCTTCTGCTTCACATCACCCCAGCAGTGTTGCTCCAGAACAGATGTTCAGTTCTGAATCTGAAAACACAAAGTCTCCTATGAAGGAGCCTTCATCAAAAGGTCGTCCAGGTAGAGAGTCAGAGAGCTCCCTAGCCAATGGATGTGAGCTGCCAGAGCAGTAATGACTTTTGTAAATATCCACAGAGAGGAGTACAACCCAAAGGGAAGGGCAGTAAACTTAAAATTAAGGTTCTCATGTTAGTCTTCCCTCCAGTGGTTTAGCCGATAAGGTTCTCATGTTAGTCTTCCCTCCAGTGGTTTAGCCGATAACCTTCTCCAATTCTGGACCACACCGCTCCTTGCCCACAAATGGAGGGACACCAAGAACTTATTGTAAGACTGGCCAGCTGATCAAGTTTTGAGCCATAGAGAAAGCAGAGGCCTTTCCAGTAAACCTAGTGATATCAAAAGGCAACTTCCATAAGATATGTATTAGCTTCAAAAATATTGTGTATGATCACAACAATGTCTTACTTAGCTGTGTATGCATGGTTGGCATCCAAAAGCTGATCCCCCTAAAACTGCCATTCCTTTAATCACCCAAGCAACAGCAAAAGTAGGGAGCAAAGGTGCACCAGAGGCTGAAAATGTTGTCTTCAAAAGAGAATACAGGTGTTTATCTGCCTTATCTTTAAGTGATTATCACGGTCCCCGTGATTCCCTGTCAATCTCTGACTGTGTACCTTTGCATTGGAGGAGTCTGATTGGCCCGCCCAGGATGTGCCTTTATATGCTGGGGTTTGGGCACTTGTCAGTTGCCCTTTCGTGGTGTTCCTGTTGCTGCGCCTTGTTGCTGATTTCCAGTGTCTCCTGTGTACCAACCTGGCTAGCTTGACTCTTCTCCTGTTCCTGCTCCGTGATTTGACCCGGTTCTGGCTGACGACCTTGCTCCGTGATTTGACCCGGCTCTGGCTGACGACCCTGCACTGTGATCTGACCCGGCTCCGGCTGAAGACCCTGCTCCGTGATCTGACCCGGCTCTGGCTGACAACCCTGCTCCTTGATTCGACCCGGTTCTGGCTACTGATCCTGCTCCGTGATTGATCCGCTCTTCGGTGGTGTTCCTGCGGCTGTGTCATCCGGTTCCGGTTATCGCTCCTGTCCGGTTGCCGCTCCAGTGTCCTCCGGTCGCGCTGACGACATTCTGAACTGTTTCTCTGTTCCTCTCTCGCTCATTTAGCTGTAGCCTAGGTTGCCTGCCTTGTACTCGCTGAGCATTGCTCTTTTAAATGTACCAGATTAACCCTTGCAGTGCCTGTAGTCTCCGATTATGTGCCACTTGTTTAGCTTGCCAAGCTTCTGTTGGTTCTCTGAGCCATTACACTTTGAGTCTCCTCTTGACGCTATACCAGTCCTTGCAGAGCTCTGCTTGTCCGGTGTTCGGGGTGCACCGTGATCACGCCGGTTGGCACCGGCAGTCTGTTCGCTCTTGCTATAGGATGCTGTGCGACACCAGAAGGGTGTCTGGGCCCGTCTCTCATTTTCTCAAAGTGTACAGTTCCATCTGCACTGCTCTGTGCATCGGCTCTTTGTAGCTTGGGCAACTACCATCTACTGTAGCATCCCAAGGGCTTGTATACTATCCTTGGCACACGCAGGGTTACTCACTACTCATTCTGGGCGATTCCTATTCTGGTTACATCAGATTTGGCAGTAGCATTCCTCCTAGCCCACGGTGGTGGTACTGGCTCAGCTCAGAGCAACAGGGGCGCATCCTGCTTATGCTTAGAGAGTGATACAGTGCTGATCCTGTGTTCCTGGCTCTACATCTAGAGACTGTTCTCCAGAGACTGATATATCTCCTGGGTGTTGGCCAATCTAGCCTGAGCCTCACCAGTTGCTCCTGTTAACCCTTTGGGGTAGCTACAGCCTTTAGCTATATTTATTCCTCTGTTTATATTACCTATACTTTGTCTGTATTTGTCAGTATTGTTCTTACCTATACTGGCCCCTAGGGGCACTGTTTATCATTCTGTTTCAATAAACGTGTTTTTACTTTACAACCTGGTCTGAGTGTCAGAAAAAACGTAACAGTGATGCAGCGTCCACCAGCAGCAGATCTGTAGTTTTAGCTAGGAGAGAAATTAGGGGATACACCAGACAGCAGAAGCACGGTGTACTAAAGATTCAGCAGAAAAAGGGTACAGGATAGATATGCCAAGGAAGGAATTGCCTCCTGTCAGGCATCCTCCATTTCCGCTAGGAGAACCTGGTCTAAGGAATGGTGAAGTAGAAAAAGAGCAACCTCTGTTTTCAATCTCTTGCAAATAGCAGGTAAAGATGAGCTGGAATCTGAGGCCACAGAGACCTTAAGAGTCTCCAAGACAGCCAGAGCAATCCCAACAAAAAATGAAGAATCAAGGTCATCTGCATCGGTTTCCCACTGCTAGGTAGTAGGCAGTGTTAGAAGCACCGACATCCCCCTTTCAGCCACCATAATACAAAAGTAGGCAAGAGAAGTCCCTTGTATACTCTATATTACATCCAATATAGTTGCTGCATGTGTCTATTTTTAAAGGTGGGGCAACCCAGAAAAAAAAAAAAAAAAAAAAAAAGTTACTGCTACAAGAGTACTATACTCAAAATACGATATTGTGAATGAAAAATGAGAATACAGCTAAACCATAAAATGCAGTAGGAATGCAAGGCAAGGCATGCCTTGCCAGAAAGGCAGTGAAAGGAATAAATGAAAAAGAAAGGATCCCTCTTGCAGAAGAGGGATACAAAGAAGTAGGAACATAGATTATACCAAATGATACAGGGTGCCACTCATAGAAATGTGGCTGCTAGACAAACAGATAGAGACATTCACAGGAAATGTGCACTCTGAATAGAAGAATCAGCCTGCTTCTGTCAACACAAAACTGCTCAGAGAAAACTGGAGAAAGGGTTGATAATATAAGCCATCCTGAAACAGACCCAGGGCCCTGGTTCAAACTTGCAAAAGGAGGCCAAAGATAGGAGCTCACCTAATGAGGGATTAAACTGCCCCATCCTAGCAGAATCAAACAAAAAAAGAAGGCTAACTAAGAAAATATTTGTCCTGCTTACACTATGGAAGTTTTTTTTTTTTTTTTAAACAGGGAGTCTCTGCCTCAGAGCCTTTTAAGGCAAGTGCTAATCCCTCCAGCTGGAGGATACTTTACCCATGAATCCTGTGTTCCACATAGTACATAAGAGAAATTGTGTTTCAATATGTTGAATGCAAGTGAGGTCTCTAGTGTAGGGATGGGTGAATTATATTTTCTTTATCTTTTTGTCCCTACCCCCATCTCCTCCAATGGAAGTTTTGCTTTAAAAACAAGAAAAATAAAACCCCACACAATTTATTGCATTTTTTCTGTTTCAATTCCTGCACAGATACACAAAAAATTCTGCCTTTTAACTGCTACCGATGAAATGTGTCAGTTCCCACATATGCTTTCTATGGTAGAGAGAATACTACTGCTGCTGAGTGCCAAATTAGTAAAATACACATTTGAAAGTGAAAGTTGTTACCAGGCTGAATCCTACAGAAACTTGAGCCCTGGAAAAAGTGCTAGCAGATTGATAGGAAAGGTGATGAAACAGGTAGTTACACTTTTGTAAAGAATATAATGCATTGTTTGCAGGATGAGGACTACAACTACATAAACCCTGAAAAAGTGTTAGCAGGCTGAAGCTGAGGACAGAGAAGGGGCACTGCATAACAACCACAGCACCTGACTTCTATAGTAAGGGATAGTTTCACATTGTCAACAAACCTTGCCATTTCAGGTTTTCAGACATTTGCCCATGATACTAACCACCCACTGGTACAGAAGTCCTTGAAAAATAAGTGTTGCAAGGGGTATGCCAGTGGGGTGCAACACATGACATCAGTTCTTTAAATCCTCCGTTTTCACAAAAATAGGGCATCATGTTTACTAGTCCAGATTCAGACTCCGAAGATGATCTTGCAAAAGCATATTGCTGTCACTCCATCTGTCTTACCCTATCTGCAAGAGAATTACACTCATTTGTTGCTTACCTGAAAGGCCTTGCCTTCTTATTGCTGATTCACTGCTTCTCGTCGATGCCCAACCTACAAGCCATTCATAATAGTGCTGTGGCATCTCCTTGCTGTATTGTGCTTCCTGGCTACTGACCTTTGCCTAGTTTGTCTAGGATTCTGTCTTCTCCAATCCTGATCTCAGCTAGACATCTCTATGATTCAGCCTTCTCCAACACTAAACTCTGCTTCTCTATTGAGCTCAATAGATAATAGTTAACTGGTGAGCCAGGCTGTATGACACTCCTGTATCATTCAGTGAGACCAGCTTCTGGTCACCACCCTTATCCAGCCTCTCCTTGTAGCGGTTCAATACCTGTTCTCTCTTACTGAGGCATTCTGAATCTTCAACTTCTACTGAGGGTGGGTTTTCTTATCTTGATCTGACCCCGGCTCAGTAGGAGTTGGATATCTAGCCAAACAGCCAGCATCATATTCCGGGAGCAAGCTGCAGCAAGAGCACACTCAACCCTGGCTACAATCACTAGCATCCCTCTCAGTTGTGCAATCTTAACCCTTTGACTTCCAGAGGTGTACATAATGCATTGCAAAGCAATGCTTTATGTACCTTTGTGGCACTGAAAGGATTTTATCCTCCTGTAGTGATGGTTCAGTAACCTTTGTTTTTTTTTATTTTGAAACATTACTATCCCTTTAACCACTTAAGGACTATGTGACGTACTATGACCAAATATGTCTCTTGCAGACAGGTGCAGGTTGTCAGGACAACAAGAGGCAAAGGGAAGGCACAGCACAACAAAGGGCACTTTGATTGGAACTAGTCTTTTGTTTTGCAATGCATTAGAATACACTGGCTATTTTTCCATAATTCCTTAAATTATGCTAGAGCCGCACTCAACGGGGGGTAGGGGATGCAATAAGCTTTGCATGCAGTGCTGTATGTTATACAGGGTAGATGTGATAACCAAGGAGGTCGATGCTGCCATAGCAACCCTCAAGACCAAACATCATTTCTGATTAAATGCATAGTGGGAAGAAAAAAAACAAACAAACAAAAAACCCACAAATCAAGTTTTCACATTACTTTATATATTTTAAAAAATGAAAAGAAATGCAGCTCCAGTGATGAAAGGCTTAATATAAGATTCACTCTAAGTCTGTTGATATGCACCAGGCATTCTTCTATTGAAGTTCAGAGCATTTGGAATATGACAGTGGCTCATTAAACTTAATTTCCATATGCAAATGAGCGACTGTAGAACAAAATCATAGTAAACCTGTCGAAAGGCATGGAGGATTCATGGCATTGTGAAAGATTATGTGGGATTCAAAGAGATATGGTGTGAAGACCTCTTAGTATATGCTGTCAATATGCCATTAACACCAAATCTCTATCCTGGCCCCTTATCTCTTAGTGCATCTCCGCTCGGGACATCTGCAAAAGCCAGTCCCTTACACTAGGCTCAATACCTTCTATCTACTAACTGAGAAAGTTGCTCATGGAAGTTCGCTCAACTGCTTTATACATGCAGCTAATAAAAGGGTGCTGAATAGCTCACCGTAAGCAGGAGGCACTTGCTCTCTTTCTGTGCGCCACAGCATCCAAGGAATCCCAGTATGACCAACAGAGCTCCAATGGCAATCAGGAAGTATCCAACATTTACAAACTGGACTGCAGCACTAGCCGACACGGCACCAAATATCTTTAAAAATGAGTTACTGTCCACAGCCACCCAGATTCCAACTCCCAGCAGAGTTCCTCCACCAAGCTATATAGAGTAATATAAGAAAAGAGGAGGGGTGGAGAAAAACGGGGAAAAATGGGAACGTTAGTCATTTCATTATGAATTTGAAGTGATCATTATTACACAAATGAGATTTTAAAGACAGATATATTAGGAACAACTAGAGCAAATTAACTATTCCAAAATATGTTACCACTGATTTAATTAGAGCACTCAACCAACTCAATGCTAGCAAGATTGCCAATGTTTTGCAAAACAATACATGGGAGCCCACTCTAAAATTCAATGGGTAAAAGCCACATTTAAAAAAATAGTAGTCTTGGAAGTTTTTATTTGTTTGTCTACTTGATGATGCCTAGTATTGATTGAGTTATTACTGCGTAAGCCACTTTGGGCATTCAAGGGGGAGATGCACTAAGGCATGATAAAGAGGTGATAATTCTCTAGTGATATCACGTCTCCAGTTCCTGTTATTCTGTGGAGCCAATGCACTAAGATTTCTCCAACTTTGGAGATCTTAGAGCATACCATTGGAGAAATCATCACCACATTATCACCTCTTTACCACCCCTTAGTTCATAACTCCCAACATCTACAACATTTGCCAAGATAGAAAGTAAAAATTTCTCCAGTTCCTGGGTTATTCTATACAGCCTACGCATGACCATCTCCAAAGCTAAAGAAATCTTAGTGCATAGGCTCCATAGAATAATATAGTAATTGGAGAAGTGATAAACTTGAGTATTCATCTCCACTTTATCTCCTCTTTATTACCACTTAGTGAACCTCCCCCCATCATATCCAAAGATTTTCAGGTATAGGTATTTTCTTCCAGTAATTTTAGTACCTGCTAAATAAATATGTGGTGGGAAATTAGAAAAAGTTGTACTTTCAAAATGGACGAACTAAAAGCATGGTGTTATGCATACAAACCAAAAATTCTTATTCTTACTGAATCCTGGTTATCCCCAAAAATTCCAGACACTGCTGTTGCCATAGATGGATACTCATGCTTTAGAAAAGACCGTGCAAAGCGAGGAGGAGGTGTAATCATTTACATACAGGAGCCAATAAACTTTACACTTCTAAAGGACTCTCACAGCACTGATTCTTATGAATACATTGCTGGTAAAAATTTGTCTTCCATACTCAAAACAAATCATAATTGTAGGCATCTACAGACCGCCAAATACCTCAGCACACACCGTATCTGACATAGCTCAACACCTAAAGGTGATTGCCACACAAAACAAGAAAAGCGAGTTGATGGTTCTTGGAGACTTTAATATTAATTGGCTTGATTCCAGGAATGAAAAATATTGTTCATTGTTTAAAGCACTGAACTTATCACAACAAATATCTTCCCCTACTCGCATAAATCTTAAAACATCCAACCATACCCTGCTAGACTGGATCCTCACATCCTGCGCAAGCAGAATCCAAGATTCAGGTGTTCTAGCAAACGTGTTTAGTGATCACTCCATAGTTTACTGTGTCCGCAAAATAAAACCAGTCAAATCAAATTTCAAAGTCATACTCACGAGATCATTTAGAAAATTTAACATTCAGTCCTTCCTAAATGATTTAAAAAATTGCTCATGGCATAGATTACATCTAATACCTGACCTTGATTCAGCGATTGACTTTTTTAACTCAGAATTCCTACAGGTCTGTAATACCCATGCCCCACTAAGAAAGGTCAGGGTCAGGGGGGCACATCTACCATGGGTCTCAGCTGACTTGATTCAATTATTCAGTTTCAGAGATTCATTATGGACAAAATTTAAACAATCTGGCTCCCCTCATGATCACACTATATATAGGCAAGTACGGAATACATGTACAAAACAAACAAAACTAGCAAAAGCACAATATTTTAATAACAACTTGGACAATAACATTTCAAAGCCTGCCAACTTTTGGAAGGTTATAAAAAACATCTACAATCCACCTAACCATTCTCACCCATCAAATATAACAATAGACAATGAAACCATACAGTGCCCCCCCAGCCATAGCCAATGCTTTCAACAGCTACTTTGTTGGATGTGCCACCACACTGATTAAACAAAACAAAGGCCACTCTGAAGTCCCACTAAGTTCAGAACAGTCACTGGCACCTGCTGCCTGGTCCAACAGTGCAAACGAATTCAATTTTAGGCCAGTAAATGAAAGTGAAGTATATGATCACCTCCTCAACCCAAAACTGAAATCTCAATCGAGCCCTGACCAACTACCAGCAATTTTATTAAAGCTCAGTGCTATGGTCACAGCCCAACCGATAGCAACTGTAATTAATGCCTCTTTGACATCAGGGTATATGCCCAAATCCTGGAAAGTGGCTAGAGTTGTACCTATCCACAAAAGTGGGGATAAAAATGTAGTATCAAATTACAGACCGATATCTCTCCTCCCCACTTTATCTAAAATCATAGAGAAATGTGTACATGTGCAACTACATAAATATTACCAACAGACCAGTTTCTTCACCCCTCTTCAATCAGGGTTTAGACCAAACCACTCAACAGTCACGTCTCTTCTAAAAGTAACCAATGATATCCAGACTGGCATGGAAAATGGTGAACTCACTGGAGCTATTTTCCTTGATTTCGCTAAGGCCTTTGACACAGTAGACCATAACATTCTTATCAGCAAACTCCATAACTCAGGATTGAGTAATAATTCTCTACAATGGTTCCGATCCTATTTATCAGACAGAATGCAGTATGTGTCAGTTGCAAACAATGACTCCCGTCCGCTCAAAATAACAAGTGGAGTTCCCCAAGGCTCCATTCTTGGCCCTCTTCTATTTTCTCTTTTTATAAATGATCTGCCCAAGGTTTGCAAATCATCTTCAGTACACATGTATGCAGATGACACCATAATCTATGCTAAAAACTCTAGCATATCACAACTTGAAACCGAATTACAACATGATTTCTACAAAGTGGAAAGATGGATAACACAGAACAAACTTTTCTTAAACACAGATAAAACAGTCACAATGATATTTGGCACAAAGCACAAACTGCGTAGTCTCGACAATATCCACCTATCCATTGTGACAGAGTCTAATCGTAAATTGGCCCCAGTAGACTCCTACAAATATCTTGGTATGTGGCTTGACCCTAACCTCAATTTTGGTCACCACATTGACAAATTAACCTCTAAACTTTATCCCAAAATAAGTACACTTTATAGAAACAAATTATGTCTAAGTACCCAGGTGAGAAAACGTATTGTACAACAGATGCTGCTGCCAGTCAGACTATGGTGACGTAGTATATGCTCCAGCGCCAGAAATCCACCTCAGTAAACTGGACACTCTATATAATTCATTATGCCGCTTTATCCTCCAGTGTGACTACACTACCCATCATTGTGACATGCTAAAAGAACTAAATTGGCTAACACTCAAATCTAGACGTGACCTTCATCTTTCTTGCTTAGTACACAATCACTTCTCTGGAAAACTACCACAATACCTAAGCAGTATGCTCACCCCAGCTCTCCATACTAACTATAACCTCCGCTCCACTACTAACAACTCACTGCGTATACCACAATACAAGAAAGAAGCAGGAAGATCTGCCTTCTCCTTCAGAGCTCCAAAAATCTGGAACAATCTGCCGGAAAAAATCACATCTGCACCCAGTCTAAAATCCTTAAAAGGAAATGTTTCTTTATATCTACAAACAGTGTGTAACTGCAAATAATCCCATTATTTAATAAGTATGTATATTTCTGTATGTTTGTATATAATGTCTCACAATTAGTGTAAATATGTAACCTTTTACTGAAAACTGTCCAGGACATACTCGAAAACGAGAGAAATCTCAATGTATTCTTCCTGGTAAAACATTTTCTAAATAAAATATAACCAAATATCCAGATCTTAATATCAGTTAATGTTCCACTGGTTAAAAAAAGGGTGTAAATAATGAGAATCACAATAGTTATCAGTGGAAACAGATACACAACACCAGTATATTTTGAGGCAAAATCATTTGCAATTTCAAATAAATGTTTCAAATATGTAGACTAGCAGTTATGGAGACACTTTTGTGTAGGAAATAAAATTTAGATCAAGGTGACACGTCCACATTAAATACAAGCTTGCATATTTGAGAACCATTCAAATTGCCTATCATATAAGCCAAAACACCAGTAGCACAGTTTAGGAGATAGATACCTTTACTTCTGAAAAAGTCAAACATTCTTAGTTTTGTTTCATATGCTGATCAAGCTCTTTGCTGCCATGAGAACTTAACCCTCTGAGTGCCAGAGGGGTACACAACGCATTGCAAAGCAATGCATTGCATACCCCTCTGGCACTCACAGGGTTAATTAGTACATTTCATGGCACACAGAAGAATTCACCATAAAGAATTTAAAAAAGTATCAATACCATGCATCAGTTGGTCTTTTGACTAACATGATACTTAGCCTTTGATGTAAACCAGGGTTGGCTGCTACCGGACTATGGGGGAGATTCACTAAGCGGTGATAAAGAGGTGATAAAGTGGAGATGACTTCTGAAGTGATATAATTTCTCCACTTCCTATGTTATTCTATAGAGCCTCTTCACTAACATCTCCAAAGTTGAAGAAATCTTAGTGTATAGGCTCCATAGAATAACATAGGAAAAGGAGAAGTGATATCACTGGAGAAGTCATCTCCACTTTATCACCTCTTTATCACCGCTTAGTGAGTCTCCCCCTATAACTTCTATCATCCTCAACCAGCAAATGATTGATGGGGGGATGATAGGGTTTGTAGTCCAATAGCAGCTGGAGGGCCTCACATTGCCCAACCTAGGCGTAGACTCTTATATTTACAGCACCATTGGTGTACACAAGTATCACAGAATAGGCACAACCACAATATAAAGGAAAGAGGGATACATGCTTAAGGTTAAATTAGTTTCACAAAGGATTGACAGAAGACGTTATACTTCTACTACAGTGTTAACTGCAGATCTATATTTTATATTTAATTGACAATCACATAGTGGCTCTGAAACTTTTGTTTGACTTCAACATCTTCTGCTAGCAAAGGATTATGGAGGCTGTAGTCTATAAAACAAAGTAAACCTACTCCAATCCACAAGCGTTACTAAGAACATGGGTTTCATGATCTCTGCTTGATAAACTAATGGGTCACTTCCAGCAATGAAGCAGATATAGCCTAAAAATCTGACCTGCTCTATAGTTTTCTACCCATGCTCTGCAACAACTTAACAGCATTGGCACTACTATCGTGGCAAAAAAAGTGTTTTAGTTCTAATCTTTTTATCTTAATATAGAGAGGACAAAAAAGAAGGAAGGAAAAAGCCACAAGACTGTCTCAATTTACTACTATTTTGGGAACAAGTGCAATCTCTCTTAATAATAAAGACAGGGCTAAACATACAGCCAATTCACCTTCACAACTGATATGTCAAGGGAACAATGTGTTCAACCTGTAACAATGGCTTTGTTACTTTCGCTGGTTGATAAATTAGAATGTGGCATTTTTCATTGCTGTCTTCTAGTTGACTGTTGCAAACATTCTTTACCATTTTACATGCCCTTAATTTGGCACAGGGATTGCAAAAAGCTACAACACAAGTAGGTTTTTGTGATTCCTTTAACCTTCAAGATGCACTAGGCGCCTCAGCACAATTTCAAGTACTGCACTGGAGACAACTATTATGTCCAAAGGGATAAAGTAATTCAAAACTAAATGGGTTTTGTATATCTTCAATATAGATATGCCATTTTTATGATAGCAAATAGCTACACTGAGAAAAATCTTATAGAAAAAAATCAAATTATGTCAGGTCAATATTTCTTTTTATGAAAACAAATGCCTCATACATACACACATTCATAGATGAATCACATTTTAGGATCAATTACACGGGACAATTTCCTGAATTAAATTATAAGCAAATTTGCAAATCATGGCCTGGATTACACTGCAGTTGATAACTTAATCATTGGTTTTATTTACAAGTTTCCCCACAGACTGAAGTAGGAATCTGTGAGATAAAGCCAGTGATAACAGTTCTCACCAGCAATGTAATTTAGGACTATGTTTGCATGACCATTACAATTATTTTGATCCACGTTAAATATAAATTATATCTATACACCAAACAGAAGGTGTTGCCTAAGTACATCAGGTCTTAAAAAGGAGTAACACATCAGGCATCTCCATCTACATTTTTATATATTTTGTAGTTTATAGCCAATAACTTTATTTTGAAATGTACATATCTGTTGTAGGCTATGCCTATAAGAATGTGTTGATGCCCAATTATAATAAAAATTTTTTTATGGAGTTTATGAGTAGCCGTGTCAGACTGGGATTGTTTTTTGTAGATCAGGTATAATACAGTTATTGTTGAAAAGGAGAAACTTCATTTTATTAAAGTCATAAAACTGGCCAAGCAGTACTTGTTATGATGCCATAAACACATTTCAAGTAATCTAGTTGTCAAATTCACATACAGACATTTTAGGAAACCTCTATATATTCTATACACAACATGGAAGTAATTTGCAGTCAACTGAATTTATGAAGCTAAAGCTTCTTGTCAGACCAAAAAAAAAAAAAAAACCCATTAGGAAGCTAAAATAATTAAAATTATTTTAGCTGGATAGTGGAGTTTGACTGTAATACATTCATTTTATGGTCCATGAAAAAGACTATCAGTTCCTCATCTACTGTGAAGATAGCGACTAACCAGGAAAGCCATTCCTGGTTCTCAAACAGTGCATGTTTCAGGATCTCTTATTCAACACAGATGGAGCAGTGTTTTAGTTACGTTAATGAATCCACTTGTGCTCAATCAGAGATATCCCGAAAAACAATGTACTCTTGGTAACTCTTCAGGACAAGGATGGCTGCCCATGCTATAGTCCATTTGTGGAATACCTGATCTATAGCAGAACCTAGTATTCCATTTGGTTCTGTGAAAAATGAAAGACAAAAAAACCCAACACAGCTTTCCTCTTGCTCTGGAAATGCATGGAAATGCACCCAACATTACCTCATGAAGCTGGAAGTAATGTTTTGACAAATAACTGAAACGCTAGGAAAACAGAACATCAATTCAAGATGAATGAACCAATTTTCCAATACTGGTTGGATCGATGTTGTGGATATTGGAGAGGACAAAGGGACAGTGCATTGCCTCAGTTTTTACTGGATAATTCTAATGCACTGCCCATAGACCAGCCTTCCAAATGAAGAATTCAGTTTGTTGGCATTGCTTACTTTTGATAAGCCTCGGCTAAACAGAGCAATATAAAACAGCCATGGATCAAAGTAGACTGGATAACTTACAGCATGTAACAGTAAAGTAATTATTTAGTCTTTGAGCAACAAATGGGTGCAGAGGGGTGTGCCGCTGGCAGATGGCTCATGTATTTTTATATTTTTTCTCCTCATTTTAAGGACCAAGCAGATATACTGTTCCAGAGGACATGCAGTGTTCCCTCAGTTTCCTTTACACGAGCATTACAATCCTTTTTATATAAAAAATACTGGCAGTGGCAGCACAGGAACATGAAAACATGCAGGTATTGCTTGATCATCATACCACATTTCAAGCACATAGTTTTCATTGTACTTCATGTTTACTTTCAGATTCTTTTGTTTGTGTGTTGGGGCAGGTGATACATCTCAAGCCATTCTATACAAACTGGAAAACATATTTCTCCATGTGTAGTCAAACAAAACTTATTTCCCATTAGCATTTTGAATGCTAGAAAAGGTCTCCAACACTTCCCTAAATGTTGGTGGGTTCTCCAGGTTTAGGGGATTGTTACACTCTGCAGGTAACATTATGAAAGATTAAACAAAAGTACTAAAATTGCATCTATTGAGTTATAACAATTGCTTCAGTAGAAAAAAAGAACTGTATTAAAATAACAGGACGACCAGTTTATTTAGAAGGTGAGATTTAACAAGTACTTTAATTGACTGGTAGAATTTTTTATACTCACAAATATGAATGTGTTGAATAGAATCATCATTACTTTAATAAATGTGAAACACCCCATTGTTGTGGCTGCAAAAAAAAAAAAGAGAGAAAAACATTTAGATCAGTGTTCGAAAACAGATTTTGGAGTAGTTGTAACAATAAAACAAATCTGAAAAAAACAAAAACGACAAGTAGCCGTGTGGCTTCAACCAGTTCACAAATATCACACTTGCTATTTTGTCTCCCATGCTCAGCTGAAGATAGTATAATCAGCAATTAAAATCAATAACCTGCACATACTCATTTAAAGAAATCAATGCATTGTTGGCCAAGAGAGCAATGAACATGGACAAAATATATTATGATAATAATCCATTAACACACACTGTTTTTACTAGTTAATCACCACTATGTCCACCGCTGGAACTAGCAGCATTACATGGTTACATTACATGAGTACAGCTATGTTAGACTATGCTGGTCTACTACAAAGCTTCTTGTTGCACCTTCTGTAAGAGCTGACATTGCCAGTCAGTCTTATTCCATGGCTATGTAGGTGGGTGTGGCATTACAGGAGCCAAAAGTAATCAACAACTGTTTCTCTGGAGCTCACATCACACATGGTGAACTATTTATTCCAAGGCCTGATCAGGTGACCAGGGGACACCCCTTGAGATTAGAGGAAAGGAAGTTTAGACTTCACCAGAGGAAGGGTTTTTTTACAGTAAGGTCTGTTAAATTGTGGAATTCCTTGCCCAAGATACAATGGATACATTTAAGAGAAGATTAGATACATTTCTTTCAAAACAAAACATACAGAGTTATACTGTTTTTTAGTAGGCAGATCAGGAAGGTCTGATAATGACTAACTTAATTGGTAGCAGGAAAGCTATAAATTCTCATTCACTGGGGTATGAGGAGAAGGTTGAACTTGATGGACTTGTGTCTTTATTCAACCTAATTTTCTATGTTACTATGTTTAAAAAGGTGGAATGTGGTGAAAGCACCTGTGGATGTGTCCTTTTTACCGTCCTTGTGTGATTCAGTGACTGAAATCTTATACAATCCAACTCTACACAAGAGAGAATGAGAACATGCCACACTCACAGCTAACATCTCCACTAGGAAACAATCCTGTCTTTATTACATGATATCTACTCTAGAAGCTATAAACCAGGTGGCTGCAACTCAAATGGACTGCTTTCATGGTCTAGATTCGGCCACTCCATAGATCAGGGCTGCCACAGCCACATACTACTAGAGAGAAATACTGACCAACACAGAATATCAGACTGGGGTGTGTATATGACACAGATTATCTCTTGTTCACTCACATTGTTTACACTTTGTGCATTACTTTCACTCATGAACAGGCCTGAAGATGTCTACATGAATTTCCCACTTTATGCAGCTAAGGCAGAACAGGCACAACAATATGCAATATTGGCATTACTTTGTAGTAGCTGTATTAGTCCAGTTTTGGTAATACAAAAATATGAGTATTTTGATATTTGGTGATACATTTTTGATTGAACAGTTATATATTTTAATACAAGCTTTTGCAAGATCATCTCTCTTCCTCAGGTCAAGCAATATTGCTTGACTTGAGGAAGAGAGCTGATCTCTCGAAACCTTGCTTTAAAATATATAATTGTTAGTCCAGACAAAAGAAAAAAAAAGTGTATCACCAGATATAAAAATACTCACATCTTTGTCCAGTAGGGATTTCAACAATATACATGTTGGCCCAGTCAACACAGACTTAAAAAGGATATTAACACTTAATATGAAAAAAATAAATAAATTATATATATATATATACACTAGTTGAAGAGCCCGTTACACGGGCCACAGTGGCACTGCCAGCCGGTTGCGGGGCAGTCATGCACAGTAGAGACTGCCCACGCCATGGCTGATACAGAGAGGGATGCTCTTTCGGAGCACCCCGCTCTGCATCAGTCTCATCACGGGCAGTCTCTACTGAGCATGACTGCGTCGTAACAAACTTTGTAGCGAACTGTTATGTAGGATATATATATATATATATATATATATATATATATATATTCACACATTTGTATGTATCAGCACTCACAGGATACTTTTAAGCAAATAAAAAGATTTAATGATGGATCCATCATTAAACCTGTTGTTTTTTTTGCTTAAAGGGACTATGATGTCCCATAAAAAAATTATACTTGTTTTGTAGAGGTTTAAAAAATAAGTTATATGGCACAAATCCTATCTCTCAGTCCTTTATGGTTTGAGAGATATTCATATGTAAAGTTCTTCCCTCCCCTTCTCTTGACGGCAGCGTCTCCCTGACGACAGCAGGAGATCCGTGTCCGGGGACCAGCCGGAGGCTCTGCAGCAGAGACGAAATAGCGTTATTTAAAAAGAATTACTTAATTGGAAAGGTCTACAAAGTGTGCCTGGTTTGCAAGCACACTTTGTAGACCATTCCCATGAATTAGTTCTTTTTAAATAACGCAATTTAGGCTCCACTGAAGAGCCTCCTCGAGTTGCATGACTTGAATCTCCTTCTGTCAGCTTTACAGTACAGCTAACAGCAGGAAAAGGGAAAGTTTACAACTTTTTTTTTTTTCAAACATCCTTTTTAAGTCTGTTTTGAATGGGCATATTTATTATATATAAATAATTAAAAACCCAATACATTTAATTTTTTTTATTTTTCTTATATTAAAAGTCAGAGCTCATGGTGGGGCATCAGGACATCTCCTGATGCCCTCAGCTAGTAATCTCTCAGCCGATTCGGCTAGGAGATCACTAATGGTGATGCAGGGGTGCACGAGAGCTCCCCTGCTTTCATTTTACCTGGAGTCAGGTAGGAATGGACAGGACTGTGGGATTCCCAATCCCGACCACTCCTACCCGGGTGATCTGGGTAGTTTGAAAGCAGGAGAACACTCGAGTTGCCAATATTGATCTGCCAGCTGAACCAGGCAGGCATGAGGGGTGTCCTAATGCCCCACCAACAGGTCTGACTGCTTTCTAAGCATTTGGCTGAGGAGGCAGGAGGCTTTGCCCCTTGCCTCCTCCTAAAGCCACAGAGCAATACTTTAAAAAAAAACAAACAAAAAAAAAAACATACAGTTGTGGTTGGTTGAGGAGGCAGGGGCTACTCCCCCTGCCTCTTCCTCAACCAATCAGTGTTTTTTCAGCCACTCCCCCAAACAGTAAACAAGACATTTATATGTACATTTCTGGTTTGCAGCTATGCCATGGACATCCAAAGACAAAGTTGTGCAAAAACTCCCCTTTGAGATTGGCTGAATAGGAGACAAGGGGTTTAGTTGGCTGAGGCACCCCATGCATCCTCAGCCTAACGGACAGGGGCTATCCTGTGGATAAAGCCCAGGTGAACAGAATGGGCTATTCTGTTTGTCCTGGCAAAAAGGGAGGGGCTACTGATGCACATTCCTTTTCACTATATTGAAGGGGATTTGGTGACCCTTCCCCTTCACTGGGGGAACAGGATCTCCCCTCCCCTTTGCCACGATAAAAGGTAATTTTTAAAAGAAATGTAAGAAAGTTCCCCTGCTTCCATCATACCCAAAGGAAAGACACCCACATTGAAGTCCACTACTAACAGGTACTTTGGGTAGGGTGGAAACAGGGGAGCTCTCCCCTGCATTAACCTCTATTGTTCTCCCAGATTAATTGGATGGGAGATCAGTAGCGGGGTGGGGTCCTAATGTCCCACTACCAGATATTAAGTAAGAAAACTAAAAACTGAACATTTACCTCTCTAATGTGCAACGAGCACAGAGCTCTTTGTAAGCCACTAAATATATCAGTTCTTAAGCAAAAATAGCAGTTACCATTACGATTGCACACAAAATATCTAAGTGTATATGGACTTTTTGTTTGTTTCTTTGCTTTTTTAAGTATCCTAAAATTTGAGTTCATTAGAATTTCACTTTTAGCAGAGACATGGAGACATAGAAGCAGCATATTTATAAAGAATTTGTTAAAGGCATTGGCATGATCCTAGAAGAAATCCAAGCCATCTTATAACACTGCATACTCTAGCAATTGAAAAAAAAAAGAGAGAAGTACTTCAATTAAACCACTTATTTCTTCTTAAAGTAACTCCAAACATCTCTTAATAACAACATCCTCCTAACTTACCTTAATTCTTTGAGTGCCATATAGGTATCCAATGCACTGGAAACCTCTTTGGCACTCAAATGGTTAAGCTGGTAAGAATATCCTAATGGCCACCATGAATCAGTTCTAAGTATTGGTTTCACAATTCCCCAAAACAATGAATTAGTACTGGGTAGCATGCCCTTGGAGAGATATGATTCTTTGTTGCTAGACTCCATGACCTCTACCTCTTCAGTGTTCAGTTCGAGGGGTCCTGTCACAAAGGATCATGCCTGTTTCCAAGGACATGATACCCGGTACTACATTTGGCAAGCCAGTCCACTCATAATTGAGTCATAGTGGCCATTACAATTTTATGTCCTGAATAAGGTAAGTAGGAGTTTATTGTTGGGTAGTTAGTTATTCCTTTAACAAATAAAGGTTTCTACAAATGATATATATACACAGGGCTTATAATTTAAAATCCTTTGCTGCTAGCCAGACCTGAAAAGTTACTCGCCACTGCAAGCCATAACATAACCACCAGGGCTAAATTTCCACTCGCCATTGGCTAGTGGCAAGTGGAAATTTTGAGCCCTGATTATATATATATATATACACACACACACACACACAAACACTACTATGTACTTGCTGCTCCACCCATGAACTATTACAGAAAGAATGACAAGATCTTATGTGGAAGGGGTAGTTTCCACTGACTAGAATTAATACATATTAACCCTTTGGGTGAAAAGATGTCTCTGATACATGGTGAGTTAATACACTGAGTGTGTGCAATGTGTTCCTTACTCCTATGGCACTCAAAGGGTTAAACATTTTATTGCACAAAAAACAATATATAATTACACCAATTTATTCATCAGAAGATTAACTAGTGTTTTTCTGTGCTGGAGAAAAAACTAGGAGATGTGCCCCATTTTGCAGAACCAGGTTTCCTCCAACAAAATGGAGCTCAGCACACAATCTTTACAACACACACCAAGAAGAAATACCTAGCTCTGTGCTTTGAGTCTGGACACTTTATGTACCACTAGCTACAGCACTATTAAATGCCTTAAGGGTAATTTATCTACATTTTTCTAAGTGAGCAAATATATATATATATACACAGAAATACATTTTTTTAAATTGTATTTGTATTTTTTTTTTTTTTTTTTACAAAAGTAGTTGGTTTACAGACATTATTTTAACATTCGTGTATCCTACAAAGTCATATAACCAATAGAATATCACCTGATATATAGTTTTATTAGCCTTTTGAGGATTTAGCCTTCCTCCCCAAGTTTAGGAAGCTAGACAATGGTCTACTCAAAGTCCAGAAACATGTCCATATCCTTTTAAATGCCAGACTCAAATAATAAATAAATAGTCACCTTATGAAATGATCAAGTAGCAGCTAAAATAATCAATGTAATAACAACTGTAAAATGTAACTTCAGATAAACAATGACAATAAAAATGCTATCTTGCTATCTACTGCTACAATGAAAACAAAGAGAGAGGGATAATATGGACATGTAGACAGAATAGCTCAGATTTACTACAATTTAAATTGTCCTACAATGCTATTAAAAGCATACTTTGCAGTAGTGCCTTTTCAGATAAATACATACAGCCATTGCTTTAAAAAAAAACAAAACAAAAAAAAACTTTCTACTGGTTAATTATTATGAACAAAGATGAGTTTAATCTGCATCCTAACACAAAAATTAATAAACAAAACTTACTTTAAAAGCTGTCCTGAATGAGAACACTTAGCTGAAGTAATATGATGTTCTGTAACCAAAGCAATCCAGACTCTTTGTGCTGCACCTGCAGAAAGTCTCTTTTAACAGGTGGTGCACCCAAACCAGCAGGAAGTCTTAATTAGCCAATCAGAGTCCTTTTTTTTGTTTCAGGTAAATATACATCACTATAGGCAGTGTTTCACAATCTTTTTCAGCTAGTTATCTGATAGCTGGAATTTCCACACAGTATTCATTTGGCAATAGTGTAGAAACATTTTATGTAGCAGTGTAACATGGGTAAAAGTTAACAGTAAAAAAAGTATCACACTTAAATAAAACACAAAAAAGGTATCTAGAGAAGAGTTTACAATATACTTAAAAAAAAAACTTTTGAGTGCCAGAGGGGTACACAGCACATTGCTCCACAATATGCGGTGTACCCCTCTGGCACTCAAAGGGTTAAGAAGTGTTTCTGCATTTAATTTTAACCTAAAGAGAATTTGGTTGGTAAATGATTAATACAACAGTGATAATACAATTGTGTTTATGTATTAATTTGGAAGCCTTAATAAAGGCAGACCCACTGTATGTATACTGGATTCTGTTTTGAAATTTCAAGATGCAATACAGAGAGTGTGGGCATTCTTGCATTTGTTTCTTATACTTATCTGAATTTCTCTCACAAAACAAATATATATGGGTATGAATTGTTTTCCTATAGCGTCAGGATTATACAGCAAAAATAACTTTCCAGCACAATTTTAGTGGTTGCATTTTATTGAAGAAATCTAAAAGTATTGTGTGCTCTGGTATCCTTTTTAAACAAGGAACTAGTAGTGTGAATTATAGTACATATGAATTACAAGAGTCTAATGCAGAAAAGAAAAGAGCAGCAATCCTGGAGCAAAACAACTATACCACAGTGAAAAAAATATTCAACACAGTTTGAAGCAATGCTCTCTAGTATTCAAGGGAGGTCAAGCACTAAGTGGTGATAAAGAGGTGATAAAGTGGAGATATCCCTTCTCCAAGTCCTATACTATTCTTTGGCGCCAATGCACTAAGATTTCTCAAACTATGGAGACCTTAGTGCACTGGCTCTATAGAATAACATAGGAACTGGAGACGTGATATCACTGGAGATGTTATCTTTATCGTTACCATTATCACCTCTTTATCATGCCTTTATCACCTCTTTATCATGCCTTAATGCACATCCCCCAATGTGTTAAAATCCCAATTACAATGAATGGGATGTTTTATTTGTTCCCTGTTTGTCTCCTTTGCTCCAGGATTGCTTTTCTGCATTAGACCCCCAAAGTGCGTTTTGCAATATTTATTCGTCTGAGTTTCATATCTATAAACAACATTCAGTTTAGCGACCACTTGAGCTGAAGGACAGAAATAAAGTACAGGATATTCAAAGAACGGATTGTAAAATGGTGCACAGTATAAATATGAATGATATCATAGAAAACCAGAAAAGACTAGCACCTACAAGGAAACGGTCACATGAAAAATAAAGAGCTGTTTTCAAGAAGCCAATGAGCTGCACTTCTAGAGCAAAGCTATGGCAACATGGGGGACAACAATAATGCCTACTGGCTTAAATAGGGTTTTAACCCCATGAATGCTAGACATGTCTTCAATGCATTAAGAAGCAAAGAACTGGAGATCTCTAGCATTAAAGGGGCTAAAAACAGTATTTAAATCAATGATAGTTTGGATAATTTTTATTTGCCCCTTTTGGTGCTGATGGTTTGCTCCAGATCTACACCTCTTTAGTTTCCTGAATATAGCCCAAAATGTATATAATGCTGTAAAATATCATGAAACATATCTGGATATCTTTAGTAATTATTAATTTCATAAAACTTTACAAACCAGAGAGATGTGGAGCACATTGTTTTGCAATCTGCTGCACACCCCTCTGGTTCTTAAATGGTTAAAAATCAGCTTGTGAAAGTACTCCTTATCTGATTTTGGCAAGTCTTATTTTCCCAACATTTACTGAACGGAACTGCACCTACCAAATGACTTTATATTGTGTGGTTATATCTTAATGACAAAGAAAACATATTCCCTCTCTGTGTTGAAATGGCAGTTGAAAACTTAGATCATAAATAGGCTGACCAGACCTCACCTTTAACCGGGGCCACGTAGGAAAAAGGCATAATTCAGGACTGTGCTGAAATTAAAGCAGTCATGCAGTATGCATTTTTCATGTGTGTCCCCAGTTAAAGGTGAGGGCTGGTCACCCTAATCATAAAGGTTATTTCTTAGATATATCAAATAATAAGTCTTTATCAGACATTCCTGTTTTGCCTACTAATACACAGTTTAACCCTGTGTGTTACCTTTTGAAATAAATGTATCTAATCTTCTCTTAAATGTATCCATTGTATCTGCCATAACCACATGCTTGGGTAAGGAATTACATAATCTAATAGATCTCACTGTAAAAAAAAAACATTCATCTGATGAAGCTGAAACCTCCTTTCCTCTAATCTCAAGGGGTGGCCCCTGGTTATTTGATCAGGCCTTGGAATGAATAGCTCACCAGAGAGATCCTTGTATTGACCGCTCATATATTTGTACATTGTGCCTAAAGACACTTCATATGGTAATGAGACTCTGAGTTTCCACACATCTGTGTGAGTTGCCAACCAGAATTCTAGGGGCGGCAGGTATAATTACAAGAATGAGATAGACTGAGAAAATCCCATGGCTTTGACAAAAAAGAAGTTGAAATAAGGCTAGATACACTTTCCAAAAATAGCTTACCTTTTGTCATATTGACTATTTTTATTATGTTGGTAGTTTTAAAGCAGTCAGTGGGTTGGGCAAGGAGTGTTCATTTACATGGTTTCTATTGACATATTTACACTAAACTATTTCAAGGATGCTGGGATGGAAATGCAGAGGTAATGGTTACGTCACATGCCTTTAGAGTTTGCACTTATTTAAAAAGGTATGAAATATTTTTAAAAAACATAATTCATCTTTTAAATTATTAATTTATAAAATGAAAGATGTTTACATAAGAATCAAATGATGGATGTATACAAGATTGGGTATGTTCTTGTTAGTATGTTCTGTGGTCTTTTAGTAGACATAAGGAGATTCAGGGGAGGGCTGGCAACTTGTAGCCTGGAGGGCAACTACAATCAAGAGGCCCAATTCTACTATCATTCCAGCCCACTGTCCCAGCCCACCCCCTTTTAGTAAATTTTAAAATTACCATTAATCCTTTGAGTGCCAGAGGGGTATGCATATCTCTCTGGCACTCAAATGGTTAGTGATGTGAAGTAAGGCAATACCACAGAGCTTATAATTGAAATGGTGTTACACTGGTACGACTACAGAGCTTACAATTTAAGTAAAGCTACACTAGTAATACCATAGAACTTACAAGAGAAACTGATTATGTTACTAGTGTATCTTCACTTGGATTGTAGCTCCATTTCAATTGTAAGCTCTGTGGTATCACTAGTGTAGCTACATTTGCAGCAACAAGTGGGAGTGGCCCACCAGCCCAGACATATGACTGGCCAAGGGGGCAATTGCCCCCCTGCCCCCCAGGCCAGCTCTCCCCTGAGGAGACTGAGTTATGAACAAATCTAATACAGTAAACTATGCTTTCCTTGTTTTCTGTTATATAGGACTTGTTCTTTTCAGCTCTGTTTCCCTTTCTCTCATTTGTGAGATCTTTTGCACACTATCTCTTGCTCTTAGCCCCTCACTTGCTTTCTCATTCTCCTTTTCTTGAGCTCTTGCTCTCTGTCTCCTTCTCTTGTACTCATGCTCCCTTTCCCACTCTCTCTTGAGCTCTGTCTCTCTTATGCTCTCTGTCTGTCTTGCACTCTCTTGCTATCTCCATCTCTTTTTGTCTGTACTGTACCTATATTCATACCTGGGAACTCTCCGGTTTTGCCCCAGAGACTCCGGATTTCAAACTGAATTACCAGGTCTGCGGGGCAGTGTGTGAATCACCGGGTGGGCAGAGTTTAAGTAGAAACTCTGCCCACTTGTGCTCCATCCCACCCGGTTCCTCCCACTCCCCGCCCTCTTACCTTAATTTTCAAGGGTTTTTTGCCACCCCCTGTGACTAAGCCCCGCCCCTTTTATGACGCGAATCGCGTCATTTTCGGCACTGACAGGGTTACCCTCCGGGTAGCCTTGCATGAAAAGTTCCCAGGTATGCCTATATTACTTTCTCTGACAGTCAGAAAAGCCTCTTTCTGTATACCACTTATACCTGCTATATTTATAAGGACTTTCCCCTAGAAGCTATTTACCCAGTGACCTGTACCTTTAATTGCCATATATACATCATGTTTTAATTGTGAAATTTAAAAAAAATAAAAATAAATAAAAAATAAATATATATATATATATATATATGATCATATGTTTTTAAATGTTATTCATGTCATCAGTTATTGCCTGGATCAACATGACATATTGCAATATCTTCTTAGTTTGTGATGGCTTTGTGTGTGATTCCGTCACAGAGCAAAAGAGCACAATATGAATACATATATAACACAGTCTGATTCTTACTATACATAATAGATTGATAGTCAATATATTCTAATTGTGTATCCCACCGCATCTCTGTATCATTTCTTCCAAAGTGTCCCTCTTTAACTGGGACAGTCCCACTTTGAAAACCAAATCCCTCAGTCCCTCTTTCCCACCATGGTGTCCCTCTTTTTGGGAGATCAGACTGTGTGATGTGTATAATTATATCACATTGTTCCATAGCAGTAAAACTCACACTGATGTTTGTTTAAACTTCAGTATATGTGTTTACAAACTAGTCTTGTAAAAAAAATAATTTGATCTCGCTTTAAATAGTTTATTCAGTTCCACAAAGAGGTGTCAGTAGGTCAGGAAATAACCTAAAAGTTCTTGTTAATGCCCCACCCCCCACCAGCAACACCTCCTAGAAATACCAACTAGAAGAAAAACATGTCCCTCTTTTCCCATTTGAAACGTTAAGAGGTATGCTAAGTTATTGCCACAATATGCATCTTCCAGTTATAAGCCATAGCGTATGTCTATAATCTGTTATTTATCACAGGATATTAGCTATATTCCCTTACATATAAAATAATTAAATTGTATTCCACTATTAATATATATATACATCTATCTATTTAAGGGAGGTGGCAGCACAATCACGTTCCAAAAAATGCAATTGCCCAGTTACACAGTCCCAAAATGGTGTGGCATATAAGTATGAAAAGAGGAGGGCAGCACCTGTGGGACTTGTTACAGAATCTTTTATTGAGCAATAAAGAGGTTAAGAACAATGTTAACATGACGTTAAACAGACCTTAGATATTATCCCTTATTTATATAGTACCAACGTATTCAGCAGCGCTGTATGATAAGAAATAAACATAGACAGATCAGAGGGCCCTGCCCGTGAAAGATTACACAACAGAGAGCTATACATATATAATATATCCTATATATCGGGAAGTCTCTACAGTGCATGACTGCATAGTGTGTGACGCCAGTGAGGCGGCGGCAGTACCTAGAGAGGAACCGGTCTCTTAACCATTTGAGTGCCAGAAGGGTACTCCTCTGGCATTCAAAGGGTTAGCATCACCCGGTCCTTGGCCCATGTATACAGGCTTTTACACTAGTATATATATATATATATATATATATATATATATATATATATATCTATATATACATACCATAGCATATACCTCTGTATTCCCTATTCTGGCAGGTTATGCCTGATGAGCAACAAGCTACATTTTTATTCGTAACTGTACTATATATATATATATATACACTAGTATGAAAGCCCTTATACATGGGCTAAAGTGCCTCCCAGCGGCCTCGGCTGCTACCCTGGAGCCGGGAGCAGAGACAGACAGTGAGCCATTCGGAGCACCCCGCTCTGGATCAGAGCATTCAGCCAGTCTCTACTGCACATGACTGCTTCGTTTCGGCAGCCTCTACTGCGCATGTGTTTTTACGCACGCAGGGAGCTTCGCAGCCTAGCAATTTATATTATTGTAGATGAGAGCTTGTACCTAAAAATCTAGAAAATCCCCCTATGTGGTGTGATGCTTAGTAATTGGCTGTGACCTGTCTAAGGCCAGTCAATTGAATGATCCCCATCTGTCTCTATAGCCTCTTGAGTAAGGCTGAGCTACAATGAATATGTCTGCAGATTGAAAATGCCTACAAGACGAACCGTTCAGCTCACCTGCGGGAGCACTGTAAGCATTAGAGGGGTCTGAAATTGACCTCTCTAAGACCAGCTCAGTCTCTTTCAGACCCCCATTTCCGCAAGCTAGTACATTCCATCAGTCACGTGTGTCAGTGCACTGACCAAGATCAAAGTGGTCCTTAAGCGAAGTTCACTTCCCGGACCGCTCATCATTAAGGGGTTAAAAACAATATGTGCCTGCTTGCTGTAACTCAGAGAAGCACCAGTCAGTACATCATGTTATAACTTAGTGATCTCACTACTTAATGCTTTCAGTGCCAGAGGTGTATGCAACACATTGCAAACCAATGCATCGCCTACCCCAATGGCACTGAAAGAGTTAAAGGAGCCGTAAACTTTTTTTTAATGAAAACCTATATGTTATACAGCTTTTCCTGCTGAGTAAAACAATGGTACTTGTTGTCAGTTGTTTTATTCAAATGATATAATAGTTCAAATATTCAGGAAGTAAATTTACTGTGATTTACTTCCTGGAAGTTCTAACTGACAGGAAGTGACTTGGCAGTTTCTATCACATTCTATGGAAAAATGTCTGTCACTGACTTTCCTCTCCATTAGAATGCAACAGAATACTTACTGGAATTTGACCACTAGAAGGCACTACTAATGTGAAAAGAACACAGGTTTAAACAGTAATAACTCTGCATCTTTCATCAGTGGGAGTATGCTTATTTTACTAAACAGGAAAAGCCCTGCAATATATATGTTTTTCATAAAGAAAGTTTACTGCTCCTTTAAATACAGACAATATAAGCAGGACTTCTCGCTATGCCTTTTTTGTAGAAATTACATGAATTTATTGATTAAAGAAGCAGATAATTGGTACAGATCATGCAGGAGACAGAACCGCACTCTCTCATCCTGAGAATTCGACCCTTCAACCTGAGACCATGATATTTTGGCCAAAACCCTGAGTCTCGGGGTCAAATTGTGAGAGTTCCCAGGTATGTCAGTTATGTACCAAATTATCTCTCTGTAATTCTAAATATGTACCACAGCATGTGCCTCTCTGTTCCCAGATATATAACATAACACGTATCTCTATATTTCCATTTATTTACAGTAGCACAGGTCTCTGTCATCACTTGTATCTATATTGTCAATTATTTACAGAGTAAAATCAAAGAATGGAGAGGAAAAACTGGCGCTCAAGAGATTAATACAAATTCGTCAGTGAAAGTTTGGGAGACCAAAACTAAAAGAGATATCTATAAGAGCTGCTACAATCCCTAGATTGATGTGTGGAAATCTAGTGCAAAAAATATATCTAATATACGGGATGAGCGCTGAATATTTAAGAAATGATGTTATGCAGCCTTCTATTCTTACTAATATCTATGCAACAACACAGATATAGAGTACAATAATGTTTATTAAAACAATATCCTAGACACACATTGATAATACAATTATTAATAAAATACGCATAATATATCTACATTCACTGAAGACAACTATTCACCTAGCCACCTAGAAAGTCCCAAGGTAGAGATCTTTAAATGAATCGTAGTGAGATCTTATTGGAGTAATCCCCGTAATATTAGCTTCATGTATAGTAATTAGTAACGAAACTTCAAACACAACTCCCCCGTCCGTAAAAATGTAATCAGCTACAATGTCTCACTGACCTGTTCTCAATCCATATGGGATGCCCCTCCAGTGTCGACTGCTGCTCTAGATGTTTGTTGCAGCTCTCCGTACTCAACCGGGTAATATTCCTAGGGCTTTCCTAGTGTGTTCAAACTCGAGACTTTCCGCTACTATGTAACAAAAGCTAGTTCTTTGTCCCAAATGGGTGCCCCTCCGGCAGCAACCACTGCAATATATATTGTGATTCTCCGTACTCACTGGGTATTCTTCCCAGGGCTTCCCCAATAAATTTGATGGATGTAACTCAGGTATAACGTGTTAAGATTCCAGTCACATAAAATCGATGTGATATAATATGTTGCTCCTCTTAATCATTCATATGATTCCACTGCAACACTTGATCTCTCTCTCTTTCTGTTTGTTTCAACCTCAAGACCTCAGTGCAACAATAGGTGGCTAATCTCCAACGTGTTTCCTGCCTCCTGGGCACTTCTTCAGGGATGAGAGTTATTCCCAAAACTGTGATTAAGTAGTCCTCAGCAACACTCTGTAACGGTTTGTTTGACACTCAGACACAGTAGGTTAGATAAAACACAGTTTATTGAACAAATGCAGAAAACAATAACCCTAATGGGTTCAGTAATATATAACACAATATAGTACTGACACAGGACAGGTTAGAGCAGTATATACCCACACAGGTCCAGTATATGTTTAATACAGCAACACAATATACTGACACAGGTCAGGTAACTTTCGTGTGATATTCAAATGAGGCAGCACTGAATGGGTTACTATTAGGCCAGGAGGACTGGCAGGCCCTAATAGCGCGAGGCCCTTTAAGAATCTCACTCTGCAGAGAGTGCACAAATATCGAGTAATGCCACAATAGTCAATAGAGTAAGACCATCCTCAGCGTGTGATAGCTTGAGGTGCCCAGAGTAAGATCAACCTCAGCGTGTATGGCAGGAGAAGGGTCAAGAGTACAGTGGTGCACAGGTGGAAGGAACACACCAGCAATGTCGCCTGCACGACACCGACAGATACCGGAGACTAGACTGCAAGCGTATAGCGAGGCCACAGTGACACTGTCCGGAGACATAGAGGAGCCTGGGTAACAACCCCAACCGAGGACCGGATGGGACCGTATGCAGGATAGAAACACGACCAAAGAAGCCCAACCGGTCCAGTACACAGAGCAGGAATGTCAGCCAATCTGAGTCGGTACACAGAGCAGGAACATCAGCTGGGCCGGATCAGTAAACAGAGCAGGAACGTCAGCCAATCCAAGTTGGTACACAGAGCAGGAACGAGATTCAGAGTAGTCAGGCAGTCCGGGTCGGCACGCAGAGCAGGAATGAGATGCAGAGTAGTCAGGCAGTCCGGGTTGGTACACAGAGATCACACGAAAACAGGAACAAGCACTGGTAAAGAAAACACCACGAAAGGGCACCGGAGAAGTGACAGAACCCAGTATTTAAGGACAAACATTGGGCGGGACAAAGTCACTTCAGCCAACAGGTGTAAGCAGGTGTGGAAACTGACAGAATGTCGCCAGCATAGCACGGGCACCGTGATACACTCCTTCTTAAGTGGTAAATAATGGCCAGCTGGGATCCCTTGGTCATTAACCCTAAATGCTCATATGCTATGACAACTGTTGTTAAAAATATTAAAATCCATACTCTAACTGCGCTGCTGCATAGATTCTCTCCCTAACTAGATTATGCTTCCCTATAGTTCTATCTTTATTTTTCATTAGGGAAATGAATAAAATGACCATCTATGTAATACTATCTAACCCTTTCTTAGTTAATAGGAATCCTTCCTCATGCGGTCTGTATCATCCATCTTAAAGTGAACATTCCCCCTATCCTTTATTAAATAAAAGTATACGTATCCAACTTATTGTGAGCCCCCTCGGTTTGAGTATCACATCTATATATCCAAAAAGACTCCTTGTTGCACAAGGTCCTAATCCTATCTCCCCCCATTATATTTGGGAATATATATTCCAAGGATATGATACTGGTTTGTCCTAATTTTTGATTTTGTTTTTTTTTTATAATGTTTACTCAATGGGTATTTCACATCTCCCCTAATTATATTCCTTCTATGTTTTAGAAATCTATCCTTCAAATGCCTCTTTGTTCTTCCTGTATAGTGTAATCCACATGGACATGTGATTCAATACACCACATAGGAAGTATTGCATGTAACATGACTATTAATTAGATGACTAATTCCTTTACTATTTTTAAATTCCCTAATATGATGTTCCAAATAGTTACATGTAATACACTGTTTTGAATTACATTTAAAAGCTCCCTTTTCTCCTTCTTCCTCATCATAAACTTCTCTTTCTGGTTTATTTTTGCCTAGGATATTTTTTTAACTTTTATTCCTCTTATATATAACCTGGGGTACGTCTGGAATTTCACTACTTAAAAGTGGATCTGCCCTCAACAAAGACCAATGTTTTTTAAGTATATTCCTTATCTTCTAGTGTGCTACATTGTACTTAGTGATAAAAACTGGATAGTTTTCTGATCTCTTATCTCCAATTTCTTCCCCTTCCCTCTCTCTTAACAGGGTATTTCTATCCATGTGTGTAACCTCCTCTAAAGACCTGTCTACCACCCCTTCTGGGTACTGTTTATCCAAAAATCTCTTTTTGAGTGCCAGAGTGTGTTTTTGAAACCCCTCTGCCTCAGAGCAGTTTCTACGCACTGTTCTGGAAGGTAGAAAGGCATGGTACAGGAGAGGGACCACGGACAGCCCACCTGTATCCTGCACCATCGGAAGAGATGTACATGATACCCAACCTGCCCTGCCATAGCGGCTCAGTCTCCACAGTTGAACATCCAGTCAAGGAGTCCTGCGATCCGGTGTTGTGGAGGGTGCAGAAACTGCTGCCGTGCCTAGGACCCAACCCGGCGGAAGAAACAGTGGCCCAACTCACGATGGAGGTAGAGCAGCACTACTGTGAAGAACTCTGGCGCTCCAGTAATGACCTTGCCATGGGAAGTGGGACTGAGATCTTTCCCAGTGGCAATATGGATCGTGAACTGGTGAGGGAGGAGGTGTGCCTCACCAGCAATTCTGACTATTTCCCTGCAAACCCTACAGTGGTGAGTGGAAGAAAACTCATTGACCCCTTGTCAAGGGAGACTGACCTGAGGAATGGGACTGCGGTCTTCCTCGAGGCAGAAAATGGCCCCACGGATGGGGCCCTGGAAGAAGAGAACTCCAGCGGACTGCAGGAGAGCAGTATCGCTGGCGATTGTATTGTCCCTATGGACTGTGAACTGGTGGGTGGGAATGCGTTCCCCACCAGCCCCCCTGTGACCCCTGGCCTGGTGAGTAGGAGCGAGCTCACCAGGGCCTGGGAAACCCCTGCTGCGGTGGACGACACACCGGTCCCCACCAGCAGCCCTCGTCCGTTCCCTGAGGATGTTGCCCTGGAGAAAGAGGGAAGTGTGCTATCCCGGTGCATGCACACAATTGCCAGGAGGATTGGACAGGTGTTCCCCCTTCGAACGAAAAGAGGCCCAGAAGTGGATGGCCTAGCAGAAGAGGAGCCCAGCAGGCCACCCCAAGGCAGTGCTGATAGGGCCCCTAGTAATCCTGAACTGGTGAGGGAAAAGGCATGTCTCACCAGCGACCCTGCATTTTGCCCGGAGAACCCCATACCTGCAACTAGGAGAGAACTCTCCAGTCCCCCTTTAACCCCTGGCCCGGTGGGTGGGAGCGAGCCCACCAGGTCCTGTGAAAATACCGCTGTGATGAGTGGGACAACAGTCCTCATCCACAGCCCACTGCTTGTTGCCCGTTTGCCTGAGTCCCCAGCCTTGGTGAGTGGGACCACTGTTCTCACCAGGGATGTTGGGGTGTCCCCTGGATTCCTTTGCCCCAGCCTGGTGGGTGGGAATGCATTCCCCACCAGGCCAGCCGTTATCCCAGCCTCAGGGAGTGGGACCACCGTCCTCCCTGGGGGCTGTTTGATTTACCCTAGTGAATCCATTTGCCCTGGATTGGTGAGTGGGAGTACGCTCCTCACCGGTCCTCTGGATGCCCCTACCCTGGGCAAGAGGTCCACCAGTTTTGACAACAGCCCTTTGCATATTGCCTCAACTCAGGAGAGTGGGAGCAGCTTCCTCTCCTGCCACCATGGGGCACTTGCCAAACCAAAATGGGGAGGTGTGCCCATCGCCCCACAATTTGATCTACAGCCTTGTAAGAGCACAGAGAACCCAGTGGCCAGTAGGACTCCTCCGCATGGACTGTTTATGGACCCTGAGCCACTGGCCCCAGACCCAAGAGGACCTGACCTCACCTCTGTCGGGGGCATGGCCCATGAGAGACCTCCCAACTTGGTGCCAGCCAGGACCAAGAGGCACCGGGTTCCATGGCCCAGGACCAAAAGGCCCCAGTTTAACCCTTGGCCCAGGACAAGGGGTGCATCTGCTGTTTACTGGCCCGGACAAAGAGCCCAATGCTTTCCCTGGCCCGGACAAGGGGCTCCAGCCTTTACCTGGCCCGGACAAGAGGCTACCCTCCTCCACGCAGCAACGTGTCGGACCTCCCAAGCCAGCGTTCATCCAAGCTGCCTCTGGCTTGGGTCTCGAAGGGGGGGGAAATGTAACGGACCCTAGGCCGTTACTTGGCCGCAATTTATAAAACTACGGCAGCCCGCTGCCTAAGGGTCATTTTGGCGGCCCGTGGATCAGAGTCTGACTGTTTGGTTGGGGTTACGTGGAGAACAGCTCCTCCAAAAGACTGAATTCACGGGTAGAACGGAGCCATAGGCTGGCTGCTATGCGGGGCAACCTGTACAGAAAAACCCCATAGACTTTACATGGGAAAGTAGGCGGCTCCCTGATTGGCCAGTCTGAGTTAAAGGAACTCCATTGACTTTGCATGGGAAAAGTAGGCGCGCCTTGGATTGGCCAGTTAGCTGCCCGCCCACTGGTTCCGATTGGCTGAGACAGCAATGATGATCTTGGCCAGGACTGGCCATCGGATTCCAGGCTCCTGATTGGCCAGGGGTTGAAGCGGAATATTCAAAGATGCTTCAACCCCCTGGCCATTGTGTAAAGATGTGTATTCGAGTCCCTCATCCTTTTGTCACAGTATTTACCCCTCATCAGTCCCTTTGTATGAATAATGTAATCATGTCTGGCCCTTTGTGTTATGTTTACACCATCTGTCACTGTCCATTGTCTAGTGTTGTATCTTGATGTGGTTCACCATGTATATAAGACTGGAAGTTTGTACAATAAAGTGTGTTACAATTTGAACTTGAACTGGCTCCTGTCTCTCTGTTGCTGGATGGTATCAAGGGACTTCTGTTGTCCCCCATCCTAGGAAGAACTGCTGCTGGAGGAACCTGTGGAGCTGCCTACTTGTAGCTGACCTCTGGAGGGAGAAACCTGGAACGACGGCCTGAGTCCAACCCAAGGACTTGGGTATCCGTTGCTTCCTGACCATCCCATATAAAAATCAGATTGTCTATGTATCTACCATAGAGGACCAGCTCCGCCCCCAGCCCCGCCCCCACACATGAGCCTCCTCCCAGATGCCCATGTATAGGTTGGTGTAGCTGGGGGCAAAGCTGGCCCCCATTGCAGCTCCCTTAATCTGTTGGTAATAAGAGCCCTCAAACAGAAAATAATTGTGATGGAGTATAAACCTAATTCCTTCTAACAAGAAATTCCTCTGTGATCGCAAAAGTATAGGATCTGCTGAGAAAACCCTTGCCATAGCCTCCAGACCCTTTTTGTGGTCTATATTTGTGTACAGTGAAACCACATCCACCTTTACCCACATATATGTTTTTCTCCATTCAATTTGTTGTAATTTCTGTAATATTTGTTTTGTATCTTTTATGTATGATTTTTATTTTTCAACATAGTGTTGTAAAAATATATCTAAATATTTCGATAAATTAGATGTCAAGCTTTCTATCCCTGATGTTATGGGTCTTCCTGGAGATCTGGCAAGGGCCTTATGCATATTGGGGACCTGATAGAAGTGTGGTATTTTAGGATACCTGACCACCAGAAACTGTTTTTCTTTCTGGTTGATTATATGTTCCTTTTCCACCACCTCTACCAGGTCCCCAAGATATTGTTCCGTAGGATCCTGTTCCAGCTTAATAATTGTACTGCACTGGAGGGGCATCCCATATGGATTGAGAACAGGTCAGCGAGACATTGTAGCGGATTACATTTTTATGGATGGGGGAGTTGTGTTTGAAGTTTCGTTACTAATTACTATACATGAAGCTCATATTACGGGGATTACTCCAATAAGATCTCACTACGATTCATTTAAAGATCTCTACCTTGGGACTCTCTAGGTGGCTATGTGAATAGTTGTCTTCAGTGAATGTAGATATATTATGCGTAGTTTATTAATAATTGTATTATCAATGTATGTCTAGGATATTAATAATGTTTTAATAAACATTATTGTACTCTATATCTGCGTTGTTGCATATATATTAGTAAGAATAGAAGGCTGCATAACATCATTTCTTAAATATTCAGCGCTCATCCCGTATATTAGATATGTGTCAATTATTTACCACAACATTTGTCTTAATGGCCCAAATTTATAAGAGCAAACTGGAGTTATTCTGGAATAAGCCAACTGCACCACAGGGAAAAAAATACAAATTCCTAAATTCCCATGCACATGAATAGAGTTGTTTTAACCTCGCTATTGAACTGGAAACCTCTAGCATTAACACTTGGGGTATGCTATGCATTGTGAAGCAATGCATTGCATACCCCTCTGGCACTCAAAGTGTTAAGGGGTTAAAAGTCCAATTTACTTTAACAGGAATTTTTATTTGTTTCCTATGGTGCAGTAGGATTACTCCAAAATAACTGAATTTTGCTTTGATAAATACAGCCTATATCCCCAGTTATTTACCACAGTATATGAATATGTTTTCACAATTCTTGGCAACATTGTGTGGTCATGTATTCCCATATATTTATACCACATCATATGTCTGGGAATGCATGGGCACACAATATTCTCTAAAATTCACAGGATTAAAAACCCAGGTTAAAGAGAATTTCCCCCCTATGATGTAGTTAGATTGCTCCAGAACTGTACCTTTTAGCTTGATGAATATGATCCATATAGAAATGCTGTGGTAAAAAATGGGAATATGCCCTTTAGTTAATGGGTTGTTAATCCCTTCAGTGTTAGAGAGGTCTCCAACACAATGCAAATCAATGTGTTGGAGACCTACCAAGCATTCAAGAAGTTAAAAGTCCCATTTAAAGCAACTGGAATTTGGGGAATTTTCATTTTAACCCTATGGTACAGTTGGTTTACTCCAGAATTGCACCTCATTAGCTTGATGAATAAGGCCCTAATTTAGGTCCACATTTATAAAAGGAAACCAGGAATTCTGCAGTAAACTGCACCACAAGGGACAAATAAAAAAAATACATTTTTTTAAAACAATGCTAGAGAGGTCGCCAATGCACTGTTTCACAAGAACTGGAGACCTTTCTAGCATTCAAGGGGTTAAAAGCCCAATTAATTTAACATTAATTTTTATTTATCTCCTGTGTGGTGCAGTTGGTTTACCTCAGTATAACTCCAGTTTGCTTTTAAAAATAGGGGCCTATCTTCCCATTCATTTCTATTACTTGTCAAGTTGTCTCTATAGTCCCAGATATTTACCACAGCATGCGCCTCTATATTCTCAGTTATGTATACCTCAGCATTTGTCTGTATTTTCACATACTTACCACAGATATTCACCACAACTTCACTCTGCTTCAACAGAAAGCATAGGAATACCAAGAACACCAGGCCTAACAATATGTATCCCTTTAGCTCCACCCATCTAACCACTATTCTTCCTTCCTTAAAGGGGAACTATTCCCTTAGATATAATTGAGGTAATGAAGACCCTGAAAAGATTATAATAAAATATATTCTTCAAATAATTAAAATGATAGTGAGTAAAATATGATATGTAAATTGTCCCAAGACTCCCGAAAGCTCCACACCAAGTGGCATATTGAACTCCATATTGTCAACTAGAACATACAGTTCTAAGCATGTGCATGCATATGGCTTGATGGAGGAGCAATGCTAGAGCAAACATTCTCTACCATAAGGGATATTGATTTAAATGTTACTTTTATCCCTCTGAATGCTTCCCATTTATTTAAATGATACTTTTAACCCCTTGAACACTTGCTTTGCAATGCACTGAAGACCTATCTAGCACTGAATTGGTTCAAATTGCCTCATAATTAAATGAGAATATTTCATCTTTTCTATGGTGCATTTGGCTTATTCCGGAATTGTACTTTTCTTTTGTGGATAAGGCCCATATCATTTCTTATGAATGCTTGATCATGCTTTAAACCAAGGGTACACTAACTGTGCGATTTATCTGACAAGATGGAGTTTAATATGGCACTTGCTCTGGACCTTTTGGGATAGTTTATATAGTTTCATTTTTAGCATTTTAATTATTTGTATTATTTATTGTATTATAATTGTATATTCAGTAAATATAACTTCAGTTATACCTAAGGGCATAGCGATTAGCTACACTTTAACCCCTTAATGTCCAGTGACGTGTCAGTAATGTCACTGCTGCTTTTGCCTTAAGGACCAGTGACGGTCTTGGCACATGATGTATTTTTTACTCACAACACTCCAAGATCGGAACGATCGCTATCAGTCCCCCGTTCTGCGTGCTGGCACACGTCATCAGTCACGTGTGCCGGCACGTCAAACTTCGCTATCTGGTCCTTAAAGGATCACATACCCCGGGACTGCGGGTCTTTAAGGGGTTAAGTCTGTGCTTGCCAATTACATTTACAGTTGGTCTTTATAGTCCTCAAAACATAAGAAAGCCTGGCTATGGATCTAACAGCAGAGTTGGGCAACCAGAGGTCATCCAGCTGTTGAGTAATAACATTTCCATCATTCCTGTCCAGCCAACAACTGGCTGGTTATGATAGAAATTGTAATCTTCAATAGCAGGAGGACCTTAGGTTGGCCATCCTATCTCCAGGGCTTTCTATACCCACTATCTGACATACAAGTACGGATCACATACTTACGTCTACATATGTGTTTTGCTTGGCTGTGGCACTTGCAGAGGACATCTTGGTTTTTAAGTACCAGAAAGCCAGGAAGCTATTTATAAAAGGCTAGCAAATGTACAGTTTTGAGCGAACAAGAAAACTATTAACTGTAATTATCATGTGTTGGCAATCTGAGCTAGGAAGCTTGCAGACCAGGAATCAAGCATATTAAAAAAAAAACTTGAGCTGGGAGATGCGCTAAGGGCCGATGCTCTGGTGATGTGTGTCTGGCGATGTGGCGAGCACATCACCTTAGTGATGAAGACACTTCGCCATATGCTCTAACAATTAAGTATGCAAGGGGAGGGGGGTTGAATATCATCAGTAGCTTGAAGGGTTGTCGAACTGCTGGTGATGTGTAAGGGACAAATTCCCTTATACATCGCACTATTAAATATGATATATATAATATAAACAGATAGTCCTGATATACCACAAATCTCAAATATAATATACTAGAAACTACAGACAGAAAAACAGGGGAATTAGGAAGAGGGACACCAAGAATATTTCCACAATTCCTTCTACCTGCTCCTCCCTATACAGAGACTAGTTCAGTATTTCTAGATAGCAGGTACAGTAAAACATAAGTTTTATTGCTTAATGCTAAATAAAAGAATCAAATTATAAAAATTAAATAATACATCTTAGACCCTTAGATCACCCAAATACCCCAATACTTGGTACACCTCAGCTCAAACCAAAAGATGTGGGGTAGCCAATCTCATAAACTCATGTACACCCTGGATGTTTGATGACTCTTTGGCAGACCCTAGGGGTAGATTCCTTTTTGTCAAAGGGAGGCTGATGAACTCACCTGTACGTTTGCTAACGTATACACGCTGAATACAGGAGCAATCGTTTTCTATCATTAGCTCTCTCAAAACTCGAATCCTTTGTGCAAGGTAACATTATATTGGGAGGTGACCTTAACCTCACTCTCTGTCCCCTAGAAGACAGTACCTTCAAAAAAATCACAATATCCTGTCTTTTCTCTGAGACAGTTAAATACCAAACTCTCTAAACTCCACCTGATCGATGTCTGACTACTCAACCCTTTTTTGAAAAATTACACATTCTTTTCCAGACCCCACAATATGTATTCCAGACTAGACTATTTATTCATAGACTAGTCAATTCTTCATAATGTCACTCAATGCAATATTGATCCGATGATGGTTTCGGGCAATGCCCTAGTATCTCTCACACTCTCTTTCCCGACTCATATCCAAGGTAAGCCCCCCATGGCGGCTGAACGATACCCTTCTGGGTGATGATGCAAATCTCACTCGTCTCAAAAAGCTCTTTGCCCTTAGCTGTACCACAGATTTTTCAGCTCCGTTTGTTTGGGAAACCCACAAGTGTTACACACGTGACGAACTTATTAAAATGGGAGCCTATCGACAAAAAAGGTTTAGAGCAGAAATAGATAAATTAATCTTACTCATTCAAGATAAAGAGAAATCACACAAAGTCCACCTCTCCCTAACTGCCCTGGCAGATTTGATCTGTGCAGAACTTTCTTCACTGATCCATAGATGTCAAATTAAGTCCTATTACTGGACTAAATATCGATCCCATATCCAAGGCAATAAATGTGGGAAGGCTTTGGCTCATCTGATTCGCTTTAAACCAAATTCACATTATATTAGTAAGATCAAGGACCACTCAGGCAACTCCAATTCCACCTTCCCTGCATTGGCGAACACCTTTTGTGACTTTTACAAACAACATTAAAATATCTCATTATCAGCTGCGCAACTAGACTCACACACCTGGCTCCAAAATATTGACGACTTTTTGCAAGCATCGGCTTCCCTGTGTCTCTCTCCTTCCACATCAATGCCCATGCTTCAGCAGTATTTGCTCTTAGGAGGACTGACACCTAGTAACAGCTTATGACATATGGCTTGCTCCTAGAGAATATATTAAAGCATATATGTGGAGGGCGGGGAGGGCTTTCAGCTTGCTTGTGCAGTAAACGTTCATGTCTCAAATGTACTTGCTGGACTCACTTATCAGAGAACATGGATGATTCTGGCATTATACTCTACCTAAAGACCTTTGAAGCATTTATTGCACTGGGATATGTTTATGTTAAAAACCCTTTAGTGTCCAAATGTTCATATGTCATGTTTTTAGGGGGTTTAAGAGTCTGTCCACCTGGAATTTTACAGTATGCTGTAAATGTTCTGTATTTCCTTGTAGGAGAGAGTAGGTGAATTTTACTCCACCTCTTTCTCTACTCCATGTTCTGTGGAAAGTGTGTGAAGCTTCCCCACACTCTCACAACTTGCTTGCTTATACATACTAGCCATAACTCAAAACTATGTTTCTACTCCTGCAGGAGTATTTTAGTCTCATGACTGCGGGAAAGAGACTTTTCAGACACAATCTCACACAGTGAACACGTCAGATCAGAGAGCTGTGTGCTTTGCCTGATGGCTCTAATGGATCAATACTAGACGTGACTCACTGCTATTTATGTTGAGACTCTTCTTATTGTTGCTGCCTAACAATCCATGCTAAAGTTTTTGTGAGATAGATACAGGAATAATCTTGCTGAAACTTTATATATCTTAATCTAGCACCTTATATATAGTCAATTGCTTTGCATTGAGTTGTTCACCCCTCAAGCATCCGTAGGATTAAATCTAGTTGATACACTGTCCAAGTAGTCCTGAACAGGAAGCTCACTTGAGCACTTATCCAAGTAGTCCTTGAAAATCTGGTGAAAGTAGCTTTTGTTGGTTGACTTTATAAAACCTATTCTAACTTGTCTAATGCACGCATTTAGCATGCTGAAAGTCATACTTGGTTGTTCAGTTATACTCTATGGAATACGGGAGTCAAGCCTGTCACTCACTATCCTCTGGCATGATTTGCTACTGTTTAGCAACTAGTTTTCTATGTGAATAGGGTGCTGCAGTTGTTTTCTACATACTGTTCTGTAAACAAATGCAAATTAGATTTTAAATACTGTGCAGCACAAAGCTGGATTTGTTTTCTAAATACTGTGCGCCACAAGGCTACATTAAGCTTCTATGATGGATGAGCAAAACAATTCTGTAAATTAATTATTTTGTCTTGTGAAACAGGAGTTTAATTTCTCATTTAATTTTCCATGCTATCCAATCAAATAGCAGGAAAAGGGATCACATGATGATCAGAAAATAAAATAGCAGGTATGCTTATCTTCAAATGTCATTCACAACAATGTAAAATAACTTCTGTGGTGGGTGCAAAACTGCTGGTCAACTCACCTCGTCAATCCCCATGTTTCCTGCTGCCATCTACTTTCTTCCCAGAAGTCTTACTACCAACTCCTCTCTCTCCATTCTCCCTGCTGCCATCTCCTCTCTCCCCAGGCTCCCTGCTGTCTTAACTCTCTTTTTTTTCCTCCCAGGGCTCCCAGCTTCACCTCTATGATTCTTGCTGCCATGTCTTCTCTACTCAGCACCCCCCACTCACACCCCTTTTGTTTTATTCAAGGTTGACACTCCCTCTGACTCTGGTGAATTCCAGAACTTTTTCTCTCCATACTGAATTAATCCATTCTGAATCAATTTGAATGCAATTTTCTCCAAATCAGTCTGCATAAGTCTTGAGGTTTCACTTATTTCTAGTTTGTATATACTATGAGGCACAAATATGTTTTCAAAAATATATTGAATAAAATATCTTAGCGCTATAATAAATTAAATATCAATAATAAGTATAGGTGTCCAGGCTGGAACCATGTTCAGAATAGAAAAAGTTTACTGAGCAGCAATTAAGGGGCTAAAACCATGCAGTTCCAGGGAACTATTGTGTTAGGTCTCTCTTGTGCCCAAAATTTAACGTACGGCTCCCCCAAAAAAGAAATTTACTCTAAAAAATTGGAACAATGCATCCTCGTCTGAGCGCAGTATAAGAAACCAAACACTGGTCTTAAAGGGAAAGAGAGCGCAACCTCAAACAAAAAATTGTGGAGTTGTGCTGGGCCATCACACAACACCTGATTATATTATCCAACAATAATCACAGACTATCTATACACATAAAAAATAGGAAACAAATATAATAAAATACAAAATACTAAAAATAGATGATTTAGTAAAAATATGAAGAAGAGAAAAAGTTTATGATGTTGAAAAAAACTGGAAGATTCACTCTTCACTATCTGTTCGCCTCCGCTGTTGCGTTATCACAAAATCTTTCTGATAATATATATTAAAGTCTGTCCTTTATAATACCACCAAGATTTTTAAGGGTCAACAGGATAGTATATTACTGATGTGCCTTTTGTGGTTACACAGTCAGCTCTTCAGGAGATCTAATTATATATCCTCCTTTCTCTGATACCCATTTATTTCTTCACTTCATAATATGGACGATTCCATTTCCAAGACTTTATAATAGGAGATGGGTCAGACTTATAAAACCACCACATTATTTCACAGCACTAGATGAAATTGCTTATATGATCAATCCCGATATACTCACTGTTGCTGTCTTCACTTGGGGTAGATGTAGATTCGTGTGCACACTGATGATCGATTTCAACTCTGTGTATCCGCAACAGAACAAGGACAATATATGGAGAGATAAGGATTTATAGAAGCTGTGTTTATGACTGCACTGCCACCACAGACAATCTTTTCAGCTGCTATTTTCCTCTTCCAAATCTATTCTTTTTAAAATGTACTGGACAATATTCTCTTCATTTATATCTCTTCTTCAAAAATAGAATAAAAGTAATCCTGCTAATACTTACTTTTATGCTATTTTTGAAGAAGAAATATAAATGAAGAGAATATTGTCCAGTACATTTTAAAAAGAACAGATTTTTTGTTTGAGGTTTCGGTCTCTTTCCCTTTAAGACCAGTGTTTTGGTTTCTTATATTGCGCTCGGGCGAGGATGCATTGTTTCAATTTTTTTGAGTAAATTTCTTTTTTGGGGGAACCGTGCGTTAACATTTGGGCGCAGGATAAACCTAACACAATAGTTCCCTGGAACTGCATGATTTTAGCCCCTTAATTGCTGCTCAATAAACTTTTCCTATTCTAAACATGGTTCCAGTCTGAACACCTATACTTATAATTGATATTGAATTTATTATAGCGCTAATATATTTTATTCTATATATTTTTGAGTTTTTTTATGTTTCATAGGTGAATGAAACAATATATCTTATAGCTGCTTACAAAGTGTCTTAGTATATATTACCATTTCTAGTAGAGTAGTGTACCTTTAATCCATATCTAGTGTTTACAAATATGTTTTTTACTTGCTAGATGCTGTGCAGTACAAAACTGCAATCAGTTCCTATATGCTGTTCAGTGCAAAAATGTATTTCATTTCCAAAAGGTGTGCAACACAAGGCTGTGTTTGGTTTCGATACACTGTACAGGGCAGTCATGCATTTGGTTTCATTATAATGTTCAGCATAGTCCAATAGGTCCTATTTATGCATATGTGAAAATATATCATGTTAGGAGGCAGGGGCCCAAAAATGTTTGCACTGGGCTCTCCAGTGACTAGATGTGCAACTGTACAATTGGTTTCTCTATACAGTAGTGTGGTGTGCAAACAGGGCTGAGGAGAAGGGTACTTGGCACCCTAGGTGAACTTTGTGTCGGAACTTCCCCAGATAAGCTGTTGCAGCTAGAATCTTTATCGAAACATTGGGGTTGAGTATGAATACAATTTCTAAACTTATAATAACATTTATTTTATTTGAAAACTGATAATATAGGGGAAAGAGCTAAAGAAGCACAGATGAGAGGGAGTTTCATAGAAGCAAAAGTGAAAGCAATGTGGGTACAGTGATAGACAGGTAAGTGAGTGAGAGGGAAGAATAGAATGGCTGGGGAGAGATAGTAGTGGGAAGGAAAATGGGAGCAGGAGGGAGTAGGAAGACAATGGCAGGAGGGTGTGAAAATTGGTGACTGGAGGTAAGCTCTTATCTTTCTGAGACAGAACTGCATCACTGCACACTGCTTTAAAGGGATAGTAATACTTTGTTATATCTTTATTTTATTTTGTAGGCATTAAAAAAACATGAAGAACGATATAAGTCTTATCTCTCAAGCCTTTATGGCTTGAGAGATATTCACAAGCAAAGTTTCCCCCTCCTGCCCCTTTTACCTAGTGTAAGCCATCTCTTCTCAGTTGTGGATTCTGGTTGTAAGACCAGACAGATAACAGAAGGGGACAATCTTCTTATCTTAATTGATGATTGTCCCTCTCTGCAGTCTACCTGGGCACCTCCCTTCTGCTTTGGTTGAACAGTGTTACATCAGTAAAAGGGCGGGAGGGGGATACCTTGTCATTGAATTACTCTTGAACTACAACTCTGACAGAACTGAAATAGCACTCTCCAAAGTCCAAATACTATGATGATTAATTAGAGCTGTTTTTATTATGAAACATTACTATCCCTTTAAATCTCCTGTGTCCCTCTCCAGCATTCAACCCCCTAATTCTGCCAGCCTAGGTGGGTGCTTATTAGTATGTTAATGCTTTCATCATCCATTTGTGCAAGTCTCAACTGTTTTGCTGCCTTGTGTAGCACAGTATATGAAATTATTTAATGTAATATTGAAGGCTACACTTAATTTGGTCCATCCATATCTATTATATTGTAGAGAAATTCCTTGCACACCTATCTGACATTCAAGAGCTTAACCCTTCAAAGACCATAGGGGTGTACATTGCATTCTGTTGCATAACCCTCAGTCCATAATGCGCAGCCAAGGGCTTCAATCAGTTTCCGTGTACCGAGTATTGGAGCAATGGTTCTCATCAGACCAGTCTTGGCGCATTTATGCGTCATTACAGCAAATGCAATGTGCTACATCTTTGCAAACATATTCACTAAGTTACATTGTTTTTGTTACATGTGTCACATACATTTTAATTTTCCAGCTACATAAGTCATCAAGACTTGAATAAGCCACTGTCTTGGTGTCATTAGAGATATTTGCCATGTTTGCCTTATCTTATATCTAAATAATAGATGCAGTTAACTGTGGTTATCTGCATTTAATCATTAAGGTTAAGTATTATCCCTACTTACTGTGCAGGAGTGGCATTCCTTTTACTGAATGGGATCAATCTTAGTTTAAGACTTTGCAGATATTATCTCACTGAGGCATAAGCTAATAGATTATAAGGGCACTAGTCCTAGTACTATTTTCTACTGTATACAATCAGATAAGACATATCTATTATGCAAGAGGTTAAACAAACACTTACAATCCCTTGATAGAAAGTTTTTCTAACAACTAACTGTGAAAAGAACATAATAAATACAAAGAATGCATTTATTAAAGCATATTTTCCACCAGGTACGTAAATACAGTTACTGACAAAAACATGTTTCAAGACAACCTTGAAAAATGCTCATGTATAAGAAGTAGACATTTTCTCTTTTTTTCACTGAAATTCATGTGGGAAAAGAATCCATTAAAGTCTCCACTTTTTTGGCATCAATTAAATTCCTGCTAGGCCTTTACCAATATCTGTCTGTGCTTTCTATGGTTGTAAGAATTCCCACTGCCCCACCTGTTATTGTCAGTGTCACTGTGTACAAATCAAACCCACACTGCCTGCAAACATTTAAAAAACTAGCTAGCACCAATATTCCTTAAAGAGATAGTAATGTTTCACAAAAACAGCAGCTCAAATTAATGTTCATAGTATTTGGGCCATGGACAGTTTTATTTCAGCACTGTCCGAGTTGTAGTTCAAGAGTAATTGAATGATAAAATATCCCCCTCCCGACCCTTTTACCTAGTGTAAGCCACCCCCCCTCAGATGTGGAATCTGGTCCACAGACCAGACAGCTCACAGCAAGGGACAATATTCTTACTGTGAGAACAATGAAAACCCTGCCCCCCTTTCAGGTTTTTCCCTTATGCTAATTGAAGATTGTCCCTCTCTGCAAGGCACCTCAACACCACCTTGCAGCTCTGATCTGAGCAGTGTTACATCAGTAAAAGGAAGGGGAGGGGATACTTTATCATTCAGTTACTCTTGAACTACAACTCTGACAGTGTTGAAATAACACTCTCCATGGCCCAAATACTATGAAGATTAATTGGAGCTGCTTTTATTGTGAAACATTACTATCCCTTTAAATCTGGTAACTCCAGCTCCCTCTATTTGCCTGTCTCTCTCTTCACAAGCAAGCATGAAAATATCAGCAGCTTTCTCTCCAAAGCACTGCAGTGTTAATTTTTGCACTAAAGTACAGGATAGATCAGTTAGCCTCAGAATCATCAGCTTGCAGAATGCAATAATGGATAAAGCACAGTAGCAGGTGCAGCACCAAAGTCCACCATACCACAATACACTGGTGAATCTATTCCACTTTTGTGCACTATCATCCAAATATAGTATGCTACCAAATAATTATCTTCACTACAATATATAAACTCTAGAAAGTGATAAGTACATAACATTTGAAGCACTACATCTTTTGATCTACCAATCAGTAACTCCGTTATTCTTATATGAAATGTACCAAAAATATCACCATTTATTTAAAAACAGAAATATCAAGTAAAACAATTCAAATTATCATATAGTATACATATGCTTTTATGGGTGATGTATCAAATACTATCACATACTGTACTGATGTACAGTTCCTCTTAGAGTAGTTGGACTCACCAATACCCCTGCTTAACTGACGCCACTGCTGAAGTACTTCTGAATCCAACACTTAAGTAGGAAGGATACAATAAACTAATACTTAAAGGGACAGTAATGTCCCAAAAATCATTTTTTTACAGTTATGTAGAGTTTAAAATATGAATCAAATCACTCTCAAACCCAATCTCTCTTACAGCTGACATCAGGTGAAGGGGAGGGACGGGGGAACTTTGAATCCCTATATCTCTCAAACCATAGTGGTTTGAGAGATAGGGTTTGGAGTGATTTGATTCATAACTGTAAAAAAAATTTGGGACATTACTGTCCCTTTAAATAAATCCTTTTATGATATTATAAAAATATTTTAAAGAATACAAAGTGAAAAATAATAAAAAGGTAAAAAATAATACACTAATGAAAAGTGAAAAATTGTCCAAAATGAAAATCCTAGTAAAAAATATTCTAATAATGTGATATATATCACAAAATAATCCATACTTTGTGTTTGTACTCCAATGTGAATCCTAAATTCAATAGAAATCACCGTGTTGATAAATTATCATTACTCTGTATCCTGTGTTTCAAATAATACTGCTAATTGGTCCTCTTCAGAAACATACATTTGTATCCATCAGTACTCACTTGAATTAAAATGCACCTCTCTTCAATTGCATATATCCCAGTAGAGGAGACACAAGATACAGAGTAATAATAATTTATCAACATTGTGATTTCAATTTATTTTAGAATTCATGCTGGAACATGAACACAAAGTATGCATTATTTTTTGATATATAATATATCATATTACTAGTATAATTTTTTACTGTGATTTCTATTTTGTGCAATTTTCCACTTTTCATTAATGTATTAATTATTGGCTTTTATTATTTTTTACTTTATATTTTTTTATTTTTTTATTATATTTTTATACACAAGATGCACCATAATCATAGAAGGGTTTATTTAAGTATTTGTTTATTGTATCTTTCCTACTTGGGTATGGGGTTCAGAAGTACCTCAGCAGTGGTGCCAATTAAGCAGGGTTATTGGTGATTCCAGCTAGCTACTCTAAGGGCCATATGTTCAAAGAAGTTTCGAAATAGCTTTTGTCATTTGTAACGACTTTTCCAAGTACAGTGTCATTGGGATCATTAATATTTTCAGAGAGTGCCGGTTGTGATTGGAAATATGTTGTTTGTCCTGACTGAAACTGTTATATGGAACGACAAAAAAATGTCTTAACTAAAGACAAAAATGTCTTAAAAAATGTCTTAACAACAAAAATGTCTTTAAAAATGTCTTAACTAAAGACAAAAATGTCTTAACTAAAGACAAAAATTCTCACATTCAGAACTTCACATTCCCTTCACTTTTTTCTTAATGTACAAATTTTGTCTTTTGAAAGACATTTTTTTGTCGTTAGTTACGACAAATTTTCTTTTCCTCTATACGACATCGGAGAATAGTTTTGCCACGCCCTAACCACGCCCCTTTGCCCGTCAATTCTGGAGTTGTGTCGTACGCAACGGACATAACTATTTTTTTGACGTATACTCTATAGAAAATATGTAGTTCATACATTCAATGACTTATTTTTGTCTTTCATACGACAATTTTTTGGTCGTTATCCCTTTGAACATATGGCCCTAAGAGGAGCTTACATCACTTTGATATACAAGAATATGCATAGATAGTATTTAATGCATCTCCCACACAAGTGTATGTATACTATACTACAATACAAACTTGTCCCTTGTAGTATAAAAACCTACCGGAGTCAAGCTTTTTCTGTACTTTTGCCTGTGAGTTTACTTGCTCCTGCTCTGTAATTATCTATGATCTTTTTTCTTGAGACATCTCTTTGGCCGAAAAGCAGCAAAACCAATACTGCAGTGCAGGAGTATAGTGTTTATCTGGGAGCATTCCTGAGCCTAGTTCTAGTCCTGTTTGAGTCATGTTATGACACTTGCCTTGCATTGTTGACTATTATCTGCCTGTCACCTGCACTGACCCAAGCCTGTTTGCCATCACCCATGACTTAGATGTGCATTGCAGCTCCAGTCCTGGGTTAACCAGCTTTTCGGTAAATGACCTCCTACAACTGATGTTGTTTGCCAGGCTTGCTTGTATTTATTTCTAGCAGTGACATCCTCTATTGCATTGCCCGATGTGGACTCTACAACAGGTGGATCTACAGCCCTGGGCCAAGTGTCATAATAGCAGATCAAGTAAGTGGCTAACCTGTTTTTGTATATTCAAAGTGTTGATCCTTTCCATTTCTACTCCTGTCCTGTGTCCAAGTGCCACTATTTGCATTATTTCTACCAACCCAGGACAATGATCCCAGTAGCCTAGCACATTTTTCTGAGTCCTGTATGGTGAGTCCAGCATGACAATGGAGAGCTACTCTGGAGCAGAATAATGGACAAATAAACAGTCTCAGTTCCTATTGATTTAAATTGTGCTTTTAACCCCATGAAAGCTAGAGAGGCATCCAAAGCATTTCTAAGCCTACATTATTGCAAAATAAATAAATAAATAAATAACATAACATAAAAATGGTTATAAGTGGGAGTCTTCATGATCTTATAAGAAACAAAATATGTTTTATACTGCAGAAGCATCAAACAAACAAAACACAAAATACCAAAACTTATTGGCTGTTGTCTTGGCTATGACATTGGTCTGAACCATTTTTTAATCCAGAGTTAGGTAATCACATTTCTTTGTTGGTGCTTTGTCTACTGTCTCCATGGCTTGTTATATATGCAATACATTGGCTAGTAAGTGTTCAAAACAGCCATTCTAGTCCCTTTATTTTGCAATACAGGAAATACTCCAGAAGTTAAGAAGAGAACATCACATGCTCTGGGCTCAAGAAGAATACAATGAGTTTCCCTGTTTGTTAAAAATAAACAATGCTATTGCAACATATGGTTTCCTAGCATTTTGTGGTTTCTCCAGTTATGATTCCTGTCTTCTGAATATAAAGTAAATCTCTGTAATCTATTTCTTTTCTTTTTAACTGTGTATTAAGATTCTGCACCAATAAGAATGTGTAGTTAATCTTAATATAAATTATATATATAGTTTCCTTTTGTAATGATAATGTGCACCTGTCTTTCATTTAATATTGCATTTGGGGTTTGCTACATGCTTGTAAACTATCAATAATTCAGAAGCATAACTAGAATGATTCCTAAGTATAATTGGCCAGTGGGCAAATAGACCTGGACCTAGCTTGACCATCAGGGTGAGTAAGGAGGAGAAGGGCAGATATAATCTGCAAGGAGGGTTAAACTACTAGTAAGGATGGGTGAAATTTTTGCCTCAAAATAGAAACAGGCAAAAAAAGGGCACTCCCAACCAAGCAGGAAATTTCCTTAGAAAAATACATATTTTCCCCTTCTTATTGCATTGAAGTCAATGGTAAGACTGAATTTTGCCCCACCTTTTCCGGCAGGTTTAATATAAAAATGTCAGGTTTGCAGCATGTCATTCTGTCTTTATTAGACAGAGAAACACAACACAATGGCGCTCTTTAAAATTGGCAATTAAATTGAAGATGGAGTTTAGTTTAGGGAGTCTGGTGGACAGACAATTTGTTCTCTGTTATGGGAGTTTGGGGAATCTGATGGAGTTTGAAGGGATAAAGGAGATTTATCCCAAATACTCCAAATTCTTGTGGGACTGAGAAGAGACTATAAGGAGGTACAAGTACCTTCCTGAGCTAGCTGAGCCTCTGTCACTGAGTGACTGAGAGAATATTTAGAAGACTGACACTCGAAAGACCAACAATGCATTGCGTACCCCTCTGGCACTCAAAGGGTTAAATGACACTGACTCCCTCAACAGCCAAAAGAAGATGGAGCAGCATATTTAGAAAGGTCAATTGTCATCTGTGCTGTAAAAAAAAAAAAGACTGCAGTGAAACTGCAAGAGAAAGGAAGCAGCAGCTGAAATCCTTAAGACAATAGTTACATACTAACAAGGGAAGAAGCAGTTGCTCATAGAGTATGTTTTTTTTTGTAGATAGTGATAGAAGCATTTAATAAAAAAAATAAAATCAAACTATTTTGACTGAAAGGTGACAGAGACAGGTACACTGACATGAAACAACACACATAATCAGATTTGTTGTGTACTTCACTATTATAATACATACTAGTTTAATACTAACATACTAAAGGCAGGGGTAGGGGGAAATGGGTAGATTCAGTACAGGGACATGTTAGTAAAGTGGTAGTCCAAACACTGACTGCAGACATGGTTGCAGCAGTGTGTGAACTAAATGATGGTGATCCTTCTCCTCCTGAGTAGGTTGTTTGTCAAACTCCCTTAAAAAGTTCCACCAAGTCAATAATATTAATAAACCATCTAAGAACTTGAAGATGACAACGAGTCACATTCTAGTGTTGATGGCATAATATACCTGTCCTGAATGTAGCAGTGAACGTTCTGAAAATCCTTCTAATGAGGAAAGTAAAAATATATGTTTAACACTTCAAAAAGCCTAGAGGAATATAAAAATAGCGAGGAAGAAGCAGTGATTCTGGCAATGAACTAATTATAGAAGATGACGATGATCAGGTTGATCTAGAATATATCTCTCCAGCATCCTCCTCTTCATTGGATACAGATGAAGTTGAGAGTGAAAGAAATTATTATATGGCCAGAAGATTAGCTGAAAGGCAAAGGTTCAATCTTCCATAACTGAAAATGAGCACTGTGCCTGTTTATAAACTGTTCGAGAAATCAATTGGAACGTCTGACTCTGGACAAGTATAGAAGCCAAAAAGTACACAATCATCTAGTCAATTATCATCAAGTTCAACCTTCACCCAGCCACACATACACACTAAGCTTGAGTAACCAGCAACACAGGTCATCAACATAGCGATGATGCATGCCACTTCTGCAGTTGGAAGCTAGTAGTACAATCACAGCAACCTCTAGCCCCAGTGGTAGTAGTAGCCCTTCAAGAACCCCTCAGTCTATGAAGTCTACAGTATGGAGGTCAGTTATGATCCAAAAGCTAAACATGTTGCTTATCTGTTGTCTGTGTAAGAAGCATGGGGAAAGCTGGATCACACCTAGGCACCTCCTCATTGATTGGTAGACACACCATCAACATGTCAGAGGTGCCACTACTAGCATCAGTAGGAGTAGCCTTAAAAGTTCATGGGGCTCTCAAGCACATACCAGAAGTGCTGTTGATGTGTCCGAGAGTGTGCCAAGATTTTCTTCCTTTAAAATAAAACCTATAGTTACTGCTGCAGAAGAGTATGACTATCTTGTAGGCGATGACGAGTCAAAGTGCCCACACATCCCAATGCCACCCTCACCAGTTTCACAAATCCTGTTGTTAAAGCAGAAAAAGTTACACATGTACTGACAGTGCCAACACTAACTTTCTGGGTTCTTGGAAGGAATCTAAAATTTACAAAAATAATCTCAAAGTAAACCTGTGGAATGGTAACATTTCCAAAATGTTAGCAGTTGAGTAGAAACATGTAATGTTTTGCACCCCACTGACATATCCCACTCCTGGCTCTCACCCCAGTACTGTGTCTCTCAGATTCTTATGTAAGTGGGTCCTTCAGATGATTCTTCTTTCTTCACAGAAATTATATTGTAGGGTATGATTATTTGGCTATTAAGAAAGTGACAAATTGTCACAAAATGCGGTTAGCCGCATTTTGTATATTTTCACCTAGATTTTAACCAGTTTGTTTGTATTGAAGAAATACAAGAGACCTCTTTTATAACTCATTTATTGTTTTTTTTATGCAATAAATATTTGTTGCAATATATCTGTGATTTACTGTTTACTACCATAAGAATAACAATTATAGAGATTCACTGGCCTCAGTGAAAGATCTTGCAAACTAACCCCTAAGGGTGTCAGTAAGTGGTATAGCTGGTCTATGCTGCTGGAGTGCTTTACTCCACGCAAGCCAGACCCTACTATACAATTTAAGTGTGTGAAAAAAGAAGAATCATCTGAAGGACCCACTTACATGAGAATCTGAGCGACACCAGACTGGGGCGAGGACCAGTGAATGCCTGACATCATCTAGAGGCAGGATATTGCCTCTGAAGAATGTGAGTAGAATAATTGTAATTTCCATGGTTTTGGTGTTGGCTTTGTTTGTGCTTTGGTGGTGACCCAACCCACTTGGAGTGAGCAGTGGCTACCCGTGGATAAATGTGATTTATATCTTTCTATGGGATAAGAACTCTGGTGACTTTTTTAATTTGGTATATATATAATTTATATTTAGTTTGGAGGTCTTGTGTTCCATCTTGAAGAGAGGTGCAGGAATTGTTTTGGAGATTTTTACAGAAAGAAAAACCTGACAAAAATTTTTAGCAGGCCTCAAGCTTGCAAAAAACAAGCCCTGAAAAAAAAATTGTATGCTTCTGGGCCAGGGCTGACAGTGCTAGATGGTGTTGGCTTATGCCACTAGTGACATTCTGGCATTTGCTACTGATGTAAGTACTATTGCTTATTTTGTCTAAGAAAGAGCAAGCGGATTAGGCTGCTCCATGGGACTGGGATCATCAGCACTGATGTGAGACAGGCAGTGGAAACTATGATGCTTCCACTTGACACTAGCCCTTGTGCTGCTGAGGCAGTAGCAACAACAAATCAAGGCCTAATACTCCTTCATGTGCATCTGGAGAGAAGAAGTTGGCCAATTATGCTTCTCCGTCACCTCTAAAATCAAGAATGTGTTAAAATATTATGTTATTCCCTTGACAGCAGGAAGGAACTGTGCCTTATCATCAGTGTGAGTAAGGAAACATTCTGAAATAGGGGAAGAAATTTGTATTACAACAACTGACACATCTGCTCTCATATTAAGCAACAAGCACAACTACAACCAACCACCCTGATGCTTAGGTCAGCAGTTTTAAACCCTTCCCCAATAAATCAAGTACTGTGCTGTCACTATGGCCTTTGTTCACTCTTGTAAGGGCTTGTTATGTCAAGAAAACGTAATAAAAATAATGAATCCTCCATGTCAATAGCTTAGCTTATTCAGTGGGATAGAATGCCTGCAGATGCTCCTTGACTCCCTGCATTCAATTGCTCTCCACCACATTGCCAGGTGTGATCTGTGCACCACACTATGTTCAATGGATCAACATGAACTTCCAGATCCTTACATCCCCAGGTTAACTATCAGCTGTGGAGGAGATTACTGTAACGGTTTGTTTGACACACAGACACAGTAGGTTTGGATAAAACACAATTTTATTAAACAATTAAGATCACAATAACCCTCACAGGTCCTGTAATATACACTTAATATAGTACAGCCACTAGACAGGTTATACAGAGGTAAGCCCACACAGGTCCAGTATAAGTAAAGAGTCCATAGAACAATATACTGACACAGGTCAGGCAGATCTTGTGTGAGTCCCTGTATATCGTCATTTGGCAGCAGAGGCGGCTCTCCCTGGAACTTCAAATACTCTCCGAAAGGTACGCACAAACTCCCTGAAGTTCCTAGTGCAGGGTTTAGCATTCTCCCACAGGGGGTTGGCCCATGCCAGGGCTCTGCCCGTCAATGAAGATATCATGAACCCCGCCTTGCTGCGGTCATTAGGAAAGGCGTGGGGGGTTAACTCCAGAAAAATCTCGACATGATTAATAAACCCCCTGCACAGTGTGGGTTCGCCATCATATCTGAGCGGTAACAGCGGAGGAGGTTAACCCTTTAACCGAGGCCACATGTGCCATGGATTGAGTCTCTGGTGTCAAAATGGGGGGGGGCCACTGGACTCTGAGCTGGTTTATCGAGGTGAGCAGTGCGCTCAAGGATAGTTTGTATGGCCAGTGCCAACTGGTCCAAACGCTGCTCATGTTAGTCCATCCTCCAATGGATGTTCTGTGCATTTCCATCACCTTTACTGTCTGAGGTCATGGCCCTTTCGTACTGTAACGGTTTGTTCGACACATAGACACAGTAGGTTTGGATAAAACACAATTTTATTAAACAATTAAGATCACAATAACCCTCACAGGTCCTGTAATATACACTTAATATAGTACAGCCACTAGACAGGTTATACAGAGGTAAGCCCACACAGGTCCAGTATAAGTAAAGAGTCCATAGAATAATATACTGACACAGGTCAGGCAGATCTTGTGTGAGTCCCAGTATATTGGCACTGCATGGGTTAATAGCAGACAGAGAATGTTGACAGGCCCTTGTATGGTAAGGCCTTTTAAGGAGCTCAAACAGATGTGAGAGCTTTAATATGAGTAACGCCCAAGAATATGGATACCAGACAATTGTGGACTGCCTTAGCAGTAACGGAGGCTGAGCAACTTGAGCACTGCCGTAGCAGTAATGGAGACTAGGCAACGTGAACACTTCCATAGTAGTAACAGAGACTGAGTGACTTAGACACTGCCGTAGCAGTAACGGAGACCAGGCAACTTGAGCACTGCCGTAGCATTAATGGAGACTGAGCCACGTGAACACTGCCGTAGCAGTAACGGAGACTAGGCAACAGGATACTGCCGTAGCATTAACGGAGACTGAGCAACTGATGCACTGGCATGGCAGTAACGGAGACTGAGCAATAGGGGCACTGCCATAGCAGTAGCGGAGACTGAGCCACTTGAGCACTGCCGTAGCAGTAGCGGAGACTAGGCAACTGGACACTGCCGTGGCAGTAACGGAGACTAGGCAACTGAGCACTGCCGTAGCAGTAACGGAATCTGAGCAACTCGCCCTGAGAGGCACCCAACCTGTAACGGTTCGTAAGGCAACCAATAGGAATGTCGCTGGGGCGACACGGAGGCAACCGAGACCAAACTGCACAGCTGTCCACAGACAGCGAAAGATAAGCACTACCCTTAACCGGAGACCGGTCAGGGCATGCAGAGGAGGCAGCAGCCCAACCGGGCGGAGTCACACAAACAGGAACGTAGAACAATCCAAATCGGTACATGGAGGAGGAGCCTCAGCCAATCCAAGTCGGTACACGGAGCAGGAACGTCAGCCAATCCAAGTCGGTACACAGAGCAGGAACATCAGCCAAGCCGGGTCGATTTAAAGGAGATGAGAAGCAGAATGGTCAGGCAGTCCGGGTCGGTGCACAGGCAGGAAATGAGATGCAGAGTAGTCAGGCAGGCCGGGTCGATACACTGAGAGCAAACAATAATCAGGAACAAGCGCTGGTACTGGCACACCACGAAAGGGCACCGGAGATGTGCCAGAACCCAGTATTTAAGGACAATACTGGGCGGGACAATCCCAGTTCAGCCAATAGGTGTAAAGCAGGAGTGTAGACTGACAGAATGTTGCTGAATAGCACGGGCACCGTGATAATAACAGGGGCAAAGGTGGTGCACCAGGAGGGAAAGAGAACCCTGAGGGTGCCGTGGCAAGAACATTGGGTACATTTTCCAGCACCTGGACCCTAGCATAATAAAACAACGACGATGCAGGAATCATTGACCCTTCCACACTGGATTTCTTTTGTTTTCCACTGGAATTTTCTTCTTTGTTCCCTTGAGGAGGCACGAGAGGCACAGTGATATCATCTCTCTTTTTTTGGGTGGGGGAGGTTTGACTTCACGTGCTTAACACGAACGTCTTGGTGTCTATGTTGCGTGCGCTTTTTGAGGGCAGATGTGTGAAGGTGTGTGAATAGCACACAGAGCAGTTGACTATGACTGCACTGTCCCTGCCCTAAAAGAAAAATATTCCCATACTCGTGATTTTAGTGAGGGGAGAAGTGGAGAACAATGGCCTTCTTTTCCAGAATCACATTCAGTGGCTGGGGCAGGTTCTGCTGCTGCCTAAACATCAGCACTAGACCTATGACCAGGCGTAGTGGTGACAAATAGAACCTGTCATACACACATATCACTGCTTCCTGAACCCAGTCTCATGGTGGCCATGGTGGTCTGTGGTACACTAGTCTGCTCATCATTATCATACTGCTGCTATGGCAGATGAACAACTCAGCAGCAGGAATTACAGTGGCAGTAAACTCCACTGCTGTTGCTGGTGGTGATGCCCATCCCCAATTGCATCTTTCTCCCTTTCCTTATCACTTTCTATCAAAAATACCTTCATTGTCTCTTCCACACCATCTGCTCTGCCACCACCTTACAGAGGGTCCCCTGTTGTCACACTGACTTGTCATCACCTCAGAAGAAGGCAAACTGGCAGCAGTAGCAGCAGGCACAGGCAGCTGACATGGGCTGCTGGCAATTTCCACCTTCTTCAGTATACTTCCCCAGAGGGACAATGTTGGGTGACTAGGGTACAGTGAGTCAGGGAAATGTGAGCTCCCTTTCATGTTGGTGCTGCTATCAGTAGCAGAGTCCACAAGTTTCTCTTGTTGCTGCTGGTCATAGTGCTAGCCACTTTTGCTCTCTCTGGGTTTTTATAGTTTGGGGCGGGAAGTTTCGCCACCATTGAAAAATAGGAGCGAAATGGAACTGTTCTTGGGGGAAACTTTGTCATATCAGAGAAGTGACATAAAATACGTTGGATCCACAGCCCTCTCAAACTCACTTTGCAAACTCATCTGGGGTTTTTTGCACTAGATAAGTCCTCCATTTACATAATTTTTTATTATAATGTAAGTCTTCTGGTTTTAATTGCACCACACTGGGAGCCACAAACATTATAAAGAGCACATTTTTGTGTCTCTTGCTCCTCCAACGAGTTTATTATAACATCTCTTCAGGGAATTTTTTATTTTAATTTTAGATAGGGCTTTATAGGTGTATTAAAGTAGGACTTGACTTTGAGTGAGATACCTCGACACTGTGGCAATCTTACCCAGGACTTGGCTAATACCAAAATCTAACTTATTTACTAAGAAATATTATATATGCCCATTACACACATCTAATTTTTATGTAGAGGAGCGCAGGTTTGTCTTTCTGTCTATAAAATACATAGGTTTCTCTACTGGTGAGAATTCCAGTGAGAAAAGTGGAAAAACTTGCTTTTTTCATGAATATCCTCCATAGAACAAGACATTTCTTTTCATCCATTCCTAACCACTAGGATGCTTGGAAGGTAATACACTGCTTTACAAATATATATAATATAGCAAAATATGCATGAAATACTCATGGGGAATGAAATGAAAAATAGCTTGGGTAGCCACCATCAGGATCTCTACATTTTAGTTTTTTTGTGCCATTACAGAGTAGACATTTTTATTTGCATATTAGTCTGATTCTGTCATTATGGACAGTACAATGGTGAATTGATTAGTGAGGATAAGGCTATGGCTGACACCTTAAATACATTATTTTCTTCTGCATATTGAAAGGAAACAACAATGGCAAGCTATGCGCAAACAGACAAAACCACATAATTTCCTCCATCATGTACATGGCTTACTGAGGACAAAGTCCAAAAGAGACTGGAAAAGGTTATAGGGAATAAAGCACCAGGGCCTGATGGTATACACCCAAGGGTACTTAAGAAACCTAGTTCAGTAATAGCATACTTATACTTAACATTTATTGATTCAATTTCATCAGGCATACTGACCTGTGATTGAAGGAAAACTGATGTAATAACTGTTCAAAAAGGTAGTAAGATCCAAACCACAAAATATAGAACTGTGAGCTTGACTTCCATAGTGGGTAAGATATTACCCATAGTCTTCAGAACTATGTGAAGACCAACAATATTATTAATAGGAGCCAGCATGGTTTTATGAAGAATAGATCATGTCAAACTAATTTACTTGCATTTTTACAAAAGGGCGAGTAGTAATCTTCGAAAGGGAATTGATGTTTTATGTAGTATACTTGGATTTTGCAAAAGCAATTGATACTGTGTCTCACAACATACCTTACTGCATAAGTTTTGGTTTGGGAGTTGATATCTGTGCATCGATAATTGGTTAAAGGGGGGAACTTTCACCCTCAAAACACTTAACTTCATTGGATGTACCTTTTAAAATTGCTTATAGATTGTATTTTGTTTCCAAATCTGAACACTTTATTAGGTATAGCCTCTTAAACATTAACTACTGACGTCACCAGTTCCTGTTCCTGCGGTACAAGCTGTACCGCACAGCTCTGCTGGATGTCCCCTCAACTGAAATTCTTCCACCTCCCTCTGATCCCCGTTCTCTATAGGAGTGAGTGCGCTCCCATCATTACACTTATGTGAAGGCCTAGAAAATGTTTGTGTGATTTATACCTCATGCCTGTATTATTTTCCCTTAAGCCTTTGAGTGCCATAGGGTTGTCGGACACCCTTATGGCACTCTAAGGCAAAATGGATTGTCAATGTTACAACAATGTTACTACTTGTTTATTAGTCCATTCCTTCGCCCACAGATGCCTACAAACTATATAGATGCTACCTCCAGAGACCTCAGAGACATTCACCAGTGCTGCTCTACACTTCCTTTGCTTTCCCTTTCTGCAGCCACCAAGATCTTGCTTTATACTTGTGTCAGAGCTCCCACACATCCTCCCCACACACCCAGTAGAGAGCGGGTCACCCGTCCCCAAGCCCTACCTTCCCTTCTATCCAGACAATGTCAGGCTCAACCAGGAGGAAGGAAGAAACAAAAACAGGGAAATACAAGAGGTCTAAGTGTAACAAACTGGATAAAAAAATAAATACTTTTAATCAACAGTTTCAATAAAAAAAAACGAGACATGTAAAATTTGATAGCGTGCTGGAATTTAGCACTGAAATACTAGTACATAATTAAAAGTTACAGGAATAATCAAGTGAAACTAAATATATCAATGGTAAGTTGACTATTAGAAAGGACGCCAACAATGTTCCAGAGCCAAATTAGTTTTCAAAGCATAACCTAGTTGGAGTACATATATAATCCATGGGGGACAGTAGACGGAATCAGGAATAAGTACTGCTAATGGGTGTACTTGATAGAATGGTACAAGGATGCTGAATTTGAAGCAGTAGAGTATGATGTATGTAAGGGGAAAAGAACGCTACAGATTCATGACAAGCATATTTCTTGTAAGCATCTGTCTACAAGGGGAGGACGAATTTGTAGCTTTATTATACCCTTACATACCATCAGACTTTACTGGTTCAAATTCAGCATTGTTGTACCTTTCTGTCAAGTACAACCAACAGCAGTACTTATTCCGCATACCGTCTACTGTCCCCCATGGATTATATTGTACTCTGACTAGGTTATGCCTTGAACAATAATTTGGCTCTGGAACATCGTTGGTGTCCATTGCTACATTTAGTTTCACTTGATTATTCCTGTAACTTCATTATGTACTAATATTTCAGTGCTGCATTTCAGCACATTTTATCTTTATTTCAGCTTGTTTTATTGAAATTGTTGATTAAAAGTATTTATTTTTTATCCAGTTTGCTACACTTAGACCTCTTTTGTTTTGTAGGGAGCTCCTACACCGGAATAAAGCAAGATCCTGGAGGCGCTAGAAAGTTAAACCAAAGGAAGAGTAGGTCAGCAACGGTGAAGGTCTCTGAGGTCGCTGGAGGTAGCAGCTCTATGGTTTGTTGGCATTTGAGGGGGGGTTTAATCCAATTAGGGGGGGAGTTGGAACATGAAAATTCCACTTTAAATGTTAGAAGGCAAAGATTTGTTGTAAATGGTACCTTTTCAAATTGGTCTAAATTGTAAGTGGGATGCCAAAGGATTCAGTCCTGGGCCCAATGCTTTTGAATTTTATTATTAATGATCTAGAAGTGGGAATTGAAAGTCATGTCTTAATCTTTGCTGATGACACTAAGCTGTGTAAGGAAATACATACAGAGCAGGATGTTTGGGCAGAAAAGTGGCAGATGAGGTTTAATGTAGATAAATGTAAGGTTATACATTTGGGCTGTAGAAACAAACATGCTACATATACACTAAATGGGAAATTATTGGAGACATATAATTCAAGAACGATTTAGGAATACTGATAGACAATAGACTTCACAGCAGTGTGCAGTGACACTCAGCTGCGGCAAGAGCAAATGTAGGGTACTATCTTTCATAAAAATGGGTATAGAGGATCAAAGACAATTCTACCTCTACCTCAGATATTATTGAACTAGAAAAAGTGCAGAGACATGCAAACAAAACTGATAAAGGGATTGGAGGATCAGTATGACGGTTGGCATCAAAGCAGACATGATGTTGATCCAGGGAAATATGTGACTGCCATTTAGTCAGGAAGACATTTTGTTACCGACTTGGGGCTTAATTGGAAATGGCTTCAATGGGGTTTCTGTTGCCTTCCTCTGGATCACCAGGGGTGATTTAACATTTACTGAACATGATACATGTCTTTTTTCACCCTCAACAACTATGTTGCTATCTTTCAAAATGCTAGTCACCTCTTTTCTACAAGAAATTTAACAGAAAACCTCAGACATATGATTTGACCTTTTTTGAGCCTTTTTTCCTCAAATGAGAAACATGTTAAAAACAGCCCTTTCTGGAGTGCAGGAAAATTCCACCATATTAAGTTCTTTTAAATAAATCAATAATTTTACCCAGTGAGGACAGTTTTCCCCATGTAGTTCCACCATGCTAGTATAAAAAGGGTTTCCGTTTCTACTCTATGTGGGAGAGGGAGAAATCAGGCAAAAAGAGTAAGCCTAAGTTGGTGGTAGCCACTGCCATCTGGTCTCTGGGTGTCAGTTGTGAATGGAAATTAAAAAAAAAATAGAAAAGTAAAATAAGTTTGACTCATAAGTGACAGCCAGCCAGGAGGCAGGTGATCCTTTCTAGCTGAACTGGTTGAACAACTTGACATACTGTGTACCTAATAGACACTGAATGTGACATCAGCAAGAACAAAAGGGACACGCATATACATGGGAATCCGGTGGTTATTGTTACACTTTGAGTGCGAGAGAGGTATCCAATGCACTCCCTGGCACTCTGAGAATTAAATTTAGACCTCATGAGTGGAATCAGGACCCCTCCTGATGTCCCCCCTAGCTACTGATCCCCCAAATGATTTGGCTGGGAGATCAATACAGGCGACACATGGGAGCAGCATGGCTCCCTTGCTTCCATCCCACCCAAACTACAGGGCAGGAGTAGGCAGGATTGGGAAAAAGCATTCCTCATCATCATTAACATGATGCGGAAGGCTTTACCTGATCCCTTCCACTCTTACCCAAACTTTTGGGTAGGATAGAAGCCAGGCAGTCCTGCTGCTCTCCAACATCATCATTATTGACCTTCCAGGTGAATCGCTGGGAGATCAATAACTGGGGGGACATCAGGAGGTGTCCTCATGCCACAAACAAAGTATCCAAGTTTTTCTTTTAATGCAGCCACAGCATGCTGGTTATACCAGACTATGCAGTGGCTGTGCTTAGACCTTACAATGTACAGGCCTGGCACAGTGGGAACAGCTGGCCAAGTACATACATTATATGTCTATACAAGGGGGTTTCTTTTTTCAGCATCAATAACTATGTACGTTATGTAACATAGCAGTAATAAATCTCTCCAACTTGTGAAAGTCCAAAATTAAGTTTTATAAACTTAAAATTGTAGATTACATTATTATGTTACATCTTTCCTTCCTTAAGCACGCAGTGCCAAAATTAAAATAAATCCTTTACATAGGCCAAAGGCCTAAGTTACATTGCCTTGATAATTATTATGGCTGGTTTTAGCTAAAAGATTCAGGGCTCGATCCAAATGTTGGAGTTAAAAATGCCGGTAGGGCGAAATGGATACCGACCGACAAAATAAAATGTTTTGTTTGGTAGTCAAATTTTCTACCGGCATTAAGGTCAACGGACGCTAGGCCACAAAAATGGTCTTGTGGCCAAATGTCCATTTTGTGCATTAAGTTCCCAAAACGCTGCTAAATACTGGCAGTTTTGGGAACCTCAAAGGAAAAAAACTAACAATCGGTGCCTGACATACTGTCAAGCACCGATCGTTACCTAATCTGTGTTACTCTTACCTGTCATCCACTGTTTGTCTCCTTCTATCTTCATTCTTTCTTTCTTCTCTTCTATCTTTTTTCTGTAAAAAAAAACAGACAAGTATAAGTCCAAAGCATAAATATCCGGCACACTAATACATAGTTTAACCCATTGCTTTGCAAAGTGTTGCGTACCCCTCTGGGACTCAAAAGGGTTAAAGTATGCAGTAGTTTGATGGGTCTGCAATATAAAAATGCCCCCATGCATAGTACATTGTGTCCAAGTTAAGCCAAAGAAATAAAATTAGCATAATAAAAGGTCTCAAAAAATATACTTAGATTTAATAATTGTAATTGCTGTCTCCGCCACTGTGTGCGGCCACTGAGGCGATAGCAGAGACAGAATCATGTGCCACTGTCCCCCCCTTCTCATGTGCATGGGCCGATGCCCGCTCTGCTCTGAGGGAATTGGAATTGAGACTGCTCTTATATATGTGCAGTCTTACCTCCAATTCTCTCACAGACTTTGGCTGGGATATGCGTGTGCACCTCGCAGCCAAACAGTTTAAAGCACAGCAGCTCAAAGCTGATTGGCTGGGAGGTGCGTAAGCATATCTCAGCCAATGACTGTGAGAGAATTGGAGGTGAGGCTGCTCATATATAAGGGCAGTCTCAATTCCAATCCCCTCAGAGTGGGCAGCAGCTCCTGCAAATGAGTAGGGGGGGACTGTGGCGCATGATTCTGTGTCTGTCACCACCTCAGTGGCCACACACAGCAGCGGAGACAGAGATTACAATTATTAAATCTAAGTATATTGTTTTGGGACCTTTTATTATGGCAATATTATTTCTTTGGCTTAACTTGGACACAATGTACTATGCATGGGGGCATTTTTATATTGCAGACCTGTCACACTACTGCATACTTTAACACTTTTGAACCCCAGAGAGGTACGCAACACATTCCTTTGCAATGCGTTGAGTACCCCAAGGCACTCAAGGGGTTAAACTATGTATTAGTGTGTTGGATGTTTATGCATTGGAGTTATACTTGTCTGTTTTTGTTTTTTTTACAAAAAGAAGACAGAAGATAGAAGAGAAGAAAGAAAGAAGAGGACCAGGAAGCTGAGGACTCCGCTGGACATCAGGATTAATGGTAAGTGTTACTTGTAATGCAATGTTTTTTTTTTAACTTAGTCGGGTTAACCCTATGAATGCTGGCGGGGTAATTATACCCCACTGACACTCATAGGGTTAATTCTACTAATGTCTGGCACTTTTTCATACTTTGGAAGAAACAGCCGTCTCCGACATTTGGATTGAGCCCTCAGTCTAACAAAAAGGTTTTTTTTAGCTCCAGCACTAATTGATTTAAAGTGAGTAAGCGCACAGTAAATATTTTCATATACATATTTGTTATGAACAATAATCCCATTAAAACACACCCAAGTCAATGAGGGAGATGCACTAAGGAGTGATAAAGAGGTGATAAAGCGGAGATGACTTTTCCAGTGATATCACTTCTCCAAGCCCTATGTTTTTCTATAGAGCTCCAACTTTGTAGATCTTAGTGCATAAGCTCTTTAGAGTAAACATAGGACTTGGAGAAGTGATATAAATCGAGAAGCCATCACTGCTTTATCGCCTTTTTATCATACGTTAGTGCATAACCCCAAATGTCTTGATATTCTGACCTTTGGTGTTCCTATATCAACTCCTTAAACTCCAGACAGTTACTCAAGATCAGTGGCACCTAGTGAAGACAAAGCAGTTAAGTGAGTATATTCATAAAAGCATAACAGCAATGTATCAAAACTTTAAACATTACTGGGAATAGGATAGTAGGGACTTAGACTCATGGACCGTGAAGCAAAAGAGTGGGCTGGTATAACACTGGTTGATCAATAATTTTCGTGTGTGTGCTCTAATCAGATCAGGACTTTCTTGTTCTTCATCTTTAGAGATGACACCTGTCTGATCAAAGTTCAATAGCCTCCCACTCCATACGTTACTATGAAGATATCCAGTGCTGTTGCTGAATCCCCTTCTTCATGACTGTATGTAAACACTTGTATTGAACAACCAATATGAACACTATACTTAAGCCACACAACAAGGAAGTAAGGCAAATCATTATCACATTTTACTGTCTCTCTCTCACATTTTACATCCTCCTTTGACTTACATCTCCCTTTTGCAACTTTTTCTTATTCATTCACTCTCAGACTTCCTCTGTTTTTCATAATCTTGTTTTTCTAAACATAGAAATAGATATTGTCAGCATTGCAAGTAACAACCGATTGTTCTTGCACACTCAGTTTCCTATCTATGTAAGAAGCTCAGTCTTGTGTAATCCACAGAATATCATTATGTTAATCCCAGCCATTCTGAAACCCCCCGATTAGCTCCAGCCACTTGTATCGGGAGGCTATTTCATGAATCTGCTATCACCCTTAACACAAAGTTGTACATGTGCTTATTACTAAAAATAGAGTGAAATTATTCTGTAGATTTCTCAGTCATATGACGTTGGTATTTTTTTAATCAATTAGATAGCTGGAAAAAGAAATCACATGATGTCTAGATTAAAACAAAAAAATGTTTGTTCACTTATCTGCAGATTCCAATTATAGCATATTCCTGTACAGGCCAGGTCTGCTGATATTATGGCCTGTTTTCCCTTACTCTCTCCTCCCTCCCACTTCCCCTGCTCTCTGCCATTTTTTCTTTCATGCACTGCCATCTCCATTCTTAGTTGCTCCCCTCCCTCCTTCTCTTTCTTCCTCACGATTTAGATTTAAGAATTGTAGGGCATGTTTTAGGAACTCCAGACCACTCTCCCATGCTCTAATACCCTTGCCCTGTTCCACAGTCTCTCCCACTATCTAATGCCCCTTGCTTTCCAACACTGCTGCCATCTCGAGTTCTCACACTATTGGTGTCTCTTTTCTACACTCCATCTCTCTGTCTTCTGCCCTCCCTCAGTTCCTTCCTATCCTTTGCCTCATTCCCCCTGTCACACCCTGATTCATTTCAGATGGATTCTGAAGGACACAACATTTACACCAGTTTTGCTGGAATTGATACAGGAAATGAAAAGTGGATGTTTCACTCATTTCTAATTAATACATCTGAGTCTTGTACCTGGTTATGTCAGATGGGAGTTATGTTTAGTTCTGGCTTCTGGTTCACTCCACTATTGTATCACTGTTTCTTAGTACATCAGCCTCAGAGGCACGCCATATACATAAAGGATTCTGGGGAAAAACTGCACCATAAAGAGCAAACCAACTGCATCATATTCACAAAGAAGCATTTCTGGGTCAAATCGCCTACACCATATTGTACCAGTATACATTTCCATGTATTTAAATGAGGATTTTACCCCTTTGAAAGATATATGAGTCTCCAATGCTTTGCTTTGCAATTCTTGGAGATCTCTCTAGCATTGGAGGGGTTACAATCCACATTCATGTAAGTGGGAATTTGTGGAGTTTCACAGGGTGTGGTTGGTTTGACTCAGAACTTTTCTTATTTACTTTAAGCATATTATGCTATAGAAGTATTATAAATATAGAAATACTACATGAAAATATATAACTTCATTTTCTACCATTTTTCATGACACAAGATGATTATTTTGTATGCAAACTAACACATCATTAAAGGGCTTGAAAAACCAGTTCCTGTAAATGCATTTTCCAACAGGTGAAAGGGCATTCAAGTAAAATGTTTTAGGTGTATCTATGGCCTTTGTTACTCAGTGGTCAGTTACTGAATGGTATCACTGGCTACAGATTGTATATATACATAAAATAAACTATTAATGTGTGGTGTGGATGATGTAAATTCACCAGTTAAATGTTAGAACACCTCTCACACAATCATGTTCTGGAGAACATATTTCCAGAAGAAGGTAAATGCATATTGGTTGGGGGTTATGCATTAAGGCATGATAATGAGGTGATGAAGAGGAGATAACTTCTCCAGTGAAATCACTTCTCCAATTCCTATGTTATTCTATGGAGCCTATACACACATATCTCTTCTTCTTGCATAGGCTCTATAGAATGACATAGAACTGAAGAAGTGATATCACTGGAGATCTTGGGGGTTATACACTAAGGTGTGATAAAGAGGTGATAAAGTGGACATAGCATCTCCTGTGATATCACTTCTCCAATTCCCATGTTGTTTTATAGAGCCAATGCACTAAGATCTCCAAAGGTGGACTGCATTGGTTACATAGAATAACAAAGGAACCGGAGAAGTGATATCACTGGAGAAGTCAGTTCCACTTTTTCACCTCTTTATCACACCTTAGTGCATCTCCCCCACTGTGTTAAGAAAAACTGTAATATGCTTCAAAGTCTACATCATAAACAGTTTAAAGACCAGTAAACTTTGTAATGAAAAGTTATAGCTCATTTCCTGTGTATAGTCATGTCTGCAATGCAAACACTGAAGTTCAATTATATTCCTAAAAACGTAGACTTTATAGAGAGTTAAAAACCGAGCAACACAAAGGAAAAAGCAGTAAGACCACTGACAACAGCCAAGTTACACATTTTGGTTGTATTGGTCCTCAAATATAGGCAGACAATAAAATTTACTTATTTAAAGATTCATGTGAACTACAAAGTTGAGTTTGTCTACACAAACCTTTGTATACTGAGGTGGGAGCCCTTACGTCAAGCACCTATACTGCTATTATGACATGCACACATAGATTGAAATTACTAGCACTGGAGCTGGGTGAGCAAAGAGTACTCTTCCTACTTATATTATAATTTTGATCAAGTTTATTATGTGCCAATGTGATTACTAACGTTTTTAATTTTTTTGTCTGAGAGGTTGCTGTGTTTCTGTCAGTTCATTTCCTGCCAAATTAAAGGGGAACTTTCACCTCTGTTAAAATACTTATCATCTTAAAGTGCTATCCTAGTTAATCTTTAATCCGTACTTTTTATTTTTTATCTAATGCATTATAGCCCTAGATTTTACCTCTTAAGAATAACCCTGTGATGTCAGTTAAGGAGAGGCTGCGGTACAGCTCTGTACCACAGCATGTCAATCTAAGCCTCTTCCCCTCTCCAGTAGTGCCTTGTTCCCACCTACTCTGATGACAGAGGCTTCCGAAAGGTGAGCTGGAGCACTCTCTTGCCAATGTAGGAAGCCTCCATCAGAGTAGGAGGTGAGAACAAGGCACTGTTGGGGAGAGGAAGAGGCGAAGATAGACAGGCTGTGGTACAGAGCTGTACTGCATCCTGTCCTTAACTGACATCACCGGCTTATTTTTAAAAGTTAAAATCTTGGGCTATACTGCATTACATTAAAAAAAGGATTAAAAATTAACTGGGATAGCACTTTAAGATGATAAGTACTTGAACAGAGGTGAGAGTTTCATTTAAAGATGGGTACTCGCAAAAAAACAAAAACTTATATGTGTATATTTAAAATATAATATTCTAGGTCAATTTGTGTTTTTAATTAAACTGCATTTGTCTATCCTGGTCACTGGATGGTGCTGTTTATATGGCCAACTATGGACAACAGTTGTCTATGACTTAAGCTCTCACATACAGTGCATTTTAAAACAAATATACCTTTTGGACATTAGTGGGCCCAGTTGCCAAATGTTTGAGGATAGAAAGTTACAACTGGAATAAATTTTGAATGAAAGAGTTCCAGCAGTCTTTTATATGTTGCACATAGACTCTGTTCTCTACATTCCTTATGACTTGTCTTCATTGGGTCAGCTGAACATAATTCCTGTGGCTTATGCACTAAGGTATGATAAAGAGGTGATATGTGATAAGTGGTGATAAAGTGGACATCACTTCTCCGGTATTTTAAAATATATCTTTGCATTCTTTGGCTTCATAGAATAACAAAGGACTTGGACAGTTTAGAACACTGGATAAGTCATATCCACTTTATCACACCTTAGTGCATCGCCTGCTGGGAAGGGGTGCAGGCATGATAAAGAATTGATAAACAGAAGATAACAGGGATGGGGCTTATGCACTAAAGCATGCTAAAGAGGTAATAAAGTGGAGAAGACTTCTCCAGTGATATCACTTCTACAACATCTATGTTGCATATTCACTAAGACATCTTGGGGGTTTGCACTAAGGCGTAATAAGGAAGTGAAAACTTAGAGTGATATCACTTCTCCAGTTCCTATGTTATTCTATAGAGGCTATGCACTAAGATCTTTCAAAATTTAGGTGCATAGTGCATAGACTCCATAGAATAATATTGGAACTGGATAGTTTATCACACTGGAGATGTTATCTCCACTTTATCAATGCTTTATCAATGCTTTATAGCACGCAGTGCATCCTCCCCTGGGTGAGATGGTCAGCTGGTTAAGGCACCAGCTGTAGAATCTGTTTAAATTGCAAGGTCACAGGTTCTAGTCCCAGAAGGTTCAACTCAGCCTTTCATCCTTTTGAGGTAGATAAAAAGAATACCATTAAATTGGGTAATAATATCTATACCCCTAGGACATTCTTGAAAATGAGAGACAATCTATCCTTCCTGGTAAATACTTTGATATTATTATTATTATAAAGAGGTGATAACATGGAGATAACTTCTCCAGTGATATCACCTATCAAATTGCTATGTTATTCTATGGAGCCTTTGCACTAAGCTCTCTCCCAGTTTACAGTTCTTAGTTCATAGGCTCCATAGGATAACACAGCAACTGGAGAGCAGTTCCATTGGTGAAGTCATCTCCACGTTATTACTTATTTATTGCTTCTTAGTGTATCCCCCCCTGATGTTTTGGAGACTCTTGTAATTCACTCAGGGCTGAATTTCCCAATAGGTAGGGTAGAAAATGACCTAGAGCTCCAAATTTTCTGGTACATGTCTGCATTACTTTCTGTACTGTACTTTTATACTAAATAAAATTATTTCAAAAAAAAAAGGACAATATTTTCAGAAATAAATCTGTTGTGTTTGAAAATGTGTCATAAAGAATTAAAAATTATATGAAGACATTGAAACATTAAGATATTGATGAATGTTGCACTTAAAAAGTCTGATATTAAAAATGCCTTTGAAATAAGACATTTCAAAGAGACAAAGATATTTTTTGTCTTTAAAATGACACATTTTCAAATACTTTTTAACCAGTTAACCCCATACTACTGCTTCTTACTCCTGCTAACAGTACTTTAAAGGGATAGTAATACTTAAAATGTAAAAAAAAATATGTTGTAGGGTTTATCCCCCTGAGTAAAACAAGAGTACTCCCACTGCTGAGAGGTGTTTCATTCAAAAGTTATTAATTTTCAAAGTTGAATTTTTTAGGTGCAATATCACAGTGGCCTGAAATTGTACAGTGGCGCTGTTGCTACACGATCCTATGGACAACTCTGGTCAGTTGACCATAAATCTCCATAGGATTGTAGTCTAAAAGGAGCAAAGGCAGGGTAGACTGATACCATGGTCAACAGATATAAGAAGAACTGAAGACTACACAGATAGAGGAGAAATACATAAACAGCAGTGGAAGCTTAAAGGGATAGTAATACTTAAGTATTACTAATCCCTATAGTAAAGTACTACTAAAAAAAAAACATATTGCCCTCAGTGTCATCTCTCAAACCTTTATGGTTTGAGAGATGAACGCTTCTAAAGTTGCCCTCTCCCTCGCCCTTCCCCGTAGTCAGCATTCTAGCTGACTGAAGAGAAATCCGGTTATAGATCATCAGGCGGCTCTGCAGCAGAGCCGCGATCGCGTTAATTAAAAAAAAAACTTTCACTAAAACGGTCTTCTACGTGTGCTTGCAAACCAAGCACACGTAGAAGACTATTTCAGTGAAAGTTTTCTTTTTTAGGAACGCAATCCGGCTGTGCTGGAGAGCCGCCTGAAAGTCGTACGACTTTCTTCCCTGCAGTCAGCTACAGCGCTGACTATGGGGAAGGGGGAGGGAGAGGGCAACTTTAGAAGCGATCATCTCTCAAACCATAAAGGTTTGAGAGATGACACTGGGGGCAATATGTTTTTTTTAGTAGTACTTTGCTATAGGAATTAGTAATACTTAAGTATTACTATCCCTTTAAGATACACACATTTTTTCAACTTGTTACATAATTGTGCAGTCCCATTTGAAAGTATTATCAGACTTTATATTCATTAAAAATTTTCATATCAACGACCTCATGAAACTAAGCTTGTAGTCTGAAGGCTGAAAGGCCAGGATACACTAATGCCATAAATATATAGAGCCGGCAAACAGAAGATGAGGAAAACATGAGTCGCTCAAGAAGGGAAGAGATAGGGACAGGTAATAAAAGCAGAGAAAAGCTAAGAAAAACAGCATGGTATAGACTCTGTTAGGAAGAGGACGCTAGAGGAGGAAAGGGTAAAGAAAACGTGCCAGAGAAAACAGGTCAACATGACCTGGTCCTCTGTGTAACAAGCACGTGATAACCAAAGGCCTGGGGGGGAGTGGGGATACGTATCATCATAGTAAAAGATGGGCGCACCATGAGACCTACGGCCTCATTCATACTCTCTGGGAGAGAGATAATCATTATCATACAGTAGTGAAATCTCAAATTAAACTTGGGTATCACTTAGGAGAAAAACGTGCTGCGGTCAGAAGTACACATTATTTATAAAACATGGCCAGAGGTCTTATAGAGCAAGATAAGCAGTGCTACTCCTAGAGCTGTAGCGCAATAACAAATTCCAAGCTCTCATTTCTAAACTAGCAATAAAGGGGAGGAAGATGGGCATATAAACAGTGACCATATATGAGATATGGCTACATAATTCCCTGGTGTCTTTAGAAAAGAGGATAACTGCACCACTCTAGTTGGGGGATCAGATATGGCAGTTAACGAATATACAGTGAAACAGCTAGACCTATAGGATATATGAGCTTGATCACTGAAATATACCTCTAACTCCACCTAATCCTTAAACAAACCCTTGCCTCCTTAAACACAGCAGGTTGCGATATGGTAAAACATTTCAAAGCACAGCATAGAGCAGCAGGTGGTCTAGGTCAACCCTCCCCGGGCCCAAGGGAGGGGAACAGCCACAGTGTTGAAGGTGAGGCATGAAGCATATGAGTGGATAGTCATCTCAGGATAGGGAGAAGAGGGCCACAATTACCAGGCCAGGCACATTGTAAAGAACATACATATAGAGACTCAGTACATTAAGGGAAGAGTCCATATATTCTGTGTATGTGTCCACAGCAGCTACAGGACTGTGCACCTCAGCGGGGTCAAGACATCACCAGCACGTATGAGAAATAGCAAAACCAGCAGTAGGGGACTCCCAGAAGGTCTCAATCCACACACTGGAGCCGAGTTCCGAGCAAGGGTGTCCATAGGTGCCCTCCCATATGATGTTTTTTCATTTTTCCGATTTTTTATATTATCAGATTTAATCATGAGTTATATATATGACTGTGCCATAAAATTAAAAAGGTATATCATTTGTGTGGGTATACCAAATGAATTAGAGGGAAATATGGTTGATCAAAGGTATACTAAAAGGCCAATATTATTCTTGTCCTATAGTGTAAAAAAAATTCCTTGTCATCAAGGGGTTAAACACCAGAAAGGTCTCCAACACTTTGTGAAGCTTAAAAACCCTTTTTGAATTTCTGGGAATTGGAAAAAAGTGAAGTTGATTTATTATGCATATAGGGTGCGATCCAAATGTTGGAGACGGCTGTTTTTTCTGCTGACAGCATTTTTTCCAGCACAGTAAGCTATTCAAATGCCTGTGCTGTGAAAACATACCAGCAAAAAGAAAAAAGAGCCATTGTGTGATAAAGTGAAGAAAATGATGAAAACGCCATAATTATCAATTCAAATGTCTGCATTAGCCATGAAAACCCAATAAGGGATTCAAGTTATCACAGGAAAGTTAAGACCCACTTTTTTTCTGACTTGAGCCCCTTATCGGCTCTTTAAACAGCAGACGCAGAAACTTGACTGTAAACAAAAGGTAAAAAAAAAAAACCTAAGTCCTCAGTGGATGTATTGAGATGGGGCTCTAAGCACCATATCAATAAATCCAAAGTATGAAAAATGTGTCAGAATTAACCCTATGAGTGCTAATGGGATATAATTACCCCGCCGGCATTCATAGGCATTATGCCGGTAGGACATTTGAATACCGACCAAGACATTTTATTTTTGTCAGTCGGTATCCATTTTGCCCTACTGGCATTTTTATCGCCAACATTTGGATTACACCCATAAACTACAAGTGAGGAGTGGCCTGGACCCTTTTTATAATATGACCACTTTTTCCTGAGTATCTGCAAAGACCACAAACTGATTTATGCTTAATTCACTTAACGGCAAAGTATCACAGGAAACACTTTCTTTTAAAAACTTGACATTTTCTCTAAAAGGGCTCTGAAATATTAGTGCATTATGCAATAGCATGTTCCTTTCCCATGTAAATAAGGTGAACACTAAAGATGAGCGAGCACCCCGATGCTCGGGTGCTCTGACCGAGCACCCCCTGATGCTCGAGTGCTCGGCCGAGCACCCGAGCCCCATTCAAATGAATGGGAGCACTCGAGCATTAAACCAGGCACCCCCTGCTCTGATGAGCGGAGGGTGCCTGGTCAATGTCCCCCTTCATCTCCGCTATGCCCCTCTTCCACAATGTCCCCCTTCATCTCCTATGCCATAGCGGAGATGAAGGGGGACATTGTGGAAGAGGGGCATAGCGGAGATGAAGGGGGACATTGTGGAAGAGGGGCATAGACTCTATGCCCCTCTTCCACAATGTCCCCCTTCATCTCCGCTATGCCCCTCTTCCACAATGTCCCCCTTCATCTCCTCTATGGCATAGGAGATGAAGGGGGACATTGTGGAAGAGGGGCATAGCGGAGATGAAGGGGCACATTGTGGAAGACGGGCATAGCGGAGATGAAGGGGGACATTGTGGAAGAGGGGCATAGAGTCTATGCCCCTCTTCCATAATGTCCCCCTTCATCTCCGCAATGCCCCCTTCATCTCCGCAATGCCCCCGTACCTCCATTCCCTGGTGGTCCAGCGGAGCGTCTTCGGATCTGTGCCTCTTCCGGCACAGATCCTCTTCACCCGAGCATGTCGGGCGAGCACATGGCGGTACTCGTACGAGTACCGCCATGTGCAGAGCAGAGCGATGCTCGAGCCGATCCGAGCATCGGCCGAGCACGCTCGCTCAACACTAGTGAACACATATCCAATTATAATCAGAGATGTTCATAAAAACACACTGCAGGAGTCCACTGATTCCTGTGCAATTCTGCAAAGTGAAATTTTCAGAAGTACCTCTGATTTAAATGGATATGTGGTCACCTAATGGGCAACAGAACAGGTGGGCGTAATGTGCTCAAAGTTAAGGTCAGTGTTCCTACCCCCATTTGCATCTCAGATCTATTGGTAGACAGGGTGTTATGACACTTTAGGGTGCCATGAAGACACACACACACACTTAGGGTTCCCCTTCTTTTTTTATTTATTAAGACATGGTAAATGGTAAAACATTTTCTAAATAAAATATATGAATATCGTATTGTTACTGGATATCTATGTACATTTTTCTGTACTTTATGATTTTTAATCTTAGTCTATTTGTGGGAAATAAGAATTATATGTTTTTCCTAATTTAATATGCCCCTGACAAATAACCTGTAAGATGATGAGGATGTCCTGAAAATCTCAGAATGTGTGTTAGGGGTGATATGGGCAAAAACTATTGAGAAGCACTGTATTATACACAATATAGTTACTGGTGCTTTAAACCTTAGCAATGATAAAAAGCACCACAGGTTCCTGATGCTTAACTCCACAGCAGAAGGGGCCATCCCACCACTGAAACACAATGCCTGCTCCACAACACCCATCACCGCCAACCCCCATTTTGAACTACAATCTTAGATATGCTCCAATTCAAACAAATTCTACTCTTATCCAAAGCATCATGATCTCTGGCACATCTTCAGCACCACAGAGGAATAATCTCCAACCACACAATTACCAGACCAGACAATGTAACTACCAGCCTTGCCAGATCAGCCTTCATCTTCACACCCAACAAGTACACCAGAAATATGCCATGGTCATTCCCCATCAATGTATTACCAAAACTTAGGGGCCCCCACACTCTACCATCACCTCCAACATAACTACAGTCTACAACTGTGCCTACCTCATGCTCCACATGCCATGCCAGGGAACGAGAACCACCGATCAATAGAGTGACATCTGTAATGCAGCTGACTGAAGTGCCACTCGTTTCCTGTCTCAGTAAATTAAAGAGTGACATACTATTCAGACCCATCAAGGGAAGCTACCTAAAACACACACCACAATGATTCAGAAGAGTCCATAATCAAGCATTCCTTCTTACCCAAGCAACTTATTTCCCCCTCGAAACACATGTCAGCACCATAAGGTCCCAATCATCCAACTACTTAATGCAACGGCCTGCCTAGCCACATTTCTAGAAATAGCTGATGGGGGACAGACTCATGTCCACCCTTCACCACAGTAACCCCTCAACCCTTTCAGAAAAAAGAAGAAGATGAATGGTAGAAGATGACAGAAGGCTGACACAAACTGACCTGGAAGCTGAAGACCCTTCTGGACCTCAGGATTACAGGTAAGCATTTATTTTCATGTGATGGTTTTAGCTTTAGTGTGGTTGACACCTGCGAGTGCCAATGGGGTATGCAATGCTGTGAAATGTGTTGCATACCCCATTGGCACGCATAGGTTAAAATTTTCTACCATTTCACACATTTTTTGAGTACTTTGGATGTATTGATATGGGGCTTAGGTTGATTAAAATGTGTTAGGAGATTCTGCACCCAAAAATATTTGGCTCAGATGTTCAGCTGTTAAAGTGGATTCCTTAATGCATGTTACCACCTAACACATGGAACGGAATGGAAAATTCAGACTTGTTTTAATGACTTCCTTTGGGTGCTAACTTTAGTGTCTGACGTGCGTTTTTTTTCTACCGGTATTTCTTCTCAGCACAGGTAATTGAGTGGCTTACTGTGCTTGAAAAAATACCATAGGCTGTTTTTTTGGCTGACGGGGTCAATTGAATGAAGGCCACACATTCCAGTTTGCAGCATATTCAAGGGCAAAGTGACCCATCAAATACACACACTAGACAATGCACCCTTCTATCAGTAGAGGAATAGCAAAGCAGCAAATCTGGGGTAAACCAACACCACATGAATACAAATAAACATCCCCCATGTCCCCATTTATTTCAACTGATTTTTTTAATCTCATGATTTCTGTAGAGGATGGAAATGTCTTTAGCAATCAAGGGATAATACGCCCCCTTTAAAATCAATAGGAATTTTTGTATTTTCCATGCTGTACATTTGATTGTCCCCAAAATTGTTCCACTTTGCTTTTTGTACATATGGGCCTATGATGTAACAGGAAATGTATTTCTGGTTAGCCCCATAAGTACCAGAGGGATGTGCACTCTTCTTACCATTAAGAGGTTAATGATATCTGTTTTAGAATGTCACCTTCAGCTCGCTACCACTTGGTATCAGATTTCCGCCACGCCAGAAACTCCAATCGTCTGTTTCTTTCTACCTCTTGGCAGGGGTGTATTTACCTAGTCTGTCAGTAAATATGCACAGAGATTGCATTGAGGAAGAAAAAGAACTGAAATTCTGGAGCAAACCAACTGCATCACACAGGGTAAGTGAAAATTCTCATTGAGTTAACCCTTTCAGTGCCAGAGAGGTACGCAATGCATTGCATAGCAATGCGTTGCATACCCCTGGCACTGAAAGGGTTAAATGGGACTTAACCCCTTGAATGGTTTGTAATGCATTGTAGGCTTCTCTAGCATTCAACGGGTTAAAAGTCACATTTAACCCTTTGATTACCAGAGAGGTATCCAACACATTGCATTGCAAACCGTTGAATATCTCTCTGGCGGTTTAAATCAATGGGAATTTGGGGAAATGGTATTTGTCTTCTATGGTGCAGATGGTTCACTCCAGAATTATTCCCTTCCTGAATCAATCTCATTGTGTAAGCACAAACAGGAACGATTGAAAGAATAGGCGATAATCAAAACCTCACATAGTAAATATTGCTTTTGGCATCAATATCAGTGGCTTCACATTAACTCTGTAATGTGAAGGAAGTCTCATTTTGTCAAAATTATCTTCACCTGAACATTTTTTTTATTTTGTTCCCAATTTGTTATGTATATTGATTTGGACATGTTTATGTTTTACTCTTGGATGGCAGAGAGTAATGAGTTTCTGTTCAATGCGTTAAAGACTTCTTTGAACATTCAAAGGGTTAAATGAATACATCTGAACACAGGGCCAGCGCCACCTATAGGCGAGGTAGGCACCGACCTAGGGCGCACATCTACTTGGGGGGTGCAGAGCAGATCCACTACGTCTGCACACATCTCCTCCCATCCTATTATATGTGGTCGGTCAGTTATCATCCCACTTCCATGAGTGACTGAGTACTGCAGCAGCAGCAACCACCAATGCACCTGAGAATGCAAGCTGGCCAAGCAGTCTGTGGTCAAACAGCCTGTCTCTAGTCCTGATCTATCCTAATCTGGGTTCACTTTGAAAACATCGCCCTCTACTGGGTGAGCAACACAATGTCTCTTTAAAAATGTAGCTGTGTTGAAAACAGGGACATGAAAATGCTGCAGGCATCCTAAATGTCATATCTAGTGCTTTTGTAACTACGGTGTTGCTAGAGAGTGTGGGTGTGTGGGGGTGTTCAGAAGATTTCAATATTTTATATATTTCTGCATTTAAAACAAAATGGAGAGTTAAGAGAGAGGTTCAAACTGGAACGTTTTCCTGGTTTTCCAAATACCTTTGCTGCACGTAATTGATGTAATACATTTTAGTACACTTTGGAACCAAAGAGAAACAATGGAAGCATTCAAAGAGTTAAAGGCAAAAGGGGCTGTGCATTCCAGAATTGCTCATCATCTTTAACTTCCTGAATACTGCTGCAGTGTATAAATGAATTACCCCTTTCCCTGTTTAAATGCCAGAGGGAGTGTGCACAGCACATCCCCTCTTGCTTTCAAGGGGTTAAAGGGTTAATCATAAAAACGGACTGCTTATTTACATGTCGCCTAATGGAGCATCTCTGTACCATCTTTGATTTTTTTTTTCTTCTTGGAGGAAGTAGTGCTTCATGCAAGTGTTTTCAAATGATATTCTTTCACTGCCACGACGAGCATAGCAGCGACCAGGAAGTTGTAGAGAGGATAGACAGGTATGGGGAGGCAGAAGGAGGGTTGGCATATGACGTGTTCTCTCTTGCACTGCTTCTGCTCTTTCATTCTGTGGAAACCTCCTCTGCTGATTTCACTCTTATCAAACTTTTCCTTCTTCAGTTAGTGTTCCATGCAAACCCTTTCAATGCCAGAGAAGTGTGCAACAATACCTTGATACTGTGTTGGCACTCAAAAGAGTTAAACCGTATTGGGGGAGCACTCAATTCAGTAAAAAGAAACCTTTAACCCATGCCTCATTAACAAAGAAAAAGTAATCTTTGTTTTAGCTTCAAATACAAGAGTTTCTATCGTTTCCCTCCTCCTCCTGTACCTGGGGGATCACCAACTGAAACAAGCATGCCTGCAACAGTTTAACCTCTTCACTGCCAAAAAGAAGCTAGCATCCTCAGGCAAGAGGTGGATTCTTGACAAAAGTTAGAGGAAAGTAATGATCATTTTTCCTTGAGCTTTTTCTGATAGCATCATATCTCCCAACATTTCAAATTGCCAAAGAGGGACACTTGTGTTTTAGGGGGTGTTGCTGGGGGTGTAACTGGTGGGCGGGGCATTACTGAGACTTTTTAGGCTATTTTATGATCTATTGACACCTCCTTGTGTAACTTAATAAATGGCTTATAACAAGACCAAAGTATTTTACTTACACAGACTAGTTTATAAACACATATACTGACATTTATACAAACATTAATGTGAGTTTTATTGCTGTGGAGCAATGTAATACACTTATATACACACATCAAACAGTCTGATCTTCTAAAAAGAGGGACATCAGGGTGTGAAAGAAGGACAGGGGGATTTGGGTCTAAAAGAGGGACTATCCCTCCTAAAGAGGAACACTTGGGAGGTATGTAGCATTGTGAGGCTGCTAGCTTCTTTTTGGCAGTGAAGAGGTTCATTATGTGTTTGCTTCCATTGTTTCTCTTTGCTTCCAAAGTGTACTAAAATGTACTGCATCAATTATGTGCAGCAAAGGTATTTGGCAAACTAGGAAATCTTTCCAATTTGATCTCCTTTCTCTTTTAACGCTCCACTTTGTTTTATATACAGGAATATATAAAATATTCATCTGTATCTTCTGACACCCCCACACATGCACAATAACATTCTCCTGGCAACACCCTAGTTGTAAAAGCACTAGATATGACGTTCTGATGCCTGCGGCATTCTCATGTCTCTGTTTTCAACACAACAAAATTTTTAATACAACGTTGTGTTTCTCACCCAATAGAGGGCAACAATTTCAAAGGATACCCCTAATCTGACAGTTACCTAGTGACTGGCTTGTCTCACTCACTGATGTCTCTTGTGGCAGTGCCTGAGTTCATTGCATGGGGGGGTCATGCTTTGCCACGTGGCGAACACATAGCAATGGCATACAGCTTCTGGGTAGAGCAGTCGATGTGCCTGCTGTGGGCTGAGTGCAGCACTCGTTCCACTAAGTGCTTGGACTGGGCATGCCAGGAGGACTGCTGTCAACATTGCCTCCATACAAGGACATAAGTGCCACTTTACAAGTACTATATTGCCATCTAGAGAGTACAATACGGACAGGCTGGTAAATTTCAGACTGCAGCCAAAAACAATTATTATTTGCAACATGTTACACTGCAGTGACCAGCAGGGCCGGATTTACATCTCAGAGCCTGTAGGCACAGATATCTGAAGCACCCCCCCCCCCCCTTGGCCATCTCCACAATGCTCCAGATCTCCATATTGCCCTCACATTGCCCCCATCACCTTCTCATTGCCCCCATCAGCTCCACATTGCACTCCATCAGCTCCACATTGCCCACATATTACCCCATCATTTCAACATTGCCCTCACATTGTCCGCCATCAGCTCCATTGTGCTCCACATTGACCCCATCAGCTCCATATTGCCCTCATATTGCCCCATCATCTCAACACTGCCCTCACATTGCCCCCATCAGCTCCACATTAACCCCATCAGCTCCACATTGACCCCATCAGCTCCACATTGCCCTCATATTGCACCATCATCTCAACATTGTACCATTCATCTCCATATTGCCCTCACATTGCTCCCCCATCAGCTCTACATTGCCCTTACATTGCCCCCCATCAGCTCCACATTTCCCTCACATTGCCCCCCCATCAGCTCCACATCGCTTGCCCCCCAACATCCCCATATTGACCTCACATTGCCCCCATTATCTCCAAATTAAGCCTCATTCTCTCCCCCACATCCATTTCCTACCTCCTTGGTGGTCCAGCTGCTGGAGAGATCTGTGCTTCTGCACAGACCTGCAGCTGCTGGAGCTCCTGCATTCCTAAAGAGCTGGGAGGGCTCAGCAGCTAAAGGCACAGCTTACAATGCTGCGGCGGGTGGCTTGGAGCGGCATGGCAAGCCGCCCCACGTAAAAAAAATAAAAAATAAAAATAATTGCAGTGGCAGGCGCCCCTCTGTAGGGTGCGCCTGTAGGCAGATGCCTACTCTGCCTTACGGAAAATCCGGCCCTGGTGACCAGATTATCCCTTTAATGGGGCAGTACCTGTTAGATAAAAGGAGACTTTCCTTACTACCAATGCAGAATGCATTTCTTGTTTTGAGGTGTAGCCTGCCTAGGACAGAAACTTCTCTAACTATCAAAGGGACAGGGGTTAAAAGCCCAAGATGTATGTTTATTTGTTCTCTTTTGTTGCAGATGGCTTGTCCCAGAATGACTCAACTTTACGTTTTTACATATGGCCCAGTGGGAGGAGGTAGGAAAGGACTACACAAGGGGAGTAATATAATGAGCAGAAGATGTTGGCTTGTCAAACGAAATAACCTTTTAACACTTTGAGTGCCAAAGAGGTATCTAATGCATTGCATACATCCTACCTCCCAAGACACAAATCCCTCCAGACTGTGTGGTGTGTATATAAGTGAATCACACTGGTGTCCCTGTGTTTAGGAGATCAGACTGTGTGGTGTGTATATAAGTGTATCACCCTGGTGTCCCTGTGTTTAGGAGATCAGACTGTGTGGGGTGTATATAAGTGTATCACCCTGGTGTCCCTGTGTTTAGGGGATCAGACTGTGTGGTGTGTATATAAGTGTATCATCACCCTGGTGTCCTTGAGTTTAGGAGATCAGACTGTGTGGTGTGTATATAAGTGTATCATCACCCTGGTGTCCCTGTGTTTAGGAGACCAGACTGTGTGGTGTGGATATAAGTGAATCACACTGGTGTCCCTGTGTTTAGGAGATTAGACTGTGTGGTGTATATAAGTGTATCACTCTGGTGTCCCTGTGTTTAGGAGATCAGACTGTGTAGTGTGTATATAAGTGTATCATCACCCTGGTGTCACCCATTGAGGTGTTAATAGGTCATGAAATAAAACTTGGCCTCGCAGCTGCACAGGAGCCAATGAGAAGTAATCTGCCACTCTTGCATTGGCAGTGTCCCTGAGTGGCAGACAAGAAATGTGGTCACCCTAAGAGCTTTGGCATAAAGGGGCTGGACACAAGGGGCAGAGCTAAGGGGGCAGCAAAATGAGGTTTTTCTTAGGGTGGCAAAAACTCCTTGCACCAGCCCTGTCTGAACATGTTCTAACCATTTCCTGCTCCATGCCATTCCTGTTGTTCTGCAAATTAGAGACATTAGTGGCCATCAACAAAAAAACTTTGTTTATTTGGAGCAGTGGGTCTAAAATGTTTAAAGTGGTAGAACCCTTGTGTTTAAGAGTAATCCGTGTACAGAAGCCTAACAATCAATGATATTAACCCATTAACCCTTTGAGTGCCAGAGGGGTACAAAACCCACTGAAAAGCAATGAGTTTTGTGCCCCTCTGGCACTTAAAGGATTAACCTCTTCAATGTTAGATAGGTCTCCAACATCATCTCTAGTCACAGAACCACAGTGTTGTTGCACTGTCTGCCATTATTTACATTTACTCCAGGGGTTCCATTAATTTTAGGGAACCTCCACAGTTCTACTAAACCAATTTTGAAAGCCACTGATCTGGAACAATAGGCTAAATTGCATTCAGATAATATCATGAATAAAAAATTGCCAGTCCCTCATGTCCCAGGACAACAATCATGAAAAGTAGATGGTATCGTTAACCCTTTGAGTAACAGATGGGTATGCAATGCATTGCATACCCTTCTGGAACTCAAGGGGTTAAGTGTTATGAGGCATGATTAGTACATGGAACAGCTCCTAAGAGAAATTGTAGGGGTTAATACAGTAAATGAATTCCAAAATATCTGGGATAAACATAAGTATTATGATAACTATGTAAGACTGCATCTTATTTTGACAGGAGAATGGGAAGATTGGATTAACCAGTTGGTTCTTGTCTGCCATTACAATCTCAATTAAATGTACAGTTCCGCCTTATTTTTACTTCACAGATTCTGTTAGTGAAGAATATGAAAAGTTAAACTTTTGAGTGACACTCAAAGGTTTTTTTTTTGTTTTTTTTAATGCATGACATTGTACAGCAAGTAGTATCAGTACCACCGCATGGCATTGTACAACAAACAGTATGAGAAACCTTACATGGCATTGTACAGCAAGGTGTATCATTATCCCTGCATGGCATTGTACAACAAGGTATATCTGTACCCCTGCATGGCATTTTACAACAAGGAATATCTGTACCTCTGAATGACATTGTACAGCAAGGTGTATCAGTATACATGACTTTGTACAGCAAGGTGTATCATTACCCCTGCATGACATTGTACAGCAAGGTGTATCAGTACTATTGCATGGCATTGTACAACATCAGTACCCCACATGGTGTTGTACAGCAAGTTTTATCAGTACCTTTTCATGGCATTGGACAATGCCATGCAGGGGTACCAATGTACCTTGCTGTACAATGCCATGCAGGGCTAGCGATACACCTTGTTGTACAATGATATGCAGGGGTACCGCTAAGCCTTGCTGTACAATGCCATGCAGGATTTCCGATACACCTTGTTGTATATTGCCATGCAGAGGTACTGATACACCTTGCTGTACAATGCCATACAGGGGTACAGATATACCTTGTTGTACAATGACATGCAGGGGTACAGATATCCCTTCTTGTACAATGCCATGCAAGGGTATGAATATATCTTGCTGTACAATGCCAAGCAGAAGTACTGATATACCTTGCTGTACAACACGGTGTGAGGTATGAATACACCTTAGTGTAAAATGCCAAGCAGAGGTACAGATACACCTTGCTGTACAATGCCATACAGGCATAATAATGCACCTTGTTGTACAATGCCATCCAGGGGTAATGATATACCTTGCTGTACAATGCCATGCTAGAGTTCTCATACTTCTTGTTGTACAATGGAATGCAGGGGTACTGATACACCTTGTTGTTGAATGCCATTCAGAGGTAATAATACACCTTGATGTACAATGCCATGCAGGGTTACCGATACACCTTGTTGTACAATGCCATGCAGGGATACAGATACACCTTGCTTTAAAATACTCTGCATGGTACTTATACACCTTTCTGTACAATGCTATGCAGGGGTACTGATACACCTTGCTGTACAATACCATGCAGGGGTATTGATACACCTTGTTGTAAAATGCCATGCAGGGGTACTGATACACCTCACTGTATAATTCCATGCAGGGATACTGATACACCTTGCTGTATAATGCCATGCAGGGGTAATGATGCACCTTGTTGTGCAATGCCATGCAAGGGTACAGATATACCTTGCTGTACAATGCCATGCAGACGTACAGATATACTTTGCTGTATAACTCCATACAGAAGTACTGATACATCTTGCAGCCGTGATCCAAGTTCCTTCCTGATCTGGCTGTTATATCTGTGTTAGGAGAGTCTGTGTGTGTATGTGAAGCAAGCACCAAAATAGCCCAAAATTTGTTTCACTAGGAAGACACAAACAGCTGTGATACAAGTTCTTTTTTGTTGGCAGTTTCATGTGTTAGGGGAGTCTGGGGATGTGAGAAGGGAGCAAAGGAGATTTATCCCAAATACCCCAAAATTCTGTGTGCCTGACTGGGAAAACAGGCAGCCATGATCCAAGTTCCTTCCTGATCTGGCTGTTATCTATGTGCTAGGGGAGTCTGGGGAAAGAAGCAGTTGTACAGGGAGTGTGCTTTTTTTTTTTTTTTTTTTTTTTGGTGAGAGATAGGGATGGGGGTCAGTTAAGAAAAAAAAACACATAAAAAACTGAAAGGAGACAGGTACCCTGACATGAACTGTTATTGAGTCAGACTAATACTAGATTATATAGGGTATTTTGCAGAGGGTCGTGGCAGACATCACACACAATCTGTTCTATTGTGTACTTAACTATTGTGTGTGTTTTTACTGTAATGTCCAATAAACACAAAAGGGGTAGGGGGAGGGTGAAGGAATTAGGAGCAGTGCAGGGACATGTCAGTAAAGTGGTAATCAGAAAACTGACTGCAGTCACGGTTGCTGTGGAGTGTGCGATAAATTATAGTGATCCCTCTCCTCCTGATGAGGATGCAGTTTGTCAAAGTACCACTACCAGCAACAGTACTATTAATAAATCATCTAAAAACACTTAAGACAACAAAGAGTCAAATTCAATTGTTGATGGAATAGTGGAAGAAGGTGTATCAGCTCAATCAACTGCTGTGTCTGACAGTGAGACAAACAACTTGAGTGCCAGAGGGGTACAGAATGCATTGCTTTTCAATGCAATCCATACCCCTCTGGCACGCAAAGGATTAAAGTAGTAGTAAACATTGTGAACAACCCTCAAAGGGGAAAAGTAAATTAAATAGTCTGAAACCATTACAAGTCTTGAGTAATCTAAATGTACTGGGGAGAAGCAGCGGGTGATGTAGAGGATTACCTAATGATAACTGATGATGATGATGTAGATCTAGAATATAACCATCCAGCATCTACCTCTTCTTAAGATACAGATGAGATGCAGCCTTTCTATAAACTGTTTGAGAAAACAATTGGAAAGCTGACCCTAGACAAGCAGGAATGCCCTGAAATACAAAGTGATACTGTCAGTCGTCAGCAGCATCATCACTGCTTCCAAGATTAAGTGCACTCAGCCACACACACTATTAGTGTTGAGTAACCAGCAGCACCTACACAGGTTATCAACATCCACAACCTTAGCTGTAATGACACCTATGACACCTAGTATCAGTAGCACAATTGTAGCAAAATCTAGCACCAGTAGTAGTAATCCCTCAGGAACCCCACAGTCTATGAAGTCTACAGTACGGAGATACTTCACTCATGATCCAAAAGCTAAGCATATTGCTATCTGTTGTCTGTGTAAAAAAGCACATGAGCAGGAGGAAAACAGGCTCACACCTAGGCACCTCCTCTTTGAGATCCCACCTGAAGCACACACACAGGTCTGACTGGGAGACACACTATGAACATGTCAGAGGTGCCACTGACAGCAGCAATAGGAATACTCTTAAAAGTTCATGGGGCTCTGGACATAATACATGTGCTGTTGATGAGTCAGAGAGTGTGTCAAGAGTTTGTTAATTTGAAATAGCACCTATGGCTCCTGCTGCAGAGGGGTATGAGTCTGATTTTTCTGTAGGAAATGATAATAGACTTCCCACACATGCTGTCTCCACCTCCACCACCTCCTCTAGTCAAGTTACTGAAGCAATGAAGTTACAGGGTTCTTCTGCCATGTATCACTAACCCACACCTACTGAGTTCTTAGAAAGGAATAGGAGTCAAAAACTTCAAAAAAACAATCCCAAAGTAAGCATGTGGAATGGAGGTTGCCAGTGGACATGCTGCCATATTCTTTTTTGCAAACCGAGGATTTAGAGAACTGATGTCATCTGTAGCTCTTTGCTGGCATATCCCAAGCTGCAGTTAGGTCTACAGGGTGGCTGTGCCAGAATTGTACAAATAGGTGGTTAATGTGTTGTGCAAAGGGCTGGAAAGCTCATACAGCAAGAAAAAACACCTGACAACAGATATGTGGACAGGTGGGCAGAGCACAGACTATATGGCTGTCACTGCTCACTATGTATTCTTCCCACCACATCCAGTGTGCAACACTAGCTTACAGCATCAGGTGACAGCCAAAAATCTTGCCTCTGGTTCTAGCAGTATCATTGAAAGACAGCAGAAGGATAACCCATACCATTTGCATGCCACCTTGTGAGAGTTTTGAGAGACATTCCTACAAAGCCACAGATGTATTATAAAAATTAGAGCAGGGGATAGAGGAATGGCTTGTACCCCACTCCTTGAAAGATGGTTTTGTGTCTACTGATAATGGCTCCAACATAATAGCTGCATCAATATTTGTTGATATGGTGCATGTACCCTGCTTTGCCTATGAGCTACATTTAGGTTGTGAACAGATTCTTGGCAGAATCCAAAACTTTCAGAGAGATGCTGAATATTGGCCATGAAATCTGTGCCTATTTTAGTACAGTGAACACAATGAGCTATATTCTATATAAGAGTGTTACAGCCTGCACCAACACCAGGTATAAATGGAGGTATCTATCAGGTGGAATTCCACATTGTATATGCTAGAGCATTTTTAGGAGCAGAATAAGGCCATTACCGAGTGCACCTTGCAAAACTGGACGGCTTTGGGGTGCCTCTTTGTCACCTCAGCAATGGCAAATCAAGTGTGATTTATATAAGCTGCTGAAACCTTTTGAGGAGGCAAACATGCTGGTTAGTCAAGAAGGGGCAGGAATCAACAAAATTCTTCCACTCATATTTATTGTAGAAAAAACTGAGGAGCATGACTGAGGAATACTACCATAATGACAGCACAGACATGCACCATTTGGTCAATGACACATTAGCTTGCTTTGTGCAAGATTGTTGCATAGTATCCATTAAAAGCAACCAGGAATATATTCATGCCATTGCTGGACCCCTATTTTAAACACAATATTTCAGAATTTCTGCTAAAGCTTGTCAAAGCATTCTTGCGGGATAGTTACATTCTGGGCAGAAGCAATGACCCCATGGACTACTGGTAAACAAACAATGTGTGTGGCCAGCTCTATCAGGTAATTTCATGGAAACCCTTAGTTGTCTACCAGTAAGAGTTGAGTCAGAGTATGGTTTCAGTGCAGCAAGTTATGCTGCAAATGGCCATAGGACATAGCTATCAAGCAGCAGTGTTGGGAGACTAGTAAAAATGAACCAACATCTAATACCATGAGTATCAGGTAGCAGAAGTGGACAAAATCACATATGACAGGGAATGTCCGTGGGTGCTCCCTGATCCCCCGCATCCGATTACTCTTCACCACAACTCCATGTGTGGTCAGTGCACCACACAATGTGCAATGGGTGGACACAAACTGCCACATCCTCACATCTACAGCAGCTGGTGGGGGAGGTAACATTAGTGGGTATGTTACACCAGAGGAGGAGATAGAGGACCCTGTGGATGCTGAGGCAAGGATAGTTGGTATCTCTTCCTGTGCCCGGACCATAGTGCAAGAAGCTGAACTTTCAGGCCCAAGCGGGGATTCTTTACTCTTCCTCTTCTTCGATTTTTGCCGACGCCTTTGTGCCGTTGGGGAGGGACAGAGGGTAGATCAACAACGGTTCTTGATTTCTTTGGTAGGGGTTTGGCTTTCATGTGCTTAACATAAATGTCATGGTGTCTGTCTTTATATGTGTTATGACATGATTGTGCCAAGGTGTGCCCCCTTATTTCCCCCTTTCACTACCTTCTTACACATAGTGCACAGTGCAGTCACTGATGTTCCTGCTTTATGAGAAAAATATTCCCACACCTTCTTCTTCTCCACAATCCCCTTCACTGACTGGAACAGATGCTGCTGCTGCTGCTGCATCAGAATCAACACTAGAGCTAGGACCAGGATTATTGGTGGCAAGTGAAACATGTCCAAGTCCCAAATCACTGCTGGTGGAATCAAGTCCCATGGAGGCAAAAGTTGTCTGTGGCACACTAGCCTGCTCTTCATCATCCTGCTGATGAGACAGATAAACATCTGGCCCTCATGACTCTGCAGCAGGAATGATAGCAGTAGCAAACTCAGCAATGTCACTGCTGATGGTGGTGATGCCCATCCCCAATTGCATCTCTGTCTCCCATTTTATTTCACTTTCAACTAAAAGGGACCTCATTCTCTCCTCCACACCAGCTGCAACAACATTACCCTCACTGTCTTTACCACCACCACCACCAGTCTCTTGCTGATGATGATGATGTGGGAGAGTGGGCATCATTGGGTCTAGGGAGTGTGGCTCCCAGTCCCTTTCACACTGATGGTGGTGACTTCCTCCTCTGTGTCACTGGATGCTTCAGGGTCCTGTGAAACAGCTCCTCTTTTTTTTTTATTACAGGTGTGTGTCAGCCATTACTATGAGCCTTTAGTACTCTTATTTCACTAGATAAATAGCTTTAAAATCACTTTTTGTCCCTTTACGCTATCTACTTGCACTCTGTTTTACTTCCTATTTGTATCATGTTTTGTCATGAAAATGCTAAATTTGTGTAGTATGTAAAGGGAAAGTTTCTCCCCCTTGAAAGGCATAGGGGAAATATGGAACCATTTTCATTAAATATTTTTTGGTCTAAGTGAAAAGGAGAAAAATATAATGGCTTTGCTATGGACAAAATGTATCTCAAAAAAGTGGAGAACCATGTGCTTTTTACATAATATCTAGTAAGTAGAAAATGGGAATTCCTGCCCATCCATAGTTGCAAAAAACAACCTTATGTTTAAGTCCTTTGGGTAGGCTCTTAACCTGAAAGGTTAAGATGCAGTCCCCAGTGTAAGAAATACAAGAAACCTTACCAGCACTCACCTGGTAAACTCAGGGTCTGGGTGAAAGGTATTTTGCAGAGGAGGAGACAATGTAAAGTCCTCAGGCAGTAAATTATCCAGATCAGAACATAGAGGATTACTTGCAGGACATTTTACATCAGAGCGTATCTGAATCACTGGAGGGAATTGCACAGTTAGGCATATGAATACCCCTGAAGGACATTGTACAGGAAGGTATTTGAGATCTTCTGCAGGACAGTGCATCTTTAGGTGTATAAGAAACACTGTCGGACATTGTAAAGCAAGGATTACCAGACTTTTTGTTGGCTATTACACAACGAGGTGTTTCAGAATCAGTGCACAAGATTGCATATCAAGGTGTATCATAACCACTGCACAACATTGCACAGCAAGGTACATCCAAACAACTACAGAATATTGCACAGAATGATGTATCAATACCTCTGAAGGACATAGCACAGCATGGTGTCTCAGAATAACTGCAGGGAATTGCACAGTAAGGTGTATCATACCCCCACAGGACATTGCATAGTAAGGTGTATAAGAACATCTGCAGGACATTGCACATCATGGTATAACAGAACCACTGCATAACAATGCACAGCAAGGCATATCAGAACATGTGCAAGACATTGCACAGCAAGGTTTATCTAAATAACTGCAGGACTTTCAGCATCATTGTGTATCAGAATTTCTGCAGCATATTGCACAACAAACTGAATCTGAATCCTTGCAGGGCATCACACAGATAGGCACATGAGAACCACTGCAGAACATTGCACATCACTAATGAAAAAGACATTTTATTTATATGCTGAAGAAAGCTTTAATGCTGCTTGTACAATTCCAAAATACCTGAATAAATCCTATTCCTAACACAGTTCCAGTGTTTGATTCAGAACAGCAACGCTGTAACAGGTTCATGTTATTTTCTGACAAAAACATGTATGACAAAATCCATTTTGTGCTAAACCAATTATGTGCAACAAAATCAATTTTGTGACAAATAAATATATGATTTGGTTCAGCATAGTTCCAGTGTTTGCCTAAGAACAAAAGCAATGTAACAGGCCAGTGTTTAGATGGGCTTGAATCCATGTGTGAGTTCATTTGCATGTTGCTGCATGGAATTATGGGGATGACGTAGAAATATTGAAAATTAGGAATTCCTTTGCTGGAAAAACATATGAAATTATGTAGGTACTGTACTCAGTACAGGGGAGGAAATGTTTTAATGTTTTGCTCACCATAATTTTGTTGTTAATTTGGCATCTGGCCTATGAACATATAACTATCTAGACAGAAAAAAGAAAATACAAGGAGAGCGCTACTGTACTGCAAATATTTTTAAAATTAAAACCAAACGTATGAACAGGTAGTGATCATGATATACAACCAATATAATATATTAATGTATAAAACACTAAAAGTCCCACACAATAATAATGTATACAACACTAAAAAGTCCCACACGATAGAGAGTGAGGTTCCTGGATCCACAGGAAAATAAAATATGATATTGCTATAGTATGTCTCTTGATTTAAGACAAGTGCACTTGTATAGTGTATCCAATCCTATACACAGGAATCCGGCTGATGTATTACAAATATTGTCAACAATGTCCATAGTAAGCAGGCAGTGGAAGGCTGGATGTGTAATACTGGAAAACACCTCCGATCTCCTATATAAAGTTTTCTGCAGGCAGGTGTTAGACTTGTGCAATTCGGGTCGGCGACATTCGGAATTTGATGAAAATGGGGTCATTTGGTGACATTCGGACCTTCCGACAGGCAAGGGTCATTTGCAAAAAAAAATACAAATCCGACTAGCCCTGGTTCGAATTTCGTCAAAACTTTCAGAAATTCTGCGACTACTACCCGCACTTGTTTACTTTCCTTCCATGTCTCTAGTCCAATTAGCTTCTCCATTTCAGGCTCTACTTTCCCGTTTTGACTCTATTCCAATTGGCTTCTTCGTTTCATGATGGGGGTTAAACTAATGACACAGACACTCAGACAGACAGCCTGCATTTCCTCATTGTGTTGTTGGAGCTCAGAGAGAGAAGAAGGAGATAGAGAGTGTCCAGTTGTTGTGTAGGTAGGCAATTAGCATTAGGCGTACGCAGGCAGCCAGCATTAGTGCCTTATTGCCAGTGCAAGGGAGAGTCATCTTTGTTCCTGAGCAAAAAATTTAAAATATTAGGGATTTGTTTGAATGATTTTCAGAGTGACACACCAGCCAGTTTCCCAGTTCTGCAGGCAGGCCTAGTAACCACTGCAAGGGAAAGTCACATTTGTTTCTGTGTTTACCATTAAAAATAATAGTAGGAAATTCTTTGAATAATTTTCAGAGTGACACTTCAGCCAGTCTCACAGTTCTATAGGCAGGTCTAGTACCTTATTGCATCCAAAAGGGAAAGCCACCTTTGTTCATGTGTAAAATATTAAAAGTAATATTAGGGCTTTGTTTGAATAATTTTCAGAGTGATACATCAGCCAGTCTCACAGTTCTATAGGCAAGTCTCTTACCTTATTACCACCGCAAGGGAAAGTCACCTTTGATTCTGTGATTAACAATAAAAATAATAGTAGGAATTTGAATAATGTTCAGAGTGACACTTCAGCCAGTCTCACAGTTCTATAGGCAGGTCTAGTACCTTATTACCGCTGCAAGGGAAAGTCACCTTTGTTTGTGTGTAAAATATTAAAAGTAACATTAGGGCTTTGTTTGAATAATTTTCAGAGTGACAGTTCAGCCAGTTTCACAGTCCTGCTGGAAGGCCTAGTACCTTATTATCACCGCAAGGGAAAGTCACCTTTGTTTCTGTGTTTAACATTAAAAATAAGAGTAGGAATTTGTTTGAATAATTTTCAGAGTGACACTTCAGCCAGTCTCACAGTTCTATAGGCAAGCCTAGTACCTTATTGCATTCGCAAGGGAAAGTCACCTCTTTTCGTGTGTAAAATATTAAAAGTAATATTAGGGCTTTGTCTGAATAATTTTCAGAGTGACACATCAGCCAGTCTCACAGTTCTATAGGCAAGTCTCTTACCTTATTACCACCGCAAGGGAAAGTCACCTTTCATTCTGTGATTAACATTAAAAATAATAGTAGGAATTTGTTTGAATCATTTTCAGAGTGACACTTCAGCCAGTCTCACAGTTCTGTAGGCAGGCCTAGTACCTTATTACATCCGCAAGTGAAAGTCACCTTTGTTTGTGTGTAAAATATTAAAAGTAATATTAGGGCTTTGTTTGAATAATTTTCAGAGTGACACTTCTGCCAGCCTCACAGTTCTATAGGCAGGCCTAGTACCTTATTGCATCCACACGGGAAAGTCACCTTTGTTCATGTGTAAAATATTAAAAGTAATATTAGGGCTTTATTTGAATAATTTTCAGAGTGACACATCATGAAAAATAATGAAAAATAATAGTAGGAATTTGTTTGAATAATTTTCAGAGTGACACATAAGCCAGTCTCACAGTTCTATAGGCAGGCCTAGTACCTTATTGCATCCGCAAGGGAGAATCACCTTTGTTCTTGTGCAAAGTATTAAAATAAATATTAGGGATTTGTTTGAATAATTTTCAGAGTGACACTTCAGGCAGCAGTCAGATACAACCAGCTGTGTATGTGTATTGTGTAGGCAGGCAGGGTGCCTTATTGCTACATCCATACTTTAGCTACTTCATCCATAGTACCATAAGGCTAAATGCCCACCTTACCCTGTTCCACCATCTTCATTTAGACTCTGGAAATGGTTCCATTCATTTAATTTTAATTTTTTATTGTAATTTTAATGGTATTTTAAAGTCGCTGAATAATTCGGGCTGTCGATGAAAGAAAAAAAAAATTAGTCCGACATCAAATCTTACCAAAAATTTTTGTCATGCACTAGTCTAGCAGGTGTAACAATGTATGCAGTTTTAACCCTATATTCTTCTCTCCCGTCTATTAGAAACGTGATTACAATGTGTATATCTTTCAAGCTGGCAGCAGTATGTATATAAGCACCATAATATTTGGACACAATCCTTTCCGTCTCATTATGCTGTTCTACTGCGGGCAGGTTCAATGCTTTCAGTGGTCCTGGTGCTCTTTGTATGACGTTTTGACTATATCAAATTAGTATGCCAATATGGATGCGGACGGATAGTAATGTATCAAAATAAAAGCAGCTCCAATTAATCTTCATAGTATTTGGCCCATGGAGAGTGTTATATCAATACAGTCAGAGTTGTAGATTTAGAGTAATTAAATGATAAAATATCCCCCTCCCAACCCTTTTACCTAGTGTAAGCCACCTCTCCTCAGATGTGGACTCTGGTCCTAAGACCAGACAGCTCACAGTAAGGGACAATCTTCTTACTGTGAGAACAATGAAAACTCTGCCCCCTTGACATGTTTTTCTGGTTTTTCCCTTATGCTGATTGAAGATTGTCCATCTTTGCAAGCCATCTGGACACCACCTTGTTGCTCTGAGGTGAGCAGTGTTTCATCAGTAAAAAGGGAGGTAGGGATGGGGATACTTTATCATTCAATTACTCTTGAACTACAACTCTGACAGTATTGAAATAACTTTCTCCATGGTCCAAATACTTTGAAGCTAAATTGGAGCTACTTTTGTTTTGAAACATTACTATCCCTTTCAGTAGCACCTAAAGTAAAAATAGCACTAAACAAATGAAAATACAAATGAACTAACACACCATTCACTGTGATGGGTTTGTAACTAAACCATGACAACAAAGTCTTTTGTGTGCAACACAATATATTTTGTGATAAAAAAAATAATTTTTGACAATAAGATATATATTTTGTAAGAAAATCAATTTTCTGCAACAAAAGTAGTTTTATTTTGTGACAAAAAATAATTATGTGACAAAATAATGTTATGTGACAATCTATTTTGTACCAAAAGCAATACATTTTGTGATTAATTACATAAATCACTTTGTGTTACAATCTATTTTGTGGCAGATTAATTTTGCCAGAAAAAAATAATTTTGTATGAAAAAATATTTTGTCATAAAAAAAATTATTATGTCAATTTCGTCAAACCCCTTAAATCATATAGACCATTATTTTTTTTAGCAATTCTGTATACAAGACATATGATTGTCAATGGTAAGCAATACAGATACATTAAAAATGAATTCTCAGTGCAGCTTTCATTTCTTCATGCATGTGTGCTTGTAGGCATGTTAAAATAGGCCCTGCTAGGGGGGTTTTCAAGGCTTTGCATTCAAGTGTATAAAAGCCCCATTTAAATCAATAGGAATTTGTATTTGTTCCCTATGGTGTAGTTGGTTTCCGCAGATGTGCTCTAGTTCTCATTGTTAAATGATCCCCTGTGTGTACTGAAGTGTACTCCGGAAGAAACCTAAATGTTTTTTTAATTTTTGCATTTCATTTGCAATGCCTAACCACTTGGATGCTAAAAATGTCTAACAGGAATTGTAAAGCAATGCATTTTAGAGGTTTCTAGTCTCCAAAGGGTTTAAAGGTTTCAACAAACATAAGATATATTTTCTGTACTATCACTAGGTGGAAGCAGACGGTCACATTTTACAGTCCACAAAATAGCTGCTCCCAACAGTCATTTGATCCTACTAGATTGGAAGCATATTTAATGCATGGAAGGGAACATATTAGAGCAGATTCTTTATCATTATCTCATGACTCATGAGTTATCATTTGTCATAACAACTGAAAAAGTTTTCCTCACTGTATTGGTTTCTCATGTGTATTGATGGTGGCCATTAGCACAGTAAATCTACATAACTAGTCTCTCCCTCTCAACAAATTCCGTTTCCCATGAGAACCATATATAATCTGACCTTTAAACAGAGAGTAAAGGATATATATGAATGGCACATGCATAATATAATATGAGCCTATGCTGAGGGTGCAATAATATGCACTGTGCTTACTAATTCCATATGAATGCATTAGCACATAGAGGAACACAGTACTAATAGAAATGTAGATATTTATGGCAGATATGAACCATCTGATCCATCTCTACCAATTTTCTTATCTAATTAAATACACAGTTTTACATGATTCTCATGATATACTTATGTGTATTCCAGTTTCCAGGCATTTTTGAATTCCCTAACTGTATTAGTCATTACCACCTCTGCTGGGAGGGTGTTCCATGATAAGTCTATCAGCCTTTTTTGTTAAGTACTACATCTGAATTTTCCACCCTCTTACTTTAGATCAGGCATGTCAAACTTAAATTGGTCTGCTAGTATCTTTGTATATATTACAGTATAATATGCAGGCCCACACATTAAAACTTTGATATCCCAGCCTTGTTCCACTATCGACTGGTACTCTTAGAACCACAAATACACAGTGTGACACCCCAGTCTTGTTCCACTCAGTCACAGAACCACACTCACATACTCAGCCACAGAACCACACACATATTTTGTATAACACCCCAGTCTTGTTCCAGTGGTAGTAACAGAACCAGCCTTCTTTCACTCTAAATTGCCTGCTTGCCTACATTCAAGTAATTTGCAAAAATAACCCCCAAGTTTCTTTCCTTTGATTTTTGTGTCATAACAATGCCATTAAGCCCATATTCCATATCTGGGTTTCTGTTTCCTAAACAGGTGATCGTGCACTTTTTAACATAATACTTTAGATTTCATATTCTTGTCTGTTCCTTAAATTTGTCTAAATCCTCATGCATTTGGTTTATGCCTCCTTGAGAGTCAATACTGTTGAAGGTCTTTTTATCATCTATAAGAAAAAAAAGTCACACCTTTCCTTGAATACCAGTACTAATATCACTAATTAAGATACTGAAGAGAACAGGCCCTAGCACTGACCTCTGTGGCACTCCACTAGTAATTAATACTACTGGTTGTGACACATTGTCTCTGGTTCTTCAGACAATTATTTATTAATTAAAACTAGCTATGGGACCTGTCCTAAACTATGCATATTATGAATCAACTATTTATGTGGTACAGTCTGAAAAGCTTTACTAAAATGTAAGGAAAGAAGAAAGGAAAAGGAGGCACTTCCTAGTTTATTATCCTCCGGATCTATTTCACACCTCACCACCACCATAGAATAATACTCACAAGCTGGTATGCTGGTTGTACACTTATATGTAAACCAGCGTTCACAGTTAGGGTTTCAATCAGCTGTCCCTTAATCAGCTTATCATCAATATCGATGTTTTGCCTCTCTCTCCAATCTCCACTCGTGAAGGATCTCAAATAAACAATAAACAGAGCACACAAGAGGCGTCAATAGTGCCTTATCAACACAATACTAAAACAATCTAAATACTCTATATCAGCTACTCCATCCTTGTCTATCATTTGAGAAATATACTTGAAAAATTCAGCTAGATATCTTCTTGTCATAAAACCTGCCAACTGCCATGAGTCTTGCACGTCCTTAGACTTCATTTCATTTTCCATTAATTTTCCTATCTACTGATGTCAGACTCACAGGCAGGTAATTACCAGTTCCTACCTACTGCCCTTTTGGTGTAGTTTTACTATAGTGACAATTTTCCAGTCATCTGGAACCACTCAAGTCAACATGCATGAATGTTTTAGTGTGGTTACTCATATTTATTACTAGTATACTAAAGTACACTGACTGTTGATCATTGGTCCTCAAGCTATTACCAACAGATACATCTGACATTATATCAGTTTTCATGAGTATCAGCCTGCCCACATAATTTAACACTGCCCACTCCTGCACTCCTAGCATCAAATGGCCATTTCTAATAGGCAAAGAGCTTAGTCTCTAAGTGCATACAGCACCTTATTATTTCCTAGATACATTTGCTATAAAATGGATACTGTCTCATTTGAATATCCCCTTCATTGTTTGTGATTAAAAGGAACTTATCGCAGAACACAGTTATCCTTTATATTATACATAAAGATAGGGCAATGCAAGACCCTCTAGCTTTTCAAGACTACAACTTCCATCATTCCCTGCCTGCCAGCGGCTGTCTGAGGATGATGGGAATTGTAGTCCTGAACAGCTGGAGGGACTCAGGTTGCTCATACTGCTATAAAAGTGAGGTATATTTTTGTTACTTCCTGTTTATAACATGCTAATCTCTTTCCCATCATTTACATAGTACTCTAGCTTTTTATCAATTGATACCCCTTATAGACACTCTCTACTTGTGACATCTCTGTCAACTAATTGGCTACAGTGAGTGCAGTCAAGCAATTCCCTTGCTAATCATCAACTTGTTTGGGGTCAACTAAATATTAAAGCAGAACTTTTATGCATTTTAATGTGCCCCCAAATCATCCGATAATATAAAAGGCCAGATGTACGTGTGTCCGATGCAGACATGCACAGTAGAGACTGCCCAAATGCACAGAATGCTGGCCTGTGTACACGGCTTCTACACTAGTTTTTAGTATAACATTAAGCACAAACATACTTGTATTATCCTAAGCAAGTCCGGCATGATTTAGAAATTCAACTTCTTTGGAGACTCACTGGCAGGGACTTTAATGTAGAGGTATGTGTGCACCTGTGCTGTCTGTCCCTGTCTGTACCTCCAATCATAGAGGAGACAGAGACAGACAGCAAGATGTCTGTGCTGTTGTCTGCCGGGGAGACTCCAAAGAAGTAGAATTTCTAAATAATGTCGGACTTGCTAAACATAATCCAAGTATGGATATGCTTAATATTATATTAAAAATGATTTGGGGGGCACATTTAAATACATGAAAGTTCCTCTTTAAGCTCACAGAGGGCCCTTACTGGGACCAAAGTTTTCCCTCCTAGCAAAAAAATGAAGCCTTTAAACAAATTCTTAACAGAGATTAACATTTACTGTATTTACTAGGAGGGAAAACTTTGGCCCCAACAAGGGCCCTTTGTGAGCTTAATATAGTGAGTGGTAGAATAGCTCAACTTCCTTTTTAATAATAACGTCCATTCTGCATTTAGCTGGTAGAGCCTTTAAATAATGACTTAGACATTTTATTATGTTGGTCGGTACCCAGTTTGTCCTACCACATGTTTTTGTGCAATAATTTAAATCAAGTCCCTCCAGTTCCTATGCTTTTTTAAATGACATTTTCAAATATGTATTATGTCCAAGCTGGACATATTGTAATGGAGGCATATTTTTATTGAACCGGGAACTAATACATGGTTGAACCCTTTCAGCCCCAGTGAGGTACACAGTGCATTGCTTTGCAATGCTATGCTTACACCTCTGGCACTCAAGGGGTTAAACTATGTATCATTGCCCTGGATATTTCAGCAAACATGTATTCATACTCATATGTTTTTTGACAGCTAGAAGAAAGAAGAATTAAGCTTTGAGTGGCTGTGCTTTAAACTGACTGACTGTGATGTGCATAAGCCAATGGCTGTGAAGGAATTTGAACAGAGACTACCCATATATAAAGGCAGTTTCTGTTCAAATTCCCACATTGTGGACCGGACATCAGAACATGAGGGATAGAATAGGGGGACTGTGCCATGCATTACTGTGGCCACACACAGCGGTGGAGACAGATAAAATAAAGTTACATTTATTTTTATATGGCATTTTGGAATATGTATTATGACCAAGCTGGGCATATTGTTATGGAGGCATATTTATATTGAACCAGGCACTAATACATGGTTGAACCCTTTGACTCTTTGCTTTGCAATGCATTGCATACTCCTCTGGCACTCAAAGGGTTAACTTATGCATTATTGTCCAGGATATTTCAGCAAACGTATTCATATTGTTATGTTTTGTTGACAGCTAGAAGAAAGAATGGAGAGAAGACAGAAGATACAAGACAGAACAAAGAAGAGATGGACAGAAGCTGACCAGCATGCTGAGGACTCTGCTGGACATCAGGATTAATGTGTGTTGCTTTTTAACGGGCTGTTGCTTTGTAACTTAGGTTAACCCTATGAATGTTGGCAGAGTAATTATACCCCACTGGCACTCATAGGGTTAATTATACTAACTTTGGACACATTTTAGGTATTTTGGATGTATTGATATGGGACTTAGGGCCCCATATCAATACATCCACTGGACATTTAGTTTTTTTGCCTTTTAATAGCTGTGTCGGCTGACTAAAGGTCTGGTAAAGGGCTTTAGTCAAAATAAAGCTGTGTCTTATATTTTATGAGCTAAAGTGAGTCCCTTGTCAGATCTTTAGGGCTAATACAGTCTATTAAATGGCAACTTGTGTTTTTTTTATTTTCAATTGGCCACAATGCCTCTAAATGTAGTGGCCGGCAGGGGTTTTTTGAAAATTTTTTTCATAGCAATGGTCATTAAAAGATATCACTGAGAAGTTCTCTCCATGTTATCACTTCTTTATCATGCCTTAGTGAATGTGGGGAGGGTAAAGTGTATGTCAGGTCTGTGATTCTGTGAACCAGTTTGGAAGTGCAAAATAAATTGCGCAAAATTCATACAAACCACCTGGTTTGTGAAACATGTTTCAGGATTTACAAAGGCAGTTTGTATGAAAGCAAAATCTAGAGAAACTGTTGGCTCTTTAGCACTAACTCTATGGGGTGTTTCCATCAAAACAAAGCTGACACAGCCTGTTTACCAGCCATGACAGTACACATGAACCAGTCAGAGCACTTAAGCCAGTATTGTTTAAAGAAAAGTCAAGTAACTGCACTAAAAGGGAGAATTAAAAAAAAAATCCAATGATTTAAACAGAGCTTTTTAAGCCAAGCAATGCAGTAGAGACTTGTCTATAGCATATCCTTTGAGTACCAGATAAGAATCCATTGCATTGTGTTTCAATGAATTGGATAACTCTCTAGCACTCAAAGGGTTATATTAATGGAAAATCTGGCCATTTTTGTTTGTCCTCTGTAATGCAGTTTGTTTGCTCCATTTTAACAGTAGCTTACATTTGTAAAAACAGGCCTGCTTATGTTGAACTCCCTCCTCAGGAAAGTCTGTGTGGTTCGGTGAGACAGTATGTGTTTGTGAGACTGTGTGTGTTGTCTCCCACCTTCTTAGGTTATTTTACGTAAGGTGACTCCCCAAGTAAAAATTATGACATTACCATTCAGAAACCAAAGTAATAATATTTGTTAAATGGCTTTTCGATGTATAGGAAAATGTAATTAGATACAGAGGAGCTAATGAGAGGTTTCAAGCTATATCACAGATAATTTAAATTTTATATTCCACTACCCCATCCAGGTAATGATTTTATTCCTTATTTTCAAATGCTGACTAGGGGAGAAATGTATCTTTACTGGCCTGAGGTATAAAGTTTCCATTAACTCTTACAATTCTATAACAAATAACAATGCATCAATCCATGACAGTGATTGCAGTAACACTACTCTCCAAAAGGTCCTAGAGCAGCCACTTTGCATTTCTGGGGCAAACCAACTTTTATTTTTTTATTTTAAGTAAAAATTAATAACATTCTCATTAAATAGGGTGGGATTTTAAAGCTTTGACATCTGAGTTTAGAGGTCCCCAACACAGAGTTCAAGGGGTTAAAATACCCATTTAAATGGAATTCACTGGTTCCCTAAGGTAAAGTTTGCCCCAGAATAAGATTTTTTTTAGTATGTTAGCCTCACTGACTATACTGCACTGACCTCTTGTGGACAGTCTCTTAAAGTGGCTCAAATCCTTAAAATCACAGCAGATTATGGGTGAATGACATCCATTTTCAGGCAGATCTATAAATTCCTTTCTATGTCTTAAATAAAACCATACCAAACAAAAAAAATCATAGTATTGTTTTATCTTTTCTTCTCATATTTTGTAAGTTTTTATTTTCATTTTCTCCATATTTTTAAACTCTCTCTACCTCCACTTTTTTACCTTTTACACCAAACTTACTTAATGTTTTACTTTATGAAGGTATTTTTCCTTTATCTTTGTTGGAAACAGTGAGCTCCTTGTGTCTTGTCTATTTTACACCAAGCTTTTCACTGGCTGATGGAGTCGATTCTTAACCCTTTGTGTTGTGTTAGGTACCCCTCTGGCAGTCAAAGGCTTAATATATTACCTTATTCACCTGTCACTCATAGTGAATTAGTAGAACCTGTGTATGGAGACTGTGAATATATTATGTGGGGACATAAATCTGAACACTGTAGGGGCCTCTGTATATTTAAAGCCTTAGGCTTGATTCAGATGTGTCTGATGGCTGTTTTTTCTACCAAGGGCATTTTTTCAAGAACAGTAAGCTATTCAGTTACCTCTGCTGTGTAAAAATGCCAGCAAAACTAAAAAAAATCGGGTGATAAAGAAAGAGGTGTTTTCACCCATAGCAAATAATGAAAACACCACAATTTCCAATTCAGTTGTCTGTGTTAGCCATGAAGATCCAATAGGGGACTCCAGGGGAGGGCTGGCCTGGGGGGCAGAAGGGCATTTGCCCCCTGGGCCAGTCATATATCTGGGCCAGTAGGCCACTGCCTCACCCAATCTCCCTCTTGCTGCTATAAATGGAGTTACACTAGTGATATCACAGAGCTTACAACTGAAATGGAGCTACATGATAACATGAAGCTACAATCCAACTGGAGCTAGATTAGTACTATAACTAATTTCCCTTGTAAGCTCTATAGTATCACTAGTGTAGCCCCATTCCAGACATAAACTATGTGGCATCACTTGCCTTACTTCACACATTAATGTCAATTTTAAAATTAACAAAATGGAGGTGGGCTGGGACAGTGGGCTGGGAATAGAGTAGAAACGGGCCACTTGATTTTATTAGCCCCTTGGGCCACAAGTTGCCAGCCCTCCCCTGGGGTACTCACTTTGGGCCAGATTCTATTACAGATGCTAATTTTATCTCTGCTTTTATATCCAGTTTTCTCCATAGACTTCCATAGGAAAATGTTTGTTAAAGAGGGCGTTAACATTTAGCACATGCAATAGAATCTATTAAAATTAACAAAATGGAGGTGGGCTGGGACAGTGGGCTGGGAATAGAGTAGAAACAGGCCACTTGATTGTATTATCCCCTTGGGCCACAAGTTGCCAGCCCTCCCCTGGGGGACTCACTTTGGGCCAGATTCTATTACAGATGCTAATTTTATCTCTGCTTTTATATCCAGTTTTCTCCATAGACTTCCATAGGAAAATGTTTGTTAAAGAGGGCGTTAACATTTAGCACATGCAATAGAATCTAGCCCTTTATCACAGTAAATTTAAGACCTATTTTTTGGGGGACAAGAGTCCTTTATCTTAAAGAAGCCGACGCAAGGGTGGTAGGAAAGTGGATATAGGTCCTGACCTTCCTCTTGAGGACTGCCAAAACCTGCGTCAGTGCCCTTGAACATGTGGCATTCCACATGCAAAACCTTCCGTGGACTGAAAAGATCCGCTTGCCATGAAATGGATTGCACATATGGGGTCGATGTCATCCATGATCACTTCAAACAACTGAATGATTCTGTGGGACATTAACCTGTACCTGTCACTGACTTCATCATCAGAGACGTCTGTGCATACGTCTGTCATCCCTGTGCTGCTCCAAAGTTCGCTGTGGCAGCTGTGAGATACCCAGTTGTGGAAGCTGGGGTGCTGCTGCCTGTTGTGGCTCTTCAGGTGGAGATGGGCTCCTGTCTGACTGTTCAGCCAGAGCATCAGCATCAACAGGTGTGCTTGGGGTAGGTGGGTGATCCATAGCCCGTTCACGCCTTTGTCTCCGCTGTTGGAACAGAAATAGGTATGCAGTTAAGAAAGCATTGTAGAAAGACTTAATTCACAGGAGGTTAATAAAATGTGGAAAATGAGGAAGTTAGTGAGAAGGCATTTCAGGTATGAAACCCCATCACCAGGAAGCTTAGAATGCAGCTCATCAAAACCCAAAAGGGAAAGAGTTAGTAACTGATCCCTTTCAAAAAGAAGTATATGAAAATCAGTCTCAAACTCATGCTGCTTTAGAGAAGAGCAAAATCAAGAAAAATATTCTAGAGACATAAAGGAACACATTGAGACAAGGCTGACATTGCTGCTGATGTACCAAAAAGTGGATCAGTGGGGGCAATCTGAAGCATCTTGCCTCCATGTGTCAAATCCATCAGGAAGTAGAATGGCCATCAGTTGGAGAAGAGAAAGTCTTTGACTTAATTCCAGTGGCCTGGAAGGCACCAAAAAGGAGGCAATGGGATGCCCCACCTGTACTGAAAATCATGTGCTTTGATAAAACTGTAAAGAGCTTGTACTGGAAGATATTTCACCTCCACCAAATTTGTGTGGTCTCCAACTGGCCCTCTATCTAGGGTCTAGTTAAGCCTACTGTATAAGCCCTAAGGTAGGATGATATATAGCTTGGAGCTCAGAAATGGGGACACTGAAGTGTAAACTTTGTATTTAAATTTGTTTAATATGGAGTCATCCAGTGTAAAAAATAATATAGGATAAAAAGGATATCCAGCATCAGTGCAGGTAGAAGCAATAAAATAAAGCCAAAAATAGCTTCAATATGGGATATATGGACACACACTACCAACCAGCTCATTTCCGTTATAACGCTGCTTCATCAGCAGTATATACATCATGAGTCTCTTGAAAACACATACCTTTTATGCTTTATATTTTAGTATTTAGTTTCCCACCTCACAGATCCTTTCGGTCATCTCAAACTCACAGGCTGCCACCGACACTGATGGAATTCATCTGTGTTTCAAGCCTCCTTCTGTGATTTAAGACCTAATACATTCTGGTCTCTTCCACACATTGTATGGAACACAAATACGTTCCATCTGTTCGAGCGCTTTGGATTAAATCCAGCCCTCTGCTGGCCAATACATTAAACTACCACTACAGCAAATAGAAATGGAACGCAAATGCTCTCCACGACTTCCTAAAAAGGTCCCAATAGTCAATACGTGGATCCAGAATACACTGTAATTATATCATAAATCCCCTACTGGCTTAAATTATTATTAGATGCCAATCATTAATATGTACATTACCACCATTCCATCATATACACTGAAATATACAGTGGTAAGTAAATGCACTTCTAGTTCTTAACCACAACTTGCATATCATCAATAGCCTATATGTCTTCCCTGCGACACTGGGGACTATCTAGTGAAGGCATTTATACTGTGAGGATGGTTCTGCCTCACTCAAAGGTGACATATCTTCCATTACAAGCAGTCTACACTTAGATCGGGTGTGCCTTCTCTATGTTGGTTCAGGTCATATAAATAATTCAATATTATTGTTATGTAGTTAGCGCTGGTGGAAGATTTTGACATTGTTTTGATAAAACTGTGATAGGCTTATATTGCTTAAGTTTTTGAAGTTTACTTGGAGAAAGGTCTGTAAAAGTTTGAGAGATTATTCCATCTAGAGTGGTGGTATGGTCTCTGATCGCTATAAGAATTGCATCTATAGATGAGAAGTAATGTAAACAGAGAACAGTATCTCTTGGTTTATCCCAGGAGTAGGTTTTGTATATAAAGCTCTGTTAGCAAAGTCTATGTTTAATTCTCCTGGATCTTTGCCAGGCAGAAGGGCTGCAGATTATTTCTGTAAGAAATTCTCAGCTTGGACAATCTCTGGTACCCCTGTGTGATGATCAGAGTAGGAAGTGCCTAAAATGCCAGGGTTATACGTTAGAGAGTGCAATCTCAACAAACAGAGAACAGACTCTTTTTTGATATGATAAAACAGAGACAAAAACAATACAAATAATACTGCTTTGTAAACATCAGTGAGCAAGATGCTGGAGGACGCTGGATGGGGAGTGTAGCTGGCTGGTGGTGGCTGCTCTTAGTTAGCCTTACTGTGGCTTAAGCCAGATTAAAGGTGCTGGGCACAAAGCCATATTAGTGCCGACCAAATGAGATTAGTGACCACATGAGTTGATCCCTCCAACAACTACATCCGCTTGTCCAAGGCTAGAATCACTGCCAGCAACTCCCTATTCCCAGTATTGTAGTTCCTCTCCGAGGAAGAAAAGCACTGGGAGAAAAAGGAACAAGGATTGAGTGGGCCAGAACCAGAGAACCACTGAGAGAGAACGGCTTCTGCAACAACCTCAGATGCATCCACTTCAAGAACAAATAGGGCATGAGGATATGGATGCTTGAAGATAGGAGCGGAGGAAAAAGGTAGCCTTCAAGATCTCATAAGCCTGTAAGGCCTCAGGATTCCAGTGGTGGAGATCACCCCCTTACATGTCATAGCTGTGATAGGAGAAATGAGAGCTGAAAAGCCTCTGATGAACTTGCAGTAATAATTGGCAAAGCCAATAAACCGATGAACACAGATGTCTTCTCAAACTTACACTTCGTATTTTGCAATAGAGATTGTTCTGTCTGAGGAGAGTCAAGACCTGCTTGACATGGAGGAGATGTTCTTGCAGGCTCGAGGAGAATACCAAGATATCATCCAGGTTTATGATCATGAAGGACAACAGAAGATCCTTGAATACATTGTTCATAAGACATTGGAAGACTGCAGGGGCATTACGAAGGCCAAAGGGCATGACCAGGTATTTGTAATACCCAAAACTGGAATTAAAACAGTCTTCGACTGACCAAGTTGTAGGTACCTCTAAGGTCGAAATTGGTGAAAAATCGAACTGCCCCTGAGTCTGTCCAAACAACTCGGGAATAAGAAGCAATGGGTAGCAATTTCTTTGTGTAATCTCATTCAAGCCCCTATAGTCCACACAGGGGAAAAGACCTCTGTCCTTCTTCTTAACAAAGAATATACTGGCTCCCATGGAGGAGGTGGAAGGACATATAAACCCCCTGGCAAGATTGTTCTGAATGTTCTCCAAGAGCTTTAGTCACTGCGATGGACATAAGATAGACTCAATCTTGAGGTGGTGTAGTACTTGGCAGTAGGGGTGGACGAAAGTTCCCACCATATTCCAGTAAAAATACTAGCGAAAAACAAGTTATTGTCAGTTTTTTTGTGAGAAAATCCACTTTAAAAAGTGATTAAAATCTTTGCATTTTTCACCCATTGGCCAAAATTCCTCCCCTTTTTTTCAATGGCAAGAAAATTTCCACCCATTAATTTAAGTGTTTTTTGCCTTTTCGCTATAAAAATGTGACATATTCAAGGAAGTGGAACGGAATAGAAGCAGCTACAGAGCAAGGAAGATGTGCTCTGCTGTGATCTTTTAGCAAAATTGAGACTGGAGAGACTCTTATTGACTGCTATCACTATGAGAAAGTTTAAAAGTAATAAAAGGAGGAACTGGAAGGACCATTATGTGTCCACTGAGTCTGAGTCTGAGGAGGAAGTGAATACTACAGAAGCATGAAAATTAAAAACACAGTCTGGAGCTGTGAATTTAAAGAAACATCAAAATATCTACAAAATATGCTGATATACTATACCAATAAAAAACACTTTATTTAGCATAAGAACTGTCATACAACTATGACCCAAAACATATTCCACATTTAAATTAAAATAAATACCTTTTAAATTATATAAATGTAAATGATGGGCAAATTGTAAACCTATATGTCTAACCCAAAATTAATGTCAAGGGAGAAACAAAAGGGTGGTAGTAGTAGTGAGAGCAGGACAGGTTAGCTGCCTGTGCCTGCTGTCAGACCTACACCTGCTGCCACCAGTGATGAGCCTACTGCCAATATTGAACCTGCTGCTACCAGTGCTGTGCCTGCTGCCAGTGTGTCTTGTAATACTCAGGAGTGGGAAGGAGAAGATGATGTCAAGTGTGAAAGCAGGGGACCCTAAGTCCCACTTGCCATCCGCAAGCAGTCCCGCCAATGCTAGTACTAGTATTAAGAAGGTCCAGTGGCTTGTTAGTGTTAAGAATGAAAGAGCAGGTAATCATCTTAATAGTGACTGTGAGGAGGAAGACTCTGGGGCTGAAATTGATGTTGTTGGTGTTAGTAGTAGTAGTAACAGTGATGGTGAAGTAGCCAGTGACACTAATGGTAGAAGAGTGGTAGGGGAAGCAATTGAGAACATCCAGACTAGCTCTCAAGGGAGCCCACACCATTTCCCTGACCCTGGGAGTCCTCTCCGCCCATGGCATTGTCCATGTGGAACATGAACTTGAAGAAGGCAGAACTGTCTCCACTGCAATAATACAACTACCAAGAAATGGCAAGTGTGACATTAGGGGACCCATTGTCACATTGCTCGTCACATTGAAGCAGCAGCATGTAGGGGCTAGTGGTGGTGGTGATGATGATGGTGAAGAAGCTGGGATGGAAGAGACATTGATGGACTTTTTACCAAAAACTGAGAAGGAATGGGAGACAGGGTGTCACGGATTTTGATGAACACTCAGACAGAACGGTAAGGTTAAAATGACTTTATTAGAATAAAGAGCATACACAAATATAGACCCTAAGTCTCAAAATACAGATAATGCAATATATACACAGTAGGATACAGCCAGAGGCACCAGTATAGCTAGACTGGACGGACTGGGCACAGACTGGCGGTGAAGGTTCTGGCAGAATCAGTGAGACTGGAGGTACACCATTCAGGAGCTGACGACAGGAGAGCATACACAGGAGGTCCAATAAAGGAGGACTGGCACAACCCAGATGCCTGGGTACTGAACCAATAGAGCAAGGCAACACTGACCCTGGTACTAGGCTGCAGGAAATGAGGCAACACTGACCCAGGCACTAGACAGTAGGTCATGAGGCAACCGTGAAATGGCAGCACTAACCCTAGGGAAGGGTTACTGGAGACCAAGGCAACTGCAAATAGACAAACCCTAGAATGCTAGGGGTGGATAGAGGCAACGGTAAGTAGATGGAACGCAACCAGTATCCCCTAAACCTACGAGATGTATATGCAATGTTGGCTCTAGAGCTCAAAGCTTCTGCAGTAGAACAGTACTCGCCCTTACCTGGACTACCCAGGTACTCACAGGGTTAATGGTCAACTCCCAGAGAATAACTGCAACTCCCATAGGAAGTGAGCCCAACGTTACAAGGGAGGTGGACACAGAGATTGATCAGAGTAACACAGTCAGTGATGGGTCACTGTACTGGTACTTCGATTGTGCACACCGCCAGTGGCGGTTAATAGAGCAGCATAAGCACGGAGCTTAGCCTTTGGTCAACAAGAAATAGGTCCATGCAGTGCACACGGCTCAGTAATCTCGGTGACTTCACGGGGTCGCCCAGTTGCTCAGCCAGACACGGTCAGTACCGGAGCAGGTACTTCAGCCGGATGTAGTCAGCAGCGGAGTGGGTTCTTCAGCCAGATACAGTCAGCAACGGAGCGGGTTCTTCAGCCAGGTATGGTCAGCAACGGAGCGGGTTCTCAGCCAGATACGATCAGCAATGGAGCGGGTTCTTCAGCCAGATACAGTCAGCAACGGAGCGGGTTCTCAGCCAGATACGGTCAGCAACGGAGCGGGTTCTTCAGCCAGATACAGTCAGCAACGGAGCGGGTTCTTCAGCCAGATACGGTCAGCAATGGAGCAGGTTCTCAGCCAGATATGGTCAGCAACAGAACAGCAGCAAACAGGAACTCAGGAATGAAGTCAGGCAGGCCAGGTCATACACGATAAGCAATGGCACGGATAACAATCAGGAATACGTACACAAAAGGGCACCTTGGGAATGACATACCAGGGTATATAAAGGCAAGCCCTGGGTGGAGCAATATGACCAGCCAATCGGAATACAGCAATGCATAACAATGTCGCTGTCAGAGCAGGAAGCATGGGCACCGTAATACAGGGATGAGGATGGGCATCCCCACCACAACCAGCAGTGAGCATTTGGAATTTGAGGAATTTGCAACTGCTCTAATTCCTGCTGCTGCTGGGTTACAAGAGCAGCAGGATGCTGAGGAGTAGGCTAGTGTGCCACAGACCACTGTGGACACAGTGGGAATGGGGTCAACAAGTGATCTGGGACTTCCCAGCAGCAGCAATAATCCTGGTTCTAATTTCAGTGCTTGTTTTGAGGTAGTAGCAGCAATATCATCCTCTGTCCCAGACATTGAAGGAGAATGTGGACGACAAGAAGAAAGAGGCCATTCTTCTCCACCTTCCCCCTCCCCACTGATGTAATGGATGTGGGACTATTTTTCTCTTTGGGCAGGCACAGTGCAGTCATCACTAACAGCACCGTGCTGTCAGTGAGAAGGGGAAAGGAGGGAACACACTTTGGCACAATCACCCTGATAACAAACATGAAACACAGACACAATGACATTTATGTCAAACATGTTAAAGAAAAACACCCACCACAGAAATTAAGCACCACTGTAACCCCTGACTCTCCAGAAAGGCATTAAGAGGCGAGGCGGAGATCAAATAGGAGGAAGAATAGAGAAACCCAGGCAGAGACTGGAAGTTCTGTGAAACAACTAGCTCCCCATCACCTTCTTCCTCTAAGGTAACTACGTCTTCTGCCAATCCACCTCATTCATCATTACATCCCCCACCAAATCATAGCCACTCTGTAGAGGTTAGGATATGGCAGTTCGTGTCCACCCATTGCACACTGTTTGGTGTACTGACCACACATGGCAGTGTGATGGAGGAGAATCAATACCAGGGCATCAAGAGGCATCTGAGGAGACTCCATCCCACAAAATATGTGAGGATGCTGGCAGGGAGAGTTCATCATTACTATTAAACTGTCAGCAAGTTGTCATGTGCCCATAGCGGGATCTGGACAAGGGGTATAGTGACAGCGGCAGTACTTGGTTTCAGGTGTCATGGTGTTTGGATACAGTTGTGACCCCAGATGTCATTTACCACATACACACTGTGCACATTGCAGTAGCTGATAGAAGCCACAGTTCCTGTTCTTAAGGTAAAAATGTATATTCTAATAACAACACACCCATGATTTTGGAGGAGGGGCCGGTGGAGAAGAATTATTGGCCAACTTCTTCTTTTCTCCACATAGACTGGGGGCTACTTATTGTGCTGATGCTGCTGCTGCTGCCTCAGGCACATCACTGGAGCTAGTTGTGGCAAGTGGAACCTTCATCATCCATCTCCCATATTACTGCTATTGTTGATCCCATTCCCTTTCAGCTGCCTATTCATCCTTTTGCTTAAACAACTCAACAGCAAGAACAGCAGTTGCAAATTCCGCAATTATGGACTCTGGACTGGAGGACATTTGATAGTGGCCACTGGCCAACATGACCTGCTGGCACTGGGCCAGTAGGGCATTTTTTTTCTATGGGATTGTGCTTTAAAAAAATACAAAATAATAATAATAAAAAAATAAAATAGTCCTACAAAAATAAAATGTTGTGGGGTTTGTTTCTAACAAGCCTAAGTTGTACAAATCAATGTTTCCAAACAAGCTTAAGTCCTACAAATCAATGTTTCCTCAGGGCTTGGGCCTCTAACAACAAATTTAACAAATCATCCTCTACAAAATACTCTGCCAAGTCAAGTATCAGTCAACCCCAGTGGCAGCTTATGTTAAGGGGTTCCTGTCTCTCTATCACTTTACATACAAATTTCTTATTTTATTTTATTTATTTTTTTATTAACTGCCGCCCCAATAGCAGTCAAGAAACCCCCCCAAAACAAACCCCCTGTTCAACTGATTCATTCCCCAGACTCCACCTACCAACACAAGCACCTCCTCAGACCCTTTTTATACAATACACGCAATACAGACATAACCCTAAGGTATGTCTTCTGTTCTTCTCCTCTTCAAAAAGACAAAGCACACATCCTACCTCCATGGGTTTCCCAACACAATCAGGGTAGTAACCAGGGTTTGGGACTTGGTGGCAAGATGCATAGGAGGCATGCACAGCTGGTCAGCAGGTATGGTTTCCATCATGCTCAGCCAGCATTCCTGAATCCGATATTCCACATTACCACACAGGGCAATAAGATCTTCCAGAGTATCAGGGATTGGTCGAGTGGTTAGGTTTTCAGTCAGACTCCTTCTGAAGGTCGCCCAGGTCCTGAACTCTATTGTGTACTGCAGAAGTGTTCTAGAACCCTGCTGACAATCTAAAATTAGCAGACTAGGCCATAGCACATCTTCCAGGTGTTTCAAACATGGACCAAAAGCTGAGATAAAATGTAACAAAGTCAGCCAATATAGGAGAATGGAGGTCCAGAAGTGGTGATACCCATGCCAAGGCAGAACCATGCAACAAAGAAATAACAAAAGTAATGTGGGCCTGATTAGAGGCATAGCCCTCTGGCTGGCTCTGAAAATGCAGGTAGCATTACTTCAGGAACCAGAGAAATTCAGAGGGAGAGCCATCATAATGATCTGGCAATGGTAGTCTGGAGGGCAACAGACCTATGGCAGAAGACGCAGCGGCTGGAAGCCCGGCAGGACTACTCTGAGGTGGCATCGATGCCACAAAATGTTGCTGCATATGCTGAAGCATAGTAGTGATAGAGTCCAACTTGAAATCAATTTGTTTTATCTGCATGGATTGCTATTCAAGTCTAGCCCCTTGTTGGACCACAATTCCTCGGGATCACTTGTCATGGTGCAATCTAAATGTGATGATCAGACTAGGAAACACCCAATGTAAGCTGCCTGGGTTATACTTTGCAGAGTGGAATCTCCATAAAGAGAGTACAGACAACAAGAAACAATACAGATAATACTGTTAAGTAGGCCTAAGTGAGCAAGAGGCGAGAGTAAGCTGGATGGGGAGCATAGCTGGCTGGCGGTCTCTGCTCTTGGATAGCCTTTCTGCAGCCTAAGCTGGATTAAAGGTGCTGTCCCCAAGGCTGGATTAGTGCCGACCGGAGAAGCCAGCCCACAATCCAGATCACAACCTATGAAACAGTAGTCACTCACTGAGAACTGGAAACAGGGTGAGCAGGAAATGATAAACAAAAAAAACAGAGGCCTACAAAAAAATAAAACATTTTGTCCTACAAATCAATTTTTTCTTATGGATTGCTTCAAAAAAGTTTAAGTCCTACAAATCAATGTTTCCCCTGGGCTTGGGCCTAACACAAGACTTATTTCCTAGAACAAATCAATGTTTCCTCAGGGCTTCTGTCATTAATAATAAGTTTAAGTCCTGCAATTCAATATTTTCTCAGGGCTTGGGCCTCTAACAACAAATCTAACAAATCATCCTCCACCTGTCACGTCAAGTATCAGTCTACCCCAGTCGCGGCTTACATCAAGGGGTCCCTGTCTCTGTCACATTACATATAAATTTCTGATTTTATTTTATTTATTTATTAACTGTCCCCCCCGCCAGTCAACAAACCCTCCCAAAAAAATTCCCTGTTCAACTGATTCTTTCCCCAGGCTCCACCCACCAGCACCAACACCCTCCTCAGATCCATTTTACACCATGTCTTATGGGTTTTTTTTTATTGTATTTCATTTTTATTTTTTTATTAACTGTTCACCGAATCCCAGTAAACCCCCCCAAAAAAACATTTCCTGTTCAACTGAATCAAAAGGGGTGTTTTTGGCATGGGGTGGACTTGGTGGACGCATGTCTTTTTTCATCCTCGTCAACTATGTTACATGTAACTAATTCTTTCCCACACACTCCACCAACACAAGCATCCTCATATACCTTTTAAACTATTAATTTGTGAAATAAAATAACATTTGCTATGTGTTGCATGTAAATTCAATGTTTCCACTGATTTCAATGGAATAAGCTAGGTGAAGAAAACGGCACTTTTCGCAGGAAATTATTCACCAAGCGGGAAATGCTATTATTCTCTGATTTTGGTCTCAGACGAAAATTTTCGCCCATACCTACTCAGATACCATTCCCATTATCAGTTTTTTTGCAAGTCTCTGTCTTTTTTCCAGTTCAATAATGTATTTTTTAAGAATTGATGGCCGAAACTGAACTCCATATTCTAGATTAGCCCTTACCAAGGATTTATATAGAGGTAAAATTATATTTGCATACCATGCATCTCTACCCGATTTTATTCAGGATAGCACCCTAATTGCTCTTGAAGCAGCTGAGTGACTCTGCACACTGCGGTGAAGTCTAGTGTCTATCAGTACTTCTAAATCTTTCTGTAATTATCGATTCCCCAGGTTGTTTCCCATTTAGTGTATTTGTAGCATGTTTGTTTCTACAGCCCAAATGCCTAACCTTACATTTATCTACATTAAATGTCATCTGCAACTTTTCTGCCCATTCAGTTTATCTAAATCCTTCTGCAGAGGAACAACATCCTAGCCTGTATGTATTTCCTTCCACAGCGTAGTGTTAGCAACAAAGATTGAGAGACTACTTTCAATTCCCACTAGATTGTGGCACCCCCCCCCCCCTTGACACTTTAGACCTACTTGAAAAGGATCCATTTACAACAACTCTCTGCCATCTATCATTTAACCAGTTATTTATTCACTTACAGACATCACCTCCAGGCAGTGTATCAAAGGCTTTTGCAAAATCCAAGTATACTTCCTGAAGAGCAATTACCTTGTCCAAATTACTACTTACCCTATTGTTGGTCTCACATAGTTCTGAATACTGTCAGTTGGTAAGCCTTCTAATATCTTACCCACTATGGAAGTCAAGCTCACAGGTTTATAATTTCCTGTTTTTGATCTTGCCCCCTTTTTGAACATTGGTAATACATAGGCTTTCCTCCAATCACATGACACTATGCCTGAAGAAAATGAAGTATAATATAATCTTGCTATTAATGAACTAAGTTCCTTAAGTACCCTTGGGTATATACCATCAGCTGCAGGTCCTTTATTCACCATCACCTTTTGCAACCTCTTTTGGACTTTGTCCTCAGTAAGCCATGTACCTCGTACATGATGGAGGGAATTCTGTGGTTTTATCTGTTTGCCCATAGCCTGTCATTGCTGCTTGCTTTGTATTTACAGAAGAAAATAATATGTTTAAAATGTCAGCCATAGCCTTATCCTCACTAATGAATTGTCCTGTCTCAGCCTTAAGAGTAGAGATGGGCGAAAGTTGTCGCCGTGTTCCCTCGAGAAATCTCGCGAAAACCACTTTGTTATCTGCTTTTTCGTGGGAAAATCTGCATTAAAACTAGCAGTTAAAATGTTCGCATCTTTCACCCGTTGGCCAAAATCTTTCACCATTTTTTCAATGGCTAGAAAGTTTCTGCCCATTGAGTTACGTTTTTTTCACACTTCTGCTATAAAAACGTGACATTTTTGTTAAAGGCAAACACAATAGAAGCAGCTACAGAGAGAAATAGATGTGCTGTGCTGTTCTGCTGTAATATTTTGCAAAATTTGAGGTAGGAGAGGCTCATAGTGACTCCTATCACTATGAGCAGCAAAAAGAGGAACAGGAAGCACCCTTATTATGTGTCCACAGAATCTGAGGAGGAGGAAGTGACCAGTAGTACTGATCCAATGCTGCTGAGTTCCCCTAAATCAAGGGATCCTGGGGAACTTAATGAGAAGGGAGGGAGAAAAGGGAATGGGAAGGAAGGGAGAAAAGGGAACTTTTTTTTCTTGACAAAAAAGAAACCCACTCCTGCTGGTGAAGTGGAAGGTTGAATGAAACCATGGGCAAGATTCTCCTTTATGCACGTCTCTAATGCCACCATTTCTGGGAGAGACAAAGGATACGTCCTCCCTCTAGGCAGGACAGCCCCAGACACTAAATTTATGGGGCAGTCGTAAGTACGATGGGGCGGAAGGACCCCAGCTCATACCTTGGAGAACACGTCAGCAAAAGGCAGGTATGGCCAAAGGCGTAACTAGAAGCCACTGGGCCCTGGTGCAAGAATTGCCATGGGCCCCCCCCGACCACATTGGCCCTCCTTAACTACATTGGCCACCTCCATATTGCCCCTTCCACATTGCCCCTTCAACGATGCCTCCATCACAATGCCCCTCTTTCTCCACAATGCCCCCATCACAATGCCCCTCATTCTCCACAATGCCCCTTCCACATTGCCCCTTCCACAATGCCCCTCTTTCTCCACATTGCCCCTTCCACAATGCCCCCATATCCACATTGCCCCTCAATCTCCATAATGCCCCTTCCACAATGTCCCTCATTCTTCACAATGCCCCCATCACAATGCCCCTCATTCTCCACAATGCCTCTTCCACAGTGCCACTCATTCTCCACATTGCCCCTTCCACAATGCCCCTACTGACTGCCCCCCTCCTCCTACCTTGAGTCCCTTGCAGTGTGAGATGACATCTCCCAGCGCTCTGCATTACTAGAGCGCCGGCTGCCGGGAGATCAGCTCTGCTGCGGGCGCGTGGCAAGGGTGTTGCAGGGGGCGGCCGGGCCCCTGAGAGTGATGGGCCCGGTCGCAGGTGCGACCCCTATTGTTACACCACTGGGTATGGCTGTGGGATGGGAGAACCTGTATCAAGGGATACACCAGTAGTCGAGCCTACAGAAGAAATCCGTAAAGGGGTCACAGGTTCTGGTGTGAATGTCAAGAGTCCCTTTTTCCAGTCTATCCAAGGATTATGTCGTTGCAACCAGGGGAACCCCGATATAATCAGGGAAAGAGCAGCCACGATGACATCAAACATGAGTACCTTGTAATACACAGGGGCTAAGTGTACCCGAATGAGTGCCGTGGTGAGGGTTATCAGACCAGATCCCAAGGAGGACCCATCTATGACCGTGATATCAACCGGAGGGTCTTCGGACAAAAGAGGTATTCTGTGTTGCTGGGTGTAGGCAAGGTCAATGAAGACACCGGCTGCACCGGAGTCGATCAAGGTGTCCGACCGGACGGAGGAGGTGCTCCAAGACAGACGAACTGGAATGGTGAGGCGTTGAGATGAGGTAGAGGGAAGAACTGAGTGACTTAGGGAGCGTCTCCCCAACCTCACTAAGTCTGCTCGTTTCCCAGCTTATTAGGGCATGAGCGGGCTATGTGACCAGGTTGCCCACAATAAATAAAGGCACAAGCCATGTTGTCGTCATCTAGTCTTCTCCTCAGTGAGTCACTCTACCTATCTCCATTGGTTCTGGAGGAGATTCTGATTGGGTAAGAGCGCTCTGGAAGTGAGCTGCCAGTCTAACAGGAGGGCGGGTAGGTAGACATCTGGAGCAATCCCGCTGTCTTTCCTGTTGTCTCTCCTGTATTCTTGTGTGTAGGGACATGCAGAGAGAGATCAAGTCCTCGAGGGTCTCTGGTATGTCCCATGTTGTGAGTTTGTCTTTCAACCTCTCGAACAAAAGGCGGCTTTTAAGGCATCATTGCCCCAACTGGTGTCATAGGCCAACGTACTGAAGTCTATGGCATATTGAGAGAAGGACTGTGACCCTTGCTGGGAAAAGTAGAAAATCAGCATTTTTCATGGGAAATTTTTTGCAAGCGGAAAGTTCCATTTTTCACTGATTTCAGTTTGAGGTGGAAATTTTCGCCCATACCTACTTAAAAGGACCAATATCAACCTTAATATTTTGCTATTTATATACCTGTAGAACTGCTTAGGATTTTTCTTGTTCTCTTTTGCAATACTTCTATCATTTTCAAATTTAGCTAGCTTAATTGCTTGTTTGCAGATTTAGCTTATAGTTAGCCAGCTGTTTTTAGCTGGCTGAGGATGCTGTACAACAGCAGCTGGAGATCCACAGGTTGCCCATCATGGTCTGTGTGCACTAATCTACATATGCACTGCAGCCAGTTGTGATGTGCAAGTTTTGTACCCCACTATACTCACCATTTATTAGATGTAAGGAAAACCGTCCTGCTTGTTTTTTCTTTGAACTTAGGGTTGTAACCATTTCTGTAATCCTGAAAAACAGGTCTGAAAAGCCTCTAGATTTATTCTAAAAACCTTTAAGTATGGGCTCAATGTGGCATCAGAAAAGCAGCATGATTAAGAGGCTTTGCAGTAGTTTTACATATTTTTGGTACATTTCCCACCCACCACACGCTGGACCTTATGCATTGTTCTGAAGAGGTGTAATCCCTGAGCAAACCAAATGCATTATGGGGGGGGGGGGTGTTGAGATAATTCAGAGTAATTTTAAATATGGTTTTTAATCACTTAAATGCTAGTGAGGTCTCCAGTGTATTGCAAACCAATACATTGGAAACCTTTTCAACATTCAAGAGGTTAAAAGCTCCTTTTAAGTCAATGAAGATTTTGTAAATGTTCATTTGTTCCTTATGGTGAATTTGCTATGTTCCAGAATTGTACCTATTTAACTTCTTGCATGAGGCCCGATGCTCCTGATCATGATTGCTTTTAACCACACAGGGAATTTTACCATGTTTCACTGCATCAAATTTTCATTCTGCAAATTGAACCAAATTATCTTTAAAAGTGGTTCTGGAAACGGCTTCCCTCACCATGTAATAAATAATCATCTCTACTCTTCTTGTCCCAGATGTTAGGCCATTGGTAACCTCACATGATTGCTGTGCATAAAGTCTCAGGTGAAAAAAGCCCATGGGCCACAATCCAGGAAAGTCTGTGGAACTATAGTGTGTTTGAGAACAGGACTTCATTAACCCTTTGGATGTTAGAAGTGTCCTTAGCATCCAATGGCAAAGCTGAAAAGAGATTAACAACACATTCAAAAACAGGTGCACAAGAAAAACCCCCAAAACAAATAAAAAAAATATCTTATTCGAGAGCCAGTGTAATATCTATATTTCCACTGCTCAACAGTGAAATTTAACACAAAGGTGGATGAGACATAGAGCTAATCACAAATGCAGCTGGCTGCCTGAGATGTGTAAATAATTAAAATTTCGTGTTGATGTCTCTCGTGGGTAACAGGTTAGATTGCTGTCAGTTGGGAAGGATGATGACTTGCTTTGAAGATGTTTAGGAGTAAGTTTTCAGCTGTGAAATGCTTAATGACAAGCATCCCACATATATAATGGGCACTTTGGTTTGTTTCGGTTTGGAACTACAAACCAATGTCATAATTACTTGATAAACAGTGTTCAAATTTGATAGAGAGGTAATACTCCATTAGAAAAAAAACCAAGCCATTTAGATTAAGGAATTCACAGCATACACTGAAAATCTAGTCCTATAATTAAATTTTAGTGTATATTTAAATTGGTTGGTTTGTGCTGTGTGTTGCAAGAGATAAGTGCTAAAGTCAGTTACATTTATTGCAATTAGTGACCAATGCTCTTGTATTCAGAGTCTTCACATCCCATTTACAATCATAGACAATCACATCAAGGGCTCACGCAGTGGTACCGTCGGAATTCAATTGCCCTACCAACATGAACCATGATGAGCGCTAACCCACAGAATCTAACTTGTGGCCCAACGTTTATCAAATTTTATTTTTATTGCCATAATTCACTCTAAATAGCATGAAAAATGGGGACATCAAAAGAACCAGCTAACACTCTGTGTTTGACATAGTGTCAAACATCAAGCATGAGCCCAAACACAGTGACCCTCCCAAACACTAACCCTCTCCTTGGCCCTACACTACCCCTAACATTAACAATAAAGTGTACCAATACTAGCCCTAACACTATCCTTTAACCCAGAGCTGTAATACTTACCTGTAATCCTGACATCCAGCGGGATCTTCTGCACTTCTTTAATTTATCTTCTGTAAGCTTCTATCTTGTTCATCTCTCATCCTCATCTTCTTCATCTATCATTTTCTTCATACCTTCATCTGTGCTTATTTTGTACCTGCAAAATAAAAATAGTTATTAAAATTAATAGTTTCATAAATGTTATTCAGCAGCTGCCGATGACAGACAAAATTAGCAAAAATCCACCCTCCTTGTACCTTTCGGGTCATTACCTGATCCCAGCTGGCATAGGGACTGCCTTTTATATGGCCATTCCTTGTTTAAAATGGTTCTCATGCTTACATTTGCTGGGATGTTGGGTTAAGCAGGGCACAAAACGTGCCCTGCAGTAACTACACCTCCCAGCCAATCAGCATCTGCCTGGATGGATAACTCAACACGCTAGAAGATGAATAGCTAAGAGGGTGGTTACTGCAGAGCATTTTCAGCTCCCTATGTAACCCCACATCCCAGCCGTTGGAGGGACTGGCCATATAAAAGGCAGTCCCCATTCAAATTTCCCCCCAGTTTGCATTGGTCAAAGACCGAAAGGTATGGGGGGGGGGGTGCTATTTTTTGCCAGCGGTGGCAGTGTAACTTTTATGGCACTATTAATTTTAATAACTATTTTTATTTTGCAGGTACAAGTTTAAAGAAGAAGACCAAAGAAGAGCACAGATGAAGAGACAATGACAGACAAAGAAGAAGAAAGTAGACTATACAAGCTTACAGAAGAAGACTTACAGAGGAAGATCAGGATGCAGAGAACCCCTCTTGACATCAGATTTACAGGTAAGTGTTTATTTTAATTGGATGGTGTTAGCTTTGGGGGATTAACTCTTAGAGTGCCAGTGGGACGTCTTCGAAAACCAAGGTAGACTCCATTCAGGAGAAGATCCCACTGTAAATATCCTCCTATCCTCCCTCATTCCCCTCCTGATAATCTTGACTCTTTTTCATTAGACACGGAGGAGGAATTTACTAACCTGCTATCCTCCTCTCCCTCCACTTCATGTGCACTTGATCTGCTCCCCTCTCACCTCATCCAGTCCCTCTCCCCCACTCTAATCCCTATCCTATTACAGATTTTTTTACTCCACCTTTGTCAGAGCTGCCTCTCCTGATGACTTCAAACATAGTAACACCTATCTTCAAGAACAATTCCTCTGACAGTACCATATGCTCTAGGTATTGACTGGTTTCTCTCCTGCCTGTTGCCTCTAAGCTCTTGGATTACCTAGCCTACTCCCACCTGCTTTACTTCCTTAACATGTACAACCTCTTCAACACTTTACAATCTGGTTTTCGCACTGCTCACTCCACTGAAACTACTCTCACAATAGTGGTCAATGATCTTCACATTGCCACATTGCAAGGTCCTTATCCTGCTTGTCCATCCAAAGTGCATAAAAAAAAGAAAACACACAAGAGCACCCAATAGTGTAATACTATAAATGTTTCAATAAATGAGAACAAAATAAGAATTGCACTCACTTGTATAGATGGTCAGATAACTGGTACCAGCACATCTGACAAGCAGGCGTGTGGAGATGATATCCCCGTCTCCACTCAGGGTTGGACCGATGTCCTCACGATATATAGGATCACCAACAAACACACAGTGGCAGATTCCTCATTAAAAATGTATCCACCAATGCTAAAACAAGTGTTACTCATTTGCCCATTTCCAGTACCGGTATGTGATGATACAGGTGGTTTTCTGTAGACATGCAGCTCTCTTATCCTGCTGGATCTCTCACTTGATTTTGACACTGTTGATCATGCTCTCCTCCTCCAAATTCTGCACTCCTTAGGAATACGTAACTTACCACTGGACTAACTATCCTCTTATCTAACTAACTTATCCTTCAATGTCTCCTCTGCCACCTCTTCATCCTCTCCCGTCCACCTCTCTGATGGTGTTCCTCGAGTTTCTGTTATAGGACCACTTCTGTTTTCTCTTTACAGAATAACACTTGGCGATCTAATTAATTCATTATCACAGTGTACCTTGGCATCCGTGCTGCCAGTTACCCTCATGCTCTTCACAGCCCTATCCAGTGGATGGCCGGAATTGGCGCCGGGTGCTTCCGCATTCCTGGTGGTCACGGGTGCAGGAGCGTGTTGCTAGTCACAGTAATGTTGCTCTTGTTTATATGAGCGGTTGATTTGCCTAATAGATTCCCACCTTGGAGTGTGCCTATTTAAACTTCCCTAGGTCTAGGGTTAGTTGCCCTTATGTGGTGTTCCTGCTAGCATTCCTTATGTCTCGCTTAGTCTCGTTGTGACCATTGCTTGGCTTCCCTTACTCGCTCAGTGTCTGCCCCTGACTTATCTGACTACCTACATCAGTTCTGATCTGTGGCTCTGGCTAACTACTCACTCCGTGTATGACCCTGGCTTGTCTGACTACCCACATCGATTCTGACCTGTGGCTCTGGCTGACTACTCGCTCTGTGTATGACCCCAGCTTGTCTGACTACCCACATTGGTTGTGATCTGTTGGCTCTGGTTGACTACTCGCTCCGTGTTGTTCTCGGCCTGTCAGATTATCCTCAGTTGCGGCATTGAGACTCGAGCTATCTCTGCTCTTGTTCACTTGCTTTGTATCCGTGTGGCTCGAGAGCATTACTATTGGTAGGGTTGTTACTACCTACCGGATAGAACCATAAGCTAGGTTCTCTCCCTGGTGCTATCTCACTGAGAGTAATGCAGGCCTCGGCACAGAGTGCAGTCCTGGGTGGTGGACTGTTGTGCTGTCCGTTCTACAATATCTGGGGATTGTGGGGGTTTACCTCATTACCTGTATTATTATCATTAAAGGTAGTTTTATCTTACTTTACCTATGTCTGACCTTCTTTTATATTGCTCACCGTGACACTATTTCGGACTCAAATAACCCCTCTATGCAGATGACACCCAGCTTTATTTATCTGCACCTTGACTGACTACTAATATTCAATCTAAAGTTCAACCTCAAGCTCAATATGTCTAAAACTGAGCTAATACTCATCATCTACGTTTGTCCCTGACCCACTCTTCCTCAGATCTCTCCAATGGCTGCCTATCAAACTCAGGATTTCTTTTGCTCCTCTCTTTCAAGTCCCTTCTCTCCTATTCCCTTGCCAACATTTCCACTCTGATCTCCCGCTAAACCCCATCCGCCACTTATGATTAGCCAATAACTGTCTTCTCTCAGCTCCTTTTGTGTCTACAGTCATCTCACGGAACAAACCTTTTTCTCTCATTGCTCCTTATCTTTGGAATGCTCTATCACCCACCCTGAACCACTTCACCTCTCTTATGGTCTTCAAGTCACACTTGAAACTACACCTCCTTAACAAAATGAACATGCTAGAAAGCACTCACTTTGTACAACTAAGGCTATTTTAAATTATTTACTTTATTTGTGTCCCCTATCCTGACCAGAACTCTGGCACTGTATTCAGCTCTTGACCCTTATGTACTCCAGATGTCTCCCATTACCACTTTAGATTGTTAGCTTTCAGGCAGGGACCTCACTTCCAGTGTTTTTCTTTGCAAAGCATTTATAACCCTGTATTATCAACTGCTTTATTGTAAAGCACTGCATACACTTGTGGCTCTATATAAATAAACATTTTAATTCATTCATTCAGTGGGGTATGCAATGCTGTGCATTACTTTGCATACCTCATTGGCACTCAAATGGTTAATCTATTTTGCTTTACATCCTTTTTGATACTATGGATGTATTGATATGGGGTTAAGGGCCCCATATTAATACATCTATGGCTCACTTGTGTAGGGATCCCTACGTTTGCATGTTTTTCTTATCTTTTGTGATACTTCACTTAAATGTTGGTGGTTAGGCACACACTTTAGGGGACTCAATCCCCAAATTTCTAGCTGGTAATGTTTGGTGATAAAAGTCCCTTAATGCATATTACTGACCACTACATGTAATTGAATTGCAAATGTAAACTTTGCCATTGCTTTCAATGTCCGCAAATTTAGCTCCAATAGTGATTTTTTTCTGCTCGGTATTGTGTCACAGTGCAGTTAATTGCATACCTAACTGTGACTTGACACTACCGATGGTGCTTTTTTTTAAATAGGTGGCAATTGGATAGAGCCCCAAGATGGATATTAATATTGGAGGTATGGCAAAGGCAGTAATAGTCTTTCCCTTAGAACATATGTAAGAAGCTAGTATGAAGTACAGTATATATATAAGTGTATTTATTCCATGTGTACTTTTTAGGTGGTTTGTGTTAATTTAAAACCAACTAGTCCTTTAAGCGACAGAGGAGAGGACAAATCAAGACATGGTTAACCTTCTGATTGCAAGAGAAGTATCGATCGCATTGCCGCGCAATGCCTTAAATATCTCCCTGGCACTCATAGCGTTAAAGGGGTCTTTGGTATACGCTCAATATAAAGCCTTTGTTTGCCCACAGGGTTTATGCAACATACCTCAAAGTGTTAAAAAGATCGGTATACTGAATCACAACAATTTTTTCACCTTATACACTATGACTGTCTTTTTGATTTGATCTCTAACTGAATTGTTATGTCTATCGCTGATAAGAGGTGAAATCAGTCTTTGTGTAAATACGTTTGTGGCACATAAAATATTCGTTAGGTACTAATTGGTCATTATTTCTGTTTGGTTGAGCATTAATATTGCTATAACTGTTCTGTTTTGACACTGAGTAGACAGTAATAGCTGCATATACATGCGTAATTGTCCCAGTGTTTAGCAGATAGGGATACCTATAACACAGTGAGTGCTAGTATATTACCATACAGCAGTCCTTTCACTGTGTCATGCATACTAGATTTATTAAATATTAATGGAGTCTTCTTTTTACTGTAGAATCATATGCAAGGGATTATTAACTCTTTGAGTTTGGTAATGTGTTGGACAATTCCTTAGTAATCAAAGGATCATACACATAAAACAAAATTGGAGAAATTATGGGCAAATTAATTTCCCCATAAATAATATATTGATTCAAATTCCCTTTTAACCGATTGGAAGCAAATCAATACATTGAAAAACCCCTTAACATCCTATGGGTTTATTTTATAAGTATTGTGAATTGGTTCACTTTCCTTTTTATACATTTGACCCTAAGGTTTAAACAACAGGTGGGGATGTGTTGCATTACATCACAGGTTACTGGTTATGGCTTTAAATGGTATTTAAAAAACGTTATTTATTTTATTTATTTATTTAGAAAATGTTTTACCAGGAAGAATACATTGAGATTCCTCTCTTTTTCAAGTATGTCCTAGAGTGTTTACAGCAAAGAGTCACGTATTTGTACAAATACAGATGCATTATACATGAGTACCATTGACTGGGTAATAATAACATCTATTATTTCAGCTGCCGATTTGGTTAATTCCGAGAGCACGCAATGAAAGCGCTTTGAGTCCCACTGGAAGAAAGGCGCTATATAAATACAAGTTATTATTATTATTATTATTATTATAATACATATATAAACACACACACATATATTAAAAATGTTATATACAGTTGCATATTGTTTTTAGATATAAAGAAGCAGTTATGTTTGAGGATTTTGGAATGGGAGAAGATTTTTTCAGGTAGGTTATTCCAGACTTTCGAAGCTCTGAAGGAAAAGGCAGATCGACCTGCTTCTTTCTTCTAATGTGGTATACTCAGTGAGTTGTTAGCAGTGGAGCGGAGGTTATAGTTAGTATGGAGAGCTGGAGTGAGCATACTGCTCAGGTAGTCTGGTAGTCTTTTAGAGAAGTGGTTATAAACCATGCAAGAGAAGTGAAGGGCACATCTAGATTCGAGTGTTAGCCAGTTTAGGTCTCGATGCAAATGTTGGCGTCAGCAGAAAAAAACTGGTGACGGTAGTTTTTAAGTCAAGCATGCAATGCAAATGTTCCCACAAGTAAGAAATAACGGCAGTTTTAAAACACACAACTCCCATTGCCAAGATATAAAAAAATTGCCCACTGAGGACAATGAAAAGCTAAGCCCAGAGCCATTCAAATGTTGGAGTTAGGGCTAACGTGAGATAAATGGCAACATTTTCCTCCAGAAACCTAACACCCATTTGTTTGGCGAACATCATACAACTCAGAGTAGAAAACCACCGTTGAGGAAAACAAAACAGAGAAGCAGGTCATTCAAGGACATAACCCAAGCATACAGAGGTCAGATATTAACCCCTGCAATGCCTAGCAAATACTACAACAAGGCCTAGACCAGTGGTTCACAACCCCTCTACCTAAGACACCCCTAATATGCAATTTGGATGTTCCAGGGCACCCCTTGAAATTGTTAGAAAGGGCTCAGTGAAAGGAACAATCAATAGATACATTGTTATCAATAGTTCTCACAGTGGGGATAACAAGAAGGAGATAATTGAGCAGAATGACCACTATAAACATACATCACAGAACACATGTCTACAAAGCAGTTGTAACCTGTACGGGAATAGTCAGGCACCCTGAGCTTGCGCTCATAACACACTAAAGAGCCATGGCACAATGGTTGTGAAACATCGGCCTAAACCATACAAACAAGTCACAGTCAAACAACAAGAATCCAGCAACCCCACAGGGACAAGGGGAACAAAAAGCAGCACAACATAAGCCATCCCAACACACCTTTGAACAACAGGGGTTAACACCCAACATAACATGCACACCTGTCACTCCAAGAACAAATCAAGCTCACCTATGTAACCTCAGCAGTCCATGGAGACAAAACACACACCTGACAGCTACATACCAATTAGAAATACTCACACCACTAACCACAGACACACCAGAAAACAATTACCTGGATAACACACACCTCACCATTAGTCCATTATGACCACATCATACAGAAAAAAATCCAAAGTGGACCATTAGCAATGTGCAATATTATCATACATGTAAAGTACAAAGTGCTAATAATAAAGTATAAATACACATATACTTATCTCTATGACTCCAGGAGTCACACAGTTTGATCTTTCCCTTGTGCTCTTACTTATATTCATGGAGATAAGTATATGTGTATTCATATGTTTATTATATTTTGATTTTGTTGGATGGAGGGGAGTTGCGACACTTGCCAGTCATTTCTACAATATATATAGTAGCTAACCATATACTTTTATATGCATAATAAATATATATATCTATTTAAGTGTATTTGAAATGCTCACCCCTTTCTGTATTGTGCTCACTATATTCTGTAATTAAATGTGAGGCCATTCTACATATATAATTCCAGGGGTAAGATGAACTTGCACCAAGAGTGGGGAGTAACTGCACCCTGAATCTTTTTATAGGAATAACGTTGCATCCCATTACACGATCATGTTTTGGGTATTATTCCCTTTTAAGTACCTAAAACTGTATTTCTTGGGTTGATCTTTGTTCCAGGATGTAGACAACGAGGAAGGGAATGTTGATATTAGCTAGCTCTTATGAGGAGGTTTGATCACATTTAGGTTAGAGTTACATGGACACCTTTGTTGTGACAGCCAAGTCACTAGGACTAGGCAACCAAAAATATGTAGACAAATGGAGTGATACATGGATCACTTCTACTAGAGACAGTCATTCAATTGCTAAGCACTGAAACTTTCCACAACTGGTGACAGTTTCGGGTATTTGCTGCTTATTGCTCCTCTTCTACAGATAAAACCTCAGTTTAGGGATTACACAAGAAATAATACCATTGCAATTCATATTGCAACAGACATCAGCCAGTAAAATGTGTTTAACATCTCCAGTACCCTTTTGAGCAGACACTTAGGCAGACTGCAAGCCCCTTCAAGACTTACACTAGTTGCACAACCTGATTATTAATATACAATTGTAACTATAGTTTTTTTATCCAATGCAATCTGTTGCATGCCCCTCTGTATTATAGCCCTAACTGCATTTGGAAAACAATATTTAGTAAAATAAAATAAAATTGTTTTTGAAAAATATACAACTTTTATGCAAAACAAAAACAAAACGTAAGGGACAATGCTATGGCGAGATGTATGGCAAGCACATGGATTTGGTGATGGAGACACACATTGCAATATGCATTAAGAATTAGGTATGCAATGGGAGGGGTCAGATTTAATCATTAGCATATCATCCTGTGGCCTGCCTTACACATTGCCAGCAGTTAAACAACTCTGAAGTCCGAGGGCATCCTCTCTGCTTCCCCACTGGCCCACTGGGGGAGCAGAGGTGATTCTCTCAGACTTCAACTACACAAACAGCATAGCTCCCTTAATATTTGTGCAGTGTCATAGGGATATACATTGCATAGCCCTCTGACACTCAAAAGATTAAGCATCCACATTTTACACATTTTATTTTGGACACTTTGAATGCCGAACATTCCCAGTTTAAACACCATATAAGCACAAGTACAAATCTCTCCCTTTTTCTATATATCCTCACACAATGCCTTTTGTTGGCTGATGACTTCTTATGAATATGTGATTTGCTACATTCTAGTCACTGATCACTGGGGTCACTCACACAGATTACAGCCACATCTGAATGGGAACTCAATTCATATCCCCCTTTTTCATTACCCCTTTTCTCCCCCTGACTCGCTTCCGGTATTTCCTGTCATCAGACAATGTGCAATATACCACGATCCCTGCTGTCAAAAATAGCAAAAGGAAGAAATTCAGGGAGCTCTTTTCCTCCAGTTATCACACTCTTTATACTGTGAGTGTCCTTATTTGGGTCCCTTAGATAACATGCCTGATATCTAAGGGATTCTTCTTCGGCAATAGGCTGGTAATACTTCCTGACCCCTCTGGTGGGCTAGTACATCTAGAGATTGGCAAACTATGCTGTGAGCTGTGAATATGTCTGTCAAATAGGAGGTGTTCTCCAGAGATCACCTCTATACACACACCTAAAAAATGTACTGCTACAGCTATGTAGGACCTTTATGCCCCTGAACCCTTCTCCAAAGCGTATATGTGTGGTGCTAATGAGAAGTGTAATACATATCATGCAATAAAGCTCTCAATATCTAGTTCTTTGTACTTAAACAAAGGGAGAGACAAAGCTCTGTGATTCAAGAGGCAAAGTGACCTTGCCTGTTCTGAAAACATATTACATGTCAAAATTATAGAAAATCCGCATTACTATTAACTAACAATTTGTTCAAAATCATTTGTCAGCCTAATGAATAAAGAGCACCATCAGGTTATTGGCTGCTCCTCACAGACACTGATGGATTCACTGGTAAATGCTGGTAATGACCTGTGTCATGGGTATTGCATGGAAATCAGCCAGCACACACATGTGAAGTATATGCCTGAAGCCCTTGGTTAGTTTTGCATTAATACAGGGCTAAAAGTCAATGAAACATGCCCAAGCAAAGAAACTATGATTGATTTACAAATGTAAATATGGTCATTTGCATAGCTTGCTAATGAAATTTAGAAAAGCCATGGAACAGGAAAAACTGGTCATTGAATTTCTCAATTGGGATTAGTTGCTCTGATGGGAACTGTGACAGTCTGAAATAATCAACTTACAAATTCTTTAGTGCTTAGAGACAGAGAAGGGGGGTACGTTTTTCTTAAAGTGTAATTATTATGTTTTAATGTCTGCTTAGCAAAAAGCCTGGGGCTGCACTGTGAAGCCCCAAAATGTCTCTTATCAGCCGTTTCGTGGCAGAAAACTGACCCCCTTCACATGTTGCACAAGCAGTTTCTATAGCTCAAAAGTGTCAGTCTTGAAGCTATGCATTAGAGCCTATGGGGTTTGAGCATCCACCCCAAATAGACTGACTTTGGACCATGAACATAACAATCCGGTGATTAATCAGTAGTCTACAAATGATTTGCTTCTCAATACCTGTAGTAACTCACTTTACTTTTCTGGAACTTCCTTAGTAGTAACAAATCATTATCTTACTCTAATTAAGGAAATGGCAACATTTATTCCGAAAAAAAATGTGTTTTGTAGGGATCTTCCTGTTGAGTAAAACAAGGGTGGGGAAGTGTTGGGAAATGTAAAGACAATTAATTAACAAAATGCTATTAATAAATCGATTGCCATGAAACAGGATGTAATTTACACACATGATGTCACATCTCTTTATTTAATAATATAACAAGATCTAGAAACCATTTGGAAGGGGTTTGATGAGGAGAAAATGGGTTCATTGACTATATCAAAAATCCTCCAAGGTACGATTAATATTTTTTTGTATCAGAAGTAAGTGGATGTAAATCTCATGATCACTCAATACAAGGACATTCCATGAAGCAGAGACAAAGACAATGGATCACAGATAGATAACTTATTAGTCTGTAGCTCCTGTACCAAGGAACCAGAGTAATTCCAGGGCATACCAACTACATCCTAGGAGACAAATTGATATAAATGGGCCTCTAAACCCCTTAAATGTCCACTGAAGACCTGTCTATCATTCAAGGGGTTAAAAGCCCCATTTAATTCAATAGGATTTTCAGGGTTTCTATGGTATAATTGGATTGTTCCAGAATTACTGTATATCAGCTTCTGTGTTTGCTCATATGTATGTCTTCGTACATGTGTGTATATGCCTATATCCAACTTTATGCTATAACATGAAAATAATGAGTACAGTATGGCAAATTAAGGATCAGAAAACAATGGATGCTTACAAACAAGTCATCGTAGCCCACGTGTCATGTCATTGTCAGGTCACTTTGCACAGAGCTATTTATTAATATGATAATTAGTACCTGTTTAGTTTACACATAATAATATGAAGTCTTGTGCAAACAAAAGCAAAGAAAAGAAAACTCACAGCGCTAAATGCACCTTAGATGTACATAGGTTTTAAATTCAGGTTTTAACCCTTTGAGTGTCAGAGGGGTACGCAATGCATTCCTCTGGCACTCAAAGGGTTAACTAGCCATACAAGATGTTTCGCATAAGACTGCTTTCTCAAGATTTATTTTAATTTTTCATTTCAGTTCTTTAGTCATATTTACTGTAACATCTCAAGTATAATACACACCTGTGTATAATATGCAAATGTATATTATACCCAAGATTTTAGAGGAAAACAAGACTGCCTATGTATAATACGCACCCTTGTTTTCCCCCTTTACGAAAAAAAATGAAGCCTAGCAGATCCCTTTCCTCCCTCCTCGGCTCTATCTGATGCCAAAATAAGACTTACTTTATTCAAAATTCAAGTCCCCGCTGAAGTCCCCATGTTTTCCAGATTAGAGCAGGCAAAATATAAACTATGTCAATCTTCCCTGCGGGCGGGATGCTTCCATTTTTCGCCCGCTTCCTTCAATGGCCTTTCAGGATCTTCCGGCTATTGCCCTGTGAGACGGAAGGTCCTGAAAGCCCATTGAAGGAAGTGGGCGGTGAATGGAAGCATGCCACCCGCAGGGAAGATTGACACAGTTTATATTTTGCCTGCTCTAATCTGGAAAACATGGGGACTTGAATTTTGAATAAAGTAAGTCTTATTGTGGCATTGGATAGAGCTGGGGAGGGAGGGAAGGGATCTGCCAGGCTTACATTTTTTTTTTAACAGAAAATCTCGGGTATAATACACACCCCCATTTCATATAAGGTGAAATGGAGTACAATTGTGAGTATTATACCCAAGATTTTACGGTACTTGGTAGGACTTGTTTTAAATAAAGTACATTGGTGTGGTAGGTGAACTTATACATTCTTTGGCCAAACTATGCGACTAAAACCTCATTATTTTCAGATATATTTACACAAAGGTTTAATATATACACTCTGTACAGGGTTTCACTATTTTCAGGCAATCTGTATTGATTAGTGCAGGACTGTTTTCTTCTTTAGCTATATGAAGTCTGTTATTGGATGCTTTGAGCTACTTGCCTGTTATCACCCACAATGCTCTGCTGTTAAGCTTATATTTTAAAATGATTGTATATAATGAGGGTGATGCACCAAGAGAAACTAGAGTCATTCTGGATCAAGTAAAATATACTATAGGGACAAGTAAAATTTACCAATGCTTTAAATAGAGATTGTAACTTCTGAATGGTAGTGATGTCTCCAAGATCCCAATATATTGCTTTGCAATGCAAATCCAATAATGCAACCCATATTTTAAAATAATAACATATAGTTAACTAATATTATATGAACATACAAGTCCTAGCTTGTATTCTAGTAGTTAGAATAACAATGGGCATTTTGAAAATGTTTTTTAGTTCCCCTATGGTGCAATTCATTTCATCCAGAATTACACTTCTTTTAGGTTCCTGAATACAGCCAATAGAATCCGTAATATGGGGACTCCACCAATGGTGGGGTTAACTTAGGGGATGTGTAGGCATGGGTAGGGTGATTTAGCAACTCATTGTTAGTGTAGAGTCAGACAGTGGTTTAGGAGTTACCCCTGCCTGATGCAGGTTCTGAGGCATATGGTGAGAAATCCACAACTGAAAGTAAAAGTTAGAAGGAACTTTGAAGAAATTGTTATCAGGATGAGGTCTAAGGCAAGGTAAGCCTTGAAAAACATGTTAGTAGTCTGAGTTTTAAGGCAATATAAGCATGGAAAAAAATTGTTAGCAGGCTGTTAAGGACCTCCATGGAGCAGGTGGTTATGCTCTTGCAGGAATATAATGCATTGTTAGCAGGCTGAGGTCTATGGCAAGGTAAGCCGTGTAACAAAACATGTTGAGAGCATAAGCTTTGAAAAAATTGTTATAAAGCGTATAGGGACCTTCATTTTAAGCTGGTGATGAGGGAGGTGGTTATGCTTTTGAAAAAATGTAATGTATTAACTGGCTTGCCTACAGAAAGGTTAGCCTTGAAAAAATGTTAGCAGGCTGAGTCCTATAGAAACATAATCCTTGTAATTAATGTTAGCAGGCTTAGGCCTATTGCAAGCTAATCTTTGAAAAAATGCAGAAGACTGTGTCCTATGGCTTGAGAGATAAGACTTATATCGTTCTTCATGTTTTTTTAATGCCTACAAAATAAAATAAAGATAAAACGAAGTATTACTATGAATATGTATGGCACATATTCATCAAGATGTCAACTGATAAAAAAATAAATACAGTACTATGTTGCAGATGTATATGATAGTGGTGGTGTGATTAGTGGGACCTTGACAAACTGCATCCACCCCGGGAGGAAAGGGATCATTATAATTTCTAGCACATTCTGCAGCAACCAATGCTGCAGTCAGTTTTTGAACTACCGTTTACTCCCACGTCCCTGCACTGCTCCACCTTTCCCACTTCCGCTTGTGCATTTGCTGGACATTACTTAAATACTGTGTGTGTTTTTACTCTTTACAGCACAAAACTGATAGAGTGTAATGTCTTGCTTTGGCTCTCAACAACATTTTCAATGTCATCTGCTGTCTATCAAGTCACCTCAGTCACAGATCTCACATCAGGCTCCCAGTCAGTGTGTATGCTGAGCCTCCGATTGTATTTGCAGAGCTACATATCCAACCACTGGTGCTGTTAACTCTTGAAGAGCCGTTGTACTTCCGCTGCTCCTGCTGTGCCGGCCGTGTTGAGGCCTTGGTTAGACGGCGGCTCATATTGTCACTATAGCAGAGTAGTCGGTATCCATATACGCCCTCGTGGGAGGCGCTATTGGCTCTAGCTCCTTCAGAGTTCTCTCCGTTACTGCACGGTGGGGCCATTGGCTCAAGCACTCTCAGCTCAAGTGGTTCCTGTTATACGCCCTTGGGGGCTATCGGCTCAAGCTCTTCCTGTACCCATTGACCGTAGTTACGCCCGTAGGGCTATTGGCTCACGCTCTTGCAGTGCAAGTTGTCTCTGTTTACGCCCGTGGGGGCTATTGGCTCACGCTTCCGCATTACAAGTTGTCTCCGTTACATGCCCGTGGGGGCTGTCTGCAAACTGCTCTGCAGCATTCTGTGTCAGTCTCTGTATTACCCAAGCAGCTCACTACATCCATGGACTTAAGGTGTTGCGTAATCTAGCACCTATTGCTGCCTCTTATTCACCTAGGGCGTGCCAAACACCACAACAGAGACTGACGATTCCTTTGTATTTAACTATTGATTGCCAGTCGCTATTCTGAGCCTGTCCTGTGACAGTATCTGTATTATCTGTACTCCTGTGTACTAGTCCTGTGAAGGCCTATGTAGCCTATCGATTGCTATCTACTGTGTTGCCTATTGACGGCGATCTTGTTCTTTATTTTTTTTTAATAAAACTGTGTTTTATTCAAACCTGCTGTCTGAGTGTCTGAAAAACCGTTACACACCCTTGTATATGGCTGTAGTAAAATAAACAAAAACTTCATTTGGTGGGGAACATTTTTTCTTCCCAATGATTTCAATGCAATGAGCTAGGAAAAAAGTGGGAAAATGACACTTTTCACTGGAATTTTTTAGTCACAGAAAAGTGCCATTTTTCGCCAATTTGATTTAAGGCTAAAATGTTCGCTCATCCCTATTGTGCAGGGTGCACAGCCTGAAGATATTCCAGAATATCCTGAATCCTATTAGTCTTCATTGTGAATAGACATTTCAGTGCAGGGTTTTGAGGCACATCATTGTGGTCATTGTTGGGGACAAACAAGGGGCACAGTGACAGCAACAATAGCTGATTTCTACTGGGACCATTCAACATTGTCAATATTAATATCAGGGTGGCATTTGTTTTTGGATATGCTTAATTAGAGCAGATATGCCAAGGTGCAATTCCTCCTTCCTGTCTGCACAGCCTTTTCACACACTGTACAGATTGAAGCTATTGCACTTTCTGTCCCCAAGGAAAAATATTTCCACATCCATAATTTCAGGTGAGGTCGAGAAGGATTATTGCATTATTTGTCAATCATTCATCACTGGCTATAGCACTGGTTGATGGTGTCAACTGTGACATTCCTCCTCCTCCTCAATGCTATTATTACCACCACTACATGTGTATCTCTGTGTTGTGTCTTTTTTTACTAATTCTGCTACTTACTCCTATGGTATTTGAGGCTTGTATATTTTTAAAAATATAAGACTACCAACACTGCTGCTGGATAGACATGGCCTACTGTTACTAACTATATAGCCAGCCGCACTGAATACCCTAACTGACTACACAGCAGTATTACAAAAATTGGTTACTGTTTTGTTTCCCAGTATTCATGTGGGTCACCATTTTGGCCTCAAATATAATTATCGTAAAATCATGCTGTAACCATCTTATATTCAGTGGGGCGACTTCTTGGAGACAGACTGTGTTCTTGTGCATCAGGTACCAACCTATATATGTATATATATATATATATATATATATATATTTTTTTTTTTTTTTTTAATTTTTTTTTTTTTTTTAAAAAGCTACCAACCCATATTTTTGAAGCAAGTCCCAAAGAGATGTGCTAATGCCACCATCACCACTAAAATGACCACCAGAAATGTTAGATTGCCACCCATGAGACATATTAATTGCTTCATGTGATGATTATGTGTATGACAAATTGATGTGATGTTGTTGTTGACACTGAGTGTATAATTTTTTATTCTTACTTACATTTTCATATACTTTCTAGTACTACTATTTTCTCTATCATTCTTCACAATGCAATCTTCCACTCAATTTATAAGGACTTCTTTAAATGCTTTCACAGAATCCATTTCCTCAGCCTGGTACAAATTCAGAAATGTTATGTTTAAAGTGGACATCCAGAAATGTAACAGGAATGGAGTCCTCATTGCTTTTAATGGAGACTGCATGAGGATCCTGCACAAAGCATACTAATGTGATTATATTAGTGATTCCTGCATCTGACAACTAACTAGCAAGATTATCTCCTCAATAGCCTGAGGAGCTCACATTAGTCCACATTAGTTGCCATTGGCCAGGTGATAAAGAAGTACCCTTCCAAGCCTTCCAGTTAATCACAGTACATTCACTAATTGCTTTGTTCTGCTCATACAAATGCTCTAGCATGTACAATGTGGAATTCCACCTCATAGGAACCTCCTTTTTAAGATGGTGATGGGTCAGGTGGTTACACTCTTGCATGGACTATAATAAAATTACACATACTGATCCCCAGTCTTGTCTCACTGCACTGGTAGTCAAATAACCACACATATTAACCCTGTCCTTGTCCCACAATACTGCTAGCCTGTTACTGACCCTGCCTGTACCTGGAATATGCTCTTCTGTTGTTGGTGAGTCTTCTACTCATTTACTTTGACTTTGGAATTATCCTCCATGGGGCTGGTAACGTTAGACCTTGCTGTGGTGGGTTATTCAGGGTCTTCTTGAGCTCAACCGGAGTGGGCCATCTGGCTTCTCGGCCAGCAAATTTATACTGCCCAGTCTGCAGCACTACATATTACAGGGGGCCTACGTCAACAAACTCCGAACTCTAGCCCCTCTCTCAAGCCTTCACCATACCAACTCTTGTTGGAGGAGCCTATCTTCTCCTCATATCTACAGTGCTAGGGTTTACTAGTTCTACACCTATTAGTGTGCCTAGTAGGGTGACATTAAGTCAATTTTGGCCTCCTCTGACAGGGCTGTGGGAACACATTGATTGCAATGCATTCCCAGTAGGGATGGGCGAAAATTTGCTCCTCAAACTGAAATTGGTGAAAAATGGCACTTTCCGCTTGGCAAAAAAATTTTCCGCGAAAAGTGCAGATTTTCCATTTTTTCAGCTTTTTTCGCTTAGCTCATTCCATTGAAATCAATGGGAACATAAAAGTTACACACAACACATAGCAAATATTATTTTATTTCCCAAAGGCATTGTATAAAAGGGGAATGAGGGGCCTGTGTTGGTGTGGTGTGGGGAAAGAATCAGTTGATCAGGGGATGGTTTTTGGGGGGGTTGTTTACTGGGATTGGGGGGCACTTAATACAAAAGAAATCTAAAATAAAATACAAAGCATAAGACATGGTATAAAGGGGTCTGAGAAGGGTTCCTGTGTTGGTGAATTAATTAATCATTTGAACATGGAATTTGTTTTGGGGGGTTGTTGATTGGTATTGGGGGGGCAGTTAATAAAAAATAAATCAATAAAATAAAATACAACATTTGTATTTAAAATAACAGAGACAGGAACCCCCTGACATTAGCTGCCACTGGGGTGGACTGATACTTGACTTAACAGAGTATTTTGTAGATGATTTGTTAGATTTGTTGTTAGAGGCCCAAGACCTGAATAAACATTGATTTGTAGGACTTAAGCTTGTTTGGCACAAGCCCTAAGGAAACATTGATTTGTAGGACTTAGGCTTGTTAGAAACAAAGCCCTCCCCCATTTTTTTCTTTTTAGGATTATGTTTATATTTGTATTTATTTGTTTTTTTAAAGCACAAGCCCTGAGAAAAAAATGCCATACTGGCCTAGTGCCAGCGGTTCATGTTGGCCACTGGCCACTGGCCATTGTCAAATGTCCTCCTCCTGAGTCTGAGTTCATAACTGTGAATTTGCTGCTGCTGAGATGTTTAAGCAGCAGGATGATTAGGCAGCTGAAAGGGAATGGGATCAAAAATAGCAATATCAAAAATTTGCCTGGGTTTCTCTATTTTTCCTCCTCTTTGATCTTTGCCTCGCCTCTTGTTGCCTTTCTGGAGAGTCAGGGAGTTCAGCAACAGCGGAGCTTGATTTCTGAGATGGGTGTTTGGCTTTAACATGTTTAACATAAATGTCACAGTGTCTATGTTTCATATGTGATATCAGGGTGCTTGTGCCAAGGTGTGTTCCCTCCTTTTTTCAATGACTTGTCACAAATTGTGCACAGTGCCGTTGATGATGATGAAACTGTGCCTGCCTCAAGAGAAAAATAGTCCCACACCCATGACTTCAGGGGGGAAGGATCAGGTGGAGAAGAATGACCTCTGTCTTCTTGTCCTCCACATTCTCCTTCACTGTCTGTGGCAGCAGATAATGTTGCTGCTGTACTGCTACTGCCTCAGATTCAGCACTGCAACTAGGATCAGGAGTATCGCTGGTGCTGCCAATTGGAACCTGTCCTAGTCCCTCATCACTTGTTGGCCCATTCCCACTGTGTCCATGGTGGTCTGTGGCACACTAGCTTGTTGCTCAGCATCCTGCTGACCTTGCATCTCAGCAGCAGCAGGATTTAGAGCCACTGCAAATTCTTCAAATTTCAAAACCTCACTGCTAGTGGTGGTAGTGATGCCCATCTTCATCCCTGTCTCCCATTCCTTCTCAGTTTCTGCTAAAAAAGCCAACAATGCCTCTTCCACCCAGCTTCTCCAGCATCATCAACACCACCACCACTAGTCCCTATGTGCTGCTGCTCTATTACAGACATCTCACTGCTGCTGCTTGGAGGAGGTGACGAGCAATGTGACAGAGGATCCACTAATGTCACACTTAGCATTTATTTTTGACCTGAAGAAGGAAGACTGGCAGCAGTAACAGCAGGCACAGGCAGCTGATCTGTGCTCTTGCTGGTGGTGGTGGTATTAATTGTGTGCCTATTCTCCCCCAACAATAGTTCTGGCCTCTTAGTCTTCAGGATCCTGTTCTACTTGGACACTTTACTGAAGTGAAGGGTAGAACTCCCAGGATCAGTGGAATGGTGTGGGATCCCTTGACTACTAGTCTGGATGCTATCAATGTTTCCCCTACCACTTCAGCTGCTTCCCCATCACTGCTACTACTACTAACACCAACCACATTAAGTTCAGCCACAATGTCTTCCTCCTCATAGTCACTAGTAATATAAAGATTGTTGATTACCCTTCCTTCAATCCTAATGCTAAAAAGTTACTGGACCTTAGTAGTAGTAGTACTAGCACTGGCGGGACTGCTTAGGAATGGCAAGCGTGACTTAGGGTCCCTTGCTGTAACATTTTGCATAATATTCTCCTTCCACCCCTCCTGAGTATTACAAGACACACTAACAACAGGTTCAGCACTGGTGGCAGCAGGAGCAGCACGTCTGAGAGCAGACACAGCACTAGTGGCAGCATAGGCAGCATAGGCAGCACGTCTGGCAGCAGGTACAGCACTAGTGGCAACAGAGGCAGCACATCTGGCAGCAAGTAAAGCACTAGTGGCAGCAGGGGCAGCATGTCTGTCAGCTGCTACAGGCAGCTGACTTGTCTTGCTCTCACTAGTTCTACCCTTCTCTTCCTCCCTTGCCAATAATTTCCCCAAGATCCCTAGGGGTGATTTAGAGGGAATGGACAGCATTGGTTCAGTTATGCTCACTTCCTCCTCCTCAGACTTAGTGGACACATAAGTGTCCTTCCTGTTCCTCTTTCTATTAGTTTTAAGCCTGCTCATAGTGATAGCAGTCACTATGAGCCTCTCTTGCGTCAATTTAACAAACAATTCACAGCAGAACAGCACAGCACATCTACCTCGCTCTGTATGATTTTGCTTCAATTGTGTTTCACTTCCGCAAAGTACGTCATGTGCAGAAATTTTCTAGGCACTGAAAAATTGCCAGATAATTTTGGCCAATGGGTGAAAAATTAAAAAAAAAATCGCAGTTTTAAAAGCGGCTCTTCCCTCGAAAAAGCAGACAATAACGTGGTTTGTGCTGGATGTCTCATGAGAACACAGCGACAACTTTCACCCACCCCTACTGGTTACTATGCTTTATTACTTGCATAAACAAATAAACATCAGTGGAACAAAGTATTCAAGGCTGCCCTCATTTTGAGCTAGGATTTGGAATATAATGAGGATTTCCAGTGGCCCAACTTCTGAATTATGTGCGGGCTGCTGAAGCTGTGTCAATTTGGAAAGAATGCCCCCAAAATAGAAAGGGATTAAGCCCAAGGCGGACAATAAAGTGGTTGCTTTCAGAGGGCCATCATACATGGGGTGCAAAGGGCTGTCATCTGGTTTATCATGTAACCATGCTGCCAAATATTGTAGGGTGAGGAAAGGTCACCATTTATCTTTTGTAGTGTAGTAACGAATGCGAGAGAGTTGTCTGATTTGGTCAGTTTTTGAGCGGGAAAAATGGAGAGTGAGTGGTCCTTGTACCTAATAAGAAGGGGAGGACTGGCCTGGGGGGCAGGAGGCAATTGCCCCCTGGTCCAGTCATATGTCTGGGCCGGTGGGCCACCGTTTCCCTCTTGCTGCTGCAAGTGGAGCTATACTCCAGAGCTCACATTGAAATGGAGCTACACAATTGCTACCACAAAGCTACAATTCAAATGGAGCTCCACTACTAGCATAAGCCATTTCCGCTGTAAGCTCTATAGTGCAGCTTTGCTTAAATTGTAAGCGTTGTAGCCTCATTTCAACTGTAAGCTAAGTGATATTATTTGCCTTACTTCACAACATTAATGCCAGTTTTAAAATTAACAAAAGGGGATAGTCTGGAACAGTGGGCTCAAATGATAGTAGAAATGGGCCACTTGATTTTACTTACCCCTGGGTCACATGTTGCCAGCCCTCCCCTGCTAATAAGGTTATTTTTCTTGAGTACTGGATCAGCCTCAGATGAGACTGCAAATTCATCTGCTCTCAAGAATCCAAAAAATGCCAGGTTGATTGCAGCCAGCAGGATGACCTCAAAGAAAAAGTTTGTCTTGGTAAGAGGAAGAGATGGAGCTGTGACTAAGGTGATATAGGGCTAGATGATGCTGAATCCCTGCGAGCTGCAACTTGATGGTATGTGTTGAAAGTTTGAGTGAATGATGACAATAGGCTACAAAGGCTAAAACAACTGGTAGAGAGTAGGGATGACTTTGCTTGGTCAGTGACACGAAATGATGAATGGAGGACCAAATTCTAGTGTAAGCTTTATGGGTGTTTGGTGCTAGAGCCTTTTGCATGATGGATCTGGCTTTTGACAGAAATGGTTTCAGTAGAAGATCAGATCCTGGAATGCTGGAAGTGGTGAGGTGTAGGGGTTGGCAGAAGGGATCAGGCTGGAAAACTCCACAAATTTAAACTGGGAGAGAGCATCAGCCGCTTGATTGATCGCACCAGGAAAAAATGAGCTATGGATAGGAAACTTGTAATACAGGGAGAACCATGTTAACTTTTGTAGAAAAGCATGATAAAATGGGAGTGGGATCTACCTTTCATCAAGAGCTGTCATGTAGCCTGGTTGTCAGTAAAAAATTTGACTGGTTGATCTGGCCATAAAGGACCCCAAACAGCCAATGCAGCCAATATAGGAACCAATTTGTAGAGAAGACAGGTGGAAAAAATAAGAGGAATATTATAAACTTTGGGTGGCCGAGGTTCCACAAACCAATTGGACTGGTGGATAGCCGCATATCCGAAGGACACTGAGGCATCCAACCAGACAGAAGGGACAGAAAGTGAAGGAGGAAAAGGAAATAGAGACAGGACATTCCAATAGTGCAAAAAGGAGGACCACATATGTAAATCTGACCCAGCCATGTTGTTTAGTTGAATGCTAGCAAAATCATTAGGCACTGAGGGGAGAAGGAAGAGTAAGTGGGATATGAAGGCCCTGCTTGGGGGAATTATACTGGTAGCAAAGTTTAAGTGCATCAACAGAGGCTGAAGTTCAGTTTTGCTTCACAATGCTTTAGACACAAATTCATTAGTGAGGTTTTCAATATGATAAATTTTGTCTAGAGGTAATCTGGTTTCCATTCTTGCTGAGTCAAGGGTGATGCCTAAGAACGCCACTGAAGTACTTGGGCCCATGGTTTTGTTGAGGGTTATGGGGATAGAGAGTTCCTGAAAAAGTGCTGTTAATTTGTGCAGGCAGATGGGGGAATGTAAGGGAGGCTCTTTAAGGAGGAAACCATCTAAGTAATGCAGCACTATTGGACAACGACTATAGCTGTTTAGGAGCTAGGTTAATGTCTCAATGAAGAAATTGAAGAGTTTCTGACTACTTTTAGACCTGAAAGTCAGGCGATCTGTGAAGTGGTATTCCTGATACCACTTAACTCCTGGGAGGTGCTAGAGTGATGGGTTGGCAGGTAGGCGCTTGAAGGCATTTTCAATATCGGCTTTAGACAGGCAGCAGTTTCTACCTGCTTGCCTAATAAGGGTAGGCTATGGTATGGTAGGCTATAGTAGGCAATGAAGGGACCACTCGGCCTCCCCAAGCGGACTTCCTTCCCGACCTTGTCCTGAGTGGCTTGCATATTATCAGCAACTTACTTCAAAATACTAAACAAAAAACTAATGCAGGGAAAACGGAATCCAAAAACCTTCAGTGTAGCCTGATCGGACCAGCTCCGCCAGCTCCCTACTCTAATCAGGGCTCCATCTCTGCCACTCTCACTGGGGGCCTCTCTATGCTCTACAGTGACTGGGCCAGCCAGCTTGGAGGCCACTTTTTCCTTTCGGTAACAGAGAAGGGGTGGGTGACCCCCATCACAAAAGGCACACTCATGCCTATAGCTGCAAGAGGAAAGCCGCTGACATTGGCTCCCATTAAAGAGCCAACAAACCCCTTCCCTGCACCCTGCCAGTGCCCCAGCGGGGAAGCTGGCCCACCCAAGAAAGGGGGGAGGCACTTGCCACTGCCCCAACATCAGTCTTAGCCACACGACCTTCATATCCCAATGCAGTCCAGGCACCATCGCAGGCTTTTGGCAGAATTGTTCATCATACTGCCACCACGCAGAACCTCCATAAGTCTTGTACGTCCCCAAATGAGTTCCAAGTAAACTAAAAGCTCCATGCACCGCTCAGACTAGTGCTGGCCTAATATGCAGGCCAACATGCAGAAAGCCTGCAGCCAGTTCCCAAAAGCCTCTGCGACCTTGGGCTCCTTGTCTTCACCACAATCCAAACGCTGTTCCCTAGCCACCATCAGCTGATCCGCATAAAACAGAGACCACATAGCCACAAACTCAATCCTGCAGATCTGGGATCTAACCTCCTGGCTTAAGAGCAAACCTAGCATGCTCACGCCACTCCTTTAAATCAAGCCCTGAGACTGGGACAAACCAACTGAACCATAGGAGAGAAATATATTTTTCCCAAATTTCTAAAAAAGTTATTTTAGCACCCTAAGTGATAGAGAGCTCTCCAACACATTGCTTTATGTTGGACACCTCTCTAGCATTCAGGGGGTTAAAAGCTCCATTTAAATAAATTGAAGTTTTTATTTGCCCACTATGGTCAGTTGATTAGCTCCAGAATTACTCCAGTTCTTTCTAGAACATCATCTTCATTTTAACACATAATTATTGTGATCAGTGTTTAAGAATAATGCAAGCAGTGTTCTTTTACCTTTCACTTCTTCACAGTGATATTTTGGAGTAAAGAGAGTTCTCTAACTCTCAGGAATGACCAAGAGAGAAAGGGTCACAATCTTAAAATTATCAGTGGGGATGTTACTATTCATAGCATGACTTAAACTGCAAATTTCATGTTTTGCTGCTTTCCTCTCTAATAATTTTCTCACTAATTAGAAGTCTCTCACTAGCGTTTCTTGTTCCTTGCCAGGAGGAGTGGGCATGAATGTTGGCAGCTTTCTGATGTGAGGGCATGGGGAGACTGCAATTAAAAACTAGTCTCCAGCAACATCTTGGTTTTAATGTTGTTAATTGATAAAATAACAACATTTGGATGAAATGTCCATTTCCTGAGGGATAAAAACTGCTCATGCTATTGAGACTAGCAAAACTAAATGCAAATTATCTCATTTTCCATGCAAATTAGAGGGCTATTTGACTATTAATAAGAATCATGTTATGCAAATGTGATTTATACTTTTGGGAATTATTGAAAGCATGTGTAGCCAATGGCTATCATTGCTATCAGAGATACATTATATCTCTATGCTTCTAAAAAATGTACAATTCAACTATAATGAAAGAAAAGGAACTTAAATATAAAATAGTCACCAAACAGTGAAACACACACAAATACACTTTGCATCGCCAACATATTCAAATTACATCTACAGAAATTCTTCATGTTCCAATGCTCCAGCAGTCAACTCAACAAAAGAATAATACAGTGGAGCATCTCGATCTTACTTAAAGGGTAATTTCTACCCCATAAAAAGACTGATTCAAAAAGATCATAATGAAAAGCCACATTAACAGCTACTGCATAGGAGGGGATAGTAATGTTTCACAATAAAAGCAATTCCAATTAGTCTTCATACTATTTGGGCCATGGAGCATGTTATTTCAATACTGTATGAGTTGTAGTTCAAGAGTAATTGCATGATAAAATATCCTCCTCCCACCCCTTTTACTGATGTAACACTGCTCACCTCAGAGCAGCAAGTCTGTCTGGATGGATTACAGAGAGGGACAATCTTCAGTGAGCATAAGAAAAAACCTGAAAAACCCTGTCAAGGAGGAGGGCAGGGGTTTCCTCATGCTCACAGTAAGAAAATTGTCCCTTGCTGTGATCTGTCTGGTCAAAGGACGAGATTCCACATCTAAGCAGAAGTGGCTTACACTAGGTAAAAGGGGCGGAAGGGAGATACTTTATCATTCAATTACTCTTGAACTACAACTCTGGCAGCATTGAAATAATACTCTCCATTCCCCAAATACTATGAAAATTAGTTGGAGCTGTGTTTATTGTGAAACATTACTATCCCTGTAAGGACTAAATTGATGCCCCCAATACTGCAGAATTTATAAATTTAACAAGTCAATATAAAAATATAAGTTTCTGTAGATTAAAGGCATCTATTTTCAGGAACTAAATAATATAGGCAGATACATTACTCTTTCATGATCTGATAATACATTTCCTCTTTATGATTGGGACTCACTGGGCCAAAACATGGAGTTTTCTGTGTTTGGCTTTGACTCTAGCTTCTGGCATAGGAAAAAAATCTATTACAAACTTTTGTGTCATATTGAAGAATACTGCTCCCAGAATTACCTGCTTTTTTGTTAAAAAAAATGGTGCTGGTGGCCTTCTGGGTTTACTTCTCGCAGTTAGTAGTGCCTGGTGCTATTTTACAGTCCAGTTTACTGAAATGTATGGTACAGTTACTGTGAATTGCATTTTACCTGACAACATCGTATTAAGGGAATCAATAAGAGGGAGAGTCTAAGCTGGTTAAATGACTGACTAAAACAGGGAAGTCTGGTTCAATTCCTATTTGTTTCATATACCCAAATTAAATTGAGCAAGGTAGGGACTCGATGTGCCTAAACAATGCTTCGCATAGACCTGTATAAACATTTGCAGTGATATGTAAAACTAAAAATATCACTATTAATATGTCATAATATTATAAGATCTCTGGAATCACTTGGGCATCAACTATTTTTTATAAGGTGGAACAGCAAATTTTGTCAGCAAGAAATAATTATTTGATCTATATTGTCATCCAATGACACTGTACTGCTTGTTACACAATCTGCATTTGTGTATGGTGTATTTGTGTATGCTTGTGTGTGTGTGTGTGTGTGTGTGTGAGGTTAGCTTATGTGGTACAGCAGAATGTTCTTTATGTTTGCCCATATTAACCTCTTGTTTACCAGTGTGATATGCAATGAATTGTGAAGCAATATGTTGCACATCCCTCTGGCCCTCAAGGAGTTAAGCAATTTCAGACAGGACATGGCTTTGAGGACTTCCAAATAAATGAAAGGGACTGAAAAATAGTCACATTTTCTAAACTGAGATTTCCCTCTTTTTTCCATCTTGATTATTGCATTAACATGAATGGTAAGAATGAATCCCCAAACCCACAGACACACACACACATGGAAAGTTTCCCTTCTTTTCCTGCAGGGACACAATAAAAACAATGTCAGGTATCAGCAGGGAAGGGCTGACAACTTGTGGCCCAAGGGGCTAATAAAATCAAGTGGCCCATTTCTACTCTATTCCTAGCCCACTGTCCCAGTCCACCTCCATTTTGTTCATTTTAAAATTGGCATTAATGTGTGAAGTAAGGCAAGTGATGCCACATAGTGATACTACAGAGCTTACAAGGGAAATTAGTTATAGTACTAATCTAGCTCCAGTTGGATTGTAGCTTCATGTTATTGTGTAGCTCTATTTCAGTTGCAAGCTCTGTGTAACTCCATTTATAGCAGCAAGAGGGAGATTGGGTGAGGCAGTGGCCAAATGGCCCAGATATATGACTGGCCCAGGGGGCAATTGCCCCTCTGCCCCCCAGGCCAGCCATCCCCTGGGTATGAGAAGCATTTCATTCTGTATTTGTTAGAGAGTAAGAAAGCAGAATATTACTGGAGCTAGAGAAGACAGGCAAATAGTGTTATTTAGTATAAAGAGTTTTGTGGGCAAGGCTACTGTAAAGAGTCCTGTGGACAGGCAATTTGTTTTCTGTATTAGGAATGTGTGGAGGAGAGTGAAGAGAGAGAAGGGATTTACAAAAATACTCCAAAATCTTATTTGACTGCTAATAGACAGGCAGGTGATCCAAGTACCTTCCTGAGTTGGCTGAGCCTTTATAACTGTCTCTTGAAACCCAAGAGACAGACAAGAACAACTGACACTGACTCCTACACTAGCTAAAGACAAACAGAGGTAGAAGTGGTTGCACTTGCAATGAGTCTATTATTTTTGTTTTGTAGACAGTAACAGATAGGCACAGTTAATAAAATAATAAATACAAATATTTTGACTGATAAGTGACAGAGATTTGGACCCTGAAATGAGCCGAGATTGAGGCTGTCTGTGACAGATACTAATCCCTATATTATACAGTATTTAGTAAAGGGCAAGGCATCACACACTCAAACAGTTCTGTTGTGTACGTTACTGTAAAAATACACACTATTTTGATAATGCTCAACAAAAGGACTAGAAGCAAGGGTAGGAGGAAAGGAGTAGGAGCAGAGCAGGTAGTGCAGGTATGTGTCAGTAACTTGTTAGTCCAAAAACTGACTGTAGCCATGGTTGCTGCAACATGAGCAAAAGATGACAATTCTTCTCCTCCTGAGGAGGCAGTTTGTGAGAGCCACAGAAAAACAACAGAAAAACACTGAAGATGAAAATGAATTGCATTCTAGTGTTGATAGCATAGCGGAGAAAGGTGTACCTGTTCAACCAACTGCTGTGCCTGACAGTGAGAGTGCTACGTTGTGGAAATGTTTATGCACTCTAGCTTAGATGTAAACATGTAACTTGCTAAAATGGCCTTGGCCACATTTTCTATAAGTTTGCAGCTGTTATAAACATTTTATATAGGCATGTCCCATTCCAAAAAATGTTTGTAAACAGAAAGATTGTGGTTGGTGCAATTTAGTGTTCGTGACACCCTCTATGTTAATGGGGTACCATGTTACTGGCATGGAGAGTATCAAATGAATACAGCAGGAAATCCCTTAGTTTTCAAGAATTTTATATTTGAAGTGGGGGAAATGTAAGAAATAACTTTAGTATCAACATGTCTTATTTCAAATAATGGTCAAGATTCAGCCGATTTTCTCAGCTGGTAAATTCTGCAGTTAAATTTTGCCCATGGGAGAAGAACTGGATGGACAGTATTTGCGTTTTTATGTTGCAAAATGACACCTCATTGAGACTAGGGGAAGCTCAAGCAAAGAAACTATTTCCTGGTCCCCTCCCTAATCCACCAAGTTTTGCTTCTGCATATCTGATGAGCATACTATATTTGGAGGGGTTGTGTAGGTATTGGGTCTGTTATCACAGTTTTGATCTTAGATGGGCCTGGGCCCTTCTCTTTCTTCCTGATCCACCATGTACCTGAGCACCCTCCCCACATCCCAGTCACTTGAAGTTAACCCCCTCCATTGCTGGATCACCGTAATCTTGCTGCACCTGCATTGGAAAGGTTAATTTCCTTGTTGAATAAAAAAAGTCACCTAAGGACATTAAAGAAAAGATTAAAATAGCCCAAAAATTCAGGAAACCAGTGCTCTTTTTTACACTAATCATAGCGACATGCACAGAAGATAAAATGGACAATAGCACTACCAATCAGGACTCCTCTTCAGATTAGGCATTGGACCTGACTGGTGGTACTGTTGTGCGTTGCATCTTCTGTGAAAGTCAATATGCTTATTGTCAAAAAGAGTGGAGCAATGTGCTGGAGAACAGTCATTCAAGGGGTTGACCCGCTGAGTGACAGAGAGGTATCCAGTGCATTATGTTGCAATGTAATGGATACCTCTATCACCCAAAGGATTAATACAGAAATGCCAAAAGTATGAGTGCATCTGCAAGACACCTTACTAAGAAAATGTTGCCAATGTTATAGTAAGGCATTATTGTTAGTGAGCTGTTCTGGTGCCAGCAACTTATTGCTATTTAGATGTGTGCTATAACATCAATTACATTTTCATAGTAAATTACATGTTAATCATAAGACCACATGCACTGTCTCCCATGTGCTTGTCCCCTTCTCCTCATTCCTGATTGGCTGAGAGGAGAAGTTACACCCCTCCCATATCAATGTGAGTATTTGTTTTACAAGTATATACACAAACACAAAGGTGGGTGGAAGGGGTCCTAAGGAACCCATCCAGCTATTTTTTAATATGCGGATTCTGAACTAGAGAGGAGCAAATTATATCCAGCAGGAATTTTGGTGGAAATCCAGCAACTGACCAGTGTATCCACAAAAATTCATGAGCATTGAAACCCTGAAAGATTCCTAGTTTTTTGTTAACCCCAGTACATTTCCTGCAGGTACTGTGTTGGTTTCCAGCTGGGGCCTTTATATAGGAGAGACTGGAGTGCGATTATAGCATTCCTTTGCATACTAGAGCCTGTTGCTATATTAATTCCTGTATGTGTGCCCAGTCCTGCGGTCCAGTTCCTGAACCTGTGCATATTGTTTTGTATCCAGCCTGTTGCCAACCCAGCCAGTCTCTGATCATTCTCTGGCCTGCCATTTCTGTACCTTTGTTGCCAGATTGTTGCTGAATCTGCCTATCCTAGACCAGTCTTCTGCCTGTTGATTTGGATACCCTGCTGCTGGTTTGTTGCTGACCCTGCCTGTCCTTGACCATTCTTCTGCCTGCTTACTTGGACATCTTACTGCTAGCCTGTTACTGACCATGTCTGTACCTGGAATATGCTCTTCTGTTGTTGGTGAGTATTCTACTCATTTACTTTGACTTTGGAATTATCCTCCATGGGGCTGGTAACCTTGCTGTGGTGGGTTATTCAGGGCCTTCTTGGGCTCAACCGGAGGGGGTCATCTGGCTTCTCGGCCAGCAAATTTATACTGCCCAGTCTGCAGCACTACATATTACAGGGGGCCTACGTCAACAAACTCCGAACTCTAGCCCCTCTCTCAAGCCTTCACCCTACCAACCCTTGTTGGAGGAGCCTATCTTCTCCTCATATCTACAGTGCTAGGGTTTACTAGTTCTACACCTATTAGTGTGCCTAGTAGGGTGACATTAAGTCAATTTTGGCCTCCTCTGACAGGGCTGTGGGAACACATCGATTGCAATGCACTCCCAGTAGGGATGGGCAAAAATTTGCTCCTCAAACTGAAATTGGCGAAAAATGGCACTTTCCGCTTGGCAAAAAAATTTTCCGCGAAAAGTGCAGATTTTCAATTTTTTCAGCTTTTTTCGCTTAGCTCATTCCATTGAAATCAATGGGAACATAAAAGTTACACACAACACATAGCAAACATTATTTTATTTCCCAAAGGCATAGTATAAAAGGGGAATGAGGGGCCTGTGTTGGTGTGGTGTGGGGAAAGAATCAGTTGAACATGGGATGGTTTTTGGGGGGGTTGTTTACTGGGATTGGGGGGCACTTAATACAAAAGAAATCTAAAATAAAATACAAACCATAAGACATGGTATAAAGGGGTCTGAGAAGGGTTCCTGTGTTGGTGAATTAATTAATCATTTGAACATGGAATTTGTTTTGGGGGGGTTCTTGACTGCTATTGGGGGATAGTTAATAAAAACTAAATCAATAAAATAAAATAAGAAATTTGTATGTAAAGTGATAGAGACAGGACCCCCTGACATAAGCTGCCACTGGGGTGGATTGATACTTGATTTGACAGAGTATTTTGTAGAGGATGATTTGTCTGATTTGCTGTTAGAGGTCTTTGTAGGACTTTAACTTATTAGAGGCCCAGGCCATTAAGAAACATTAATTTGTAGGACTTAAGCTTGTTTGGTACAAGCCCTAAGGAAACATTGATTTGTAGGACTTAGGCTTGTTAGAAATAGTGGCCACTGTCAAATGTCTTCCAACTTGCAAATGTCTTTGCAACTGCTGTTCGTACTGCTGCTGAGTTGTTTAAGCAGCAGGATGATTAGGCAGCTGAAAGGGAATGGGATCAACAATAGCAGTAACATGGAAGATGGATGATGAAGGCTCCACTTGCCATGACTGGCTCCAGTGATGTGCCTGAGTCAGTAGCAGCAGAATAAGTAGTCCCCAGTATATATGGAGAAAAGAAGAAGTTGGCCATTAAATATTCTCGTCCAAAATCCTCATGGATGTGTTGTTATTAAAATATATTTTTTCCATTGAGAGCAGGATCAGCGGGTCTCATCAGCAACTGCAATGTGCACAGTGTGTGGTAAATAACATCTGGGGGCACAACTGTTTCCAAACACCATGACACCCGTAAACCAATTACTGCCGCTGCTCACTGTAACCCTTTTCCAGACCCTCTAAGGACACATGACAACTTGCTGACAGTTTAATAGTAATGATGAACCCTTCCTGCACCATCTTAGCATATTCTGCAGGATGAATCTCCTCAAATGCTGCTTGATGCACTGATTGGGATTCTCCTCCACCACACTGGCATGTGTGGTCAGTGCACCACACAGTGTGCAATGAGTAGAGACGAACTGCCAAATCCTAACATCAACAGAGTGGCTATCACTTGGTTGGGGGGAGTAATGAACAAGGTGGATTGGCAGAAGATGAAGTTACCCTAGAAGGTGATGGCGAGCTAGTTGTTTCACTCATCCTGGAACTTCCAGTCTCTGCCTGGGTTGTTCTATCCCTCCTTCTCTTTGATCTCCACCTTGCCTCTTGTTGCCTTTCTGGAGAGTCAGGTACAGCAAAAGCGATGCTTGATTTCTGTGGTGGTTGTTTGTCTTTAACATGTTTGATGTAAATGTCATGGTGTCTGTGTTTCATGTGTGATATCGGGGAGCTTGTGCCAAGGTGTGTTCCCTCCTTTTCTCTTTTCACTGACTTGTCACAAATTGTGCACAGTGCCATTACCGATGACTGCACTGTGCCTGCCCCAAGAGAAAAATAGTCCAACACCCATGATGACTTCAGGGGGAAGGGAACAGATGGGGAAGAATGTCCTCTTTCTTCTTGTCCTCCACATTGCCCTTCATTGTCTGTGGCAGTGGATAATGCTGCTGCTGTTGCTGCTACTGCCTCATATTCAGCACTGCAACTAGGTTCAGGAGTGTTGCTACTACTGGCAAGTGGAACCTGTCCTAGTCCCGCATTACTTACTTTGCCCACAGTGGTCTGTGGCACACCAGCCTGCTCCTCAGTATCCTGCTGCCCTTGCATCTCAGCATCAGAAGGAATTACAGCAGTTGTAAATTCCTCTGATTCCAAAATGTCATTGTTAGTGATTGTGATGATGCCCATCCTCATCCCTGTCTCCCATTCCTTCTCAGTTTCTGCTAAAAAGGCCATCAATGTCTCTTCCACCCCAACTTCTCCAGCATCCTCATCAACCGCCACCACTAGTCCCAACATGCTGTTGTTGCTGCTGCTGTTCTATTCCAGACATCTCACTGCTGCTTGAGGTGACAAGCAATGTGACAGAGGTCCCCTAATGTCACACTTGCCATTTCCTTTTCACCTGAAGAAGAAGGCAGACTAGCACAAGCAGCAGTGGCAGCAGGCACAGACAGCTGATCTGTGCCCCTTCTGGTGCTGATGGTATTAATTCTGAGCCTGCTCTCCCCCAACACCAGTTCTGGCCTCTTAAGGATCATGTTCAACTTGGACACTGTAGTGTTACGGTTTTTCTAACACTCAGACCAGGTTGTAACGTAAAAACACAGTTTATTGAAACAAAATGATAAACAGTGCCACTAGGGGCCAGTATAGGTAAGAACAATACTGACAATTACAGACAAGAATAGGCAATATAAACAGAGGATGAATATAGCTACAGACTATAGCTACTCAGAGGGTTAACAGGAGCAACTGGTGAGGCTCAGGCTAGATTGGCCAAAGCCCAGGAGATATATCAGTCTCTGAAAACAGTCTCTAGATGTAGAACAGGAACACAGGATCAGCTCTGTATCACTCTCTAAGCAGAAGCAGGATGAGCCCCTGTTGCTCTGAGCTGAGCCAGTACTACCACCGTGGGCTAGGAGGAATGCTACTGCCAATCTGATGTAACCAGAATAGGAATCGCCCAGAATGAGTAGTGAGTAACCCTGCGTGTGCCAAGGATAGTATGCAAGCCCTTGGGAGGCCACAGTAGATAGTAGTTGCCCAAGCTTAAGAAGAGCCGATGCACAGGGTAGTGCAACTGGAACTGTACACTTTAAGCAAATGAGATACGGCCCAGATACCCTTCCGGTGTCGCTCAGAATCCTATAGCAAGAGCAAATGGACTGCCAGCGCCAACCGGCGTGATCACGGTGCACCCCGAACACCTGACAAGCGGAGCTCTGCAAGGATTGGTATAGCGTCAAGAGGAGACTCAAAGTGTAACGGCTCAGAGAATCAACAGGAGCTTGGCAAGTTAACAAGTGGCACGTAATCGGAGACTACAGGCACTGCAAGGGTTAATCTGGTACATTTAAAAGAGCAATGCTCAGCGAGTACAAGGCAGGCAACCTCGGCTACAGCTAAGTGAGCGAGAGGAAACAGAGAACAGTTCAGAATTTTGCCAGCGCGACCGGAGGACACTGGAGCAGCAACCGGACAGGAACGATAGCCGGAACCGGATGACAGAGTCGCAGGAACACCACCGGAGAGCAGATCAATCACGGAGCAGGATCAGGAACCAGAACCGGGTCGAATCACGGAGCAGGGTCGTCAGCCAGAGCCAGGTCAGATCATGGAGCAGGGTCTTCAGCCAGAACCGGGTCAGATCACAGTGCAGGGTCATCAGCCAGAGCCGGGTCAAATCACGGAGCAGGAACAGGAGGAGAGTCAGACTAGCCGGGTCGGTACACAGGAGACACTGGAGATCAGCAATAGGCGCAGCAACATGAACACCACAAAAGGGCAACTGACAAGTGCCCAAACCCCAGCATATAAAGGCACATCCTGGGCGGGCCAATCAGACTCCTCCAATGCAAATGTACACAGTCAGAGATTGACAGGGAATCACGGGAACTGTGATATGTAGTGAAGGGAAGGGGACTCCCAGATCCAGAAGAATGGTGTGGGCACCCTTGACCACTAGTCTGGACGCTTTCAAATGTTTCCCCTACCACTCCGGCTGATTCACCATTATTGCTACTATTACTAACACCAACCACATCAAGTTCAGTCACAGAGTCTTCCTCCTCAGTCTCACAGTCACTAGTAATATGAGGATATTGTTGATTACCTCCTCCTTCACTCCTAAGGTTTCAAGCTGCTGGACCTTAGTAGCAGTAGTACTAGCAGTGGCAGGACTGCTTGGGAATGGCAAGTGTGATTTAGGGTACCTTGCTGTCACACTTGGCATCATTTTCTCCTTCCCAACCTGGGTACTATAAGAAACACTAGCAGCAGGCAAAGTATTGGTGGCAGCAGGTTCAGCACTGGCAGCAGGTACAACACTAGTGGCTACAGGTACAGCAATGGTGGCACTGGCAGCAGGGTCAGCACATCTGGCAGCAGGTACAACACTAATGGCTGCCTGAACAGCAGTGTTGGCACTGGCAGCAGGGGCATCATGTCTTGCAGCAGGCACAGGCAGCAGGCACAGTCCCTGTCCTGCTCTCACTAGTACTTCCCTTTTCTCCCTCCCTCCCTTCCCATTCCCTTTTCTCTCTTCCTTCCCCATTCCCTTTTCTCTCTTCCTTCCCTTTTCTCCTTTCCATCCCATTCCCTTTTCTCCCTCCCTTCTCATTAAATTCCCCAAGATCCCTTGGGGTGATTTAGGGGGACTGGACAGCCTTGGTTCAGCACTAGTAGTCACTTTCTCCTCCTCCTCAGACTCAGTGGACACATAATAAGGGTCCTTCCAGTTCCTCTTTTTGCTGCTCATAGTGATAGAAGTCACTATGCGCCTCTCCTGCCTCAATTTTTCCAAAATATCACAGCAGAACAGCACAGCACGTCTATCTCACTCTGTAGCTGCTTCTATTGTGTCTGCCTTCAGTGAAAATATCACATTTTTATAGTGGAAGTGCGAAAACATCGTAAATCAATGTGCAAAAACTTTTTAGTCATTGAAAAAATGGGGAAAAATTTTGGTCTATGGGTGAAAGATGCAAAAATTTTAAGCACTAGTTTTAAAGCAGATTTTCCAGCGAAAAAGCAGATTTTCTTGAAATTTCTCGCGGGAACACAGTGACAACTTTTGCCCATCCCTATTTCCCAGCCAAAGCCAGCAATGGATGGTTAATGGTGAGCACAGTTAGACTAGTGGGGGCTGCAGCGTTTTGTATGTTTAGTCTTTGGGCACAGTTTACAACGGGTTGCACAACATTTTTGCTGGGAGTTGAACTGTATTATATATGTAAATGCTTTATACCCAACAAAAAACAGGAAAATGGCGCCGTAGTCTTCACTTCATCATAATGTAAATGTTTTAGTTGATAAAATAAATATATATTTCACAATATCCCATCCAATAGATACAAGATGTCAATATAAATCAGGGGTTGGCATCCCCAACTAAGATGCTCCAGCTTTTTACTATGACACCAATTATTCTCATGTGGACAATTGTTTTATTTGTTAACAGACTTACGCACAGCAAAAAATTCACCACCATATCACTAACTTTGTCCCTTAATGCACCTCCCCTCAGAAGAACAAGAGATCCAAAAATGCTAGACTTGTGCAATCATTTCAGAATGAATGAAAAATGTAAGGAAAATTGTGTTTCATGACACTGAATTTAAATAAGAAACTGCACAGAGCACACAATTCCAGAAACACGTACAGCACATTCAATGCTTTCCACTGAGTCTGAGAAGGAGGAGGAGGTGACTAGCAGTACTTAGCCAATGCTGTCCAGTCCCCCTAAATCACCCCAAGGTATATTGGGGAATTTAATAAGAAGGGGGGGAGAAAAGGGAATGGGAAGGAAGGGAGAAAAGGGAATGAAGAGAGGAAAGGGAAGGAAGGGAGAAAAGGGAATGGAAAGAAAGGGAGAAAAGGATAGTGAGATCAGGACAGGTCAGCTGCCTGTGCTTGCTGCAAGATGTGCTGCCCCTGCTGGCAGTGCCACCATTTCTGATCCCGTAGCCAATAGTGTTACACCTGTTGCCAGACGTGCTGCCCCTGCTGCCAGTGCCACCATTTCTGATCCTGCAGCCACTAGTGTTGTACCTGTTGCCAGAAGTGCTGCCCCTGCTGCCAGTGCCACCATTTCTGATCCTGCAGCCACTAGTGTTGTACCTGTTGCTAGTACTGAACCTGCTGCCAGTGCTGAACCTGCTGCTAGTACTGAACCTACTGCTAGTACTGAACCTGCTGCCAGTACTGAACCTGCTGCCACTGCTGAACCTGCTGCTAGTACTGAACCTACTGCTAGTACTGAACCTGCTGCCAGTACTGAACCTGCTGCCACTGCTGAACCTGCTGCTAGTACTGAACCTACTGCTAGTACTGAACCTGCTGCCAGTACTGAACCTGCTGCCACTGCTGAACCTGCTGCTAGTACTGAACCTACTGCTAGTACTGAACCTGCTGCTAGTACTGAACCTGCTGCCACCAATACCTTGCCTGTTACTAGTGTTTCTTGTAGTACTCAGGGGGGAGGAGAAAATGATTCCAAGGGTGACAGCAAGGGACCCCAAATCACACTTGCCATTCCCAAGCAGCCACTGCTAGTACTACTGTTACTAAGGTCCAGCAGCTTGTAAGCCTTAGGAGTGAAGGAGGGGGTAATCAACAATATTCTCATATTACTAGTGACTGTGAGCTTGAGGAGGAAGACTCTGCGGCTGAACTTGATATGGTTGGTGTTAGTAGTAGCAGTAATGGTGAAGCAGCCAGAGTGGTAGGGGAAACATTTTACAGCATCCAGACTAGCAGTCAAGGGAGCCCACACCATTCTCCTGACCCTGGGACTGGGAGTCCTCCATTTATCTTCACTACAGTGTCCAGGTGGAACATGAACCTGAAGAGGGCAGAACTGGTGTTGGGGGAAGAGAGCAGGCTGAGAATTAATACCAGATCAGCTGCCTGTGCCTGATGGTATTTCTGCTAGTGCTAGTCTGCCTTCTTTTTCAGGTTAAAAGGCAATGGCAAAAGAACACTCACTGCTGTGTGGTGTTTCATTTTAAACTTCTTACACATTTTCTAAACCATTAGCAAATGAACAACTTGGTGCCAAGAACGTAAAATGGAATGTTACTAGTTTACATATAGTCAGCTATTGAGCTAATGTACATTTCACTCCTTTGCCATCTGCATAGTGATTCTGGACTATTATGGAGTTGACCAAGGATGGCTTGCATGGATATCCTATTTATCTACAAATTACTAACAGATAGTGCCAGTGTGGTGTAGGATTTGAAATATTATTGCAACATTTTGATGATAAGTAATATTTTTTTCTGCATGGCAATGCCTAGGAGTGGTTATCATAATCCTAACAAGTTATGTAATGCCGTGGATCTCGGGAGTTCTCTAATACATTAATTTACAATGCACTGAATACATTTCTAGCACCCGAGGGGTTAACCCCATTGAGGAGTAGAGGGGTGTACAACACATTGCTTCTGTCGTCATTAAAGGGATAGTAATACTTCATTTTAACTTTATTTGATTTTGTAGGCATTAAAAAAACATGAAGAATGATATAAGTCTTATCTCTCAAACCTTTATATCCCCCCCTGTTCAACCAGATCAGAAGGGAGATGCCCAGGTAGACTGCAGAGAGGGACAATCTTCAGTTAAGATAAGGGAAAAACCTGAAAATCTTGTCAAGGGGGGAAGGGCTTTCATTGTTTTCATACAAAGAAGACTGTCCCCTTCTGTTATCTGTCTGGTCTTACAACCAGATTTACATCTGAGAAGAGATGGCTTACACTAGGAAAAAGGGGCGGGAGGGGAAACTTTGCTTGTGAATATCTCATAAACCATAAAGGTTTGAGAAATAAGACTTATATCATTCTTCGTGTTTTTTTAATGCCTACAAAATAAAATAAAGTTAAAATGAAGTATTACTATCCCTTTAATTAATTTTTTAATGTGTGTTATAACAACTGATAAATTTGTTATAGGATGTGCTTCCTTTTAAACTTATTGCTTTGTCAGCAAACTTTAGTAAATCTTCCATGAATGTGTAAAATGCACATGCATAAATTGAAGACTCTTTCTTTGAATAGCAAATATTTTTATAATCAAAACGTATTCCCTCAGATACGGGTAAAGAACATTACAGCAGGAGGAAAATCACTGCTCTGAAAAGGGGCAGTCTAGAAGAATAATTGATTTTCAGTTAGCATTCCCCTTTGAAAACCTGCAGTAATTCTGGTGAATTACACTTTCAATAACTTCTATGTCACCTATGACTATTATGGAGAAAATTGAAAAGTGCTCCAAACAAATGGGTTGTAACTCATGTAGATTTGCCTGATAAATAACTGGTTGTAATGTGCTCTGATATCCCCCATTGTTTGCCGAAGCAGAGAGTTATACTCAGATCTAGTTTCACTACAGAAAGCTTTGCCTGCTCTCTTCTTTGTCCTGCATTGCTGATTGACAGCTGTATGCTGAGTTAATCTTGGATACCTTGGAGACATGCGGCTAAGATTAACCCTGCTGAGTTGAAATGGACTAAATTGACATATCCTTTCCCTATTGACCTGGGGACGCAAGATGTTTTATGTATCCTAAAGCAAGCTTTAGACCTTTAGTCACATAGGCTCAGTCAGCCTAGGTTTCATTCATAGCACAGTAATATATTATTCCTAAAGGACACGGTATAGAACTGTGCATGAAAAAAGAAAATGTTTAAATAGGATGCTGTATTTCTATAGGCTTCATGACTTCATTACTTAATGGGAAGCAACTTAATATCTCCTTGAATGGAAGCTGACCTGACCATGGACATCATATTTTAGACATCTGCTTAGATTCTTTTTTTTTTTTTTTTTTGGAGAGAAACCTTATGAAATATTAACCCTTTAAGGACCAAGCATGAGTTGCATCCTTAGTTCTTAATAAGTTAAACAAAAAAAATTATTAGAATTAATAAGGCTAAGAAGATACATGAAATACGTTGTTACAATTTAGAAAGACTAAAATAAAATAATGTGCTTAGTTTGAAGCACAAAAAAACAAAACAATAAAATATAAGTGTAGTAATTACAGTAATTTGACAGAATGAAAAAAGCAATAGTTTCACTTACATATGGCCATCTTGGGCTTTGTGCGTATACAAAGGTCCCTTCCTCGTGTAGCCAACAAAACTGTGTCTCCGCAGTCCTTGTTCTGCAATGTCACGATGGATGCTCTCAGATGATGGTCCACGCTGTTGCCAAAATGTTCTTAGTGTATTGGTATAGACTGTACTGCAGAGTCTGTATTCTCAGATCTTATTGTTCCAGTTTAAGTCCATATGTCGGACCAAAGATTTCTTAAAACAGAGTCAGACTCAAGTATCAATATGAGGCCCCGGGATGTTCAGGTGTTGCCTTGTGGTTCGAGGCTGATGCTGTGGACCGTGAGAAAGCATGACCAGCAGAAACCAAAGGGGTGGGAAAAACCACAGGGGGCATAGGTGGGACCTAGGAGGATATGCAACTAAGAAATAACCCAATGCGTGTTGTGGAGTTCCGACTCCACTTCTTCACTAATAAGCCTACAAAATCCCTCACGTTGTGCAAGTGTACATAGAAGAACTGATGCTGTTTTCAATGCAAAGGGTGGTCACACCAAATATTGATTTGAAATCATTCTTACTTTACAGCATATTTCACACCTGCCTAAGACTTTTGCACAGTACTGGGTATATATTCTCTTTTCTCTGTTTACGCTCTCCCTGGGGCAACTGATAAAATCCTTTGGCTTTAACTACCCTCTTTATGCAGACGATACGCAAATATCTCTCCACACCCTCAATAGCACCTGAAATACAGAAGCAGGTCTCAGATTTCCTTACTGCTATCTCTTCCTGGATGGCTTATCATCACTTAAAACTTAAGACTGAGCTCCTTATCTTTTCTCCTAAATCCTGCAAAATACCTCCATTTTCTATAACTGCCGAGGGCTCCACAATTTACCCTGTAGACAAGGCACGCTGCCTTGGGGTAACTTTGGACTCTTCTCTTTCCTTCACCACCCACATTAATGAAGTAACCAAAAACACTTCTTTCTCTGTGAATTTTCCCCATCTTATATTTTATGTTTGATATCCTGCCATATACCTGCATGTCCACTACGCACCACGCATGGTGGACCCTTTAACCACTATCGCTGTTTCACAATTGAAGGCTTTCTCCCTCACTGCTCCCTACCTCTGGAATACCCTATCACCCAGCATTTGCCAAGCCACAACCCTCAACAACTTCAAATCCAAGCTAAAAGAGCAGCTCTTAAATGTAGCACTACGGTAATAAGGAAACATTATCTCATATTTCAAAACCTGCTTGTATCTGTATGTCACCCAGTCTATACTTTGATTGTAATCCCTATGGGGCAGGGACCTTTTCTCCTAATGTATACTCACCTGGTGTTCCCATTATGATTGTCTATATAAGCACTTAATCACTGCACTTATTGTACCCTTTCTATACTAAATGTCCACTGTAAAGTCACAGGTTGGCACTGTATAAATAAAATATACATACATACATATATACACATATATATGTGTGTGTGTATATATATATATATATATATATATATATATATATATATATATATATAATCACGCCACACAAGTCCACCACCACCATACACATCTACCACATTCAAATTAGCAAACATAGCAGCAGTCCTGCAGAAAGAAAAGGGAAACTTGAAAAATATTTTATTTTTCAGCCTTACAGAAAGTTAAACTTTGAAAATATTACAGCAACACTAGGTTTGAAAAAATTGATTGAAAAAAAATTGACAAGACCTGAAAAATATTTGTTTGTAGGGCTCAGGCTAGCCAAAACAAATCTGTAGAAAAATGTGTTTGCAGGTCTCAGGCTTGCAAAGCAAGTCCTGTAAATTTGTTTAAGAAGATGGGGGATTAGGCTGCCCTATGGAACTGGGATCATCAGCACTGATATAAGACAGGTGGTGGTACGAAGATGTTTCTACTTACCAGTAGCCTTAGAGTTGCTGAGGCAGCAGCAACACTAAAACATGCCCAAACACTACTTCAGATGCATCTAGAGACAAGAAGTTGGCCAATTATGTTTCTTCTCCTGCCCCTCCTCTAAAATCATGTGTGTGGTGGAATACAAATTTTTCATTAGCAACTGCAATATGCACAGTGTGCACAAGGATCTATTGTGAATAGGGGAAAAATTGGGAAGTATCACAACAATTGATACATCTGCTCTAATACTAAGCAACAGGTACAAGTGCAACCAAACATCAGCAATATAAAACCATGCCCCAAGAAACCAAGTACTACTGTCACTATGGCCTTTTGGCACTCTGCTAAAGACAAGTGCTGTCAAGAAGGAAGTCTTAATAAAAATAATGAATCCTCCACAACACCAGCTTAGCAGATTCAGTGGGATGGAATGACTGTAGGTGCTGCCTGATACCCAGCATTCAACTGCTCTCCATCACATTGCCATGTGTGGGAAGCGCACTACACAGTGTGCAGTGGTTCTGCATGAACTGCCAGATCCTCACATCTACAGACTCGCTATGAGCTGGTGGGAGATGTAATGGAGGCAAACGTGGTATGCCAGAGTAGAAGGAAAAGGATGCTGAGGGTGCCGGTGTTGGGACAGTGGGTACATCTCTCCACAACTGGACCTTAGTACACAGGTTTTGTGCTTGTCATTTAATGTTTAGGCTGGGTTTCTCTTGTCTTCCTCTGAGATTTTTCCCCTGTTCTTTGTGCCCTTGGAGAGAGACATGGAGCAGAGACAACAGCTCTGATGGTTTGACTTTCCCATGCTTAACATAAACTTTGTTGTGTCTATGCTGCATGTGCTTTATGAGGGCAGATGTGCCAAGGTGTGTCCCCTCCTTTCCCCTTTTCACCTTATCACACATAGGCCTCAATTCAATTTTGTGTGATAAAAAAGCTGGTAGTGGCGAAATTGTCTACCAACCGACAGAAAAAAATGTCTAAGTCGGTATTCAAGTGTCCTACCAGCTGAAGGCACAACGGATGTTAGGTCACAGAAAAGAATTGTGGCCAAATGTCCATTTTGTGCTTTACGTTCCCCAAACTCGTGCTAAGTAGCATGAATAATGGGAACATCAAAGGAAAAAAGATAACGAATGGTGCCTGAGATACTTAGTTTCAAACACTGATCATTAACTCTAATACAGTCACCCTCCCAAACACTAACCCTACACTATCCCTGATAGTAAATGCCACAATAATACCTCTAACACTAGCCTAACAACCAGATCTGTGTTACACTTATCTGTCATCCATTGTCCGTCTTCTTTCTTTCTTCCTCTTCTTTCTTATTATCTCCATCTTCTGTTCTTTTGGTCATACCTGTGAAACAAAAAAAAAAATACATAGTAAGTGTGTGCCCCAAACATACCATCTCTGCATAGCTTAACCCCATTAGTGCCAGTGGGGTATGCAACACATTACAGAGCAATGCGTTGCATACCTTGAGAGAACTCAAAAGGTTAAGCATTGCACAGATGCCAGAGTTAGAAATATAGAGAATGGCAAAAGAATAAAATAATTGCCCCATAAATCCACTGAGAAGTAAAATATTTGCTCCAAAAAAAAACTCTAGTGCCCCAAAATTATGGAAATCTGCATGCCCCTTTGTCTTCTCTGCTTTTGTCTGCGGTGGTAGAGAAATGAAAAGTAAGCAGACCCAACCCCGTAGTACCTCATGGGCCGATGCCCATTCCAGTGGGAGGGAAATTTGGACAGAGACTGCCTTTTAAAATGGGTAATTAAGTTCAAAATGACTCAAAGCGGCTGGGATGTGTGTTTACGCATCTCAACTTTGAGCAGGGGAATGATGGAACCTGCTCGAAGCTGACTGGCTGAGAGGTGCACACATCCCAGCCAATAGCTGTGAATCATTTTGAACAGAGACTTCCCATATAAAAAGGCAGTCTATTTTCAAAATTCCCTCACAGTGGAACAGGAATCGGCCCATGAGGTACTACGGGGTTGGGTCTGCTTACTTTTCATTTCTCCGCCACAGCCACCACTGCTAACAGCAGCTGAGAAGACAAAGGGGCATGTGGATTTCACTCAAAGGAGTGGTGGAGAAGAATGGCCACCTTCCTTTTCTCCAGAATCACCTTCACTGGCTTGGAAAGTTGATGCTGCTGCTTCTGCCTCAGTACCAGCACTAGAGGGAGGACCAAGAATATTGGAGGCAAGTGGAACCTGTCCGAGTCACACATCACTACTTTCTGAACTCAATCACATGGTGGCCATGGTGAGTTGTTGCACACTAGCCCTCTCATCATCCTGCTGCTGTGATAGATGAACAGCAGCAATCCCCCTGAATGTCATTCCTGGTGGACACGGTGATGTAAATCCCCTTTTGCATCTCTTTCTCCGATTCTTTATTGCTTTCCACCTTTTCTCTTCCACACCAGCTACTCTACCATCACCCTCACTCTCATCACCACCACCAGTCTTTCTCTTTGGGACTGGTTGGGGATGACAAGTGTGACAGAGGGCACCACTATTACACTTGCCGTCTCCTCAGAAGAAGATGCACTGGCAGCAGTAGCAGCAGACACAAGCAGTTAACATGTGCTACAGCTCATGCTTCAATCCAGTTCTGTCTTTTTCAATATGCCTCTCCAGAGGGACAATTACTATAGGATGTGTGGGCTCCCTTGATCGCTTCAGGTGCTAGCTTCCTCCTCCACATCTGTATCAGCAGCATTGGGGTCCATCCAGCTTCTCCTGATAATTCTAGTGCAAGCCAGCACTTAAAACATTAATTTAATTTTAATGTTTGTTTTTTATGTTTCCTCCCCCTCTTCCTTCTGCTAAACAACAAATTCTGGATTTCAGTTTTGCTGACATTGAAAAACATAGGTGGGAAATGGAACTATTCTCACAGGAAATTCTATGGTGTTAGCAAAAGAGTGGACACAGTTTCTCTATCGGTGCAAATTCCTGGAGGAAAGGCAGAAACTCATGCTTTTATTTGTGAACATTTCCACAGGAACAAAGTGGGACTTTTTGCCCATCCGTACTGGATTCCTTCCTAAGCTGACATGGATCATTATTAAGTTTGAAGACATTTATGTCTGTTGAAGACATAGCACATTCCAGGACTGGCACTGAAAATGCCAAGGATCAGTTCAGGTTCAAACATCATGTCTGATGTTTAAACACTGCTCTTGTGCACGCCAAGAATAGTAAGTGCACTCTTTGAAGGCTATTGCTACCAGTCCTGCATTGGTGGGTTCGTACATTCCACGCACTGCACAGTATACCACTGTAGCTTTCAAGGGGATAAAATCACCATTTGAACCACTGGGAATTTATTTTTGTCCTCTATGGTGAAGGTAGTTTGCCCCAGAATTGCTCTAGTTCCACTTAGCACATCACTATAAAGATAAAAGTATTGTAACCAACCTCAAACTATGTAATTGTAGAAGAAATATCATTATTTTAGACAATGACTAATTTAGGTAAGGTATTGGGAAAATGCTAAAACCTTATATTGAGAGAGGTAAGAATTATATGAATTTTGGGAAACTGCCATAATGAATCTGGTTCTTTGACAATTAATCTATGATTCTTGCTGAAAGAAAGTACATCTGCCCCAGTCACCCCAGGGTATTCATAGTTCTCCATCAACTCAAACATATGGAGCCTTATAATTGATAACCATCTGGCAAACGAAGCGCTTATAACACAAATTACACAAATACTGAGGGCACAAATCCCTAGAAGGAATTCACAGCTAACATAGAAGAAAAGAATGTAACTTATAGACCTCATCCATCAAGATTAACAATTTAAGAGAAAACCAACTTCACAATAGCAGGCAAGTAGAAATCCTATAGATTTAAAAAAATAAATAAATACCCCCCCCCCCCGTGAATGCAAAGCAATACATTGGAGACCCCTTTAGCATACAAGGGGTTAAAACACCAGTTTGTAATTTCAACCCAATGATGCAGATGATACACATCTGAACTGCATCTCTTTAGCTTGATGAATAAGACCATGAATTTTAACATCCCTAATTGCCTTCATTGTACAGAGATCAAACTGTTATATTTATCTGACTTAAACATTGTAACTTCTCAACAAATAGAGTTTCCATTAGGCTACTAGTGGGGGGTTCTGGTCAATAAACACTACATAGGAAGTTCAGCCCAAAAAGAATGCTCGTTAAATGATGTGGTCAGGGAGTACTGAACATAAAGAGTGGAAAAAAAATATAGGCTATGTGTTAGGGGTTACCTGAACAAGAGAAAGATTGTGAACCACTGCACTATGTCTGCCATTGCTAGATGGGTGCATTCTGCTACCACAGAGAAGAGTACAGCGCTTATCCCCTTAAGGACCTTGTGCCGTGCTAGGACCGGCACTCGGTTTGTGCCTTAAGGACCGGAGACGGCCATTGCATGTCACATACATTTTACTTACAGCACTCCTCCAGCAGTGTTGTACATAAAAACGGGGACTGAAGTTGACCGGTCTCTCTCAGACCCCAACGCGGTACACCAATACACTCAAGAGGTAACGTTTACTGGTGCGGCGAAAAGACCAAAGTGGTCCTTAAGGGAAGGTTACATCCCAGGACCCTGGTCATTAAGGGGTTAAGATATGGTCCTCCAGCTAACATCAAGGCTCATACCGCTACAGCTGTGGCTACATCCTGAGTGGTAAAAAGCAGAAGATTCAATTATTTTTCCTTCAGATCTCCATGGCACATGGACTTCCCACCCTTGTGTTGTGTTCTTTTAAATACTGAGGGATGGTGGGTGTTATGGTTTTTTTTTTTCTTGTGGCTCTCTCATATCCTGCAGATGGTTCGTCCCAGAATTGCTTCCGTTCTTAATACATCTGCCACAATGATTTGACCAGCTTACAACAGAGAACCTTGCTGATTAAAATGGAGGCTGTGGAAATAGCAGAAACACCACCCTGTTATATTAAAGGTTTAAAAGCCCCATTTAAATTACTGGGCATTTTCATTTCTCCCCTGTGGTACAGTTGGTTTACTCCAGATTTGTACATCACTAGCTTATTGAATCAAACCTTCGGTATAGACCTGTAATTAAAACTGAAAAATAGGTCTGCAGTGTAGGTAATATATGGGCCTCTGATGTTTGGCTTTACAGCAATAACTTGTAGTAGATTAGATTTCTCAAATAAAGGAAAAGATGTGACAGTGCTTATTCAGACTCAGATAACACTGTAGGTGTGATGGAGAGAAGGATAATACGTGACCAATAACACTGTCTGACTGGAGCAACAAATATTTCACTACAATATAATTACATAAAATATTGTTGGTAAGGAGACTCTGTCCCTATTAATTTCTAACAATAAATGATTCTTTCTGCCCTGCAGCAGGAAGGTCAGCTCAGTGGCAGATGGTGCTAAGAATTACCAGGTTCTATCAAGCTGCCTTTGGTCTTTAGACATTGGAGCACTTAACAATCGATCTATACAGTTTCATAGAGTACAGTTTTGCTCTTAGAGGAACCAATACAAGAACTAAATAACAAAAACTTGATTGGCTTATGTGAGACTCATAAAAAACAAAGATTTGTCAAATTAGAAGATGGACATTGGCTGTACTATAAAGGTACCAATGATGGACAATGTGGAGGAATTGTATCCTTGATTAACAAAAGACTGACAGAGTCTGTCATAAAACTAGAAAATATTTCTGAAAAAATTGCTTCCTGTGCTATCAAACTGAACAGTCATTTGTTCTTCATATCATTCAAATTTATGCTCCTACAAGTAGTCACGGTGATGATGGAGTTGAAGAACTGATGATTTATTAAGCCTCTACAAACAGGACAATTACCACTACAAATTTATAATGGGAGATTTCAATGCAAGAATTAGAAAGATGTGAAATGTTGAAAAAAATATTTTTTTTTCAAAACACAAGCCCTGAGAAAAAAATAAAAATGTCCTACTGGCCTAACGCCAGCAGGTCATGTTGGCCAGTGGCCACTGACAAGTGTTCTCCTGAGTTGCAACTGCTGTTCATACTGCTGCTGCTGAGTTGTTTAAGCAGCAAGATGATTAGGCAGCTGAAAGGGAATGGGATTAACAATAGCAGTAACATGGAAGATGGATGATGAACGTTCCACTTGTCACGACTGACTTCAGTGATGCGACTGAGGCAGTAGCAGAAGAATAAGTAGCCCCCAGTATATATGGAGAAAAGAACAAGTTGACCATTAAATCTTCTCCACCTGTCCCTCCTCCAAAATCATCATGGGTGTGTTGTTATTAGAATATATATTGTTACCTTGAGAACAGGAACTGTGGCTTCCATCAGCAACTGCAATGTGCATAGTGTGTGTGTGTGGTAAAGAACATCTGGGGGCACAACTGTATCCAAACACCATGACACCTGAAACCAAGTACTGCCGCTGTCGCTGTACCCCTTGTCCAGACCCCGCTAAGAACACATGACAACTTGCTAACAGTTTAATCGTAATGATGAACCCTCCCTGCCTCCATCTTAGCATATTCTGTGGGATGGAATCTCCTCAGATGCCACCTGATGGCCTAGTATTGATTCTCCTCCACCACACTGGCATGTTATCACAGTGCCTGTGATTCCTGTCAGTCTCAGCTATGACAGATACTGATTTGCTGTGTTGGTTTGGCCCGCCCCCTGGTGACCTTTTTATACCTGGCTAGCAAGACTGTCAGGCGCCCTTTCGTGGTGTCTCTGTGCCAGTTATTGTGCTGTGTTCCTGTGTTCCGGATTCCTGTGTACCGACTTGGCTTGTCTTGACTATTCTCCTGTGTTCCTGCTCGTGTATGACCCGGCTCGTCTGACTACCTCCTCTGGATCCTGACCTGGTTTGGCTGACGTTCCTGCTTGTGTACGACCCGGCTTGTATGACTACCTTCTACGTGCTCCGACCCGGCCTGGCTGACTTCCCGCTCCGAAGAACGACTCCGGCTTTCTACAGTGACCTGTGTTCCAGTTGTCACCGCTGCGACATTTCTATCTACTGTTCCAGCTTTTGGTGTGACTGCCTTGCCTGGTGTACTCCGATCAGTGCTGTGCTTTTACCGTTGCAGAGTTGGGCGTACCCGTGCCTCCCTCAGACTGCACAGCCTTGCTATACCGCTGATAAGCCTCGAGTAAATGTGCTAATTAACCCTAGCAGTGCCGCTGGGTTCCACTCTATCGCTAATCCTGTAAGAGTCTCTTTCTCAGTGAATACTACTGCTGAGCTGGACGCTCTTCATCGGCAGCTTCACACATCCTTGCAGAGTATTTACATCCGTTTAGGCCGGTTGGGCATCTGAGACCCTTTCTCTTGTTCAGTAGCGATCCCGCTTTCCCGAGTGGTGGCAGGCACAGGCATCAGCATTCGTATTCCGGTAATCACGCCCGTGGGGGCTGTCGGCTCTAGCGTATGCTTTCCCATTATCCGGTTAGTCTGAGGAGGCTTGGCAGCTATCGCCTTGAAGGCTGGTTCCAATTACGCCCGTGGGGCCTTATGCACTTGCACTAGTTGAAGCAGTTCCAGTAGGTACGCCCGAGGGGGCTACGGGGACTTTGGTGCTTCTTACTGAACACTGTGGCGGGGCAGTCCAGTATCCAGCCGGTAATAGTCTTGGTCTCCAGCATCAGCCTTATAACACCCAGGGCGTTCCAAACATTCACATCTGAGACTGACTGTTATCAAGGACTTAACCCCTGAGGGGTACACGCTATCCTATTTCTGTGTAATTGTACTTTATGGTCATTTGTGCATTTACCATTATAAATATATATATATTATCTGTATATATTTACCACCACTAGAGGGCGTGTTATTGCCTTATCTTATTTTAATAAAACTGTGTTCTTATTCACCCAATGGTCTGAGTGTCTTAAAAGAAACCGTGACACATGTGTGGTCAGTGCACCACACAGTGTGCAACGGGTAGAGATGAACTGCCATATCCTAACATTAACAGAGTGGCTATCATTTGGCGGGGGAGGTAACGATGAATGAGGTGGATTGGCAGGAGATGTATTTGTTATCCTAGAGGAAGAAGGTGATGTTGATGGTGAGCTAGATGTTTCGCTCGTCATGGAACTTCCAGTGTCTGGCTGGGTTTCTTTATTTTGCCTCTTCTTTGATCGCCACCTTTCTGGAGAGTCAGGGGTTAAATTAATAGCGGTGCTAGATTTCTGTAATGGGTGTTTGGCTTTAACATATTTGGAGTAAATGTCATGGTGTCTGTGTTTCATGTGTGTTATCAGGGTAGTTGTGCCAAGGTGTGTTCCCTCCTTTCCCCTTCTCACTAATTTGTCACAAATTTTACACTGTACCATTGTTGATGATGACTGCACTGTGCCTGCCAGAAGAGAATAATAGTCCCACACCCATGACTTCTGGGGGGAGGGATAGGGAATAGGTGGAGAAGAATGGCCTTCACTTTTTGTGGGAGCAGATAATGTTGCTGCTGTTGCTGCTACTGCCTCAGATTTAGCACTGCAACTAGGTGTCACGGTTTATTATGACTCTCAGACACAAGTTTTAGGTAAAAAAAATCAATTTTATTGAAATAATAAATGATAACTTAGGATGGCAATAACATACATATATATATACAGAATATAGCACAGACAGAAGGCAGACTCTACCGGTCCTGTCAATATACCGGACAGGACAGTCTTTAGGCTCTACTGGCCTTGCCAATACCGGGTAAGGCAACCTGCAGATGGAATAGCATAACGGTTTTACCAGCCTTACCAAATTACCGGGCAAGGCAGCCTCAATAGATACACAATGTAGGCTCTACCGGCCCTGCCAATACCGGGTAAGGCAACCTCAGATGGAATGTGGCAATAGGTTCTACCGGCCTTACCAATACCGGGCAGGGCAGCCCAGAGATAATAGCAGCAGTCAGATGGAACTGGCAAATTAGCAGAATCGTTAAGCAGCAAGGCTTTGGAGCAAACCAGCGTCCACACGCTGGAAACAACACTGAATAGTATAGCCGTTAGGCTTAGCGAGCAAACCAGTGACCGCACACTGGAGTAACAAGCGAGTAGTAAAGCCGCAAGGCTTAGGAGCAAACCAGCGTCCGCACGCTGGGACCAACACAGATTAGTATAGCTGAAAGGCTTTGGAGCAAACCAGTGACCGCACACTGGTGTAACAAGTGAGTTTGTATAGCCGCAAGGCTTAGGAGCAAACCAGCGTCCGCACGCTGGGACCAACACAGAATTGTATAGCTGATAGGCTTTGGAGCAAACCAGTGACCGCACACTGGTGTAACAAGTGAGTTTGTATAGCCGCAGGGCTTAGGAGCAAACCAGCGTCCGCACGCTGGGACCAACACAGAATTGTATAGCTGATAGGCTTTGGAGCAAACCAGTGACCGCACACTGGTGTAACAAGCGAGTTTGTATAGCCGCAAGGCTTAGGAGCAAACCAGCGTCCGCACGCTGGGACCAACACAGATTAGTATAGCTGAAAGGCTTTGGAGCAAACCAGTGACCGCACACTGGTGTAACAAGTGAGTTTGTATAGCCGCAAGGCTTAGGAGCAAACCAGCGTCCGCACGCTGGGACCAACACAGAATTGTATAGCTGATAGGCTTTGGAGCAAACCAGTGACCGCACACTGGTGTAACAAGCGAGTTTGTATAGCCGCAAGGCTTAGGAGCAAACCAGCGTCCGCACGCTGGGACCAACACAGATTTGTATAGCTGATAGGCTTTGGAGCAAACCAGTGACCGCACACTGGTGTAACAAGCGAGTTTGTATAGCCGCAAGGCTTGGGAGCAAACCAGCGTCCGCACGCTGGGACCAACACGGAATTGTATCAATGTCACCAACGCGACCAGGCAGAAGGTCGCCAGGATACTGAAGACAGGTGATGAGATGACAGGAACCAGCAACGATCAGTCAGGTCAGAAAACAGCAGAGAAGTTCAGCAGGAACTGCAACACCAGAGATTAGGCCGGAACCAGGACTGGAAGTACTTCAGCATGCAGGAAACACTGGAACAGTAGAGATCAGGAACTCAGGAACACATGAGATCAGGAACTCAGGAACACTGGAACAGAGGCCCAGCTATCACTAGCATAGTGATAGCAAGAAGGTCAGAAACAACACGAAAGGGCACTCAAAGGGTGCCCAATCCAGGTTTAAATAGTCAATAAGAGGCGGGCTATCTGCAGACAGCCAATAGAAGCCCCCTACTGGTGACAGACAAGTAACTGCAGCAAATCACGGGCACCGTGATAGTACCCCCCTTTCAAAGACCCCCTCTCCTAGAATAGGGTTTAGGTTTCTGCGGGTAATTGGCATGAAAGGCCCTAGTTAACCTAGGTGCATGAAGGTCCGTACTATCCACCCATGATCGATCCTCAGGACCATACCCTTTCCAATGTACCAGGTACTGTACCCTTCCTCTAAGCCTACGGGAATCAATAATGCTCTGAACCTCGTACTCCTCCTGGCCCTCGACCTCAACAGGTCCTGGCACCACAGGTGTGGTAGTATAGCGATTGCAAACCAGAGGCTTAAGAAGGGACACATGGAACACATTATGGATACGCATGGATGCAGGTAGGTCTAGTGCATAGGAGACAGGGTTAATTTTGCGAATAACTCTGTATGGACCAATAAACCGAGGAGCCAACTTATTTGACGGAACCTGCAGCTTGAGATTTCTGGAGGAAAGCCATACTCTATCCCCAACCTGAAAGGAAACCGCTGGAAGCCTTCTGCGATTAGCATGGCGCTGATGACGCTGAAATGACTGACCAAGTGCCCTCTGAACTTGTGCCCATGTGGAACGGAGTTGCTCGATATGCTCATCCAGAGCTGGAATCTGTTGCGTCTGAAATGAGTCTGGAAGCAAACAGGGCTGGAACCCATAATTAATCAGAAACGGAGAGCTCCCAGATGAAGAATTGACCGCACAGTTCCTGGCGAACTCTGCCCAAGGCAACAAGTCGGACCAATTATCATGATGGTCAGTAACGAAACAACGGAGAAATTGTTCCAAGCCCTGATTAGCTCGTTCAGCGGCTCCATTGGTCTGGGGATGGTAGGCAGAGGAGAAGGACAGCTGTATGCCCATCTGTTGGCAAAATGCCCTCCAAAATCTAGACACAAACTGGCTCCCCCTGTCAGACACCAGTACCCTAGGCACTCCATGCAACCGGAATACTTCTCTGGCGAACACCATTGCCAATTCCTTCGCTGAAGGAAGACCACGGAGGGGCACGAAATGAGCCATTTTAGAAAACCTGTCCACCACCATGAATATAAAGGAGTACCCCTTCGACATAGGCAACTCTCCCATAAAATCAATGGAAACATGAGACCAGGGGCGTTCGCCATTAGGCACCGGTTGAAGCAAGCCCACAGGGAGATGTCTCGGGGTCTTAGCGCGGGCGCAGGTGGCACAGGCATTTGTAAATTCGGCACAATCGTTTCTCATGGAAGGCCACCAAAATAACTGAGAAAGGGACCATAACAATTGGTCTCTACCAATATGTCCCGCAGCCTTAGAGGAATGGTAGGTTTCGAGCAGCCTAGTACGAAATGATTCAGCGACAAAACATTTGCCCACTGGGGTTTCATGGGGAGCGGACCCCTGAGAGGCCAGGATCTCCTCCCCTAGAGGAGAAGTGATACTCGTGCGTATAGTAGCCAGTATTCTATCAGGTTGGATGATAGGAGCTGGTGCTTCCACTCTGTCACTGTCGGCCTCAAATTGTCTTGACAGTGCATCAGCCCTGATATTTTTTGACCCTGGTAAATATGATACAATGAAATTAAATCGAGACAGGAACAGTGCCCACCTGGCCTGACGAGAGGACAATCTCTTGGCCTCCGAGAGATAGGTCAGATTCTTATGATCTGTTAGGATTAAGACAGGATTCTTAGTACCTTCAAGCAAATGACGCCATTCCTTAAGAGCAAGGATAATGGCCAATAATTCTCTGTCACCTATCTCATAGTGGCTTTGAGTGACAGTCAACTTTTTAGAGAAAAACCCACAAGGTCTGAGAGTTCCACCTTTCTCGTGTCGCTGCGAAAGTACTGCCCCGACCCCAATATCTGAGGCATCAACCTCTAACGTAAATGGAAGTAAAGGATTGGGGTGGGATAACACAGGAGCCGCAGCAAATGCCAGCTTCAAATTCTCAAAGGCTTTCTCAGCAGATACCGGCCAACAAGAAGGATTAGCACCCTTGTGCGTAAGATCGGACAGAGGTTTGACAGTGGAAGAAAAGTTCTTAATAAACCTCCTATAATAATTAGCGAAACCCAGGAAACGCTGTATGGCTTTAAGACCCTTGGGTTTTGGCCATTGTAGGACAGCTGACAACTTTTCTTTGTCCATGGCAATGCCATCATTGCCAATTATGAACCCCAAGAATGGCACACTGGTTCTATGAAACTCACATTTTTCCATTTTACAAAATAATTTGTTCTCACGGAGTCGTAGCAATACTGCGGATACATCTTTGATGTGCTGTGCCATGTTTTGGGAGTAAATCAGTATATCGTCGAGGTACACCACAACACATGTCTGTAACATATCTCTCAGAACATCATTTATCAGTTCCTGGAAAACTGCGGGTGCATTACACAGCCCAAAAGGCATTACTAGATACTCGTAGTGCCCAGCTCGAGTATTAAAGGCAGTTTTCCACTCATCACCTGCTCGAATGCGAACCAGATTGTAAGCGGCCCGTAGGTCCAACTTGGTAAATATCGAAGCGCCCTTAAGCCTGTCAAAAAGCTCGGTGATGAGTGGTATTCGGTATGCGTTTTTTGCCATTAGTTTATTCAAGCCCCGGTAGTCAATGCATGGTCTTAATTCGCCATTTTTCTTTTTTACAAAAAAGAACCCAGCCCCAGCTGGAGAGGTAGATTTACGTATGATCCCTCTAGCAAGGGCATCAGAAATGTAATCCTCCATAGCCTTATTTTCATCACAAGATAATGGATAAGTGCGTCCTTTCGGAGGTACTGCACCAGGCTGCAATTCAATGCAACAATCATAAGGTCTATGCTGGGGTAGCATACTAGCCTCTCCTTTGCTAAAAACATCGCCAAACTGTTGGTACACATCCGGCATAGCAGAGGAGGTGCACATGACCTTAATAGGCTGGATGACGCACTTGTCCATACAAAACTGGGACCAAGCAGCAATTTCACACTTTTTCCAATCGAATTGTGGGTTATGTAACTGTAACCACGGAAATCCCAATATCACCGCATGGTGCGGGGAATTAATCAGTTGAAACTGCTGCTCTTCTCTGTGAAGTGCCCCAATAGTCATAGACAATGGCATAGTTTCAAATATAACCTGAGGCGGTTCTAAGGGTCTACCATCAATCGCTTCAATAGTCAAGGGGTTTTCTCTTTCAATGCGTGGAACTCCGTGCAATTCAGCAAAGGTATTATCCATAAAATACCCTGCTGCACCGGAGTCAACCAAGGCCAAAACCTCCACAGAGCGTTGTGCCCAAGACAATACCACCTGTATGGTGGGTTTCATTATGCCCGACACTGGGGACGATTGTACACCACCTAGGGCCTGTCCCCCAAGATACCCTAGGTGTGTGCGTTTCCCGGACGTACCGGACAGGAATTTAGCAAGTGCCCTTTTTTACCGCAGTATAAACATAACCCTTGTTTTTTGCGATATAGTCTCTCTGCCTTGGATAGTCTAGTGAAGCCTATTTCCATAGGTTCACTTGTTTCCCGTACTGGTTCACTAGACTTCAATGCCAAGGGAGGGATGGGTGGGCAAAACATGCTACTAGGCTCATTATTTTTTGACCGTAACTTACGATCTCTGGCAATTGATCTCTCACGTATTCTGGAGTCAATTATCATAACATACTCAATGTAATCATCTAGATCAATAGGTAGATCTTTAGCAGCGATTTCGTCTTTAATGTGGTCATTCAGGCCTTGAGAGAAGGCTGCCAATAATGCCTCGTTATTCCAACCTACCTCTGCTGCCAATGTGCGGAATTCGATGGCATAGTCGCCCACTGTACGCCTGCCCTGTTGTATCTCCATAAGGCGTTTGGCAGCAGAGGTGGTTCTACCAGGAGGCTCAAACACTCTTCGAAAGGAACGCACAAATTCACTAAAGTTCTTAGTACAAGGTTTAGCATTCTCCCACAAGGGGTTAGCCCAAGCCAATGCTCTGCCAGTGAGCAGTGATATCGTGAACCCCACTTTACTACGATCATTGGGAAATGCGTGTGCCGTCAATTCCATAAAGATTTCGAGTTGATTGATGAACCCTCTGCAGAGACTAGGGTCACCATCATATCTTAGCTGCAAGGGTGCAGAAGCCGTTAACCCTTTAACAGTACCCCCTAGGGGTCTGGTATCACTTTCCGGTGTCTGACTTGGCGAGACCACCGGGCTAGAGCTAGATTGGTCAGCAGGTACCGTGCGTTCAAGGATCGTTTGAATTGCAACTGCCAACTGATCCAAACGTTGCTCGAGCACATCCATCCTCCAATGGATATTCTGTGCGTTACCTTCAACCTTGCTGTCTGAGGTCATGGCCCTTTCGTACTGTCACGGTTTATTATGACTCTCAGACACAAGTTTTAGGTAAAAAAAATCAATTTTATTGAAATAATAAATGATAACTTAGGATGGCAATAACATACATATATATATACAGAATATAGCACAGACAGAAGGCAGACTCTACCGGTCCTGTCAATATACCGGACAGGACAGTCTTTAGGCTCTACCGGCCTTGCCAATACCGGGTAAGGCAACCTGCAGATGGAATAGCATAACGGTTTTACCGGCCTTACCAAATTACCGGGCAAGGCAGCCTCAATAGATACACAATGTAGGCTCTACCGGCCCTGCCAATACCGGGTAAGGCAACCTCAGATGGAATGTGGCAATAGGTTCTACCGGCCTTACCAATACCGGGCAGGGCAGCCCAGAGATAATAGCAGCAGTCAGATGGAACTGGCAAATTAGCAGAATCGTTAAGCAGCAAGGCTTTGGAGCAAACCAGCGTCCGCACGCTGGAAACAACACTGAATAGTATAGCCGTTAGGCTTAGTGAGCAAACCAGTGACCGCACACTGGAGTAACAAGCGAGTAGTAAAGCCGCAAGGCTTAGGAGCAAACCAGCGTCCGCACGCTGGGACCAACACAGATTAGTATAGCTGAAAGGCTTTGGAGCAAACCAGTGACCGCACACTGGTGTAACAAGTGAGTTTGTATAGCCGCAAGGCTTAGGAGCAAACCAGCGTCCGCACGCTGGGACCAACACAGAATTGTATAGCTGATAGGCTTTGGAGCAAACCAGTGACCGCACACTGGTGTAACAAGCGAGTTTGTATAGCCGCAAGGCTTAGGAGCAAACCAGCGTCCGCACGCTGGGACCAACACAGATTAGTATAGCTGAAAGGCTTTGGAGCAAACCAGTGACCGCACACTGGTGTAACAAGTGAGTTTGTATAGCCGCAGGGCTTAGGAGCAAACCAGCGTCCACACGCTGGGACCAACACAGAATTGTATAGCTGATAGGCTTTGGAGCAAACCAGTGACCGCACACTGGTGTAACAAGCGAGTTTGTATAGCCGCAAGGCTTGGAGCAAACCAGCGTCCGCACGCTGGGACCAACACAGATTAGTATAGCTGAAAGGCTTTGGAGCAAACCAGTGACCGCACACTGGTGTAACAAGTGAGTTTGTATAGCCGCAAGGCTTAGGAGCAAACCAGCGTCCGCACGCTGGGACCAACACAGAATTGTATAGCTGATAGGCTTTGGAGCAAACCAGTGACCGCACACTGGTGTAACAAGCGAGTTTGTATAGCCGCAAGGCTTAGGAGCAAACCAGCGTCCGCACGCTGGGACCAACACAGATTTGTATAGCTGATAGGCTTTGGAGCAAACCAGTGACCGCACACTGGTGTAACAAGCGAGTTTGTATAGCCGCAAGGCTTGGGAGCAAACCAGCGTCCGCACGCTGGGACCAACACGGAATTGTATCAATGTCACCAACGCGACCAGGCAGAAGGTCGCCAGGATACTGAAGACAGGTGATGAGATGACAGGAACCAGCAACGATCAGTCAGGTCAGAAAACAGCAGAGAAGTTCAGCAGGAACTGCAACACCAGAGATTAGGCCGGAACCAGGACTGGAAGTACTTCAGCATGCAGGAAACACTGGAACAGTAGAGATCAGGAACTCAGGAACACATGAGATCAGGAACTCAGGAACACTGGAACAGAGGCCCAGCTATCACTAGCATAGTGATAGCAAGAAGGTCAGAAACAACACGAAAGGGCACTCAAAGGGTGCCCAATCCAGGTTTAAATAGTCAATAAGAGGCGGGCTATCTGCAGACAGCCAATAGAAGCCCCCTACTGGTGACAGACAAGTAACTGCAGCAAATCACGGGCACCGTGATACTAGGATCAGGAGGAGTATTGCTACTGCTGACAAGTAGAAACTGTCCTAGTCCCGCATTACTTGTTTACCCCATTCCCACTGTGTCCATGGTGGTCTGTGGCACACTAGCCTGCTCCTCAGCACCCTGCTGCCCTTTCATCTCAGCAGCAGCAGAAGTTAGAGCAGTTGCAATTTTCGTTAATTTCATAAGCTGACTGCTAGTTGTGGTGGTGATGCCCATCCTCATGCCTGTCTCCCATTCCTACTCACTTTCTGCTAAAAAGGCCATCAATGTCTCTTCCACCCCAGCTTCTCCAACACCACCACCACCACTAGTCCCTATGTGCTTCTGCTCTATTCCAGACATCTCACTGCTGCTTGGAGGAGGTGACGAGCAATGTGACAGAGGGTCCCCTGCTGTCACACATGGCATAATTTTCTCCTTCCTCCCCTGAGTACTACAAGAAATAGTAGCAGCAGGAAAGTATTGGTGGCAGCAGGTTCAGCACTGGCAGCAGTTTTAGCACTGCCAGCAGGTTCAACACTAGTTGCAGCACATCTGACAGCAGGTACAACACTAGTGGCTGCAGGTACAGCAATGGTTGCATTGGCAGCAGGGGCATCACGTCTTGCAGCAGGCACAGGCAGTTGACCTGTTCTGCTCTCACTAGTACTACCCTTTTCTCCCTCCCTTCCCATTCCCTTTTCTCCCTTCCTTCTCATTCCCTTTTCTCCCTCCCTTTCTATTAAATTCCCCAAGATCCCTTGGAGTGATTTAGGGGGACTGGACAGCATTGATACAGTAGTGTTCCCTTCCTCCCCAGACTCAGTGGACACATAATGGTCCTTCTAGCTCCTCCATTGATTATTTTTTACCCTGCTCATAGTGATAGAAGTCACTATGAGCTTCTCCTGCCTCACTTTTTGTAAAATATCACAAGACAACAGAACAGCATATCTATCTCACTCTGTAGCTGCTTCTATTGTGTCTGCCTTCAGCAAAAATGTCACATTCTTATAGCGGAACTGCGAAAACAACGTAAATCAATGGGCAGAAACTTTCTAGCCATTGAAAAGTGGCAAAAAATTTTGGCCAATGGGTGAAAAATGAGAAAATATTAACCGCTAGTTTTAAGGAGGATTTTCCAATGAAAAAGCAGATAAGAACGTGCTTTTCGTGAAATTTCCCGTGGGAACACGGCGACAACTTTCACCCACCCCTAGTGCCAGAAGCTGAAGCTGTACCAGAGGTTTTGAGTGAAGAAGTGGATGTTGTAATAAAAATCGATGAAAAATAGCAAAGCAGCACTGTTGATATGTTGGAAGCTGAAGGTCAACTCTTATTCAAAGCCCTAGCTAAACTATTTTCAAAATACTATTATGCAAAGTGCCTGAAACAAGGAAAAATTCAGAAGTCATCCAACTACACAAAAAACGTCATAATGCAGATCTATAAAACTACTGACCAATAAGCCTATTGATAGTCATTTGCAATGTTCTTACAAAAGTACTCTTAAGAAGAATTGCACAATACTTATTGTGGCACAGACTAAAGAACAAGCAGGCTTCAGGAGTGGTTTCCGTACAATGGACCATATGCAGAAAGTGCAACAAGTTATAGAACAACATAATGAATACAACCTTACATTATGCATAGCCTTCATTGACCATGAAAAGACCTTTGACTCAGTGAAAAAGCATGCAATATCAATGTCCTGATCAACCAGGACATAGAGCTTACATCGATATTTTCCAATCAATATATAAAAATAAGCTGCATCAATACAGGTCATCAATGACAGACCAACATAGAAAAAGGCAACGACAAGGAGAGACAATCTGCCCAAAACTGTTTTTTTCCTGTTTAGTAGAAATTTTCCACAAACTAAATTGGGACTAAAAGGGACTTAATATCAATGGAGATTACCAACATCACTTACATTTTGCAGACAATATCATATTATTTGCCAGTAGTCCTGAAGAAATGAAAAAGTGCATTGAAGAGGTACAACAGGAAAGCAATAATTTGGGTCTATAGACAAATATCAACAAAGTCATGTTTAAAAAATTTATAGTACCAAGGAAAATCACAGTAGATGGACAAGAACTACAGTAAACGAAGTGGACAAGTATGTTTACCTTGTACAGGTAATGTCAACAGATTGAAACAGCATGATGGAAAGTGAGCAACGAATACAATTGGGATGGCAAACATTTGGAAAACTTAGAAGTAACATCTTTAAAACAAATTTACCACTTTGCCTCAAGCAGAAGGTAAGCTATATAAAAACTTAAGGGGGGTTATTCACTAAGGCATGATAAAGAGGTGATAAAGAGGTGATTACTTCTCCAGTGATATCACCTCTCAAATTCCTATGTTATTCTATGGAGCCACTTCACTAACATTTCTTAGGTTTTGGACACCTTAATGCATAGGCTCCATAAAATAACATAGGAACTGGAGAAGTGATATCACTGAAGAAATAATCTTCACTTTATCACCTCTTAGTAAATAATCACCATTGTTACATAGAGATGTGTGGAACGTTGAATTCTCAAAATAACAAAAAGAGACCAAAAAAGTGTGCTTGGATTCATCAACAAAAAAGATCTATGACATCATTGAAAGAGTAAAGTTCCTAAAATGGAAATGGGCTGGCCACATAACAAGAAGATCTGACAGTAGATGGGCCAAACAAATTTTGGAATGGATTCCACTCAATACCAAATGCCCAAGAAAAGACCAAACACAAGATGGGTAGATTAAATTAGCAATGTTGTTCGTATACATATATATATATATATATATATATATATATATATATATATATATATATATATATTGAAAGCATCACTCTCAGGGACTTTTATCAGGTTCAAAAACATCTTTATTATGGATCAACGTTTCAGTCCTAGCAGGGATCTTTATCAAGATGGCTACTGATCAAACAAACCCACATTTAAATACCCTACTTACAGTGAACTATCACCTCCCGCCAAAAACAGTGTAACAATAAGGATTAGCAGAGATATTCACGCTAACACACCTTAATGAAAACACAGTACCTTTTGTAGTGATCAGCACTACCTCCCAGCTGATAGGTTGAACTCCAGTAATGCAGTGTGGCTGCAAGTCCGGTACTCCACTCCTGGTAAAATCACATGATCCAATACAAAGCCGTAGCTGCTCTCAGGATATAAATACTGGACCGCTTGATAGTAAAAATAAACATCTTTATTAAGCATCCGTAAAAATGAACAAGCGATATGACAAATGGAATGGAAGTTAACCACTGTGATCCATCCAAAAGGAGGTCAAGTCATCTAGAGGTCCAAGGACCACTCATGTAGTGGAACCGGATCTTTCTAGTGACTAACACTCCTATCGCAATCTAGTACCTTATGTTTCTGTCAGCCGGGCATCTACATAGTAGTTATAGGTATTCAGGAAGTTGATTGTTGTTCAGAAATCCAGCTACCTCCACTGAAAGTGGATTAGAATAATTCCATCAGTCCAACTCCATCAGTATAGATGGTACCATTATTGCCTTCATAGTTCCATGGATGAGAGCAATTGAAGAAAGAATAGCTGGTTAAATAAAATATGAGTATGAAATATTTTCATTAAGGCCAAAAGGGGCCAATGTGTGCAATCTTCTCATCTCCTGCAGTTCTCTTTCCTACCTCTGTCATCTCGTCTGACTGGAATAGGCTTTTGATCAATCATTATGTAATGTATTGATGATACTGTGTGTTTTTGCTTGGCAAAATGTCTCGCCACTGATTTGTCAGATTGCCCACTCTGCAGAGCATCCCTTATTGATTTTCTGTTATTGGCCATACTTTCCCGTATGGATGTGGTAGTCTTTCCAATGTATAGTAGGGAGCAAGGACATTTGATAAAGTATATTATATATGTGGAGGTACATGTCAACTTCTGTTTGATAGGTATCACTTTGCCTGCTCTGGGGTCTTTAAATGTTTGTCCTGATATCAGGTTCTTGCAAGTGATGCAGCTAGGGTATTTAAAGCATCCTGTTTTGTCCTTTGGTAACCATGATAGTTTATCACTTGTGTAACAATGGCGAGGATCCGTTTTCACTAACATACTCCACAGGGTTCTGCTCCCTCTGTATGCCATCATTGGGGGATCTCTGAAGATGAGTGGTAGTGTCCTGTCCCTGGATAGAATATGCCAGTTCTCCTCCAATTAAGAGCACATCTACAAAGAGCTAGCTCTAAGACTCAAGAACTTCTTCGACCAGTGATTTAGTCCTCAACCGCTCCTAGATTGATCTTCAGCTCCCTGTTCACACACCCTCTGCTGATATCATCAAGCACAGCATACAGGAGAACTGGCATGTTGTTTACATGTAGCTTTTCATGAAAATGTGAATTGGTTTAAAGCGATAGTAATACTTAAAATGCCAAAAAATACAAGGGTACTTCCACTGCTGAAAGATGTTTTATTAAAAAGTTATTACAGCTCAAACTTCAATTTTTTAGGTGCAGTATCACAGTGCCCTGTAATTTTACAGTGGTGCTGTTGCTACACCATCCTATGGACAACTCTGGTCAGTTGACCATTAATATCCATAGGATGGTGTAGCAACAGCACCACTGTACAATTTTAGGCCACTGTGATACTGTAACTAATACATTCAAGTTTAAGCTACAATAACTTTTAAATAAAACATGTTTCAGCAGTGGGAGTACCCTTGTTTTACTCAAGGGGATAAACTCTACAACATATTTTTTTTACATTTTAAGTATTGCTGTCCCTTTAAGGCACTTCATGCATTATGCGTAAACACAGTTGAAAACTATATGATATTTCGTATTTATGGTTGTGCTATTGCTACCAGACTAGCCAGTGAGTGAAATGTAAACAAAAGTGGAGGTCAATTAACATATGCCTAGTTTATTTAACCCTTTGAAAGTCAGAGAGGTATGCAATGAACTGCAAAGCAATAATCTGCACACTCCTTTGGTGCTCAAAGGGTTATCCTTCCATTCTTTCAGTACATGTAATAATATCATTACAGAAGCTATGACTATTCATTTCCTCATGTAATGGCAGTTGTACATAATGTCTGCCAATGACCTATTCTATAACAATCTGAGTAATCAAGAGTACATAATAGCAGAGACATCACCAGATAATACAATAGATTGTATTCCTTGATCCAAGCACTTCATGCTTTGGACTCCACAATTGTTAGTTGCCCACTATGTTAAATCAGATTCAGTTTGAAATTCTTAAGGTAATGAAACAGGCTGTTCCCATGTAACTGATCTGCAACAACTTCACTTTTATTATTATGTTTCCCAGTAAATCGGATAAAGTGCTAGATATATCTATGTGCCGCATACAGCAGGGACCACAGAGATAGCTTTTTAGAGAGATACCATAAGGAAACAAAATGCACAGCTGAGGTAATAAATAGTGGATTTAAAGATATAAATCTGTAGAAACTTGGGTATTTTACATCTACTAATTTACTATCTATTTTAATGGCACATCTTCTATTTTTTCATACTCATAATAATAACTCAAACCAAGTTGGAATGTTCAACGTACAAAGATGTCAAGGACAAAGGTCACTTGAATATGACTGATACTTGTTAATAATTATGTATTTGTACTGAGAACCTTGGAAGTGCTGCGCTTTCTTGTGATTGATTACATAGAAATGTCTGTGAAATAATAGTATAAGTGCTTATCGAGGAGAAGATGCTTGCTGTTGAGTTGATTCATTAGTGTTGGAGGGTGCCGAAAGCAAGATGGGTATGTAACAAATGTTTACAGACAGGGTGGGCTTGCTTTCAACAGAATATGATGGTCGAATGAAATAAATCAATATCACTTGCAATACCGTTTCAAAGGCCTGAATAGGGCAAGTTTTGGGTGGATAAATCATGATGAACCATGTCCTGAATGTGTTATTTCTTATTGAAGATAAGTGGTGCAGTTCAAAGCACCGATCTGAGTCATAGGTAAAAAGAATTATTTGTTTAGATCCTTTAGAATATCTCCATGGGAAGGCTTATCAAAAGTTATATTACTTTTACAGAGTCAGATATGATGACATGAATAATATTTACATTTCTATTGGTTAGCAACTTAGCAGGGGCAGCTTGAGATGACACAGTGATCTATAAAAAGTGCTTTGCAATATGGTGGGACCTCCTGTCAAGGACATCCTCCTATCCTGGACTCATTTGTCCCAACATCTGTTTCCTGTACTTTTTTCATTTTGTTCAGTCATGCACAGACAGTGGATTATGGCCCTACGGATGTGACCACATCGGGCGTCACTTTGTGTGAAGTCAGATGCATAACTTCCACCTCTACATAAGCCCTGGTTCTCTAGTTCTTGGCTAGTTTCTTAGTGTTTCTTGGCGTATATAATTTTTCTTGCTACATCCGTATTCCTGTACCTTGGCTTGTCTCATTATTGATTGATTCTATTCCACCTGTCTGACCTCAGCCTGTCTTCAGAACTCTGTTTGCCTTATCAGTTCTGTAGCTTTGGTTAGCCTGCTTTTGGGTTTCTCTCTGATGTTATCAGAAAAAAAGCTTCCTGCTATTTTTTGCATAGCCGCTCCTACCCACAGCTAGTTTACAGAAAGCTAACAGTACAACTGAGCCCTAGCATGGAATCCATAGGGCTAAAAGGAAGCTATGAAGTCTTTGGGGAATTGTATCTCTGACCTAGCCTTATCCGTTCAGGAGTCTTAGGCCAACCAGTCATATCTTCAACAGCAGCTGCAGTACCTGTAACCAGGTAATCCACATGCATCAGCTGCTGTCTCCTCTGGGGAATCCTTGCCTTTAGCATCTGTGGGTCAGGGTGGCATCATCTTGGAACCTTGGGTATCCCTTGTTGAGAAGTTTGATGGGGAGAGAACCAAATACAAGACCTTTATTATATCCTATGAATTGTAATTTTCTATTAATCCCACACACATATGCAACGGACTTTACTAAGGTCTGCACAGCCATTATTCTGCTATCAGGATCTGTCTTGGGCTCACCATCTCTTGCAAACTGATAGTCCTTTAGTGGTATGCAATCTTTCAAGCTATGGACATTCCTTACAACGATCCATTTAGGTGACCTGTCTGCCTTGAGATCCCTCTCCCAGAGCAGATGTCCAGCAGAGGACTACATAGCTGATTTTAGATGACTATCTATTGACTCTAAATGGAATGAAGCTGCACTTTTTGATTAATTCCGTCTGGGCCTCTTGGAGGTTTGAAAGATGAGCTGGCCAGGGTGTCTATACCTACCTCTTTGGAAGATTTTATTCATCTATCTATGCAAGATATTCATGTGGACTCAGGTTGAGATGTTGTGAGACTCATGAGTGTTTCCCCCTCCCAGGTGATTTCCACCATCTACTCAAGAGTCACCCATAGCCTCTCCAGCTGCACCTCTGGAGGAGGCTATGCAATTAGGATTGTTATGTGGACCTCTCTCTAAGTCTGAAAGAGACTGTTACAGACTTCTTAACTGATGTCTATATTGTGTAAGAGGTAGCCATTACCTGAGAACCTGTGCCTCTAGACCTCGTCTTTCTCAGGGTAGGCACCTCTCATTTCTCCCACTTCTTCTATTATAACTACACATACTCATTTGTCTTGCTCTGTCACAATCCAGTGGAAAAATCAGTAGAGTAGGATGTCTGTCTCGGACTCTCAGTAAAGAAACAGACGAAACAGTACAAGTGAATTTAAACCAGTTTTATTGAGCAATAGATAATAAGAATACTAGAGTAATAATGAACACTTCCTAAGTCAGAGGGGAGAGAGATGTGAGGACAGTGTCTAGTCCACTCCCCAGGAGCTGACACTGAACCACCGTAGGTCTATGGTACTGAGTCTTAGATCCAGACTTGGCTCTACCACAACAGGAAGGAACAATAAGACTAGTACAGGAGCGTACCCAGCAGAGGCACAGAGCATGAGTAGACCACCGATACCAATAGCATAACCGGTAGCACCATTCGAGGCAGCAGAGTAGGTGCTTAGATAGATGCAGCCAGAAGGGAGCATGCTACTGAGGCAAGGAGCGAGACAAGCTACACTCTATCTTACCGAAGGCAACTAGGAGGCACAGAGCGTAGATGGCACTGCAAGTGCTAAGCCAGGCAACAGGTAAGAGTAAGAGGCGAGTGCCCAGGAGTGAGACTAAGATGCACTAGCTGCCCGGAGGCAAACAGAAGCACCAAGAGGAGGCAACCTGCAAGCGACCAGCTGGTGGCTGAGTTACTAGGTTAAGGAGCGTGCCCTGGATAAGCCTAGTGGTAGTCAGACAGGTGTGAAGCACAAATGGAGTATCAGTCAGACAGGCCACGGTCAGGAACCCGATCGGGTAGTCAGCCACAGCAAAGGTCAGCATGGAGCAGGTAGTTGGACAAGTCGGAGTCATACACAGATCAGGAAGTCAGCCACAGCCAAGGTCACAACCGGAGCGAATAGTCAGACAAGCCAAGGATCGAACACCAGGAGACAACATAAGCCAAGCAAGGGTCAGAGGAACAAACTAGATGTGCACAGGAACACCATGAAAGGGCAACAAGTCCTAGCCTCAATGCCAGTGCCTGGAACATGACTATAGTAATGAGGAAGTGGCTGGAGGCCATGCCGGCCGGCGGCCATACAGAGGTAAGCACAGGATCGCGTAGACCTCAAAGGGAGACTGTGATAGTACCCCCCCTTTAATGACCTCCTCCCCGTGGAAGAGGACCGGGCTTAAGGGGAAAACAAACGTAGAATCTGAGGAGCAAAGCAGGAGCGTGCACATTGCCAACAGACACCCAGGAACGCTCCTCAGGACCATACCCCTTCCAATATACCAGGCATTGCAGGTGGCCTCTACTTCTGCGAGAGTCTAGAACTGACTGTACCTCATACTCCTCCTGGCCATTGACTTGAACTGGCCCAGGCAGGACAAGTACCGAGGTGTAACGCTTGCAAACCAAAGGTTTAAGCAGGGACACATGGAAGACGTTGTGGGTATGCATACCAGCCGGAAGCTCCAGGGTGTAAGAGACAGGGTTGATTCTACACAGTACCTGGTACGGGCTTACGAACCGAGGAGCCATCATCTTACAAGGCACCAGGAGGTTGAGGTTACTTGAAACACCGGAGTCAGCCCGTGCTGACAATCCGCATGTCTTTTGTAGCACTGAGTGGACCTTTGAAGGAATCTTTGAACTTGAACCCAAGTGGAGCAGAGCTGCCTAAAATGCGCATCCAGAGATGGAATTTCTTGTTCCTCAAATGAGTCAGGTAGCAGAGCAGGCTGGAAGCCATAATTAATCAAGAACGGGGAATTCTGCGAAGAAGAGTTAATAGCACCATTCCTGGCTATCACGGTGCCCATGATTGCTTGTTTTTCCTGTCAGTTAGCAATGTGTGCTTCCCATTTGTTGCCTGTGATTAGCCCGCCCAGTATTGCCTATATAGACTGGGCTCCTGCACCCTTTCACTGCCCTTTTGTGGTGTTTCTGTGCCAGTGCAATGCCTGTCTGTGGATTCCAGTGTACTTCCTTGGCCTGCCTGACTTCTCTCCTGTTCCTGCGCCTGTGTACCGACCCGGATAGCCTTACTACTCTCCTGTATTGTTCCTGTGTACCGTTCCGGCCTGGCTGACGTTCCTGCTCCTCTATCCGACCCGGTGTGGCTGACGTTCCTGTTCCTGCATCCCATCTTGGCTGTGTTCCGCTTTGACTCTGGTAGCCTCGGCGGTAGCTGGTTTGCTCCACTCAGTCACCGGTTGCTAGTGCTGCCTCCATTATAGCACCGGTAGGGCCTCTGTATTTGTCCAGTACGTGGTTCTGGTTCTCTCCACTCTGTCCTTCCAGTCACAAGTGTTGCCTCTATTGCACTATCTTCTAGGCTGCCTTACCCAGTATTTTGGTAAGGCCGGTAGAGCCTATATATGTATACATTGTATGCTATATTACTTGAACCTGTCGTGTGTCTGTAACATATGTGTGATGTTCAGGACCTGTGAGGGTTCTTTATTATTTTTTCAATAAAGCTGTGTTTTATCTTAATTCTGTGTCTGTGAGTCAAACAGACCGTGACAGTACGAAAGGGCCATGACCTCAGACAATAAGGGTGAGGGTAGTGCACAGAACATCCATTGGAGGATGGATGTACATGAGCAGCGCCTGGATCAGTTGGCATTGGCTATACAAACCATTTTCGAGTGTTCAGTACTCGCTGACAAGCCTGTCCAGAGACCGGTGATCCCCCCAGTCTCGACACCGGAGAATGCAACCGTGACTTCTGTGGCCGCAGTCAAAGGGTTAACCGCTTTCGCACCATTGCCACTCAGATATGATGGCAAAACCAGTCTATGCAGAGGGTTTATAAAGCAGCAGAAGGAGGCGGGACCCAATTAGGTCCAACAGAACAGGCCCATAAACAGGTGTCCGTGCCAGTGCCTGAAACATGACTATAGTAATGAGGAAGTGGCCGGCCGGCTGCCATACAGAGGTAAGCACAGGATCGCCTAGGCCTCAAAGGGAGACTGTGATACTATCATTATGAATTCAGAACTTAATGATCTGGCCTATTCCTTGGAGATACCTGTCAGACGCAAGTTGTGTCCTCTTGTCATTCAAATGGCTGGAAAAAAGCAAACTACATTCCGGTCCCATCACTTTTAAGACTATACCAGTATGTCTGCTCTCTGAAATACAATATAAGGAAAAGATCCAGTTTGATATCATCCCTTCTTTTCTTTCCACTCTCATTCTTGGTCTTCTGTGGTTACGGACACAAAACCCACACATAAATTGGTCCTGCAGTTCAATTTCCTTCCTTTGTTCTCACTGTAAGGAGAAATGTCTGACCACATACAGTTTTCCTCTCTTAGCCTCCTCTTGTTCTCTCTCCTTGCCTTTTCCTTAACGGAAATTCTTATCACAGTATCCCTAGGCAGCCTAGCTCTCTTGTGCTTCCTACCACTGTATGGCTGCCAGCCGCCATGGCCTCCGTCCACTTCCTCATTCTGACATCAGGTAACAGGCACTAGCATGGATGCCTGTTTATGGGCTTATTCTGGGCAGCCTAATTGGGTCCCGCCTCCTTCTGCTCCTTTATAATCCTCCTTGGGTCTAGGAGTCATTGCCCTTACACGGTGTTTCAGCTCAGCACTCTTTGCACTCCATTGTGACCTGTGTCTATCTGAGAACTCGCTCTGTGTATGACCCTGGCTTGTCTGACTACCCTCATCAGTTCTGACCTGTGGCTCTGGCTGACTAACTCACTCTGTGTATGAACCTGGCTTGTCTGACTACCCACATCAGTTCTGACCTGTGGCTCTGGCTGACTAACTCACTCTGTGTATGACCCCAGCTTGTCTGACTACCCACATCGGTTCTGACCTGTGGCTCCAGCTGACTAACTCACTCCGTGTTGACCCCGGCTTGCCTGACCAGTGGCTCTGGCTACTACTCGCTCAATGTAGCCCCTGGTTTGCCTGACCAGTGGCTCTGGCTATTACTTGCTCCATGTAGTCCTCGGTTTGTCTCCTGTTGCTCTGGCTACTACTCGCTCAGTGTATTCCCAGTTTGTATGACCTGTGGCTCTGGCTGTCTACTTGCTCTCTACACTACCGGCCTTCCTGTCCTGTAGACTCAGTGCCTCGTGGCACTGGTCTGCTCTCGCTGCCTGTTGCCTCAGATCGCAGACCAAAGGGGTGACTTACGCATATTATACCATTCATACTGTTGTCCCACTCGAGCCACTCCCCTAGTCTTGGTTACTTGCAGTAGTGCAGTGCACAGCACAGTGTGCAGCTCCGGAGGGACCTTGGGTCCTATTAGCCTGTGTCTGGAGTTATATGTGGACTAATACCATTATTGCTGTATATATTTAATAAAGGTGGTTATATATTATCTTTGTGTCTGTCCTTCTTTGCCTTGGATGTGTTTGATAAAAAAGGGACTCAATTTTATTGTGGCTATACTAAATTCTAATCATCATAACACAATCTTAGTGGTTATAGATCTATTCACTAAGATGGCTCACTTTAATCCAGCTAAAGGACTTCCTACTGCTACTCAAACAGCTTCCGTTTACCTACGAGAGGTCTTACTCTTGCATGGCATACCAAGCGCCATCATTTTGGATAAAGGTTCTCAATTCATCTGTAAGTTTTGTCTTTCTGTTCTGGCTACACATCACAAGCTCTCCTCTGGTAGCCATGTGCAGAACAAAGGCCAAATGGTACATACAAATGAAACTCTGGAACAATATCTACATTGTTTTTCTTCTTACCTGCAGGATAACTGGTATAATCTTCTACCTATAGCTGAATTTGCGTATAACAACCATTTCCATCAAACGTTGAAGGCCTCACCCTTTCGCACTACTTATGGGTTTCATCCTTTGACTTTACCAGGGCTTCCTTCAAACACTGCAGTTCTGGAGGCCATCCAACTGACACAAATTCTGCACCAATATCAAGGGGACCTTCATTACATTCTGACTTTCGTTTAAAGGAGTTATGAACATCAGGCGAATAAGCCTTGGCTAAAAGGCGCTCATCCACAAGTTGTTGACAAGATGTGGCTGTCCTCTTCCCATATTCGTCTTTCATACCCTACTAAGAAACTTGGATGTCACTTTCTAGGACCATTTTTAGAAATGTCAGTCGACCAAGACTGCTGCTTGATAGCCATGTACTACGGTAATTTACAGTATAATCATCTGAACTGAACACCTGCTCAAACTGCACGCTTGTTGGCGGGCAGCTAAGGGTTTCCATGGCAACAGGTGTCAGTGCTAGCCACATACACTGTTTTGTTTTGCCAGTTGTTAATGGGGTCATCGTTTCTGCCTAGTACATAGCTATCTAGCAAGTATGGTGTAATCATGACACATGCAGTGGATCTACCCACATTGTACAGTACTGTGCATAAGTTTTAGGCAGATGTGGAAAAAATGCTGTAAAGTAAGAATGTTTTCAAAAATAGACATGTTAATAGTTTATATATCAATTAACAAAATGCATAAAGAGTGAACAGAAGAAACATCTAAAGCAAATCAGTATTTGGTGTAACCATTTTATATGCCTGCAGGAAAAGTAGAGTTAACTGCCACGTGTTGGGAAAAAAATTCAGTCTTCCCATTTATTTCAATGCAATGAGCTAGAAGAAAAAAGTGGGAAAACTGCTCTTTTTGTGGGATATTATTTGCCATGTGTGAAATGACATTTTTTGCCGATTTTGGTTTGAAGTGAAACTTTTCGCCCATACCCAATTATGCCATCAACGCTAGAATGTGACTTGTTGTTATTTTCAGTGTTCTTAGATAGTTTAATAATTTTACTGAGTGATGCAACTTTTTATAGGACTTTGAAAAATGGCCTCCTCAGGAGAACAATCATCATCATTTATTGCACATGCTGCAGAAACCATGGCTGAAACAGGTTTTGGACTACCATTTACTTACATGTCCCTGCACTGTCCCTATACATCTCACCCTCCCCCTGGCCCTAATATGTTTTCTGGACATTCATGAACAAGTGTGCGTGTGTGTATTTTAACAGAGAAGCACACAACAGAACTGATTGTATGTTAGATGTCTTGCCCTTTACACAATAATCTATCTCAAGGGCATCCAAGTTTGTTTCAGTCTTGGGCCAAATGATCAGAAAGCCATAAGTGTGAGGGCTTCATTACATTTTGTAGTGATAAAGATGGTGAATTATAGCATGCCAGCTATTCAAAAATATGGATTTATTTATTGATTAAGTCAATGACAATACTGGTATGTAACAGTCATATGTTCTTGCATTGTATGGTACTGGCAAGCAGGGGATTAATTCTTACTAGTTCATATATGCTAAATAATTAGGTATAAAAATATTTTTTTTAAATCTCAGGTGGGCCACAGCACAGGGTCAGAGGGGCCAGATTTATCCCATGGGCCACACATTGAGTATCTGTCTGCCTCAGTCACATCAGTCAAACTATTTTTATTTTTTATTTTTTTTTACTTTTTTTATAATAACTGTCTCTATCACAGTTGAAGAGAAAAAGAAACAAAAAGACAATCCCTTTGCAACTGCTTCTTCCCCTCTTTACCTTTAAATAGTGTCAAGAGGTTTTCAGCAGCTGTTTTCTCATAAGGTCACTTCAGTCTGTATTTGTTTTTTTCTGTACGGATGATGATGATTGACCTAACTAAATATTCTTCTGGCTGTTGAAGTAGTCAGTGTTAGATGGACACCCTTTCTAAGACCCAACTTCGCATACAGGCCACCCCTTTGGTGCCTGCATGGTCTTCCTTCTGCACCTTTGTTCTGGTGACATCTTCCCCAAAAAGATCACACCTTCTAGTCTGTCAACTGTTGCCTTTTTTACCCAGGTTCTGGTAACACTAGTTTCCAGTCCTCCAGGTGTCGCTCCTGTTCAGGAGCTAGTAGTCTCAGCTTCCAGTTATCCTGCCACTGCTGTCACCAAGGTACCAGTGGTTCCTGATTCTGGCCCATCTGACACTACTGCTCTGTCTCCAGTGATCCCCAATGTCCAGGTTGCCTACTGTCGCTGCTACCAAGGTACCAGTATCTTACTGCTTGTACTCCTACTACTGTTGCCACATGGGTATTAGAGCCTCCATCTGCCATTCTGCCTGCTGCTGCAGGTCCCGATTCTCTGGTTCCTGTGACTCTGCCACACAGTCCTCTGGCTCCTGAGGCCACACAGGTAGGGATGGGCGAAAAATTTTACCTCAAACCAAATTAGGCTAAAGATTGCACTCTTTCTTCAATTCCCCATTTTATTCAAGACATGACCCAGTTTACATTTGCTACTGCTATTTCACATTGCTCTCTGCTTCTAAGTTTGTAGGTTCAAGGATTCCCAGGTCTTTCGTTATCAACGAGTCCTCTAAAATGTTTCCATAAAGGTCATAGGTAGCACTGGGATATTTTCTTTCCAAATGCATTACTTTGCACTTTCCCACATTACAATTCATATTTCATTTGTTTGCCCAATCCACCATTTTATACAGATCTCTCTAAATAGAATAAACATCCTGTTCTGAATTTATTACCCTACACATTTTAGTGTTGATTTCTTTGTATGTTGACAACACCTTATTATTCCTTGAAGATACTGGCCACCCCCTGACACCCATAAGCTATTTCTTGGTCCAAATCAATTTTGTCCCTGACCCAGGGAACCTTGCCTACATTCCATAATGAGTTAAATACTTTGGCCTTAATATTACTTAACCCATTAAGGACGGGAAAATCTGAGGTCGTTTTCACTTAAGGACTGAAGCAATTTTGACTTTTTTGACTATGTCTTTGTTCAACCACATTTTCTCTTTAATTCCATTAATACACCCACACAAATTATATACCGTTTTTTAAGCACAAGCAGTACTTTCTTTTGATACCACAATTATAAGAATACCTCATAGTTTAATTTAAATAGAAAAAAAGAGGAAAAAAATAAAAAAAAAAAAACATTTTGCTTACGTTTTCCTGTCAGGATTTGCATCCCATTAGTTCATCACAAAAAATACCCTTAAATATATTCATTTGCTTCTCCTGAATATAAGAGTACCCCATATGCCTAGTATTTCAATCCCTTTCTCACATTTACAAGGTAAACATTACAAGATGGACGCCATTATTTCCAACCTGTAATTTTTCAACAACTGGCACGTGAGCATTAGTGATGATCGAGCACCCCAATGCTCGGGTGTTCGGGTACTCTGGCCGAGCGCCCCCGGAGGCTCGAGTGCTCGGCCGAGCACCTGAGCCCCATTGAAGTCAATGGGAGGACTCGAGCATTACACCAGGCACCCCCTGCTCTGATGAGGGGAGGGTGCCTGGTTCATAGGAAAAGGTCAGAAAATGATGGAAACACCACAGAAATGGTTCAGGGACAGCATAGGGAGGATGTCTGGATGCATCTTGGACTCCAACGTCGCTGCTGGGAACGATGTTTCGCCCGTAGTACGCCATTTTTACAGACTGACCGTAAAACACACAAAAAGGAAGATAAAAACTAATCTGCGGCTAGGCACACTAAACAATATGTGACGCTAATCTGCGGCTAGGCACACTAAACAGAATGTGACGCTAATCTGCGGCTAGGCACAGTGAACGGAATATGTGACGTTAATTTGTGAATTTGCACACTAAACAGAATGTGACGCTAATCTGCGGCTAGGCACACTAAACAGAATGTGACGCTAATCTGCGGCTAGGCACAGTGAACGGAATATGTGACGTTAATTTGTGAATTTGCACACTAAACAATATGTGCCGCTAATCTGCGGCTAGGCACACGAAACAGAATGTGACGCTAATCTGCGGCTAGGCACAGTGAATGGAATATGTGACGTTAATTTGTGAATTTGCACACTAAACAGAATGTGACAATAATCTATGGCTAGGCACACGTTTAAAATGGCCCTTTTTGTCGCTGCGTTGTACAATATTTGTCCCTGTTCACCTAGTACAATGTCACCTTACTAATATCCCACCTTAAAAAAAAAAATGAAATTGTGCCCCCCCAAACAAAATATAAATGCTGCCCCCACACACAACAGTCCTAAAAAGGACATTTGGGTCTTGAAATACTACCAACACTTTTATTCTCCCTACACTGACTTTCCCTGCCTGATCGCATCTCTCCCTGGCTGAGAATGAGCAGAACTCGCGAGTCGGGTGCTATACAGCACCCGATCACGAGTTCTGGCCAGCCAATCAGTGTAATGCCAGCAGCCAACATGGCTGCTGGCATTACACTGATGTCAGAGCCTCCCCGCACGTTTATTGGCTGCGCAGCAGGCGTGAAACGTGCGGGGAGGAGACCCGAACATGGCGGGCGAGCACATGCGGTACTCGTACGAGTACCGCCATGTGCCGAGCAGAGCGATGCTCGAGCCGAACCGAGCTTCGGCCGAGCATGCTCGCTCATCACTAGTGAGCATCATAGCTTAGTTGACGGTGCCAGAGCCAAAAATGTCCCACAAAGGTATATGTTTCTGAAAACTAGACAACACAAGGTAAATAATCAGGAGAATTTTGGAGTTTTTTATGCAGCTATTTTTCTAGAAATATTTTTCAAAATTGTGGTAATATTTTGTTTTTTTGCAGTTTTCACACTTATATGTCAATATTATTGTTGATATCCAGCATGAGATAGTTGAAAAATGCATGGATTTGTATTCAGCTCCTTCTTCTGAGCACGACAATACCCAATATGCATAGGTTTTCCAAGGTCTGGGGAAGCTACGGGGCCCAAATTGGAACATGTGAGTTTCCAGTTTCACACTTTGAATTTTTACAGCTTGCGTCACTGGTGCTATGTCTCATTTGGGGCTGTGTACCAGCATTCCACCTTAAAATTTCCCTCCAAAAGTGTATATTCTTGGAAAGTAGACACCCCAGGCTTTTATTTTATGTATGTTTTCACAATTTTTACACAGCCATTTTACCACCAATCCCTTGTAAACCTTGATGTAAGTAAAAAAAATCAGCGTTTTTCAAACTTTGACTTTAATGTTGATGTGAATTTCAAGCACATGATAGGTTTTCTAAAATGCATTGTTTAGTGTCCAGCTCCTTCTTCTGAGTATGGTAATACCCCTGTACATAGGTTTCTCAAGGTTTGGGGGCGCTACATGGCCCAAATTGGAACATGTGCGTTTCCAGTTTCACACTTTGAATTTTCACAGCTTTCATCACTTGTGCCATGTCTCATATGGGGCTGTGTACCAGCGCTCCACCTTAAAATTTCCCCCCAAAAGTGTATGTTTTTGGAATATAGACACCCCAGGCTTTTATTTTATGTATGTTTTCACATTTTTTACGCAGCCATTTTACCACGAATCCCTCATAAATCTTGACGTAAGTAAAAAAATCAGCGTTTTTCACACACAGACTTAAATGTTGATTTGAATTTCAAGCACAGGATAGGTGAATATTTTATAAACTGCATTGATTAGTGTTCAGCTCCTTCTTCTGAGTATGGCAATGCCCCATATTCATAGGTTTCTCATGGTTTCTCATGGTTTCTCATGGAGCTACGGAACTCAATTTTAAATAAATATTGAATTTTCACATCTTGCTTAACTGGTGCAATGTCTCAATTGGGGCTATGTAACAGTGTTCTTCTTTAAGATTTCCCCCCAAAAGTGTATATTTTTGGAAAGTAGACACCCAAGGTTTTCAGTTTAGGTGCGTTTTCAAATTTTATACACATTTTACCACAAACCCCTCATAAACCTTGAAGTTAGTGAAAAAAAAAATGCATTTTTCACACTTAGACTTCAATGTTGATTTGAATTTCAATCACAGGATAGGTGAAGAGTTTATAAACTGCATTGATTAGTGTTCATCTCCTTCTTCTGAGTGCGGCAATGCTCCATATGCATAGGTTTGTCAGGGTTTGGGGGAGCTACTGGGCCCAAATTGGAACATGTGCATTTCCAGGTTCACACTTTGAATTTTCACTGCTTGTGTCACTGGTGCCATTTCTCATTTGGGGCTGTGTAACAGTGCTCCACTCTAAGATTTCCCTACAAAAGTGTATATTTTTGGAAAGTAGACACCCCACCCTTTCAAGCGAATCACATGTGGCAACAATGTTCTATTGGCTGTAACGAAGTGCCAGGTACTGGATCGCTTAGTTACAGCCATCCCGCGCTCTGGACCGTCATGGGTCCTTAAGGGGTTTATATTACTTTTGGCCTTAATTATTACTTTTGTCCAGGCATCACTCCCTTTCACTCTAATGGGCAAAATTAGCAGCTTTAAAACTGTATCTCTTCCCAGATTTCTAAACTTGTTTCACAACTCTCCAATCATCATTCAACATGATATGTATAATTAATAGATATGATTGTACATTCTGTTTAGGGATGGGAGTAAACTTTTGCATCAAATCAAAGTTTGGGAAAATAACATTATCCCCTTGGTGAAAGATTTCCAGCGAAATGTGCCATTTCCCCGCTTTTTTCGCCTAGCTCATTGCATTGGAATCAATGAGAAGAACATTTTTTCTCCACCACATGAAACTTTTCTCTACTTTTTTACAGTAATATGCAAGAGTATCAGGCTCTCACAGGATTCCATTCTGTGTTTGTGAGGAGAAAGCAGCATGTTTTTGAGTTAGAGAAGATAGGTAAATAAAGTTGAACTGAAGCTTAGTTTAGGGAGTCATTTAGGTAAGACATTTGTTCTTTGTATAAGAGGAGTCTGGGGGAACGCTGGGGGAGAAGAAGAGAGGAAGGAGGTTGACCCAAAATACCCCAACATTTGGTGTGACTGACTGGCAAGACACAGGTAGCTGGGGTCCAAATTGCTTGCTGATTTTGCTTTTATTGTTTCTGTACTGGGAAAGTCTGGGGAAAGAAGTTGTTAATTTTGTTTTTGCATAAATAATTAAACAAAATAAATATACAATTTTACAATTTTGTTGAGGGCTAAGGCAAGACATCACACTCCATCAGTTGTGTACTGTAGAGAGTAAAAACACACACAGCACAAGCAAATGCACAAGCGGGAGGGGGAAAGGTGGAGCAGTACAGAGACGTGGGAGTAAAATATTAGTTCAATAACTGACTGCAGCATGTGCAATAAATGATGATGATCTCTCTACTCCCAGGGTGAATGCAGTTTGTCAAGATATCACCAATAGCACCACATGAGTCCCCCACCAACACCATCTGCCACATTGTAGGATGTACTTTATTTTTTTACAATCACTTGACATCATTATGAATAGATGCCATTGTCACTTAAGTAGGAAGTAAGTGTTGTGGATAAAGGACAAATGCACTCTGCATGCTAACACATTTTCAAGGTATATGTTGCTGTAGGACTCACAGCTTTGACTTCCTGCTACTTATTTCTCCACTACAGCCCTCAGAAGAAGTAATACTGTGCTGGGAATGGTTGTACCATAGGAAACATAGGAGAAAAACGTGTTGGAATAGGAGAAAAATGTGTTACAATTGGAGAAAAATATGTGGGAATAGGAGAAAAATGTGTTGGAAAAGGAGAAAAATGTGTTGGAATAGGAAAAATTAGGAATAGGCGAAAAGGAGGAAAGTTTTGCATTGGAGAAAAGGAGAAAACTCGCGAGAAAAAGAAAAATTGGCCATTTTTCGCGAAAAGTCATGCAATCACTTTTCCCCCCCCGCTAATTCTTTCCTCCACCCAGATTTATCTTGCCTATTCTTTAGGTCCCCGTGGTCAGGGCAGGGTGTCCTTGCACTCCCTAACTTATTATTCTATTGTTTAGACTCCTAACTATAACTATTTGGCTCCAATCAAATCCCTACAACCCTGAAGCCATACCTGAGGTGGCTCTTTCAGAATCCTTTGAGTTCTTCCCTAACCTGGCTGCATTTTTTCATGTTGTCCAATGGTCATTCAATACCACCCTATTGTTGAACACTAATCTCAACAAATATCTTTCCCTTCAGAATTTCCTGCAATGGGCTTTATTTGGTATAAAATACCATGTGTGCTCCACCTGATAAATGATCAAATCATTTAAAGACCTTAATCAGGAATGTGGTTTTTGCAATAGATTATATTTCCAATGTTTGAAACTATAACATGATTTTTTCTCTGCTATGACTCTCCAAACATTGTCACAATCATCTAAAAGTTACTCTCTAGGCATTACTCTGAACTTCAAAATATTCAGCTCTCTTCCTTTTCCCAGCTGCACAGTAAATGGCAAGCGGAGGTCCCTCACTTGCTTAATGACCTATATAACGATGAGGGATAAACTCATAACAATATTCTTGTTAGTTCGAGGGACAGGCTTGTCTATCTTGGTTTTCCCTACAGAATTGATGACACCCCTTCTAAATTGTATCTAATGGGTAGATCTTCTAAGGACCTATGCCTAGGGATGAGTGAAGGTATTCTACTCAAAAAGTGAAACGTGAAAAATGGGACTTCCAATGGATAGTGCAGTTTTCCACTTTTTAAATTGCATTGAAATTGGTGATGATAACAGTGAAATAAACCCACACATGCACTTACCAGTTTAAAAGGGAGTGTCAGCTTACCTTTTATTGTCAGTCTATTCTTAGTAAGTTGAGGGACAGAGAGAGAGAGAAAGCTTCTGTAAATGTAATGCTTTCTATGGAACAGGCAGACAGCAAAGAGTGGGAGTTCGAGTTGCTTTTTTAGGAATATTGGGTGGTATCCAGTTGTTCTTTGTACAGGAGTGGTTTGGGGAGTGTGAAGGGTAAAATGCAAATAAAACAATAAAATAAAGTAAAATAAAGCAATGATTTGACTAATAGGTGACTGTGACAGATAGGCAGGTGTGTGAGTGACAATCAGGTACTATATAGTCAGAAATAATACATCATACATTTAAGACAAACATACAGTAGGTGCATCTTAACATACTATGTTATACACACTCACTACTTAGTTCCTACATACACACAGAAGAATGAGAAGGGCAAACATAAGTCTTTGTGTTGTGACTCTGGGGAAGACCATGGTGCTGTATTGTATTTTATCCTTTATTGCAATTTCCAAGATGTTGATACTGATGCTAACAAATATGTCCTATACTTTACTTTAAAAATTAACAATGCAGTCCTTGAAAGAGAAAACTGACAAAATGTTGACTCTAGCTACTGGTGAATAGGGAAAGAGGGAGAGCTGGACTTGCTTGATTTAAGTTTCATTGATAGCCAGGTCTCGGCATGATTGCTTGCAAGGAGTGTGGGTGTGTGGTTTGTAGGTAGTGAAACTGACAGTGACAGTTTATAAAATGAACAGACAAGCAGGAGATATTATACATGAGCTGAGCCTAAGAGTGACAGTGGCAGGTACTAGAGACAGAGACATACATCATGCATTACTTTCAAGAGACCAGTCACAACAACAGACAAAACTTCTCTCCACACTCTAACACCACTAAAGTGTCCTTTACAGTGAAAACCAACACTATGTTAGTATTATTATGTCAACATATGTGATATCTTCAGGGGTAAAGCAAAAGGAGAAGGACTAGACGTAGTGCATGGACATGCTGTTGGTAGAAAAGTTGTACTACAAAAACTGACTGTTTTCTGCAGCTTGTGCAGTAAATGATAATGGTCCTCCTTCATCTGAGGAGTCTGTTTGTAAAAGTGATTTGAAATATTCAACCAGCAGTAGTAATAAACCATTAAACACTAATGACGATGAGTAATATACTTTTGTTGCCACAGGAAGGAGGATTTAAAAGTGAGACCAGCTGATGTGTCAGATATTTACATGGCTGAAACTCTGCAATCTAGTGGTGAGTAGCCTATTAAACCCTCCAAATAGGGAAAGTAAACATAGATGTTTTTAGTCCTGAAAAACCTCTACAAGCATATTGAAGTAGAGGTGAGGAAGTATATAATGTTGTTGCTGATGATGATCTAATTATTCATTTTTTAAAGAATATGTCCCTCTTTGCTCCTCCCCTTTTTCATCTGACACAGATGAACTATAGACTGAGAGAGCTCATGATATGGCCAAAAAATTATCTCAAAGGTAAAGGCTCAGTCATCCACCACTGATAAATGCCCATTTGCAAACTCTTTTAGAGACCAACTGGTAAGTCTGCAGAAGTAAAAATGGCTAAAATTACACAATCATCATATAGCTGTCAAGGTTTTGCTGAACAGCTCTATTCTGCATATTGATTCTGATGTCTGAGCTAATACAGTGCTCTTCTAACCACTGTTGCTGTCTTCTGAGTTTCTGGATCAGACTGATCAGCTGACCTCTCTGATTGCTCACCTGACTGTTATCAGCCAACCCTCCCAGGGTATTTAAAGCTGCTTGGCTCACTTCCTCATTGTCCTTGTGTTTGTTTGCTGACCTGTTGCTGTTGGCTGCTGTGTATTTTTCCTGAGTTCCTGTTTGCTTGTTCCAGACTTCGCTGACTTCTGTGCTGACCTTTGGTTCGTTATACAAGTAACACTTCCTATTAATCCTGAGTCCTCAGCATGCTGGTAATCTTCTGTCCTTCCTCCTTCTTCTCTTCTTTCTTGTATCTTCTCTTCACCCTTCTTTCTTTAGCCATTGGCAACTGTGCTTTAAACTGATTGGCTGGGATGTGCCTAAGCAGGAATGGGCATCGGCCCATGAGGGACTGGACGGGGGGCTTGTGGCACACAGTACTGTCTCCACTGCCACCACCTCTGCAGCTGCACACAGTGGATGAGAAAGGTTAATAAGCTAAGTTTTTTATTATTTCATTTCTGGACATATTATACTGCGCAACTTTAACCTACTATAATGGCTTAACTTTCACCTACTATAATGGCTTATTTGGAACTAAAATAATGGTGCCATATTTTTATGGAGCTGGACAATACTACATCATTTAACCCTGTGAGCCCCAGGGAGGTCCGTAATGCATTGCTTTGCAATGCGTTATTTACCCCTCTGGCACTCAAGGGGTTAAAAGAAGTATTATTGTCAGTGATATTTCTGCAAATGTATATTAATATATATATATTTTTTTACAGCTAGAAGAAAGAAGAATGAAGAGAAGAAAGACGATACAAGAAAGAAAGAATAGAATAGAATACAGAATTAAGACAGAAGGAGACAGACAGTGGATAGCAGGTAAGTTAACGATCGGTACTTGGCAGTATGTCAGGCACCGACAGTTAGCTCTTTTACTGTGAAGTTCCTGCTGCTATTTAGCGGCATGTTGGTAACAACGCACAAAATTGACATTTGGCCACAAGACGATTTCTGTGGCCTAACGTCTGTTGTGCTTTTAGCTGGCAGGGCCTTTAAATGTCGACATAGATATTTGATTATGTAGGTCAGTACTCACTTTGGCCCTACGGCATATATATGTGCACTGCTTTAAATTGAGCCCTTAATCTGTTCTCTGTATTAGGGGAGTCAGGATGACTCTGGGGGACAGGAAGGGAGAAAGGAGGTTGAATCCAAATACCCCAGAATTCAGTATGACTGACTGACAAGACACAGGCAGCCATGATCCAGTTTTCTTCCTGATCTGGTTGTCTTCCCTGTCCTAGGGGAGTCTGAGGGTGTGAGAAGGGAGCAAAGGAGATTTACGCCAAATACCCCAACATTTTGTGTAACAGAATACACACAGGCAGCTGAGATCCAAGTTCTTGCCTGATCCCGCTGTTATCTCTGTGTTAGGGGAGTCTGGGGGTGAGAAGGAAGCAAAGGAGAATTGCTGCAAGTACCTCAACATTCTATGTCACTGGGAACACACAGGCAGAGATGATCCTGATCTGGCAGTTATCTCTGTGCTAAGGGAGTCTGGGGAAAGAAGCAGTTGAACATGGAGTTTGTTGTTTTGTTTTTTTTTCACTACAACACAGGTTAGTCTTAGCCAAGATGAGGGCCTCTGCTGCTATTGGAAGTGCAGATCCTGTGACACCTGTTAGTAGTACAATTTCAGCTACATGTTAACTGTTGTTAACTGTTGGCTCAAAGGTGACAAAACTAGCAGCAGCAGAAGTACTACTAAAAGTTCCTGTAGCAATGGGGTCCATAATAGAAGTGATGTTGATGTGTCAGAGAGTGTGCCAAGATCATCTTCTGCAGAAGAGTATGATTTTGTTTTTGGAGATGACAAGAGACATAGAGTGCCCGCATATACTGCCAGCACCCCCACCACCTACACAGATGATGTCATTAAAGCAATAAATTTACACAGTTCTTACACTATGTACTGCCATCCCACACTTATTAAGTTATTAGAAAGTAAAATTTTGCACTAAAATAATGAAAAATTATACCTGAGAATAGCAAACTTGCTAAAATGTTGGAGGTTGAGATGCTGTTCTTTTCTTTTGTTGAAAACAGAGGCTTTAAATTACTGATGTCATGTGTTGTACCCTGTTGGAATATCCCAAGCTGCAGTTATTTTTCAAGGAGGGTTGCGCCAGTATTACTTAAGCAGGAAGTTAGTGTTATGGTCAAAGGACAAAGTCACACAGCCTGCTAACAATTTTTGCTGTAGGACTCACAACTTTTACTTTCAGCTATTTACTTCTCCACTTCAGCCCTCAGAAGAAGTAATATTGCTACAGAAAATCTTTCAGTCATAAAAACATAGGTGAAAAATTACACTGGAAATGTACTGGAAATGGTGACATTTTTATGTATTTTCTATGGACGGGAATTTTAACAAAAATTTCCCATGGTAAATATTTCTGACTTTTCCCCCATCCCTAATTCTTGGAACCAACTGATTTATCCATGTGTTTTCACTCACTAAGGGTTAAATATAGGAGTTCTGTATGTCAGGAGTGGGAAACCTGCAGACTTCAAGCTGTTGTTCATCTACAGCTCTCATCATCATCTGCTGGCCAATAGCAAGCTGAGGCTAATGGGAGTTGAAATCCAACAACATCTGAAGCCAACAGGTTGCCTAACCTTGCTCTATGTACAAAATCAATTGCACAATCAAATGGTTCCATAGACAAAAAAGGGAGGACAAATAATATATGATAGCAAAGGGCATAATGCTCCAAAAAGAGAATTAAGATATTTTTTATACATAGGAGATGTGCTCATGAAAATTAAGGACTCTTGATATACTTCTGATATAGTAAATCATGCATATTGTAAATGCAAATAAATTGTTACATTTCCCCTGTATTATACATAACGATAATTATTTCCTGATCTTTAGCCATGAGGCAAAAATACAACACTGTACATGTAAATTTATGTAACAATCTATATAGTAGCTTGTTAGCTTCTCTAAGAATAGCATTCAGTAGCCTGTACGATCTCTCATCTTGTCTCCATCATTATGCTTGGCTTTAATGCCATTACATTATTTTTTAGCAATGGCTTTCGATTCTCTGAGGTTGATTTACATTGAAAATGGTGCAAACTAACAGCACCATAGGGAACAAATGGAAATTACCATTAAGTCAAATGGGGCTTTTAACCCCTTACATATTAAGGAGCTATCCAATACTCACTAGCATTCAAGGCTTAAAAGCCCATTTCACATAAATGGAAATGTTATGTATTTTTATATGTCCCTATGGTTTAGCTGAATTGCTCCAGAATTGTGCCATTCCTTATTACTCCAGTCTCACTGCTTTTTTTCTCAGTCTAGCACCTTGAAGAAAAGAGATTGGATGCCCCTGATCTAACTCCTCCTTAATGGCTGCTGCTATACAGAACAATCTTCTTGGTGCATCCATGTCAGGAGCTAGATGTTTGTCCCACCAGCTATAAACCTATCGGCCCTACTGGTGTTTTCTTTGTTTATTTAATCTTTCACACTCTGATTTATGAGTTTTCCATCCCACTGTCCATCCATACTGGGTATTTTGTCTTTTCCTTGTCTTAACAGATAACCCATTCATTGTCTTTCTCCAACTGACCTGACCCCATTTATTAATTCTCTTTTCCATTCTTTCCATCACATTTGTGTGTCTTTTATCTTATTACAGTACCATCTGACCTCCCTCATGTAATCTCCCCTGCCCATCAATGCATCCATCTTTTGTCGCTCGCATGCATCCTTGTATCCTTCAATTAATCTTGTGTATTTCTCAAAACAATGTACATTCATTTTTTCCATAAGTCTTCTCACTTATTCACCTGGCCTCATCTATCTACATTTACTCAATCCCATCCTTCATCCTTGTGCTCTCTGCACATTTTAATGGGATTCTATTTTGCTTTATTCTCAGCTCAACAGACTATTGCCATTGTATGGACTTTGAAAATGATTATTTGTTTTTTAGAATCCAGTGGAGGAACATGATATACTAAAATTGTTCTTTTATTCCTTCCCCATAGTTGGATAGGAATTGTACTGTATTTTATTACCATTCTGACTTTTTGAATGTTATTAATGTCATGAACACACCACTGTATTCATTCATAGCATCTATTGTGTAAACATGAAGGGCCGTATTTGGGAAGGTGAAGAGGTGTGATCCTGGAACAAGCCAGCTGTATGATAAGAGAAAAATAAAAACTCACATTAATTTACATGGTGTTCTTAAACAGTTTAAACCTAGAGAGGTATCTAATGCATTACTTCTTTCTTTGTTTCTAGAATTCAAGGGATTGAACAATTTATTAGCTTAGTGGAAAACAGGGGAATTTCTATTTGTCCGCTATAGCACTGTTAGAATAGCACATTTTAGGTTCCTGCTCAGATCCCTAAATATGTAGCTCTTGTTTAATAAGTAAGCATTGCTGACATAAACAAAAATATTAAATGAAAAATCTTTCCAAAATAACATATAAAATATAACACATAGCACGTACCTATGGAAAAGTGTTGAAAATCCAAAACAATGGATGTGAGTAGCAGTACTGTCAAGGAAAGGAATATTAGGAGAGTTTGAGAAAGGAAAGATTGAGGAAGGTGAAGGAAATGGAGTGGCAATGGGATGGAGAGGAGGGGATAAGGAGATGGAGGTGATTTAGAGGTGGGGGTGAACATGAGCAGTCAGAGAAAAATGGGTATAGTGGAAGCTGAAAAGGAGCAGAGAGAATTCAAGAGGAGAGGATGGGATATAGGTATGAATGGGTAGAGAGAGATCAAGAGAAAAGTGATATGTGTAGCAAGTGAGGAAGGGGTAAAAGAAAAAGGGGAGAGAATCACCTCAGTCATTCTGTGAGCTCAGTCATGGTCATCTGTGTACTGTATTGTACAGCACTGGAGCGGATAACATGTCCTAGTCTGGGCTTTTAAGAACTCGTCCATGTAGCATAATGCAGAAGGCATTAACAGGAGCGTGTTCATGGTATTTATTGAGCATTGAGAGACAGTATAAAGGAGAAGGGATTTTTTCAAACAAGAGGTATTTTCATTAAGCCATCAATATCTTTGTCTTATCTTTATATTTAGATAATGAGTTCTCACTTGATCACAATCAAAGTAGCAGTGCAGTATCTTCAATGGAGATAACCTGCAGAAAAAGATACTTATCTCAAGCTTTGCAACACTGAAGCCAGATTTTCCATTTACCTATTTTTTTTCCCCACATGTAATAAGTCTCAATTACGTTTTAGTAAATATGAGTTTCATACATTGCCAATGCAATGCGGAAGCCTGAAGTTAGCCATAGCCCCTTGATTGATTATGCAGGTTAGTAAATAATCTCCATACATGCTACATACACTTCATTTATTTCACTCGGGCTTGTGAATCATGTCATCTGGACTAAAGAAGGAGCTATCTGTGCTCTGCTTGTTACAGCATGCAGTATGCTGTTATGTGACAGCTTTTCCTGTTGTAAATTAGATGAATTTGAATGTGAAACAAACAATTTTATTCTCATTGCAAAGTATTTTACTTCTTTAATGTCTGCACAGAAGCAGCAAAATAGAGTACGTTTCCCCCTCCAGTCAGTGTATTTACACAGAAATGGGCAAAATATGGCTCTTTGGCTAAATTTCTCCTTCTAACCAGGTAATCCTGCACCCTGGGCTTGCTGGCTGTACCCCTTCTAAGTAAAAAAAGATGTGCCAGACAATACTGGATTATTGCAATGTCTTTTACAAAATGTGAAATCACTTTTTGTAACCAAAGTGTGATACCCTTCATTTGTAATATGACTGTTCAGTAGCTCAAGTGCACTATTCTGCCACATGGTGGTGTTAGTGGTACTGGTTCTGAGCACAATGACTAGCTAGTCCAGACCATAGTTGTTTAAACCCACTTAAAATCTTTTAAAACTAATTGCATGGACTCATAATCTCAAATACAAAGATTTTAACTTTAAAGGGATAGTAATGTCAGAAAAAAGGATTAACTATATGTTAGATACAATTAATAGAGTACTTGCACTTATTAGTATCTCTCAAACCGTTATGGTTTGTGAGATATAGGAAAATAAAATTCTCCGCTCCCTCCCCTTTCTGCTTGATGAGCTGTAAAACTGTCAGAAGTAGATTCCAGTCCCTTGACCAGCTGCGGCTCTTCAGCAGCTCCAATATAATGATATCTAAAGATAAATACTTAATCGGAATGGTCTGCAACGTGTGCTTGCAAACCAGGCACACGTTGTAGACCATTCCAATGAAGTATTTATTTTTAGGTATCACTATGTTGGCACTGCTGAAGAGCCGCCATCTGATCCAGGAACCAGAATCTGCTTCTGACAGCTTTACAGCTTGTCAAGCAGAAAGGGGAGGGAGCTGAGAACTTTATTTTCCTATATCTCTCAAACCATAACGGTTTGAGAGATACGAATAAGTGCAAGTACTCTCTATTAATTGTATCTACCATATAGTTAATACTTTTTTTCTGACATTAGATTTCTAGGATTCTGGATCCAGGGTCATGACAAGTCATGACACCGAAGAAGACAGGAACGCCTCCTCAGCTACCTCTGTGGCTGAGGAAAAGGGGTCACACATGGCCTCCTTCATGTTTTCCAGGGCCACTATGAAGATATGGTTGCCCCACTCCCCTTAGGCTCATCTGAGGTGTGGACGGAAGATATTTGGGGCAAGGTAGTGGTTACTGTTATCACTGTCTCTCAGGTAGACTGATCCAAGGGACAGTGTAAGAAGATGGTGGCAGACATATAGAACAAGGTGTCGGGCAAGCTGGAGAAGCACCAGGCTTATTGTGTGCAGGGCTCCAGTGGTCCCATTTGTATGAGCACATCACAAAGGGATTCCTACAGCAGCCAAGAATATCTGCTGTGGCATCCATCACTCCACCTGCTATACCTGTTGAACATCCTCCACTGATCAAATGATCATGACACCTGTGCCATTTGCTTCTGCTTTCATTTAGTGCCACACTCTCTGATCATGAGTCCTTATGACCTCTGTCCTGAATCATCTTCTCCAGGAAAAGCACAAAAGTATATATGAGGAATGTAAGGTGCAAATACTTAATTCCAAAAGTTTCATACAATATACCATGGATATGGAGGTATAAAAACACGTAAGAACATTTTTTAAGACAAATTATAAATGAATTACACCTACAATGGAAAAAAGATTACAAGTGGATTGAATGGGGACAAAAGAGAGAGAGAATGAAGGAAGAGTGAGAGAGAAGAGTAAAGCAAGGTAGAAAAAGATAATGATTAAAGATAGGTGAAAACATTCACCCAAAAAGAGAAAAGTGTAAAGTTATGCAAATATTTCCTTCTGTGGGATTTTCCACAAAAATTGCAGTTTTTCTGCTTTTTTTCCAATGCAAACCTCAGCCTTGCTCCACTGCACTGGTAGTCAGACTGGTAGTCAGCCACACATACTGATATCCCATCCTTGTCCAAATGTAGCCATAGAACCACACATTATAACACACCTTGCCTTGACCCACGGAAGCCATAGAATCATACATACTGACCACCCAGCTTTATCCAAATGCATGGCAGCCATAGAACCACACATACTAGCCTCTAGTCTTGTTCCACTGCATTGGTATAACCTTTCTTGGAATTAGCAAAAAGACAGAAAATTTATGGGATTTCTAGGTTCAGGAATTTTCATGGAAAAAATGTCAAACTGCTGCCTTCAAAATTCCTGCATGAAAAAATGGGACTTTGTTCTGTGCCCTGCTCCACAGATATAGTGGGATATCTGCATCCTGTTAGCTGAGTACGGCCAATCAAAAAGCCATAAAAAGTGGTTCTCAGAAGGCTCCCTCAGTAATTCTTAGTCCTACTAGCTGAGATAATAGAGGTCGGATCCTTCATCACTGATGGTTAAATGTACCTTGCCTGTCCCGGGTGATCTGAGCACCATGCTTCTCCTCAAGCTTAGGACCATGTGAGAGTCCTTCCTGTTTTTTTCTCATGCCTTCCAGTTTTGGAACTAATACATTGGGATGACCCTGGTATTGTAATTCTCCACATTCTTAGTTGCTACCCACCCCTTCTGGATTGGCATCACTTTGTCTCCTCACCTGGTGGAATAGAAAGGAAGTACTCTGAGCTGACATGCATTCCATGGGTGAAATGCACACGAGTTCCCTTCTCTACTTAACCCATCAAGCAACTGATATGGTCTGGTTCCCTTGGATTATTTTGTGCATATTGGTTTTGTTGTTAAATATATACATATGTTATACAATATATACTGCTTCCACCTGTGTCTTGATGGCTACATCATGTGATCTAAGCCTTCCTTTTCTAAAAAGACTACTCTGTCCTACCTTGCTTCTATAGAAGACAAAGCTCAGAAAACCAGACAGTGTACACGGTGCCCCAATTTCATTACACCCTCTGACTCAGTCAGACTATACCAGGATTGTCTCAGGAAGGCTGCAGGGCAGGAAATCCCTTACAACTTCAGGATTTCCTTGCATGAATGAAGTCATCTATGCAAATCTTTACAGCCATGCAAGAGGCTGCAGTGCCAAAGATAAATCAATGTTTAGAGAATCTATAGGAAGGCCCATCCTCTAGGAATGATCAGGATGATATGCCCAGCCTTCAGAATTAGGAATCGCTGAACAATTTAGAAGAGGAAGATGAAATTGTAGAGTAGCCAGGTTCCTGCATTTAGGAAACATTAGACCCCTTTTTGAAGAATATGGGGAAGACTCTAGGCCTTAGTGATGTCCAAAAAGAGTTACATATCATGGATACTGCCTTTTTAGGAAGTAAGAAATCCACCCCCTGTGTTTCTAGTGCATCATTCCATCCAAACAATGATGAGATCAGAGTAGGAGAAGGGTGACAGAAGGATACATATTTCTCAAGATGTTTCCCTTTGAAGAGTCTAAGTTTAAGCAGTGGATTACTTCCCTCTAGGATTGATGATGCAGTGGCCAATGTAGCCAAATGGTTGACTATTCCAAAAGAAAATATTCTTCCTTGAAAGATCCAATTGAAAGAAAGTTAGAAACTGCCCTGAAAAAGCAATACACTTTGCTGGTCCATAATCTGAAGGTGGCCACAGCTATAGCATGTATAACCAGAACCCTTCACATCTGGCTCTCAGATCTTGAGAATAAGATTGAGTCCTCAGTCTCTTGCTCAAAGTGGTTAAAGGAAGACACAGTTATTAAGGAGGCAAAGAGTTTTTAGTGTAATGCTTCTTTGGATATTTAAAGTTGTTGGCGAAGTCTTCAGCCATTTCGGTCACCGCAAGGTGCTCTTTATGGCTAAAGTTGTGGGGCGTAGATATCTTCAATAGCCAAGTTAGTGTCCTTTCCCTTTGGGGAGATTTACTTTTCTGTGAAGAACTGGAATACCTTATAAGGAAGACCTCAGAGGGAAAAAGCTCTCTTCTTCCTCAGGATAGGAAACCTAGATCTTCCTCTCCTGGCAGGTTCTTCCCATATAGATCCAGGAAGACGAATGTTCAATACTTTGTCAGATACTAAGCTACAAGAGGGTAAGGCTTGTACCATGGTCACAAAGGGGAATCAAGGAAGGATTTAGTCCATTCAGGAGAGCCAAATAAAGAATTCCAATGAGGTACAGTGGGCCCCAACTTTGGTCCCAGTGAGAGGCAGGCTAGGATATATTTTGAAGGCCTGGTAACAGACATCTTGCCAAGATAATTGGGTAGATTAAATTACAGAGATGTCACAATCACCTTCAGTTAACAGCCTACGGCAGTTTTTAAGCACAGTAAGCCGTTCTAATACCCATGCTATGAACAGCTAACTGGAGTTTAAAAATGACAATGGACATTGATACTTTGATCTTTGAGAACAATGGAACAGCTCTGCCCAGGAGACATTAAATTCTCTGTGATCAGTGCCAACGTACACAATGGAGTTAAAAAAAACACAAAAGAAAGCATGGAACCAAGAACTCACCCAATAAGTAACACATAGCACAAGCACAGGAATGACAAAATGAACCCCTGAAAAGCCAAGGAACCACCTGTAAAACGGGCATGCCCTACAAAGATGTTTCAGACAACCAACAGTAACTCATCAACCCCCACAGGGACAAGTGGCTGATAAAGCAACCCTACACAATCCATCACACCATACCCATAAAAGATATCCACACACAACACAAGATGCATATCTGACAATCATAAGCAACCCAAGCTCACCTGTACATATAACCAGCCAAAGGAAACCCAAGGTGCACCTGACAATGTCACACATGCACCTGACAGGTACACAGCAATTACGACAAACCACAAACAGCCACACCGCAAAGCACTTTCCTGGACAACACACAGCTTCCCATTGGACACCCCCTATATTTTTTATTGAGGATGTGAATTCAACTGGCATCTGCCATTCCTTCAGCCATAATGACATTGCCATTTCAAAAATAACCTCCATCCCCCTGCAAACAAAGGTACACCACATTGCCTATGTCCATCATGTTCCTGAAGTTAATGGACAGTGCATTTTTTTGAGTTGAACATAGCCATATCAACCATAAAACCCTTGGAGCGATAGAGGGATATCCAAATGCAATGACATGCAATGCATTGTATACCACTCTGGCATTCCAGGTGTTAAAGGTGTATTAGAGTTAGCATGAGAATAGTTGTGCACTGACTAATGTAGCAGAATAGTTATGGATATACTGTGTAAGTGTTGTCTACAGCATCGTAGTAACTATGTGGGAGCCAGGCATTCCAACACTCCTCTGGTGTGCAAAAGGTCAGTTTGATAATGATGGTTCATTCCTTACATAACAGACATTTAGAAAGTGCAGATTCAACACCTGTCATCTTTTCTCACAGGCATCCATGACATGACTCATCATGCAACAGAGGAATGTCCAAGTGACCCAGGTGAAACGTTGACTCCACTTCCATGAAGCACACCTAGTGCTGCTGTTTATTCAATGTAAAACTTGAAGTTAGAAACCTCTGCAAAACCTTTCACATATTCAAAAACTGCTCAAGTATAAGTGTATGAATTGCCTAAGATCTAACAGAAAAAAATCTGTACAGTAATATTGCTCTTCTTCAGAGTTAAAAGACATCTTGGTGAATGTATGAGCACGTCATCTTGTTGTTTTCAGTAGGCTGGTTTTTTATGTTAAATGTACCCTTTGGGTGCTTTTAAAAAGTATTCAATACATTTTGGTACAATACAAATATGTTTATGCTTTAATGTATTGTTAAATATATTAAATTACCCCTATTACCCTCGAAAATCTGTCTTTTGATAATTTGATGTGGTATTAGCCATTTCTTGATAGAGCAAAATAGTTATGAATTATGTATCCATTATTTTTATGAAGACATGTTTCTTAACTTAGGGGTCTATTAATTAAATGGGGAGCATGATGGTTGTCCCCCTGGTTGACTCTGTGAAGGTGAATTCCTCCAGAGGTTGCGGCTGTGTCTCACCAATAAGGCCCATGTGCTCATAGTCCAGTGGCCATGTTTCATACTGTAGCCACTGGTATCTGCTTCCCTCCCACCTGATTGTGGGGTCATAGCTGGGCTCATGCTGTGACTGCATCCAGGTGGGTAGATATGGCCATGGTGTGGGACCATATGCCCCATATTGTGGGGTGCTTACTGTACATTGATGTAACCTGCAGTCATTGAGGTTTGATTATCATATGTATCTTGAATAGTAGTGATGCCATCCATAAATATGACAACCAAAGCTCAGCCATGCCATTGGATGAGTGTTTGTTCTGGTTCTCCAGGTGGGTTACACATGTGTCCTCCAGCTGCTTGTGTTACCCTGTCTATGTGTTTTTGTGGGGTTGATTTGCCTGTATGTGTTGCTGACATTGTTTTGATATAGTTGTCATTGTTGTGTCAATGATTGTCAGAATCCAATAACCAGGAGGCACTGATAGTACAGTAAATTAATATTTATTAAACAAAAATAGAAAGGTAGCCAACAGGCCAACAGGCTATTAAAGAAATCAAGAAAGGATACTATACTAAGCACAATCAAATGACCGAGAGACAAGTCATGCGTAGCCAGGGTCAGAAGCCAGAGCTGGTAGACAGATGTAGCCAGGATCAGGAGCAAGAGATGGTACTCAGAAGTAGCCAGGATCAGAAGTCAGAGGTGGTAGTCAGACTAGCTAGAATCAGGAACTGGAGGTGGTACTCAGACGAGTCAGGATACTAGCAGGCAGCAGAACCAGGAACAAGCCAGGAGATCAGCACCAGAAGGAAAGGCAGCCAAGACAAGTCATACACCAGGAGCACACAGAAACGCTACTCAGAGATGCACCACGTAAGGGTGACTAACAGATGCTCACATAGGTGTTATAAGCGCCAGAGAGGGAGGAGGAGTTACCCGCATGGGCAACAAAGTCCAGAGACAGGAGCATGCACATGTCCATTCAGGACCCAGTCTGATGTGCGCATGACGTACACAGAAGTGCGAATCAGCGGAGGGCAAGCAGGATGATGCAGGAGATCCAGGTATAAGCAGTTAGACTGTTAGTGCTGCCAGAACCCTGCCAGTACCCTCCCCTCAATGGCCCCTCCCTACTGGCCGAGGACCCAGTCTTAAGGGAAAGCGGGAATGGAAAGCATGGACAAGAGCAGAAGCGTGGACATCCCTCAAGGAAACCAAGATTGTTTCTCTGGCCCATAGCCCTTCCAGTGGACCAAATACTGTAACTGACCCCTGGACATACGAAAATCTACAATGCTTGGATCTCATACTCTACATGATTGCCGACATGCACAGGACGTGGATGGGAAGGCAGAGATGCGAATTGATTACAGACCAATGTTTTGAGAAGGGAGACGTTAAATACACTGGAGATCCGCATGGAAGGTGGAGTGTCTACAGTGTACGCAACTGGGTTGACCCGTCGGAGAATATGGTAAGGCCCAAATCGGGGAGCCAGTTTCAAAGCAGTTACACGAAGGTGGAGGTTATGTGAGGATAACCAAACGGAAGATGCCTACAAATAGCCTGGATCTTTTAGAGTTGCCTGGATCTCAGTAGGTTTCTCTGAAACTGTACCCATGTGGAATGAAGAGTCCGAAGATGTTCCTCCAAGGCAGGAATGTCCTGAGGGGCAAACGAGCCAGTGAGGGTTGGAACCCATAGTTAACCAAAAATGGAGACATCTTGGAAGACTAATTGATAACACAATTACATGAAAACTCTGCCCAGGGTACCAGGTTTGACCAGTTGCCATTATGATCCGATATATAGAAGCACAAGAACTGCTCCAAGGCTTGGTTAGCTTGTTCGGCTGCACCATTAGATTGAGGATGGTAGGCAAAGGAGAAAGAGAGCTGGTTCCCCAATTGGCTACAGAAGGAGTGCCAAAACCTTGATATGAACTGGCTCCCACGATCTGAGACTATCTCCTTGGGTAACCCGTGTAGTCGAAAGACCTCCTGGGCAAAAACCTTGGCTAACTCCTAGGTCAATGGTAATTTCTTATGAGGTACGAAGTGGAACATTTTGGAGAATCGGTCGACAATCATGAGAATCACAGTATGGCCCTGGGACGCAGGAAGGTCTACCATAAAATCTATGGACAGGTCTGTCCAGGGGCGTTCGCCAGTAGGTATGGGTTGGAGGAGTCCCACCAGAAGATGCCGGGGAACCTTGCTCTGAGCACAAATATGACAAGCCGCTACGAAAGCCGTACAATCCTTTCTGAGAGTAGGCGACCAGAAATACTGAGAGACGGACCTTATCATTTGATTGCTACCGGGATGCCCATCTGCTCTAGCTGAATGGTAGGTCGGAAGCAACTGAACCCGAAGGTTCTCAGGAACAAAGCACCTGCCCCTGGGTTTCTCAGTAAGAACATGGATCTGGGCCACTAGAACCTCCTCTCCAAGAGGAGAAGTTAGACTAGTATGAATAATAGCCAGAATACGATTAGGAGGAATAACAGGTATAGGAACAGGTTCCTCTTTAGAGTCAGTCGAAAACTGGCGGGACAGTGCATCTGCCCTGAGATTCTTGGTACCAGGAAGGTACGACACCATGTAATTGAAGAGAGAAAGAAACAAAGCCCATCTGGCCTGTCGGGAGGACAACCGCTTAACTTCGGAAAGATAAATTAAATTTTTATGGTCAGTAAGGATAAGAATTGGAACACTAGTACCCTCGAGAAGATGTCTCTATTCACGGAGATCCAGAATGATAGCCAGAAATTCTCTATGCCCAATCTCATATTGACTCTCGGCCGGGGACAGTTTTACTTTGAAAAGAACCCGCACAGATGTAAGGACTCTTCTGGAGCAGGGTTCTGGGACAGGAGGGTGCCTACTCCTATCTCAGACGCATCCACCTCCAGTACAGATGGTAAAGCGGTGTTCAGATGAACCAAAATTGGTGCACTAGCAAATGCAGCCTTGAGCATCTCAAAAGCCTGATTGGCCTCTGGTGACCAGACAGTAGCATCGCTCCCTTTACGAGTCATGTCAGTAATAGGTTTGACCACAGATGAGAAGTTCTTAATAAACTTCCTATAGTAATTCACGAATCCTAAGAACCTTTGAATAGACCGGAGACCAATAGGACAAGGTCACTGCAAGACTGTAAGTAATTTCTGAGGATCCATTGTGAATCCGTCAGCAGAAATCACATAACCGAGGAAGGTTACTTGTGATTGGTCGGAGAGACATTTCTCGAGTTTGCAGAATGGGTCATAAGTTGTTAAATGGTGCAGAACTCTACTAACATTGGCCCAATGAGATTCCACAGAGGGGGAATGAATAAGAATGTTGTAAAGGTAGATGACGACGCGCTGTTGCAGCATGTCGTGGAAGACATTGTTTATAAATTCCTGGAAGACAGCAGGGGCATTACACAACACAAAGGGAATCACAAGGTACTCATAGTTCCCGCTTCTAATGTTGAACGCTCTCTTCCACTCGTGTCCCTCCTTGATCCTCAACAGGTTATAGGCAGCCCTGAGGTCCAGTTTGGTAAAAACCTTGGCCCCTTTTAGATGGTCAAACAGTTCAGTCATCAGGGGAATAGGATATGCATTCTTAATCATAAGACGATTAAGCCCTCTGTAATCAATGCAGGGTCTCATGCCCTGTCTTTCTTTTTCATGAAAAAGAAGCAAGCACCCGGTGAAGAGGTTGACCTGCGGATGAATCCCCATGATAGGGCATTTGTAACGTAATCTTCCATGGCCCGATTTTCTGTGACAGAGAGGATACACCCCTCCCCTTGGAGGAATAGCGCCTGGTTGTAGGTCGGTAGTACAGTCATAAGACCTATGGGGTGAATGGTACCAGCACATACCTCATCAAACACATCTCTGAACTCTTGGTATTCATTTGGCAGCGAAGGCAAGGAGGACATGCACGCATGTTTAATCCGCCTCGAGAGACAAGAGTCAGTACATTGTGGAGACCAGTAGAGAATGTCATTGGTGTACCAATCAAAACCAGGATTATGCCTCCGTAACCATGGGTAGCCTTAAATGACTGGAAAGTGAGGCAAGGAAATTACCTGAAATTGCAGGAGCTCGTGATGAAAAGCACCTACAGTGACCGATATCGGAAGCGTTTAATGTGTGATAAGGGCCGGCTGAAGTGGTCTACCGTCAATCACTTTGACGATCAAAGGCGAAGACCGGAGTAAAACAGGTACTGAATGTGTAGTAGCGGCACCAGAGTCAACCAGTGCTTGAGTAACCACAGAGCTTTCAGCCCAGGACAAGGTAACTGTAATAAGGGGTTTCTCCTGCATGAACTCTGAGGACCAAGAGATGCCACCCAAGGTCAGTCCCCAGCAGGACCTTAGTTGTGCGTGTTTCCCAGCCACACGGGACATGATCTCAACAGATGCCCAGGTTTACCGCAATATAAGCATAGGCCCTCCCATCTCCTGAATGCCCTTTCCTCAACAAAGTGGCGAGTGAACCCCAGATACATGGGTTCAACTCCCAAGGGTTCAGAACCAGGAGGCTTGGTTGGAGAGGGAGATGTGGGAGGGTGAGCGAAACTGGATGCCAAATGAAGCGGAGGCCTATGCAGGCACTCCTTAAAGGAAGGTCTCTCTCTGATTCCTCTTTTTTGTGGTGAATATGATGTGTATGACTAGTCAAATAGTGGACACACAGAATAATGTTAGAGCGGGGTTTGATCTTCTGCTTAGCCTATGATACATGCGCATATGAGTTCCAGAGGTGGAATGCACTGGTGATACACATTGACCTGGAATGTGACATGAACCTGTTGGAACACATTGATGCGTCATAACTCAGAGACGTGAAGACAAACAAGAGATGGCATGCTGCACCTCAGTAAAGGTATGTATAACTCTCTTTGTACATCTAATCAAAAAATATTACTGTGAGTAGCCCTAGAGAAATGATCAGTTGGGCATATCATTATTTTAATATTAGAGCTTATTGTATGTTTAAATAATAGAAGGGACATTACTTGAGCATCTGGAGTCTTTGGAGATTGAAGTTGGAGAAGAATTGTAATATTCTGCCAAAGGGTGACTATTAAAAGCTTGACTCTACTGTCTGGTAAGCAGATATAAATTAGAGATAATCAAACAGTTTGAGCTCTTAATGGTCCTGAGCCCTTGTTCCTTTTTGTTATTACCACAATTCTTGAATTGCACACAATCCACCAGTGTGAGGGGGCAGCAGACCAAATAAGCATTCTGTGAAACAAAGAGAGAGAATATGCCCCCATAAGTCATCCTATAAGAACTGGGAAAATTATCAAAGATACTCAAGAGGAGACACAGTTTTTACCGTTTTTTTATTACTTATCTTACTATTATTACCAGAATAACTTTTTATTTAAGGTCTAGTGACCTTTTAGTGTATCTTGGACTCCAATTGTCTTTAGATAATATATACAATTGACGTTTTAATTTTTTTTATTCTTATTTATTCTTCCATATTTACAGATCACGTACAATATTTATATGGTACCAAAGAGCTCGTACACATATATATTTTTTTGTGTAAACAATAAAATATCAGAAAGGCTTTAAAGAAAATTTAAAAAAAGTCATGATTTTTATATGTACTTTTATACTTCTAGATTAATAACTAATAGGGTAGTGGCCTAATTTATTTCACCCCAGTGTTAGAAACTGAGCAGCCTAACAATCATAATATTGTACCATTATGATATGACAAAGTACTGCGCTGCACAGCATCTATTTTCTTTGTTTTGTTTGGGTTATATGATTATCTGCACATTCAGCCAAACTGCATTATGGAATCCATTGCTCAGCTAGTAGTAGTAAATACTGGCAGATCTCTGGCTCCAGTAACATAGCATATATACATGCAGTATATATAGTCACCCTAATAACATAGTTGCCTTCAGGTGGACACCACACACTGGAAAATAGAGTAGACACAGTGAGTAAACCATCACTGGGTTTATATCTATGTGTTTTTGGGCATTCTGTTTTCCTGCCATTGTTGGTTAAATAAAATCATGGGGGTGCTAATGGAGAGGCACCCCAATCTCCATGGAGTCCATGGGACTGGATGAAGGAGGGAAAAAAATTCTTCTTCACTTTAAAAGGTATTGGGAAAGAGGGGGGAGGGTTACTGTAGCACTTTGCGTGCCAGTGGCTGTCCAACACATCTTAAAGCAATGTGTTGGATGCACTCAGAGGGTTAAGAAAAATAACATTTTAACACAGTGATGGCACATGAAGCCTGATCGCCTCCCTCGGGTGTCAGTGGGGGATGTGGCATTATTTTATTTTATGCAGTGGCAGGTGGCAAGAGACAGTATAAGACTCAATTACACACACATCTTATGTCACATGTCCCAAGGCACCTTAACACAATTTAACTTTAAAACAAAATTGGTAACCTCCAAGTTATTCTTTCTATCTAAAAAATTGGTTTTGAAGTTAGGTAAGGGCTTTATTAAATGATAAAAACACACCAGACAATATTAGATGCCATTTTATTATATTGGTTATATTTCATATGTCTAATAAATGAAGAAACCACTTTATACCATGACAGGTCCTGTGTAATTATGGAGGATTCATCAGTCAGATCAGAGAACAAACTCTGAGATTAGATTTTCCAACAATAAAATTCAGTATCAAATTGATTGGTATTTATAAAGACATTAGCTGGTTGTGGATGATGAGAGTTATAGCTCCTAACAGTGAGCAGTCCAGCAACTGACTAAACCTATTTTAACCCTTCAGTGCCAGAGAGATATCCAGTGCATTGAACACAATGATGCGATTGGCTAGCTTCAGAATTGCTTCAGTTATTCTTACTACATCAGCCACGCAGTTCTCGCTTGTGGGCAACCCAAGGCATCCAGATGTTAGTTGTAGATGATGGGAATTGTACTTACAAAGTGAGTCATTGAATATATTTTAAGCAGGGTTGGATCATTCATTCTGGCAACCTAGGCTACTGCCTGGGGCTTATGGCAATATGAGGGGCCCTGGCTGCAAGTGACTGATCACAGACAGAGGACCTGCTGTTGCTGCCACTAACATCTTGTGTCAGATACCCAGTTTATCCTACTTCCATTAGACCCACAGGGGCAGTACCTGCTAGCAGCAGAAGCAAGAGATGTGGGCCTCAAACTGGTACCTTGCCTAAGGCCTTATTGAATCTTAATTATGTCTGATTTGAAGTTTTCATTTGGCACTCAGATATGAGTTCTTTTATTAAATGCCTGCTATGCCTTGTGCAGCCGTGATGAAGCTTTTGGGACTCTTCCTTGTGTTCCAGCCACCATAACCTCAGCGGAATTGGTCTTGTAGACTAATGCCAGTCCATGAAATGGTGGCTGAAAACCACTAGTTTACAGTAGTGTGTTTGAAGTAACAAACTATTTTTAAAATTATTGCTATATTAAAGGGATAGTAATACTTGAAAATAAGTTAATTTTATACTGTAGCCCTTAAAAAAACATGAAAAATGATATAAGTCTTATCTCCCAAACCTTTATGGTTTGGGAGATATTCAGAAGTAAAGTTTCCCCTGGAGTGGCGTCATTGCTTCACCCTTCAGATTTGGAACCTGGTCCTGGGACCGGCTGTGCCTCTCCAGAAGTGCTGAGATCACCATCTTTAAAACGAATTTCTTAATTGGAATGGTCTACAAAGTGTGCTTTCAAGCCAGGCACACTTTGTAGATAGTTCCAATTAAGTAGTTCTTTTCAAAGATCGTGATCTCTGCACTGCCGGTTGCTCTGTGGACTGAATTCCAAATCTGTCCACTAGATGGCAGACTTGGCTGAAACAGCCAGGAAAAGAGAATTTTACTATATTTTACATGTAAATATCTCCCAAACCATAAAGGTTTGGGAGATAAAACTTATATCATTTTTCATGTTTTTTAAGGGCTACAATATAAAATAAAATTATTTTCAAGTATTACTATCCCTTTAACCCTGTGATTACACTGGGGACATAGAAAGCACAGGATTGTAAGCTTGGATCCATGCCCTGGCATTCAGTGTGTTGTGTGGCATGTGGGTGATGTGGTTTATGCATTATCCATTATTTTAAAGAGACAGTAAACTTCCATTTTGGTTCTACAGACTGTATTCTGCATGCTCATTCTATGTACATTAAAATTGCCTATATTTTTATTCTGTTTTCATCTTTACTTCCATGGTAAATAAGTGAAGTGCTGGGAACAATGGGTACATCTGCACTCACATCAAACACCTGGCACAACTCTATCCAAACACCGTGGGGCTTAGGATTCCCTATTTGAAATCCTCTCACCAGAAACCAAGTACTGCTGCTGTCAACATGCCCCTTGTCCACTCCCCATTAAGGACACATGACAACTTGCAGACAGATTAATAGTAATGGTGAACCACCCCTGCCACCAGCTTGGCATATTCTGCTGGATGGAATCTCCTCAGATGCCTCTTTATGCCCTGGTTGCAATTATCCACCACCACATTGCCATGAGTGGTCAGTGCACCACACAGTGTGCAATGGGTGGACATGACCTGCCACATCCTGACATCTACAGAATGGCTATCAGTTGGTGGGGGAGGTAACTATAAACAATGTGGATTGGCAGAAGATGTAGTTACACTAGTGCAAGAAGGTGATGGCAAGCCAGGTGTTTTTGTTTTGTTCCATCAAACTTTCAGCTGGGTTTCTCTATTCTTCCTTCTGTTTGATCTCCACCTTGCCTCTTGTTGCCTTTGGGAAGAGTCAGGGGGTGCAGCAACAGTGATGCCCAATTTCTGGGGTGGGTGTTTGGCTTTAACACGTTTCACATAAATATCATGGTGTCTGTGTTTCCTGTGTGTAATGAGAGGTTGTGCCAAGACACGTTCCCTCCTTCCCCCTTTTCACTGACTTGTCACAAATTGTGCACAGGGCCGTAGCTGATGACTGCATTGTGCCTGCCCCAAGAGAAAAATAGCTCCACATCCAGGACTTTTGGTGAAGAAGAATGGCTTCATTCTTCTTCTCCTCTACAATCCCCTTCACTGGCTGGGGCAGAGGATAATGTTGCTGCTCTTGCTGCTACTGTGTCACGCTTATTCAAGAATACACCAGGAGTCAGTACTGTATATAGTAAAACAACCTTTATTTAAACAGTAATATATAATAGGTAATAAAATAACAACAAGGTGCAGAGGGTAACAGTAGAAGCCAGCAATTCCTACAAGAAATAGGAGGCCGTTTGGAGTAGAACTGTCTGCTAGAGACTAGGCGACCTGCCTATGGTAGTCTTTGAGTAGCAAGTAAGGCAACCACAGATGCAAAGCACCAGTGCTCTCCCACAGGATAGGGAAACAAGCGAGACTGCTACTGACTCCTGCAGTCAGTATACTTGGTAGAGACTAGCTGGGGTGAGACAGAGTGGATAGTCGGCCAGAGCCGATGGTCAAGATCAAGCGGGTACTAGGACTAACCAGGGGTCAATACCAGAATGGGAAGTCAGCCAGAGCCACAGGTCAGCACCAGATAATTTATCCCACTATGCCGGAGGCAACACAGGATGGATGGTAGGATAGAGCCACAGGTCAGCACCAGGATGTATGGTCAGACAAGCCTAGGTCATACACGGAATGGGTAGTCAACCAGAGCCACAAGTCTGCACCAGATTGGATATCTACTATGCCAGGATGCAACACAGAGAGAATCGTCAGACAGAGCCACAGGTCAGCACCAGGATGGATGGTCAGACAAGCGTAGGTCATACACGGAATGGGTAGTCAGCCAGAGCCACAGGTCTGCACCAGCTTTGGTATCTACTATGCCAGGAAGTAACACGGAGAGAATAGTCAAACAGAGCCACAGGTCATCACCAGGATGGATGGTCAAACGAGCTTAGGTCATACATGGAACGCACAAAAGAAATAAACAACTGCATCAGACACCAACGTAAGGGCAACTGAACTGAGTGTCCTAAACCCTCTTATACCCAGCCAGAACGTAGGGGGGTGTAGTCTCCAGTGTCCCAAGGCATAAAACTGACGCTTGCATAACATTACTGTTTCTCCCCAAATATGATGCAGTAAACCGAGAGATGCATCAAAACTCGCACCCACTCCCACATCACCTGAATCCTCCGTGCTGCTTGGGGAAAGGACAAGGAAGACTGCTGAAGGCACCAGACATAGCCAGACCACAAGCCAGGAGAGAATTGAGCACTGACCCCGGAGAGTGACTCACAAACCCAGGCACACAGCAGCGACGTGGGAACTGAAGTAAGGCACACTGGGACATACTGCCTCTGAATAAGCACTGAAACTTGGACCAGGAGTATTGCTGCTGGCAAGTGAAACCTGTCCTAGTCCCACATCACTTGTTGACCCTTTCCTACTGTGTTCAGTGTTGTCTGTGGCACACTAGCCTGCTCATCAGCATCCTGCTGCCCTTGCAACACAGCAGCAGCAGGAATTAGAGCAGTAGCAAACTCAGCAAATTCCAAAAGCTCACTGCTGGTGGTGGTGAGGATGCCCATCCCCATCCCTGTCTCCCATTCCTTTTCAGTTTGTGCTAAAAAAGCCATTAATGTCTCTTCCACCCAACTTCTCCACCATCATCAGCACCCCCACCACCACCAGTATCTCCTTGCTGCTGCTGCTGCTCCATTACAGACATCTCACTGGTTGGAGGAGTTTATGAGAAATGTGACATAGGGTCCCCTAATGTCACACTTGCCATTTCTTGTAGACCTGAAGAAAGCAGATTGGCAGCACTAGCAGCAGGCACAGGCAGCTGATCTGTGCTCCTGGTGGTCGTGATATTATTATTGCTAGGCAACAATTCTGACTTTTTTCAGGATCATGTTCCATCTGGACACTGCCGTGGGGGAAGAGGACTCCCAGGGTCAGGGGTATGGTGTGGGATCCTTTGACCACTAGTCTAGATGCTCTTCATTACTTCCCCTACCACACCACTAACTCTAGTCCCACCAGCTGCTTTTCCATCACTATTACTACTTCTAACACCAACCACATCACTTTTAGTCCCAGAGTCTTCCTCCTCACTAGCAATATTATCACCCCCTCTTTCACTCCTAACACTCTGTACAAGCTGCTTGACCTTCTTAGTAGTAGTACTAGTGACGGGACTGCTTGGGGATGGCAAGTGTGACTTAGGGTCCCCTGCTGTCCCCCCCCCCTTGAGAATGACAAGAGACGCTGGCAGCAGGTTCAGTACTGGCAGCAGGTGCAGCACTGGTACCAGGCGCAACACTGGCAGCAGGGGCAACACGGGCAGCACAGGCAGCAGGCACAGGTAGCTGTTCTACTCACACTACTACTACCCTCTTTATATTCCCATGATACAAATTTCCCCAAGATCCCTAGGGGTTATTTAGGGGGATTTGCCAGCATTGGGCCTGGGTGGTTGGGCAACCAGACCCTTCCATGTTGGTAGTAGTGGACACTTCCATCTCCTCAGACTCACTGGATGCATAATGGTCCTTCCAGGTCCTCCTTTTGTTGTTTTTTTTAAACTTGCTCATAGTGATAGCAGTCACTATGAGCCTCTCCTGCCTCAATTTCGCTACTAATTCACAGCACAAAAGCCTATCACCTCTCTCTCGCTCTGTAGCTGCTTCTGTTTTTTTCACTTCCTGAGTTTTTATAGCAAAAAGGCAAAAACACATGATTAAAGGGTCGAAAAATTTCTAGCCATTGAGAAAATAGTGAAACTTTTTTGCTAATGGCCAAAAATGATGAAGATTTTAATTGCATTATTTAAAGAGGATTTTCCCCTGAAAAAGCAGGCAACCACTTGATTTTCACAGATTTTATCAAGGGAACACAATGGGACTTTTTGCCCACCTCTAGCAATGAGTCATATGGCAGTGTGAGGCAATGAGTCAAATGGCAGTGTGAGGCAATGAGTCAAACGTGAGTGCGGGACAATGAGTCGAAGGGATGGGAGGAGGTTTGTACTATGTTGGAGGGTGATGTGGTGTAGATGGAGAATAGGATGGAGGGTGTAGAGGGAGGAGGGGTGTACTGGGGTGGAGTGTGAAGTTCTTGCAGAGGACCAGAGGTGTACCAATGGGACAGGCAGTATAGAGGAGTTTTGCATAAGTGTGTTTGTCTCCAGAGGGAGACATAAATTAAATCACATGTTGCTTCCTCATATATACAGTGGGGCAAAAAAGTATTTAGTCACCCACCAATTGTGCAAGTTCTCCCACTTAAAAAGATGAGAGAGGCCTGTAATTTTCATCATAGGTACACTTCAACTATGAGAGACAGAATGGGGGGAAAGAATACAGGATATCACATTGTAGGATTTCTAATGAATTCATTGGTAAATTCCTCGGTAAAATAAATATTTGGTCACCTACAAACATGCAAGATTTCTGGCTCTCACAGATCTGTAACTTCTTCTTTAAGAGTCTCCTCTGTCCTCCACTCGTTACCTGTATTAATGGCACCTGTTTGAACTTGTTATCAGTATAAAAGACACCTGTCCACAACCTCAAACAGTCACACTCCAAACTCCACTATGGCCAAGACCAAAGAGCTGTCGAAAGACACTAGAAATAAAATTGTAGACCTTCACCAAGCTGGGAAGACTGAATGTGCAATAGGCAAGCAGCTTGGTGTGAAGAAATCAACTGTGGGAGCAATTATTTGAAAATGGAAGACATACAAGACCACTGATAATCTCCCTCGATCTGGGGCTCCAGGCAAGATCTCACCCCGTGGTGTCAAAATGATCACAAGAACGGTTAGCAAAAATCCCAGAACCACATGGGGGGACCTAGTGAATGACCTGCAGAGAGCTGGGACCAAAGTAACAAAGGCTACCATCAGTAACACACTACGCCGCCAGGGACTCAAATCATGCAGTGCCAGACGTCTCCCCCTGCTTAAGTCAGTATATATCCGGGCCTGTCTGAAGTTTGCTAGAGAGCATTTGGATGATCCAGAAGAGGATTGGGCGAATGTCATATGGTCAGATGAAACCAAGGTAGAACTTTTTGGTAAAAACTCAACTCGTCGTGCTTGGAGGAGAAAGAATGCTGAGTCGCATCCAAAGAACACCATACATACGGTGAAGCATGGGGGTGGAAACATCATGCTTTGGGGCTGTTTTTCTGCAAAGGGACCAGGACGACTGATCCGTGTAAAGGAAAGAATGAATGGGGCCATGTATCGCGAGATTTTGAGTGAAAACCTCCTTCCATCAGCAAGGGCATTGAAGATGAAACGTGGCTGGGTCTTTCAGCATGACAATGATCCCAAACACACCACCCGGGCAATGAAGGAGTGGCTTCGTAAGAAGCATTTCAAGGTCCTGGAGTGGCCTAGCCAGTCTCCAGATCTCAACCCCATAGAAAATCTTTGGAGGGAGTTGAAAGGCCGTGTTGCCCAGCGACAGCCCCAAAACATCCCTGCTCTAGAGGAGATATGCATGGAGGAATGGTCCAAAATACCAGCAACAGTGTGTGAAAACCTTGTGAAGACTTACAGAAAACGTTTGACCTCTGTCATTGCCAACAAAGGTTATAGAACAAAGTATTGATATGAACTTTTGTTATTGACCAAATACTTATTTTCCACCATAATTTGCAAATAAATTGTTTAAAAATCAGACAATGTGATTTTATGGATTTTTTTGTCTCATTCTGTCTCTCATAGTTGAAGTGTACCTATGATGAAAATTACAGGCCTCTCTCATCTTTTTAAGTGGGAGAACTTGCACAATTGATGGCTGACTAAATACTTTTTTGCCCCACTGTATATATATATATATATATATATATATATATATATATATATATATATATATATATATATATATAAAACATGCCTGACGGAGAGACCTAAGTGGTCTTGAAAGCTTGCACTCCAAAACTACCCAGCCAATAAAGGTATCAACTTCACTCTACTAGTCCCTGTCACTAGTCAGGAAGGGATCATTCTAGCATGGAAGTGGAACTATTATGAATAACATATTTACAGTATAATGTAGAATATCTACCTGTTTTTTTGTGTATGTGTGTGTTTGTTTGTTTAGCATTCTGCAAGTTACTATATCTACTGCGTTATATATATATAATTCTACAGTAGAAGAATTGCCTGGAGCACTTTTGTCTGTGGGTATCCATCCATCAAACCCATAATGCAGACATCCAAATGCTTATAGCTCGCTATAAAACATATCTTTATATTGTCTAACATTAAATCACATTTTACTCTGCCAAGAACTGAGTGTTCATATATATTTTGATGTTTGTCGGCTAATCTATAATAAATCTTTGTACAGGGAGATGTAAATAACTACATCTTAGTGTGGTTTAGAAATGCCACAAGGACACACTACAGGAAAACGTTGCCACTGATCCTTAAAGAAATAGTAAACCCCTGACGTGTAACCAAACTAAAATATTGGCCAAATGTCCTTGACTAAAACTATCATGTTCTGGTATCTCAGGGGTTAATAATATACAATCCCTTGGCAGATCAATAAAACAAACATTAAGGAGAAACAGCCTCCACTTCCATTGCTGATTAACTATAGCCACATCACAAGCTCCCAAAGAACCAGTACGCCTGCTCAGAGCTGAAATCCCATGGGTTGTCATTAACTTTTCCATTTAGCTAAACAACACTGATCTAGCACTGGTTTACTTTTTATTGTTTGAAGACCTATGGTTGCAGGTCAGATATGTTCTGAAGGTATCAAGCAAAAGACAAATTATTGGGTATAAGGTGAAAAAAATATATGTAGAGGAAAAAGGTGAATGTTGAGTATAAAAAAATTTACATGTAGAAATATCTGTAAACAATTAATGCAACAAACCAGCTCATTGGTAGCAGAGATCCAACAAACTGTCCTCAGCAGATATGTACAATACCAAAAAGAATTAATGAATCCTGGACATTAAAACATTAACTGGAAAACAAGTGGTAAAAATATATAAAAAAATAACTTGTTATAAAATCATAAGACTGCAAAGACAAAATATAAACAACATGTAACAAATTAATTTACTACAAATGATGCTATGTGTTTTGACTGGATTGCCTTTACTGATTGAGACGGATGGGCAAAAAGTAAAAAAATGTCTTAGCGGGACTTTTTTTGCAAAAAAATTAGCAATGGCCAATATTTCCCACAAAAATTCCCATAGAAAATACATAAAATTACCATCTTTTCACCAATTCCAATACATTGCTGATAAAAACGTTGACATTTTCACAAATAATTTCTATAGCACCTGGCTCAGTAGTGCTGCTGAGGGCTGAAGTGGAGAAATCAACAGCTGAAAGTAGAACTTGCGAGCAGACTCAGTCCTACAGTAACATAAGACTTTAAAAAATTGTCCCATTGTGCTTTGCTCATAACACTAATCACGTGCTTGTACAACTCTGGCACAGGCATCCTTGAAAAATAACAGTGGGTTGGGATAGGCCAGCAGGGTGCAACACAGTTCTTTAAAACCTCTTTCAACTGCCAACATTTTGATACGTTTACTAATTCACAGGCATACTTTTTGCTAATATTTATGCAGGCATTGACTCAGTAGACAGTAGAAGAACTGTGTAATTTTTTTGCCTCAACAGCATGACTTGTGGCAGTGGAGGTGGTGCTGGTGGCAGAGGTGGCAGTTGTGGGCATGACTTCAGTCTTCTCCATTTGCAGAATAGTGCCAGGAGCCATAGGTACTAGTGTAAATTTGCATGCTCTCTGACACATCTACAACACTAGTATTCTGTGCCCCAGTGACATAGAAACTTTTAGGAGTGAGACTTCTTCTGCTAGTAATGGCACTGCCGACACTGACATGTTGATGGTGAGTCTCCCATTCAGACCTGTGGTTGTGCTTCTGGTGGGATCTCAGTGAGGATGTGTCTAGGTGTGATGCTGCTTCTCCCCCCTGCTCACATGCATCTAACACAGACAACAGATAGCACACTGTAGACTTCATACACTGAGGGGGGTTCTGAGGGGTTGCTACTACTACAGCACAATATTGCAATTGTACTAATTTATATCAAAAGAGCTGTACAACAGCAACAGAAGGACTCATCATAACTTAGGTTGTGGATGTTGATGACCTGGGTTGCTGATTATTTATCAACAATAGTGTGTGTGTTTGTTTGTGTGTGTGTGTGTGTGTGTGTGTGTGTGGCTGGGGGGGCTTGGAATCAATGAAGATGTTGATGATGACTGATGATTGTGTATTTTAGGCATCTTATTCTTTAGTTAATCGGAGTCAGATCTTGTAACTGATTTCACAAAACGCTTATAAGCAGACAGTGCTTTTTTTCCAGTGGTGGAAAATTTAGTATTTTCCTTTCATCTAATTTATTGCTCTGTCATCATCTCTCTCACTCCCAATTTCATCTGTATCAGAAGAAAAATAGGATGCTGGAGATGCCAGTCACTTCTACCCCACTATGTTTATATTCCGCTATGCTTTTTGAAGTCTCAAACAATTTCTTTATACTTACCCTTAGTGGGATTTTCAGAGCATTCACTACTGCTTTCAGGACAGGTGTACTACTTGTACTCTTACTGCCAGGCACTTCAGTTGGTTGAACTGCTACACCTTTCTTCGCTATTCCATCAACACTAGAATGACATACCTCCCAACATTTCCAATGGCCAAAGAGGGACACTTGTGTTTTAGGTGGGGTAGCTGGAGGTGTGGCTGGTAGGTGGGGCATTACCGAGAATGTTTAGGTCATTTCATAACCTATTGACATCTCTTTGTATAACTGAATAAATGATTTAGATCAAGACCAAAGTGTTTTATTTGTACAGACTAATTTAAAAATACATATACTGAAGTTTATATAAACATTAACGTGAGATTTATTGCTGTAGAGCAATTTGATGCACTTATACACACACCACGCAGTTTGATCTCCTAATAAGAGGGAAATCAGGGTAGGAAAGAGGGACAGAGGGATTTAGGTCTTAAAGAGGGACTGTCCCTCCTAAAGAGGGACACTTGGGAGGTATGGAATGTGAATCATTTTGTCTTTAGTGTTTTTTCATGGTTTATTAACCCCTTAAGGACCAGGGAAATCTGAGGTGGATTACACTTAAGGACAGGAGCAATTCTGACTTTTTGACTATGTCTTTGTTAAACTATATTTTCTTTAATTACTCTAGTACATGCACACAAATTATATGCTGTTTTTAAGCACAAGTAGGACTTTCTTTCGATACTACAATAATATGAGTACCTCATATTTTAATTTGAAAATAAAAAAACACATTTTGCATTCATGTTCCTGTCAGGATTTGTATACAATTAATTAATTACAAAATTACAATACCCCTAAATATATTCATTTGCTTCTCCTGAATATAAGAGTACCCCATATGCCTAGTATTTCAATCCCTTTCTCACATTTACAAGGTAAACATTACAAGACGGACACTATTATTTCCAACCTGTACTTTTTCAACATTTGACATGTGAGGATCATAACTTAGTTGAACTTGCCAGAACCCGCAAAGGTATATGCAACTGAAAAGCAGACAACATAGGGTAATTAATAAGTAGAATTTTGGAGTTGCCTTTCTCAAGTACACATGAATTTGGAGTGTTTGGGAAAAACTCCTTTCTCCTTTCACATTCCCCCAGAGTCCCCCAGGAGTGCCAAACTGACTCCCTAAACTAAACAACAACTCTGCTTTGTTTGCCTATTTTTTATTTAGAAAATGTTATATCAGGAAGAATACATTGAGATTTCTTTCGTTTTCAAGTATGTCCTGGATAGTTTTCAGAAAAGGGCTGCATATTTACACAAATTGAGAAACATTATACATTACATGTTATTATATATACATACATAGGGAATATTATAATTATGAACAGTTACACTCTGTTTTTAGATATAAAGAAGCATTCACTTTTAAGGATTTTAGACTCAGAGCAGATTTGATTATTTCAGGCAGATTGTTCCAGGCCTTTGGAGCTCTGAAGGTAGATCTTCCTGCTTCTTTATTGTATTGTGGTATATGTAGCGAGTTGTTAGCAGTGGTGCAGAGGTTATTGTTAGTATGGAGAGCAGGAGTGAGCATACTGCTCAGGTAGTCTGGTAGTTTTCCATAGAAGAAAGGTGAAGGGTACGTCTAGATTTGAGCGTTAACCAATTTAGTTCTTATCACAGCGATGAGTAGTGTAATTACATTGGAGGCTAAAGCAGCATATTAATAAAAGAGTAGAGAGAGCGCTCACCAATACATCGGGGGCAGAGGCAGTGTCTGGTATTTAGATGACCAAAAAGGTCTAGACTAACCCGCGTTTTTTCGCGGCTCAAAGAACTTTTGATATTTCCAAAAAAATTTTTCCTGAGGAAGGGGCTCCTAAGCCCAGAAACGCGTTGAATAAATTATCTTAAGGATTTATCATTACACATTGACAGTATCCAGATAAGTGGAACTCACTAAGAGATACAACGACCAACATCTGACCAGCACAGCTTAACCGCATACTACTGGACCCGGACTTCACCGGTGGAGACCAGAGAGGAACGGGTGTCCGGAATAGATAGGCGAGGCTAAGTGCAGAAGTCTTCGGTCATTCGATGTGCTCATACCCATGGGATATTTGGTGAGCAGATTCACTTACTCATGGGATGTTTGACTGTTTTTCTAAGGATTTGAATAGATTTCAGTTTCCTTTGCTTTACCTCAGTCACACTACTTCTATATAATTAGTCCGCAGTACACTGCATAGCGATACAGTGGGGACATATATATTTTATATATTTTTTATACTTAACTACTTTTCCCTCCGGATCATGATATTGTATGTTTTCTATCTTCATTTTTATCTTATCCCCCACATTGTGTTTATCATGGTAAAAATTGTTTTTATGTATACCTTTTTCTGATGTATTATTTCTTATACATTCTAAATAAATACTTTTATTTTTTAACCCCCTATTTCTAGTTGAGACATTGTGTCTTATATTCACTTATCATAGATCATACTACACTTAGACCGCTTGTGCGCTGTCTTTTGTTTTATTTCTCTTTTATATAAAGCAGCATATTGAATTATACAGGGTGTCAAGTTTACTAAGGTGGATTTCTGGCGCTGGAGCATAAACTACATCACCATAGTCTATGACAGGCAGCAACATCTGTTGCACAATACGTTTTCTAACCAGGGAACTTAAACATGATTTGTGTCTAAAAAGAGTACTGATTTTGGGATAAAGCTTGGAGGTTAATTTGTCAATATGATGACCAAAAGTGAGGTTGGGGTCAAGTCACTTACCAAGATATTTGTAGGAGTCCACTGGGGCCAATTTACGATTAGACTCTGTTACAATGGATAGGTGGGTATTTCCGAGATTACGCAGTTTGTGCTTTGTGCCAAATATCATTGTGACTGTTTTGTCTGTGTTTAAGAAAAGTTTGTTCCTTGCTATCCATCTTTCATCCTCACAGTTTTTAGCATGGTGTCGTCTGCATACATGTGTACTGAAGTTGAATTGCAAACCTTGGGCAGATCATTCATAAAAAGAGAAAATAGAAGAGGGAAAGAATGGAGCCTTGAGGAACTTCACTTGTTACTTTCAGCGGAAGGGAGTCATTGCCGGCTACTGACACATACTGCATTCTGTCTGATAAATAGGATCGGTACCAGTTTAGACAATTATTATCCAGTCCTGACCTTTGGAGTTTGTCTATAAGAATATTATGGTCTACTGTGTCAAAGGCCTTGGCAAAATCTAGGAAAATGGCTCCTGTGAGGTCACCATTTTCCATGCTCGTCTGGATATCATTGGTTAGTTTTAGGAGGGCTGTGACTGTTGAGTGATTTGGTTGAAAGCCTGATTGAAGTGGGGTGAAAAAACTGGTCTGTTGGTAATATTTATTTAGTTGCATGTGTACACATTTCTCTAGGATTTTGGATAAGGTGAGGAGTAGGGATATTGGTCTGTAGTTTAATACTACATTTTTATCCCCACTTTTGTGGATAGGCACAAAAAATAAACTCCTTTCTCCCTTCACACTCTCCCAGAGTGCCCCAGACACCCTAACACAGAGAAAAATTGCCTGCCAAACAAAGCCCCTAAACTAAAATACAACTCCACTTTATTTGCCTATCTTAACTAGCTCCAGCAACATGCTGCTTTATCTTTCTCTCTAACAAATACAGAATGGCCTGCTGCAGGAACCTGAAACCCCTTTTATACTCTCCCAGCGGGAAAAGAAGAGAAACTTTCCATTTGGAGGAAAATTCTTTCTTATCATTGATTTTAATGTAATGAGAAAGTGGAGAAAAGCGGAAAATCTTTTACTTTTCCTGAGAAATGTCCCACTCTGTTCAAAGTGCCATGTTTCACCTTTTTCATTTTGTGGCAAAAAAATTCACCCATCAGTAATTATTGACGAAAAGGAATCTATGGGTAAGGGCGGTCAAAGCCCTTACCCAAAGCCCAAAGCATTTCCACGCCCTCCATTACAAATCTGAAAAAACTGAAGAGACCAGATCAAGATGGAGGATATGATACTCTAACCCATGGGTTGGTAATCTGAGGCCCTCCTGCAGTTGTGGACTACAACTCACATTGTCCCAGCTGTCTGGGGATGATTACAATTTCTGTCTACAAAAGCTGAAGGCCCTCAATTTGCCCAGCTCTTCTCTACCTAGTTAATTTTTTTCTTTAATTTTCTTTTATTAACCTTTTAATGAGCGGGCAATGCATTGCTTCACAAAGAGATGCACAACCCAATGCATTGCTTCACAAAGAGATGCACAACTCAATGCATTGCTTCACAAAGAGATGCACAACTCAATGCATTGCTTCACAAAGAGATGCACAACTCAATGCATTGCTTCACAAAGAGATGCACAACCCAATGCATTGCTTCACAAAGAGATGCACAACCCAATGCATTGCTTCACAAAGAGATGCACAACTCAATGCATTGCTTCACAAAGAGATGTGCACATAAATTGATACTCCATCCAGGATCTGGTGTCGGAGAATATGGCAGTGGTTTGACATGTGTCCAATTCACAGATTTATCAATGAGTGGCAGTAAACTTATATTTACTTATTCATCAAAAGGCAAGAACAAGGACATACTATGCAATCAAGTTTCACCTTTAGTAAATAACCACCATTATGTGTTTTTATAATTTACCCATTAAATGGGTGCCTTGTCTATTATTAAATCTGCATTGGTACCTCCTGATTGTTGCAGCAGTGACTAGTGGGATCTTCAGGTCTGGAGAAATTCTCTAACGCTAGCAATTCTCCAGCAAACTAAACCTATGTAAAATGTACCTACCATTATCAAGCAACATTTTACTTAAATCAGGGTTTCTTATTCCTAGTACTCTAGGACCTCTAACAGGCCAGGACTTGAGGCTTTCCTTGATAGAGAACAGTTAATCAATCATTTTGATTCACTCATCTGTTTTCAAGCAGGGAAACCCTCAAACAGTTCTAAATGCTATTTCCATGGAGACACACACATAACAGTTGCTTGAAGGACCACGGGGCCCCAATCTGTGATCACTTAATCTTCTGTAGACTCATATGTTTGACTCTTCAGTTTGAAAATATTGTCAGCAGCTGTCATGTTCACCTTCATTTAGATCACATCCAGGTCTGATTGTAAATGATATCTCCTGAACCAAGGCACAAAGGTGAAGTTCATAGGGGCCATTTGGATTTACTGCCCATAGCAAGGCAAATGGAGAGTTATTATTATTCAGGTCCTGCTATAAAGAGATGCAGTTACTTTTAAATGTGGGTATTTTTTCCAATTAGCAATCAAATGCACTGAGACTTCTATTCTCCTCTGTGATCTTTTATTCTGTGATATTGATCTAACACTGTATAATATAATAGATTTATGTAAATTAGTTTTATAGAGATGTTTCGAAAAAAGATTTTGCATTCACAAACAGACTTTAACACCTTAACGACTGAGCTGTCCAGGGGTAGGCCACTTTTCCCCACAGTGCATTCTGGGATCACAGAATGGCTTGCAGCCATACTGCGATTCCAAAATTCTATAATGTGCCAGGACCATCACAGCTCCTTAACTCATACATGGTTTAACCCCTTGAGCCACAGAGAGGTGTGCAATGCATTGCGTACCCCTCTGGCACTCAAGGGGTTAAACTGTGTATGAGCGTACAGGTTATTTGAGGAAAACATTTATTTAGACTTTCTTTTTCGTTATAGTAAGAAGACAGAAGAAAGAAGAGAAGACAGAAGAGAAGAAAGAAGATACAAGAGGGAAGACAGGAGACGGACAGATCCGATAAGGGACTTCAGTCAGAGAAGAACTAAAGTGAGTCTCTTATCAGATCTTAAAGGGATAGTAATACTTAAAATGTAAAAAAAATATGTTGTAGGGTTTATCCCCCTGAGTAAAACAAGAGTACTCCCACTGCTGAAAGGTGTTTCATTCAAACGTTATTAATTTTCAAAGTTGAATTTTTTAGGTGCAATATCACAGTGGCCTGAAATTGTACAGTGGCGGTGTTGCTACACGATCCTATGGACAGCTCTGGTCCCGGGACCATAAATCTCCATAGGATGGTGTAGCAACAGTGCCACTGTACAATTTCAGGCCATTGTGATATTGCACCTAAAAATTCAACTTTGAAAATTTATAACTTTTGAATGAAACACCTTTCAGCAGTGGGAGTACTCTTGTTTTACTCAGGGGGATAAACCCTACAACATATTTTTTTTTTACATTTTAAGTATTCTATCCCTTTAACAGCTAATGCAGTCTATTAAATAGTGACTTGTGGCATTTGTTTCATTTGTTAATAGGCCAAAAGTCCTCTAACTTTATTGCCCAGCAAGGGTTTTTTGCTGGCATTTTTTCATAGCACTGGTAATTGAATGGCTTCCAGTGCTTGAAAAAATTCTGTTGGGGTTTATTTGGCCTAATGGGGACAATTGAATTGAATTTGAAACCTGTCTAGCATTCAAGGGTTAAAAGTCCAATTTCAATCAATATGATTCTTTGGAAATGTTCACTTCTCACCTATGGTGCAGATTGCCTGCCCCAGAATGACACCACTTCCTTAGTATTTCAGCCTCACTGACCACAAGTTCTGTATTTGCTCACAGCTGTATCCAATGTAAGTTTGGCATGTTTATATTGCCTAGTGCTGCCATGTTAATAAAATCTGACATGTTTGACATGTTAACCCGTTGAGTGCCAGCGGGGTATGCAATGCATTGCTCTACAATTTGTTGTGTACCCCTCTGGTACTCAAAAGGTTAACTGCTCAGTACTACTATCCCCTATGTGAGAAGTAACACGCTTACATTCCCAACTGTCTCAGCAAATGCTGAAACTGCCAGTGCCATCCTCATTGATACTGGTTGGGCAGACAGGTGTGGTGTCACTGTAGCAAACAGGAATCATCAGCTGCATCTCTGGATCTCATAGCACCTTCTTTATAGAGGAAAAACCCAAAGTAGTCCTGTACCATGACAGCTGTAAGTTTATAAAACTGCTATTCCCAAATCTGGAAGCAATAACATTTATCTAACAAAAGACTGAACTTTAATGTAGATAACTAGACAGAGACATAGACATACAGAGATATAGACAGACAGACAGAGATATAGAAGCAAACACTGGGCTATTTTTTCTGGGTTAAAAAGGTGTCAGTATACTATATAATGTAGTTTGTTAATTTTGTACAAGTACTGTATGGGGTAAGCTTATTTATTTATTTATTTTATCAAAATGCTGGTACTGAGTACACACACCTCCCAAGTGTCCCTCTTTAAAAGGGACAGTCCCTCTTTTGGACCTAAATCCCTCTGTCCTTTTTTCCTACCCTAGTGGCCCTCTTTTTAGGAAAGTAGACAGTGTGGTGTGTATATAAGTTTATCACACTGCTCCTCGGTAATAAAACTCACATTAATGTTTGTATAAACTCTGGTATACGTGTATATAAATTAGTCTGTAAATAAAATACTTTGGTCTTGCGCTAAAACATTTATTAACCCTTTGATTTCCAGAGGGGTATGGAAAGCATTGCTTTGCAATGCGTTCCATACCCCTCTGGCACTCAAAAAGGTCAAGTTACACAAAGAGGTGTCAATAGGTCCTGAAGTAGCCTAAAAATGTTCAGTAATGCTTCGCCCACCAGCCATGCCCCCAGCAATCCTTCCTAAAACAAAAGTGTCCCTCTTTGGCTATTTGAAATATTGGGAGGTATAAGCACATACCACCGCCAGAATGAAATCAATGCATTAAAGGCATCTGCTTAAACTCAAAGGTTAACTCTTTAAGGAGCAGAGGTATGTGCAATGCATTGCTAAGCAATGCAGTGCTTACCCCACTGATGTTAAAAGGGTTAAGAAGCCAGTTGAAATTCATGTCAATCTTTTATGGATGGAGAATGCTAATCTCTTGCTTACCATATACACAATGAGCCAAGTATCTTTTCTGCAGAGAGCAAATTAGAAGCTCAGTCTCCCACTGCTGCTGAAGGAAGCTGAGCTGTGTGAAGAATTCATGAAGAGGTCTTGCCACGCAGCAGTCTGATTTCCCCCAGAGACCTCAGTATCTTCTATTTTTCTCAGATAAGCTGATTATAGTGAGCATTTTAAAGATGTTATTTGGACTGCTATGGTGCATATGTTTATATCTCAGACATCTACATTATTAAAGCATAAGCTGCATTAACTTTTTTGCTACAAATACGTCTGCAACTTTTTCCATGGCAATAATATTCTGAAGTAAATTTATGGGTGTTCTGGGATCAGCTACCTGACAAAAAAAAAAAAAGGTCCTTTTGTAGAAAGCAAAAGATGAGTAATTCCAAAGAAAACCAACCCCCTTATTGTTTTTTTTGTTTTTGTTTTTTTTTAATGTTAATTTTTTCCAGCTCTTCAACTCAATAAACACAAAGGGGGGGTTCACAGTTGCAATCACTTGTCAGGTTACTTGATATATAGTACTCTTCAGTGCTCCCTTCCCTTGCAAGAACCCTGCCTGGCACCATTTTAATAGAACCCCACTCCTAGGGGGGGCAGTTTTCTTACTATGATCCTATTGCTCCCCGTGAGTCTATCCCAAGGAAGAACCACAGGTAGTATTTGCACTTCTGTTAGGCAGGAGGTTGTCACTGTGCTGCTTCAGGCAGTCCACAGAGCCTCTTGAGTGGATTCTCATCCTCTTCTTCACAAAGTGCCCAGTCACCACTGTTGTGTGCAAACAAACAGAGAGGGGATATGTGCAACATTAATCTTTTTCTATGCCTGTTCCAGAGAAGACATGAGTGGATTCTGCCCCTAGTCAGAGAGGTAGGCAGCCTTTCAACCTACAGATTTTGTGGGCTACCACTCCCATCATCTACAACCAGCCTGTATTCTCCAATGGCTGGAGAGCCACTTGAACATGTTTCCAAATAGAATTTACCTATTTATCCAACTTATCCAGTTATCCAAATTATTCAATTTATTTCAGCCTTACCCTTTCACTAAGCTTACTACTTCAACCCTTTGAGTGCCAAAGAGGAATCCAACGCATTGCGTTGCAATGCATTGGATAATCTCTGGTAGTCAAAGGGTTTAAGGAGAAGTTACATTTCTTAACCCTTTAAGGACCGGGAAAATCTGAGGTTGTTTTCCCTTAAGGACTGGAGCAATTCTAACCTTTTTGTCTATGTTTTTGTTCAACAGTGTTTTCCCCTTAGGCTTTTTGTCCACCCCCATAAATTATATACTGTTTTTTAAAGCACAAATAGGGCTTTCATTTGATACCCTACTTATATGGATAACCCACCATTTACCTTATTAAAATAAAAAAAAGGTAAAACAAACCACCATCAATGTGCCATCAATTGGACAAAAAGCGTTACATTTTTATGGAGACTGCATGAAAGGTATGACCGGTCAGTCATACCTACAAAATGTGCAGTTTAAAGTGGCCACTGTCCCCCCTGGATGAAAATCCCCATGTCCCTTTTTCCCACCCTATTTTGTCACTTTTTTATCCCTGACATTTGACGCTGTGTATAAGTGTATTACATGGCTCCACAACAATCACACTTCCAAAATTGTTTAATAAGATTTTTTTTTTAAATAAAATATTTTTTTGTAAAAAAAAAAGTGTATCATTGCAGGTCAGAAATTGACCTGCATTTAGCCAGCCTCTAGCACCATCAGTGAAGGGGTTAATACCCCCAGCTGCTATATTTTCTTTTACCACTAGGTGTCTCCTCTCTACTTCTGTCTCCCTTACTTTGATAGCAAAGGAGATAGAGGCAGAGGAGACACGCAGAGACAGCATGCTTTGTGTACTGCCTCTGAGCGCTGCTACAGCGATCACATGAACCAGCATAAGCAAGAAGGGCTGAGAATGAATGCCCCGGTCTCGGAGCACTCAGTCTCAACCTGGAATTAATGATAGAAGCATGCACGGAGGCACGCTGCTATCATTTAAGCCATGACGGTCCTGGACCGTCATGGGTCCTTAAAGGGATAGTAATGTTTCATAATAAAAGCAGCTCTAATTAATCATCATAGTATTTGGACTTTGGAGAGTGTTATTTCAATTCTGTCAGAGTTGTAGTTCAAGAGTAATTCAATGACAAAGTCTCCCCCTCTCGTCCCTTTTACTGATGTAACACTGCTCAGCCAGAGCAGAAGGGAGGTGCCCAGGCAGACTGCAGAGAAGGACAATCTTCATTTAAGATAAGGGAAAAACCTGAAAAACTTATCAAGGGGGACAGGGTTTTCATTCTTTTCATAGAAGGAAGATTGTCCCTTGCTGTAATCTGTCTGGTCTTACAACCAGATTCCACATCTTAGAAGAGATGGCTTACATTAGGTAAATGGGGCGGGAGAGAAAACTTTGCTTGTGAATATCTCTCAAACCATAAAGGTTTGAGAGATAAGACTTATATCATTCTTCGTGTTTTTTTAATGCCTACAAAATAAAATAAAGATAAAACAAAGTATTACTATCCCTTTTAGGGGATAACAACCCATGACGGTCCAGGACCGTCATGGGTCCTTAAGGGTTAAAGGGATAGTAATACTTAAAATTTTAAAAAATGCTGTAGGGTTTATCCCCCTGAGTAAAACAAGGGTACTCCCAATGCTGAGAGATATTTTATTAAAAAATGATAAATGCTCAAACTTGAATTTTTTAAGTGCAATATTTCAGTGGTCTGAAAATTTTTAGTGGTGCTGTTGCTACACCATCCTATGGAGATTTATGGTCTACAGACCAGACCAGTCCATAGCATGGAGTAGCAACAGCGCCAGTGTAAATGCTCAGGCCACTGTGATATTGTACCTAAAAAATCAAATTTGAGCTGTTATAGTTTTTTAATAAAATATCTCTCAGCAGTGGGAGTACCCTTGTTTTATTCAGGGGGGATAAACCCTACAACATATTTTTTTTTTTACATTTTTAGTATTTTTATTCCTTTAAAGGGACAGTAACACTTAATATGTATAAATATGTAAAAAATAATTATAGGGTTTATGCCCATGAGTAAAACAAGGGTACTCCCACTGCGAACAGATGTTTTATTCAAAAGTAATTGCAGTGCAAACTTGAATTACGGTATCTAAATGGCCTGAAATTTTGCAGTGACGTTGTTGCTATACCGTGGTCAGTTGACCATAAATCTCTATAGGATGTATAGCAACAGTCCCGCTCTAAAATTTCCTCCATTGAGATGCCACCTAAATAATTCAAGTTTGAGCTGCAATAACTTTTGAATAAAACAACTCTCCACAGTGGGAGTACCCTTGATTTACAAGTCCACAACATTTATATTTTTTAAGTTTAAGTGTTACTATCCCTTTAATAATAACCCCTCACATACCTTACTGTGGCCAGAAAATCCTAATGGTTCCTGTGAATTTTGTCTTTGCTCCTGTGTTCAATAGATATCATCTGCATTCAGTCTTGGATTGCAATCTGCAATCAGTCTTGGATGTGAGGTCCATGGTGTAGCAGAATGGCAGGGCAAATTCCCCACTGCACATGGCAAACATAACACTATAAGGATCAAAGGGATGTGCATGCATTGCGCTGCCGCTCTGGTCTATTAAGGGTTAAGTAGTCTCATGCATTCTGCCTATTTCAGTTTAAAAAAAAAAAAAAAAAAATCTTCCAGTAACTACTATGTCTGCCCCTGCAAACATGAGATCCAGGACTGATTGAAGATGTCATCACTTTAAAGGGATAGTAATACTTTGTTTTATCTTTATTTTATTTTGTAGGCATTAAAAAAACATGAAGAACGATATAAGTCTTATCTCTCAAACCTTTATGGTTTAAGAGATATTCACAAGCAAAGTATCCCCCCCCCCCTGTTCAGCCAGATCAGAAGGGAGGTGCCCAGGTAGACTGCAGAGAGGGACAATCTTCAATTAAGATAAGGGAAAAAGCTGAAAAACTTGTCAAGGGGGGAAGGGCTTTCATTGTTTTCATGCAAAGAAGATTGTCCCCTTCTGTTATCTGTCTGGTCTTACAACCAGATTCACATCTGAGAAGAGATGGCTTACACTAGGAAAAAGGGGCGGGGAAGGGAATCTTTGCTTGTGAATATCTCTTAAACCATAAAGTTTTGAGAGATAAGACTTATATCGTTCTTCATGTTTTTTTAATGCCTACAAAATAAAATAAAGCTAAAACGAAGTATTACTATCCCTTTAAAGGGATAGTAATGCTTGCTCTTAACAAACTTTAATATAGTAGATATTAAAAATAAAAATTCAGTGATGTACGTGTTGTCTCTCAAACTTGTATAGTGTGAGAGATATAAGCTTTCAAAGTTCCCTCCTCCCACCCCTTTCACGGACAGCGCTCTAGCTGACAGAAGGAGATTCTGGTCATGTGACTGGATGGCGGCTCTTCAGCAGAGCCAAAATAGCACTATCTAGAAAGAAATACTTAATTGGGGCAGTCTACAAAGTGTGCCTGGTTTGCAAGCACACTTTGTAGACAGTTCCAATTAAGTATTCCTTTCTAGATAGTGCTATTTAGGCTCTGCTGAAGAGCCGCCATCCAGTCGCACGATCAGAATCTCCTTCTGTCAGCTAGAGTGCTGACGTCTGTGACAGGGGCAGGAGGTGGGAACTTCGAAAGCTTATATCTCTTAAACTATACATGTTATTAATATTAAAGTTTGTTAAGAGCAAGCATTACTATCCCTTTAACAAAAACACAATGGACATATTGGTAGATGCCATCAGGATTTTCTGACCAAGGTAAGATAATTGGGGGCTGGGGTTTATTATTATTAGGCGTTGTTATTTCTCTTTGAAGAGCAAGCTTTTCAAATGTCATTACATGAGTTACAAAGAACACACAATGATTGTAAAGAAAAAGCGCTCCACAAATACGCAAAAATATGTCAGATAATATTGGTACACATATATCCAATGTCAATAAAATAAGTCAATAAGTCTTATCTGATGTAGAAGACATGAAGCTATTGATGATAGGATGGAAGTCAAAGATGAAAATGAAATCAGAATGAAGATGAAATGATGATAATAATGATGATGATAATGATGGATTCTAGCTACTCCCCAGTATTTGCAGCAGATGTGAGTTGTAAAAAGTGGCCTTGTCCACTTGTTGGGAAACAATGAACCTGTAGCAACTCAGAAGAACAGCGCAAAAATAACAAATGGGAGAGAGGAATAATCCATCTAAGCGTAGTAATTTATTGTAATAAGCAATATTAAAAACAAAAGATATTACACTCACATTTGCCCTACTTGGGCTTATTGCACATCAATGAATGTAACTCTCGATCGCCAAAGTTCTGTGATCTCCCGGTCTCTTGATGATCTCATCTGTTCCACAATGATCCTGAAAACGGACTCCACGGTTCTTTTTGGAACCAGTCCAGTACTTCGATGTATTAGGATTTCGCGGGAAACATAGAGAGGAGATGATATGGAGAAAACCACAGGAGGCTTTTAAAATAAATCCGTTGTCTATGATCCGTATAGATTGGCCCAAACGTTTTCGCAAATCACTGTCTGCTTCCTCAGGGGCATCAAACAGACTGTTGTTCACCACCGCTTTTAAATAGTTATCATCTAGTGTAAGCCATCTCTTCTCAGATGTGAATCTGGTTGTATGACAGGACAGATTTTAAAAAGCCTCCTGTGGTTTTCTCCATATCATCTCCTCTCTATGTTTCCCGCGAAATCCTAATACATCGAAGTACTGGACTGGTTCCAAAAAGAACCGTGGAGTCCGTTTTCAGGATCATTGTGGAACAGATGAGATCATCAAGAGACCGGGAGATCACAGAACTTTGGCGATCGAGAGTTACATTCATTGATGTGCAATAAGCCCAAGTAGGGCAAATGTGAGTGTAATATCTTTTGTTTTTAATATTGCTTATTACAATAAATTACTACGCTTAGATGGATTATTCCTCTCTCCCATTTGTTATTTTTGCGCTGTTCTTCTGAGTTGCTACAGGTTCATCATTACATGAGTTAATTGTTTTTTTAATCCATGGGCCATATTCTATTGCAGGAGATAAATGTTACCTCCTGTTTCATCAAATATTTTCTTATTGAAGTCTATGGGGAAAACTGGAGAGAAAAGCAATGTTAAAATTAGCACCTGTAACAGAATCTAACCCCATATCTGCTAATAAAATCCATGTCTCTATCCATGGAATACAAGAAAGTGGAGCCAAGAAAACCATAAATGTATGTGTTATTTGCAATTGCTGGTGTTTTGATGCAGGAAACACACTAATGCCTTTATGTTAAATAGCACATGTTCCTAAAGTAATGGCAAAGTTAACTGCTTTGCTCAACTGGGTTCAATCACTAATCTCTCAAAACAATGGATATTTTAGCCACACTCACTTTTCTGAAATACATTCGCTACAAAAAATTTCAGACATTCGCTTATTCATGAAAAACATGCACAATTCCTTGACGTTTTGGCACTAATCACTCTTCCATCAAAAGTACATTGAGGACCGATGGAACACATTTCTTACGTTCCACCCTAAGTTTCCAAATTCGGATCGTGAACCCATAAGGGAATCCACTCTTTCTCTGAGTAATGATCATACGGGTCATTGTACAAACCTTGTTAATTTGGACATTTCATCAATTTCTCTTGTTTCCTATAAGCTGGACATGCTGAGTTTTCCATACTGTATGTTTTATCATGTAGCCCATACACTATTCAGAGGTTCAACTTTCTTTGGTCTTTATACAGTTTACAAATCTTTATCCATATTGGACCAATGATATATGCAATAAAGAACACTGTAAGTACAACTGGGCATATGTATAAACAAAGTGGAGCAATTCTGAGGCAAAACTGTTAGACTGTTAGAGAGGTATCCAACACAATTATTTGTTCTGTATGGTGCAGTTGATTTAATACAGAATTGCTCCATGCATGTCCTCAATAAGACCATTTAGCACACACCTTAGTATAGGATGGCCCTGTCCAATGGGGTTAATGTATTTCAAAGTACAATGTTTATATATGTGTCTGTGTCCTACTAATAAACCTCTTAACTGTGTTAAGTATTATGTTGAATTGTCTTACCACATCTGACTCTAGGGACATCACAGTCAGCGTAGCTAGCTCTTGCCCCCTGCCTTCTCTTCATACTTTACATAGAGACTTGATACTAGCCACTGGGGATTTTACTGCTGCCAGCAAGTGACATACAAATCATTGTTTAACATAAATTTCCCTCAAATTAATCAAGTCAGCCAGATGCTACAGATATTTGTGCCTAGCTGCACTTCAGTGAGCTTCCCTGCTCCAAGGAAAGGAATAGGTGACAGCTTCATGAGTGTAATGTCACTCATTTCATTTCATACAGTGAATAACCACCTCCCACTACCACTGCAACCCAATTCCACAATTACTTTAAGAAAGATTGGCAAAATGACATGTCCCAAGCTGGCAACAAGACCTAGGGATTCAGATAAAAGTATATGGGCTTTTACTCCCTAAAACAGGAACAAACAATTGCACTGGTGGCAAGTTTATATACTGGTTTATATATATTGCTGTAATATAAACTTAATATTGGGGAAAAACAGCAAAGAAACAGAAATATATCCACAAGATAATCTTTAATAAAGATGGTTGAAAAATACTTGTCAGGCTATAGATCTCTATAAAGGTTAGGTTACAAATTAATATTCAGGGGTGCTGCTAGGTTTCCAAAGAACTCAGGCACGACTTGGACTTCCAGCTGTTGGAGACTATATCTCCCATCATCCCCAACAGCATTGCTTTCCAAGATTTCCTGCAGTAGCTAAGTCTTTCATATTCATATGTTGCCTGTAGCAGGTGTGTGATCTAACAATAGACTTGAATTTCCATCAACAAGAGTACTTTGCCACAAATCAAAAGACTTCCAGCTCAATCCAGATCAATGACAACATAAAAGGAAAAGTTACTTTCTCAAACATTGAGCTACAATGTCTAATCCATTAAAGAGAGCACAGTGAGAATGAGAGAGAAAAACATTTTCCATAATGCCTTTGTCTACTTCCCCATAATCCTTTTTACTTGTCCCATGGGTTAGGAGAGAGCCCAAAACTATGATAATACAACTACTCACTCAGGCAAAAGATGTAAAGAGCAGGGCACTTCCACTGTGTAATTATGTAATTGTATTATTCATACTGCCTGATGCATACTAACCGGCTTCCATGTCTCAACACTGGGGATTTATATAGCAATGGATCAGACTTCCTCACTTGCCAGTAAATCCCCCTCCTTATCTTATTGCTATTTCAATATTAATATGACTACCATTAGGCAGTTCTTCAAATTAGGGCTATTATCAAGTTATCCACCACTATGGTAATCTGCAAAATGATTTACTTAACCCCTTAAGAATCTTTGCAACTAGCATGGGTGATCTTTTTTTGCTTTAGGTACATTCTTGCAGAACCCATGTTTTACTGCAGATGTATGTTGCAGTGTGTTGGAGGCATCTTAGTACCCAAGGGATTAAAATATGATACCCCGTATATACCTCCTAATCATTTGTAATTGATCCAGGGGCATTTGAATACATGGATGCTTGACGGTAATCTCCTGTTTCAGAGGACCGCACCTTGATTTCCTCTTTTTCAGGAAGTAACCAGCTTAATCCTATGGTCCGATGGTTGGGAAGGAGTGAGGCTGTTCTGGGTGCACAACATATAGATGTGGCTGCCAGTATTTTTCCCATACATAGGAAGTAAAGAAAAGGAACAGCTAAGCTAAAAAGGATCCAAAATGTTGCCTATATTTGGGGGGCCTCCATTCACAATCTTCTCAGAGGCCTCAAGGGTTCTTAAAACTGACCTGAATGATTTTGTCTCTACCTGTTCTACATGGGAATCTTGAAAGATTAATCCTCATATTTTACTGAGAGCAAACAAAAAAAAGCCTGAATGTGCATTTATCAGTCCCAACAATGTCTACTTTAAGCAATTTGGAGATTGGGCAAACTGACCCGTTCAGTTGGAAAGGGGGCTGAACACAGCTCACAGGTACTGACATTACTGTGTTGTGCTTAGCCCCATAGGGTGCTTGGGTTGGATTATAAAAGCCATTCCTAGCATTCTAAGGTGAACTACAGGTTGCATCACATTTGACTTCTAACTGTGACACCATAGCAGGATTTGCAAGAGAATACCGAATGTCACTTTTCTGACCCCTATTCAACTACCCAACTTATTGGCTGGAACATACAATACAACTCTGCTTAATTTAGTAAATTTTCCCTAGAGTAGCAAATCTGCTGAAAAGACAAACAGCATGTGAAAGTTGCCCGTTAATACAGAGCAGTTTGCCTTTTGATATGCAATATTGTAAGTGAGAGAAAAATGTTCCACTTATCCTATATAATAATTCCCTAAAAAGTTTGTAACAACACAGCCATGTGCAGTAAAGACTGCTGCGCGTGCTGCAGTCATGCACAGTAGAGACTGCCCGTGAAGCAGCTGATATGGAGCGGGGCGCTCCAAAGTATCAGCCATGGAGCGAGCAGTCTCTACTGTGCATGACTGCCCCGTGACTTGGTGGCACTGTATCAGCCGTGGCATGGTCAGTTTCTACTGTGCATGACTGCCCCTCGACCGGCTGGCACTGTGGCCCGTGTACACGGGCTCTTCAACTAGTTTCTTATATTGTGCTAATTTCTGGGAGGTTTAGCTGTCTAATGAGGTAGACTTGATCCCAGAATTGTCATCTGGTGAATGTATATGATTATGCCAATGCAGCTCCATTGGCATTAGACTTCGAATGGCAGGGCTATGGTTCAGGAAATGCACTATAGAAATTGAGCACTGTAGGGTAAACTGGCAGACATATTCCACCATCATTAGGACTCTAGTGCCAGCAACAGAGGTGTAACTAGAAGTCATCGGGCCCTGCTGCAAAAATGTCCATGTCGCTCCCTGACTAGGGATGGACAAAAATTTTCACCTCAAACTGAAATCGTGAATAATGTGAATAATGTGAAAAGTGCCGTTTTTCCACTTTTTCCCGCCTTTTCCTCCCATTGAAATCCATGGGAAGAAAAGTTTTCTACAGCCATATAAAAGGCTGTCAGGCTCTCACAGCAGCCATTCTGTGTTTGTGAGAGGAGAGAGCAGCATGTTTTTTTAGCTAGAGGAGATAGGCAAATAAAGGGGAATTGAAGCTTAGTTTAGGAAGTAATTTAGGTAGGACATTTGTTCTCTGTACTAGGGGAGTCTGGGGGATAAGAAGGGAGGAAGGAGGTTGTCCCCCAAATACTCCAATATTCCATGTGACTAACAGGCAAGACACAGGCAACCTATTTGCTTGCTGATCTTGTTGTTATTGTCCCTGTGCTGGGTGGGGAAATCTGGGGAAAGACATTGTTGGTTTTCTTTTTCAGTTATAATTTTTTTTGGACAGACTGTGATAAGACAACAGGGTGGACAACTTAAAAAAAAATAAAAATAAAATAAAAAAAAATAAAAAAGAATAAAAAAACGGACAGCTGACTAGGAATAGGCAAGGCATCATACAGCTCCATCAGTTGTATTGTTTACTGTACAGTAAAAAAACACAGTGTAGTTGCGTAATGTCCAGCAAGTGCACAAGGGGAGGGGGAGGGGTGGAGCAGTGCAGGGATGTGAGAGTAAAGTAGTAGTTCAAAAACTGACTGCAGCAGTGGTTGCTGCAGAGTGTGCAATCAATGATGATGATCCTTCTAATCCAAGGGAGGATGCAGTTTGTCAAGGCCACAGCAAAACTAGTTCCAGCACCACCAGTGCCAGTAGAAATAAAGAACCATATAAGAAGAACACTGAAGACGACAATAAGTTGCATTCAAGTGTTGATGATGCTGGCAGTAGCATAACAGAGGAATGTGTAGCAGCTGAAGCACCTGCTGCATAAGATAGTGAGACAAACAAGCACCAAAACACCCATCCTCAAAGTAGTAGGGAACTTTGCTACAGTAAAAGTAAAAAGAAATTGTCTGAGACTAGACTTGTGCAATTCAGTTCGTCCAAATTCGGAATTCATCCATATTCGGGTCATTCGGTCGTCATTCGGGACTGCTGAAAGGCAAGGGGCATTCATTTTGTTCCCCCCGAATCCGAAAGGTACTGGGTCAGAAATTCATAAAAAAAATTCGGACATTCGGATGACGTTCTCCCCACATGCACTCTACTTTCCCTCTCTCTCTAGTCCAATGAGCTTGATGGGTGTTGGACTATTGACACGTCAGACACCCAAACAGCCTGCATTTCCTGTTAGTCCATTGTTGGAGCTCTGAGAAGAAGGAGATACTGCCAGTTGTTGTGTAGGCAAGCAGGTAGCATAGGCACTAGGCAGGCAGCCAGCATTTTTGCCACTGCAAGGGAGAGTCATCTTTGTTCCTGGGCAAAATATAAGGAATTTGCTTGAATAGTAGAGTGACACAGCCAGTCTCACATTTATTTTGGCAGTCCTATTGCCACTGCAAGGGAGAGTCATCTTTGTTTGTGGACAAAATATAAGGAATTTTTTTAATAGTAGAGTGACACAGCCAGTCTCACATTTATTTTGGCAGTCCTATTGCCACTGCAAGGGAGAATCATCTTTGTTCCTGGACAAAATATAAGGAATTTGTTTGAATAGTAGAGTGACACAGCCAGTCTCAAATTTATTTTGTCAGAAAAAAGGGAGGGGTAGACAGCATAGGGAAATATCCTCTAAGTGTAGTAAGTAGTAAAATAAAAGTATATATATATATATATATATATATATATATATATATATATAAAGTAGAAAAATTTTAATTTATTGATGGAGCACAAAACACAAATATAGAGTATATATAGAAAGTAGCAATAAGACATAGATATAGTGTATATAAAAGGCAGGGGTTAAAAATCCTCTAATAGATCAACAAGTATGTGTACAAGTATACACAGTGACTCAATAAGATAAGTCCAAGCATAAGAGTTTGAACATAAAGATATTATATTTGAATATCAAAGAATAAAGTGAATCAATCTGTGATGGATACACTGTAGGGGATGTACTAAAAATAAAGGACAACAGCGGGATGAAGTGGCAACTGATAGACAAGTACGTGATATATAGACATAAGGTATTATGATGCAGACCAACAGTAGCATATGAAACATCAACAAGAGTATAGACATCTGCTTACTAGATGTTTTCTTTATGCACAGTCCATAAAAAGGTCTCTGTATGAATCACCGTAGTCCCCACGTACTTACTCTGCCCTCCCGTTGTTCCGATTGAAGAATCCACTGCTTTGCGATGCCAGGTACTCCCCTCAGCGATCGATTCACCAGCCAGCTCGATAGAGTTTTCCTTTGGGAAATAGGAATGAACAGAATATGAATGGAAATAAGACTACCAATAAGAAAGAGGACAAAATACCTCATAATCTGGGTGCTAGACCAACAGCCAGAATAATTTTTTGTTCAAAGGTCCAAAAAAAATGATCCAAAATTGGGTAAAACAAGCCTGGAAGGATTATCAGGATCCACAAACAAAACCATCAAACAGAAGAAAAAGGGTAGAAAAACTTGGAGAGGAAAAAGGGCAAGGAAAAAGATTACCCAAAAGAAAATGCGAAGCAAAACAGATGAACAAAATAACAAAGGCATTTTCAACCTCTCAAGTTATTCACTAAATGCATCCAAAATTAATCTACTCAACAAGAGACTTAAATTTGCACCCACTAGTGGACCCAATCAGTTTGAACTTTTCATTGATCTTCAACAGTTTATAAGGAAACTCACTCTCAAACGCCACTTTGCTTGTCAAGAAATATTAGATACAGATAAAAAATCTAACGATTCGGAAGTACTTGCCGCCCTAGAGGAATTACTCGATGAAACGAATGACACTGCACTAAGGAACCAACCATGATACATACCACCTTTAAACCCATATCAAGATTTGATCCCTATCAATCAAGAGGTCCTTTCATTGAGGCATTTCTAGAGATGGTATCTAAGGATTTTAATGCCCTATTTGATACCCCTTGGAAATACAGATCTAATCTCACTAAAAAAGAAAGAGAGTCTACAACAATTAATGAATAACACCAATTTGATCATACGTGAGGCAGATAAGGGTGGCGGTATTGTATTACAGAACAAAGAAGACTATGTGAAAGAAGCAAATCGACTACTAGATGACCAAAATTTCTACCAAACATTATCTCATAACCCAACTACTATATTCCATAAACAATATCTGGAAATAATTAAATGGGGGAGAGATAATGCTATATTGAATCATCAGGAATACCTCATCCAAAAACCGCCATCTACTACCATTTGCCCAAAATCCACAAGGACTTGAATCACCCCCCTGGGCAACCAATAATATCTGGGGTCCAATCCCTGACTAGTAATCTGTCTCAATTTATTGATTTCTTTCTTCAACAACATGTTCAATCATTGAACTCATATACCAGGGATTCTATGCATGTTTTACAGAAGCTAAAGGAAATCAACTAGCATCCGAACTATACTTGGTTAACCTGTGATGTAAGTGCTCTGTACACCAGCATTCAACATCATCTAGGTCTAGAAACAGTCAAATACTATCTGGATAGAGACCTACAAATGTCCAGTTTACAAAAAACTTTATTCTGGATTCCGTACACTTTATCCTGACGCATAACAACTTTATTTTTCAAGACAAGCACTATCTTCAGATCTGTGGCACACCAATGGGGACAAGGTTTGCCCCCAGTTATGCAAATTTATTTATGGGTCACTGGGAAGAAATTCATTTGCTGACTACCGTAAAATCTCGGGTATAATACGCACATTTTTACCCCATTTCACCTTATGTGAAGTGGGGGGTGCGTATTATACATGAGTAAAAAAAAATTAAAGTAAAATAGTACGTCCAGCAACCTCTCTGGAGGCAGCGGGCGGCACCCCTGCGCTCACTGCCCGCTTCCTCTGTGCAGAAATACTGTATAAAAAAAATTAAATGCCCACTTTGATAACCAGGATTCCCCCTCTGTACTCATAAGCAGCCGTCAAGCAGAGACAGCGGGCGGCATTCTTGCACTAGCCGCCCGCTTCTTCCTCTCCCCGAACTCCTCTGAGCAGCCCTGTCAGGACCTACCATACATTGAGGAAGAAGAGATGGCTTACACTAGGTAAAAGGGGCTGGAGGGGGAAACTTTATCCTTCAATTACTCTTGAACCACAGCTCTGACAGTATTGAAATATCACTCTCTATGGCTCAAATACTATGAAGATTAATTGGAGCTGCTGTTTTTGTGAAACATTACTATCCCTTGAAGGATCACCCGAAGGCGGACGCAGATTATCGTAAGGGTTGTTCTCTTGCGCTGTTACCGACAGCTTCAGGACAGGTACTCTGTCTCAATATGATACTAGCAGTTCAGGAGATTCTTTCTTCCATATCCCGAGACCTAGACTGTGGAGTGGGTGCCTTACCTTGGGATCCGGAAATTAGTAGCCCTCTCCTGGCTATGCCTCGTTTGGGTTTTCACTGTATGTAATTACCTGTCTAGGAACAGAGGTTTCACACTGCGTAGTGTCTCCTGGCATGACTATCTATATCCCCTGCACCTCCTGTTCTGAGATGGATGCTACGCTGATACCTATGTTTGATTGTGACATGCTTACGGGCTGTACATTTTAAGGATGATACCAATATAGAGTGTCGAGAGACTATTTGTTTGGAACACACTGAACTGCATTCATACCACGAGATGGTGAGGTCACCTTCCTATGGTCTACTTTCCATGTCCACCCACATGGTATACCTGGACAGACCTAGAGAACTAAACTAGCATTTAAAGGATAACCTGATCTCCAGATTCAGTTCTGTGCATCTGATTGAGACAGGTGGATCCCTAGGGCCCAGGGGGCTAGCCCGTTTACTTCTTGTTTATATCTGGGTTGCTAATTCAGAGATGGTGGGAAATATTGCTGATTTCATGTTGTGTTGTATCCCCCTGTGGTATTGTCTGTTCTAACCGGACTAACTAATTTAAGTTTAAGTAAGTAGTTGTTATTTAAGTTTAAGTAAGTAGTTGTTCCTTTATTAAAAGCTCCGTGTATGCTCCTTTATATAGTATGCTTCTCTGGGACGTCATGACATGCCTGCCTCTTTGTGGAAGATGCTTGCTCTCTCATGGAAGTATATTTCTAGCATGTATATTTTGAAATTTGTTATTCCGCTGATATTCTGTGTATACTTGGGGCTTATCTTACATCTTAAGAGTTCTGCCCAGAGGTTATATATATATACTTGGTACGCAAGTTCAGATACTTGTTATTAGTATATGAGTACCTTTGATTGCCATACATGTATTGTCTAAAGGTATCAAAGTTAACTTTGAAACTCCATTAAGATATGTTACTTATCTTCCCACTCTCATTGCATATGTCCAGTCCACTGGTTTGTCCACCTAATGCTATGCTGACATACCTTCCCCCAGGTCCTTTGGTCACCACATGCTTGTTCCACAGAGATCCAGGCCTTGTCAGCCTGTTCCCTCTGTTCACTCTTATTCTTTAGTTAACATCTCCTCTCTATTTTCCGACTAGCAGATTTCGTACACCGTTATACCCTGACCTTTCTTTACTTTCCTGTCTCCTCTTCCTTCAGACTGCCCTGCTTTCTCAATCATCTGACCTTTCTCTTTCTACCCAAACGATCAGAGTATTCTAACCTGGATATTATCAGAACAGTCTATTTGTATTATTTGTAGTGGCTTCTATGGCAGGTTTACTGTTCTTTACGTCCTGTAATAAGGATTTGTGGGGCTGAATTATTTATACTCGCTGTCAAATTTGTACGAAAGAGGCATGGGCCCTGAAGCCTGTTGCCTTGTCCACGTTTTCTCTTCCTTCCTCTCTCTGCCCTCCTTTCCCCTTTGCTGCTCTGCTCTCACGCTGCCTAATATGGCTTTACACTGTTCCCCTTACCTGTTGTCTTCTTTTTTCATACCGTAGACAGTCTCTCACCTCTCTGTTGCTCAGGGAATTTGTACACCGTGACCTGATTACCTCGTACTACAATCTCAGCTTTAGAGGTATAGCTTTACTAGCTTTTTTATTGTCTAAAGATCTTATTTCAATCACTGAAGTGTAATAGCATTTACTTTAAAATAAGATGAAAATGTGATGCTTTATAAACTGCTTATGTTGTTTGGACATGTTCAACAAAAATGTATGTGTATATTACATTGCACTTACTGTTTGAGCTTTCTGTATTCTTAACATATCAATAAAGATTTTACAACACAAAAAAAAAAACAAGAAGGTGGACACACCCACCCTCAAAGCAAGAGATTTTCATTTCTTCAGAGAGAGATAACCCATCTATGTTTACAGGTATAGTAAAGAAGCAGAAGCAGATAACCTTGGTTCTGATATAGCCACAGTCCAGATTTTAATGAGCATAGAGAATTCAGTTTAAATGAATGAGTCACTGGATAACCCACCTAATTAAACATGTATATTCTTAAATCGTGTGATATTGTTTTCTGGGATTTTTTAAATTAGGTTTCATAATTCAAATTTCAAATCTAATCAAATCATTGCAGCTCTTAGAATAATTTATTCTAATAAGGAAATGAGCATGTAATGTATAAAGCACTGTCTTTAGGGCTGCTCTGGTTGAGAGAGTCCTCAAATGGACCTATCACTGCTTGCTTATCTGTGCCCCATAACTGGTTTACTGTGTTTTCACTAAATAAACATATACTGATTTCAATGTATACTGTTTTTCCAGAGCCCAGGATATAATCTAATTTGAAAAAATCCATGAGTGTGAAGAAAATCTATTTATAACTAGAACTACCTTTACCTTTAAGTACTATTCAGTTAAATTAGATTAACTAGATTACAACATTAAATTAGATTACAACATTAGGACTGTTGATAACACTCCATGTAACTACTTGTCAATTGCCAAGATGGATGGGAAAGCAAAGCACTTTGTGAGATCTTAATCTGTCTAGGTGAGAAAATCTATCGGTGAGAACCATGATGCAGAGCAGACATGCACAATGCTGGTCTTCAAGGGTCACAAGAGAGCAGGCTCTGAGCAGAGATGGGAAAATATATTCTGTTTCAGAAATGATTCATCATTGCTTTAGAAAAGTTTGGGAGTCAGTGAACTGGTTTGTTCTACCTAATTGAGATGGCACAATTAGGCTGCTCAGCTCATTAATAATTCATTAGGTTATTACAAGGCTGGATTTATATCCCAGGCACACCTAGGCAAGACACTCTAGCTATCCTTACCTCTGCCAATGGAAACAGCCCCGCTCCTCACATGACTTCCACCCCCAGTCTGAACCACTGTTTTCTGACACAGAAAATACCATTGTCCTAATAAAAGCATGAATTAATATATTTTTAACCCATTGGTTGCTCTGCATTGCATTCTAACTGTAAAGGTGTATAAAACTGGGCCAGGAACATTGAAATTGCTCTGGCAACACCCACAATTCAGAATATGTGTGTCGCCAGCACAGCTGAGAATTCCCTCAAAATTTGGATCTCTAAACAGCTGTCTACTTACCTACTTGCCTATTGGGAAATCTGATACTGGGTCATTAGGTGGACCTAATCCCCAGGATGTTTTAGATCATTGGAACTCCCTCTGTTCTCTGTTCCTGAAAATATACACTAGAAGACAATGAGGCTGATATACTAAGATGAAATAGAGTAATTCTGGAGCAAACCAATTGCACCAAAGGGAAAAATAAACATGTGAACATTACCAATGATTTAAAGGACAGTTATCACTCCAGTTGTGCCCTATTGAAAATTCTTCTATCAAGAGAGCAGACCTGCCCATAGAAGTCCTTTATCTTGCCATATTTTATGACTTACAAAAATGCTTTATGCTGAATCTATCTATGCCCACATAGCTGCATGTGGCTGCTTTCAAATGGGTATCACCTGCAGACTTCTATATAAATGGACTGATGGATATATTCCAGTTCTTGGTGATCCTACCCACTCACTGCAAGAGATCCCTATTTGAAAGCAGATCAGTTTGGCCAAAAGGGCATTAGATAGATTCTGTCTTTATTATAAAGCATTGTAAGCCATAAAAGATGGCAATATTTAATAGACAGGACTCGATTAAAATAGGATACCTCGGAGAGGTAAGTGACCAAATTGGCCAAATTATGTGCCAAAAACCCTAATTATTGAAACTAGAGTATTAATGTGCTGATATAGTTTATGTTATGAATGAATATGTTTATTTATATAGCACCACAAGTGTACGCAGCACTATACAATATACACACTGTTCTCATTTAGGTCATTTGTATGAAGCAGAGAAGGATTGTCTTCTGCTCTAGCTTCTTACTACATTTTCTCCCATTGGAAAATTACCAATTAAATGGTCTTTTAAACCTTAGAAATCTAAAGAAGTCTCAAACACAACTAACACATAAAAGTGAAATCAGTTGATATACCTTCAAATATCCTGTATTTCTAGGTTCCATCCATATACATTTGTTAGGCCCCGAAAATATAAATGTAAATTTGCTTTTTATACTCACACTGTTCAACTTCGACATTGTTTGGTTAATTGGATTAGTACTGTTTGTAATTAGAGATAGGAACTAAGACAGACATCCCTTTGCATGCAAGTGGGGTGGCCAGAACATTTCAAAGCAATGCGTTGCCCACCCTTCTGGCACTTAATGAGTTAAAGGGTCAATTTATAGAACTTACTCTGATGATTAAATAATCACAATTTATTGCAGTTCAAACTTGCGGATTAAAAAAAAAACAGACTTTAAAGGGATAGTAATACTTTGTTTTATCTTTATTTTATTTTATAGGCATTAAAAAACATGATATAAGTCTTATTTCTCAAACCTTTATGGTTTGAGAGATATTCACAAGCAAAGTTTCCCCGTCCCGCCCCTTTTACCTAGTGTAAGCCATCTCTTCTCAGATGTGGATTCTGGTTGTAAGACCAGACAGATAACAGCAGGGGACAATCTTCTTTCTATGACAACAATTAAAACCCTGCCCCCCTTGACAAGTTTTTCAGTTTTTTCCCTTATCTTAATTGAAGATTGTCCCTCTCTGCAGTCTACCTTGGCCTCTCCCTTCTGATCTGGCTGAACAGTGTTACATCAGTAAAATGGGCTGGAGGGGGAGACTTTGTCATTGAATTACTCTTGAACTACAACTCTGACAGAATTGAAATAACACTCTCCAAAGTCCAAATACTATGATGATTAATTAGAGCTGCTTTTATTATGAAACATTACTATCCCTTTAAGCAACAACACCAGCTGGTGCCCAAACTGATGTTTTATTTATAATGCACTCTATGGCAGAGCTTAGGTCATAGACTATGGTTCTCCAATGTAAGTAATAGGAACATCACCACCTGGTAACCACTATAATATTGTAGTTTAATGCAAATAAATAAATAAATAAATAAAAAAGGGATTTGAGTTGAATTAACATTTAGATGAAATATCCCATCAGTGGGAGTACCAGGAAAAGTCCTATAAAACATATTAAAGTTTACTGCTACTTTAACTTGATGATAAGTACTAATCACACTTGAAAATTCTACTTGGGGTTCCCACCAAGTCCTAGTTTCATCACAGCCTATGAGTGCTCAAGCAATGTGTAAATTAATGTCTATATTTCTGAAACTCAAAAGGTCATATGTGTAACACAAAAGTAGAGGAACTATGGGGAATGGAGCCCACGGAACGAAGTGTAGCTAAGGCACAGGGGGCTTGAGAGGGCCAGGCAGGCAGCAGGCAAGTGCGCAGGGGCTGCTGAGAAGGTGGTTTCCAGTCCTGCATTCATTTTGTAAAGTTGAAGTGTTCATGTCCTGTACCAAGATGGTGCATGGGCCATAGGGTCTGGTGGCTTGGTAGGAGGGGTTGGGATTGGGTGCTGTGTTTTCTTGCCAGATTGGAAGGCACAGTGTTGGTGGTGTGTCACTGCTGAGCAGGGTGCTTTCAGGGGGAAAAATGAGCTTCATGTGGATTGCTTTTCTTGTATATTGAGATGCAATAACTATGCATAAAATTTAGACTGAGCTGAGATTCTTTACACTATCTTTGAACAAGAACCACAGCTATGCGGGGAACATTGGACCGTATCATAGCAACATCAGCTTGAAACCTGAATCATTGTAACTGAGGTTGTCACATCTTGATTGCACCAGGGTGAAGATCATTTGCTCCCAGCTGTGATTTTAACAATCTGTCAACTGCAATACACAGTTTGCCCAACAGTTCTATGGCAAGAGCCTCATAGCACCTGCAAAAGGAAAATTCACAGGAACCCACACCACCACAGAAGAAAATAAAATATTATAGGTTTGATGATATTTTATTCCAAGATAGCTCAGTGCCCAGATTGAGCAATCCTCTTGCTACATGGTAGAGAATTAACCCTTTCAGTGCCAGAAGGTTATCCAGCACATTGCAGAACATAGTGTTTGATGAAATACGTGGCTTCAGGTTGGCTTCAAATATCACCTATATGACCAGGAAAGGAGCTGTACTAACATTACTGGGGGATTGTTAATTTAAAGAAGCTGTGTATCTCAAACAACATTTTTAATGGAAAATGCTATTCTTATTAATATTGTTTATTTGTTGAGCTACTCTGCAGCATTCTATAGAATAGGGGAGAGGGGGTCATGCAATGGCATACAGAAACAGGTAGAAACAAATGGTAGTAAGGCACTACTCACAAAAGCTTGCAATCTGCAGGGAATTTCATACACATAATGAGCAAATATTGCTTGAGTTGCAAGTAAGGATAAGTGCACACTTATGTAAATGTGTTCTGTTCTTAAGTCTTGTGTGTAAATCAGGAGAGAACAATATAAGACTGGTACTGGACTATATAACCCTTCATCCTTTGCCAGCCAAGGGCACACTGGGTTACAACTGTATGCATGGGAGCATGAGTGGAAGAAATTAGGAGTCATGTGATGTTGCCAATTTGTTGAAAAGGTTGCACTCTTCGGGGTTAATTGCATAGTTGTACATCATATAATCATGTAAGTATGTGGTTAAGTTCTATGAGTCTGATATAAAAAAATAAGAGGCTCTCTGTAATAATTCTATCTGAAAACGTAAGTGAATAAAGAATGCCCTATTACAACATATATCTTTAATCAAGTCAAATGAGTGTAAATATAATAATACAAAAATAAAAAGGCTGCTACAAACCCCAATCATATAAAACTAGTTTAAAAGCCTGTGTACGTGGGCCACAGTGCCACCCAGCAGCCTCAGCGAATTCGGACTGTAGTCCTCTCTGCGCACCTTCCTGGGACCAAGCGGTCCCAGAAAGGTGTGCAGAGAGGACTCCGGTCCGAATTCAGAGCACCCCACTCCGTATCAGCCGGGGCAAGTTCGGGCACATGACTGCAAATGAAAGCTTCTGACAATCATCCTAGCAAATCATTACATAGGATGATGTGAAAAACTAGAATGTATTTATATCAAAACATAAAATAATCAAAAAAATTCAACAATTGTGCATATAAATAATACAAATATATACATACAATGTGTTTATACTCTCACACACCCAAATGTTCTATACAAGTATTGGAAAATGTTCAAGTAGATATCTGCAAATGATCAATATGGTGATTACGTGCAAAAAAGTGAAAAAACCCCAAAAAATGCACTTAGTGTGATCTGTTACATATAAAACATATCCATATCCACAAATAAATATCAACAGAGTATACACCATATACTGAATCAGTGAATCAGGAAACAATCTGATCTATAAATAAGGAATGAGGGCACTTCTCAGGAGATATACTATATATTGAATCAATGAATCAAGAAATGGTCCAAATTGTCTATGGATGAAAACATTTCTCAGAATGCAGTCTTCAAAGCAGATAATTCTTAGTAGTGGTAAGGACCAAAGTTAATTCAGAAATACACTCAGTCTACATAAGTATGTTGCTCAAGACTCCAAATAGAAACAAAAGTGTCCCCCCAAAACATAGCCAAAGAGGTACTCACGAAGTTGCTCTGACCCAAGGAGTCTTCTAAAAGACTTTGGATAAAGGCAATCAGGGATAATTCTTAAACCATCCCTGCTCGGTCTCTCTGGTCCAAAGTCTTCTTGTAGATATACAAAGAAAGAAGGAGCAGTGCAGGGTATGTGGGAATAAAGTGGGAATTCAAAAACTGATTGCAGCAATGGTTGCTGCAGCATATGCAAAAAATTATGATCATCCCTCTACTCCTAGGGAGGATGCAGTTTGTCAAGGTCCCACCAAAAGTTCCACCAGCATCACCACTGCCACCAGCACCAGTACTATAAAAAAAAAATATAAGAAGAAGAAGATGACAATGAGTCGCATTCTAGTGCTGATGATAGAATACATACTGGATGAAGGCGTAGAAGCTTTACCAACTGCAGCATCTGACAGCAAGACACACAGCCACCAAAACCTCCATCCTCAAACTAGTAGTGAACTATGTGAAAGTAAAAAGAAATTCTTTGACACCTCTAAACGCTTAGAGGAATGTAAGGGTAGTTGTCAAGAAGCATCAGGCAATGCTGAGTATGACCTAATGATGACTGATAATGATTCAGATTCAGCATCCTCCTATTATTCAGATATAGATAAAGCTGAGAGCAAAAGAGATGATGACATGGCCATAACATTAGCTGAAATGCAAAGGTTCAATCTTCCACCACTATTTAGGAACACTGTGTCTGTCTATAAACTGTTTGAGAAAACCATTGGAAACTCAAATCCTGTACAAGCAAAGATGTCTAAAAATACATAGTCATCTTAGTGGTCATTAATAGCATTGTTACCACTTCTAACTCCAAGCCCCACTCAGCCACGAACACTTGTGTTGAGTAAACAGCAGCAACAACAGGTTATTAACATCCACAGCCTTAGCTATGATGAGTGCCTCTGCTGCTCCTGAAAGTGCTGCACATTTGACACTTAGTAGTAATAGTAGTAGCAGTAGAATTGCATCATCATCTAGCCCAAGTAGAAGTAGCAGCCCCTCAGGAACCCCATAGTCCATGAAGACCACAGTATGGAGATACTTCACTCACGATCCAAAAGTTAAGCATGTTGCTATCTGTTTGTGTACAAAGCACATGAGCAGGGGGAAAGCAGGCTCAAACCTAGAAACCTCCTTAATGAGATCTCACCTGAAACACACCACAGGTCTGACTGGGAAACATACCTCGAAAGTGTCACATGTGCAACAACTAGCAGCAGCAGACGCCCTCCAAAAAGTTCCCATGCTCTGGATGGCTGTGGGTTTGCGGTAGGAGATGACAAGAGTCATAGAGTGCCTACACATACCACCATCATCCCCACCACCTCCACTAGTGGAGTTGTACAGTTCTTCTACTATGTACTGCCATCCCACACTTACTAAGGTCTTAGAAAGATGTCAAAACCTGCACAAACATAATACAAACGTACAACTATGGAATAGTAAACTTGCCAAAATGTTGGCAGTTAAAGGGATAGTAACACTTCGTTTTAACTTTATTTTATTTTGTAGGCATTAAAAAACATGAAGAATGATATAAGTCTTATCTCTCAAACCTTTATGGTTTATGAGATATTCACAAGCAAAGTTTCCCCTCCCTCCCCTTTTACCTAGTGTAAGCCATCTCTTCTCAGATGTGAATCTGGTTGTATGACCAGACAGATAACAGAAGGGGACAATTTTCTTTGTATGAAAACAATGAAAACCCTTTCCCCCTTGACAAGTTTTTCAGCTTTTTCCCTTATCTTAATTAAAGATTGTCCCTCTCTGCAGTCTACCTGGGCACCTCCCTTCTGATCTGGTTGAACAGGGGGGGATACTTTGTTTGTGAATATCTCTTAAACCATAAAGGTCTGAGAGATAAGACTTATATCATTCTTCATGTTTTTTAATGCCTACAAAATAAAATAAAGTTAAAACGAAGTATTACTATCCCTTTAACATGCTACCCTTTTCTTTTGTTGAAAACAGAGGCTTTAATGAACTGATGTTATGTGTTGCTCTCAAGCCAAAGTCATTTTTTTAAGGATGGTTGTGCCAATGTTACATAAGCAGGGAGTGAGTGTTGTGGGCAAAGGACAAAGGCTAACAACCTTTTCAAGGCATATGTTGTTGTAGGACTCACAGCTATTTATTTCTCCACTTCAGCCCTTAGAAGAAAGAAGAAGTAATATTGTGATGGGAAATGTTGCAGTCATCAAAAACATGTGCAAAAATGTTAAACATTGTATCTACCACTCACCAAATTCAGGTGGAAAGGGTTTTCATTCACTTTTTAGTTTGTGCTCCATGAAAAAAATGAAAAATCCTTTTTTTTTGCTAAAAGTCATGCAGGAAAATGTTCTGACTTTTCATCTATCCCTAGTTATAATTTAAAGTATCTCCTGCTCTGCTTAACAAGAGATTTGTTAGTTTTCTGTAGTGCCTTGTGAGCCTACTTATATATGAATCAGCTGATTGGCAGATAGTCAATTATGGACTGCAAACAGATGGTCAGCAAGCCCATAGAAAGACAGAATTGACAGAGAAGTTGTTACATGTAACAGTTGCTTTGCTGGTCTTGAGAGTGTTTGTGAGGTGTGGTAGGGGATTTTTTAGGTTACAAAGCATTCAATATCACAACACAACAGATTGCAAATCCCCATAGCACTAAAAGTGTTTAAGAAGGGCTGGTGGTATTCTTGGTAATGAAGTCTGAGCATATTCTCTATACTCCTCCACTTGCCCTCCCTAACACATCACTAGCATTATGACTGCATAATAATGTATATTAAAGTGAGCCAGTGCAATAGATATCTTCCATGGACAAAATCACTTCAAATAAATTAGTAATAGCAGCATAAAACAAAGGCTGATAGTATTTGAATAAAAAGGCTCCACAATGTAAATAGGTATATTTTGTGATGGCCCACTTTAATATAAAATTGATTGAAGATCTTGGGATGCTTGCCTAAACTTGTGGTATTTGTTGGCCATAATAAGTCAGACACACAAGCTCTACGCACACAAGTAGGTAAACATAACATTTATCATTGTATTTTTACACTTATTAGGGTTATATAATCCTTAGTGCATACGGTGAAGTGTGTCATATTCTCCATGATGACATGACCTCCACGCATTGCCAGACACTTTGCCATTGCATTGACCCTTAGTGTATCCCGCCCCATGAGAAGGATCAAAAGAAATGGAGATACTGTGGAGTTGGTGTCTAGATATTTTATTACCGCAACTCTCATGCTCTTGTGCTCAGAGAGTATTTCCACACATAACTTTGCACTATGCTTTAAATGTAGTTTATTGGACACTAATAAGTGCTCTATTTAAGCCTTGCCCTTTAATTGCCTTATTGTGATGATTGAAATATATGGTTTATTTCTCTAAATGAGACAAGAAATTATAATAGGGTATAAACTTCAAGTGCCCAAACCTGTGTGTAGTGACATAAAGTTGCTAAGAGACTGCTGAAGGGAAAGCAGCATGGAGCTCAGTTCTATAAAATATGAATGTATTCATCTCAGGTATAAATTGCAGCTGATCTGCTTTATGAATTGTCTACAATATATAGTTATGTAGAAACAAAGAATTGCAAGGCAGGCAAGATACGCTTGGATCACTTTCATGGATTATTTCATTCTCTACTATGAAAGTCTTATTTTAGTGCTGCCAATGGATAAATGTAGATCACTGTCAAAACATTAATTTCCTGTTTCTGCTTTATTTTTTTTTTAAAAAAAGCATTTACTTTAGGAATTATTAATAAGTTTTAGTAATAAAGTGATATTTTCAGTAGTGCTGTACAAATTGCGTGAAAGGAATACACACCTTGATGAGGTGTATGAAAATGATGTAGAAAGATATATATGTCACCATTTTAACTTTAGGTATGACTAAAAGCATGTATGTGCACCTAAACATCACTGCTCTACTCCAAGTGCAAAAAGCATGTTTTATAACATCATAGTTAGGGTTTTGTCACTGTAAATTGTATTTCAGTTTTGCCACCATTTTAAGATAATTTTTTGAATGTAATACAGGGTTGTTGAAGTTCAGTCTGGCCAAGATTTAAAGATGTCCCTGACTTTGCAGTGGGGAGTTAATCGGTAACTCATTCATTTTGACTGACACACCAGTACCACGCCCATTGGCAGCCCTAGAAGACTGAACAAAACACACCTGGCCTAATTGGTAGGCCCCTATCTCTTAAATGCAGGACTAGTACATTGTTGGACTGACAGCTATTGGGAACTACAGCTCCCATCATCCCTAATTAGGCATTGGCGAGTTAGAGATTATTTGACTTGTAGTTGCTGACAGCTGGAGGTTCGACAATTGACTACCACACCTTAATGTAACCTTGAGAATGCCAAACGTCTTAAAATATATGTTTTATTACAATTAGAATAGATATATAAAAGTCAGGGCAATATCTATGTAAATACTTCTTTCAGTATGCACAAAAATAACATGTGATCACCTTAAATCATTTATTTATACATCTCTCTCATAGTGATTTAAAAATACAGCTCAAAACAAAATATTACATGATCTTGTTTTTGAGAGCTTACAAACTTTTGGAAGCAATAATAGAAGTGAAATAGGACAGATGGGAAGGGGACAATATTATACAAGCAGATGGCAAGACTGAGTAAAAGTCTGGTGCAATTTGGCCAATATTACGACTGATCCTTAATTAAATGTACATAAAATTGGGATTAGGAATAGCATAGGAATAACAGAGTATTCCAAATATGGGGTTGAGCACTGAGAAAGTATTTAAGGCCTGAGTGAAAGAAGTTAAGGTAGGAGGAGAGTGGTAGATCATAGGTAATGAATGTGCATGATTATGGGAGTACCTGGATGTGAGAGTAAAAATGTAGGGAAAGCCAGACGGATTTACGGTCACTTGCTATAAAACCTTTCTACGTTCTTTAACCCCACACTTGCTGGATGCATTCAACGCAATTCTCCAAGGACACCCTTTTCCAAAGCAGGCACTGGAAGCCCACATAGTTGTTATACCCAAACCATCAAAAGATCCATCCCAATGAGTTAATTACCACCTCATCTCATTGCTTAATGTAGACATAAAAATCTTTGCGAAGATCCTGGTGAAACGACTTAATTCCTTTCTGCCCAATCTGATCCACCCAGATCAGTCCGGCTTTGTCCCAGGTAGGGAGGCTCGCCACAATATCGCAACCACCATTTGATTAATAGACCGAGCCCATTCAACCTGTACCCCGGTCATCCTTCTGTCGACAGACGCTGAGAAGGCCTTTGACAGAGTGAACTGGATGTATCTGGAAGAAACTCTTGTCAATATAGGTTTAGGTCCCTGCGTGTTACAAGGTATCATGAGCCTATATTCCTGCCCTACTGCCAGGGTCTTGGTTAACGGTACCTTGTCGGAACCATTCGAAATCAGAAACGGTATGAGACAAGGTTGCCCTTTGTCCCTACTCATATTCATCCTCACCCTTGAGCCCCTCCTCAACCGAATCCGGATTAATCCTGACATTCCAGGAATAGATTCAGGTCCCCACACTTTTAAATTGGCGCCCTTTGCCGACAATGTTCTCATTTTTCTTGCTAACCCTGTAGCTTCCCTTCCACCACTTCTTGATGTCCTATCAGAGTACTTCTGTGTTTGCATGGCCCAAATTAACTATTCCAAGTCAGAGGTGCTTAATGTGTCCTTGGATCCTTTGACTTCTCAGCGTCTCCAATCCACATATGATTTCAAATGGGCTCAGTCGTGTATTAAGTACCTGGGAATTTACATCTCTAATTATCTTATTGACCTTCCAGATCTCAACTTAACTCCCCTCATTCAATCTATATCAATGGATTTGCAGTCATGGAACTCCTTATATGTATCCTGGTTGGGCAGAGTTAACTTTATCAAAATGATGATTCTCCCTAAAGTATTATTCCAACTTAACGCCCTTCTTATACACATCCCTAAACACTTTCTTTCAGAGGCTGATCTGCCGATTTGTATGGGCTCAGAAAAAGTCCAGAATTCAACTTGGTATTCTTTGTGAAAAACCTTCATGGGGTGGCTTGGGTTTGCCTGACATTCATAAATATTACAAAAGAAGATAAGCTCATAGCGCTAACTCTTATAATATATACATGAAAAAATTATTTCAAAAGTGATAATTAAGGACTGGCATCTGGATAGCAGCAAGAGACAAGAGGGCTCCCCAGAACCCCCAAACATTGGGTTTCACCCCAAAGTACACAAACAAAATGAAAAAATGACCCTGCGCTCTTCCAAGCCAGAATATATACATGTGCCCTGTCTAGATGCGTTTCCTTATAACATCTGATTAGCCCCTTTATCAAATTATTGAAAAAATATTTTAATTGAAAAAATGTTTTTTTTTTTTTTGTCTAATTTAGATAGGGTATATAGGTGTAATAGAGTAGGTACTTGCCAGATTTGAGGTACCTTGGCGAGGTTGGTAAGCTTAACATCTCATGGCCATTGGATGGACAAAATCCTCATATTTTAATATAGTTATTATAAATGCACTAGACAGGGCACATGTATAAATATTACAAGGCTGCTGCGGTGGCTAAAATCTTCGACTTCCGAGGGCCGGCCCCTAAACACTGGACTAACTCACTGGTGCATGTTCTAGGCCACACTGACTGTATCCAGTTTCTTTGGTCTGATCCAGCTAAGTATGCATCCACTTGCGGTAAACACATAATTCTCGGACACATTTTGAGTTTGTGGCAGGACCCGAACAAACGGTTTTCTCTTGCCCCCCCCTCCGTCACCCTTACTATCTTTCCTCGGGTCTCCAGACTTCACACCGGGCAGAAACCGGGGGAATTTTACCTATTGGATACAGTATGACCTAATCACCGCTAGTTCACTATCCAACTCCGCATTTTTTTTTACTAAGAATCAGTTACAATTAGCGATGGGAGGTAAGGAAATACCCTGGTGGCTTTAGCTACAGGTTCATCATTGGTAGCACTCCTTGACCAAACCATATCTCGACCCACCACTGTTTTCGAAAAGAAACTGTCTGACCACTCACAAAAGATTAGACCTCTCTCTTTCTGTTACTCCCTCTTGCAGCTCACCCAGACCAACAGGAAGCACTCTCACCTGTTGAAATGGGAATCTGACTTCGCCTTAACTTTGGAAACTGACCAGTGGGAGGCTATTTTTTCAACTAATTTTTCTACATTTCAGAATGTCCACTTTAGGGAGGTTAATTACAAACTTCTGACTAGATGGTATAGGGCCCCCACTCAAATCTTTTCCTTCTTTCCTGACACTTCACAGGACTGCTGGAGATGCCGAAATCATCCGGGTACAATACTCCACATATGGTGGACTTGCCCCCTTATTGTTCCCTTCTGGCAAGAAGTAACACAAACCATTACTAGGAGACTTCATACTCCTATACCTCTTGACCCATGGCTCTGCCTGTTTTACTTCAAAGACCATCTTACCACCTACATTCCTCGAGTGGTGTGGAGCATTTTGCCTCTTCTTCTGACATCTGCCAAGGCCCTGATCCCTCTTCTCCGGAAGCAGAGGGAACCCCCATCTACTGCCCTTTGGCTGCCAAATCTGGACCACATTACCACATTGGAATGCTATCATACACTAGCCTCAGGTACTTTGAGTGATTTTGAGAACTCGTGGTCGCAGTGGATTTCCTCAGACCCATGAGAGCAGCCTATTTACATATCTTACCGTGCTTCATCCTTCCGAATTTGGACCTTTGGACACTGTTGTTGGCAGTTGAACGACTCTGAGATCGTCCTATGGCTGGCATTTGCTGTTGTCATGTGGCGGGGGTACCTGACTGGACGGGGGCGGCGAGAGGGTTATGATTTCATTTTTTTTTTCCTTCCCACCTCCCTCCTCTCCTCCTCATACACTTTCACATTTAGATATCCGAATTACTAGCAGATGCTGCTAGACTGTCACTTTTGAACATTCATACTCACTCTGTTAGTATCTCTGCCTTCCAGACGACTATATCTTCATCTAAACTGACCTTTAATAGAATGCATTAAATCTCTTGCTCCGATTTCAATCCTATTCACCGATGTTAAAGGATATATGTTGTATGTATATGTGTAACGTTCAATGAGTTACTTCAATTATCTACCATGTACTTGTTTGTATTCTGCTTGTATATTCTTCAATAAAGATTTTACTAAAAAAAAAAAAAAAAAAGAAAAATGGTACAACTATGATTTTCTCTATTTACATAGTTATGAGGATAGCGTACTAAGACCTGGTATAATTCTGGATTAAACTAGCTGCACCATGGAGGATAAACATTCTTCAAAGTCCGTTTATTTAAATGTGGTTTTTAACCAATTGAATGATAGAGAGGTCATCAAATGCTTTTGACCTCTAGAAAACCAAGGGGTTAAATATACGTGGAAATGTTTATCTGTGTCCTCTGGTACAGTTAGATTGTCTCAGAATTGCTCCACTTCCTGGGTATATATAACTGAGAACATCTTCCCCTTGAGCCCCCAGAGAGGGCTCATGTGCTGCTGACAAGGGGGATGTCACTGACATGACTCGTGTCATAAGGGGTCAGAGCTTAATCAGGTGGGTAGGGCTTACTCATCTATGGTCGTATAGTGGGAAGGAAGTGGGTGGGAAGAACAGTGTGGAAGGAGGAGAAGTGGGTGGGAAGTGGGAAGAAAAGGATGGGAAGATAAGGAACTCAGCACTGCTGAGTATCAGCCTTTGTCCCCGGAAATACGTTCATTCAGTTCGAATACCTGAGTCTCCAGGGCAGATCCAGAGAGTTTCTAGGTATGCCTGTTAGTAATATTAACTTCATGGAAAATATAATTACATGCTCCTCCTTTACATTCAAAGTCACTTACCACAGCTTTTTATAACTTTGGGACATATTAATCTAAGTTCAGACTGTCAGATACTGGAATACATTTTAAGACCCTATACTTGCATAACATTAATTTGCAAAGCTACATGTACCTTTCCTTGATGCCACTTGTGCCAAGGAGACGGCAATAGAGCAGTCTCTGGGGTTTTTGCTGTGTTAATTTCCTCTATACCCTATTAAAGTCTATGTATTTAACAAGGGAAAGGAGTGATTTAATGCCATTTCCCTGTTCATTCCATGGAGCTGTGTGTGGAACTTACCGATACTCTCTATTGCATACTGTGACGTGCAGTCACTGGTGATGGAGTCCAATGTCACTTGAGTTGCAATCCTGGGGCAAGTAAACTACACCAAAGGGAACAATAAATGTACCATTTATTTAAAAGGGGCTTTAAACATCTTGAATGCTAGAGAGGTCTAAAATGCATTGCAGAACAATTTACTGAAGACCTCTCTAGGATTCAAGAGGTTAAAAGCCCAATTTGAATGAATCAGACTTTTTGAGAATGTTTGTTCGTCTCCTATGGCGTAGTTGGCTTGCTGTAGAATTACCTCAGGTCTATTTATTACGGTTTAAAAAATCTCCACATGCATTGAAATAGAAGGAGCTGTCAGCTGCCCTTCTCACAGATTTTAAATCTCAGTCATACAAGACAGACTGTCACAGTCACTTAGGTTCACACATGTCATGGGTGATTTGCTTTTCATACGCATGTTCATGCTCAGCTTAACAGCTCAAATAACCTCCTGGCTGAATCAACAGGGAATAAGATGATTCTGGGACCTTTACGTGCAGTTAGCTGAAATTACATATAAATTGCTTTAACCTCTCATGTGTGGCATGTATAAGAGAGTTACTCTCAAACATATTCGGTAAATTTACCCACGAAATGCTGTGGAAATGAAATGGAAAAGAAACATTAAAGAAAATGCTATGGAACTAGGTAGATCAATTTTTATGCATACATTTGATGCAGTATTTATGTCAAGAAATTATTCTAAGCTAAATAACACTTGTCCCTAATGCATGTCTCTTAATCAGCCTTTTGTGAGATATGAGTACTTCTTAGCACAAGAGTCTCATCAAGTTATTTAAAATAAAGAAAATTTCCTTACCTCAGAGTATTGAACTCATCAGGGGTGATGTACTAATAGAATTCCATGCTACACTGGGCACTGGAGTTGATTTTCTAGTGTTAGGCCTGCCTAATGTTAGTTTACTCATCTATGCCAATAATTCTCCCCTTCATGCTGCTTTAACAAAGTGGAGGGTAAGTATGTGAGTGTATGGACATGTGACTGGAAATACGCATCAGTCTTGCTCCACCAATAGGTTGATGCTGATCTGGACAAACGTGTTATTCAGAGATGCTCAGCTAGGCTTATAAGCCTGCAAGGGTATACAAACAGCTAATTAGGACTGGTGTTTTATGCCCATGGTAAAATCTCTTCTAACTCACAATTGATATACACAGAGAAAAAATATTCTGAAGCATATCATTTTAGTCCTGCCAAAATTATAGTCCAGCTATTAAATGCCAGACAATTCCTCTTTGAACAAGAGAAGCAGCCAACTCCAGACACACATTTCAGCATTATGAAGCCTCATCATTGAGGTGCAGCTGTTCCCTCTAGGCACCTGTGTGCTTTTGAGATGGTATTTGCTGCATTTTGCAAGAATGGTGGGGACAATGTATGAATTCACCTCTACCTCAGGGTATGCACTAGAGCATACAAATGCATTTATGCATACAACATTGTTAAGGCTTTAATGCCAGCACACCCCAAATGCCTCCAATGTTTGACCCCCAGGTTAAATGTGGCCCTTCTAACCCAGGATATGGTCCATTTTTCTCTAGAGTACATTTCAAGAAAAGTTGTCTGTTACATTCCCATTGATCTGATCAAAATCAGACAATGGTTCCTTTTGTACCTTGGTTTATACCTGGATTTCTACTGATGCTTTGCCCTGGAGGAGGTGTGGGGCTCTCAGACTTCTGGGGTAAGTAGCTTGGTTCATAGATTAGAAGGGGAGGTAGATAGATCATAGGCTACTGTTTGGGGTAAGACTTAGTTAGTGTAGTACTTAAGAGGTTATGTTACATTAAAATGGACAGGTCACTACAATGGATGTGTTATTTGGCTATTAAAATACATTTACAACTTTTTTAAAATGTACTTTGGTAATATATATGTGGCTTTTATGTCCGTAATAAAAATGTTAAAAAAAAAACAAAAAACAATATCACTAAGCATATAAATACATATTTGCATGAATAAAGTTCATTAAAGTGGACCCAGCAAACCTAATAGAATTTCAGGTTTTTTTACAAAAAAATTAACACCTTTGTACATGTTACACTACTCATTTTGTGTAAAATATATAGTTTTTGAGAAATTATCCTTTATCCCTTTCAGTGCCACAAGATTATACAATGTATTGCGGTGCAATGCATTAGGTACCCATCTGGCACTGAAAGGGTTATATTTGGGTGGCTCAGACTGGCACTTTATGCCAATTCACTGCAGAGTATGTTAATAATTTCTGTTAAAGGCCAAATGTATCTCTCATAGTTCTATGACAAATGGCACCAGAGAGTGAGCTCTATCTAGATTAATATATTGCACAGTGTGCGGTAATATTCACCCAGCACAGAGACTCAGAAACTAGTTAGAGAGCGCCACACTGTGCCACCAACATCATTTCTCAAACAATGACTTATATTGAAGACAAACTGATAAATGCACATATTGCGAGTTTTATTTCTCTTTGAAATTAGATAAACTTACTATACACTTTTTTTCTCATTTCTATTGTATTACTGATAAAAAAATAAATAAATGGCCATGTCAGTCCATGGAACACTCACTGGAAAAACAGACAACTTGCCTGGGTGCCAGGCTCCAAGGATAGCAGGATACAACAGATGAGGAAAAGAAACACACTCACAGGACCTTTTGAAGCTGCAATAAAGAATCTTTAAAAAGACCCAACCTAGTGTTGAAATGTCGATTCAATAAATCAGCACTTTATTGCAACTTCAAAAGGTCCTGTGAGTGTGTTTATTTTCCTCATCTGTTATATATATATATATATATATATATATATATATATATGTATATATATATCATTATAGTTTATGGATTTAATCTTGCTTGTATCCCATGCTAACCATCTATCTCTCTCTCTTTGCTTTCTAAATTATCTGTCATGTATGTTTCAGTCCTAGCAACATATTACTACAAGTAAACCCTGGAAATCCCAATCTAAACTTATAATGATAATATCCTACTTCTAGCCTATTCTGCTAGTTTTCTGAAATTGTGCATACATTTTCCAGGCTTCTACACATACTGACATTACTAAAGCAATTTCCTGCTCCGCATACCTCACTCTAAAACTGAAAAAACAGATTGCTACTTTTCTAATAGCTTTTAATAATATCACAGCTATAAGATCTGTTCCTAGTAACAAATATTTCAATATGTAGATGCTGTGCTTGCTGTGTGTTAAAACCTTTTACTATCTATAAAAGGGTATTTTAGACCAGGAATAGTAAATTATTTGCTTTTTCGGTATGATGGGAATTTTGGCCCCCACCAGCTGGAGGTCCAAAAAGTGACTATCACTGCTTAAAACCTACTTAAAAAATGTGTGTCTCCATGTGCCAAGAATTTGGAGTCTTAAAAGATTTGTAAATTTAATTTGTTCATTTGAAGATTGACTACTCGCCTTTGTCACTTTGACAATAATTTGCAATCTTCAAGAAATTACTATTCCTCTAAGCCTTTGATCAGTCATTGCCTGGTAAATGCCTGGTGGTGACATCTTCATTTGTTTACATATATTTTGCTCCTGAAGAAATAACCTAGGTGTTATGAAACTAGATGAGCCATTGTTTATGTTGTTTTATAATACAAATCATTACAATAAATTCATCCTTATTTTGATTTTTTTTTATAATAGGAGGTATTTTTATGTATTGATACACGGATCTACTTTACATCACAACACAGATCTCTACACCGGGAAATGACCGAGTGTGGGCAGTTTTGGATGTTATAAAACCCTCATATGCCATCTAAGTCCTGGAAGAGTTCATTAAACTTCCCAGGCAGAATGCGAATTGTGAGTATCTAATTTATTTTCTTTTGTCTACACAGGGATCTCCACATTCAATTGTGACTAGATTTGGATTCCCACTACTGCAACATTGCACTCTGGAAGCTGAGTGTGGGCTTCAAGCTTTCAAGCACAACATTGCAATAGTGATTGATTTGTCCTTTGAAGAACTTCTCATTCTGTTGAATATTGTACCGTCAGTGTATAATTGAATTTACATGCAAGAAGATTGAACTTTTTTAGAAGATTTATTGTATTGAAATATACAGACTTTGACATTTAATCTTACAATTATTTCCATACAGATTATGCTATGTAATTATTTTTTCTTTTTCATGTTTTTATCGAGTGTATAACCACAAGAAACACAGTGATTTCCACAATCCTGTTTTTCAATCTCTGTAAGTAATAATATCTTATTTATTGTTATGTTTTTGAAATATATTGTGTGCCTTTTCTATATTCCTGTACATCTATAGATTAGAGATAAAGAATTTGGATAGATTAGATCTACATTGTAACACATCATCTCACTTCTAATATTAGTTTATACTATAACACTCGCCTATTTATTTACTTCATCTTTCATTTGTTGCTCTCTCACTTTCTCCCTATCTCTCACTTTGTTTTTTTCTCTTTCAAGTTCTCTCTTTCTAAGCCTGTCTCACATTCACTATGTCTCCTGCCCAGTCTGTCTTGTGCTCTTACGTTCTCTCATTCTGCCCTGACATTGTAGTATTGAAATTGAGATACATCTTGAGTACAGTTTCCTGTAATTTTGATTTTTACATACCAGTGATTTGGTAGAAGGTTTTTTCCCCTCTGGGCATCCCTTGCTTCACTATAAACAGCTGGACCAAATCTTAATTAAACCTAAACCACCTTCTCCTCTACTTCTGCTCTTTCTGTCTACTATCTTCCTTTTCCCTTTTCTATTTTTGTTCTCACATCTCTCCTCTTCTCATATCTCAGTTTTGAAGTTACAGGTACCCTCTTTACTCCTTTCTTTTTATTGGCTCTCTCAATATCATGACTTTCCATATACTTCTCAGCACGCCTCTTCATCCCTCCATTGCTACAAATGTACACTGAAGATACTTATTCTTGTCTGTCTACATTAATCTACACCAATGCATATTTTAGGTCACTTCCCACAGCTTAAAATATAGCACCATAGCTGACTCTGTACCACTGATTTGTACAGAGGCAAAATTATGTTATCCAGTCTTGCTTCAGTACCACTTTTTATGCAAGACAAGATAAAGATGTGAACCTGGATTCCTTGCTTATTTCCTCTCCTGACAGTATAGGTAACAACTCTTTTTCTTGTGATCAGGTCTCAGTAGTACTTAAGGCAAATTATACTAGGCTGTCAAAAAAGTTGTCAGTACCGGACTTTGTCCTGGCTGTCAGCCTGTATAGGAATGTGATCTGTTAGGCTCATCCTCATCGGTGAAAGAAAGTAGATCACTGTTTTTACTTGGGATATGACTGTGGTCATAAATATGGTGGTTTTACTTTTTATGACTATCATCTGTCAAAAGTCACTGCTGCCCTGGCACAGTTTAACTTTGTTACCGATTGAAGCCAGTTGGATAGGTAGTTGTTCTGCTACCATTTTGCAGGTCTGAGGGCTCCGTCTTGTCTGGTATGCCAGTCCACTGAAAATACCAGTAATTTCTGTCCCTCAGAGTCAACCCTCCTACTGCTAGTCAGAGTTCATCACCTGCTCCCGTTACTCCCCTGCCAACCCATGCTGCTAAAGACTGTGGACCAGCTGGGTAGGCCAATTGCTTACCTAGACAAGTCATATATATAACTATTTTAATATGATAGATTGTGCTTTCCGCTCCTGTTGATTTCGTGTTGTATAACACTTCCTCAGGGATGCAATAGAATCTATTGCATCCCTGAGGAAGTGTTATACAACACGAAACGCGTTGGAGAGATAGGGGGCCCCCATATCATATGGACTTTATTTACTGAGACCTGGTGACAGCGTTTATTATACAGAAGCATTACGATACATCTTACTACAGCATTTGCATGTTGATTTCGGCTGAGATTGCCAGATCGGAGCCAGCAGAGTAATTGCATAGCTAACAGCTGTGAAGCCTATGGTTGACCGCATCAAACTGCCCGCAGAAGAGGTTTAGAATACGCAGCTTTATCGAGGATCCAGTTGGAAGTGATACTTTGAGGGTTGACCCATTATTGGAAGAATTACAACCGACCCTCTTCCATTGTATACTGATGTTCTTCAGGCTGCTGAATAGCCCTTCCGGTGGTCGGGAGTGAGTAAGCTTGCGGAATTGTAACAGAGGTACTTCAGCTCTCTTCCCCATTGCTGGGGGGAGAGTGTAGACTGTGTTATTGCTACATTTACTGGCTCTCAGCGGTTATTTTGTATCTGGCTGGACCTTTACATCTTGCTACATTAGATACTATTACATACCAGTCATCGCTGTTACAATAGGTCTCTTGATTGGGAAATTGATTTTTCTTGTATGCGCATTTATCTATTTGATTTTTTGTTGATTTTTTGCTATTTTATATATATATCTATTTATTTTATTATATACTGGCTCTTGAGCTCAGATCCAGTATATTGTTTATATATATTGTTTTACATATTGTATGGGGGTCTAGATAGGTGTCTAGCATAATAAACAATATTTGATATTTTGATGTTTTATATTCAGGTGTATTTTATTATTATGGGAGGTATGATTTAACGCTCTCCTTATTTGGATATTTTCTATAGTACTTGTTTTTGCCCTTAGCACTAGAGGGCTATAGGATTGCAGCGATAAACATACCTTGTACATTATTACTTTTAGTATTCATCCTTTACGTAGTAGGATCATAGTGGGCGCCATTTCCCAGTATTGGGACCGATTTATTGGTTGTTTATATATATATATATATATATATATATATATATATATTTCATATGTTTAACTAAACTCTGTTTTTTATTCTGTTGAATGGTGGCCAATCTACAATGTTACTCCATTACTTGGAAGATTTCCTCACCATTGAACCCCTGTGTACTGTCCCTACTAGTTCAAGTAAACTTAATGAACTGTTTGAGGATATCCATATACCCGTTGCCATGGATGAAACCATTGGCTCAGGTACCAGTTTATGTTTTCTGAACATCCACTTGCACTCTAATCTGATGGGGGCTAGCTTACCCTTGGATAAGCTACTTTGAATTTAGGAGATAATTCATTATTTTCCCTTCTAACCAGTTCTGTGAGAAAGTAGAGCTTCAATCACTACTTGGCATGTTGAATAATTCCTCAGGGTTGATGTCTTATATCACACCTCTTGGCTCGATTGTCTGGTAAGTTGGGTTCTTATAGTGCCATTCAGTTAGAGGTGGCAGTGAGATCCAATTTGGCAATGTGATCAAGGCTTTTGAGGAGCTGGAATAGCCGTTCTATGTTTAACGCTCATGCCACCCTCTCACCCATTTCTGTTTTCACTGATACAGCAGCTTCTTTAGGGTTTGCGTAATTTACAAGGATCTTTGGATGGTGGAGATATGGCCTTTGGCGGTTTAGGCCATTCTGAAGTTTGACCTAACCTTGGCTTTGTTCGAATTATATCACATTGAGGCACCGGCTGCCATCTGGAGTCATTGGTGGATAGGTCATACAATGTTTTTTTCTACCGACAATAAAACTATAGCTCACAAGGCTAGATCCTCCTCCACCATCATTATGCCTTTTCTTTGGGGGTTGACATGGTTATCTCTGCCCAATAAAGTTAGGCAGGCTTTTCAGGTCTTAGTGGTATAACACTGTATGCAGCAATGTTGCAGCAAGTTTCCTTCTTTTCTATCTCTTTTTGCCCTCTTCCAGGATTGCTTATCATGTCAGATCATGTCAGATATGCTTTCTATGTGATCTTACCCTTTAGCCTTTTCCACATTGTGCCTGACCATCGTACGTTTAGTAGTAGGGATGGGTGAAAGTTGTTACCATGTTCCACGAAAAACCACGTTGCTGTCCGCTTTTTCTGGGAAAATCTGTTTTAAAACTAGCAATTCAAACTTTATAATTTCCGCCCATTGGCCAAAATATTTGGTCATTTTTTCAATGGCTAGAAAGTTTCTGCCCACTGGTTTTCGCCTTTTTGGTATAAAAACATGACGTATTTGTAGAAATCAAACACAATAGAAGCAGCTACAGAGTGAGGTAGATGTGCTGTGCTGTTCTGCTGTGATATTTTGGCAAAATTGAGGCAGGAGAGGCTCATAGTGACTGCTATCACTATGAGCAGGTTGAAAAATAATCAATGGAAGAGCTGGAAGGACCATTATCTGTCCACTGAGTCTGAGGAGGAGGAGGAAATGAGTACTACTGACCTAATGCCCAGTCCCCCTAAATCACCACAAGGGATCTTGGGGAATTTAATGGAAAGGCAGGGAGAAAAGGGAATGGGAAGGAGGGAGAAAAGGGAATGGGAAGGGAGGGAGAAAAGTGTAGTACTGGTGAGAGCAAGACAGGTCAGCTGCCTGTGCCTACTGCTAGACGTGCTGCCTTTGCTGCCACTGTTGCTACCCCTGTTGAAATCAGTGCTGTGCCTACTGCCAGTCCTGAACTTGCTGCCCCCAATACTGTGCTTGCTGTCAGACTTGCTTCCTATGTTGCCAGTGCCACCAGTGCTGTGCCTGCTGCCAGTGTTAAAGCTGCTGCCACCAGTTTTGAAGCTGCTAGTGTGTGTTGTAGAGGGGAAAGAGAAGATGATTCCAAGTGTTACAGCAGGGGACCCTAAGTCACACTTGCCATCCCCGAGCAGTCCCGCCAGCGCTAGTACTACTACTACTAAGAAGGAGCAGCTGCTTGTTAGTGTTAGGAGTAAATACTTATCAGTATCCTCATATTACTAGTGACTGTGGGAGAAAGGCTCTGCGGCTGAACTTGATGTGTGTGGTGTTAGTAATAACAATGATGGCTAAGCAGCCAGTGGTACTAGTGTTAGGCGAGTGGTAGGGAAGCATTTGAGAGCATCCAGACTAGTGGTCAAGGGAGCCCACACCATTCCCCTGGCTCTGGAAGTCCCCTTCCCTTCACTACAGTGTTCAAGCTCAACATGATCCTTATGAAGCCAGAACTGGTGTTGGGGGAGAGCAGGCTTAGAATTAATACCACCACCAGCAGAACAGATGAGCTGACTGTGCCTGCTGCTAGTGCTGCCAGTATTCCTTCTTCACATCAAAAAGAAATGACAAGTGTGACATTAGGGGACCCTCTGTCACTTTGCTCATCACCTCCTCCAAATAGCTGTGAGATGTCTGTAATAGAGCAGCAGCACGTAGGGACTAGTGGTGGTGGTGGTGTTGGATAAGCTGGGGTGGAAGAGACATTGATGGCCTTTTTAGCAGAAACTGAGAAGGAATGGGAGACAGGGATGAGGATGGGCATCACAACCACCAGCAGTATGCTTTTGGAATTTGCAGAGTTTGCTACTGCGCTAAATCCAGTTGCTGCTGAGAAGCAAGGGCCGCATGATGCTGAGGAGTAGGCTAGTGTGCCACAGACAACCGTGGACACAGTGGGAATGGGGTCAACAAGTGAAGCGGGACTAGGACAGGTTCCACTTGCCAGTGGCAGCAATTCTTCTGGTTCTAGTTGCAGTGCTGAATCTGAGGCAGTAGCAGCAACAGCAGCAACATTATCCACTGCCACAGAAAGTGAAGGGGAATGTGGAGGACAAGAAGAAAGAGGCCATTCTTCTTCACCTGTTTCCTATCCCTCCCCTCAGAAGTCATGGGTGTGGGACTATTTTTCTCTTCCGGTAGGCACAGTGCAGTCATTATCACCAACAGCATTGTGCAAAATTTGTGACAAGTCAGTGAGTAGGGGAAAGGAGGGAGCACACCTTGGCACAACCTCCCTGATATCTCACATGAAACACAGACACCATGACATTTATGTCAAACATGTTAAAGCCAAACATCCATTACAGAAATCTAGCACCACTGTTACTGTACCCCCTGACTCTCTAGATAGGCAACAAGAGGCGAGATGGAGACCAAAGTGGAGGAATGATAAAGAAACCCAGACAAACACTGGAAGTTCTATGACAAGCAAAACAACTACATTATCACTGTGCCCGTGATTGCTGCCTTTGTGTGTCTATCACCTGTAGGGGGCTCCCATTGGCTGCCTGTCTTCAGCCTGCCCCACTTTGCCTATTTAGACTGAGTCTGAGCACCCTTTGGTTGCCCTTTCGTGGTGTCTCTAGGCTGCTTCTACTTTCATCATGTTCCTGAAGTTCTATGGGCCATAAGCTATCCTGAGTTCGTCCAGTTCCTGTGTCTCCTGATCAGCTGTTCCTGGTTCCGTGTCTGATCCAGTTGGAGTCGCCGACGTTGCTGCTTCCTGCTGCCAGTCCTCGTTGCCATTCCTGATCCAGTTGACCATAATTGTGCTGGTTCCGGTTTCATCTTCAGCATCCAGTTTCCTTTTCATCTGTGGCGGCTGTGATCTCCGGTCGCTCAGGCGACATTTCTACACTGTTGGTTCCCAGCACACGTGTGCTGGTTCGCTTCACTGCCTTACAGCTTACTATACCTTGAGTCTGTTGGTTCCCAGCAAGCGGGCGCTGGTACGCTCCACTGCCTTATGGCTTACTATACTTTAAGTCTGTTGGTTCCCAGCGTGCGGGCGCTGATTCGCTCCACTGCCTTACTATACATTGAGTCTGTTGGTTCCCAGCGCGCGGGCACTGGTTCGCTCCACTGCCTTATGGCTTACTATACATTGAGTCTGTTGGTTCCCAGCACGCGGGCGCTGGTTCGCTCCACTGCCTTACGGCTTACTATACATTGAGTCTGTTGGTTCCCAGCGCGCGGGCGCTGGTTCGCTCCACTGCCTTACGGCTTACTATACATTGAGTCTGTTGGTTCTCAGCGCGCGGGTGCTGGTTCGCCCCACTGCCTTACGGCTTACTATACATTGAGTCTGTTGGTTCCCAGCACGGGGGCGCTGGTTCCCTCCACTGCCTTACGGCTTACTATACATTGTGACTGTTGGTTCCCAGCGTGCGGGTGCTGGTTCGCTCCATTGCCTCTCAGTTGACATCATAGTGACACCGACGGTCCCTGGTACGCGGGCACGGGTTCACTTCACACTGTCCAGTCCTAGACAGCTAGTTATTTGTCCAGTACACGGGTACTGGTGTGTGTAGTATACCTGGTATTACCACTATCTCATTTAGCCTCCATATGTCATCTCCATAACTGTCATTGTCATCTGACAGTCATTGAGGCCATAGTGGTTGACATCATCTCCTTTAAGGCTGCCTTGCCCGATATATTGGTAAGGCCGGTAGAACCTTCCAGTTATTTCCATTTTGGGTTGCCTTACCCGGTATTGGCAAGGCTGGTAGAGCCTGTATCATATGGTGTTCCATTAGGCTGGCTTGCCCAGTATATTGGCAAGGCCGGTAGAGCCTGTATACTCCTGGTAGTCCGTTAGGCTGCCTTGCCCGGTATATTGGCAGGGCCGGTAGACCCAGTTTCTCCTTGTATTCTGATAGGCTACCTTGCCCGGTATATTGACAGGGTCGGTAGAGCCACCTTTTCCCATTGCTTGCCCAGGCTGCCTTGCCCGATATATTGGCAGGGCCGGTAGAGCCTTACTCGCTATTATTGCCACTTTCCTGTCATTTCTATGTATGTATATGTATATGTATGAGATCCCATGGGATTGTCTTAAACTTTTCAATAAAGTTGTATTTTTACCTAATTTTGCGCCTGAGAGTCTTAACAAACCGTGACATACATCTTCTGCCAGTCTACCTTGTTCATTGTTACCTCCCCCGCCAAATGATAGCCACTCTGTTGATGTTAGAATATGGCAGTTCGTCTCTACCCACTGCACACTGTGTGGTGCACTGAAGACACATGCCAGTATGGTGGAGGATAATCGATACCAGGTCATCGAGGAGATTCCATCCCACAGAATATGCTAAGATGCTCGCAGGTAGGGTTAATCATTACTATTAAACTGTCAGCAAGTTGTCATGTGGTCTTAGTGGGGTTTGGACAAGGGGTATAGTGACAGTGGCAGTACTTGGTTTCAGGTGTCATGGTGTTTGGATACAGTTGTGCCCCCAGATCTGCACACTGTGCACATTGAATGTGCTGATGAGAGGTGCAGTCCCTGCTTTCAAGGGAAAAAATTATATTCTAATAACAACACACCCATGATTTTGGAAGAGGGACAGGTGGAGAAGAATTATTGTCCAACTTCTTCTTTTCTCCACATAGACTGGGGGCTATTTATTGCGATGCTACTTCCTCAGGCACATCACTGGAGACAGTCGTGGAAAGTAGAACCTTCATCATTCATCACCCATGTTACTGCTGTTGTTGATCCCATTCCCTTTCACAGGGACGTGCACAGACATTTTGGGGGGCAGGGGCTCAAATGAAAAAAGGGTACTTCTCATAATTATTATTATTTATTTTTTTTTTTTTTTAAAAGGGCACAAGGGCACTTTGGACCAAAAGGGCAGGTGCTCAAGCCCCCCTTGGTGTCTAAGTGTGCACGTGCCTGCCCTTTCAGCTGCCTGATCATCCTGCTGCTTAAACATCTCAGCAGCAGCAAGAACAGCAGCTGCAAATTCCGAAATTATGGACTCAGACTCAGGAGGAGGACATTTGACAATGGCCAGTGGCCTAGTGCCAACATGACCTGTTGGCAATAGGCTAGTAGGGCATTTTTTCTCAGGGCTTGTGCTTTGAAAAAAATAAAATAATAATAAAAAAACATAGTCCTAAAAAAAAAAGAAACAATTTTTGGGGGTTTGTTTCTAACAAGCCTAAGTCCTACAAATCAATGTTTCATCAGGGCTTTGGCCTCTAACAACAAATCTAACAAATCATCCTCTACAAAATACTCTATCAAGTCAAGTGGCAGCTTATGTCAGGGGTTTCCTGTCTCTATCACCTTACATACAAATGTCTTATTTTTTTAACTGTCCCCCCAAAACCAGTCAAGAAACCCCCAAAACAAATTACCTTTTCAACTGATTCATTCCCCAGACTCCACCCACCAACACAGGTACCCTCCTCAGACTCCTTGTATACCATGTCTTATGTTTTTTTTTTTTATTTAGGATTTATTTTTTTAATTAACTGCCCCCCAATCCCAGTAAACAACCCCCCCAAAATCATCCTCTGTTCAACTGATTCTTTCCGCACCCCCCACCAACACAGGCACCTCATGCCCCTGTTACACTATGCTTTTGGGAAATAAAATAATATTTGTTTTATGTTGTGTGTAACTTCAATGTTCCCATTGATTTCAATGGAATGAGCTAGACGAAAAATCAGCACTTTTCACAGGAAACTTTTCGCCAAGTGGAAAGTGCCATTTTTCACCGATTTCAGTTTGAGGCAAAAAGTTTTGCCAATCCCTACTTAGTAGCTATATTTATGGGTACTTAACCTTACCTTATTCTCTTGCCAATTTGAAGGGAGGATCCCCACGCTTTCCTACCCATTTTTTCTTTATTTTCTTCTTTCTCATGTTTCTGTCCTTTATATTCTCTCATTCACATGGTGCACCCTCTTCCAGGCTCGGCTATTCTACACTTTCTCCAACATGATCTTACCTTTCAGCCCTTCTTCCTGGAGTTCCTGGAGTAAACATTTTGTTTCTTAACCCATCCATTGGATACTAGAAATGTCTTCAAATACACTGGAGTACCCAAGAGGTAAAAAGTCATCTACTGAATTTCTCAAAATTCCTAACCAGATTATGTCATTTTTTTTTACTTAAGTATTCTACTTTTCAATTCGGAAAATGTTCATCTTCTTTCAGTGCATTATACCCATTTTGAAATCTTTCTGTATATTTAAGCCGTTGAATTACAATATTAATTAAAAAAATCTTACGATAAAATTCAGGGAGACTTATGTACTGCATACAATAAGTGGTACAATTCTTGAGCAAGCCAGCTCCATAATAGGGGAACAAAAAAATTCCACAAACACCCAATAAGTTAAATGTGTCTTTTAACCCCTTGTAAGCTAGACAGGCCTCATTGCATTTGAGACGTCTCCAGCATTTAAGGGGTTAAAAGCTAAACTGAAATCAGTGGGAAATTTAGTTGTTCACTATGATTGTGTTGGTTAACCCCAGATTTGCTACCCAGTTCCTTGTTACATAAGCCTCACTATCTTTTTTAAAGCGGAACTATCATCTGTGTCTAAAACATTGTTGTAGTTCACAGTGGACTGTCTTACTGTTAAGAAATGTTTCTTGTCTCCCATTCACTGTCAGGTTGATCATGGCATCTGTGAGACAGAGAGCTACCCTCTTGGCATGCTTGGCAGCGCTCCCCCAGCCCTAATCCATTTCTGCACCTGCCCTTTCTCTCTGGTGCTGGCACTTAGCATGGAGGATTACATCGTTCTGTATGGGTGGTGGGTGGGCAATACCACAATCTAGGTGAGGGATAGCAATCTGCGGAACAGCATGTTGTACCACAGGCATCTTCCTGTGGATGCCAGCCTCTTCAGATTTAAGTAAATTTTACAGTAAGAATAAAGATTTAATAAAAACAGCACAATTCACTCTTCATTTAGCTTGCCCTTTCACCAAGGAGCATGGATCTCGCAGGTGAAATTTCTACTTTAAAGTTATTATAAAAATGAATCTGACATCTATACTGTCTAGCACTTTTAACATACATAGACCCAAACAATGCCTGTGAAATGTACAATTTTTGTATTTAAGTCATTTCTCCCATCCTAAAATGTGTAATATCAATGTGCACAGGAAACAGAGCCTTGATAATCTGAGAGAAAAGCTGAAGGATGTTTCAGACAGTGTTTGAAGTCCTCAAGCACATATGATATAATTTTAATGGCTGATATTCCAAGTAATGGTCTGCAGGTGTCAGGTGAACAGATGGTATAATTACACTATTATTATCTTCAGTTTTATAGCTAGAGATGATAAGCTGACAGTTTCATTTTAGCACTTTCTAAAGACAAGAACTCATGGAAAAGGTATTATTAATTTGACTTCCCACCTATAGAAGCTTCTGTTAAGCCTTTTTCCCTACCTCTCTGTTTAACTATCACACAGGCCAATACAGCTTATTCACAACATTCACCACAGTAAGGCAATGCTTTGTTACAGCTTATTAAAAATACAGGAGAAGAGCTATACATGAGATTTGTAAAGCTTTGCTAGTAGGTTCAATTAGGAAAATGTATTATGTGAAAAATATCACCTGGACTAATATTTGTAGCGGCAGAGAGGTGCACAAAGTATTGGGCACTCAAATGACACTCAATGGGTATATATATATGTAACCAAGGAATAATGATTAAGTAGTAATGTAATATAATGTAATGTAATTATTTATTTACTAGGTAATTGAAGAATAGTCCAATATAGCAATATACATTTTAATTGCATTTGATCTCTGTTGAAGATTATTGCTAGGTATTTTCAGTCTGTAATCTAACTATATTAACAATTCAGGACTGCTGTTTGTTGAGAAAATATATGAGCTAAGGGAAGAATGTCGGGCTATTTATATGAAGGTATCCAAAGGGTTAAACAGAGAACCACTCAGGTTGGATTTCTTCACTTAAATAGACAAATGACAATATAAAATAATTCGAGAACTTTATCTTTAATATGTATTGACACGCTACTTCACAGTAACGAATTGATCACAAGAATCAATCCTTCATATTTGTGCAAAAATATATATTTTATTAAAATACAATATATACAAGTATCAGCAACAATGAAATAATTAAGTGACTAGCAATTATAATAGGTATACAGAAAATCAAACCACACTATTTATCATAAAGATTACCAGCGGTGCAAGGGTTAACCACCTATAGGTATATCCAGAGGTATAATAACAATAATTGCATTCAGCAGCATAGAATAGGTTAATTGATTGTTACAATTAATATAATACAGTTGGTTGCAGGGTCTCTTAATACCTCTGCCCCAGAAACTGTATAGACTATGCCAATGATGATGTAAGGGATTTTGTGAGATGAATTAAATAATTCCTCTAACAATTCCTTGTATTATATATAAATAATAATCAAATTTAGGGAATAGCTGGAATAAAATCCCAGATTTAAATCACTATAATTTAATTATCTACTGAATTCAATATTGAATACCTCTGAATAAAATATATATATTGCAATTAACATAGTCAAACCAAATCACACAAATAATCTACTTAGAATTACTTCATGCACATTTATCATAATTTTGACTACAGCAACCTATATATAAAACCTATAGGCACTCCAAGGGTTAATACACACGTTTAAACAGATGCCACACCCAGCAGTTATTTTGTCTATTGAGATAATACTTTCAAATTACAAAATATAAGCCTGGCACATACACAGAGAATTCCAAAGAAAACACCACTAACAGCAGACAAATAGCGGTTAAAGGGTTAATAGCTGGATTCAAAGAATACCCTGTATCAAATATTAACTATTATAATATTCCCAGAACCACAAAATATTACTCTAGGAATACCAAGATTACTATTAGCTAATATAAATAACCCACGCTATATACTGTATTACACTGATTGGCAATTTATAACATTTCCCAATAATTATATAGATTCTATTATTTCCAGAATTTAATAGCTAAATCTAGCTTATTATAAATTATCCCAAATGGTTGGCCAGTCCACTTAAGACAATTTAAAACTAAGTTCTTCAAACAGAAGAAAAATTATAAAATTCTGGATTAAATGAATCTAAATGAATAAATGATATAGTTACCAATCCAAGTTTCTTATTATTACTCTGTGAGATGGCAGGATCAGCAAAGCTAAGACTTCTTTTGTCAGGATTCACCCAGGATTTCTTATTCAGGAAGTCACCCAAAAGACCTTTTCTGTTTCAGCCAGTTAAGTTGAGTCAAAGACCCTCTTTTAGGAAGTCAAAAAGACCCTGAACTAACAGTATCTGGGGATTATATTGACAAATTTTGCCTTATCAGTTATCCCCACCTTTTTCTAATGATTGGATAAAGATCCATCTCATTATACCGTGACATCACCGGTCTGCCCTGATTGGATATTAATATATCCCAAATTATTTAAAAATGCGGATATCCCAGTCATAATGCTCTCAAGACTCTAGGTGGAGCTCTTACTCTACTTAAATTTCTTACATATAATCAGCTTTTATGTCATCAATGATGTATGTAAGAGGGCATGAAACGTCATATAAATTCTGTCATTTTCTAGACGTTCTCATAGGGGAGTGTTTTTTAAGACACTAAGAATGTCTGGCAAAACCCACTATATCACCATAAATGTCGGTTAGTTATTTTCACTCCCTACCTTGGACTAATGGCTCATTGTTCACATATGATGTAATTTGAACACATTTTTAAACAGAATCTCAGCTAATTCTACAATTAGAATTAACCCTGTATGGTCCCCCAGGACAAAGTCTCTGACATAATCCCCCTTTTAGCAAAAGATTTTCTAACTTGATAAAAGTTCTAAAATATTATTGCTAAACTGGAGGAGACTGTTGTCATGTTCTTCCTGTGACTGGGATCGTCTCCAAAGTTAATACAGTTCGCTTCAGTTCATCAACAACTTAATGGCATCGGCTTGTTCCCAAAAGATGAGGCACTTATTGTTCTCTTCAATAGTTGGAACAATGTCTCTGATTAGGGAATCCATATACCTATTTTGTTGATATGAAGACATTGTGTCTAATATGAATAGTTGCTTGGCCTACTCAAGGATCTCCATAGTTTTGGCTTGAGTTGAAAAGGCACGCAGATCATATCAGACTCCCAGTTTTGGAAACAGGTGGTGGGAGAAATAGCAAATTCTTCTTAGATGGCGATTTATGTAAGCAGGTTGGCAGCACTCCTCTAGGATCCAAATTCTTCTCTGTTAGGATGGCCTCCGGCATCTCTTGCCCAATGGTTCTTGATAAAAACACTGGAACCATGCTTGCTGTGTCCGGAACTCCTGTCACAGAAGATGGATGATTCACGTCACGGCCTTGGTCTTGACGTCCATAACCATGGCAACTGTCAATTGACCTCAGTCTATTAAGAACTCTTTGGTCTAAAAGAAATGACACATGATTGATCTCATATTGATACAATTGTTGCACGAATACATACATTACAATACAGTTTCATTTAGTATCCCTATGACCATGGTACTGTATGATTACTGTATATTGATTTTTTTCACCAGTTTGCTTGTAGCCCTTGCTAGCCTTAAGCTAAACTATTATAAACTAACACTTTCTGTCTTTACTCTTCCCCCTTTTACAGAGGAATGACCCTCAGCTGTATGCTACAAACAAAACCTTGTCAAAAGGAAAAATAAAATTAGCATAACAACATTTTCAGAGAATCATAGAGCATCAAACCATTTGTTGACGAGATATGTTAGAGTGTTAGTGGGGAACATACATGCCACACAGACAGACAAAAGAGAGAGCGATGTTTCACTGAAACAAAAGAAGACAAGAGAACAAGATATGACAAAGTCATTTGTACAATCAAGGATACTCATCCATCCGATGATTATTTAGGATCCTTGTTCTTCTTCCGCTTCTCCTTCTATGATCTGTAACTGAGATTTAGGGTGACAAGCACGCAATTGGTTTATATGAACCCACTTCTCTACAATTTCACCATTAATAGGGATAGAAACCTTATAGGCCACTGGAGATAATTTATCAGTAATGATATATGGCCCTCTCCATGAGGGTAAGAATTTCTTTTCTTTTACCTGGTTTCTTGCAAAATTGTATAGATAAACACGATCATTTACCTCATACTCCCTTTTGGTGGTTTTTAGGTCATAGTAAGTCTTATTACTTACCACTGCTTTCTCCAGATTTTTCTGTGCAAACGCAAATGCATGTTGTAAATGCTTGCGTAACTGGTCTATGTATTGGTGTGTTGTGGAGGCATTAATTAGATTTTGATCGGACGTACGGTATAGCAAGTGCTGGGGTAGGACCATCTTTCTACCTGTCATTAGTTCAAATGGTGACATTTTCGTGGCTGCACTAGGAGTAGCCCGAATAGCCATGAGAACTAGGGGTAGTTTAAGATCCCAATCCTTACCTGATTCCTTAACAAACTTCTTGAGAATGTTAACAATGGATTGATTATATCGCTCCACCCCACCACTTGACGCAGGACGGTAAGCGATATGTAATTTACGTTTTACCCCCAAGAGTTTCCAAAGTTTGTTCATCACTTCGCTGGTGAAATGACTACCTCTGTCAGATTCAATCCTCTGCGGTAGGCCAAACCTGGAGAACACATGGTTAATTAACAAAGCAGCGGCGGTTTCTGCTGTATTATTGTTTGCGGGTAAACATTCAACCCATTTGGTGAACAGACAAGTAACCGTTAGCATATACTTGTTCCCCCTTGCTGTCCTAGTAACCGGTCCTATAAAATCTATTTGAATATCCGACCATGGTAATGACATCCCCCTCTTCTGTAGTGGTGCACGATGAGTGGGGCCAGATGGTTGGAATTGGGAACATACCAAACAACCTTGACAATAGGTTTGTACATCTTTAAGCATATGAGGCCAATATGCGTAATCGCGGAGAATCTCATACGTGATTTTATCACCGCGATGACCTGAAGTAGGTGCATCATGAGAATGTTGGAGCATTAAACCTCTAAATGCAGTAGGTACAACCCATTGTTGTATTCCATTTTTAGAAGTTCTGATTAACAGACCATCTTGTATATGGAATTGGGCTTTGGACCTCATCAAGATCCTTAAGTCTTCTTTTCCCACCCATTCCTCCTCAGAAATTGGGTGGTTTAGGGGGTCTTCTATGTGCTTATAGAATAGCCCTATGATAGGGTCCCCCTTTTGACTTGTAATCAAGTCCTCACTAGGTGAGTCTTGAATCCACTGTGCTACCGGGGTGTCTGCTTCGTTACGGGCTTGTTGCCTAGTAACGGCATTTACCTGTACAGGACCCAATAGATGGGATATATCTAAGGCCTCTCCCTTAAGGGCGCCTTCTTTAGCCAATAGATCGGCTAGATCATTACCTTGTTTTTCAGGGCCTAGGACCTTAGAATGCCCCTTGGTCTTTTTCCAATAGATGGTAAGGCCATTTGATGTTACGAGATTGTCAACCTCACAAAACAGTTTACCATGTTTCACTGGTTTATTATTGGATCGGAGCATATGGCTTCTTTTCCAACCTGGGAGGTATTCTACAAAGCTATGGCGAACATAATTAGAATCAGTTATAATGACAAACTCCTTTATGTTATGCTCAATAGCTAAGAGGACTGTCTTATAGACCGCACAGAGCTCTGCCACTTGGCTACTCTGTGGTCCTAGACTATACCCTTTAGATATAATAGGGCACTCACCTGTCCAGGTAATCCCGATACCTGCCACCAGTTTTCTTTCAGTGCCAGTAGTGACATGGTAGGAACACCCGTCAATGTACGCGGTTGGTAAGGTTGTGCAATAATTCTCGTCAAATGCCTTATAGGGGGAAAGCAATTGTTCCTCAAGGTAATCGTCTCCACTGGTATCAGTTTCCGTGGGAGGTGCTGAACAATCATGGAGTTCGGCGAGTCCTTGAGCTACAGGATTCTTCCTGTTTTGCTTATACCTAATTTCTAATGGCCATCCTTGTAGGGATAAAGTCCAAGAGGTGATCCTACTATTGGAGAGGTGTCCTTCCTTTATCCGGTCACTTTGCAAATACTGCAAAGGTTGATGAGCGGTTTCAGTGATGATCTTCTCACCCTGAATAAAACTCCGAAAGTTCTGTAATGCCCAAACAGTAGCCAATAAAGCTTTCTCACAGTCATTAAATTTAATTTCCACGGAAGACAGGGATTTGCTAGCATATGCGATAACCTTATTCAGGTTATCCTGCTTTTGATACAAAACCCCGCTGAGACTAAGATTAGTGAATCCTGTCTCAAGAAAAAATGGCTTACCTCCTTCTGGATAAGCCAGACAAGGAGCCTGGGTGAGTCTACTCCTGAGCTCAGATACGGCATGTTCCTGAGCTTCACCCCAGATCCACGGTTGATCTTTCTTCAATAATAACAACAATGGTTTAGTTATTTCTGAATAATTATCAATAAACTTCCGGGAATAATTCATCATGCCTAGGAAGGATCTCAATTCATGGAGATTAGTTGGTGTTTTAGATTTAACTATCGCTTCCACCTTCTTTCTTTGTGGGTTTAACCCTTCTGTGGTCACCTCATGACCAAGAAAGTTAACTTTGGTGCGGCACATCTGTGCCTTTTTGAGCGACAGTTTAACACCAGCTTCCTTTAGCTGATTAAATACATATTTAATTTCTGTGATATGCTTTTGGAAGGTAGTACTTTTAATTAGGACATCATCCACATAGCAGAGAGTCCCCCTAGCCATAGCATCAGGCATAGCCTTGTGCATAAAAACGGCAAATTCATGACCTGAGTTGATATACCCAAAAGGCATTCTAACCCAGGCGTATTGTACTCCTCCAAAAGTGAAAGCTAGCTTGTATTGGTCTTCCTCACTGACTTTAATGGTCCAGTACCCTTGGGCACAGTCAATTGCTGTAAAAATTTTGGACCCTTGCATCTGAGCCAAACATTGATCTATATATGGCACCGGCCAGCCGGACATATATACACGTTTGTTCAGTTGCCTTAAGTCAGCACACAAACGCCATTGACCATTGGGTTTAAGGATTCCCAAGATTGGGTTATTATAAGAGCTGTGCACTGGCCGTATAATACCCCTCTCTTTGAGGTTCCTTATAATTTCTGCCAGTGAGTCATAGGACGCAAGTGGAAGACGGTACTGTTTGACATATACAGGAGGTAACTTAGGGTCAGTTTGTATGCGGGCAACGTGTAGGTTTGTTAAACCACAATCATAAGAATCCTTGGCAAACAGCTCTTGGAATTCCATAAGTATTTCCCTTAGCTGTTGGCGTTCAGAATCATCAGAGCACGCATCGGCTAGAGAGATTTGCTCTTCTACTAGCTCATTAAAACCTGGAAATGCTTCAGGCTTACCTAACTCATAAGTTTCCTCAAGCTGTGTAGATAAATCATGAGCATTTACTCTTACCTTATCCACAGCCTCCTGATACTCTTGGGCCTCTGGTTCCTCCATCTGGTGCTCAAATACCAGAGAGGATTCTTCAATCCGGCATGTACCTATATCAGGGCTATATGGATACACAGATTGGACGGAAAACAGTCCCTCTGGAAGGGAGTAAAACAATTGCTCAACCAGTTGCTCCTCAGACAGATAATTATCAGGTAGTAGGCCTATTACTTGGTTCTGAAACCCAAATGTATAGTATTCTGAATCCAGAGCATACCCTATTACAGTTCCTTTCTCCAAGGTAATACTGTGTGGGGTTATGTTATTTACCACTATGTGGACTGGTGTTCCACGAATACTCACCATAGGGGTGTGTGATACAGAAATTCCTAATTGTTGAATCCTATTTGAGAGGCATATTAATGCATCAGGATTCTCAAGGTTCTGACCACTACGAACCTGCAAGGATATGGGGACCTGACTTGCCCCACCAGGTAAAGTGACCTTATTAGCTACCTGTAACTTTACTGCATATGGCAACAGTTGGCATGACTTCAGGGCTTTTAAGTCATCCTGAAATCCACAAGGGTTCCCTTCTAACCTAGTCCATAGGTTATTATTCACCAGATCAATCTGGGCAGCAAAACGATGTATTAAATCGTTGCCTATATAGATCTGGTGTTGGGGATTCTCCACTACAAGAAAAACATGTTTGGCGGACCTGTCACCTAGAGATATAGATAACAGACACCTCGCAACAACGTTATAACTCGTAGCATCGTCATCTAGGTCATGTACCAAATTATCATATGGTGCTAGATACTTGATATGGATAGGATCTCTTACCTCCATCAGTAGGTTGTTACTAATGTAACTGTTTTCCAATTTCAGATTCAGTTTGGCCTGTTTGATTCTCCCCAAGTCATTAACCTGTAAGGAAACAAACAACTCACCCCCTGTATGGTCAATAGACGTCAGATATTGAGAATGATTCTCTGGATCTGCGGGTTCAGAGGGTGATCTGTGAAGAGAGATGGTTAAAACATCGCCTTCTAGCTTCACGTTCTGAATCTGTTCTGGTAACGCCTTGATGGAGATATCACCTTCCATATATTCAGTATCAGTATTAGGTATCTGTAAAACAGTGAGGTTAGGGTTCTGGCTATTGACAAAGTGAATTTCAATAGTATCCCTATTTTCCTCTACCACATGATCATTTCTATGGGGGTGTTGCAATGCCCGCTCATAATTGATTGGGGTTTTAACCTGCAACCAGATGACATTATTCACACAGTCTATGACGGGACTTAATCGCCGCAGTAGATCGGCACCTATAATTAACCTGTTATAGGGAACTTCAACTACTATGACCTTATGTGTGAATGATTTGTTACCGATTTTAAAATGTAACCATGTGGTTCCCAATACGTTTAAGGGGTTACCTCCTACGCTTATTAGGGATCCATCAAATGCCTTTAACACTGGCTTTACAGAAGCTTCCTCCATAATTTGATGGAAATGGGAGCTAGATAAGATGGTAGCTTGTGACCCTGTATCCAGGAGACTGGAAATGATTAGGTCATCAAGCCCCTGCAATGTAACATCAATAAAATATCTTCCTTCAAATTCATGCATTTTGCATAAATAATTACGATGTAAGATCGTCTTATAATCCCTCCACTGCCTACAAGGGTTAATTCCTGAATTTACAGGAGCAGACTTGCTGACCACTGGGTCATGTTGTACAGCTGCAGCATCCCCTTTCACTCCTCCTCCTCCTTCAACCTGTTCTGAAGGAATGCAGGGAAAAGAAGTGACATCATCAGGGATGGACTTATGTGTACCTGGCTGTGGGTGAAATAAGGAAGAAATGTTAGAGTCACACAAAGCATTTACATCATGTAAAGAAAATGTGTTAGCATTCCTGTTGGTTAAAATATTATCGGTTATTATAGGACTTACATAGGGTAAAGCAATGTTATTCTTTTCCCCTAAGGCCTGTTTACCATTACCCTGTTCTGTTATTGAGTGGCAGTTGCCACTCCTGGGGCTGTCCCTAAAAAAGGGTTAGATCCCTGCTGGGTATCAGAACTAGGACTTTGGCCTAGCTGTGCCATAGCAGTCATCATTTTGGCCATCATATCTGTTAGGTTGTTAACCTGGACCTTAAGACTCACTTGCTTCTGACCTTGGTTCCCAGAATCAGACTTATTATTCTGCTGATTTTGCTGGGCCCCCTGATTATTAGAGTTTCTACTCTTTTTGAACCTCCTGGGAAATTTAGATCTATTTTGGTTTTTGTTGTATCCCTGGGATCTCTTGAAAAATGGTTTCTGACCATTTGAATTATTAGACCCCTGGGAACTAACAGAGGCAGGTCCCTTCTGTCCTGGCGCCTGTTTATGAACCTGTGGAGATTTTAACACCTCTGCATAGGTTCTCTTGCCAGATTCAAAGGGCAAACTCTCCTCAACCAATGTTTCTGCTACACACTGGGAGGCAGGCTTCTTGTCCCTAGCTGGGGTATTCTCACTCTGCTGGGCATTATACAGCTTCATAGCTTGAGTGAGTAACCAATCTAGTGATAATAGGGGTGAATAATCCCTAGCTAGATTAGTTTTCATGTATCTAGGCAGAGCATTAAAGAATAGCTCCCTGAACTCATAGGAATGAAAATCTGCGTCCCTATCTGCAAGGATATATGCACATTTAAGCTCTGACAAGAATTGCCTGGGGTCCTGGTCTGGCCTGCATTTTAGTGCATATATAGCACATTTAGCCTCATGGCGAGTTTTATAAGGACCAAACGCTAGGATTATCTGTTCTACTGTTTCCTCCCAGGTAGTGATCCCCATCTCAGCTAAAGAACTGAAAAAGAAATTCTCTGAAACATCAAAAACCCAAGGCACATAATCCATTTTATGACGGTCAGAATGAAGGCCTAGAGATGCAAGTGTTTCAGTATAACGTTCTAAATGACTCACAATGGATATTTTAGATTTTCTGTGGAAAACTGGCACGGTATCTCTCAGAAATCTTATTATTTTGGTTCCTTCAATTAAAGGTGACTGTTCCTCCTGTTCAAACCTCTTTAATGTGGGCATTGGCCTCCTGTTAGGTTTGAACATTGACTCCCTGTTAGAGGGTACACTGTGCCCTGTTAAAAGACTCCGTGGTGCAGGGTGTGTGGCTTGCTCTGGGATGTTACCCTCATCATCACACTTCAGCAAAAAGTGTGACTTCTGAGGACTAACATCCCCCTCCTTCCCAGGTGAGTAATCCTGATGACTACTAGATATAGCTGGTTGGGCCTGAACTACCTTGTCAGGGCTAATATCCTGTCCCATCTCAGAGGGGGCATGGTCAGAATCAGAAGCAGTAAGGGCCTGCATTCTTTCTGACAATTCCTGGATCTGATTGGACAAGACATTAAACATATCTAGATCCAGTGATTTATCCCCTTTAGGGGCATTATCACTGGTCTGATATACCAGCACTTGCTCTCGCAATTTTATATTCTCCTGAACCCGCTTGTCTAAATGGGATTGGAGTTGCCTAATGTGTTCTTGCAAAATGTATATCTCACCTTGTAGATCACACATTTTAGCATTAAGGGCAGTATTATGTGCTTTTGTAGACCACATTTCCTCAATAGCTGTTTTACGCCTGCTCTCTAGCCCATTTACCTGGCGCTGGAGATTCTCAATATGCTCTTCTTGTGAGTTTGCAATTTTGACAAACTTACGCACCTCTTCCTCTAACTCAGAAATCTTTTCAGTCTGATCATTTAGTGCCTGTTTTAGTGGCTCTACAACCTTTTGATAAGCCTCCAATTTGTTTCTCTGGAAGCCTATAATAGTTAACAATTCAGGCACAATTAATAAAATCTGGGTGTCCAAATCCTTTGCCTTAGTTTGATCTATACACCTATTCAATGCTTGATAATAGAAGCTATCAGGTTGCCACATTTTATCAAATTGGGATATCACTCGTAGTTCAATGTCACTGCACCATTGTTGGGCATCACTCTTAATTTTGAGGCGAGAATGGATGGCATAAATTAACCTCCCTTCTACAGCCCATTTCATGTCTTCTTCTGGTCTCTGTTCCATTGGATCAGACACTGAAGAAGTTGCCTGAGACATGTTTAATGCACAAATATGTTACTGTGTAATATATCTGTCAATAAAATTATTTGACAAATGTGTCAATCCTATATAAAGATCTCGCTGGGGCCTCCAAAAATCTGTCGGGCTATTTATATGAAGGTATCCAAAGGGTTAAACAGAGAACCACTCAGGTTGGATTTCTTCACTTAAATAGACAAATGACAATATAAAATAATTTGAGAACTTTATCTTTAATATGTATTGACACGCTACTTCACAGTAACGAATTGATCACAAGAATCAATCCTTCATATTTGTGCAAAAATATATATTTTATTAAAATACAATATATACAAGTATCAGCAACAATGAAATAATTAAGTGACTAGCAATTATAATAGGTATACAGAAAATCAAACCACACTATTTATCATAAAGATTACCAGCGGTGCAAGGGTTAACCACCTATAGGTATATCCAGAGGTATAATAACAATAATTGCATTCAGCAGCATAGAATAGGTTAATTGATTGTTACAATTAATATAATACAGTTGGTTGCAGGGTCTCTTAATACCTCTGCCCCAGAAACTGTATAGACTATGCCAATGATGATGTAAGGGATTTTGTGAGATGAATTAAATAATTCCTCTAACAATTCCTTGTATTATATATAAATAATAATCAAATTTAGGGAATAGCTGGAATAAAATCCCAGATTTAAATCACTATAATTTAATTATCTACTGAATTCAATATTGAATACCTCTGAATAAAATATATATATTGCAATTAACATAGTCAAACCAAATCACACAAATAATCTACTTAGAATTACTTCATGCACATTTATCATAATTTTGACTACAGCAACCTAAATATAAAACCTATAGGCACTCCAAGGGTTAATACACACGTTTAAACAGATGCCACACCCAGCAGTTATTTTGTCTATTGAGATAATACTTTCAAATTACAAAATATAAGCCTGGCACATACACAGAGAATTCCAAAGAAAACACCACTAACAGCAGACAAATAGCGGTTAAAGGGTTAATAGCTGGATTCAAAGAATACCCTGTATCAAATATTAACTATTATAATATTCCCAGAACCACAAAATATTACTCTAGGAATACCAAGATTACTATTAGCTAATATAAATAACCCACGCTATATACTGTATTACACTGATTGGCAATTTATAACATTTCCCAATAATTATATAGATTCTATTATTTCCAGAATTTAATAGCTAAATCTAGCTTATTATAAATTATCCCAAATGGTTGGCCAGTCCACTTAAGACAATTTAAAACTAAGTTCTTCAAACAGAAGAAAAATTATAAAATTCTGGATTAAATGAATCTAAATGAATAAATGATATAGTTACCAATCCAAGTTTCTTATTATTACTCTGTGAGATGGCAGGATCAGCAAAGCTAAGACTTCTTTTGTCAGGATTCACCCAGGATTTCTTATTCAGGAAGTCACCCAAAAGACCTTTTCTGTTTCAGCCAGTTAAGTTGAGTCAAAGACCCTCTTTTAGGAAGTCAAAAAGACCCTGAACTAACAGTATCTGGGGATTATATTGACAAATTTTGCCTTATCAGTTATCCCCACCTTTTTCTAATGATTGGATAAAGATCCATCTCATTATACCGTGACATCACCGGTCTGCCCTGATTGGATATTAATATATCCCAAATTATTTAAAAATGCGGATATCCCAGTCATAATGCTCTCAAGACTCTAGGTGGAGCTCTTACTCTACTTAAATTTCTTACATATAATCAGCTTTTATGTCATCAATGATGTATGTAAGAGGGCATGAAACGTCATATAAATTCTGTCATTTTCTAGACGTTCTCATAGGGGAGTGTTTTTTAAGACACTAAGAATGTCTGGCAAAACCCACTATATCACCATAAATGTCGGTTAGTTATTTTCACTCCCTACCTTGGACTAATGGCTCATTGTTCACATATGATGTAATTTGAACACATTTTTAAACAGAATCTCAGCTAATTCTACAATTAGAATTAACCCTGTATGGTCCCCCAGGACAAAGTCTCTGACAAGAATTCAGCAGCGCTCACTATGTAAAACTCCAGATATAATGCAAAAATGTATAAATTGATGCACCTGACTGTTGTATTAGGGAACCTTACTATTTGATTCATTGTGTTAAACAACATATTAACAAGCCACCTATTCCTAAAATTTAGTTTTTCTATTAAACAAAGTTTTCCTTATTTCACAAATAATGTTTTGTATATGAACAGTAAAAAAGCAGCACATAGATGTCATCATATGCCTATCATTAACCTAATGATACATCTTTCAGTCTTTCAGTGAACATGACTGGGTACAATATACAAGAAGAGTAACTTGTTACCCATTCATACCATTTCTGCAGCAGGACTTTTCTTTTGACAACGCTGGAATTAAAAACAGGGTCAAGAGAGATATTTACAAAAATATATAAACATTGGCCCAGACTACATTCAAAAATCCACTGATAAATGCTAGTGTTAATATAAGACAGGTGTGAAAGTAACAGTGCTTTCAAAAATAGATATGTTAATATGGATTATATGGATAGTGAATGAACATAAGAAAAATCTAAATCAAATCAAAATTTAGCATGACCACTCTTTGCCTTCAAAAATGCTTCAATTCTTCTAGGTACACTTGCACACAGTTTGTTAAGGAACTTGGCAGGTAGGTTGCTCCCAACATCTTGGAGAACAAACCACAGTTCTTCTGTGGATTTAGTCAGCCTCAGTTGCTTCTCTCTCTTCATGTAATCCCAGACAGACTCAATGCTGTTGAGATCAGGGATCTGTGGGGGCCATACCATCACTTCCAAGACTCCTTGTTCTTCTTTATGCTGATGATAGTACTTAGTGACTGACTGTATGTTTGGGGTTGTTGTCATGCTGCAAATTAAATTTGGAGCCATTCAGATGCCTCCCTGATGGTATTGCATGATGGATAAGTATATGCCTGTACTTCTCAGAATTGAGGACACCTTTAATTCTGACCAAATCCCCAACTCCATTTGCAGAAATGCAGTCCCAAGCTTGCAAGGATACTCCAGCATGATTCACTGTTGCCTCAAGACACTCATTCTTGTACTGCTCTCCAGCCCTTTGGCGAACAAACTGCCTTTTGCTACAGCCAAATATTTCAATTCTGACTCAGTGGTCCAGAGCACTTGCAGCCATATTTCTGCACCCCATTTCCTGTGTTTTCATGCATAGCTGAGTCACTTGGTCTTGTTTCCATGTCAGAATTATGGCTTTTTTGCCACAAGTCTTCCATGAAGACCACTTCTGACTGGAATTCTCAAGATAGTAGATGAGTGTACCAGGGTCCCACTGTTTTCTGCCAATTCTGATCTGATATCACTGATGGACAACTTCTGATTGCGAAAGGAAGTAAGCATGATGTGCCTTTCATCTGCTTCACTAAGATTCCTTGGCCGACCACTGAGTCTACAGTCCTCAACATTGCCCGTTTCTGTGTGCTTCATAAAAAGAGCTTTGACTGCACATATGGAAAACCCTGCTTGCCTTGAAATTTCTGCCTGGGAGAAAGGCCTTGCTGATGCAGTATAACTATCTTGTGTCTTGTTGCTGTGCTCAGTCTTGCCATGGTGTATGACTTTTGACATTAAACTGTCACCTTGTTCGCTGAGTTTGGCTGTTCCTCTATCACAGTGCCTGTGATCTAGCTGTCACTCTCTTCTATGGTTGAGGGTGATTTGTTCACTTGGTTTGGCCCGCCCCTTGGTTTCCTTTTTATACCTGACTATTCCATCTGTCAGGTGCCCTTTCGTGGTGTTTCTGAGCCAGTTGTTCTGTTGCTGCGTTTCTGATTCCTGTGTACCGATTTGGCTTGCCCTGACCATTCTCCAGTGTTCCTGCTTGTGTATGACCCGGCTCGTCTGACTACCTCCTCCGGACCTCGACTCTGCTTGGCTGACGTTCCTGCTTGTGTATGACCCGGCTCGTCTGACTACCTCCTCCGGACCTCGACTCTGCTTGGCTGACGTTCCTGCTTGTGTATGACCCGGCTCGTCTGACTACCTCCTCCGTGCTCCGATCCGGCCCGGCTGACTTCCTCCTGCAAGATCAACCTTCAGTGTGTTCCAGAAGACCTACGTTCCGGTTGTCGCCGTCGCGACATTATCATCCACTGTTCCAGTACTTGTGTGGCTGTCTTGCCTGGTGTTACTTCTTGCAGTGCAGTGTTACAATCGTGCAGAGCTGTGTACGCCTCACTCAGACAGCAGTGCTGTGCTACTGCAGAAAAGCCTTGTGTAAACGTGCCTTTTAACCCTACCAGTGCTGCCTCGGTCCCACTCTCCTTACTCCAGTGTGAGCCTCGTTCATAGTGAAACTCCTGCTGAGTTGGCCGCTCTCTGTCGGCAACTCGATACCATCCCAGTAGAGTATTCACTTCCGATTAGGCCGGTTGGGCGCTTTGGCTCTCTCTCTCTCTCGTTGCATACACTGGGCGATTCCGTTATACCGAGTGGTGACGGGCACAGGCTTCAGCACTAGCATTCCGGTACTACTTCAGTTGGGCTATTGGCCCTGTCTCGTTATACTCAGTCCGGTAGAGTCTGAGGAGGCTTGGGAGCTCTTGCATTGCAGGCCGGTTCGATACACGCCCGTGGGGCTAAGATCACTTGCACTAGCAGTAGCCATTCCAGTAGGTACGCCCGTGGGGGGCTATTGGGCTCTGCTTTACTACACACCGTGGCGAGACAGTCCTTATCCACTTGATGGTGAACATTTCTTCAGCACAGCTTATCTACACCTCGGGCGTGCCAAACATCCACTTAAGAGACTGATCATAATCAAGGACTTAACCCTCTGTGGTTACCTTAAGCTCAGCTTACTTATACCCAGGGCGTGCCAAACAGTTCCTTGTGAAACTGTTATTTATCAAGGACTTAACCCTCTGGGGTTATACCCCTTCCTCTGCGTTACAGTTGTACTTGTATTCCGTTTGTGCATCTACCTTTGTATTTTCCAGTCACTATCTTTGATGTACACCCAACTGCCACTAGAGGGCGACCTTATGTGTTATTATTGCTAAATAAAACTGTGTTTTATTTTACATACTGGTCTGAGTGTCTTTAAAAACCGTGACATCCTCATCCCACTTTATTCCTACTAGATAGGTGTTTCTGTTTCAGTTAAGGATTGTTTCAACTTACATATTAAATTGATGATCGTTGTTATAATTGTTTAATCATACACCTTACTATATGCATACCAAATCCCTGACTTTGTGCAAGTGTACCTATAACAATTGCTGCTGTTTTGAAGGCAAATATTGATTTGATTAGATTTTTCTTTTGTTCACTCATTATGCTTTTTGTTAATTGATAAAAATAAACAATTAACATGTCTATTTTTGAAAGCATTCTTACATTACAGCATTTTTTTCACACCTGCCTAAAACTTTTGCACATTACTGTATATATATATATATATATATATATATATATATATATATATATATATATGTATGTATATACACACACACACACGCATGAATCACACCATGCTGGTCTCCCACCACCATTACCATACACATCTGCCACATTGTAGGGTGTACTTTTCTTTTTATCTCTTGACATCATCATGAATATGTGTCAGTTTCGCTTAAGCAGGAACACAGTTTTCAAGTCATATGTTGCTGTAGGGCTCCCAACTTTGACTTTTAAATACTTATTTCTCCACTGCAGCCCTCAGAAGAAGTAATATTGTTGTGGGTTATGTTCCATCACAGAAAACATAGGCAAAAATGTGTTGGAATTGGCAAAAAATGTATAGGAAAATTTTGCATTGGAGAAAAAGAGAAAACTTTTGTGAAAAAAAAGCGAAAAGTCATCCATTTTCAGGAAAAGTCATGCATGAAATTTTTCTCACTTTTTGTCCACCCTTAAAGGGATAGTAATACTTAAAATGTTAAAAAAAATATGTTGTAGGGTTTATCCCCCTGAGTAAAACAAAAGTACTCCCACTGCTGAGAGGTCTTTCATTCGAAAGTTATTAATTTTCAAAGTTGAATTTTTTAGGTGCAATATCACAGTGGCCTGAAATTGTACAGTGGCGCTGTTGCTACACCATCCTATGGAGATTTATGGTCAACTGACCAGAGTTGTCCATAGGATCGTGTAGCAACAGCGCCACTGTACAATTTCAGGCCACTGTGATATTGCACCTAAAAAATTCAACTTTGAAAATTAATAACTTTTGAATAAAACACCTCTCAGCAGTGGGAGTACTCTTGTTTTACTCAGGGGGATAAACCTTACAACATATTTTTTTTTACATTTTAAGTATTACTATCCCTTTAATCTCTATGACCTTCTTTCTCTCCCTTTGTGTCCCTCTATAGGAGATCAAACTGTGCGGTGTGTATATAAGTTTATCACATTGCTTCTCTGCAATAAAACTCACATTAAGTTTATTTACACTTCAGTACATGTGCTTATAAATAAGACTGTAATTAAAGTACTTTGGTCTTGTTCTAATTCATTTATTCAGTAACACAAAGAGATGGCAATAGGTTATCAAGCAATCTAATTTGCTTCACCCCAAATCCTGCCTCCAGCACCAACAAATAAAATTAAAGTGCCCCATGATCACAGCGAGGAAGAAAGAAGCAGAGAACAGTGACAAAGCCAATTTTCAAGGATATACAGCTGATACAATGTACATTTATATTGCATTTGTCATGTGACTTCATTGGTGCATGTAGCAGTCAGTTACAGACTTCCTGGAATGATCATAGTGCACCCTGAGGCTCTCTGCTATCATTAAATCTTGGCTTGCCAGGACAGTCATACGTCCTTAAAGGATGGACTTCTGTGACACTTATATGCACACACCACACAGTCTTAACTCCTAAAAAAGGGACACCATGGTAGGAATGTGAGATATAGGGATGTTTGTCTCAGAGGGACAGTACCCCTAAAAAAGGTGAAATTTACTCACAGATATTTTGATTTCCCCTGTGTCCTTCCACGGCAATATTATGGGTTTTGACTCTGCCTCCCAGCTGGTAGGACCAATTAAAAATTATAAAATGTCTGCTCCACCCTGCTACTGCAGTTATACTATTGTCCAAGCTAGAACAACAAAACATGTTAGTAAAATAACAGAGATGATGTCAAATATAAATATAGAAATTCCTATAGACTCCAGAACATACATAAGGTATGGTTAACCATAAAATATAATAAATTACAAACAGAAGTTCAGGGTAGGGTGCCATGGAAGGACACAAAGGAAAACAAAATATTGGTGAGTAAATTTCACCTTTTTCTTTGTGTCCAATCCACGACAATACTGTGGGACTTACCAGAGCAGTACCCCAGAATTGCGGGGTTAACACCCCTTTCCCTCAGACAGGAATGGCTGCTTGAAGCATCTTCCTTCCCAATATTGCATCCTCAGATGCTTGAAGGAGCAGTCTATAAACTTAATGGATGTGGAGACCAAGGACCAGGTGACCACCTTGCAATTTCTCTCCAGGGTGGCGAGAGGAAGCCATGGCTCTGGAGGAGCAGTTTCAATTTCCAAAGGAGTGTTGTTATCTGCAGATACATAAGTTAACCTGGTAAGTCTCTTATCCATCTTGCAATAGAGGCTGTAGAGGCAGCTGTGCCGTAATTCCATAAGAAAAGAGAACAGAGAGGGTATCTGATATTCAAATTAGTTGTGTACAAATAGATATATCTGTAGAGACCTTGGTAAATCCAGGGTGAATAGCTGTTGATTCTGTATTGTGCCCAAGATGTGAGTAGAATGAAGGAAGCACAACTACTTGGCTCAGATGACATTGGGACACAACCGGAGACAATGTTTAGGACATAAAACAACTTTATCCTGATGAAATACCCTAAATGGAGGTATGCATAACAGAGCCAGTAAAGTACTTACTCTTCTGGATGATGTAAGGACAGTGAGTAGAGCAGTATAAGAGTCAGATGATTAAAGAAAATGTCTTCAAGAGGCTCAAAGTATGGATGAGCACACAGCTGTTGCAGGACTAGGTTAAGATCCCAGGGTGGAATATCTCTCTGAAGGTAGGTTTGATCTTCACAAGCACTGAAGTATATTGACGGATAGGTAATGATCCAGAAGGAGTTGCCAGAATTGCTGAAATTGTTGATATTTGAACCCTGAGACATGCAGATCTCAAGCCCTTTTGGAAATCCTCTTCGAAGAATTATAGGATTGATTCAACTATTCAGATGTCTGGATAAACAACACTTGTGAAAGATTGAACCAGACTCTATGGCAGTTTCTCATTGCCAGCCTGGTTTCAATAACCGGATCTGAGATACCCTTAGACCTCAGGGAGCTCCATTCAGCCTTTAGGCCATTAGTATCAAGAAGGCTGGATCAGGTTGTAGAATGGGACCCTGTGTTGACAGATCTGGACATTTGGGAGCTGTAGATGGACCTTTAGATGGACCTCTTTCCAGATCTGTATAACAAAGTTTTTTGTGCCAGTCTGAAACTATTAGAATAACTGTGTTATGGCCTGCTTGACCTTCTGTGTCACTTCTGTGAGCAACATAATGGAAGAAAGCACATAGGCTAGTATAAAGACCTCTGTGAAGTGCAGGACATCCTGCCCTACAGAATTTGGGTTAATCCAGCAGTACACAAAATACCTGTACTGTGTATTCTCCTCTGATGCTCATTGTTTCTATGAGAAATTAAGACAGCTACAATGCTTAAGAAGACTTCCCATTCTAGAGACCATTTCCCTGAATCTTATCCAATGCCTGCTGAGGACATCTGCCTAATAGTTTTGATTCCTGGACAGGCATGAAGTAGTTAGGGCCAATAGATGCTGTCTGACCACTGAAAGATTAGTAGAGTTAGGCTATAGAGCAATAGAGTTTGTTCCTCCCTGCCTAGAGATAGAACTGATTGTCTTAATGTTGTCTTATCTTATGGAGATTGCCTGAAGACATAATAGAATCTTACAGACTGCTAGTAGCGCCAACATGTTTATGTGAAGTGGATTCATCTTGGAATACCAGGAGCCCTGGACTGACCACTGACTTAAAAAAATGTCCTAGGCAAGAAGCTAGGCAAGGAGCAGGCCCTTCTAAGAGTATATCTGTATTTGGAGCTAAAACCTACCCCCACTTGAAATGGTACTCACCAGATCCTGTCAAATTTGAAGCCATGTTTTAAACTAAATTGTGCTTTTATTCCAGAAGAAAATTTCTAAAATCAGCACTGTTGATATCAGATATATAATCAGCACTGTTGATATCAGATATATAATAATACATATTTACATTCTATATTCCAACTCGTATCACATCCTTTACTGGATACTTCATCAGTGTAACAAGTGTATTCAAATACCACCCTAGCCTGTACTGCTGACATCTGTTGCCACTATAAGCCAAACCTGGTCCTGGAGCGATGTGCCCATTTTAAGTTGCAGGGATTGCACTACAAAACAAGATTCTTCTTTGTGGAAGGCTGAACTGTTATTCTCTGTAGAGAGCAAGAGGGATCTCTCTGATGGAACCTTAAACAACTCCCCTGAGTTAGTCTGCTTGGAACCAAGCCAAAGTCATATTCTGATCTGCAGAGGACAGATTCCCCAGCAGAATGCTAAGTTGTCACAAATATTTGCTTTTGAAATTCTTTGTTTCTCAACACTGGCCGGTTTAGACAGAGTTGCTAGGGCTTGTCTTGTGCATTTCTACTTCGAGGAAGACAAGATTGAAATGGGATGGCTCTTGTTGCACTTTTTATGACTCAACCTAGACACCGCAGCAGCTCTAGGCAATTGCACGTGCGTGCTGCAGATTTCTCTCTGGTTTCATCTCCACTGAGGAAGATGCCCAGATATGGGACTACATGAATCCCTTGTTGCCATAGGATATCCATGGCTGTCAACAATGCCTTTGAGAAGGCTGTTGGGGCTGATGCTAGCCCGAATGGTAGAACACTGTGCTGGTAGCAGGTTCCCCTGTTGTGGAACCTGAAATACTACAAGTATGCTGATCTCAGCAGAATATGGTAATACGCATCTCTGGAATGATCCTTGTCAGATAAGAAGAGGCTGCCACATCTTCATTGCAGATGTTATGGTCTCCATCTTGAAATGTTTGATTCTGAGAAAATAATGGACCCTCTAAGTTGAGAAAGAGATGCAATTCCTATGATGGATTTAAGACAAAGAAAAAAGTCGAATAGAACTCTTCTGGAGTTTTTTTTTTCTGGAACCTTCTCTATAGAATTATTGAGAAGTAGAATTTGAATGGCTGACTTCATACTTGTAATATGTTTGCTCCAGATAAGAGAAGTACTGAACTATGAAATCAGGGACAGTCTGAAAAGCCAATACGTGCCCTGTCTTCAAAATTTCTGATACCCACATGACTGGGTGAATACTCTTCCAGATGTCCTACAGAAAAATGAACTGCCCCCAAATTTAAGGTAGAGACAGAGTTTGGTTTGCTTCATTGGAATTCTGCTGAAAAGCAGGCTTACGCTGGAATGCTGTATGAGCATCAGACCGGATGTTTTGGGATGAAGTCCTCCTTCCATTATCTCAAGATGATCCTGGTCTGCGTGCCTCAAGAAAGGAAAGCCGGTAGAAGTTTTGTAGCACTGGAATAAGAATTCTTGTGATGTCTTACATAAGGCAGAAAAGGACTTTTCTCCAACTGATGTCTTTTTATGATGTCTTCAAGCTGGCTGCCTAACTACTTTGAACCTGTGAAAGGTAAAGATACTACCCTGTTCTTGGAAGAGGCATCAGCTTACCAGGCCACTATCCAAAGAACTTGTTGGGTTATAACAGACAAGACTGATGATCGAGTCAAGAATCTACTATTGTCTAAAGAAGTGTCACAAGACAATAGACTACATCCTTGATTGAAGAAATTTCATCACAAGCATGATCTGGAAACAGAGGAATCAATATATTCCACTAATTCCAAGAGGCATAAGTGCAGGGTACGGAACATGCATGCCATGGCTGTTGTAGACATCATATTGTGCGTCCACTGGTTCAACACTAGGGGTGTAGTCAAATTTGTTGAATTGTCCTTCTGAAGAATGTATAGTTGAATAAGTGCTCTAAAAAATCTGTCAACTTGTTTCTTCTCCGTACCAATGATCCCCTGAATAGGGCCTAGAACTTTAACTAAGTTAAAAAACAGCCCCTGACAAAAAAAGCACTTACAAGTAATCCTGATGTCCAGTGGAATCTTCAGAACCCTGGTCAGCTACAGTCTTCTTCTTCAATATTCTCTCTTCTTTCTTCTACATTCTTCCTATGTATCTTCTTTCAAATCTGTCATTAAAATTAAAACAAAATTTCAATGAAAATTAAACAAAAAAAAGCACCCAAGATATGTCTGAGTTAACCTCTAACTGTTAAACGCAGTCTGACGTATCTGTTAAAAAAAAAATGCTGCCGTTCCGGTTTAAAATAAAAGTAAATAATTCCTTTGTTTAAAAAAATAAAAGGCTTTCACGGGTTAAAAACTGCTGCAGCAGCAGGAATGCATAGTGCAACAGACTCCCCTCCATACCTTTTGGACTGTTACTTGAGTCTGAATGAGGGAATTTTTGAACAGAGACTGGGTTTTTATATGGCCAGTCACTGTTCAAAATGGATTTCAATGGAGCCAGCCGAGAACTGAGGATTGAGTTATTGGAATAGGAGGTAGAAGGGGAAGAAAGATAATGTACTTATGTCACTTAGATTCTGCAAATCTCTCTAGCAACCAAGAGCTTAACACTTTGAATGGAAGAGGGGTACACAATGCATTGTGCATGGATCTGGCACTCAGATGGTTAAATTTACAAGTACTGTTCAACTGGTTTTCATAGTGTTTGTAAGAGATTGGAAAAACAGAGGCAATATGCATAAAATAGTAAAGTAATTCTAGAACAAACCAATTGCACCATAGGGGACAAAAAAAAAAAAATCCTTTTTATTTAAACGGGGCTTTTAATTCCTGGGATGACAGAGAGGTCTGGACTCTCAGTGCATTGCAATGCCCTTTAAATGGATAGTAATGTTTCAAAATAAATGCAGCTCCAATTATTCTTTATCATTTTTGGGCCATGTAGAGCAGTATTATAGTTCCAGAGTAATTGAATTATATATAAAGTGTCCCCCTCCAGCTTCTTTTACCTATTGTAAGCGGCCTCCCCTCAGATGTGGAATCTGATCGCTTGACCAGACAGCTCACAGCAATGGACAATCTTCTTGCTGTTAATATAAGGAAAACCCTGACCCCCCCTTGAAGGAGGAGGTTTTTCCTTATGCTAACAGAAGATTGTCCCTTGCTGCGATCCATCCGGATGGTCTTGCTCTGCAGCTTTATATAGGTAAAAAGTATGGGATGGGGACACCACTGTATAATTCAATCACTCTGGAACTACACATCGTAGAGAATTATATGTTCTACATGACCCAAAAACTATAAAGAATAATTGGAGCTGCATTTATTTTGAAACATTACTAACCCTTTAAATATATGAAAATCTGGGAATTTGTTATAGGCCCCTTATAGTGCATTTGCTTTTCCCCAGAATTACCCCAAGCTTATGTGTGTAAAGCAGAGAGGATCTGATTCCATTGCATTGTTTTGGGAAGAAATCTCTTTCTAACATGGCTCCCCTTGAACAGTCTGTTCTCTTTCCTATTACTCTGCTGCACTGTTTCCCAGTTACTTGTTTATTTATATCTTTTGTTTTGTCTCACAAAGATGCAGTGTACTATTTATTCCTGCAGCTCATGGTGCATAATAATGAAATGTCTGGCTCTTATTGTCACAGAAATTCAACAAGAAATACTGCAAAGGCAAATCAAAAGCACATTAACAGAACACATTATTATTCTGCAATTAACAGAAGTGAAGCTTTATTTTACATCATATTTAAAAATTGTGTATATTAAGAGATAATAATTAACTTCATTTTTTTTTGTTCTTAACATATTGGACCAGCATTCAATCAAAGTGTACACCTCTTCAGTTTTTCAGAAGAAGTTATGCAAGGGCCAATAATGGTTATTTCAGCTTTCCCTTTACTATGAATACGCACTGTACTTCTTGAAACTCTTTGTTACCTCTTTATGTAAACTCTCCTTGACTCCTATTTGAAATTAAATAAAGGTAAACGTTATAAACAAAATTCACCCCTAAACAAGATAATCTGGGATATTTGTACCAAAATAAAAGTTTAGTATATATGAATGAGGTTTTGGTAAAACTATCATATCAGAATACCATAGAAACCATTCAAAAGATTAATACCAAAAATAAGGGGCAGAAGGATGCCAATGCACAAAAATATTAAATATTCCTATAACATAATTTATTATTCATTAAGCAAGGGATCTGCATATTCCATCCACCAGCTTTAGGTTGGTGGATCTCAGTGTAATGAATGGGACCAAACCAGATTTACACATTGGAATGGGAGAAAAGTCCTGTTTTCTTTTTTTGTTTTGCAAACATTCCCACTGATATTCAATCCATTAAAATGTTCACATTCTCTATTCAACTGCTTCTTTCTCCATACTCCCCTAGCACAGAGAAAACAGTCACGAAGGAACTTGGATCTTCTTGTCACAGTTACCTTAGATCCAGCGATGCCTGGTGGGTTGATGCAGGTAATGGATGGCCTGAAATGTCACCACAGTGTCATCCCATGTGTCATTACAAGGACTAGGCCTAGACGCAATTGGCGTTCTCAGTGGCCGACCGTGTCCTCGTGCTAACAAGGCCTGCTCCATAGAATGACGCAGAATGCGGTCTATGTTCTGACGCATCTTGTGGCCATGCGTCACTTTCAAGCCCGAGGTTGCAATATGTTGTAGGCCTCTGTTTTGCACTGTTTGGGACTGATAGCTCTACTCATCTAGTTCCTGGGTTGCCTGTTAAAAGGGAACTGGATCGCTATCCAGTTACCCTTACGTTGTTGTTCAGTGCAGTTCTAATTCCAGTTGTCCCTGTATCCTGTTTATGACCCGGCTTGTCTGACTATCCATTCTGGTGCTGACCTGTGGCTCTGTCTGACCATTTTCTCTGTGTGCTCCATTTGTCTTAGTCATCCAATCTGGTGCAGACCTGTGGCTCTGGCTGACTACCCACTCCGTGTATGACCCTGGCTTGTCTGACTATCCATTCTGGTGCTGACCTGGGGATCTGTCCAAGTATCCTCCCAGCGTTACCTACTCCTAGTGGACATCCTATCTGGTGCAGACCTGTGGCTCTGTCTGACTACCTGCTCTGTGTATGAACCTGGCTTGTTTGACTATCCTAGCTGGTGCTGACCTGTGGCTCTGTCTGTTCACTCGCTGTGTGGCTCCGTTCCCCACAGACATCCATCCTGGTGCAGACCAGGGGCTCTGGCAGACTCTGGCCTTACTGACTGCAGGTGTGTGTCAGTAGTCTCCATTGTTGCCATCCTTATTGGAGACAAGCTCTTCCTTACTGACTACAGATGTGAATCAGTAGTCTCCCTTGTTGCTACGTTACAGGAGACTGTTGGTTCTGTTTTGCATTCCACATATTACCCTGAGACTACCATTTGGCTTCGGCCTAGTCTCCAGCAGTTCTGGCTGACCCGTCGGCAGGCTCCTCTTTCTGATAGAATCTCTAGCTTCTCCAGTCCCCGTCTGCTTATAGTATCTTCATTATTTGACTACTATTTATTATTCTAATAAAGGTGATTTTAACTATACCGTCTGACTCCTTGTCTTGTTTTGCAAACCGTAACGCTTCTCTGCTGTGTCTTCCCAGTCAGTCACACAGAATGTTGGGTTATTTGGGGTAATTCTCCCTAACTCCCTTCTCACCCCTCTACACTCCTCTAACACAAAGATAATATCAGCCAGATCAGGAAGAAACTAGGATCGCAGCTGCCTGTCTCTTACCAGTCAGTCATTCAGAATTTTGGGGTAAATCACCTTTGCTTCAGTGTCACCCTCCAGACTCCCCAAATACAGAGACAGCAGCCACATGAGGAAGGAAGTTGGATCATGGTTGCATGTGTCTTCCCAGTCGGGCATACAAGATGTTGGGGTACTTGGGGTCAACCTCCTTTCTCCTGTCCTGTCCTCCAGAGTGACCTCAGATTCCCCTAATGCAGAGAACAAATGTCTTGCCTACAAGATGCCCTAAACTAAGCGTTCACTCCTATTTATTAGCTTGTCTTCACTAGCTGACAAAGGTGCTGCTCTCACATCACACAGAATTGCATGCTGTGGGACCCTGAGACCCCTTTTGTACTGCGCCTGTGTTAAAAACGGGAAACTTGCCACATGGAGGGGAGAAATTTAGTCTTCCCATTAATTTCAAGGCAATGAGTTAGACAAAAAAAGCGGAAAAACCTGCACTTTTCACAGGAAAATTGCCACTAAGCAGGCAGTGCCATTTTTCTCCTGTTTCTCTTTTGACTTGAAAATGTTCACCCATCCCTAGTAAAGATGACAAAAATACATAATTATCCTGTCAGTATTCATCAATATCATCAACAGTATGGAGATACTTCATCATGATCCAAAAGCTAAACATGTCTGTTGTCTGTGAAAGAAGTATGTGAGCAGAGGGAAAGCAGAATCATACCTAGGTAAATTCTCACTGAGATCCCATCTGAAACACAACTACAGATCTGATTGGGAGACACACCCTTAACATATCAGAGGTGCCATGGCTGGCAGTAATAGAATCACTCCTAAAAGTTCCTGCGGATTTGTGACACATAATTGTAGTGCTATAAATGTATCAGAGTGAACCAAGATTCCATTAATTTACACTAACGCTCATGGCTCCTGCTACTGTTCTGCAAGTACAAAACATGGAGGATTATGACTCTGAAATTATAAGTCATAGAGTGGCCTCTACCACCCCATCAGTTCGACTACCACGTCATGTTGTTAAAACAATAAAGTTACAGTCATAACCTGCACAAAAATAATTAAAAAATGCTTCTGTGGAATAGTAAGCTTGCCAACATGTTGGCAGTTGACATGCTGCCTTTTTTTGTTGAGAACAGAAGTTTTAAAGAACTGATGTTATGTGTTGCCCTCCCCCCCCCCATCTCAAGCCACAGTTGTATTTCAAGGATACCTATTTCAAAGCTGTACAAGCAGGTGGTTAGTGTTGTGGGCAAAGGACAATGAGACTCAGCTGCAAACAATTTTTTCAAGGCATATGTAGCTGTAGGACTCTGCCCTCTCACTTTTACTTTCAGCTGATGATTTCCCCATTTAAGCCCTCAGCAAAAGTAGTATTAAGGTGGAAGTATTGCAGCCCTAGATAGCATAGGGAGAAAATGGCAATGTTCTCGCAGGAAATGTATTGGAATTGGCAAAAAAGTGGAAAAGACAAGGGATTTTTTATGGGAAAAGCATGAAATTGCAGTTTTTCCATGAAAACCCTTATGTATTTCTTTGAAAAGTGTTTTACTAGGAAGATTACATTGAGATTTCTCTCATTTTCAGGTATGTATTGGAGAGCATTTACAATACCAAGATATACTTCTACGTTATTAGAAAAATAAAATGAATAGATAAAAATAACACTTGTTGACTGTTAAGTAGTTTGAAAAACACTGCTATTGAGAACTTGGAAATACACTTCTATGAACATGTTAATTAGGAGTACACTGCTATTGAGTAATTTAGCATAAACTGTTCGGTTTTAACTTCACTGCAGACTTAAACAATTATTATGGTAGGTCATTAGTTCATCTCTATATTGGTGTTTTTTTCTGTTTCTTTTGTGTTTTTATGTTTTCTTTTTGAGGAAACCTTTTTCACTATTGAAATGCTTTAGAACCAGTTGACAGTAAATACTTAAAATGGACTTGTCACTTTAAGATTGAAATCTGCATGTTGTGCTAGCTATTTATAGGGGTGGATGAAATATTTCACTATGGCTGGGTGATCATTTCTGCCTTAAACTGAAATCGGTGAAAAATGGCACTTTCCACTCTGCGAAAAATTTCCTGCGAAAAGTGGCAATTTTCCACTTTTTCTGCTTTTTTTTTGCCTAGCTCATTCCATTGAAATCAATGGGAACATAGAAGTTACACACTACACTTAGCAAATATTATTTTATTTCCCACAGGCATAGTATAAAAGGGACAAAAGGGTGCCTGTGTTGGTGTGGTGTGGAGAAAGAATCAGTTGAACAGGGGATGATTTTTTGGGGGGGTTGTTTACTGGGATTTGGGGGCACTTATTAAAAAAGAAATCCTAAATAAAATAAAATAAAAACCATAAGACATGATATAAAAGGGTCTGAGGAGGGTTCTGTATTGGTGAATGAATTAATCATTTGAACAGGGAATTTGTTTTGGGGGGGTTTCTTGACTGCTATTGGGGGGATAGTTAATAAAAAATAAATAAATAAAATAAGACATTTATATTTGAAATGATAGAGACAGGAACCCCTGGACATAAGCTGTCACTGGGGTGGACTGATACTTGACTTGAAAGAGTATTTTGTAGAGGATGATTTCTTAGATTTGTTGTTAGAGGTCTTTGAAAGACTTAGACCTATTAGAGGCCCAAGCCCTGAAGAAACATTGATTTGTAGGACTTAAGCTTGTTTGGCACAAGCCATAAGGAAACATTGATTTGTATGATTTAGGCTTGTTAGGAAACAACCCCCCCCAAATTTTTTTATTTTTATGTAGGACTAGATTTTTTTTTTTTTTTTCAAAACACAAGCCCTGAGAAAAAAATTAAAAATGCCTTACTGGCCTAATGCCAGCAGGTCATGTTGGCCAGTGGCCACTGTCAAATATCCTCCTGAGTTGCAACTGCTGTTCTTCCTGCTGCTGCTGAGTTGTTTGAACAGCAGGATGATTAGGCAGCTGAAAAGGAATGGGGTCAACAATAGCAGTAACATGGAAGATGGATGATGAAGGGTCCACTTGCCACGACTGGCTCCAGTAGCAGCAGAATAAGTAGCCCCCAGTATATGTGAAGAAAAGAAGAAGTTGGCCATTAAATCTTCTCCATCTGCCCCTCCTCCAAAATCATCATGGGTGTGTTGATATTAGAATATATGTTTTCCCTTGAGAGCAGGAACAGCAGGAAAAACGGGTCTCATCAGCAACTGCAATGTGCACATTATGTGTGTGTAAATAACATCTGAGGGCACAACTGTATCCAAACACCATGACACCCAAAACCAAGTACTGCTGTTATCACTGTACCCCTTTTCCACACCCGCTAAGGACACATGACAATTTGCTAACAGTGTAACCCCTCAAGGACCCCTGACAGTCCTGGTACGTCATGGCTGGATTTGCTTTAAGGACCAGTGACGTACCAGGACCATCATGTAATTCCGTGCTCCCCACAGCTGCACCCTGTTCAGGGAGTCTGGAATCGGATTAAATAAAAAAAAAAAAAAATGCTCCTTTGTCCTTAAATGACCGCTGTGTGCATGAACCCTCCCTGCCACCATTTTAGCATATTCTCCAGGATGGAATCTCCTCAGATGCCGCTTGATGCACTGATTGCAATTCTCCTCCACCACACTGGCATTTATGGTCAGTGCACCACACAGTTTGCAATGGGTAGAGACGAACTGCCACATCCTAACATCAACAGAGTGGTTATCATTTGGCGGGGGAGGTAATGAACGATGTGGATTGGCAGAAGATGTAGTTATCCTAGAAGGTGATGTGGAGGCTAGGTGTGTTCCCTCCTTTGCTCTTTTCACTGACTTGTCACAAATTGTGCACAGTGCCATTGCTGATGACTACACTGTGCCTGCCCCAAGAGAAAAATAGTCCCAGGCCCATGATTACTTCAGGGGAAGGGAACAGATGGAGAAGAATGGCCTCTTTCTTCTTGCCCTCCACATTGCCTTTCATTGTCTGTGACAGTGGATAATGTTGCTGCTGTTGCTGCTACTGCCACAGATTCAGCACTGCAACTAGGATCAGGAGTATTGCTACATCTGGCAAGTGGAACCTGTCCTAGTCCCACATCGCTTGTTGACCCCATTCCCACTTTGTCCACGGTGGTCTGTGGCACACTAGCCTGTTCCTCAGCATCCTGCTTCCCTTGCATCTCAGCATCAGAAGGAATTAGAGCAGTTGCAACTTCCTCTAATTCCAAAATGTCATTGCTAGGGGTGGTGGTGATGCCCATCTTCGTCTCTGTCTCCCATTCCTTCTCAGTTTCTGCTAAAAAGGCCATCAATGTCTCTTCCACCCCAGCTTCTCCAGCATCATCATCACCACCACCACTAGTCGCTATATGCTGTTGTTGCTGCTGCTCTATTCCAGACATCTCACTGCTATGAGGAGGTGATGAGCAATGTGACAGTGGGTACCTAATGTCACACTGGCCATTTAATTTTGACCTGAAGAAGAAGGCAGACTAGCACTAGCAGCAGGCACAGGTAGCTGATCTGTGCCCCTGCTGGTGGTGATAGTATTAATTCTGAGCCTGCTCTCCCACAACACCAGTTCTGGCCTCTTACGGTCATGTTCAACTTGGACACTGTAGTGAAGGGAAGGGGACTCCCAGGACCAGAGGGATGGTTTGGGCTTCCTTGACCACTAGTCTGGATGCTCTCAAATGTTTCCCCTACCACTCCAGCTGCTTCACCATTACTGCTACTACTACTACTAACACCAACCACATCAAGTTCAGCTGCAGAGTCTTCCTCCTCAGTCTCACAGTCACTAGTAATATGAGGATATTGTTCATTTCCCCCTCCTTCACTCCTAACGCTAACAAGCTGCTGGACTTTAGTAGCAGTAACACTAGCACTGGCAGGACTCCTTGGGAATGGTAAGTGTGATTTAGGGTCTCTTGCTGTCACACTTGGCATCATTTTCTCCCCCCCCCGAGTATTACAATAAAACACTAGCAGCAGGCAAAGTATTGGTGGCAGCAGGTTCAGCACTGGCTGCAGGTTCAGCACTAGCAGCAGGTTCAGCATTGGCAACAGATTCAGCTCTGGCAACAGATTCAGCACTAGCAGCAGGTACAACACTAGTGGCTGCAGGTACAGCAATGGTGGCACTGACAGCAGGGGCAGCACGTCTGGCAGCCAGGTACAAACTAGTGGCTGTAAGAACAGCAATGGTGGCACGGCAGCAGCGGCAGAATGTCTTGCAGCAGGCACAGGCAGCTGACCTGTACTGCTCTCACTAGTACTATGCTTTTCTCCCTCCCTTCCAATTCCATTTTCTCTCTTCCTTCTCATTCCCTTTTCTCCCTTCCTTCACTTTTCTCCCTTCCGTCCCATTCCCTTTTCCCCCTCCCTTCTCATTAAATTCCATAAGATCCCTTGGGGTGATTTAGGGGGACTGGACAGCCTTGGTTCAGTACTGCTAGTCACTTCCTCCTCCTCAGACTCAGTGGACACATAATAAGGGTCCTTCCAGTTCTTATTTTTGCTGCTTATAGTGATAGGAGTCACTATGAGCCTCTCCTGCCTCAATATATCACAGCAGAACAGCATACCGTACTGACTCCTGGTTTGTTCCTGGGAAACCGTGACAGTCCCCTTCTACTGTTTTAATATTTTTTAGTTGTAAACTTATGGCTCGTTGGAGAAAATGGGAGTTGTAGTCTACAACAGCTGTGGAGGCGCTGGAGCTTTATACTGTCTACTATGGTCTCACCAAATAATACATTGATTTAACTACCTGGCCTGCACCCTTGAAGATAAATGCTTAGTTGTTTTTTCATGTGTCAAGTAGCCTTACATCTGGGCTCCTTTTTTGCTCAAAGTGCCATATGGATCCATTTTTGGCCAAACAAATTCATCATATGAGAGAAGCATTTCCATTGATTTAAATGATGCTTAATAGTGTTGAGCAAGCACCCCGATGCTCGGGTGCTCGGGTGCTCTGACCGAGCACCCCCTGAGGCTCGAGTGCTCGGCCGAGCACCCGAGCCCCATTGCATATAATGGGGCGACACGAGCATTACACCAGGCACCCCCTGCTCTGATGAGGGGAGGGTGCCTGGTCAATGCCCCCCTTCATCTCCGCTATGCCCCCTTCATCTCCAAATGCCCCCTTCATCTCCGCAATGTCCCCCTTCATCTCCGCTATGCCCCCTTCATCTCCGCTATGCCCGTCTTCCACAATGTCCCCCTTCATCTCCGCTATGCCCCTCTTCCACAATGTGCCCCTTTATCTCCGCTATGCCCCTCTTCCACAATGTCCCCCTTCATCTCCTCTATGCCATAGAGGAGATGAAGGGGGACATTGTGGAAGAGGGGCATAGCGGAGATGAAGGGGCACATTGTGGAAGAGGGGCATAGCGGAGATGAAGGGGGACATTGTGGAAGACGGGCATAGCGGAGATGAAGGGGGACATTGTGGAAGAGGGGCATAGAGTCTATGCCCCTCTTCCACAATGTCCCCCTTCATCTCCGCAATGCCCCCTTCATCTCCGCAATGCCCCCGTACCTCCAGTCCCTGGTGGTCCAGCGGAGCGTCTTCGGATCTGTGCCTCTTCCGGCACAGATCCCCGCCACCCGAACATGGGGGGCGAGCACATGGCGGTACTCGACGAGTACCGCCATGTGCCGAGCAGAGCGATGCTCGAGCCGATCCGAGCATCGGCCGAGCACGCTCGCTCAACACTAATGTTTAACTCTTGAATGCTAGAGATGTCTTCAACACATTCCAAAGCATATACCTCCCAACATTGCAAATGGCCAGAGGGAGATAGGTCCAATTACTTTGGGGAATAACCCAAACCTTGTGTTCCCTTAAGCTGGTGGATCCCCTTGGATAAGCCCCTGGGCTGTGGCTCAACAACATCCTCTGCACTCCTTCTAGTTAGACCACTGGACAGATGCTTGTATCTTGGTTAATGCTGAATTCTGTGTAGCATACGAGAAATTTTCATGTGTTTTCTGACTTTTTACATGCTGAAACAAATTTCTAATCGAAACACATTTAAATAATGAAAAGTGTTCATGCCAATGAGTGTAAGACTTAGCATGGTTTTTGATGCTTGTTTCATGAACAATTGCTTGAATAGTAGTAAAAAATATTTCAGCAACTGTTCTGCCCTTTAGTAAATCACAGACAGTAAGTATACACAACGGGTCGTCTTGTCATACCCCAGCTGCTGTTGGTTTCCATAATCCTAAGCTAGCTATTGGCCCTCTGAAAATGATTCTAGTTGTAGTACAAAATCCAGAAAGCCATAGGTTTCCCGCATCTGTTATATTTTCTTCCTGATAAAACATAAACCATTGTTACAAGAAAGCATTTGTATTCCTTATTCAACCAGAGATCAATAACTCTTGCCCAAATATGAACTCCAATTCATTAAATTGAATTGCAATTCAAATTCTTTAAAAAGGCATATATCACATTCCAGAAAGAATACATTACATTCTGATGCTCTCAAAGGATAAATCAATAACTGTTTTGTACTTTAACATTGTTACAATAAAACATACAAAGCAACACAAAGCTAAATGTTGTCTTACAGAAATATCAAAAAACTTTCCTTTATCAAATTTTGTATTGTCTTGTGTCAAAATGCAGCAATAAATTAATAAATATGACTACATCATGTTTGCAGGGCCAGAGTTCCAATTAAGCAGCATAGGTAACTTCCTAGAGAAGGGTAAACAACATGAGGCCCTCCAGCTGTTACTGGACTACAACTTCCATCATCCTTCAAAGGCTTGTAGTTGTAGTTACGCAACATTGCTTATCCCCTGACATAGAGCTCTAAATTTTGAGGACTGTCTCAGCTGTGCTAGCCACATCCATATGCTAAATTGTGGGTGTGGCCACAGCAATATCAATACATCAGCTCCTGCTCCTGTTCACTAAGATTGCAAATATCTGCTTTTCCAGTGGAAAATTCTCACTCAAACTTTGCTGATGGATTTCCTCCCTATTAGTTATTGGAGGCGGGAATTTCTCACAACATAGAATTTTCCACCACCCTATACTATTCATTGTTGGAGGTGGGATTGGCACAGGGAGGGAATAGAATGGGATGGGGTGATGATGAGGAAGGCAGTTTACAATATTAAGCATCTGTAGTAGGCCAGAGAGATCTTCCTGTGAGAGGGCAGCAGAACGATATAGTGGAGGATTGTGTGTGTGGACAGGTTGAAGAGGGGAAGGTCCTGACTGAGTGGGCAGGAAAAGGGGCAGGTCCTGGCTGTGAGTGGGCAGGAATAGGGACATGTTCTTGCTGTGAGTGGGTAGGAAGTCCTGTGGAATTAGATGCTGGTTCATTTTTACAAATATAAGCCTGTCCACATTGCTGCTGGATAGACATGCCCTACACTCATTTGAATTAAACTTGCTACACTAAAAACATGCTCTGATTTCACACTTGCAGGTGAACAACAAAGAATTTCAGAAAAACATAATTGTCCTGCATGTGTGCAGTAACCATATCTAATGTAGTAAAACCACTCCTTGGAGTTAAATGATGTTCAGATTCATTAGTCACCAAATCATATTCAGGGAGCAAGTCCACAGAGATGTGCCCAGCCTGTCCTCACCACCACTACTACCAGTGCTATCACCTTTACCACCACCACCACCAGTACCATAACCACCACTAACAAAACCAGAGACACAAATACCATACTGAACCTGCTGAGACACAAGAAATGATTTCTGTCTTGCTTTCAGTGCCACTGTGTCTGCTATCAGCTGATGAGTTTTTGTAGATGTTAAAACCCTTTAGAATAAATGTTGAAAGCAAGGTAGGCCAGTGCCCAGTTGGCTCTCTCTTCCTCCACAATGCAATCTTCCACTTGGTGGACAAGGATTTTTGTGTATCGCATCACACAATCCTCCAAATGCTGCTGCACACTCTTTGACACAAATATACCAATTTGGGCTTTTAAGTGAGGGTCCAGCAAAGTAGCAATATTGTACTCATGATTGGTTTTAATAGAGACTATGCAGAGATTAGCAGCTTCAACATTTCCATGTTGTCATTCCTTTTACAATTGGTGACCATGCTCCCTAATCATTTCTCCAGTAAATAATTTAGAGGAAGGATCTCATCCAATCCCAAGCAACTATGACTCACAAACAAGGTGGCCTCCTCAAATGTCTTGATAAGCTCACAAAAATCATACATTAACTGCCACTGACCCTGTGATAAAAAGAAGACACATTCACTGCCTTATGGTGAAGCATTGTGTACTCATTGATAGCTTTGTATGTCATACCTTCCTCCCCGCATCTGTCTCTGTGGGCATTGCGGCGTTCCCCCTCCACTTCCACGTTTCTGCTGGTGCGTCACCACGTCATCTTCAGCCCGCACTTCCAGGTCTAGGCATTTAATAGCCGCGCATCACTTCTGTGTGGCGCGCGATTATATCGTTCTTATAGTGGTGTCCAGCTAGTGTTCTTGCCACGTTACTGACCCTGCTTTGCCTCGGAAATCACTGCTCTCTGGTGTCTTGACCCTGCATCCGTCTGACCCTTCTTTGCCTGCCTATTTGTGCCGTTCTGCCAGTGTTCACCTTGCCTTCTTATTAACCCTGCTTGCCTTGGAAGTCGCTGCTCTCTGGTGTCCTGACCCTGCATCCGTCTGACTCTTCTTGTGCCTGCCGATTTAACCTTGTTGATCTCTGTTGCAGACCCTGGCCTGTCTCTGGATTCCTCCTTGTCTTTTGTTGTACTCTGTACTCCAGCTCTGTTTTCCTGCAAGCCTCCTAGGCCTACTCTCACACTCCTGTTCTCTATTGCAGGTTGTCCAGTCTCCTCTTTAGGTAACCCTGCCTGCCTCTGCCAGTGCCCAATCAGCACTTTGCCATACCTGCCCTGGGACCTGCTCCTGGTTCTCTGGCCTTCTATTCAGGAACTCCTGCCTCTGCCTGTGCCCAACCAGGACTCTGCCCTACCTGCCTCTGGACCAACTCTTGGTGAGTCCTCCCTTAGTATTTACTTTTTGGAATAGACCTTCCCTGGGGCTGGTGGTGGGTGTCCTCACTGTAGTGCGTTATCATGGGTCTTCTTCGGCTCAACCAAAGGGGTTCATCTGGCTTCGCGGCCAGCACCTTTACATGGTTTGGCCGCAGCACAACGCACTACAGGGGGCCTGTGAACACCAACAACGAGCCCCAGCGATGCACTCAAGCCTTCACTCCACCAGCCTTGTTGGAGGAGTTGCTGTATCCGAGACTGTATACACTATAGTTGGTAGAGTGACTGGGTAGGTAGAGCCTGAGTCTCAGGGGACCCTGACATTGTACTGTTCATACAGGTGCTCCAGCTTATACCATGTGGAATTTAACCATGCTGGGACTTCCATTTTAAGCTGGTGATGTGGCAGATGGTTACTCATTAACAAGGCATACAAGGCTGGACTGACAATCAGGCACCTTTCTAGGCTGCGGTCCTGTTGAACTCTGGGGACAAGCTATGTTGGTTTTGTGCCTTAAACTGGCTGAGAGCTCTATCATTCTCCATCCAGATCTTCCCCCTTGCCAAATCCACGGACTTGAGTTGATCCTTAACAGTAATTGTCTCAGCAGGTCCAATTATTGTATATGGTTCCTCAGACTCTGCAACACCCCAGATGGCAAGGAAGGGCTAGGTAACTGGGTGGAAAAAGAATCTGAGTCTGTGATCCATAGCTGAGGATTTGCATAATAACCCTGCTTGGTTTAGACAACCAGCCCTTTTGATGCCCAAATGCTGCACTCTGCTCAAGAAATGGGTAACAGTCATGCAGTCAAATCTGGGAAACACCCTACCAGTTCAGCCTGATCCCAATACTGCTATTAGTTGTGGAGAAGCTTGATGTTCGTAGTTGAGCATCTCTGTGGGTTATGCACTAAAGCCTAATAATAAGGTGAAAACTCAGAGATAACTTCTCCAGTGATATAACTTCTCCAGTTTCTATGTTATTCTATAGAGCCTATGCACTAAGATCTCCTGAGTTGTAGAAATCTTAGTGAATAGGCTCCATAGAATTACATAGGAACTAGAGCCTTGATATCACTAGAGAAGTTATCTCTGGGTTATCCCCTCTTTATCACGCTTTAGGCATAACCCTCCTAATCTCAATGAAGTTCAAAAAGCAAAGTCCATTTATTGCTTTCATTTCCTTAGAATACAATATAGTCTTAAAGAGCTCTGAGACTAAATGGCGCTCAGTAAATACATGCAACTACAGCTAAAAAGCAAACAATTTATAAACAGATATACCTGATTGTTGCCTAGAGTAGATAAGTAATTCTGTTAAATAAATTAAAATCAAATTATATTTCTATATCTTTACTTGCCCTTTAAAGAAGCAATTAACTTTTTTATAATAAAATATGTGATTTAGTTAATTTCCTGCTTTACTTCCACTACTGGGATATTTTTCATGCAAAATATATTGCAGTTCAACTTGTGTTTGTTCTATGGAACTTGAGTCACAGACAATGGCTCCCCATAATAAGTGATAACAACATTATTACCTTATGATAGACAATTGCAGTTTCATTACAAAAAACAAAAAAGGAACGTAAGCTGTAATAATATTTGAATGAAAACTCTTGCAGAAGGGGAATTTTCTTGTATTACTCAATAAGAAAAGCCCTATAACATATATTTTAATTTAAAAATGTTTACTGCTTATTAAAATCATAATTATTTGTCCTCATTGGTTGGAGTAGGATACTCTGATTCAGGAATGGTGAACCTCAGACCGTCTAGCTGTTGATTACTGGAGGACCTGAGGTTGCCCACCATTACTCTAATTTAAATGAAAACAGGAGAACAGGAAGAGTGCAAACCACCAAGAGATGTCTCTATAGATTGTGCCAATCAATAACATGACCCAATACTCACAATTCCTGAGAGTGCTGGTTGTGGGTACAACCAGCTTATTCAAATGGGCTAACAACGACTGCCCCATTCCAGTCACTTCTCTCAGGACAACAACACAATGAATCCTCTGACGACAGTAGTAGATTTATTTATAAAAAAAAAATATAAACAAATATATATTGCAACAATCAAAAAAGAAAATACATACAATCAGCAATTATACTGCATATGAATAAATTGGTTGTACCCACAACCAGCACTCTCGCACAGGAATTGTGAGTATTGGGTCACATTATTGATTGGCACAATCTATAGAGTCATCCTGTTCTCCTGTTTTCTATATTCTAAGGTTCCCAACTAATTCTGTGGGGTGTCCTTGAAGAAGCAGCATCCACCTACCACCTTGGAGAGATTGAATGGGGGCAGTCAGAGTCCCTCATCTACTTATGCTGATCACTATTAGTGATTGATCCTGTTGTGAGTACAGAGGTGTACTGGTGGAGGTCTTGAATTGACAAGACATATTGCACTAGGGAGCACCCTTTTCTTTCCTTTTTGTCTCTCATTTAAATGAGGGGGTTTGCATCCCATGCTAAATGTTTTGCTATTCTCTGCTCACAAATTTTAATAGAACCTTGTATTTTTTTGGAGCAGCACTCACACCAGATTCAATATTGACGGAAATATATAAGTCGGTCCCTGTTATATACTCAGCAAAAATAAAACCAGTTTACTGAAATTATCTTTCTGCTTAATGAGACTGTTCTCCTCTTAAAATTATTTTGCAAATATTTACAAATGAACAACAGGGAGTAGTTTCACACTGGACCCAAGTATTGACAGTTTCAGATGATGATGTTAATATACATTATTCTTTATTCTGTAGCTTGTAGACACTAATGACCATATGTTCAAAAGAAAAGTGGAGAAGTTCAGGGGCAAACCAATAGCACTACAGGGAAGAAGTAAAAATCCCCAAATTCCCATTGATTTAAAAGGGGATTTTAATGCCTTAAATAATAGAGAGGTTTCCAGCGCATTGCTTCACAATGTATTGGATACCTCACTAGCATACAAGGGGTTAAAATCTCCTGTTAAATCAATGGGAATTTTTATATCTCCCCTATAGTAAAAATGGATTGCCCCAGAACTCTTCCTCTTTTCTTTTGAAGATACAGCAGAAAATATTACTATCTGAGTCAAAAGAAGATCTTGAGTCAAATTAACTCCTTAAGGAATAATGATGTGCCAGGACCGTCACACAGTTCAGCTCTTTGAGTACATATGATGGTCCTGGTATGTCATGGGTGTGCTGAGGTCATTGCAGGGATGTTACTAACTGCTCGAAGACCTGAACAGTCAGTTTCAGCCTTCCCTCAGTGACTCGGCACATGTGATAATGATCACTGCTACAGCAAACACATGTACCAGTGGAGACACATGGCATATGCAAGGTAAGTATGCACTTCCTTCAGACAATGAGTGGCTAATTAATATTCTGTACTATGAAAGCTTTGCACTCTTTTTATTTCCTTTTCATAGCATAAAAATTGGTTAAAATTGGAGGTGTAAGTAAATACGAGAGATCAGCATATATACCGAAATGCAAGTAAATGCAATCATGTATATTGCATGTACTTTAGCTCTGTGTTAAGGACCATGCATGGAATATGACACTCTTTGAGGCAACTGGAACAGTTCTGGAGCAAACAACTGCACCATAGTGGACAAATATAAATTCTCAAAATGTTCTTTCACTTAAATGGGGATTTTATCCCATTGAATGTGAGAGAGGTCCCTGATGTATCAGTTCATAATGCATTTCATACCACTTTAGCAGTCAAGGAGTTAAAATCCCATTTTAAATCAATACAGATTTATATTTGTTCCCTGTGATCCAGTTGGTTTGGTAATGAGTTGCTCTAGGTCTTCTTAATAAGGGCTTCATTAAAATAGAGATGCAGTTATCTACTGATAGACTGTTCATTGGATTAGACTATTCAAGAAATTACATTGTCGCTCAGACAAGGAAAGATTACTGAGTTGCTTTTTCTAATTAAAAAAACAAGTAAACACAGTTTGGGAACATTTAGTAGTGTGGAAACATGTCCCAAATGTTCTCTAAATGAGGACCCTAAAGCCACAAGAGAGGCAGGTGAGCAACTGTATGTTCCCTTGTACAGTATCAGGTATAATTAACTGAGAGGCAATAGTCTGCCTGGTCTCCTGTCTGAGTCTACGTTTAAATTCTGGTGACCTCAAACAAGTACATTACCCCCTGTTAAGCCCTCTGTTGCCAGACTTGTGCAGATGTAACTCATTAAAACAATAAACTATATATCTGCCTCCCCCATTGACCTAATTTAAGCTGAAATGAACCCCTCAGTTGCCTGTTGGCTTTAATTAGCCAATGGAAAAATAAAGGTAAATAATTTTAGAAAAAAAAACTTAAGGTCCAAATGCAGTATTCCCTATATCTCCATGCTGATAAAATGCCATAGAACACCAGTGAAAACAGCTATTCTAGCAAATGGCACCTGAAAGGCCTTTCACAAGTGTTTTTTTGCAACAGATATGGGGTGGGGGGTTATGCACTTAGGTGTGAGAAAGAAGATAATACACAGAGGACTTCGCCAGTGATATCACTTCTCCTTTTCCTATGTTATTCTAAAGAGCCTATGCACTATGATCTCCAAAGGTGAAGAATTCTTAGTGCTCTGGATCCATAAAATAATATAGGAACTGGAGAAGTGATATCACTGGAGACGTTATCTCCACATTATCACCTCTCTATCAAGCCTTTGTGCATAACCCCCCCCCAAGGGGTGATAAAGTGGAGGTGGCTTCTCCACAGTTATCACTTCTCAAGTTCCTATGTTATACTGTGGAGCCAAAGCACTAAGATTTCTCCAGATTTGGAGATCTTAGTGCATTGGCTCTATAGAATAACATAGATATTGGATAAGTGATATAATTGAAGAAGTCATCTCTGCAGCGTTATCACCTCTTTATCACACCTTAGTACATAACCCCCACTGTCTTTTCTGCTTCTACAATTTCATAGCAAGCTCATTGTAATGGAGTTGCGAAAAACTCAAAGATTTTTTTTGTGTGACTCTTTTCCCAATTGTTGAGCTATTTGGCTTCTATTGTGTTTCACTTCCTGGAATATGTCATGTTTTAAATTGGGTTTTCACGAGAAAAAGCGGACAACAACGCTGGAACACGGCGGGACCTTTTGCCCACCCCTACCCACCAGCTGCTTCACCATTACTATTCCTACTAACACCAACCATATCAACGTCAGTCCCTAAGTATTCCTCCTCACTAGAAGTATGATCAGCCCCTCCCTCACTCCTAACACTCTGAAGTTGCTGGACCTTCTTAGTAGTAGTACTAGTGGCAGGACTGCTTGGGGATGGCAAGTGTGACTTAGGGTCCCCTGCTGTCACATCATCTCCTCCTCCCCCATCTCCTGAAAATCACAAGATGCACTGAAAGCAGGCACAGCACTGGCAGAAGGGACAGGTAGCTGACCTGTCCTGCTGATACTACTACCCTCTTCTTCCTCCCATGATACAAATTTCCCCAAGATCCCTAGGGGTGATGTAGGGGGATTGGCCATCATTGGGTCTGGGAAACCAGGGCATCCAGACCCTTTCATCTTGGTAGCATTCACTTCTTCCTTCATCTCAGATTTACTGAACACATAACGGCCCTTCCAGCTCCTCTTTTTATTATCAAATTTGCTCATAGTGATAGCAGTTACTATGAGCATCTCCTGCCTCAGTGTTCCTATTAACGCACAGTACAACAGCCTAGCAGCTATCTCTCTCTCTCTGTAGCTTCTTGTATTGTATTTCACTTCCTGGAAAATGGCACATTTCTATAGAGAAAGGTGAAAAATGTGATTAAAGGGGTGAACACTTTCGAGCCATTGAAAAAAATATTGAACATTTTTTAGTAATGGTAGAAAACTATGCAAGATTTTAATTTCTTTACTTAAAGCAGATTTTTTCATGGGAACATGGTGGGACCTTTCACCCACCCAGGCCCGAATTTGTCAATAGGCAGACAAGGTACTTGCTTAGAGCGCCCAATTTTCAGGGGCGTCTGGCAAAGGCCTTGTCACATCCACATTCCCCACCAGGGTGCATAATAAATAATGCTGTGCCACACAATTTAAAAATAACTATGTTGTGCGTCTGTGCTCGCTCGCCCCCGAGGGCGCTTGTAGAAATCATGAGACAGTAGTGTGTTCCCCTGTTGTACCCGAGCCTGCGTCTGTGCCGCTGGGGCCTCCCCATGTGACTCACTGCTGCACCTACATGCCACTGTCTCCAGCCTCCATTGGTCTCCTCTCCCACCGGTACCTCCTGTGACATCAGCTCTACTCTGCCAACGGCGATGCACGTAGTCAAAGGCAACCGCGGGAAGTAGCCTATGCACTGGATTTGTCGGCTGTCGGCTCAGCATAGCGCAGGGATGAGAAAACTATTCCCATACATTAGTAATTATTAATTTATGCTAGGCAAATGTCACAGAACTCACAGGATAATTGGTTTCCTAAAGTAAGCTACTTGGTTAAGCCCTTGAGTGCCAGAGGCATAGCCATTTTCTTTACAAAGTAATGCGTTGTATACCCCTCTGGCACCCAAAGGGTTAACAATACAGTGCTTGTGTAACACAGGATACCAGGCTCTCATTGGCCGTCCAGTCATCTTACTGTGATTGTTGGTGCTGTAAAAATTATTTCTTTGCCTAAAAAAATCAATAATGTTCATTCTGCCTGCAAAACCTCTTAATTCTCATCACACGTCAGCGTATTATAACTGTGTCTGAGCCCTACATTACCCCTCTTCACTGACACTTAACCCTTTTGGTGCCTATGAGTGTGTGAGTGGGGGGTAATATAGGGCTAAGTGCTAGCTTGTCATTCCTTAATTAGCATAACCTATAAATCTAACTCAAAAACTAGCTTTTTAAATAAAAGAAGGATAATACAACATAGGTGATTTTGAAAGCTCTTTCAAAAACACCAGAGTTGTTTTAAGGTGAGTTTCCTTTAAACAATTGGAATGTTTGATCCATGCAGCGATATTGTTTGGACTCAGAATTTCGCCACTTTACTTAATATGTGTGTCCCTATATTTGCATACCGATATTTGATAGAATGAAACAAAGGTGTATAAGCGCTTTGCATGCTTGTCATCAGAGCTTAAAGTATAAAGTACCCCAGAATCTGTAGCCATTATACACCAAATGGGACACATTACATTTCCGTTGACATGAATTTGGGCTCTTAACCCCTTGAATGCTGTCTGAAAAAATACTCACACACACAGTGGCAGACACAGAACCAGTATGGACACGCTCACACACAATTCAGACTGACACTCATACGGCATCACATTAACAGATATACACATAGCTGTGTTCAAACTGACAGACAAACACACACAGACAAATAATTAGCATATATATATATATATATATATATATATATTTATATATAGATAGATATGTAGGGCTTAAAATTTTAAGTCCTTTGCTACTAGTCAGACATGAAAAGTTACTCGCCACTGCAAGCCATAACATACCAACCAGGGCTGAATTTCTACTAGCCAGGGCTAAATTTTCACTCATCATATATTTATATATATGTTATATATATATATATATACTAATAAAACTAACACTATGGGGTTATGCACTTAGGAGTTATAAATTGGAGATGACTTCTACAGTGATATCACTTCTCCAGTTCCTATGGAGCCTATGCACTAAGATCTCCAAAGTTGGAGAAATCTTAGTGCATTGGCCCCATACAATAACATAGGAATTGGAGAAGTGATATCACTGGAAAAGTCATCTCCAATTTATATCCTCTGTATCAAGTCTTAGTGCATCTCTACCTATGTGGTGCCACTGTAGTTGATTCTGTGAATGAGTGAATGATAATACTTAACTTAGAATTCCTGTACCTTTAGCTAGAAGAGACTCCAGAAAGCATATAGCACTCAGACATACAGTAGCTGTGATTTGCACTGTATAATTTAGCGCACTGTTTGATTTTTCAGTATTTGGTTTATGGTTGGTACCCATACTTCCCATTACTTAGGTCATACACATGGGAAAAGGGCAGGTTACACAACTAGTTAAGATCACTTCTGCTCTCTGTATATATACCCCATCCTTCCCTATCTATAACATTTTCATCTACCTATGGAAAATTGCCATATTACTGTGGAGAATAAATCTAAAAATGGGTTTGGCCACAAAAGAGGGTGTGGCTAAGTGAGGGGTGTGATTAGGGGTGGGGCAAAGGTGAAACTAAGGACACCGGAGGGTGTTGTGCCTAGGGGCGCCTTAGATGTAAATCCGGCCCTGCGCCAACCCCTACACTCCATTATTTTTCTGCGGAATGGATAGTGCTTCATTGTTCCACAAGATCTGCTTTTACTACTGGGGACTAGGTTCAGCTTCTGCAAAGGGGACATTGGGGTGGAATTGCACTAAGGAGTGATAAAGTGGAAATGACCTCTCAAGTGAGAAATGTTGGCGCATAGGCTCTGCAGAATAACATAGGAACTGAAAAATGTATATCATTAAAGGAGTCATCTCCACCTTATCTCCTCTTTAGCACTCTGTATCACTCCTTAATGCATAGGTCCCTTGGTGTTTTCAATACCTTCAGTAAAAATAAATGAAGTTTAAAGTGATAGTAACACTTAATATATAAAAACTATATATTGTATGATTTAACTTGAGCAAACCAAGGGCAGTCTTACTGAGAGGTGTTTTATTCAATAGTTATTACATCTCAGACTTTAATTTTTTTAGGTGCTCTATTTCAATGGACTGAAATTGTACAGAGGTGATGTTACTAAACCATCCTATGGACAGGTCTGATCAGTTGACCATAAAGTTTCATAGGATGGTGTAGAAACAGCTCCACTGTACATCAAACTATTAATGCTGAAACTGTTCTATCAGACCCCTTGGATGATAATTGAGAACACTGTAAGTTTCACCCAAGCATTCTACAGTTTGAGTCTCTGAATGACCTCGGCCGGCATCTACAGAAACTGTTGTTATGGAAACCAACATGAATCATTAATGTCCTGTGTGCTTTAACTTTTTGCTTACCAGTGTGTATAATGTAGACAAGGAAGTCAAATAGGGTCAACATTGTTTAACATTTTAATCAATACTTCAGTATTGGCTAGTTTGTTTGATACATGTGCAATCGAGCCAGCAAATGGTATACTCCTGCACCTGATCTGGGAAATTTAGCTGTTGCAACAAACTCCAAATTTTTAAAGCAGAAGTTGTCTGATCAGGAGCCAAAGTGATATTGGAAATCCTGACCGGTTGCAGTGTAATCACTTAAACGATAATTTCCAGTGGTGTTCTAAAGGACATTTAGTGGACATTCAGTGTATCCCAAAATTGAGCTGAGAAAATGTAACTTACTGAATACAATAGCTCAAACTGAAAAAAACATTATTTTTCAGTTTTCTTTAACCTAAAATTGTGCTTCTGGCAAAACATTTGGATAAGTCATCCTTGTGTATGATCCACTTTATGATCCTAGACCTGCCACATCACAAAGCACTTACATTTACTTTTGTAAATGTGTAAGATGAAAAAAAAGATGAGAAAAAAGGAGAGTATAAATAAAGTAAAAAGAGTTGACAGGGATGAAAGCAAAAAAGTGGAGCATTTGCTATCTTTTCAAATACATAAATTAATTCACTATTTATGATTGCTCACGTTTTGATGCAAATATCAGAGGGTGGAACGCAAAAAACTTTTGCAATTGCTATTTACAGTGTACTTTTGATGGCAAAGTGATTATCACCAAAATATTACTAAATTGAGATTTTTATGTGTATGCATTTTAAAAAGTGGATGTGGCTAAAAGTCCACCATTTTGTGAGAGGATGAGTGATTGCGCCTAATCAACAAAGCAATTAGCACACCTTTTCATACATCTGACTAACTGTGCCATTAACTTAGGTTCATTCAGTAACTTTGCCATTAATTTAGGGGCATTCGCTAACTTTGCTGTTAGTTTAGGAGCTTGTGCTATGGAGGTTCAAGGTGTTATTATGTTTCTTACATCAAAACGTGAGCAATTGCAAATAGCGCATACATTTATGGCTTTCGAAAAATTGTGAATTTCTTGTATTCCGCTCAAAGTGAGTGAATGTATATATGTACTTAAGTCAAATGTGGAGCAATTCTAGGGCAAAACAATTGTCTCATGTGGAACAAATGAAGACTCAAAGTGATTTATAAAGGATTTTGGGTAGAATTACTTTATTTCTTGTGGTTCAGTTGGTTAGACGTAAAATTGCTCCATTTTTAGTTTATTCGTATGCCCCACCTTTCATTCAAGTAGTGTAAAAAATATATATAATATTGACTGCGTGGGACATGTAAAGAGTGGCTATCTGTGATAATTTTTTTATTATTTTTTTTAAATATATTTTATTATCAGATCGTTCCATACATATCTCAAATACAGAAAAGTACATGTATAACATTCAAGTACAGCAAAAATATGTAGACATTTGTAACAAGGAAAAGAATATATGCATATCAGTAGAACGTACAGAGTCAACCCAAGGTTTTTATTGTTATTTCAACCTCCAATAACCAAAACTCCCAAAATCTAACCTAACTTAAATTTTACCATACCCCCCACCCCCAATTACCCTCTCTTCCGAACCCGCAGCACCCCCCACCCATCCACCAGCCAGCCAGCAATTTCACAAGATCCTGGTATGTACAGAGTTCATACAGAATGTCACGCATCAATCATACATCACAGCCATCCACGCAACAAGCAGGGGTGACCTCAATCAACCATCACCAGTAAGCTGCACATCATCAAGTGCCACATTATTATCTGCTCTATTTGTCTACCAGTTATGCCATCTTCCCCAGATCTTGTTAAACTTACTCGGATTACCCCCGTGTAGGTAAACCAATCTATATTGTGGAATGCACTGCAAAACTAGGAACTGGGAAATCTATTTGACATCCAGTTCAAGGCCACCACCTTTCTCACCATCACCAAGAGCTCACTCAGTAGAGATCTGTCAGTTACATCCTTAATCTCATCGGGGAAAACAGACAATAGACAGATTTTTGGAGTCACAGGGACAGGTCTCCCCAGCACTAGGACCACAATATGCATTATTTCATTCCAAAACCTCCCAACTCCAGGACACTCCCAGATCAAATGCAAGTACGTACCCTGAACATTATCACACCAGAGACAACAGTCGGAACCGGAATTCCCCATTCTGTACAGTCTGACTGGCGTATAGTAAATTCGATGTAGGATATTCAATTGTATCATCTGGTATCTACGTTGCCACCAACGCAGGTCCCGCCTTAGCCAAATCCCATTCCCAGTTCTCTAACGGACCCAAATCCATTTCCCATTTGTTCCGAGAAGGGAACTCTCTACATCCTACACAAGAGTCCAACCAATGGTAAATAAAAGAAAGAGGTCTCGAGGGCTCAAGAAGCATCAACCTGGCAAGAAGCGGGAATGTAGAAATCGTTGGGGTTCGATCACCCCCCTGAGCACGAAGAGCATGCCTAATACATAAATATGAATAAAAGAGAGTATGCGGTACATGGAATTCGCCATGCAATTGTGCAAAGGATTTCAGTTGACTATCTTGGTATAGCTGTCCGAGGCTAGTAACCCCAAATCTATCCCATAAGGGGCCAAAGTCACTATCAAGTAAATGTCGTAATCCCGCAACACCCCACAAGGGGGTATTCGGGGCCATTGCGGTGTATCCCAACAGCCCTTTCAGCTCCTCCCACGCCTCGTATAAGGTCATTATCAGCAGAGTCCGAGTTTTAAAAACTGTGGGGCCTCCATGCAAGAACTGAGGCAGCGTATAGGCAGGCTGCAACAGTAATGCATCCATCTGAGTAGTCTGGTAACGAGGTCAGGGAGAAACAAAATCCAACACATATTGACATTGCGCCGCCAAGTAGTACCTATAAAAATTGGGCAATGCAATTCCCCCCTCATGTTTAGGTCTCATGAGGGCAGTCAGCCCAATTCTATCCCGTCCCCCCCCCCCCCGCCATATGAAACGTGAGATAATTCTGTCTATTTGTCGGAAATATTTTTTAGGTATAGGGACCGGCGCGTTTTGAAAAACATACAAAAATTTAGGCAAAAAAATAATTTTAATAAGATTTGATCTACCAATAACATTTAAGGGTAAGTGAAGCCATGCAGTTGTTTTGTCGTGAAAGTACTGAATGCTGGGTATCAAATTCATCTCCAAAAAGGAGTCCATCGTTGCTGCCATCCTAATCCCCAAGTATGTACACTCTTCCACATATGTAAGTGGGACATTAGTCGGATAAGACTCCCTCGACTTGCTATCAATCGGAAGCAAAGAGGACTTAGTCCAATTTATTTAGAATCCACAGTATGTACCAAAATCATCTACCAATTGCAATGTGGTCTCCAAGGAGCTCCCATCATCATCCAAAAAGAGCAGGATGTCATCAGCATATAGTGCAAGCTTTTCCTCTCTGCCTTTCATCCTAAGCCCCCTAATCAATGGATTTGCGCAAATGAGAACAGCCAGGGGTTCCAAGGCCAAGGCGAACAGACCGGGCGAGAGTGGGCAACCCTGCCTGGTACCATGATGCAAGGAGAAGGACTGTGAACACAGTCCACACGTCACCACAAAAGCCCTGGGACTGCTATATAAAATATGTATCCATTTGATAAAGGATGGGCCAAACCCAAAACCCCTGTGCACATGCCAAAGATAAGGCCACTCGACAGAGTCGAAGGCCTTAGAGGCGTCTAGAGATGCAATCACCCGAGATCCCATGGTATCATGAAAGAGTTGCAGATGCATAAATAACCTTCTAAGATTGTGTGATGTTGATTTACCTGGAATAAAGCCGGTTTGATCTTCATGTATTATGGTCCCCAGAACCATACTTAATATGGTAGCTAGGATTTTCGCCACAATTTTGGCGTCCGTATTCAATAAGGAGACGGGCCTGTAAGAATCACATATCTTCGGATCTTTTATCTGTGATAATTTAACACAATGTTTTAAGTGAATGTAAAAATGTGTATTGTATTGCACCTTTAGTACTTTCTGTAATATGAAAAATCGGAACATTTACTCTTAGAGCCAACCGGAGCAAAGCAGCTGCACAAACCTGAGAAATAAAAATGATCAGGATTCTTATTAACCCTTGAATGCCAGAGAGGCTGGAAACTTTTAGCACTTAAAGTGTTAAAACCAACTGTCTTTTTTTTCCCTATGGTGCAGTCAAGTTGACCCAAAATTACTTTCTGCATGTGGCCTTTATTGTAGTCTGTAGTTACAGTATTGATTTAATCCTTTAAGGACCACACCTTTCTGGTCCTTAAAGGGTTAACAAATGTGAATTTAATTTTCATGTTAAAAAAAAGCAATAATATTTGTTCAAAATCATGTTGTTTACACTTTAGTAAATATACCCTTACTGTCTGTGAACGGTCATAGTTTGTGGGAGACTGCATATATATGAACAGCAGCTGTAACTGATAATTAGCACCAATAATTGTAACTGGATTGGTGCATTACAGGAATGACGCATGAAGACATCCTCTGCATGTTCAGTTCTGATTAATGCTGCATCCTGATCTTTTTTCTAGGTGTGGTATCCCAAAAAAATTCTGCTGTTGTACTCCTCTGCTCACCACTGAGCATCTGCTACTGTAGCAGTCTGATCCTCCCTAATTGTGCAGTTTTATTTGTCAACATCTATCCCCTGTGCACACATCCCTGCGTAAGTCCCCCCCCCCACACACCGAATCTAAGTCATCCAAGTTCAAGTCGTCTGTCTGCCTCTTGTTTAAGATTCTCTCTCTGAGTATTCCTGCAGCACAGTGTGTCTGTGCAAGAGCCATTTATCATTGGCATAGGAGGAGGTGTGTCTGCAGCTGTGACATCATTCTCTAAATATCAGACAGCAGTGCAGGAGATTTGGGCTGGGTAAAAGCTGCACTCTTTGCTGAGACTGTTTTTATCATATTTTGTTTCCTCAGTGTCTCTATGCTCTCACAGAGAAGCCAACAAATTACACCTTCTGATTCTTCCTGTACTTCACCTGGTGGGAATTAGAAAATGACACCAGGGTCCAGGCCCCCTATTCAGTTACTGGCTCACTGCATGGAGTGGTAAGTCAAAAGTTCTATCTGCATTTGTCTAACTTGCAGGGGATAATTCATCATTCAGGCAGCTCTATTGATTTTCATTGTCTCTGAAGTCAGACAGTTTGTAGTAAATGTCTGGTCCTCTTTACTGTGTGGGAACTTGATCTATTATGTATAGGTGAAATCTTTGGTGTGCTTTACCTTGTTGGTTGGGGATAGAACTGGTCATTTTGCAAAGTAAGTAATTGTGTTTTAGACAAATACATAATAGTAGACATACAAGTCAATATGACTGTAATTGTGTTGGAAATGGGAAAGCTAGTACCTCATTTAACCCCAAGAATTGAGCAAATGGTGCATAGCTTGGCAGATGTCTTTATTGAATTAGAGGGTAACACATAACGTGTTTTATTCTTTTAGTTGATTGGTCAGACATCTCCCCCTCTATAACAGTTTTGCCAGACATCATTTTGTCGTGAATGCAAAGGTAGCCAATTTGGACACCAATGTTTACAATGCATCAGTGAACTCATTCATTTTGCCTCTGGTCTCATTGACAGTATATACTTATTTATTAACCACTTGTGAACTGTTAAGGGATTTGCAGGTTTGTCTTACACTTAAGCAGGTATTGGAAACTTGTTGATGTTTTTAACTATCTTGGTATCAGGCTGCATGGCATATACACTTAATAATGTCTATAAGTTCTTTTGATCATAGTCTGTGTACAGGGACTAAAACCTTTTTAATATGTACTGTATCCCTCTCCTGCAATCTAGCAGCAAGGGTCAGTAACCCTTTGAATGCCAGAGGTTGTCCAGTGTATTGATTTTTCAATCCGATAGACACACCTCTGATATACAAAGGAGATTTAGGTACATATTGTATAATATAAAGGAGTGAAATGTTGGAGCAAACCAATGCATGAGAGACAAATAAGCACTCCCAAAACTCATTGATTTAAATTGGGCGTTAACCCCTTGAATTCTAAAAAGGTCTCCAGGTAATAATTAAGCAAGAGTTAGCGACCTCTCTAGGTGTTAAAAGCCCCATTTAACTCACTGGAAATTTTCATTTCTCCCCTATGGTGTAGTTAGATTGCCCCAGAGTTGTATCAATTTTAGCTCTTTGAATATGGCTCTTAAATCTCTTTCTCTCTGCTGACTGATTGGTAAAATGTGACGTGACTGTACTTTTCTCTTGTTCAAAAAACTTTACTCACATTTGTTTGTTTTGAAAGGGATTAGCTGGAGACACCAGAAGGCAGACGTCACCAAAAGAAGGCGTTATTTAAATCCAAGGAATTCAGCTCACGAAGAGAGGAATCTGGCATTTGTGTGTAAAAAGTTGCCTCATTGCCCCAAAAAGTGGTACCTCAGACTGATCTTTCATATTTCAGTAACTCAGTAGCCAACAGGATTTTTATGAAGACCACATTGAAAACAGAAAGTCTGAAGAGTTATTTGTGTTTGTTTCTGATAATTCTTCGGTAAAGACAGTCTTGCAGACCAGCATCATAGTTTTTGTTTACTGCATTGTGTACAGGTGATTAAGGGGATTCTGTGGCTGGCCTAGGATTGGGTGGCATCCCTTTTAAAGAAACTGTAGTCTCTTCTGTCTGAAAATATACAGTACATAGATATTCTACAGACAAGAGAACTATTTCTACTTCCAGGATATGTTTTGATTTTGGAATTGTTCAGTCTTGAACATTAGTTATTGTTCAGTGAAGGGTTAAAGCTTTCATTGTCTCCATTGTGTTATAGCATATTGGACAGCATTAGTGATTTGTAATGAGTTCTGATGGTCTTCAATATCGTGCCCTGTATGAGTTTAAGAAGGACAGGGAGGAGGACATAACTTTGTTACCGGGTGACATCCTAACAGTGAACAAGCATCTACTGTTTACTTCAGCCTACAAGGAGACAGATGAGGTGTTCCCAAAAGGGTGGTTGAATGGTATAAATGAAAGAACCAAGGAAAGAGAGGATTTTCCTGGCACCTATGTGGAGTATGCTGGGCCAGTCAGGTTTGTGGCACTGTCACAGAAGCACAATTTAATGCCAATTCCTCCAATACCTGTGACTTCAAACCTACAGAGAGGTAAGTACATCTGCTGTTTAAGTTCTGTATACTGTCAGATTAAAAATGGTAAGTCATTTCTAATAATGTTTACAGAAACCCCCATTCAAATGAGGATACTTATTAAAAAAAAACATAGTGTAGCATTTCAGTTATGGCCTGGTCATATTCTACAGAGCTGCAGTTTATTTAGTTGTTATGTGATGCATATTTAGGACTGATGCAGAAAGCAAAAGATGATCAGTTCAAGAACAACTTTTTGATTTAAATGGGGCTTTTAATTAAAACCCTTTGAGTGCCAGAGAGGTATCCAGCCCAGTGGGGGAGATGCACTTAGGTGTGATAAAGAGGTGATAAAGTGGAGATGGCTTCTCCATTAATATCACTTCTCCAAGTCCCATGTTAGTCTATGGAATTAATCTACTAAGATTTCTCCAACTGGAGATCTTATTACATAGGCTCTATAGAATAACATAGGAATTGGAGAAGTGATATCACTGGAGAAGTCATCTCTGCTTTATTACCTCTTTATCACACCTCAGAGCATAACCCCCATTACATTGCAATGCATTGGATACATCTCTGGAACTCAAAGGGGCAACCCCATAAATGCTAGAGAGACTATGTGCATTCAAGGGGATAAAAGTAACATTTTAAATCAATTGGATGTTTTGGATTTTTTTTCTTTCCAAAGGTGCAGGTGGATTAGTCCAGCACTGAGCATCTTTTTCTCTGCCTAAGGCCCATAGAGTATGCTCTCTTACAAGTCATACCCTTTGAGTGTCAGAGGGTTGTCTAACAAACCCTCTGGTAATCAAAGGGATAAATATCTTTCATAGAGGTTCTGGTGTTGTATATTGGCTTATAGTTTTGTTGTTGGCCTTTTGTGATAGGATTTCCTTAATCTTAAGGGAAGTAATCTGGAGTTTTCTAATGTTTGGATGTATTTCCTCTCAGTTGTGTTCACTTTTAAATATTGCTACCCAATAAGCATTCTGCACAGGACATGCAGATCAGACCAGTGCTGTTTAAGATGCAGGGCAGCTTTTGTTGATACTGTGATGCGTACTACAAGAAATATGGTCCTCTGGTTATTTGCTTAATTCAAGGCTTCTTAATTGCAAACAAGTACATTTAACTCTTTAATGACCAGAGTGGTGTGGGACACATTGTTTGCAATGCATTACACATCCCTCTGGTCATTAAAGGTTAAAGCTATAATCATTTAGCTTACAACGACAGAGCCATAAACATTTATTTTGTCCCCTTTCTTATTCCCAACATCTGTAGGCAATAAAAAAACAAATGCATTTTACACAGTATATTCATGATGTGATGTGGCATTCATGTTGGTTGATGATGTATTTGACATGGCACTCCCTGACATCGTATGTTTCATATGATGGAGATGTTTTCGGCTGAAATGGCAAATTACATGTTCTTGTCATGTTATTTAGACTTTTGAAGTCTATGTTTACAGTACAATGGGGTCTCTATGTAGAATATATGTTGTTATTTTTTCAGTATGTGACAGTGCAGGGTGGGATCTGCTTATCACAATATGTTGTCCTTGTTCATGTTTACTAAAAGTGTACAATTTGTTCTAATGATATGATTGTTAAAGAGATAGTACTAATTAAAATGTAAAAAAAATATATGTTGTAGGGTTTATCGCACTGAGTAAAACAAGGGTACTCACACTGCTGAAAGGTGTTTTATTCAAAAGTTATTACAGCTCAAATTAGATTTTTTTTTAGTTGCAATAACACAGTGGCCTGAAATTGTACAGTGGCACTGTTGCTACACCATCCTATGGACAGCTCTGGTCCTGGTACCATAAATCTCCATAGGATGGTGTAACAACAGCACCACTGTACAATTTCCGCCCACTGTGATATTGCACCTAAAAAATTCAACTTTGAGCTGTAATAACCTTTGAATAAAACACCTTTCAGCAATGGGAGTACCCTTGTTTTACTTAAGGGGATAAACACTACAACATATATTTTTTTAACATTTTAAGTATTACTATCCCTTTAAATAATTTTTAATAGACATCTTAAAGCAGGCTTGTTGTCAAGGACTGTATATAGGCCTTTTAACGATTTTAGGATTTCCCTTCTTGAGCTGTAGTATGTTATTGAAATAGAATAATCCATAGAATAACCCCTTTGTGACCACTGACATGCCAGGACCGTCATGGCTGTCCGGCACTTAAGTACCAGTGACAGTCCTGGCATGTCATGGAGTTCAGGGCTCCCAGCACAGCTGCACGCAGCACCAGAAGCCCTGAACTGGAAGTTAAGAAAAAAAGCCCCGTGGATGCCAAATGTGCGCACCAGTCCTTAAAGGGTTAATTTACCTGTGTTTAGCCAGATTATCCTGGACCCATGACCTACATAAAGTCCTTTAAAGCGAAACTACCATGTCACACAATGTTTAGCTTAACTAAGTCCCCTTCTGGAGACTAGCTGCTTAGTAGCGCTAATCACCAGAATTATTACCTGATTTAATAGATACAGTTGAAACCAGAAGTTTACGTACACTATATAAAAACACATATATTCATGTTTTTCTCACCGACATGAAATCAGAATAAACTTTACCCGCTTTAGGTCAATTAGGATTACCAAAATTATTTATATTTGCCAAATGCCAGAATAATGAGAGAGAGAGAATTTTTTAAGGCATTTTTATTACTTTCTGCAAAGTCAAAAGTTTACATACACTAGGATTACTATGCCTTTAAACAATTTGGGACAGCCCATATGATGATGTCATGTCTTTGGAAGCTTCTAATAGGTTTATTGGCAACATCTGAATTAATTAGAGACACACCTGTGGATGTATTTTAATGCACACCAGAAACACACTGCTTCTGTGTGTAACATCATGGGAAAGTCTAAAGAAATCAGCCAAGATATCAGGAAGAGAATTGTGGACTTGCACAAGTCTGGATCATCCTTGGGTGCAATTTCCAGATACCTGCAGGTGCCTCGTTCATCTGTACAAACAATTATATGCAAGTACAAACAAGATGGGAATGTCCAGTCATCATATCGCTCAGGAAGGAGACGGGTTCTGTGTCTCAGAGATGAACATGCTTTGGTCCGACATGTGCATATCAACCCAAGAACAAAAGCAAAAGACTTTGTGAAGATGCTGGCGGAAGCTGGTAAGATTATGTCATTATCCACAGTGAAACGAGTACTGTATCAACATGGGCTGAAAGGCCACTCTGCCAGGAAGAAGCCATTACTCCAAAAGAAACATATAACAGCCAGATTAATGTTTGCAAATGCACACAGGAACAAAGACCTTCATTTTTGGAGGCATGTCCTGTGGTCTGACGAAACTAAAATTGAACTGTTTTGCCATAATGACCATCGTTACGTTTGGAGGAAAAAGGGAGAAGCTTGGAAGCCTAAGAACACCATCCAAACTGTGAAACACGGGGGTGGCAGCATCATGTTGTGGGGTTGTTTTGATGCAGGAGGGACTGGTGCACTTCACAAAATAGATGGCATCATGAGACAAGAAGATTATGTGGCAATACTGAAGCAACATCTCAAGACATCAGCCAGGAAGTTAAAGCTTGGGCAGAAATGGGTCTTCCAAATGGACAATGACCCGAAGCATACTACCAAACTGGTTACAAAGTGGCTTAAGGATAACAAAGTCAATGTTTTGGAGTGGCCATCACAAAGCCCTGATCTCAATCTTATTGAAAATTTATGGGCAAAGCTGAAAAGGCAGGTGCGAGCAAGGCGACCTACAAACATGGCTCAGTTACACCAGTTCTGTCAGAAGGAATCTGCCAAAATTCCTACCAACTATTGTGAGAAGCTTGTGGAAGGATATCCAAAACGTTTGACCCAAGTCATACAGTTTAAGGGCAATGCTACAAAATACTAATGAAATGTATGTAAACTTTTGACTTTGCAGAAAGTAATAAAAATGCCTTAAAAAATTATCTGTCTCATTATTCTGGCATTTGGCAAATATAAATAATTTTGGTAATCCTAATTGACGTAAAACGGGTAAGGTTTATTCTGATTTCATGTCCCATAGTGAGAAAAACATGCATATGTGTCTTTTTATATAGTGTATATAAACTTCTGGTTTCAACTGTATATGCTTTATTCCCCAGCTGTCAGTAGCATGGAGCGCGGACATCTTGCCAGAATGACGTCTGCACGCCTGCTCTGTCAGTCCAAGACAGAGCCGAATGGCTCCTAGCAATGCCTCTTAGACCCAGCTGGGACTGACAGCGCAGGTGAGTGAACGTCATTCTGGCAAGATGTCCGTGCTCTGTGCTACTGACAGCTGGGGAATAAATCATATATCTATTAAATCAGGTAATAATTCTGGCGACTAGTGCTACTAAGCCGCTAGTTGCCAGAAAGGGACTTATTTAAGCTAACCATTTTGTGACATCGTAGTTCCGCTTTAAGAACAAATTTGAAAACATTTGCAGTCAAAGTGAAGTAGTCATCACACTGCTTTTAATATAATTAAAAGTGTGTCTTTAAACTGCTTATATCTAATGCATTTTGTTTTTCAGTTACCTTAATGGTTTTACAGATTATTGATTCAGTAGTTAAAGACTCTGTTACCTCAGCAGAAATTAGTTCTCTGACATGTCTGATACAGCCAACATAAATAAATAGTTCTCTTGAAACCACTTCCTCCTCTGGGCACACCAGAATATAGCTTGTTTAAAAGGAGTGGGTCATATTAATTGTGAGGAAAGTTATTTGAATCCTGTCAAGATGGACGCTCCCACTGAAGCAGAAATTTGGAAAGGTGAAAGGGAAATGTTGCATATACAACTGTGCTGCAACAACACCATTGCCATGGTTAGTGGCCTAAAAATAAATGTATCCTGTTGTGCATACACATGGAAATCACATCATCCAACAGACACACAAAGATGCAGCATACTGCAACTGCACTTTGGCTAGCAATGGTCACTGGAGAGTTTCACTAATTAAAGTTTGCATATCGGCCTATGGGGCCATAATACAGACTGATGTACGTACACATACACTCCAACACACTGCGATTTGCATATAGTGCGCTGACATGGAGGCCACATGGCCAATTTGAATATGTTTGCGGTGCTACCATGTTCAGATCATTCATGTGAACAAATCCTAAAACTTACTTATAAGGGTGTGGCACTTTGTTTTATTCTAACTACAGATAATGGTATTGCCCATCTGACCTAAATTAAATTCAATTATTTAAAAGTTACTTTATTCACTAATTATATAAAACATAAAGGTCTTCTGTGATAGGGAGTTACTCTTGTTTTTTTGTGTCACGGTAATGGATACTAGCCTTACTGTTGTTATTTTTTATTATCTGTCACTTTTTTTTATTATCTGTCACCATTGTGAAGTCTAGTGAAATATTCTGGCACGCAATAAATAACTTAAATAAATATTGTAGGTATGCATCCATGTGCATCATGACTCCTCCCATTACCGCATACACTTTTTGTACCCACTTCCTTTAATATTTGTAAATTAACTTGGCAGTCAGTTAGCAAAAAATTCAGTTCTGTCAGCTGTTAATAAAAATGCTTTATTTGAGCTGTGATTATTTTAGAAATATTTATTGATTTCACTTGGTTACTATTTTTCTATAACTCAATGCACTTACTTTGAAACAGGTATTTTTGTTCTTCGCTTTTTTTCATTTTAAATCATGTCAGTGCCCTCTACCTGCAGTCTGTAAAACGAGTCTTCATCTCAGCTGTAATTGCTCTCTTGTCTAATGTGCTGGGTGTATAGTTGGGTGTTTAGTTGAGCTGAGAATAGAGAGAGAAAATAGCCTGTGACACACTTAGGGCCATATGTTTAGAAGAAAAGTTTAGTAATTTAGTAATTCTGGAGCCAACCAACTATACCATATGGGGTCAAATAAACATTCTAATTGATTGAAATTGGACTTAAATCCCCTTGAATACTAGAGAGTTCTCCAATGCATTGCAAAGCATTCAATAGAATTAAAGACTCATTTAAATCAGTGTACTCTATGGTGCAGTTGGCTTGTCCCAGAATTACTACAAATTTCTTTTGAACATAGGGCCTTTTGGCAAATTTGTGTTCTCTTATGAAGATACAGTAGCGTTTCTGGCTCTTTTTATATACTACCGCTAGGGGGCGATCTCATTACTGAATAATGAAGAAGAAATGCATTTAAAATACTTGATGTAAAGTAAGCAAGAAAAAAGAAAGTAACATGCAAAATATATTAATATATACTAATAAAATAAATGGTCAAATCACACATTACTGTAATCTTAATTAAAGTATGTTTTGAAAGGGGTAACATCATTTCTTTTGCTTTATTCTCCAGTAAAGCTTTTTGGATACAATCCAAATCAGTGAGGCTGATGCACTTAAAATAATTCTGCAATAATCTTATTTATTTAATAATTTATTTTTCTTTTTCTAGGGTTTCTAATGCTAGAAAATATCTAAGTAAATGAATGAAAATTTTTATTTGCCCCCTATGGTAGGGTGACCAGACCTCACCTTTAACCGGGGGACACATGAAAAATGCATACTGCAGGGCTGCTTTGATTTCAGTGCAGTCCTGAAATATGCTTATTTCCTATGTGTCCCCGGTTAAAGCAGGGTCTGGTCAGCATTCCCTATGGTGACTTGATTGACTCCAAAAGTACTCTAGTTCTTCCTATTATATTTGCTTTCAAACTCCATCATTTCAACAATTATTGTAGCTCATTATGTTGGTGATGTAAGACACATGTAGGCACATTTGCCTACAGTTGGTGGACTTGCCCCTCTATTTTATTCAATCGGTCGGATTGTATTAATAGGATGGAAAGTTTACTGGAGATCTCCATCCCCAGGGATCATTGGCTCATTCTCCTTTTTCATGAAATGCCCTCCCTTCCTCTGGTAAAGAAAGTTTTCCTTCTTATAATGTTTAAAGCAGCTAAATCAGTCATTCCTATACTGTGGAAAACTACCTCCATGCCCACACTGGACAATTGGTATTGTAAATTTGAAGATCAAATTCTTCTTATTAGGATACACTGGCTTAAATTGGGCAGAGATTTCTCCTCCCGGTCTCTGTTGTTGGCTAAATGGTACTCCATACATAACTCAGTACTATAGAAATGTATCCCCGATACATTTTTCACACAGTCCTTTACACTTTGGTGTGACTGACTCCGAGTTTGGTTTCTCCTCCTTACTTCTTTCGTTTCTTTCCTCTATCCTCTGTCCAGTTTTTTCATCCTTTTGGTTTTAACTCCATATTCTCCACCCATTGACTTAATGGATGGAGGGTCTTATTATCAGTTTGTTGTATCAGGTAAATCATCTTTTAATGCAATTACCTGGGAGTTGATTCTCCAACAATATTTTATTGATTGTTTATTCTGATTGTCTCATTGTTTATTCATAGATTTTACTTGCTACATTGAAATGTATGCATCAGTGAATATACTCCTGTCATTTGTCATACTTCTATGTTTTCCTTTTTTTATTTCAGAATGCTTAATAAAATTATTTAAATAAAAAAAAAAGTTGAATGATGCAATTCTGAAGCAAACCAACTGCACCACAGGGGAAAACTAAAAATGAATCAATTTCCCATTTATCGAAACAGAGCTTTTTTCCCCTTCGGTGCTAGAGAGGTCACCAATGCATTATTTCTCAGTGAGTTGAAGAATTCACTAGCATTCATAAGGCTAAAAGATACATTTAAAGGGTTAGTAATGTCTACTTAAAAGTATTTGGACGAGTCTTCTTTATATTAAAACTAAGAGATTGCGCTATATTTAAGTGCTTATTTTCATGTAGGTTTAAAGTTATGCAAAAATAAAGATCTACCTCCTTCCCCTTTCTTGCACTTCACTGCTGCAGCTCTCTCTAGTACGGACGTCTTCAGCGAGGGACAAACTTCAGTAAGCAAAGGGAAATCCTGCCCTTCTTTGTCATGGGGGTCAGAATTTCCCTTATACTTACTTATTGAAGTTTGTCCCTTGCTGCAGCCGTCAAATCGCACGACACAAATAGATAATCCATGGGAGGCGCCAGAAAGGGGCGGGGGATCTTTATCTTTGCATAACTTTTGTACTACACAACAGTAAGCACTTAAATATAGAGCGATCTCTTAGTTTTAATATAAAGAAGATTCTACCAAATACTTTTAAGTAGACATTACTATCACTTTACATTAATGTGTAATTTTATTTGTCCCCATAAAGCAGATGGTTTCCTCCAGAATTAATATGCTGTGCCTTTTTATATAAGGCCCCATTTGTCCATATATATAAAAACTGGAGTTATTCTGGAGTAAACCAACTGCATCATAGGGGACAACTACAAATTCCTAAATTCCCATGCACTTGACTAGAGCTTTTTAACCCTTTGAATGCTAGAGAGGTCTCCAACGCATTGCTTTGCAATGCATTGGAGACCTCTCTAGCTTTCTAGGGGTTACAAGCCCAGATTAATTTAACAGAATGTTTTATTTGTCCCCTGTGGTTTGCTTTTAAAAATATGGGGCAACGTGTTTGAAATTCCTTCTACTTTCCATGGTATTCATATAAATGTACAAATAATGAAGAGAGCTAAAACAGGAACTGTCGCTTATCTCTCTTCCCATTGAACTATCATTGGAAACCTGTTGACAGCCTGTAAATAAACAACATTGAATAAAGTGTTTCTAATTTTGGCCCAGTGCACAATCCTGTTGCAGCACAAGGTTACTAGGGAACCTCCTATTGGGTTTCCATTTAAACATTACTAAGGCAACCAAAGTGCAACTGTGACAAATACTTAAGCTTTGATACAAAATGGAATAGTAAATGATTATTATGAAACAAATCTTCTTTTTGTAGGGCTTTTCCTCTGGAGTAAAACAATGATATAGAGATGTGTGGTAGCACTAGCTCAAACAAATATAGATACCTCCCATAAAGGCACTAATGGCCTGGGTGCACTCTTGGATCAATGAAACATCAACATAGAAGGGAAGTCATACAGAAAAGTTAACTGCATGACTACCTTAAGAAAGAAACCCATTTAAGTGAGGCACACACCAAGGTATCAAATATAATAGAAAAACAATTTATTCATAATACAAAACATAATGAGCAAGCAGCATTAAAAAAAGTTAAAATCAGCACAGGCGATACAGAAAGTGGACTAGATATAAGGACAATGCCCTATCTCAAATAGACTACCACAATATTAAAAAGGTGAATAAATCATATAAACTTTAAGATAAATTGCACATGCATATGCAAAAAAATATGAAGAAACAATTAGTGAATGCAAACAATCAAATTATACTCCTCTGTTTAATAAGATAAATGGAGACATAAGGAGGATGTCCAAGGTCTGGATCACTTGTGCACCCAAAACCCAACGCGTATTGTCACCCAAGTGGCTTCATCAGGGGTTAATGTGTGCCTCATTAGGTGGGTTTCTTTCTTAGGTTAACTTTTCTGTATGACTCCCCTTTTCTTTTATGTTCCTGAGTAAAACAAGGCACACACACACTCAGTGACTCATCTCTCCCTTAGAATGCAATAGAGTAACTGTGTGATCAATGAGGGAGATGCAGTAAAAGTTGATAAGGGGCCGGGATGGTGTTATGGTGTTGTATTCATGTCAGTGACATACATACCGTATGCAATAAGATGTCTTCATCATCATACCCCTGTGAATCCACCACCAATCCACCGATATTGCTATGAATCTGTCAACATTGAAATATCATTGAGAGAATGTTTGAGAAGGTATATATATATCACAGCTTCTCTGCCCGTCTGTAATTATTTAAGTTGCTGAGCAGCTATCCGCCAATCAACTGATCCAAGTAAACACAGGACTCTCAAGGAGTGCCTTATGATTTGTGTGTTTACCTGAATCAGCTGATCAGCAGTGAGCCCACTCAGCTGGTTGTCAGTACAGAAGGGCTGAAGTCTGAATAGATCATGTCCACTCCCCCACTGAGAAAGTGGGGGTGCAGAGAGTATGTGCTCAGACTTCAGGGTTGTCATACTGCTGGCAACCTTGAATGCTAATGACTGAATTCTACTCCATCCCCCTACATCCCTAATTTTAGTGCATATGGCAATTTTACACATATTGCAAGACACACATATCCTTAACATTGTCTCTTAGTGTATCTCCCCCTTTGTAAACTGTAGGTAAACTTTCTGATAAGCTGACATCAGGGACAGCATCCAGGGCCCCTGGGGAATTGAAGGTTATGAGTCTCCTTTACTCTACTTCCAGGTATGTACCACCCAAATGTAATTTTTAGTGCATATGGCAATATCCCACATAGCACCAGAAATACATATCCATAGCATTGCCTCCTAGTGCATCTCCCCCTTCTGAACTGTAGGTAAATTTTTGAATAAGCTGACATCAGGGATAGCACCCAGGGCCCCTGGGGAAATAGAGGTCATGAATCCCCTTTACTCTACCTCCAGATATGCCCCACCCACATGTTCCACCCCCCCACCCCCCAGTTATTGCTCCAGCTCACCCACCTCACCCACTTTTGTTAATTTTATAATTGGCATTAATGTTGTGAAGAAAGGCAAGTGATACCATAGAGCTTACAACTCAAATTGAGCTACACCAATGTTATCATAGAGTGGGCAATTACAATTTAGCTACAATACCAGTGCAGCTCCATTTCACTTGTAAACTCTGTGGTATCACTTGAGTCTCTCTGTTTCAATTGTTATGCCTCAAAGCTTAAAGCTGAAATGTAGCTACACCAGAGATACTAAAGAGCTCAATTTCAACTGTATGCTATGTGTTATCACTTCTGTAGCTCTATTTGTCATTCCACTGAGCTTACAAATGCAAGTTACACCGGTAATACCACAGAGCTTACAAATGAAGTGGGGCTCCATTTAATCCATAAGCTATGTATGTGTATCACTTGTGTGGCCTCATTTCAATTTTAATAACACAGTACTTACAACTGAAATGGAGCTACATTAGTAATATCACAGAGCTTAAAATTGAAATGGAACAACACTCATTATATCAATAGGCTTGGGGCAACACTAGTGATGCCACAGAGATTACAATTGAAACTGAACAACACTGGAGATACCACAAAGCTTAAAAATTTAACTGAGCAACTCAAGTGATACCACAGAGTTTACAATTGAAATGCAGCTACAGTAAAGGTACCACAGAAGTTACAAATGAAATGGAACTACCCAGGCGAAACCACAGAGCTTACTTGTGAAATGGAGCTATTTTGATACTGCAGAGATTATAATTAAAATGCATCTACACATGAGGTACCACAGAGATTACGCTTGAAATGGTACTACACTAGTGATACCATAGAGTATACAATTGAAATGGAGATTCACAAGAGATAACACAGAACTTATAACTGAAATGGAGCTACACTAGTGATACTTAAGGTACTGCAACATCAAAAGATGACTCAACATCAAAAATAACATACTACAATAAAAGCCTCCCCATCCTCAAAAGAGCCCCTTCAACACATCTCTCCTTTATCTAATGTCACCCAGCATAATTAAATGCCCCACACCCTCATTAGAAAATCACCCTCCTTAACATTAACACACCAAAAAAATTATAATCTTGCATCAGATACATACAGTGAACAAAAATACTTTCTCCTCATACATAAATACTTAATTGTTCAGGGTCCAGATGTCTGCTGCCAACAGGCTCTACTTAGCCTTCTACCTCATTGCTAGCCATCTGAACTCTAGCGCACATTGCTGAAGAACCTAGCTGCCTCTTGTGCATCATGCACCTTGCTTTCCTCCTATCCAGTGCAACTGAGAGATCTGGTGCAACAGAATTGTGGGACACTTCTATGACCACTTGGGCTCTCATGTACCCCCACTCTCATAGCATCTGATCTGATCACTCTGCTATAGATGATCACCTTTTGCTTTTGCTAATACTATACTAATGTGGAGCCAGACCAATTATTCCTCCACCTTGCTACGAGTGAATCAGAGCAAGGCAGAGAAACATATAGGCAGGTTCTCTTTTAGTATAGTGTTACCATACCAATAGTTCAGGCCCTCTGTAATGGAACGACAATCTATTGTTAATAACACAACAACCTTGTGGGAACACCAAAATCAGCAGCCCCACTGAATGAAGTAACAATGATGCACTATGGATGTTTAGGTTTCTCCCGGTGACAGCCCCATTCTTAGAGGTGGGCCCCTGGTCTGTGGCTGAGTGCCCGGCCACGCGGTCTACCCCGGATGTCATTGTTAATGTAAGAAAACAACAAGAACTACCAACAGTGAATATTTTCAGTATATCCTAGCCTTAGCATACTAATTAATGGTTCAGTAATTATTCCATCTGTGCTTATTTATGGAAATCCTGAAAACGTGCACTGTTGATAGTGCTTGAAGACCAGGGTACCTCTGGGTTAAACTGTAATGACTTTGGAACAAAGCATCTTCCAGGAGTGGGAAGCGTTTTAGTCAGCAGGAAAATCCTTACATTTTTTTCTTCATTCTAAAGGTGTACTATTTCTTTAAAGGAAAGCTATTTTCACTTAATAAATAACCCACAATTACCTTTATCTGGGTAGTTACTCCTAGTCCTACTAATCTCTATGAATCCATTCTGTGTGGATTGGAGCTTTAGTAAGTAAGTAAATTTTAGTAAGTATCTGATACCATTCCAAAAGAGACAGACATGAGTCCTTTTGCAGGAGTCCAGGACCCCAATCTCCCCCACTGGAGGATTCCTACAAAGAGTGGTGAGAAGAATTTGGGGTTCAGGAGTCTTGCAAAAGGAATCATGTCTGCCTCCATGGCCATATCTAGTATGAATTAAAGATTATTTTTGAAGAACACATAAAAATGACTCATATTGTGTATAGGGGTCTATTATTAGGAGCAGTACATGTTCATTTATACAACCCTAATTTATTGACATATATATGATGGTGATGCTGACAGTGTAAAAGCTTAATGTCCAAATATACAAACAATGGCATTTCAGAGGTATGTCACCTATGCATAGATAGTGTGATCAGTAGGAAGCAAGAAAAGTATCTGCTATACTGCTGTGGGTGACTCTGGAATAAGGTGAAACTCTCAAACTTCTGATTGCAATGCGTTGAATATACCTCTCTGGCACTCAAAACGTTAAGCAGCCTTAGCTGTTAAGCATTTGTCATAGCTTGCTATGTAACTCTGTGATGGGTGCCAGAGGTGTTTTGTTGGAGATCACTATGGCACTCAAAGGGTTAAAGCTTAACCTCATCAGTGTAACAACTGCCTTGGTTTTCATTCTATTTTGATTTTTTTTCAAACATGATTTATTAACCTTTTGAGTTCCAGAATGGTAGCCAATGCATTGCAACACAATGCATTGGATGCCTCTCTTGCACTCAAAGGGTCAACTTTGAAAGTATCAACATTCAGAAAAATTCCATTATTTGTTATTTCATCTCATTATCATCCTTTATGTGTTATTCTCTTATAACCCGCAGTACCAAATTATGAGAGATGGGATTTTTTTCAGCAGTCACTTATGGTTTATTGTTTTATTACAGTGTTATACAAGAGAGATTTTTCTAACTTCTGAATGTTTTGACTGCTTTATAAAAATAGCCTATAGGCATACATGATTGGGGATTTGATATAGGTGAGAGTATACAACAGGGGTGACCAACACTGGTCATCTAGAGCTATCGATGCTGCATGTTTTCATTACTGAGACACTTATTTAATCCACCTGTGTTCTAGCTGGGATATCATGAAAAAATGCACTGTTGGTAGTTCTTTGCAGCCAGCATTGGCTACCCCTGGTATATATAGAGAGAACAGACATAATACATAAAATCCAACATTTCACTTTTGTTTTAGATGGTGCTGCTGGGGGCATAGCTGAAGTGCTGGGCATTACTGAGAATTTTTAGGTTATTTCATTACCTATTCCCACCTCTTTGAGACTGAATAAGTAATGTAGAGCAAGGCCAAATTATTTTATGAGGCTGGAAAAAAGGCATGCATCAATCAAATCTAGCCCATGCCAAATCACCCCTGTTGATACAAAAAAAAAAAAAATGAAGCCATTTCCAATTATGCCCCAAGTGGGTATAAAAAATCCTTCCTGACCCCTAATGGCAGTCAGATATTTCTCTGGATCAATATCCTATCTACTTTGAAGCCATCTGTCATTATTCTTGATATTGTTGTTTGCTAAATAGGCATAAAAAATCCATGACTTTACTGCCCTTACTGTAAAATATTCCAGCCTTTATTTTAGTTGAAACCACTTTAATGGATGACCTTTTGTTCTTAGCTCAGCTCTTTGAGTAAATAATTCCTTTGAGAGTTCTCTGTAATAACCTTGAATACTTTTGTAAATAGTAATCATATCACCCCTTAGACATCGCTTTTCTAATGTAAACACACCCATTTTGGCTAGTCTCTCTTTATAAATCAGATCCTCCAATCCCTTTATCAGTGAGTTGTATTGCTGTTGAGCAATGTGATAGACTTATAGACACACCACAAAGTCTGATCTCCTAAAAGGAAGAACACTAGTGTGGGGAAGAGGGACAGAGGGATTTGGGTCTCAAAGAAGGACTGTCCTTCCTAAAGAGGGACACTTGGGAGGTAGGCAAAATATATCTGCATTATCCATTCAGGCTTTAATCACCTGAGTGCCAGAGACATCTCCAATGTATTTAATACAGAGCAATGTGTTGGGGGATTTTATGGAACTCAAAGGGTTACACTAGACCATGTTTCATATATATATAGGCACAGAATTAGTGAACGTTCTATCACCAATGGGGTTAAGGCACTTTGGGTGATGTACTAAAAACAACAAGAGCAATTGAGCAAACCATCTTCACCAAAAGGGAGAGTGAACATTTCCATGCAGTCCCATTTGCTTCAAAGGGGCTTCTAACTCTTTTAATGCTAAACTTCTTCACTGTATTCCCAAATAAATTTACATTTTTATTTGACCCCTATGGCACAACTGGTTTTCTCCAGAATGTCTCAATTTCTTTTTAATTTATCACATTCACTGTTTTTATGAGGTGTTAACATTTTGACATTTGAAATCTAGAAGTACTTCTGAATTTAGCTATTTTCCTTTATCTATATAATATTATTTCAACCCAAAATAAACAATAGAGTCTGATATATACTTTATTTTCATCAAACTATGCTTTGATCTAGAAACTTTGGGGCATACATATCATGCCACTAATTAGAAAATAGGCTACATATGCAATAATTTGAAAGATTGTAATCATATATGTTAACTATTTGAGTGCCAGAGGGATATGCAATGCATCTCTCTGCAATACATTCCAGAAATTCTTGAGAAAACCAGTTGTGCTATAGGAGTCAAATAAAAATTCCAGTTTATTTGGGAATACAGTGGAGATGTTTAGCATTCAAATGGCCATATGTTCAAAGATGTAGCGAAATAGCTTTTGTCATTTGTAACGACTTTTCAAAGTACAGTGTCGTTGGGATCATTAATATTTTCAGAGTGTGATTGGAAATATGTCACGTGTCCTGACTGAAACTGTCGTATGTAAAGACAAAAAATGTCTTACCTAACGACATTAACAACATAAATGTCTTATCAGGACTTCACATTCCCTCCACTTTTTTCTTAACAAATTTTGCCTTTTGCAAGACATTTTTTTGCTGTTAGTTACGACAAATTTTCTTTTCCTCTATATGACACTGGAGAATAGTTTAGCCCCGCCCTTGTCCTGCCCCTTTGTCTGGCAATTCTGGAGTTGTGTCATACACAACGGACATTACTAGCTTTTTGTCATATATTCTATAGAAAATATGTTGTTCATGCATACAGTTACTTATTTTTGTCGTTCATACAACATATTTTGTCATTATCCCTTTGAAAATACAGACCAAAGAGGTTAAAGCCCCTTCGAAGCAAATGGGACTGCTTGGAAATTTTCTCGCTCCCTTTTGGTGAATATGGTTTGCTCAATTGCTCTTGTTGCTTTTAGTACATCATTATGTAATCATATTTGTTAACCATTTGAGTGCCAGAGGAATATGCAATGCATTGCTCTGCAATGTGTTACATACCCCTCTGGCATTCAAATAGTTAAACTAAATAGTGAAAGAAACTAAAAATTTGTGACAAAATGAAAATGCAGTAGTGGCTATGCGACATATCAAATTAGAATCAAACACTTTACAAGAAATAAAGAACATATATATAGATTTACAGATAATTACAAATAAAGCAGTCACATTTGCAATAACCAGCTGTAAACAGTTACTTTTCAGTGACACTTTGATTCATATGCTGTACATTTCTCAATATCAAATGGAGTTTTATTTGTGAATTATGATTGATTATTAAGAATTCTAGAATGATATATATGAGTATTCACAGTCACTATTAAATAACTTTTTCTTCTAATAATTTGTAAATTTTTAGTAAAACATTAATGAATATTCCCCTTTGTGTCTACCAAACTGTTTGCACATTTCTAAATATTTCGCTACAATATTTTCCATAAATCTACTGGCTGGTTAGTTATAAGGTATTACTACTTTCTTTAACAAATCAAAATGTAACTTAGCCCCAGTGGACACATACAAATATCCTGGAATGTGGCTAGAACCTACCCTTATAGATGGCCTGCGTATTGATAAATTAACATCCAAACTTTATCTTAAAGTAGGTGCTCTGTGTAGAAACAAATCATGTCCTGTCCTCTGGTAAGAAGACATATTGTTCAGCAGATGTTAATGCCAGTCATTGACTATAGGGATGTTGTATATGCTTCTGCACCACAAAACCATTGATGCAAACTCAACACTCTGTATATAACTATTATGCTGCTTACTTCATGTAATTACACTCTCCATCACTGTGATACGTTTAAAGAGTTACATTGTCTAACAGTCAAATACAGATGTACCCTTCACATTTCTTTTCTAGTTTATAGTTTATTGCTATTTCTCTTGTAAGCTACCACACTACCGGAACAGTATGTTCATTCCAGCTCTCCACACCTCCTATAACCTCTGCTTCACTGCTAACATCATTGACCATCCAAAATTATAAGAAAGAAGGGATCAATCTGCTCTTTTCTGCAGAGATCCTCAAGCCGGAATAGTCTGCCTGATAATACCAAATCTTCTGCTAGGTTAAAATATATAAAAATAATTGCTTCCTTGTATTTGAAAACAGCATATCCTATAATATAAAAGGCCAGATGTATGTTTGTCTGAAGCAGCCATGCACAGTAGAGACTGCTAATGGAGTCATGGCAGTAGAGACTGCCTGAACGCACAGAATGGTAGCCAGTGTATATGGGCTTTTATATTAGTAGCTATATAAAAAAGTATATGTTATTTTTATTTTTATGGTTTCCATTTGTGTTAAAATGTGTAACTTTATATTGTAAATGCTCTCTAGAACATACTTGAAAATGAATGAAATCTCAGTGTATTCCTCCTGGTAAAACACTTTCTAAGTAAATAAATAAATAAATAAATACAAAATGAATAGACATAGGAAGGGTAATGTACAAAAAAACATGGTGCAACCTTTTGCACAAAAATTGTTTAGTGAGTTGCAGCTTTCTAACACCTATGCATAAAGCTTTGTGCATGACAAAATGGCTTCTTTGTATTGCGTACACCAAAGGATGGGTTGTCATGGATTTATTGAACACTCAGTTAATTGGGTAGGATAAAATAGAAAAGCTTTATTAGGCAAAATAAAGCGCAACAAGGCCCCTCACGGGTCCAGACTCTACAAACAGCAGTAAGAAAGTTTGACACAGGACAGGGCATACAAATAGCAATACAATAGGGAGGCTCTACTGGCCTTACCAAATACCGGGTAAGGCAGCCTAATATCTAGTGCAATAAGGAACTGAGGAGGCTCTACTGGCCTTACTGAATACCGGGTAAGGCAGCCTGATATCTGGTGCAACAAGGAACAGAGGAGGCTCTACCGGCCTTACCGAATACCGGGTAAGGCAGCCTGATATCTGGTGCAACAAGGAACTGAGGAGGCTCTACTGGCCTTACCGAATACCGGGTAAGGCAGCCTGATATCTGGTGCAACAAGGAACTGAGGAGGCTCTACCGGCCTTAACGAATACCGGGTAAGGCAGCCTGATATCTGGAGCAACAAGGAACTGAGGAGGCTCTACCGGGTCACAGGCTGAGTGAGTGAAATGAGCTGATAACGTAACCACTAGTGACCTGACAACACAGACTGGGAGAACGTAACGGAGGCCACAGAGAGACACAGGCTGAGATAGTGTAATGAGCTGGTAACGGTAACCGCTAGACCGGACAGCACAGACTGAGTGTACGTAACGGAGGCCACAGGGAATCACAGGCTCTGTGAGGTAATGAACTGGCAACGGTAACCGCTTAATGACCGGATAGCACTGACTGGGTGTGCTTAATGGAGGCCACAGGGAATCACAGGCTGCGTATAGGTAATGAACTGGCAACGGTAACCGCTTAGTGACTGGATAGCACTGACTGGGTGCACTTAACGGAGGACACAGATAGTCACAGGCTGAGCATATAGTGGGTAGGCAACAGTAACCACTAGTGACTGGATAGTACAAGCTGGGTGTACGTAACGGAAGCCACACTGATACACAGGCAGGGAGTAGTGCAACCGGAGGCAACAAATCAGAGAGGACTGACAATAATAGCGAGGGCAACACAAATGGCGTAAGTCAGTCAATGCCTGGATCAGTATCAGAGAGTGGAAGTCAGCCACAGCCTGGATCAGTACACAGAGAGCGGTAGTCAGCTAAAGCCTGGATCGGTACACAGAGAGCGGTAGTCAGCCAAAGCCTGGGTCGGTGCACAGAGAGCGGTAGTCAGCCAAAGCCTGGATTGGTACACAGAGAGCGGTAGTCAGCCAAAGCCTGGGTCAGTACACAGAGAGCGGTAGTCAGCCAAAGCCTGGGTCGGTACACAGAGAGCGATAGTCAGCCAAAGCCTGGGTCGGTACACAGGAGCAGAACAGGAGCAAGGTCAGATGGAAACCGGATCAAATTCCAACCCTGGAGCTCGGGCGTCTGGGGAGGGCGTGACTGGGAGACACCTTTGTCACAACGAGGTCTGGCTCTAGCGATTCACCCTACGCGTATCGCGGCTCACTTGCCACTTCCTCAGGGGTTACAGTCATGTTACTGAGAGAGCAGCTCGTTCCTCTCCTGCTGAATATTTGAATACACCGAATGGTGTTTGGAGGAGTGGATCTCTGTATACTGGTGTGTCTCTTAGGAGATAAGAACAACAGGGAATAACGGATTTATCCTATAAACAGAGGAGAATACTGGGAACAGAGAACATTGGAAGAATAAGATATTGAAAGTTCCTGAGACTGGATTATGCAGGGCGGGCAGGTCGAGGCTGTTTGAACTGGGAGACTCTATGTGTTCAGATACGAGTGATCTGGTTAGTTTGATGTACTTCTTGCAAAATAAATTATTTTTAAGATTTTACTTTTAGATGTGCCTTCGTTTGCGCTCCTCATTCCAGATGTGATACTGATACAAGGGATAAGGTCCTTTTTCCGTGGAGGCTGCACCAAAGGGATACATCGGGGAAACCTTGTGGAATTCTTTTTTTTCTGTGGAAAGATTGCAGACTTACCATTCCATATATCCATTCCATTCATCTATCGTCCCATTATATCATCTATCATCTCATCATTCCATTATTTCATCCATTATAATAGAGATAAGTACTTTATTATTGGATATGTGACTAGTGCTGTGAGACTGTGGACCCTTATATATTTATATAGTTGGACTATCTTTTTGTTAGTATAGTGTGTATTTTTGGTAATATTCTAAGGCCCTTTATATTTTGTTTTGTTTGTTTTTATCATTTGTATATTATAGTTAGGTCAGTTTTAGTGCGCGGAGTGGGGGTGTCCGCTCCTGAGTGTACGCCGATAGGAAAACTCTATATAAGATTTCAAACGTAGCCTAATTGAGGTTGTATACTCGGGCGCTGACACATTTTTCTACAAAAAGAAAGCAATAAACAAACCTGTATCAATCATTATCATGACATTAAGACCTCCATGCATATAGAAATGACACAAAACTTAAAAGCAAATATAAAGCTTAAAAGTAAATATGCCTCAATCCATCATGCACTCACAAAGTACTTGGTCACATCAACTCTAACAACTCACGTCATATTCCCTATTGAGACCACCTGGGTGTCTCGTCCCCAATTCAAATATCCAAAAGACTTCTCTTCTGGATAACTTGTCATCCAGACAACCCTTACGTGGTCCTAAAGTGACTCGTTCTATGCCCTGTACAATAAAGGTAGAATTACTAGATCTACCACTTTTGAAATGAGAGGAAACTCCAGAACAAAATTCTAGCCTTCTTATATCACTCAGGTATTCGCTCATCCTTTCCCTAATAGTTTTCGTGGTTTTACCCACGTATTGGATATTACATGTAGAACAGGTCATAAGGCAAACAACTCCTCTAGTGATACAGTTGGTATATCCTCTCATTTCATAAACTTTGCCAGTTACAGTAGAGCTAAAAGTTTTGGTTACATTGATTAATCTACAACAGCCACACCTAGAACTGCCACATCTATAAGTACCAATAACTTCCATCCAATTGGGTTTTTTATTCCTAGATGTGAACAGACTAGGTGACACCTGAGTAGAAATGGTGGGCGCTTTACGTGACACAAATTTAAATCCATTCTCCAGGACTGTATGTAGTCCAGGGTCCACATACAGTGTGGGTAGATATTTTTTCACTCAGCCGCCTCTGCTGCTGCCCCGAAGCCGGGAGCACAGACAGGATATCAGCCTTCTGGAGCTCTCTGCTCTGGATCAGCCCGTTCTGCATGTCCCTACTGCGCATGTGTGGTTATTAGTGATGAGCGAGCACCCCAATGCTCGGGTGTTCGGGTGCTCTGACCGAGCACCCCCTGAGGCTCGAGTGCTCGGCCGAGCACCCGAGCCCCATTGAAGTCAATGGGAGGACTCGAGCATTACACCAGGCACCCCCTGCTCTGATGAGGGGAGGGTGCCTGGTCCATAGGAAAAGGGCAGAAAAGGATGGAAACACCACAGAAATGGTTCAGGGACAGCATAGGGAGGATGTCTGGATGCATCTTGGACTCTAACATCGCTGCTGGGAACGATCTTTCGCCCGTAGTACGCCATTTTTACAGACTGAGCGTAAAACACACAAAAAGGAAAATAAAAACGACTTTAGGCGAAAAATTGTTACCAAACAATATTTGCTGTATATTTACTTGTATATCATCTGCAAATTCTCCCAAAAATTTCCTTGATTTTCAGAACTGAGGCCATGATTAAGAGGGAAACGTGCGCAGAGGCAAATTCTCCCAAAAATGTCCTTGATTTTCAGAACTGAGGCCATGATTAAGAGGGAAACGTGCGCAGAGGCAAATTCTCCCAAAAATTTCCTTGATTTTCAGAACTGAGGCCATGATTAAGAGGGAAATGTGCGCAGAGGCAAATTCTCCCAAAAATTTCCTTGATTTTCAGAACTGAGGCCATGATTAAGAGGGAAACGTGCGCTGAGCTGACCATCTAAAACATTATGGGTGAGGGTCTGCTGCAGAGCTGACCATCCTAAACATTATATGCGAAGGCCCGCTAGTGAGCTGACGCTATAAAACATTATATGAGAGGGCCCGCTAGAGAGCTGACCCAATAAAACATTATATGAGAAGGCCCGCTGGTGAGCTGACCTATATAAAAATTGTCAAACAGGGCCCGCTGGTGAGCTGGCCCTATATAAAAATTATATCACAGGGCCCGCTGGTGAGCTGGCCCTATATAAAAATTATAGCACAGGGCATATGGAAGAGGAGGAGGAGGATGAGAAGATTAAGAGTCAACCATATACCCGTTTTTTGGGTGGAAGGGGTGAATGGGAATACAGAGTATTCACATCATTGTAAATAACATATATAAAGTGAGTTTATGTTCCCCCGCGGCTTTCCTCCAGTGGAGTGGAGAAGTCAGGGGAAATCCAGGCCTTGTTCATTTTTATAAGTGTCAACCTATCAGCATTGTCGGTGGAAAGGCGGATACGCTTATCTGTTATGATGCCACCAGCAGCACTAAATACCCGCTCAGACAGAACGCTGGCGGCAGGGCAGGCCAGCACCTCCAAGGCGTAGAGTGCCAGTTCATACCACGTGTCCAGCTTGGACACCCAGTAGTTGTAAGGCACAGAGGGATCATTGAGGACGCTGACACGGTCTGCTACGTACTCCTTCACCATCTTCCAAAACTTTTCCCTCCTTGTGACACTAGGCTGCGCATCAGGGTGAGGGTGCTGGCGGGGTGTCATGAAGGTGTCCCACGCCTTGGAGAGTGTTGCCCTGCCTTTCTCGGAACTGCTGTGTGCTCCCCTTTTCTCCCCTTCTCTGTTGGCCAAGGTAGCACGTACTCTGCCGCCAGCGTTGTCAGATGGAAAATTTTGGAGCAATTTTTCAACAAGAACCTTCTGGTATTGCACCATTTTGCTTGTCCTCTCCACCGGAGGAATGAGAGATGAGAAATTCTCTTTGTAGCGGGGGTCCAGAAGGGTGAACACCCAGTAATCCGTGTTGTTTAAAATGCGTATAACGCGTGGGTCACGGGAAAGGCAGCCTAACATAAAGTCAGCCATGTGTGCCAGAGTACCAACAGTCAAGATTTCGCTGTCCTCACCAGGAGGATGACTCTCAATATCCTCATCCTCTTCCTCCTCTTCTGCCCACCCACGCTGAAGAGATGGAACTAAAGTTCCATGGCTACCCTCTGTAGCGGAGGCAACCGTGTCTTCCTCCTCCTCCTCCTCCTCCTCCTCCTCCGCCTCCTCCAATTGTCGCTGAGAAGACGAAGTGAGGGTGCTCTGGCTATCACCTTGTGTAAGCTCTTCCTCCCCCATTTCCACCTCTTCCACATGCAAAGCGTCGGTTTTAATTGTGAGCAGCGAGCGTTTCAGTAGACACAGAAGTGGGATGGTTACACTGATAATAGCGTTATCGCCGCTCACCATCTGTGTCGATTCCTCAAAATTGCGTAAAACCTCGCAGAGGTCTGACATCCATTCCCACTCCTCACTTCTGATTACAGGAAGTTGAACGGAGAGGCGACGACCGTGTAACAGCTGGTACTCCACTACTGCCCTCTGCTGCTCACAAAGCCGGGCCAACATGTGGAAGGTGGAGTTCCAGCGCGTGCTCACGTCACACAGCAGCCGGTGAGCTGGCAATTGTAAGCGCTGCTGCAGCTTCAACAGGCCGGCCGAAGCTGTAGATGACTTACGGAAATGTGCACACACGCGGCGCACCTTGGTCAAGAGATCATGCACATTGGGGTAGGTTTTTAGAAATCGCTGAACCACTAAATTAAATACATGCGCTAGGCATGGTACGTGTGTGAGCTTGCCGAGCTCCAAAGCCGCCACCAAGTTACGCCCATTATCACACACAACCATGCCTGGTTGCAGGTTGAGTGGCGAGAGCCACTGCTCGGTCTGGTGACTAATCCCCTGCAACAGCTCTGAGGCCGTGTGCTGTTTGTCCCCAAGGCAGATCAGCTTCAGCACGGCCTGTTGACGCTTCCCCACTGCAGTGCTACACTGCTTCCAGCTACTGGCTGATGGGGGAGTGGCGCTGCGTGTAGAGAATTCGGAGGTGGAAACGGAGGAGGAGGAGCCAATAACGTAGGTGCTGGCGGAAACCCTGATGGAGGTAGGGCCCGCAATCCTCGGCGTGGGTAGCACCCGTGCCATCCCAGGGTCCGAGTCGCTCCCAGCCTCCACGACATTCACCCAGTGTGCCGTCAGGGAAATGTAGCGTCCCTGGCCACAAGCACTTGTCCATGTGTCAGTCGTTAAGTGGACCTTCCCAGTAACTGCGTTGGTCAGGGCACGGGTGATGTTACGGGACACATGGTGGTGTAATGCGGGGATGGCACACCGGGAAAAGTAGTGGCGGCTGGGGACCGCGTACCGAGGGACAGCTGCTGCCATCAGGCTGCGGAAGGACTCAGTGTCCACAAGCCTAAATGGCAGCATTTCGATGGCCAGTAATTTTGAAAGGTGTGAGGTTAGTGCTATGGCCTGTGGGTGGGTGGCTGGGTACTTTCTCTTGCGCTCAAATGCCTGGGGTAACGACATTTGGACGCTGTGCTGGGACAGGGAAGTGGATGTGGTCGCTGATGGTGCTTCAGATGGTACAGGTGCAGGGCGGGAGGTATGCGGGCCTGCGCCTTCGACAGGCGATTGGCCGGCACCGAAAACAGGGGAAGAGGAGGCAGTGGTGTGGCCTGCAGACACAGATGGGCGATCCAGGCGTTCCTCCCACTTACTACGGTGCTTGGATGCCATGTGTCGGATCATGCTGGTGGTGGTGAGGTTTCTAGTGTTCATGCCTCGGCTCATTCTGGTGTGGCACAGGTTGCAAACTACAATTCTTTTGTCGTCCGCACTTTCCTTAAAAAAACACCTACCCTTTGGCAAGGGAGATTTACGCAAGGGGGTGCTCCGTGGAACATTTGCGGGCCGGTTTGGTGCGGTCCGCCTTCTTTCTGTAGCCACACCACTGCCTCTTCCAGCCTGTTGCGGTGCTGCAGATGGCTCACCCTCAGGACTGCTGTCATCGCTCGGCTCTACACCTTCCCAGGTGGGGTCAGTCACCTCATCGTCCACCAAGTCCTCCTCCACTTCCTCACTCTGATCATCCTCCTCAAGTCTTGATCCCACCACATACTCAGTCATTGACAACTGTATAACATTCTCCTCAACAAGGTCTTGAGACGGAAATAGTGGTTGATTTAATGGCAACTGTGTCTCATCATCATCATCATCATCCACTACTTCCTTTGACCTTAAATGCCGTTCACATCTGTCATCTTCTTGTGATTGGGTAGCCTCTAGAGGTTGTGAATCAGGGCACAAGATGTAATGTTCCTCTGCAAGCGTGCTTGGAGAGAGGGTCAAATGAAGGATTGGTGATGAGACGAGCTCCTCACTATATCCCAGTGTGGGATCACTTCTTTGACCAGACCGTGTATGGTGGGAGGAAGGATGATCAGAGTGAGGATTATTTTGACCAGACTCTTGGCTACTGAGAGTGGACTTGGTGGAAGACAGGGTGGTGCTTAACCGACTGGAAGCAGTATCAGCTGTCATCCAACCGACCACCTGTTCGCAGTGGTCGGACCTCGAGAGTGATGTCCTGCGACGCCCTGTAAAATTACACATGAAGCTAGGTATGGTGGATGTCTTTCTTTCTTGTGCTCTGGCACCAGGCACAGTTTCTCCGCGTCCTGACCCGCGCCCTGAACTATCAGGATCACGGCCACTTCCCCGTCCCTTTTTACCCGCCTTCTTCATCTTACACGGAATATGTGACTTTAATATTTGAGTTTGAAAAATTAACAGTATTTCTTCCTATTCTGCAACTCTGCAGAGTACACAGAATAGGCTGCTAAACGGCGGTGACACACACTGAATGGAATATGTGACTTTAATATTTGAGTTTGAAAACTTAACAGTATTTCTTACTATTCTGCAACTGTGCAGAGTACACAGAATAGGCTGCTAAACGGCGGTGACACACACTGAATGGAATATGTGACTTTAATATTTGAGTTTGAAAACTTAACAGTATTTCTTACTATTCTGCAACTGTGCAGAGTACACAGAATAGGCTGCTAAACGGCGGTGATACACACTGAATGGAATATGTGACTTTAATATTTGAGTTTGAAAACTTAACAGTATTTCTTACTATTCTGCAACTGTGCAGAGTACACAGAATAGGCTGCTAAACGGCGGTGAAACACACTGAATGGAATATGTGACTTTAATATTTGAGTTTGAAAACTTAACTGTATTTCTTACTATTCTGCAACTGTGCAGAGTACACAGAATAGGCTGCTAAACGGCGGTGACACACACTGAATGGAATATGTGACTTTAATATTTGAGTTTGAAAACTTAACAGTATTTCTTACTATTCTGCAACTGTGCAGAGTACACAGAATAGGCTGCTAAACGGCGGTGATACACACTGAATGGAATATGTGACTTTAATATTTGAGTTTGAAAACTTAACAGTATTTCTTACTATTCTGCAACTCTGCAGAGTACACAGAATAGGCTGCTAAACGGCGGTGAAACACACTGAATGGAATATGTGACTTTAATATTTGAGTTTGAAAACTTAACAGTATTTCTTACTATTCTGCAACTGTGCAGAGTACACAGAATAGGCTGCTAAACGGCGGTGAAACACACTGAATGGACTATGTGACTTTAATATTTGAGTTTGAAAACTTAACAGTATTTCTTACTATTCTGCAACTCTGCACACTACACAGAATGTGCTGCTAAACTGCGGCGAAGCACACTGAATGGAATATGTGACTTTGATATTTTAGTTTGAAGACTTAACAGTATTTCTTCCTATTCTGCAACTCTGCACAGTACACAGAATGTGCTGCTAAACTGCGGCGAAGCACACTGAATGGAATATGTGACTTTGATATTTTAGTTTGAAGACTTAACAGTATTTCTTCCTATTCTGCAACTCTGCACAGTACACAGAATGTGCTGCTAAACTGCGGCGAAGCACACTGAATGGAATATGTGACTTTGATATTTTAGTTTGAAGACTTAACAGTATTTCTTCCTATTCTGCAACTCTGCACAGTACACAGAATGTGCTGCTAAACTGCGGCGAAGCACACTGAATGGAATATGTGACTTTGATATTTTAGTTTGAAGACTTAACAGTATTTCTTCCTATTCTGCAACTCTGCACAGTACACAGAATGTGCTGCTAAACTGCGGCGAAGCACACTGAATGGAATATGTGACTTTGATATTTTAGTTTGAAGACTTAACAGTATTTCTTCCTATTCTGCAACTCTGCACAGTACACAGAATGTGCTGCTAAACTGCGGCGAAGCACACTGAATGGAATATGTGACTTTGATATTTTAGTTTGAAGACTTAACAGAATGTGCTCTAATCTGCAACTTTGCACACTAAACAGAATGTGCTCTAATCTGCAACTTTGCACACTAAACAGAATGTGCTCTAATCTGCAACTTTGCACACTAAACAGAATGTGCTCTAATCTGCAACTGTGCACACTAAACAGAATGTGCTCTAATCTGCAACTTTGCACACTAAACAGAATATTTTTTTTTTTTTTTTTTTTTTTTTTTTCCCCACACACAAAATAACCTGCTGCCCCCACACACAGTAGTCCTAAAAAGGACTTTTGGTTCTTTTTTTTCACAAATTTGGTTTTTTTCCTCCCTACACTGCCTTTCCCTTCCTATCCTCAGCTCTCCCTGGCTAAGACTGAGCCGAACTCGATGGTCAGGTGCTATACAGCACCTGACCACGGGTTCTGGCCAGCCAATCAGTGTAATGCCAGCAGCCAACATGGCTGCTGGCATTACACCGATGTCAGAGCCTCCCTGCACGTTTATTGGCTGCGCAGCAGCCGCAAAACGTGCGGGGAGGAGACCCGAACATGGCGGGCGAGCACATGCGGTACTCGTACGAGTACCGCCATGTGCCGAGCAGAGCGATGCTCGAGCCGATCCGAGCATCGGCCGAGCATGCTCGCTCAACACTAGTGGTTATGCACACAGTGAGCGACGCATTCTAGGACTTTATGTTATAGGATAGATATTGGACACACTGGGCCATCTGCATGAAGAGAAAGCAGAGTGATTATGGGGAAAAACATCTGTTTCTCTCTTGGTTGGAGAGCTCTCTGACATTCTTAAAAGCCCTTTTTAAATTATTGTGAAACTGTATTTCTCCCTATAGCACAGTTGCCTAACAGACCACTATTTGCAAAAGGAGGAAAACAAAATGAGCAGGGGAAGGGGGGATTATGGAATAGTGACTCAAAAATCTATTATGTACTTCAAAGTAAGAGAGAATTTCTTTGCATTGAACAGTAAAAAGATGTAGTACTTGTAAAATCAAGTTTTCATGGGGCAGTGTGCAGTGTGGATTCTTACTATTAACATTAGGCCAAAAAATAATCAATGTGGACCTTGATTGCAAGTGCAACCCAAAGATGGTGGAAGACTCCACAAGTTTTCTCCTTAGTAAACACAATGTAGTAGGAAATGAGAATTATTTCCGTTAAGTAAATTACACCTCATTTTTTGCTTGTGATCTTGCCTCTCTCATCCCAGTCCCTCATAATCCCATTTTATTTCGTAGGCCGAAAGTCAAGTTTCAGCGGAGTACATTATGCATGCTACTTAATTATTATCTAAAGCAGCAATTACCAAACCTATCCTCAGGCGATGTTTTCACAATTTCCCTGCTTGTGCATAGGTGAGTTAATTATATTACCTCTAATTAACTTATCTGTACTAAAACAGGGAAATCCTGAAGCCAGGGCTCAAAATTTCCACTCGCCACTAGCCAATGGCGAATGAAAATTTAGCCCTGGCAAGTAGAAATTCAGCCCTGGTGGGTATGTTATGGCTTGCAGTTGCGAGTAACTTTTCAGATCTGGCTAGTATCAAGGGACTTCAAATTATAAGCCCTGCTAAAGCTATGGCCCATTAGAACTACTGAGTGCATTACCACTCTGTAAGATGTTTGAGCTACTTTTCTTTGCACTGATTGAAACACAGAAAATCTTTTATTTAATACCGCAATTCAGTAACATAGTAAAATAGGTTGAATAAAGACACAAGTCCATCAAGTTCAACCTTTGCCTCATACCCTAGTGACATGAGAACTGTGTATCTTTCCTGCTACCAAATAAGTTAGTCTTCATCAGACCTTCCTGATTTGCCTACTCATATACAGTATAGCCCTGTATGTTACCTTTTGAAAGACATGTATCTAATCTTCTTAAATGTATCCATTGTATCTGCCAAAACCACATCCTTGGGCAAGTAATTCCACAGTTTAACAGACCTTACTGTAAAAAACTCCCTCCTCTGCTGAAGTCTAAACCTCCTTTCCTCTAATTTCAAGGGGTGTCCCCTGGTTACCTGGTCAGGTCTTGGAATGAATAGCTCACCACAGAGATCCTTGTATTGACCTCTCATATACTTGTACATTGTGATAAGATATCCTCTCAGTCGTCTTTTCTCTAGAGTAAATAAACCAAGTTTGTCTAGTCATTCCTCATACATCAAGTCCTCCATTCCCTTAATTAATTTTGTTGTTCTTTGCTGTACCCTCTCTAGGGGGTAGATATAAAGGCAGCCATTAGGAAAAAAAAAGCACTACCAGGTGCGTTAAGGTGTATTTAGCAATTTAAAGATCCGTCTAAAGAACAGTTAACGGCAGTTTGATAATCCTTACGGCCGATACAATTACGTGCATTGAGACGCATGGAACGAGATTCCTCAGAGCCATTCAAAGGATTGTGGTACTGTTAATGGCTGAAAAAAAGATACACTTAACGGACTAAAGATAAGAGCCAGTTAGACACACGGTCAAAAAAAAAAACACCCGTTACATAGAAAAACAGAGAAAATGCTTACCGCACAAGCATGTAAATGTCAAAATGAACCCGTACAATGCCAAAATAACACACAAACATGGGCAGACACCATAAATCACTGTCACACACAACAAGAAGCAACACCACAGGGACAAGGACTTCCAAAAAAACACCAACACAACATGGCACGGAAAAATGGGGGACACCTGCCAATACAAAACAAGCTCACCTGTGCAACATCACCACATGATCCAGACACAATCTGCAATTCACAACTTCACACCCGTAACTGGCAGAGACACAGCAATCAGAACACAACACATTTTAAAACACAGACACACCTGCAAACACTTACCTGGACAACAAACAACTTCCCATTGGTCAGCACTCACTGCATCACCACACCTACACAACGCCCTACCACATACATAAAGGGACAGCTCACCGCACTCACTTGTGGCTTGTTTTCCACTCAGGGAGAGAGACAGAGAAAGAACAATAAATATGTTTGGATACTTATTGATGAGAAGACTGCGATGAAGGTGTGCAAGGGACGAGAGCTAGGGAACACCAGCAAGCCCCTGGCACACCTGATCAACAGCCTTCACCTGTTGCAAGTGAGGAGGCTCTGGCTCAACAGCCACACAGGAGCCCATCCCGTCCTGGAGCACAGCACCTGCCTGCAGATGCACAGCTGCAGCAACAGGATGTTCCACAGCAAAAGGATAACGCAGGGTGCCACAGGGACCCCTGCAGCAGCAGAGGATGTATAGATGACCACCAAGGACAAGGGTATACTGCCCAAGGATCACTCTCTTTGGAATAACCGATGAGGTGATTGATCGCTACAGGTTGAGGCCACACAGCATCATTGCCCTATATGAGGTCATCAAGGATCTGGTGGTTCCGATCTACATCCACAACCATGCCCTCAATTTCCCTGCAAAAACTCCTGTGTGCCATACACTTCATGCCAAGTAGCGCCTTCCAGTCCACTGAGGGTTATGCATCTGGCATGTCACAAGCCACATTCTCCAGGGCGCTGGCCCAGGTCTTGCCAGCCCTCAAAAGCAAAGCCAGTACCTACATACATTTCCCCACCACCGACATGGAGTGGATACATCTCAAGCAGGGCTTTAACAAAAAGGGAGGCATGCCCAGGGTCATGGGTGCTATAGATTGCACCCATGTCCGTTTCAAAGCCCCAACACGTGACGCACATCTCTTCATCAACAGGAAGAACTTCCACTCCATGAATGTGCAGATAGTGTGTGAAAGCAACATGAGGATAATGAATGTCTGTGCAAAGTATCCTGGCATCTTTCATGATTCATACATTCTCCAAAACTCCTCAGTCCACAGAGACTTCGAGAATGGAACTTATACAGGGAGATGGCTTCTGGTTGAGTTCACAATACTAAATCACACCACATCCACAGGTGTACACACAACACTGCTCACCATGCTCCTGACTCACAGCTAATACGTCCACCACAGAAAACAAAATTCACACAACATGTGCTCCCTGTCACACCATGTCACTCACTTTCTTTTCTCTTATTTACTCACAGTGGTAGCTCAAATTCATTTGTTTCATGGAGCTATCAGAACATATTTGTTGATGTGTGTATTCATGTCAGGGGCACATATCCCTAGGGCTGGTTCACATTCCCTTAGTTTTCTACATAATGGGTTACAGACGATTACACAATACATTACAAAGCAATGGGCTGTATACTCCCTGTAACAAAAAAGATTTAGGGGCGCATGAAGTTGAAGTTGTTGCATGATGATCAGTTCGAGGGTGCTGCTCCAAATCCTGTCCTCTTGTCCCACAGGCATCCATAGCATGATCCATCATTGAACAGAAGAGTTTCCATGTGACTGGACTGATGTCTTGACAATATTTCTATGAAGCTCACCCCTTGGTATTTCAAGTGATAGTGTTCGTGATGCAATGTTTGACCTGATGTTCACAGCAACCTCTACTGGAACATTCTCATATACAGACAGAAAACACAAATCCATGTGTGTACTAACATCCAGGTATCAAACCTGTACAGTTAGAATGCTCATCTACAGAGTTGTCAAACCTTGTGGACAACTCATGAGAAGTACAGTAGTGTTTCTAAAGTATTAATATTTAGTTTAAAAGTACATCTAGTGTGCTTATACAGGTGTTTAATGCATATAGGCAATATACCCAGAAAACACATGTATGTTCTAATCTACTTTGAGACACAATAAAGAAAAACCATCACTATTCAATCTGTGTCTGTATGAAGAAATGTTGGATTACACATGTGTCAATGCGTAGCCACTACTTGTTTGGCAGTGAGTGGACTCTGTGATGTATTCATGCAAACAGATGATGGCAGTGATACACTAATGTGTGTTGGGAGTGATAAAGAAGTGATACAGGGGACATACTTCCACAGTGATTTCATGTCCACAGTTTCTGTGTTGCTCAATATAATCAATGTTCTGAGATTGCTTTAGTTTGACATATCTCAGTACATGGGCTACATCAACAAACAACCAGACTAAGTGGACAAGTGTTATCACTTTTGAAGTCTGTTACAACCTTAGTGAAACAACAACTCAACTTACTGTAAAACCCAGTGCTCACCCCAAGATTTCAATGTGTGTGCTACACATTGAAATCCTAGGGTGAACCTTGGGTTCCCCAGTAAGTCAGTTTCACAATAAGAGTGTGAATCAAAGACTATTTTGCTGCATGTTCCATGTGTCCTGCTTGTTAGTTCTCTGCTAAGTCAAATAGCTGTTTGTTTGCTTAACCCCTTAAACATAACTATTGATGCAGACGAATGTTTAGTGTTGCACGAGTTGTTGTGCTAAGGGGTATGTTATGTTCATATTCAACCCACATCATTGTCATATAACACTGTCATGTTATATGGCTTCAGGGATGGATTGCCAGTCGAATTTGTACAACAGTGTGTGTGTGAACCCATGTTGTAACATCCCACAAACGTTACCATGCATTGGAGACAACTCTGCCACCCAAGCTAGCACTAAACAAAAAACATATTTGACAGGATTCAAAAGCACAATGTTCTTTTTATTAAGGGGGAACTTAACAAGTTGGGGTTTTTTGTTTTTTTTTGCAGGACTTTCGACTGGGTGCCAGAGGTGGATGCCCTGGCTGATTGCCTGGTCACCCTCTGGTCCCTATGTGTGGCTTCAGGGATCACACTGGAGGGAGCGGTGGGTGCAGTGGACCCTGCTGTTGAAAGCATCTCTCTCTCTCCACACGCAGGTTCTCCCTGCAGTTGTGGTCTTTCAACTCCACCAGAGCCTGCCCAATTATGTCCATCATCCCCGTGTGGTACTGATGGAGTTGTGTGTGGATCCTGGTCAGCTCCAACTCCAGGGCATGTAAATGATCCCAGGCGATTGGGACAGGTGGCCCACCTCCGGTGCCTCGGGAGTGCTTGGCAATTTCAGACAAATTATTCTTGGCCACCCTCTTGCAGTCACCCCATCTTTTCTTGAGTCCACGTCCCGTCTGCAGGTGGCCACTGAGTTCCCCCCGGCTGCATATCAGGTTCCAGGCCGCCTTCCTCCTCGCAGACAGGCCAGAGACCTTCTCCCTCGAGAAATAGATGCTCTCCCTCTCCAGCACAGCCTCCACGAGAGCTCTATTCTCCTCCTCAGTATAACGGGGATCCCTGATCCTCTTCTCCTCAGCTCCGGTGTCATTCCCCTCTAGCTCCTACCTCCATGTCCCAGCCATCCACTGCTTCTGGGGGCTTCCCGGATGCTCCGCGATCGTGGAGTAGGCAGAAGACGTGGTCTCGAGTAGCGGCGTCTACCTGCGATTACGATGGCACGGTAGGAGTAAGCCATGGCCTAAAGTTGAGGGAGTCTCCAGGGAAGGTATCCATAGGTTGCCCAGACCAAACCTTGGTGTTGTACACCTTTAGGGGGGAGGTGAAACCTGCCTCTCTCATCAACTGTCCACCAATAGTGTGCCTCCAGGGAAACAGTTGCACAACAGTTGCAGGTTGCACCCCCTCTGTTGGCCAATCCAGTGAGAGGTTTGTCCAGCAGAGGGGAGGGGTGAAAACCTATGACACTATAAAAAACCCTCAGGCTCTGTCCACTGTGCTTCAGTGTTCCAGAACTTTGGTTCCTGTGTGCTCTACTCTTCCAGGGCTCAGTGCCTCTTTCCTTGCTTTGATACAGACCCTCTGCTGGATTTCCCATTGCCTGACCTTCTGCTTGCCTTCTGGACTTCCCTTTTTTCCTGTTTCCTGACCTTGGCTAGTTCTACCAATTCTGCCTGATTGCTGCCTGCCCTAATCTACTGAACTGTTCCTGACTATGCTTTGTTTAACCCTTGCACTCCCATACTGTCATTCCTACCAAAGTGTTCTACCTGTATACCTTCGTGGATCACCTGGTAAGGGTGTCTGGCAAGAGATAGCATTCCCTGTTCCTACGCTCCAACCATATCAAGCCTGACATACGTCAGAACCAGACTGCCCTGCCTGCGCTGCCCCTGCCTGTGTATGGTGGTCCCCAACAGATACCCCTCGTCCCACTGCAGGTTCTGTCCATGGACTCCATGTGCCTGCTCTTCTGGGCCTGGTCCCCCTCCACCCTGCGGTTCTCCCTCTCCCACCCCTACTCTCAACAGGGATGTCCTGCTCTCCTTCCTCCTCCTCCACTACTCTCCCCATCCCTCTCTCCTGTCCTCCTCTCCTGGCCATCATTCACCCACTCACACCCAGGCACTCCCACAGGCCCTCACACACACACAGTTGATCCCACTCACCCTCTGACACACTCTTTCACTCACAGATTCACACTGTCAAAAAAAGTTTAAAAAATGTGTAAAAAAAAAAGACTATGTGTTTGTATGTGTGAAAAGTGTGATATGTGTATATCTAGTGCAATGCAATTCTCTCTTCAAACTACAAAAACTCCTTCTACCTCCAGTGTAAGCTCCTGTGTCCCTCGCTCTAAATGCTATCCTCCTCTCCTGGGTTCTGTGCTCTAGCTCGCCAAAACTCAAAACACAGACAAGGTGTGACGGTTATTTTGGGGTATACAGGTGTATTTGAACATTTTTGCTACTTTGGGGCCTTGGTATTGGCTGTAGGTTTGAATTTTGTTTGTGCATCTATCAGGGTTGCTATCCGTAATGTTACATTTTGACTTAAGCTATGTTTTAACGGGTGATTTGGACGCATGGTGATGCGAAAAAAAGGTGCAACGCAGGTTTTTGTGTTACGTGTTTTTGTTGTGCCTATGCTTGTTAGCTATTCTTGTAGACTTACTTTTAAATCTGCCATATATCATAAGTTATTTGCGGCCAATGTGCCTTTTTTACTTAGCGGCTGGTTTAACGTGAACCTTTAAACCTAGCCCTAGTTCTAGTACATCTTTTTTTAGAACTGGTCCCCAAAACTGTACTGCATATTCAAGGTGAGGTCAATGTCAAAATGATGTTATCCACTCTTGCTTCAATATCCCTTTTTATGCAAGACAGGACTTTGTTTGCTTTTGCTAATGCTATTTGACACTGGTCACTGTTTCCAAGTTTGTAGTTTACAAGGATACCCAGGTCTTTTGTCTAGCAACAAGTCCCCTAAAATGATTCCATTAAGTTTAATAAGTATCTTTGGGATTATTTCCTCCCTACGGCATGACTTTACACTTTCCCACATTAAACTTCATATTCCATTTGTTTGCCCAGTCTGACATTGTATGTAAGTCCCTCTGTAGAGAGCAAATATCCTGTTCTGAATTAATTACCCTGCATAATTTAGTGTCATCTGCAAATATTGATATTTTGCTTTCTATATCTATTTCCAGGTCATTTATAAACATGTTAAAAAGCAGAGGACCTAATACTGAACCCTGAGGTACTCCACTCTCGGTATCCATTTGAAATGGTGCATGTTTAAAAGCGTGCAACATTTAGCCACTATAACCATGTCGCCGGCTTCAAGATCGCCATGTAAGAATCTTGCATGAATCAAAAGGGCGAGATTCTTATGGCTCCTTGTAAAAAGTCGCTACAGCCCGCACTCCCACACAGTCTCTTGTACCTTGCCTTCCCGGCTCTCTCTCCCTGCTCTGGCTTGTTATTGTGCAGGTAAACAAGGGGAGCTTGCTTCATATATTAAACCATTGGGGGGTGCATTTGTGAGTCAGGAACTACCTTAATTTTAACAGCTGGAGTGCCTCTGTATGCTGCTGAACGTGCTCCTTGTCATGATGAATGGGATCCCCTCAATACCTTAATTTTAACAGCTGGAGTGCCTCCGTTTGCTGCTGAATGCACTCCTTGTCATGATGAATGGGATCCCCCAATCGGAGGTTAATTGACAAAGAAGCATGATCAGCATCACATGGATGTTCTCCAGCTGTTAAAATTAAGGTATTGGGGGGATCCCATTCAGCATGACTAGGGCATTCCAGCTGTCTCATCATGACAGGTTCACTAACATTTTACTTGTGCCATAGTGCAGTAGAATGTGATGTCTGGCAAGATGAGTGAGCCTTCTCATCCTCAGTACATGATAGAGTGTTGTGACACAGGGAGCAGGGGTAGCAGGTGTCTGCACTGCCCATCTGTCTATTAGAGGAAAAAAGGGGACACAGCACCACCCGAAGTGGATAAAACATACTCTATGTGATATAGAGTGTGTGTACAGAAAAATTAATTGCTAGTAGTATAATGAAAGTACTTTCCCCACTGGGAAGTGAGCAAATGTCACCTATAGTAAATAGTAAGCCAATCGGAAACAGTTTTTGAATTGTAAGTCCAAAAGTAGTTCAAATAAAAGCAATATAGTCAATGGTATTGAATGCTGGTATATATTGTCTATAATACACACTCTCTGCTGCTGATCTCGTGATGTACAAAATGTATAGTTAGAAACAAATCTAGAGATAAGTCAATAAAATAAATCCAATAAAATATGGAAAAGAATAGTAAAATCCCTAATATTAGGGAATAAGTTGATCAATGTGTGCTAAAGGATGAAGGTGCACCATAGGTAGTGGCGATAAACGTATGTTGGAGCAGGGCAGCATTGGGATCAAAGAGTATTGGAGTTGTCATCCTGAGTATATTCAGTTTGTGATCGGTGTGAACAATGATAAGTAAACAACAAGCGGCCTCTAACTGGAGAGTAAATTCGGGTGAGCTTTGCTGCAATACCAATAGGTAGAACTGAGTGCCCGCTACTCGATCTGGTGTAGTTGGCCTCTTACTTTATTTCTCTGATAAGTCTTAGCATGCCAAGCCGATTCACATTGTGTCTGGATATTAAGGTCTCTCACTTTGATCGGCTCCTGGGATTTCTGCTTTGCTCGATCTCCTTAGCAGTCACTATCCTTTGGCAATCCTTCTTGCCACTAGTCTGAGGGCTATGGTTTGACGCGTTTCGGTGCTGTAATTGTGTCTTTCTTAAAGATGTGTCTGATAGGCTTGTCTCTCTAGCCCTGTATAAAGCTGTTTCAACCAATCAGGATGTTGTTAAATAGTCATTACATCTACTATAAGGAAATTCCTAAGGTCTAAGGCGTCCCATGATTGGGATCGGCAGATATAAGTGATGGGGACTGCTGATAAAATAGTCAAAGTGGTATAAATTTAAATAAAGTCTGATGAGGAACATCATAACTAGTGAGTTAAAATAAAGTATGCGGAGAAACAGGATAACTAGTGGGCCTCCTATTGGTTATATATGTTGCATGAGTAAATAATGAAGTGAAGAGCGGGTCACATATAGACCCCAATTTGTGCATGTATCCATATGGATATATGTGTGGAAATACTATTTGTATGAAAAAAAAAAAAAAAAAAAAAAAAAAATATATATATATATATATATATATAATTTGTGAATGTCAGTGAAAAACATATCCTAAGTAAATTAGAATATGGTATTTGTAGAAATGATGTGATGAAGTGGCATATACATAAAAATATATATATATGTATAGATCAGCTGTGAGACACTCTCCACCTTAACTGTATTAGAGAATTGTCAATTTACAACCACACTCTGTTCCCTATCCTTCAACCAGTTTTGTAACAATTGCAAAGGTTATCCCCTAGCCCCAATTTCCTTATTTTATACCCCAGCCTTCTGTGTGGCACTGTATCAAATGCCTTTATAGATTTACTAAGTCAACTGCCTTACCATTATCTAAGTTGCTACTTACTTCCTCATAGAAGCTGAAAATATTAGTTTGGCATGATCTATTCCTCATGAAAACATGTTGATTCCTGCTAATTATCTTATTTTTTGTGTTGTAATCCTTAATATAGTCCCTTATTATCCCTTCTAGCAGTTTTCCCACTACAGAGGTCAAACTCACAGGTCTATAATTCCCAGGTTCTGTTTTAGTTTCCTTCTTAAACAGAGGCACTACAATGGCTCTTCGCCAATCTTGTGGTATTGAACCTATGGTGAGAGAATTTTTAAAGAATAAATATAGGGGTCTTGCTAACACTGCACCGAGTTCCTGAAGAACTCTTGGATGTATACCATCAGGATCCAGTGCTTTGTCAGTCTTAAAGGGATAGTAATACTTCATTTTAACTTTATTTTATTTTGTAGGCATTAAAAAAACATGAAGAATGATATAAGTCTTATCTCTGAAACCTTTATGGTTTAAGAGATATTCACAAACAAAGTATCCCCCCCCTGTTCAACCAGATCAGAAGGGAGATGCCCAGGTAGACTGCAGAGAGGGACAATCTTCAATTAAGATAATGGAAAAAGCTGAAAAACTTGTCAAGGGGGGAAGGGCTTTCATTGTTTTCATACAAAGAAAATTGTCCCCTTCTGTTATCTGTACTGTCATACAACCAGACTCACATCTGAGAAGAGATGGCTTACACTAGGTAAAAGGGGCGGGGAGGGGAACTTTGCTTGTGAATATCTCATAAACCATAAAGGTTTGAGAGATAAGACTTATATCGTTCTTCATGTTTTTTTAATGCCTACAAAATAAAATAAAGTTAAAACGAAGTATTACTATCCCTTTAATTTTGTTCACTCTTACCATGACATCTTCTTGAGTTAACCCAATATCTGATAATTGTATTGTTTTATTTGTTACTTGATAAGGCTCTTCTACCATTCTATATTCCCTTGTATATACTGATGCAAAGAAAGTGTTTAGAACATCAGCCTTTTCCTTATCCTCTCTAATCAACTCACCCATCTCATTTTTGAAAGGTCCAATGTAAAGTTTTTTGCTATTTATATATTTGAAAAACTTTTTTGGATTAGTCTTGCTCTCCCTTACAATTTGAATTTCATTATATATCTTTGCTACCCTAATTGCCTTTTTTCAATCTTTGTTGCATTCCCTGTATTTTAAGAAAGAATGTTCAGTTCCTTCAGACTTAAATAGTTTAAATGTTTTCTTTCCTTGTCATTTCCTTCTTTACATGTGCAGTTAACCACATTGGCTGTGACTTACTTCTTTTGAATTTGTTCCCCATTGGTTTATACTGCTGGGTACATTTCTGCAACCTAAATTTGAATTCTGATCACTTTTCCTCAGTATTTTTGCCTTTAAATAATTTATCCCAGTCCATGTGTTGCATTGACGCTCTTAACAATTTGACGTTAGCTTTTTTAAAATTAAGAGTTTTGCTCGAATCTATACAGTTTTGCTTTATCAGAATAATCTCAAATGTAACCATGTTGTGATCACTGTTTCCCAAATGTTCACTTACCTTAATATTGGAGACCATTTCTATGTTATTCGTTATCACAAGGTCCAATACATTGTTGTTTCTTGTCAGCACTTCCACCATTTGTGACATGTAGCTTTCCCGAAGCATGCTAACAAACCTGCTTCCCTTAGCATTCTGACAGTGAATAGGTATATCCTAGTTATGGGCAATATGAGGACCTCTAGTTGGTTCTGGACTATAAATCCCATCATCCTCTGCCAGCCTTTGGCTAGCAGAGGATTATGGGAATTGTAATCTAAAAACTGGAGTGTCTACCATTACTCAACTCTTTTAAAGCTATTAAATTAGCCCTGACGCTGATCACCTAGCAAATAACAAAAATTGTGTAACTGTAATTATACATTGTACTAGATTCCTTTCTAGCATCTGCAGGTTTTAAAATTATATTGCAAACAAGTGAAAGTAAATAACTAACAGGGTTGCTGGATACATAATATCTCTGAGGTAATTGTGAGCAGTTGCTGAACCAGTCAGCCCTCCTATCACACTGTTGGTAATTGTTTTTCTTCATTATCCTCATGAGGGGAACATACTTTCTAGATATGGAACAATATTCTCCATTTCCCTCCACCAGTGCAAGGGTCAGGGCCATAATGCAGCAATGACTTGTGTGCCTTCTTTCAGCGGATTATGGCTCTGAGCTATAACATACTTCAGATCAGGTTTTATGAAATGCAATCAGCCTGCAAGTGAACTATGTATGTGGACCTATTAACCCCTTAAGGAAAACAGGGATGTGAAACACATTGCACACTCCTCTGGTCTGCAAGGGGTTAAAGATATAATTTGTGTCCTGTGATGGGAAATAAACACTGTATCACTTTAAAGTAGCTATCTATTGGTGATAAAACTATCTCTATAACATTATATTCCTCAATTTCCCCTGTCTACTTGCTGTGATACTCCAGCCATTTGATGGTTGAGGATGATGGGAGGTAGTCCCCAAAAGCTGGAGGTCCATCAATTGACTACACCTTGCGTAGATTGTAATTGTGTTTGATTTTATCATAGGTCAAGCATGTCCTTTCTAACTGTTTAAAAATATACTGTGTCAAAGAAAAAGGGCATTTTTGACTCACAGAATGCTGTAGAGGTCTCCAATGCAATGAAAAGCAACATATTTGAGTCCTTTCTAGCATTCAAGAGTTTAATGACTACTCATTTTAAGACATAAGCACACATGTAGACATACTTAGAATTATGTAACCCATTGGGTCCAAAACATTGAACATTGTAGAGCAATGCAATAGCGCCATCTCTTACATCCTAAGGATTGAATAAATGTTTCCAGTGTTGTTTGATTAATAAACATTTATATTTAATGGATATCTTGAGGTTTTTTTTCATAGGATTGTATGGATAATTGTTTCAAATTGCTGTATTCAGTTTGCATATAGTGATGACAATTATAACACAGAGCTTACGCTTGAAGTGGGGAAACACAGTGATATCACAGAGCTTACAATTGAAAATGGGGCAATATAAGTGATATCACAGAGCTTACAATTGAAAGTGGAGCCACATAAGTAATAACATAGAGCTTACAATTGAAATGGGGCTACTGCAAGTGATACCACAGAGCTTATAATTGAAAGTGGGGCTACATAAGTAATACCACAGAACTTAACATTGAAATGGGGCTACACAAGTAATGACACCAATCTTACAAATGAAATTGAGCTACATTATTGAAATTACAGGGCTTGCAATTGAAAAGGAGCTATAATAATTATACGCTGAGCTTATAATTGATATATATCTACACCAGTGATACATCAGAGCTTACAATTGAAATGGAGCTGCACTAGTGATATAGTAGAGCTGACAAATGAAGTGGAGTAATGCACACAGTAGATATGATATGTAGTTACCCTATAGGTAATTAATGTATGTGCATTACATACACTAGACATCCATTACATATATGATACTGCTCTCTCTATTGCAGTATGTATTATAGCAGTAGACATGATCCATATTCACCAGTTCGGACAAAATGAATTTTGGGGGGTTAATTAACCTGGGGGTAGTACTCAGAGCTTCAAGTAATGTTATCATCTCTATACGAAGCATGCTTTTCAATTCATTAATACAATTAGCAATTCGCTGGTGTAGTCTCTTTTTACAAATTTCTGCAACGTTTCAAAATTCTTTTCTGTAACAGGAGATATCTTGCAAAATCTTCATCTCCCTATATTGTTGGAAGAAACATAACAATTTATTTCTTCTGGTTCCTTTAGTGCTTGGAGGGAGATTATAGCATTATATAGTTTAGCAGCAGCTAGAGTAATAATTAGGTAGGTTAACACAGAATCAATAGCTAGGTTTGCTAGTAAATATAATAGGTAGGTAGCTAAGTAAATATAATTCCAGCAAATAAATCTGTTATTCCTGTGCGTTAATATAATGTTAAAGACAGGAACATTTACACACCTACACACAAATAGGAAGGGATTGTGCACTCGCAGTGTTCCATTCAGCAACCATGCAAGTTCCTGAGTGTGTGTTAATTTAATTTTAAAATTAAAAAAATAAATTTACTCTTCAAACTTAAGTGCACAATTGCACACACAAATAGGCACTGTGTGCATGCACAATCTTCCATCCAGACTCCGCTACTGTCTTTGGCAAACATACTTGTAATTATTGTGTGTGTGTTAATTCAATTACTGTTCAAACTTTAGTGCACAACAGTGCACACAAATAGGGAGTGTGCATGCAAATATACTGCTGTATCCAGTAAATAGGGTTGTTATTTTTAGGTTCAATCATATTTACACTTCAAACTTCAGTCCAAAACTGAGCACACAAATAGGCTTACACTGTTCAATTCAGTATCTGCTGCTGTCTCCAGCAAATACACTTGTTATCCCTGGGTGTGTTTATTTAATTTAAAAAGGCAGTATGCACACAAACTGTGTTCCAGACTCCACTGCTTTCTCCAACAACTACTCAGTGTTCATTTAATTCAGAAAAAGGTCCAGCTATATTTATTGTTCAAACCTCATGCACAACAGAGCAAGCAAATAGGCAGTGTGCACCTGCACTGCATTCCGGACTCCACTGCTGTCTCCTGCAACTATGCCAGTTATTAATCCTGAGTGTGTGTTAATTTGATTTAAAAAAGTACAATTGTACTTACTGTTCAAACTTCAGTGCATAACTACACAGTGTACCTGTGCATTGTTCCGTGCAGACTCCACTGCCATCTCCAGCATCTACTCCTGTTATTCATGAAAGTGTTAATTCAATTTAAAAAAGTGTAATAATGATTACTGTTCAAGCTTAAGTGAACACTTGCTCTGTTCAATATAGAATATATTACTGTCTCCAGGAACTACATCTATTGTTCCTGATCCTGAGTGTGTTAATTTTAAAAAAATAGAATAAATACAGAATTCCACCTGTTATGGCAGACCATGAGTGTGTTAATTTAATTCTACAATATGGAAAATTACATTTACAATTCACACTTAAGCACACACACCTGCAATGTACCATACAGACTCTAGTGTGGCTCCAGGAATTACGTCTGTTATTTCTGATGCTGAATGTGTTAATTTGAAAAAATTAGGATAAAAAACAAAATTAGATTTTAGAATTTTAAGCTTTCAAGCAGGAACCCCCACTTCCATTATTTCACTTTGCTAAACTCTAATCACCCTGCATTGTCTAAAACGTTAAACTGTTAAGTACTGTATACAGTTGTAGTGCTATATAAATAAATAAATTAATTTATTCATTCAAAATAGTAAATTGGAAAGGGTTTACTTTTTTTTGCCTTCCTCTGGATCAACAGTGGTGATGTGGCATGGGCTGAACTCAATAACATGTTTTTTTTCAGCTTATCAACTATGTTAGAACAGTTAAAAATGTTATAGTAATTGAAATATCTGGGACTGCTTCCACTTCTCATGGTGTGACCAGAGGCAGCAAGTGGCCACAAGAAAACAGACAGATAAACACTAATTTTATATCAACAGCCCTTTCTAAGGAAAAGCCTTCTTCCTTGTCCCGCCCTAAAAAATAACTAAAAATTTAAATCAAGATAACTTGATTGTTAACTTAACCCCTTAACAACCGGCACGCGCATGTGCAGCCAGCACTTGAGGACCACAGGCATTTTTTTTTAGATCCGATTCAGGGCTCCCTGAGCGGAGTGCAGCCGCACGGGGAGCCCTGAATTCAATGACGTGCCAGGACGGTCACTGGTCCTTACGTGCCAGACAGCGTGACGGTCCTGGCACGGCATTGGATGTTACTGGTGCTTTGATTGGAGCAAAGATGTAGACACAGATTTCTTGTACTCATAGATTATTCCATAGTCATGGTCAACCACAGAAGACTGGAAAGTGGGCCTACCACTGCATCAACTTTACCAAGATATTGTCAGTCAGTGGAACTCCATCTTGGAATTAATAGAAAGGATCCTGGAACAGCAGTGAGCACTTCATACCATGCCCTCTAAGTAGAGCATTGGGGTGTCCTGCCCACTGGGCATAAAGCAATGGGCATTAATGGGGCAGGTAATGAGGGCCCTCAAGCTATTATGGGATATCAAAGAAAATTTAAGCCAAACCACTCCCAGCCTGAGCCAGGTCATCACCTTATTCACCCACCTGATACAGAAAATGAAGGACTTCATTGAAAACAGTGATGCTTTACCTGGCAACATGTTATTATAGCCATTGGTTACTACAATGATCATGAAGCTGGTATAGAAGCTGAAAGGTCACATGTGTGCCATCATGGATATTGCAGAGTACATGCTGGCCACCCTCTGTGATCCAAGGGTAAAGAGAAAGATTGCTAAAAAATATAACAATCTTGAAACTTGGAGGGACAAGCTTGTCCACAAGGTGCAGGAGTTGGACATGGAAACACCCTGCAGTAGCTGCAGTAGCACCACCCAGCTGTCTTACTCCCAGCTTGTGATTGTAGCACCAACAGAAATACTGCTTCCATACCATTCAAGATGAAGACATTTTTATTTGGTGGTGGGTTATTTTGTTAGACAGACACCACAGTAATTGATCAGGTATAGACTTCTGCAGGCCTTATCACTGTATGTGTTTATGTGGATTTCAATTCCAATTTGCTATGTGTCATTTGTAAATTCAATCTTCCTGTTGATTTCAATGCAATGAGCTAGGCGAAAAAAGCAGAAAAACTGTACTTTTCACAGGAAATTTTTTGCCAGGCAGAAAGTGCTATTTTTCTCAGATTTTTGATTGAGGTGAAAATTTTTGCCTATCCCTACTCCTGAAACTCATACTGTACTTGGAACATCATCTCAGATGCTGCTGCTGGTGCTACTAGGATTACAACCCTTGCTTCTTACATCACCTCCTGAAGCCTACACAATGATTGTAATACCATCACTGTTTCCATACCCTTTGAGATCTGAGCATGTTTGTTTGGGGGGGTGACTTTCTATTGTTAGACATCTACCACCAGAATATAGACTTCTGTACGCCATGCTACTGTATGTGTTTATCTGGATTAGCCTAATGCGGGTGCTTCTGCTGGTGGTACTGCAATTCCAACAATTGTCTCCTCTATCAGAACATAAGCCCATGCTGGGCTTGTAATACAGTAACAGATGCTGCTGATGGGGGTCCTACTTTGTCAAGGCTCACAACCTCCATCTCCTCCTGAAGCCCATACTACGCTTGTAACACCATCACAGATGCTGATACTGCTGGTAGTACTGTGATACCAACATTCATCTCCAGAAGCCCATGCCATATTTGTAACACAGCCACAGATGATGCTGCTACTTCCTTCCTTGCTTTCTGAGATCAGTGTATATTATTTTGGAAATGCTTTCTGTTGTTTGACACATAATCCTATACTTCCTCATTCTATAGACTCTTCTAGCCCATATACCATGTTGCTGTCATATGAGTCGGTCCATATTGGCCTAATGCTGGTGCTGTGGTGATACTGCAATGCAAACTCTTGTCACCTCTGTCACCTTCTAACTCTCATATCATACTTCTACCCAGATAAAAATACTATTGCTACCTTCATTACTCTCATAGATCAGTGTATGTTATTTGGGGGTGGGGGGGTGGCTTTCTTTTAGACACAGACACCTGTACTTTCTCTTTCTATAAACTTTTTAGTCCATGCCGTTGCTGTATACGAAAGAGAAGAAAACAAAACAGTGCAATCCACTCTAAGTGCAGTAAGTTGGACTACATATTTCAAGGCATAAAGAAAACCCTTTATCAGGGTACTCACCTTGAAAAGAGGCTCAATTCGCATCTAGATATGTTCTCCTTGACCAGATCTGACCTCTAGTCACAGTCACTCTCCACGGTCTCCCTGCTGCTTCTCCCCTTATCCTCCAAGGAAGCCTCTCCAAAGGGATAACTTTACCTTCCCCGTCCGTGCGGCTTCAGTGTTGTTCACGGTAGGTACTCAGTGCCACTTTAAAGAATCTTACACTCTCACCAGCCAGGTGGGGAGAAGGAATAGGAGCAAAGGGGGCAATAGCAATAAATGGGGACTTAGAGTGACTCAGAAAAGAGTATACAAATTTATTAAAATATACAGCTCTTACATGGATAACAATTCAAAGAATTTGTAAGATTTCAAGATACTGTTTGTGGGACCAGAGATGTGTTTTTTCCTTATGTACTAAACATATCCCTTTTGTTTCTCTTACTCTGCTTTCTCTCCTCCTTTTTATTATTATTTTTAATTTATTGCATATTTGTTGTTTTTTTTTTTTTAAGTGTGCAATCTATTACTGTGTGAATTATCATATAGATATAATTTGGAGGCTGACACACTTGAGGTGAGCGCAGGGGCATATATGTTCGTTTGTTTGTTTATCTGGTTTAAAAGTCAGTAGCACCAGCAGCTCATTTTGGTGTGTATATCAGCCAGTATTCTTTTTTCTCTCATAGTTTAAGGAGGGTTGTCGCTCTTATGGATACATAAATAAGATGAGCTGTAAGGCCATTGTATCAAGGGGGGAAGAGAAGAGAAAAAGTATGTGCTTATTTCAAGAGGGAGGAAAAAATACAAATGAATGATGATAATGTTGATGTTAAAAAGGTTTTTTAAACTGAAAAATCTATTGATAGCAGAAATGAGACACTATCGGGATATGTTTTTGTTACAGGAATATAATAGGAAAAAGATCATACCTAGAGGTCTGAGGATATATAAAAAGTGTTCTTTTCCAGACCCTGTGTTTACGGAGGGCTGGAATAAAAATTTGGATAATTGATTGCTTAGATTAATTGAGCATCTGATACAATATAGGGAAGTTAGTATGATGAACTTCAGCCATTTGCAGACTTGGTATGTTTAAGGAAATGGATTCCCTGATACAGGGTAAGATGGACAAGTTTGGACTGGAGCTGAAGACTAAGAAAAATAATAAAATGGTAAGTGATGAAAAAGACTATGTCACCAATAGGGGTGGGCGAAACTTGTTGCCATGTTCCCGCTGGAAATTTCGAGAAAACCATGTTGTTATCTGCTTTTTCACGGGAAAATCTGCTTTAAAACTAGCGGTTAAAATTTTTGCATCTTTCGCCCATTGGCCAAAATGTTTCACCATTTTTTCAATGGCTATAAAGTTTCCGCCCATTGATTTACGTTGTTTTCACAATTCTGCTATAAAAACGTGAAGGCAGACACAAAAGAAGCAGCTACAGAGCGAGATAGACGTGCTGTGCTGCTGTGATATTTTGCAAAAATTGAGGCAGGAAAGGCTCATAGTGACTTCTATCACTATGGGCAGGGTGAAAAATAATCAGTGGAGGAGCTGGAAGGACCCTTATGTGTCCACTGAGTCTGAGGAGGAGGAAGTGACTAGCAGTACTGAACCAATGCTCTCCAGTCCCCCTAAATCACCCCAAGGGACCTTGGGGAATTTAATGGAAAGGGAGGGAGAAAAGGGAATGGGAAGGAAAGGAGAAAAGGGAATGGGAAGAGAGGGAGAAAAGGGTAGTACTAGTGAGAGCAGGACAGATCAGCTGCCTGTGCCTACTGCAAGACGTGCTACCCCTGCTGCCAGTGCCACAATTGCTGTACCCCTGCTGCCAGATGTGCTGCCACTACTGTTGTACCTGCTGCCAGTGCTGAACCTGCTGCCACCAATACTGTGCCTGCTGCTAGTGTTTCTTGTAGTACTCAGGGGGGAAGTAGAAAATGATGCCAAGTGTGACAGCAGGGAATACTCTGTCACATTGCTCATCAACTCCTCCAAGCAGCAATGAGATGTCTGGAATAGAGCAGCATCATGTAGGGACTAGTCGTGGTGGTGGTGTTGGAGAAGCTGGGGTGGAAGATACATTAATGTTCTTTTTATCAGAAACTGAGACGGAATGGGAGACAGGGATGAGGATGGGCCTCACCCACTACCACTGGCAATCAGGTTTTGGAATGTGCGGATATTGCAAGTGCTCTAATTTCTGCTGCTGCTGAGATGAAAGGGCAGCAGGGTGCTGAGGAGCAGGCTAGTGTACCACAGACCACCGTGGACACAGTGGGAATGGGGTCAACAAGTAATGTGGGGCTAGGACAGGTTCCACTTGCCAGTGACAGCAATATTCCTGATTATCCGCTGCCACAAAAAGTGAAGGGGAATGTGGAGAACAAGAAGAAAGAGGCCATTCTTTTCCACCTGTTCCCTATCCCTCCCCCCAGAAGTCATGGGTGTGGGACTATTAACTATTATTCTCTTCCGGCAGGCACAGTGCAGTCATCATCAACAATGGTACAGTGGAAAATTTATGACAAGTTAGTGAGAAGGGGAAAGGAGGGAACACACCTTGGCACAACCTCCCTGATAACACACATGAAAGACAGACACCATAACATTTATGTCAAACACGTTAAAACCAAACACCCATTACAGAAATCTAGCACTGCTGTTACTGTACCCCCTAAATCTCCAGCAAAGTGGAGATCAAAGAGGGGGAAGAATAAAGAAACCAAGACAGACACTGGAAGTTCCACGATGAGCGAAACAACTAGCTCACCATCAACATCACCTTCTTCCTCTAGGGTAACAAGTACATCTCCTGCCAATCCACCTCATTCATTGTTACATCCCCCGTCAAATGATAGCCGCTCTGTTAATGTTAGGATATGGCAGTTCATCTCTACCCATTGCACACTGTGTGGTACACTGACCACACATGCCAGTGTGGTGGAGGAGAATCGATACCAGGTCATCAGGTGGCATCTGAGGAGATTCCATCCTGCAGAATATGCTAGGATTCTGGCAGGGAGGGTTCATCATTACTATTAAACTGTCAGCAAGTTGTCATATGTCCTTAGCGAGGTCTGGACAAGGGGTATAGTGACAGCAGCAGTACTTGGATTCTGGTGTCATGGTGCTTGGATACAGTTGTGCCCCCAGATGTTCTTTATCACACACACTGTGCAGATTGCAGTTGCTGATAAGAGCCACAGTTCCTGCTCTCAAGGAAAAATATATCTTCTAATAATAACGAACCCATGATTTTGGAGGAGGGGCAGGTGGAGAAGATTTAATGGCCAACTTCTTCTTTTCTCCACATATACTGGGGGCTACTTATTCTGCTGCTATTGCCTCAGGTGCATCACTGGAGCCAGTCATGGCAATTGGAACCTTCATCATCCATCTTCCATGTTACTGCTATTGTTGATCCCATGCCCTTTCAGCTGCCTAATCATCCTGCTGCTTAAAAAACTCAGCAGCAGCAGAACGAACAGCAGTTGCAACTTAGGACTTAGGAGGACATTTGACAGTGGCCACTGGCCAATATGACCTGCTGGCATTAGGCCAGTAGGGCATTTTTATTTTTTTCTTAGGGCTTGTGCTTTGAAAAATAAAAAATACATAAATTAAAAAAACATAGTCCTACAAAAATTAAACAATTTTTTTGGGGTTTGTTTCTAACAAGCCTAAGTCCTACAAATCAACGGTTCCTTAGGACTTGTGCCAAACAAGCTTAAGTCCTACAAATCAATGTTTTCTCAGGACTTGGTCCTTTAACAACAAATCTAACAAATCATCCTCTACGAAATACTCTATCAAGTCAAGTATCAGTCCACCCCAATGGCAGCTTATGTCAAGGGGTTCCTGTCTCTATAACTTTAAATACACATTTCTTATTTTATTTTTTTAACTGTCCCCCCAATAGCAGTCAAGAAACCCCCCAAAACAAATTCCCCGTTCAAATGATTAATTCATTCACCAACACAGGCACCCTCCTCAGACCTCTTTATACCATGTCTTATGGATTTTATTTTATTTAGGATTTATTTTTTAATTAAGTGCCCCCCCATCCCCTGTTCAACTGATTCTTTCCCCACACCCCACCAACACAGGCACCCTCTTGTCCCTTTTATACTATGCCTTTGGGAAACTAAATACTATTTGTTTTATGTTGTGTATAACTTCAATGTTCCCATTGATTTCAATGGAATGAGCTAGGAAAAAAGCAGAAAATCGGCACTTTTCACAGGAAATTTTTCACCAAGTGGAAAGTGACATTTTTAGCTAATTTCAGTTTGAGGCAGAAATATTCGCCTATCCTTAGCCACCAACAGAATAAGAGAAATAATAAAAATGATAATAATAATAATAATAATAATAATAATAAAGTGCTTTCTAGGAGCTCAATCCAGATTTGCCCAGTAGAAATTCCAGCCCGATGATACCAGAGAACAATGTAGCTAATACGGACAAGCCTGAATGATCGGGCAAGTCCGTATGTCGATCAAAGAATAGCATAAAGAAGGGTGATAAGATAGGATTTGAAAGTCCTTTGGGGTGTGGAGGACATATGAGAGATGCTAGGTTGTTAGGTACAGAGGATGGGTCATTGGTTAGTGAGGTTCCCACCAACAATAGGTTTGAAGTTTTGGAAGAGGAGCTTTTGGGAGCTTGTTCTGGGGCAACTCTTGGGATCTCTTTTGATGTTGGTGAGGTGGATAAGAATATTAAGGTTAACCCAAACATTCTCCCCATACAGTTTTTGGACAAGGCTCAGACACTGATGTTGAAAATGAAAGATCTGGATCAGGTGGAATACAAAGGGGGATGAGGAGGAGGAAAAGGTCAGAGGAATTAGAAGAAGAAGGGGAGAGAAAAAGGTCAAGAAGTTGGATCTGCCCTGAAAAAACTGGGGAGTTCAGAGAAGAAGTGTATAACTTATCTAGCCATAACTCAACACCTAGTCAATTAGTGGTTTTGAGGAGAGGCTTGAAGCTACCCAATGATTTTGAATTTTTGGGGGATTTGCAGCATTTCACCCAAAAGTTGTGTTTAAAGAAATTCTTTAAAAGTAGAGATGTCCAAAGGGTTGAAAAAGAATGTGTCAGTGGGTTAGTATATCAAGATATATACTTCTCTACTCAAGATGAGGAATGCCTTGATATTCTTAGAGATTTAGAGGTAGAAGGGTATAATGGAGAACAATCAGCAGTGAAACAATATATGACAGCAGAGAGACAGATTAAAGAAGGCCCGCAGGTTGAATACCTCTCTGGCACTCAAAGGGTTGAAAAAAACATGGTTCACTGCTCGGGCAAAACTGTGCCACACACCTTCTGGTCTATAGACTTTTCTAGCTCTTGCTGCTGATGCTGTATGCTTCTGTCTGACTTGCAGTAGTCACTTTAATACATCAGTACTATCCTGCCTCCCTTATCCGCTAGGCAGATTACCAAATTTCTGTCCTTGGAGAGAGGTTTAATTGCTTGTCTCTCTTCTTTCATCAGATTTTGTTTTTGGGGTTTCATACTTGTTTTTCAGTGACTATCTTAGTTAAATGTGTTAAATCTTTAACTTTGTCACCCTTCACTTTGAACCAATTTAGTAATTCTTCTTCAGGAGTGTCCTTGAAAAACCCTCAGTTAAAATAATCAGGCACATTTGTGGAAACAAATGAAATTCCTTTCATCAATATGTTTCCTCAGTGAGTATATGATAGATTGTAAATTACTGATTGGGAAACTTCTGAAGTTTTTCTGTTAATCCACTGGCTTTTCCTTTGTTGCCCCCCTTCTGGTGTGCTTCCCCCAAAAAAATAGAATACCTTTAGATCATTTCTGATTACTACTAACATCTTGGAAGGCATAACTACTAACATCTTGGAAGGCATCTGAGCTATGACATAGGTGTATATCCAGTGCCTTTTTTTTAATCCTTTCCCCAGTATGCATGAATAGAATAACATCAAGTTTATAGTTACCCTGTTGCCCTTGGTCAGTGGTCTACACAACTGCAAATAATTAATAGAAATTCAGCAAATTGATTAGCACTCAGGTAGAATAGCTTTGTTATAGGTTTATTTTCATAGTGGATATAGACATAAAGGCAATATTTTGGGCATACCTTTTGCACCTGATGTACCTTTTGTTTCTTCTTCAAGTAAAGACTTTAAAAATAAAAAATATATATGATGCTCTAATGCTGTCCATGTGAACAAGGCCCATTGATAATCAGACATCTTCCTTTTGCCACAATTACTACAGTGGATAGAAGCAGTTTCCTGGATTTACATTTGTGGCATAAAGCATCTGAAATCCCACAAAGAAGGGTGATATTTTGATGTATAGTAATATCTTGGATATGGACATTTTTATTTATTTAATAATTTGACTTTTCATTTGATTCCCCTTCCTACTGTCTTTTTCACTCACGTATGATTATATTTATTGAGTACTTGGTGGTCCTGTCTGGATGTATGGATGTACACAGACACTGTTGGAAACACATCTTTTGGTGTGCCCACTGACACCCACAGGTGCCTGCATGTGCAGCAGTTAGTTATAGTTTGACGATAGACTGCTGTTATACACATACACATTTTCCTGTTGTGCATTGAGCCTGTGCAATTAGCCTGGTAAAGCACTCTGCAATCTCCAAATTGCTCCAATCACCATTTTTTGGGGGTCAGAAAATGTAGTTTTGTGTCTGTCATAAAGGCTTTGTTGCACAAGCAGATTTGAAGATATGAACTAAACTATTGGAAGCATTACTTCTGTAAGCAGTATCAGTCTTGACTTAATTTCCACATTGCTTTCTGTTAGAGTCTGCTTACATTGCCTCTGCATCTGAAGCCCAAGATTTCTAAGGCTCAAGCTGAATTTTTAATTTGGGACAACATTAAAAAGCATGGAGACAATTTTCTGACCACAAAATGTCTGTTTAGTTGTGTAACAGAGCTGAACATGTTTTGCCAGCAATAAAACACATCTGGGAACACAGGTTCCCAGCAAGTTTATCAGTTCTGCTAGTATGTGTAAGAGCAACCTGCTAAATGGAACTATTGGGTGGCAAAGCTGCATGCATTTGGTGTGTGTGTGTGTGTGTGTGTGTGTGTGTGTGTTTGTGTGAGAGTGTGTGTGTGTGTGTGTGTATGTGTGTGTGTGTGTGTGAGAGTGTGTGTGTGTATGTGTACGTGTCCTTTTTAACCCCTTCAGTGCCAGAGGGATAAGCAGCCCATTGTAGCCAATCTGGAACTCAGAAGGTTATCCCTACTAAAGTAAAATGCAGAGTTGGTTCAGCTGCTACATCTTCCTTCATTATGCCATTGCCATCATGAACACTAGAATGTGACTCATTGTCATCTTCAGTGTTCCTCTTACATGTTTTCTTTTGTACTGGAGCTGGTGGTGGTAGAACTTTTGGTGGGACCTTGACAAAATGCATCCTCCGTGGGAGGACAGAGATCATCATTTATTGCACATGCTGCAGCAACCATTGCTGCAGTTAGTTTTTGAACTACCACTTTACTCCCACGTCCCTGCACTGCTCCACCTTTCCCCCTCCATCCTATCTTATCACAGTCTGTCAAAAAAAAATTATAACTAAAAAATAAAATTCCCCAGACTTTCCCAGCACATAGAATAACAACAAGCAAACTGGACTCCAGATGCCTGTGTCTTGCCAGTCAGTCACACAGAAAATGGCACTTTTTGCAGAAAATGCGAATTTTGGTTTAAGGAGAAAATTTTTGTCCATCGTCAGTACCAAAGTGCATTCTCTCTTTTCCTTTCTTCACTGACTTATCACAAATCATGCACAGTGCTGTTAACATAGTAACATAGTTGATAAGGCTGAAAAAAGACATGCGTCCATCAAGTCCAGCCCATGCCAATAACACCCCTGTTGATCCAGAGGAAGTCAACAAAAAAGCCCTCTGGAGCAATTTCCAATGTAGGTATGTAGGTGTGTAGGTGTGTGTGTGTGTGTGTCAAATAGTTCACCGGATCAATGTCCTATTTGCTTTGAAGCCATCTGTCATAATTGTCAATATTGTTCTGTGCTAGATAGGCATCCATTGCTTTTTTGAAGGCAGTTACATTATCTGCAAGCACAACATCCCGAAGCAAAGAATTCCATAGCCTTACCGCCCTTACTGTAAAGAATCCCTGCCTGTGTTTTAGTCGAAAGCGCCTTTCCTCAAGTCTTAATGGACGACCTCTTGTTCTTAGCTCAGCTCTTTGCATAAATAATTCATTGGATAGTTCTTTGTATTGACCTTGGATGTATTTGTAAATGGTAATCATATCACCCCTTAGACGTCTCTTTTCTAATGTAAACGAACCCAGTTTGACTAGTCTCTCTTTATAACTCAGATCCTCCAATCCCTTTATCAGTTTTGTTGCACGTCTCTGCACCTTTTCCAGTTCAGTAATGTCTTTTTTTAGAACAGGCGTCCAAAATTGTACTCCATATTCTAGATGAGGCCTAACCAAGGATTTATACAGAGGTAGGATAATATTAGCATCCCTTGCTTCCACACCTCTTTTTATGCAGGCTAGTACTCTATTTGCTCTTGCAGCAGCTGAGTGACTCTGCACACTGCTGTGAAGTCTATTGTCTATCAGTACGCCTAAATATTTCTCTAATGAGGATTTCCCAAGTTGTTTCCCATTTAGAGTATATGTAGCAAGTTTGTTTCTACAACCCAAATGCATAACCTTACATTTATCTACACTAAATGTCATCTGCCACTTTTCTGCCCATTCACTTAGTTTATCTAAATCCTTCTGTAGGGAAAAAACATCCAGCTCTGTATGTATTTCCTTACATAGCTTAGTGTCATCAGCAAAGATTGAGATGCTACTTTCAATTCCCACTTCTAGATCATTAATAAACAAATTAAAAAGCATTGGGCCCAGGACTGAACCCTGCGGCACCCCACTTATAACCCTAGACCAATTTGAAAAAGTTCCATTTACAACAACTCTCTGCTGTCTATCATTTAACCAGTTCTCAATCCATGTACAGATAACACCACCCAAACGGAAGCCTTTTAATTTATGCAGTAACCTGTTGCTGTCCAAATTACTACTCACTCTTTCATAAAATGCAAGTAAATTAGTCTGACATGATCTGTTCTTCATGAAACCATGCTGATTCCTACTAATGATATTGTTTGTCTTCACATAGTTCTGAATACTGTCAGTTAATAACCCTTCTAGTATCTTACCCACTATGGAAGTCAAGCTCACAGGTTTATAATTTCCTGGTTTGGATCTTGCTCCCTTTTTAAACAATGGAACTACATCTGTACAGTACAGTACCTGCCCCAAAAATAATCACACACCCAGGACCTTGGTGGGGGAGGAGGTGGAGAAAAATTGCCTCTTTCTTCTTTGCCTCTTCTTCGCAATCTCCTTCACTGGCTGGGGCAAAGGATGTTGCAGCTGCTGCTGCCTCAGAATCAGCACTAAAATTAGAAGTATTGCTGGAAAATGGAACCCGTCCTAGTTCCACTTTACTAGTGCTGGATCTCATTCCCACAGTGGCCACAGTGGTCTGTGACATAATTGCCTGCTCTTCATCAGCCTGTCACCCTTGCAGCTCAGCAACAGCAGCAAGAATTACAGCAGCAGCAGCAACCTCCACAAATTCCACAATTTCACTGATAGTTGTGGTGATTCCCATCCCCATTTGCATATCTGTCTCTCATTCCTTTTCTTTTTGGGCTAAAAAGACTGTTAATGTCTCTTCCACCTCAGCTGCTCACCGTCTCTCTCATCGCCGCCACCACCTTCAGTTCCTCCTTGCTGCTGATCTGTTAGAGTCTCACTGGTTGGCGATGATGACAAATGTGTCAGAGGATCCCCTACTGTCACACTTGCCAGGTGAAGAAGACACACTGGTAGCAATAGCAGCAGGCACAGGTAGCTGATCTGTGCTGATATTATTACTGCTGCTAGCCAGGTCTGCCTTCCTCAGCCTCAAATGCCTGCTACAAATCTGAGGGAAGGGGAATCAAAGGGTCAATGGGATGTTGTGGGCTCCGTTGACCACTAGTCTGGCTGCTCGCTTCACTTCCCCACCAATTGCTTCAATTGCATTACCTTCACTATTACCCCCTTCCTCATCCCCAACACTCTGTAGCTGCTGCATGGTAGTAGCAGTAGTAGGGCTGCTTGCAGATGGCAAGTGCGACTTAGTGCTGTCACACTTTCCATCATCTCCTCTTCCTCCAGAGTATCAGAAGGCACACTGGCAGCAGTTGCAACAGGCACAGGTAGCTGACCTGTGCTGCTCACACTGCTACCCACTTCTTCATGTGCATTTGCTGGTTTGCTCATAAATTTTCATCAGATCCCAAGAGATGATGTAGGGAGACTGGGCATCATTGGTCTGGAGAATCAGGGCTTCTAGACCCTTCGATGCATGATGGTCCTTCCAGTTCCTCCTTTTTTTGCAGATGTGTGCTCACCCTGTTAGCCAGCAGTCTAAACCTCTGCTGCCTTAATTTTGCTAAATAAATCAATGCAAAACAGCCTAGCACCCTCTCTATCTTTCTAGCTCATTGTTTTGTGTTTCATTTCTTAGAAATGTCACATTTTTGGTGAGAAAATGTGAAGTACATGTAAGTAAAGGTGCAGGAAGTTTTATAGCCATTGAAAAAAACAGAAAAACAAAGATTTTAAGGGCTTTGTTTAAGGAAGATTTTCCCTTGAAAATGCGATCAACCATGTGATTTTCGTGGATTTATTCACGGGAACACAACAGGACCTTTTGGTCACACCTACTGTTCAGAAAACACTAAAACAGCTCTCAGTTGAGAAGGTGACCCCCTTTACAGGCAAATGGGCTGACATCGGGGAGAGGGAGGTGGGGAATATTTAATGAATTATGTTTTTAAGGCATTGTGTATTGAAGAGTGTAACTACAGTAAATAGAAAAAAATGCAGGCATTACTACATCTTTAAGCAAGAGTATTGCTAAAACCAGGCCTTTAGTTGTCCTTTGAGATTGGAGCTGTGACCTATGCGGCTGAGCAAAAAGTTGATCTATCTGCTACCAGTGCATCCTGCAGTGCACTTTCTACAGTTCACGGAGAATATATTAAATCTGAATAACAATAACAGCAAGATCAGCAAGGAACTTGGACCACAGCTGACTGTGTCTTTCAATTCAAATTGTTCAGACAGAATTTTGAGGTACTTGGTGGTCAACTTCCTTTGCTTCCTCCTCACACCTCAAACGCATCTAATACAGAGATAATAACAGCAAGATCAGCAAGGAACTTGGACTGCAGCTACCTTTGTCTTTTAAATCAAATCTGTCAGACAGAATGTTGAGGTATTTGGGGGTCAACTTCGTTTGCTCCCTTCTCATTCACATCCCCGTACTCATCTAAAACAGAGATAATAACAGCAATATCAGCAAGGAACTTGGACCGCAGCTGACTGTGTCTTTCAAATAAATTGGTCAGACAGAATGTTGGGGTATTTGGGGGTCAACCTCCTTTGCTCCATTCTTACTCATACCCCCATACACATCTAAAACAGAGATAATAACAGCAAGATCAGCAACATAGTAACATAGTAACATAGTAGATAAGGCTGAAAAAAGACATGCGTCTCTCAAGTCCAGCCCATGCCAATAACACTCCTGTTGATCCAGAGGAAGGCAACAAAAAAGCCCTCTGGAGCAATTTCCAATGTAGTCCCAAGTGTGTGTGTGTGTGTGGGGGGGGGGGAACTATTCCTTCCTGACTCAAACTGGTAGTCAAATAGTTCCCCGGATCAATATCCAATTTGCTTTGAAGCCATCTGTCATAATTGTCAATATTGTTCTGTGCTAGATAGGCATCCATTGCTTTTTTGAATGCAGTTGCATTATCTGCAAGCACAACATCCCGAGGCAAAGAATTCCATAGCCTTACCGCCCTTACTGTAAAGAATCCCTGCCTACGTTTTAGTCGAAAGCGCCTTTCCTCAAGTCTTAATGGATGACCTCTTGTTCTTAGCTCAGCTCTTTGCATAAATAATTCATTGGATAGTTCTTTGTATTGACCTTGAGTGTATTTGTAAATGGAAATCATATCACCCCTTAGACGTCTCTTCTCTAATGTAAACAAACCCAGTTTGGCTAGTCTCTCTTTGTAACTCAGATCCTCCAATCCCTTTATCAGTTTTGTTGCACGTCTCTGCACCTTTTCCAGTTCAGTAATGCCTTTTTTTCTAGATGAGGCCTAACCAAGGATTTATACAGAGGTAGGATAATATTAGCATCCCTTGCTTCTACACCTCTTTTTATGCAGGCTAGTACTCTATGTGCTCTTGCAGCAGCTGAGTGACTCTGCACACTGCTGTGAAGTCTATTGTCTATCAGTACTCCTAAATCTTTCTTCAGTGAGGATTTCCCAAGTTGTTTCCCATTTAGAGTATATGTAGCAAGTTTGTTTCTACAACCCAAATGCATAACCTTACATTTATCTACACTAAATGTCATCTGCCACTTTTCTGCCCATTCACTTAGTTTATCTAAATCCTTCTGTAGGGAAAAAACATCCAGCTCTGTATGTATTTCCTTACATAGCTTAGTGTCACCAGCAAATATTGAGATGCTACTTTCAATTCCTACTTCTAGATCATTAATAAACAAATTAAAAAGCATTGGGCCCAGGACTGAACCCGGTGGCACCCCACATATAACCCTAGACCAATTTGAAGAAATTCCATTTACAACAACTCTCTGCTGTCTATCATTTAACCAGTTCTCAATCCATGTACAGATAACACCGCCCAAACCGAAGCCTTTTAATTTATGCAGTAACCTGTTGTGAGGCACTGTGTCAAAGGCTTTTACAAAATCCAATTATACTACATCAACAGCAAGTCCCCTGTCCAAATTTCTACTCGCTCTTTCATAAAATGCAAGTAAATTAGTCTGACATGATCTTTTCTTCATGAAAACATGCTGATTCCTACTAATGATATTGTTTGTCTTCACATAGTTCTGAATACTGTCAGTTAATAACCCTTCTAGTATCTTACCCACTATGGAAGTCAAGCTCACAGGTCTATAATTTCCTGGTTTGGATCTTGCTCCCTTTTTAAACAATGGAACTACATCAGCAAGGAACTTGGAACACAGCTGCCCGTGTCTTTCAAATAAATCAGTCAGACAGAATGTTGGGGTATTTGGGGGTCAGTCTGCTTTTATCCCTTCCTGTCCCCCAGACTCCCCTAATATAGACAACAAATGTCCTGGCTACAAGAATCCCTAAACCAAGTTTTGATTCCACAGTCTTCTCTAGCTCAAAAATTAGCTGCACTCTCTTCCTCTCACAAACATAGAATGTGACGTGCCTCCACTTATATAGTATGCCTGCAGGAGAGTAATGGAAACTTGCCATTGATTTAAATGCAATAAGCTAGCTGAAAAAAGCAGGAAAACTGCACTTTTTGCGAGAAATTTCACAGTAGGTGGGAATTGCTATTTTTCCTTTGCTTCTCTTTTGAGGCAAAAACATTCACCCACCCCTAGTTGTATGTTCAAAAGAAAAGTGGAAGATTTCAGGAGCAAACCCTTTTCACTATGGGGAGAAATTGATTTAAATGGGGATTTTAACCCTTTGAGTGCCAGAGGGGTACGCAACGCATTGCAAATCAAAGCTTGCTTCGGCAGCACATATACTAAAATTGGAACGATACAGAGAAGATTAGCATGGCCCCTGAGCAAGGATGACACGCAAATTCGTGAAGCGTTCCTTATTTTTAGAATCACCCTTTGCCTTGACCACTGCACTCAACAGCACTTCTCACTCCCACCCACTGACTGGCAGGTCAGGTGGCAGGAGGCAGTTACACCCAATAGCACTTACTCCTGTGTCATACCTTCCTTCCTATAGACTGTAAGCTCTCACAAGCAGGGTCCTCTGATCCTTCTGTTCTCCACATATGATTTGTACTATTTAATACCTCTGTATATCTACTCCCTACTGTAAAGCGTTGCAGAATTTGTTGGCGCTATATAAAGATTAATAATAATAAATAATAACTCATTGAATGCTAGAGATTTCTCCAATGCATTGCAAAGCAATGTGTGAAAGACATCTTGTCCGTTCAAGGGGGTTAAAATCCCTATTTGGGACATTTTAGTTCTCCCCTATAGTGCAAATATATTGTCCCAGAACTCCTCCACTTTTCTTTTGAACAGCCTTATGGGTCTTCCAACTAGTATTCCATTAACTCTCCTTTTTAAGTGGTTGCCTCTATATTGTCCATTTAAATGGTGCAACTTTTCTCATTGGGGATGATGTAGAAAAGTGGAGGTAGGACAAAGCACATAAAATATCACAGGAGCTATCTGTGCAATATATCATCACATCTGCGTCAAAGTGAGAAATCTCCAACAAGGGGCTTGATTCTATTAGGACCATTAGTTTTAAGTCACAGTTTGGTATTTTATTACCTGTGACAAACTTCTGCCAGTTAGAAAAGGCCACAGCGGTCTCAATATTAGCACCCATTGAAATCAATAAAACAGCACATCCGTTTTTTATTCTATTACATGAGGTGTCTAATAACATGCGTCCAGATAGCCAATCATTGAATAGCTGAGGGATGACGAAAACTTACATTCATACCCCTCCAGCTAGATGCTGATTGGCTAGGAGGTCCTTACCTTACATTCTGTGCATAACCCCACATCCCAGCCAATGGGAGCCAATATGTACAGAGACTGGCCATATAAATGCCAATCTCTGTTCATATTTCACTCACACTGGCTTGGTTAATGTCCTGAGCAGGAACTACAATGGGGATATCTTTTGTTTGACTCTCTTATAGGAGGAGGTGGTATCAGCAGAGGTGGAGACAATGGGAACATTTTATTTTATTTATTTTTCTATTTATTTATTTTTTTTTTAATTGCAGGAAAAGACAAAGGAGGACCAGGGTGAAGACACCACTGGACATCCAACTTCAAGGTAAGTGTTTATTGTTACAGCTGTGGGGAGTGGGAATGGGCATAGGATAGTGTTAGAACTAGGCTTTTATTTAACTTTATTGTTAATGTTATGTGTAATGAAGGGCTGGGGGGGTACTTTTAGGGTTAGTGTTGTAGTGGGTAACTGAGTAACTAGCACACGGTTGATATTTGGCACTATGTCAAACATGGAGCTTTGGCTAGTTTCCATTGATGTTGCCATTCCTCTTGCTATTTAGTGTGAATTTTGGGAACAGAAAGCTGCAACGAGCATTAGATCACAACATGAGTTTTTGTGACCAACACTCATTGCAGTGGATGGTGGTCAAGCAATAGAATGTTGATGATTCGATGTGAGTCCAGTGCAAAACTTATTTTGGCCCTAACAACAGATTTAGAGGCTCTAATCGCATAGAGCCCAAAGTTGTTAAAAGTTTAGCCAAAAGAAAGCAAACTGCACCATAAATTTTAGCAAATTTACACCCAAATTGTTGACCACTACAACATGGTGTAATGTTTGGTGCAGCACAACCCAGTCACCTTTATACATTCATATTATTGCATTCAACTAAATTACTTTTTATGCATTTATATATATACTAGTTGAACAGCCCGTTACATGGGCCACAGTGCCACTGCCACCCGGTCGCGGGGCAATCACGCACAGTAGAGACTGCCCGCGCCACGGCTGATACAGAGCTCTGTATCAGCCGCGGCATGGGCAGTCTCTACTGCGCATGACTGCAGCACACGCAGCAGTGTCTGCTGCGCATGTCGCGGCGTTACACACGATTTAGCGATTTATTATATAGGATTTTTAGACTTTTTTACATATTTTTTATACATCCATTCAATTGTATCTAGTGATGGAATTGTCTCAGCTGCCCTAGCAAGGCTCATTGTGCCATGTGTCACTTGCTTCTATGACAGGGAATTAGTAATTATTACCATGACAAGCTGCGTATTATCCTGGATTCCTGAATGCTCATATTAGTTTCATTTGACTAAAATAACAAAAAAACAGAGAATTCCTAATAGCCATGTGTAAATGAGCAGCTCTGAGTACAGAGTATATCAAACAGAAAGGCTCAGTGGTGCACCTGACATTGTCTTTGTTAGGCAGCAATTTTTTTTCCTTCATTAGGTTTAATTGCATTCCATCTCTTCAACATAGGCTGATAGCACTCCTCCGTGAAAGCCTATTGCTTACTAATATGTTCAGCCTGTCTCTCCCTGACAAAAGAAAGAAGACACAATCTACTGCAGAGGAAGAATTGTGGGAGGACATGCTGAACAATGGTCTCCTATTGTGTGCTGTGTTCATGTCCAACTGTATTCTGTTACTGAGCACTAGAGGGCTGTGAAGAGTTTTAAACCATCCACTGTAACATGTTTAATGGATACAGGAACAATGCTATTTCTTTAAATCCCCTTCACTCATACAAAACAGCAATGTACCTGTATTGATTTTAGGCAAAAATTGTGATGAATTACCAAGTTGTTAACTGAGAGCTAATGTTAGTGGTTTACATGAGGTAGGACAATAATATAAAATACACACTGGAACCAGAGAGAAACAATAGGGCTCAGTTCAATATGTTGAAGAGGTGCAATCCTGGAGAAAACCAACTGCTACACGGGGGACAAATACAAATTCCCCATATTCCCATTAGTTTCAGTGTGACTTTAAACACCATAAATGAAAGAGTTGTCTCCAGGGCATTGCAAAGCTATTCATTGGAGACCATCTAGCATTCAGGGAATTAAAAGTCACATGCAGATAATTGGGTCCCCTGTAGTACAGTTGATTTTCTCCAAAACTGGACCTGTTTAGGTCACTGAATAATGCCACAAGTATGTTGTCCTCCCCTCTATTTATATGTCCAAGTCACTGTTCTGCTGTCTGAATAAATGTAAACTTAACTAGCCATAGGGGGAGATACACAATGCGCCGATAAAGAGGTGATAAAGTGGAGATGACTATGTTATTTTATGGAGCCTAGGTACTAAGATTTATTCAGCTTTGGAGATTTTAGAGCCTAGACTCTATAGAATAACATAGAAATTGGACAAGTGATAAATCTAAGGCTATTGGTTAGCCTAAGGTTATGGGAGACCTGGCTGGAGGCTCTTAAACCAGCCTCAGCCACTCCACAGAGCCGACACAAGCTCTCAGATAGAGCTCAGTTTACCCACCCAACAAATACCCCCAGTTTTTATTCATATCACATGGGTGGGCCCACTTCTAGGCCCACTTTACCAGGTCGGATAAGGCAATATTCATCCGACATTATACCTAACTACTTCATCACCTCCTAGACCTGACCACAAACCGGAGAAGTCAGATCCACTTTATCACCGCTTAGTGAATCTCCCCCTAGTGTTCTTATAAATTTACCTTTGATTTGTGACCTACCTGGAGGCCACCTGGAGCATAGTGCACCTATTTGTTCTAAACATTTTCTCTATCTTCCTGGTCAAAAAATAGACTTGTCAGCATGTGAGAAGTTTAACCCTTTGAGTGCCAGAGGGGTATGGAATGCATTGCTTTGCTTGTTTTACAGATAATTTAAATCTAGATGTTTGTTTTACTAGCCATTTGCCTGTAAAATACTTTTTGAAAAATTCATGCAAAGTATATAATTTAGTCCTGTTTAACCCTTACAGTGCTGTACAATGTGTTCCATACCTCCCTGGCACTGAAAGGGTTAAGGTGAAACTTATCTCACTTAGCTCAAAAAAACAAATTAGTATAAAGTGCTAACAAAGTTTATTGTCTGCAAAATATTTATATTGAGAATATATTGCTATTACAATATATATAGAGAGATTTGTTATTTTTTTTAATAAACTAAACTTATATAGATACATAGCCATTTATTTTAAACTAGTGTAAAAGCCCGTGTACACGGGCCAAGGTCCGGGTGCTGTTAACCCAAGGCCCGGTGCTGTTAACCCTTTGAGTGCAATGCGTTGCGTTACCCCTGGCACTCAAAGGGTTAAAAGGCCGGTCTGCCGCTGACGCAATCATGCACTGTAGAGACTCCTCGAAAGCACAGCATGCTCCCAGCACAGAACTCCCAGCATTCTGTGCATTCGGACAGTCTCTACTGAGCATGACGGCTTCTGACAAACATCCTAGCAAATTATTATATAGGATAAACGGAACTTATCTAAACATAACTTAAGCTGACAGTTCCATCCTAAAGTATTATTCATTCTTAAGTAAAATGCAAATACCACTTCCACTACCTCATGTAAAATACCTTCCCAATGATAAGCATATGCAAAGGCCTTGGGTTCGATACTATTAGCCCCAGTATTTTTAAAACAAGCGATAGTGGTTTTGACAGCACAGTTTACAATTCTATAAACTATGCTGTCAGCACCAGAAACGGTGCAAAAATGTTCAATGGGTGTGCACTTTTCACCCATTGAACATCACTTAAAAGTAGTCGCCTTTACTATCCTATTCCATGTGGTGGCTTCACAGCATGTTAAGGACTGCACTTTTCATGGCGGAAATCCTGCTCCATGAAAAGGAGGAGCAGAGTCCCTAACACAGGGTGAAAACCACTGGTATGTGTTAGAAAACTGGTTGAAACAAACAAAAAGATTAACCCTGTGAGTTCCAGTGGGGTATGCAATGCATTATACAGCATTGCATACCCCAGTGGCACTCATAGGGTTAATCCAGAAACAGTTCACACATGTCCCAACAATTAAAAATGTACCAATAATCATGATGTCCAGCAGTGTTATGGCTGGCTTCTTCTTCTTTTCTTCTTGTTTGTTGGGAAAAAAAATTCATTAATGCTCTTTGATTTAAAAAAATATGCCCCCAAAGATTCTACCGTTAACCCTTATATTTTGGCAAAATGCTTGTTGTTGTTTGTGTTCCCAAAACTCATGCTAAATAGTGTGAACTGTGGGAACATCAAAGGAAAAAAGACTAAAACTAAAGAACTAAAACTAATCAGAAATGTAACACTTACCTGTCATCTACTGTCCAACCTCTTCATTAATCTTCTCTTCTGTCTTCTGTTTTTTTTTCTTTACTTCCTTCTTGCTGTTAAAAAAAATATCCGAGTGCTTTTTGATAAAAAAAATAAATAAATAAGCCCCCAAAATTACTACCGTTAACCCTTTGAGTGCAGGAGGGGTAACCCTCAAAGGGTTACTATAGGTGGCATCTTCAAGTCCTCATGGAATAAAAATATGATCTGTTTTAAAAATGTGCCATATAGAGTAAATCTTAAAATGTATTTACCCCTTTTCCTCCGCTGCCATCTCCACTGGCAGCGGACGGCATTTTGAGCTGCACTGAAGAATCCTTGCAACCTCTCAGGCTGTTTCCCAAGTCAGACTGCCAGAATTTTGAACCGAGGCTGGTTTTATATGTCAGTCTCGGTTCAAAATAAATTGGCAGTCTCCAATTGGCTGGGTAGAGCTTACGCACCTCATAGTCAATCAGCTTCTAGTGGGGTTCATCATCCCCCCCAGCTCGAAGCTGATTGGCTGGAAGGTTCGTACGCTTTCCAGCTAATTCAAAACTGCCAATTTATTTTTAACCAAAACTAGATCGATAGATAGATAGATCGATAGATAGATAGGTAGATAGATACAGTATATATGTATACTGTATGTGTGTAAATTATATCTCAAAATTATTGCAAGTAGATTCACAGGCGTGTCGATTTCACGGTTGTGGACAGCGGAGCAAAGCCGTTCTGCCTGTTCCTGCAAAAATCGTCACAGTAAGACTCACCAACATCGACATCCAGTACTGCAGCAATCCATCGGGTCGTCGATGTTTTTAGGCTTTTCTGTTGGGTAAAATAAAGGTATTCTAATTTCTTCATTCAAAATGCATTACACTGAAACTTTATTTTTTATTAAAATTCTGAAAGGTCACCATTGGGTGGTACCATTGCTATAACTTTCTATAGATTAAATGTTACTGTTTTTTTTTTCCATAAAACTTTAATGCTCATCGTCCTTTTTTTCTTCTTCACAAGTGTCTTTTAGCCTCTTTATTGCATTATTTTCTTACTATTTAGATATGTAGTTTATTTTCAGGTATATACATTAAAGTTTATATGACATGGAAGGTGGGGAAACATAATATCACAAAGGTAAAGTGAGTCCAGATCAAAAATGTGTTTAATCCATATTTATTTGTTTACTCTCTATGTGTTTCTCCCCTATGGTGTAGTTGCTCTAACCCAGAAAAGCTCCAGTTTTCTTTTGTGCAAAAGGCTCCATGGGCTGTATTCAGGAAGCTAAACAGGTGCAATTTTGGAGCAAACCACATGCATTATAGGGGAACAACTATTTCCCCCAAATCTCCATTGATTAAAGGATGGCTTTTAACCCATTAAGGACCAGAGGAGAATGCAAGGTATTGCTTTGCAATGCATTGTGCACCTCTCTGGTCCTTAAGGAGTTTATGCCTTGATTGTTAGCAAGGTCTCCAACACATTGAGAAGCAATACATTGTAAACCTCTCTAGCATTCAAGGGGTTAAATCCCTGTTTAATTCAATAATATTCATTAGTCCCTGTTGTGCAGATATTTGCTGCAGATTTTTTCTGAATACTGCCCGCTGTGTGTTTAACAACCACGATTCTGTTGTCTGTACAGTGGTATACAATGGGATTTCATGTTTTTCCACATAATTTAGAAAATTGTAACAGCTCCCCCCCACCCCCAGGGAGATGCTTCATGTAATGTATGTGACTGCACATTTTGCTCTCCCTAAGCAGAACAGAATGACAGTGTTAGGGGCAGAGGTGAATAGGACCATGGGATGGAATTAGTGTAAGATCAGCACTGCCAGGAGCTAGCAAAATAAATATATTATGGCTTGGATTGTACAAAGGTGTCCCTGCAGAAAACAATTGTGCAGCCAGTTTAGCAGTTACAATTACATCTGTAACTGTCAAGCCCTCCTCCACTTTTCTGTAATATTCAGACATGCTCATAGCCCATTCAGAGGCTACAGTAGGTTACAGGTCAGTCATACTGCACTATTTATACAGTCATTTGCATAGAGTGCCAAGTTTCAAGTGGTCTGGTCAGGGCAAGCCTTGCCCCTCGTACGCAAAATACCTAGTATTATAATGGTTTATTTATCAGATTACTGTCCTATTATTTATCATGTGTAGTGGGTGGTGTTTGTACCTTCTGGTCATGCAAGCAGCTGTCATGTCTGCCTCCATGTACATGACATCTAGGATGGGTTAAAGATGTTAGATTCAAGGCACAAAGGCAAAATGAATTCAGATTTTCTGGATATACTGTAGTAAGGTAAGTGACAGATTATTATCGGGAGGTATTAGTTCTCTTTTATGTTAGGAGAGTGGTTTTTGCAATGAGTTAAAGGAACAGTAAACCCTAGTATACTAAACTTACTATAACACTGTCCATGTGCCAGGGACGTACACTAACATTATTCTAGTAGCACAGGAGTTATACTATCAGAGTTGCATGCTCTTGTTTCCTAAAACTAGGGAGAAAGAAGCTCCACTTCCTGTTCTTAATCAGCGACTGGCGGTATTGGAGACTTAAGCCTCAAATCCCCATAGAAACACAGGATTTGACTCTGCACACGTGCACTAGTTCCGTGGGGGGTTTGAGACATCAGATTTACCTCCAATAGAGGGACAGGAAGTGGAGGCTCTTCACCCTAATCTTTGGGAAATAATGCAGGATCAGCCATGAAACTCTGTACGTATTATCCCCTGAACTAATGTATATATGTTTAGAGAAACTGCGCATAATATACTGCCTGTTGTAATTCTGATTGTGAGACATAAGTATTATTATTATACATACTGTAAATGCATTGCTTCCTTCAATAAGCCATTGATAAACTACCTATAAAATTCTAGGGGTGCCCTGTAAATTTCAGATTGCTTATTAGGAGTGCTTTGAGCAAAGAAAGATTGAGAACCACTGCAATAAGAGCATATATATGATCCTGCTGCAAAACAGAAACCGAAACATATTTATTGGTGCTATTCCTGCCTAACTTGTATTTTCCAAGCTAAAAATGGTCCTCTGTATGCCACCTGTGCAAAGGTTTGTAAATGTTAGTCAAGGATATGAGCATTTTGGGACGTTCCTTTCCCCTCCTCCTTGTTAAATGCTATACACTACACTGTTTTTCTGCACATGCTACAGGGAAGGCATTTCAGGGCTTGCTGGCATCAAAGTCTCACTGGTATGCAGTAAACAGTGATGGGCAATGTGAGGTCCTCCATCTTATGTCAGACTACAAATTCCATCATTACAGCTGGCGGGAAATGATGGAAGTTGTTGTCTGGCAGCAGGGGGAAGACTTCATGTTGCCCATCCCCATCCTACAAATATCTTCAACACGTTAAAAAAACAATGCTTGAAGACATTTCTAGAATCCATACATACACACATACATACATACATACATACATAGTACAAATGAAATATAGGTTCTATGCAATTCTCTTACGATAAACAGTGCAACATAAAAAAGTGTAACACAGACAATAGTTACTGTCTCCAAAAGCTTGCAATCTAATTGCCATCTTTTAGAATGCATTATTCTGACTGACCAAATAAGGTAGTTTAATTATAAAGGGCATACGTCTCTCTTGCCCAACAGCTGATAGAGTAACACTGCAGAGATCAGAGTAATTACAGTGCAAGTGATTTATAAGTGCCTTTCCACTAATGGTACTGCACATGTAATTGGCTGCCAATGCACTGCAGTTCCTCTCATTGCTCAAGGAGGGAGCTCATCCCTGTTAGTTTATTCAATGCTTCTATGCGCTTTTTGTTATCCTCTGCAGACTAGCAGCTCTGTTTTAATGTGTGTAATCCCTAATCGTCACCTCAGGCAGTTCATTTCCCTGTAATAGTGTTAAGTGGAAAATCTGAAGGGCTGAGGTGACCTCCACTGGGTCAGACAGCGACATGCATTTTTATGCTGAGCGGCTGGAAGGAACTAATAAACTACCTTAACCCCCTCCTTGCCATAGACTACTGATACACTAATGTTGTAGCTTCTTATATACCATTGCTTGTATCTTCTGTGACAGAAGTCCCATTTATTTAACTCTTTAAGGGCAAATGGAGTATGGAAGATATTGCTTCACAAATATATTCCACACTTGTCAGGCTTTTAACCCTTTGAGTGCCAGAGAGGTATCCAACACATTGCATTGGATACCTATCTGGCACTCCTGGGGCGTGATTCACTAAGCAGTGATAAAGAGGTGATAAAGAGGAAATGACTTCTCCACCTTATCACTTCTCCAGTTCCTGTCTTATTTTATGGAGCCTATTCACAAGATCTCCAAAGTCAAAGATAAACTGGAAATGTTTTCACCTGTTTATCACCGCTTAGTGAATTTCCCCCCTTGAATGCTAAATGTATATACCGGAACTGCTCCTCTTCTTTTGTGCATAATACCCTATATGTTCTGCTTTCATTTACTATGATGCCATATCCCAACAAACATAACTAGAATTTTTATAACCAAAGGAAACTAGTTTCACAAGCTATTGAGATGAGTTATAGCTCATTGTCCTTTTCAGAGCCAAAGGATTACACATATGCAACACATTACTCGCCTCTGGCACTGAAATGGGTGCATTGTGGGAAAGGTGAAGGAGCAAGGAATCAATAGAATCACAAGCATCTTCATCAGGTAAATATTGTTATGCATATCCAGTATAGATTTTGCTTCAATACTGTTTGTATGTAGGTTTTCCCATAAGAAAATATACTTATCTTTTGTTAGATAAGAAAAAAGATACCTGATGTGGACCGAATACATAATCTAACTCTTTGAATGAGAGATAACACAAAGACAAAGAGCTCTGTTGCAATCAAGGGGTTAAACTTTTACTTTAAAGCGGAACTACCACATGTTAGCAACTTTAGCTTCAATAACTTCGCATCTGGTGACTAGCTGCTTAGTAGCACTAGTGGCCAGAATTATTACCTTGTAAAGGAGAAATAGCCATTCTTCCCCGGATCACAGGCAGAACAGATAGCGGACATCTTGTCATAGTGACGTCCACATGGCTGCTCTGTCAGTCCCTTCCGGAGCCGAACGGCTCCTAGCAACCCTCCTACAGCCGGTTGGGACTGACAGAGCAGGCGTGTGGACGTCACTATGGCAAGATGTCCGCGCTCCATCCTGCCTGTCAGCTGTGGAAGAATGGCTATTTCTCCTTTGCAAGGTAGTAATTCTGGCAATTAGTGCTACTAAGTAGCTAGTCGCCAGATGCAGTTATTGAAGCTAAAGTTGTTAATATGTGGCAGTTTTTTTATTCATATGTTTCTGTCTGTATTCTATACTGCACATTGAATCTTGATGCTAATGACTAATCCTTCTCACCTAGGAGCAGACTGAGTGACACTGATGTGCTAAGAAGCTGGGGGAGATACACTAAGGGAAAATGCTGTGACGAAGTATGTCTGGCAATGTGTGAAAAAATATACAACAAACCATCCATATGCACTATGAGTTAGCTATGCAAGAGGAAGGGGAGATAATGTAATCATTACACACAGGGTTGATAAATGCTGGTAATGTTTTAGGGAGGGCATGTGGGGGAGGATGCACTCAGGTGTAAGTACCAGGTGCCAACATCTCCCCTTAACCCTTTCAGTGGCATAGGGATGTGCATTGCACAGCCCTGTAGAACTGAAAGGGTTAGAACATTAACATCCATTGCCATAGTGATTCATAAAGTGAAGAACAAGCCAAGAGGCTGTCACAACTTCTCTGTTGTTCTGTACTTACTGAAAGAGCTGAGCAGTGGCTATCCACCAATCAGCTGATTCATGTAAACAGAGGACATGCAATGTACTCCAGTGCCTTGTGAGTGTTCTGTTTACATGAATCAGCTGATCATCAGATAGCCAACTCTTTAGCTGTTTCAGTAACTATATTCTGCCAGTTTTCCTACTTTATGAATCATAATGATGTTAATGTTCTAACCTTTTCAGTACCACAGGGGTAAACAATGCGCATCCCTATGGCTGTGAAAGGTCCAGTAGAGACTGCAAACTGTTCTCTGGCTCTAAAAAGAGCTATAGGAAGATTTTAGTGTTGCCAACCTCAGTTTGTTAAACTTGGAACTTGGAACTGTGAACTACAAAATCATAGGCAGCTATTATAGATTAGTGCATTTGAAAAGGTGTCATATTAACATATAAACACAAGGGAATACAAAAATGGCTCATTAAGTTCCATTTCATTATGCAAATGAGCAATTGTAGGAGTATTCACTGCAAAATCGTAAACCTGGTAAAGGCATGGTGGATTCATGGTGATGATGGTATATTTGGGGGGATTCACAGAGATGTGATGACAAAGACATCTGAGTGCAAATGTCGAGATGTAATCAAAGTAAATACACCTTCATATTGCCAGCATAGTCTCTTATCAACCTTTAGTGCTTCTTCCCCTAAGGAATAAATCAGTATTCCTCAAATTGCTATTATCTAAATGGAGAACTTAAACCCTTTAATGTTACTGGTCTGAAATGCTTTGCAAAGCAATGTGTTGGAGACCTTGGATCCAAGGGGTTAAAAGCCCAATATAAATCAATGTTTATTTGTCTCCTGTTATACAATTGGCTTGTCTCAGAATGTACTGGAGACCTCACTAGCATACAAGGGGTTAAGTGTATAATTTAAATGAATGGGGATTTTCTTTCCACCACCACTGTGCAGAATTGGTCCACTTTTACTTGATGAATAAGGCCCTTAACCCTTTCAGTGCCAGAAGGGCATGCAATGCATTGTGTTGCGTACCCCTCTGGCACTGAAAGGGTTAATTGCACAACATTAGCTTTAGCAATGAGTTGAAGACCTTGAAGTGGAATTTGTATTTGTCCTCTCTAGTGCTGTTTGTTTGTAGCAGAACGGCTCCTCATTTCTTTTGTGCATCAGGCGGTGTGGGCAGAATACAAGAAAGTGATCAATCACTGTATTATGAAAATCATGAATGTATGCTCTATTAGCGATTGAGCATGTTTTGGTGCAACAGTCATAATATGTTCTTGATTTTGACTAGCACATTTTCCCAGATTAACATGCACATGAAAAGGAAAGCTAAGTACTTTGTACTACTTTGCTGAATGTGCAATCCAGTATTTTTCTGGAGCTAATCATGTTTTCATCAAAACTACATTGTAAATATCAAATGCTTCACTTTACTTTATCATACCTCCCAAGTGTCCCTCTTTAGGAGGGATAGTCCCTCTTTTAGACCCAAATCCCACTGTCCCTCTTTCCCACCCTAATGTCCCTCTTTTTAGGAATTCAGATTGCGTGGTGTGTATATAACTATATCACAAATCTCTATAGCAATAAAATATGTGTTTAGCATGTACACTAGTGGTCAAAAGTTTGAGAACACCTCAATTTTTGCTACTTTTAGTTATTGCCATATAACTTGACAAAAACATTACAAAAACATGTCAACATTGGGTATTTCTAAACTCAAGACAAATATAAACTATTTAGCAGGGTTTTTTTTTCCGTTTTTAGATGTGTAAAAGATTTTTTGTGTAAAAGCTAAATAAAGTGCTTTTGTTACATTTTTTAATATCCAATTGTTTTTGTTGTAGAAAAAAGAAAGCATTACATCATTTTGTGTAACCCCTTAAGGACCAGAGGTTTGGAAGATTTTTTTGTCTTTCTGGACAATGGCTGTTTTAACACTTCTACTCTGTGTTTAGCTGTAATTTTCCTTTTACTCATTTAATGTACCCACATGTATTATATACTGTTTTTCTTGCCATAAGATGGACTTTGTAAAGATACCATTATTTTCATCATCCTATATAAGAAATCGCTAAATCGTGTGTAACGCTGCTACATGCGCAGTAGACACTGCAGCGCGTGCTGCAGTCATGCGCAGTAGAGGCTGCATGCGCCGCAGCTGATACAGAGCTGGGTGCTCCGAAGGAGCATCCAGCTCTGTATCAGTCGTGGCGCGGGCAGTCTCTACTGCACGTGACTGCCCCGCGACCGGGTGGCAGTGGCACTGTGGCCCGTGTAATGGGCTGTTCAACTAGTATCATATAATTTACTATAAAAAGAAATATAAAATTTGATTAACAAAGTAACAAAAGCACTTTTTTAGCTTTTACACAAAAAATCTTTTACACATCTAAAAATGATAAATAGATTATATTTGTTTTAATTTTATAAATATCCAATGTTGACATTTTTTTCTAATGTTTTTGTCAAGTTAAATGGCAATAACTAAAAGTAGCAAAAATTGAGGTGTAATACACTACTGTTCTCCCTAATAGTAATGTTGCATTTGGTCTGTGTGACATAGTAATAATGTATTAGATGAGTTCAAGCCCCAAGAACCTTGCAGCACCCCTGTGTGAGTGGCAGGTTGAATGTTTGGTGACGTTGCATGTGTGTTAGAGAATTCAGACATGTGGCCTTACCAACAGATCAGTTTTTATGGCGTGGTTGCTATGAAGAGCCTGCACAATTCTGGATAATGCATTTTCCCTAAAGCAACTGGTCTTTTGTCTTTTCATGAACACCTGCTTTCCCCCAAGCACAGAGCCTGTGCTATTCACTGCTTAATCTACATTATGTGGGCTGCCAAGTGCCTGCACAGGAGCGTGACTGTGTATGTGTGTCTTTGTGGCAATGTGCTTAACCCTATGCGTATCAGAAGTGTGTCCAATGCAGTGCACTCAAAGGGCACTCAAAAGGTTAACCATACACATAGGGATAGAAGAGGAAGATATAATTTATACCTTGGAGAAAATTAAAAGAAAAGGCACCCACAAGCATCCTTCTGCTGAAATTCTTATGGGGAACTAATGTCTTAGGTGAACCATCTGTACCAGAGGGGACTAAAAAGCATTTTTAAATTGGGCTTCTAACCTCCTGGATGCTAGAGATCTCCAAGATTTGATTTCATTAGTTTCCACGGTGACACCACAGTACATATACAATGCACCATGACTCATGAATATTTGTACACATGCACATTCACACATCCACTCTTACCATGACAAGGTGGGAAGAAGCTGGTGAAAAGGGGTCTTCCCGATGGAGCTTGAAGGACCCATTTTCCACTGATTTCTTCCCTCTGAAGTATGTTTTGCATATCCCTACTTGCACATTCCTATAGAGCTGAAACAGTTAAACACTTTTAAACTTCTTCTCCCATACCCCCTCCCTCCTGGTGATTGATGACTCCTTGTTAGCGTGAGTCCTGTTTGCTGTGCTACTTGCTGTATTATTAATATTTCCAATTAAAAGGCATGTCACTGTCTGCACATCTCCAATCATTTGTAAAGCTGATAACTGTGATCTTTTGCACAACAAAACAGCCTGTCTCCTTTGTCTGATCTATAAGATTGTGCTGTGTGTGTGTGTGTGTGTTGGACACAAAGAGCTAGATTAGAAACTCCATTCAGACCCCTTTTATATCAGATTCTTATTAATAACAAGACATATTTGTTGGCTGTTCGCAATGTAGCAATGCGAAACACTATTAATGCGGACCACTGCTTTCTTCCCCATTTACAATAGAGAAATGAACTTGCTCATTTATATTAAAGTTCCAGTAAACCCTTATTATGAACATACTGTAGGGCTTTTTTGTGATGAGTAAAACAAGATTATGTCCACTGCTGAGAGAGGCTTCAGTCAACAGTTTATTGTACCTGGTGGCAAAGTGTATCAGACATAAGCTTTCCATTGATAGCAGCAGCAACAACCACCTGCTACAAAACATCCTGAACGTAATAAATCAGAAAATGCAAGTTAGCTCTGTAATATATTTTGGAAGAAACATCTCCTCACATTGGTAGTACCCTTACAATTAGAGTCACACTGGTTATTCTTCAGTGCTTACAGGTGAAATTGAGCTATACTAATGATACAACCAAGCTTACAGCTGAAATTAACCTACACTAGTGATACCATAGAGCTTACAATTAAAATGGAGCTACACTAGTGACATCACAGAGCGTACAACAGAGCGTACGACATGTATGGAGCTACACTAGTGATACAGCAGGGCTTAAAGTTGACATGGGGCTATGTTTGTTATACAAGGATTACAATTATAATGGAGCTCACACTCATGATAATACCACAGAGCTTACCAGTGAAATGGAGCTTTGCCCATGATAGCACAGATCTTAGGAAGAGTATGAGGGGAAGGGAGAGCTTGGGTATAGAGTGTGAAGAAAGGCAAGGGAAGGAAAAAACGCAAAGGGGAATTAGAAGAAAGGGAGAGAAGTAGGAGAGAGTTGGGAGAGGGTAGTAGGGATAGAACCTAGCAATATAGTGAGGGGAGAGGGAGGAGGAATGGGGAGAGAGAAAAGGCTAATTAAAACATCAGACATACATGATATTAACACTTTGGGTTCAAAAGACACCTGGTGTTGTACAGATGCGTGTAGAAAACGAGTGGGAGTGGCAGTAAATATGAGTTTAACCATTTGAGTGTTACAGGGGTGTGAAATGTGTTACCCACCCCTGGCACTTAAAAGGTTAATTGCAGCGAAGGAGGAGTTGCAGCTTAATGACAGATCTTCATCTTTAACCTTCAGAGTGGCAGAAGGGTGTCCAGCATATCTGACAATTCACTGACACTCTCAGGTTTTATATAATTAAGAGTCAAGGCAGCATGACACTTATTTCAGTATGAGACCTAGATTACAGTGAGATGAACTTTAAATGAATAAGCTGCTGTCCGTCCTTTAGTTCCTCCATGATTTATGGAGCTAGCAGAGAGTAAACCCTTTTCAAGAACCGCTCACCTTCCATAATGAAATAAATACCACGTTGCTTTTACATGTAAGTTACATTAAGCCTCTGAGGGATAGTGGATGGTCTAGTACCCTGAACATTTCCTGGCTCTCAGTTATTTGTTTTTTTTATTTTGTTGCCTTGGTTTCAGATAAACTAACAGACTTGAAGACAGGCATTTAGGTTTTGGGAGGCTCAGCTTTCCCAAGCCTTCATTATTCCCCCTCCATGCCCTCTATCATTCAAGGGGTTAAAAGCCCCATTTAATGGAAATTTTCAATTGAACCCCCATGGTATAGTTGGTTTGCAAGGAATTTATTTTCTTTTTATAGTTGCAAATGGTCCTTAGCCTACCTGGGGACCTTCTTATCCATGGACCTTGGAGAAACACACAGGGCTGGGAATAGGAATGTCCAAATGACACTATTTGGCCATAATGTGGGCGGGGCTTACTTAGGATTACACATAGTTGGAAGGTTGAGAGTCGGGGTTTGATTGTAACTAAGCAAAGTGGGAGAAACAGGTGGCAGTTGGCTGAATGGATGGAAAAATAGTGCCCCTCAATGCCTTGGTCATTTGTCTGGAATAAGCCAAGGGAGAACACATATGGGATTAATCCTGACTTGTGTAACGTGATCCAGTTTTTATTAAATCATTGCCATATAGTTGATAGTTGACAACATTATAATACCCCGTGATGTTTGACCACCCCAAACCCCCCATTCTTTAGTTTGGATTCATTGTGTGATTTGTAACCAAGTGGGATTGTGTGACCATTAAATCTTTTAGCCCCCAGAAATAATTTAAAATATTTTTTGTTCCAGATTTGTTTAATCTAAAGTCATATAAATGACCCTTTATTATGGATCAGGATCTGAAAGAAGAAACAAGGTGCAGCCATCCTGGTTCCTACCTCACCACCTCTCCCCCCATGAAGCAATTGTTATTTGTTTCTAATTTTGAAATTGGTTTGCACTAGGATTAGTCAAATGTCTCTTTATGTATTTGGCCCATAGCAACTGTTACCAACTTTTTGCCCAGTGCCCTGTCCCATAAGAACATGTGATTTCTTAAGAAAATTGTACCTGTGAGTTTTGGCTGTACTGATAATACCCATCTGTTTCCTAACATAGTATACACAACTTATAGATATCACACTACCATTCTAGAACCTTTAAAGACTCTATCAACAGGAAGACGCTAACGTCCCTAAACTGTGTTTCTTGATGACTTCAAATACCCCAAGCTGTGCAAGTACCATACGCTGGGAAACCCTGGCACATATACCATGTCTGAGAACTTGGGAAATGAAAATAGGAGGGTGGCAGATTAAGGAACACATAATATCTAGTAGTATCTAAGCCCTGTGCCTGAGAATTTAACTTTAATACTAGTAGGATGAGAAAAGCATTTCATAGCCATCTGCAAGCAAAGGGTTAATATGCACTCTGTGAAGTTGCATTTTGATTTAAGTAGTACATGGCACGTTCTCAAGCACAGTGCACAGTCTGTCTTTCCAGTACAGTTTATGTTATATATTTGTGTGTTACTTAGCTACAACTTGTGCTGCCCTGTAGCATCAGAGGCAGCTGATTGCTGAAAAGGGTCTTTGTGCTTCATTGGCAAAGCCGAGTACATCCTGGCATGCCCCAGCCCATGGAGAGATTTGCACAAGGTTGGCCAGCTGAGGACTGTTGGATCAGGCTGACATGCTGGTGAGAGAAGAAAAGTTCATTTATATAGTACTTTCAGCAAAGATTCAGCAGAAAAAGATGAATGAAACAGTACTTCCAGTTCTTGGCAAGAGCACACAACCACAAAGGGGTCAACAGTTTTGAGACGGGACATGACGAAAAGGAGATCAAATGAGAATATTCTCTTTTTCTGCTCACATAAGTGTATGATGAAAGAGAAAAAAATGACTTTTGAAGTTGTATGTGCCTGCTTTTGAGTGCGTAATCTTTGTAGCGCCTTCTAATATGAGAGAAACAAGGAGCAAGTACTATTTATCATGAACAAGAACTTGAACAAGGAAGATTAGGGACAATTACAAAAATAAAATTTCTCAATAGAGTTCCAAATAAATTAGTTGATAGCTTTAATCCATGACCAACCTGTGATTCCTCAGCTATTTCTGGAAAACAACTGTATTCTTTAGATGGTCATTTTCAACTTTCATATCTTTTGTGGCGGGAGATGGGAGGAAGAGATACCGGTGATAAGGAAAAGAGAAAGGAGGGACAGAATAAAGTGAGTCTGGAGAAGGAGGTTGAGTATGACTGGAATATTGTACTTTAAATCAATCAGCTGGACCTGGTAGTGACTGGTGATACAAATGTGAGCATGAATGTCTGTTCATTTGTTTCAAATTGATAACCAGTTACTCACTAAAACCCTGTCATTTCTGTCTTTTCTAGCACTAAATGTATGAAGTCATACAATGAACTTTCATAAGAAATGAATACAAATATAAAACCTTATCTATACACAGTGACCCCAACACAAAAACCTATAAACAATGTGTATATACTATAGAATACCTCAGTATGTCCAGTCATAATATAAACACAGATCTGTATAGCCATACTTGCCAAGACAAGCAGACAGCTCAGAGCAACCATTTTGTTCATACAACATTCTGTACATAGTAGTTAAGCAGGCACAGCACACAAAAGATGTAGTTTGCACCTATTTTAACAGGAATTCCTTTTGTACATTACCCTTACTGTGTCTGATAATCACTTCTGCTCTCATTCTGTCTTGACCATTGTGTTTATATTTACTTCAGTTACATTGGTTAGAATGGATTCCAGTATCTATATAAATATCAGGAAGGTTAACAACTGTCAACTTGTGCATCCCGTTCTGGATAGTGTTTTATTCTCAGCAAATGGAACAAATAAAGAATTCCAGATTTGGTTGTTGATTCTACTACAATCTACTCTCGCTAGGATGTAAGGACAGCCCTGATTAACCACAGTTAAATCAATGACAATGGCTAATTCTCCATGAAGTAGATATTCTGAAAACGTGACCTGTTGATACATCGTAATGACTATCATTGAGATACACTGAATTAGAATTTACACACTGTTGTTCAGTACAAATTAGATGTGTGATATCTGTGCAGGGGCCAGGCCAGAGTGGAAGAGCTCTACGTCCACCCCCATGACCTGCAATAGTCCCATTTAACAGCTGCTTACCCAGAGTAGACTCTGAGTGACTTAGGGAAAAGGAGAAGGAGGGGGAAACTTTAAAATAAAATTAGAAGAAGAATACAATGTTATGGACATTTACAAAGTTACTCTTCGTTACAAAAAAGTATAGTGAATAAATCAATCTTAGCTTCATATGCTGACACAACAATTTAAACAATAGGTTTTGTGGGAGCAGGTTTGGGGAGTGGGCTGTGAGTGCCTAGGAGGCTGAAAGTGACCCTTTAATTGATTGAATCTGAAGCAATAATTAAAAATATTAAACAGCTCAGAATTGACCCAGAGGCCATAATAAGGCTACAGGACCCTTGGCCTCCTTCCTCCCCTCTGCCTGGGGGAGGGGAAGCAATTTTGGGGCAAACTGACTACACCACCATTTAACAAATGCAAATTTCCCAAATTTCAGTTTATTTAAATTTAATTAATAGAGAGGTACTAGAGAGGAGAACAATAATAATCCAAAAAAATGTTGCCAACTGGTTTATCTGTTGTGCCTGGCCATCGCACAACTCCCCTGATTTGTGCTTTATGACATTGGGGTAATAGTCACCATAATTAACATACTGACAAACGGAATGGGTGAGAGCACGCCGCAGCTTTATTTGTTGCAATTTTCACCATTATAACTTCCACCAACATTTTACTTTCAGCTCTTGTCAAACATAAATCCCTGGTAGGATCAAGCATGGCCTACTCCACCCGGAGGGTAATTTGACACCAAATATACACTCAACTATAGTCCAGGGACCCTCTTTCTCTAGGCTGCTGGCCTAACCCTGACCTAACCCCGTAGCTTAACAATTAGAACAATCAGTTAGCAACAATTTTAAACATTGGCAGGAACCAAAAGCTGTGATAAATGAAGAGACAAACCACTTCTGGATGCTTTTACAACTTGAACTAAACATCATCCTGACAATAATTCAATATCAACATCATAATAGGCCAACAAAGAGGGAGGGAGGGAGGCAGGGAGGAATGCTGATAGGTTGCCCAGACTTCAAAATGAAGATGGGTCCTTTTACTTCCTTTAAATAACCTCATAGTCCACCTCATAATCTGAAAGACCACTCCCTTTAGAATCTTGTTCCTATAACCCTATGTTATGTTCTACTTCTGTGGGAATCTTTCTTTTTGATGGCATGTGATATAATACTTTGAATTTGAATACTATGCCATGCATGAAAGAGTGAATGTTTAGTAGATTTCTTTTGTCCGCAGGTTACACAGCCACTTTAAAAAAAACAACTACCTGGCTGGGGGTGGGGATAATTTATGAACCTTTTACCATATCCTCTTGTAACAATGTATTGGGTCTGATTTGAATAATATATCCCGCAACAATTCTGGGTGTCAGCTGGTAACTTGAAATAGTGTGTTGCATACTGGCAATCTTTCTGATTAAGTTATATCCCAGGTGACCATTTCTTTTTATGCGAGAGATGAGGTGTAAATATACTACATAAATGTGTCATCTTATATATTGTTGCATAACTGGGAACTCTCCTGATCTGTCCCGGAGACTCCAGTTTTTAGTGCTAATTACCGGTGTCCAGGGACAGAGGCTGATTCTCCAGATTTGGTAAGTTTCCCGGATAACTGCCCACATCTAGTCTATTCCAACTACTTCCCAATCTGTTCTGCCCACTTCCTGCCCATTCTAAAGTTGAACCCATCTTATCTCCTCTCAATCCCTCCCACCTGATTAAGCACCACCCACTTTACAAGAGATTCATGTCATTTATACATATTCCCATCCCATGAGCCCTCTCATGTATGTGTTTCTGATTTCAGTAGCATTGCTGGTGCACAATGTCTTTTTTTGCACAAGAGAAAAGAGCTGCAATTCTGTGCAAACTAACTGCATCACAAGGAACAGAAGAAAATTCCCCAAATTCCGATTTATTAGGTGGGTATTTAACCTCTTGAATGCTTGAGAGGTCTTTTGCAATGCGTGGGATACCTCTCTAGCATTCATAGTGTTAAAGGCCCCATTTAAATTAATGGAACATTTTATTTGTACCTTCTGTTTGCTTTCAAATTGCTCCTCTTTTGTGCACAAGTCCTTCCATCTTCTTTTATCAGTGTCTCTTCCCTTTACTTTCTGTTACAATTTACTGACTACTTTTACCCCTATTGTTGGTGACTGTATTGTTTTTACCTTTGTTCTGTAACGTTGCAAAGCCCTGCATACACTGATAGTGCCATACACAGTAAATCAAATTATATATAATGCAGAGGGAGACTAGAACACTGTGACAATGACACATGTAAGGTGCTGCTGTACCTTTATAATGTGGACTGTTAAGAGATAAGGTACGGAATAAGAAAATTGTAGTATGTTCTTATACGCAGGTGATAAAATAGAATAATCCATCAATGATAGTAATGAATATGTCTAATACAGGGTAGTCTGTGGACCAGATGAGCCCCACAATCAGCTCTTACACTGCCTACCATATAATATAAATATATCAATATTTGCAACTTGGTGGAGAGTGGGAGCATCACTACTATGCCACAGTGCCATAAAAAACAAAATAAAAAAATGAAAAAACTTCAACATTTCAGCCCTCCCCCAAACACACACAGATACATATTATGTATATACATTTAAGATTCAAATGGGGCTTTTAGGCCCACTCTAACACATTGGAAATAAATGCATTGGGAGCCTCACTAGTATTCAGAGGGCTGAGAGCCCGATTTAAATCAAAGTTTATTTTCATTTATCCCCTGTGATGCAGGTGGTTTTCTGTGCATACCAGAGCTGGTGCCGTCTGTTCAAATGGAAAGTATAGTTATATTGTGTGAAACCAGCTGTGCCATGGGGAGAAATAATTCCTCAAATCCATACTGATTCTAATGGGGATTTTAGCCAGACCAGTGGTAGAAAGGGCCCCTGCACTTTGATTCACATTGTGTTGGAGACCTCTAGTGTTAAATACCTATTTAAATCAATGGGCATTGTTCTTCTTTGTTTCCCATGGTGCATCTGGTTTTCTACAAAGTTGCTTCTTTGTTTTTTAGTGCATTTGGCCATTGGCATGATGTTTTGGACCCTGCTCACAGAAGCAAAGCAATAGCTGGGCTTTATCCAGCAGGCATCAGCTGTAACACAAGTTCTGGCACTGCACAGATGCATATGTTTGCTTTCTAATTCTTCACAGTCACGAACTGATGTTAAACCAAAATCTGCTAAACAATATTCCCTTCTGTGGGTACATTTCCAGACTGAATAAAAGATATTTAGTTCCAGGTTTGGATTTACTAGATCCAGTCCTAGGTATTCTGGCTATGCATTACACTGCTTACTACAGTTCCTTGTGCTTATATTAGACGTTCATTGTGTAATACTCACTTCTGCCACAAGGCAGTAGAATGATGTGTTACAGGCCAGTGATGTGTTACAGTATTTTCATTGGTTTAAAACAGGTCTTTTAACCTCCTGAATGTTTAGAGAAGTCTCATCTCATAGTCAGTTTATTTGTCTGCTAAGTTACAGTTATTTTGCTCCAGAATTACTCCACTTTTCTGTAACCCTTTGAGTATTGAAGAGAGGTATAGTAATGCTTAATATTTTGTAAAATTTATATTGTAAGGTTTATCCTCCTGAGTACAACAAGGTTTCTCCCACTGCTAAGTGGTGTTTTATTAAAAAGTTATAGCAGCTCTAACTTGAATTTTTTAGGTGCAGTATCACTATGGCCTGAAATTGTATAGTGGCGCTGTTGCTACATCATCCTATGTAATGTTCTCTGACCATAATCTTCCATAGGATGGTGTAGCAACAGCACCACTGTACAATTTCAAGCCGTTGAGATACTGCACCTTAAAAATTCACATTTCACCTGCTATAACTTTTTAATTAAACATTCATAGAGCTAGTCAGAGATGCTCAATTAGGAACAAGCCTGCCCTCGAATTGATGAAGCTCTATAGGGTGAGTATCCTACCCAGGGTACAATCTCTTTTAGCTCACTAGTGTCTTTCACAGAGAGGACAAAACCTAAAGAACATCATACTGATCCTACCAAAAGGCAGTCCACCCACGAGGTGCCAGGCAATTACTCTCTGAACAAGAGAAGCAGCCAACCCCAGATGTACGTTTCGGCCTTGTTGGGCCTCATCAGTGAGGTGCAGCTGATCTCTCTAGGCAGTGTGAGCAAGGGGTCCACGTCTGGATTACCCTGTTACCCTTAGGGTGACCAATCCCAAGGGTTTACATATGCAAAGAGGTAGTTAGAGACGCTCAACTAGGAACGAGCCTGCCCTCGAATTGATGAGACTCTATAGGATAAGTATCCTACCCAGGGTGCAATCTCTTTTAGCTCACTAGTGCCTTTCACAGAGTAGTGCCTTTCACAGAGAGGAAATATCCTAAAGCACATCATACTGGTCCTACCAAAAGGCAGTCCAGCCACCAAGAGCCAGGCAATTCCTCTCTGAACAAGAGAAGCAGCCAACCCCAGACGTAAGTCAGTGGGCCTTGTCAGTGAGGTGCAGCTGATCTCTCTAGGCACTGTGAGCATGGGTCCACGCCTGGATTACCCTGTTACCCTTAGGGTGACTAATCTCTTAGCAGTGGGAGTACCCTTGTGGTACTCAGGAGGATAAACCTTACAATATAAATTTTACTATATGCCAAGTGTTACTATTCCTTTTGTACTTAAGAGGCAGGTTTTCAAACACATTTAGAGTATGAAATTTTGCTGGTATGGAGCAGTTAGAGAGCTGTTAACAAAAGAGAGGACATTGGATGAGAAGCACATCAGGATGGAAACTGTGTATGGCACAGAAAATAATGCCCTAAGGATATGGATTGAGATGATCTCCATAGCTGTATACATGTGATCATTCCCAAATATCTTTTAGTATTTTTCAGTTGTTCATCACATTTCCCTTCCTAGGGTTTGCAATATTCTAGGGCTAGGTTTCCCTAGGAAGGGAAATACACCACATAGTAAGTGTAAAGAGTTCTCTGAAGGTCCTTTTTATTTATGTGCCAACAAATATGCTGTATATATAGGTTTTTTTAAAGTGATAGTAATGTTTCACAAAAACAGCAGCTCCAATTAATCTTCATAGTATTTGAGCCATAGAGAGTGTTATTTCATTACTGTGAGCACTGTAGTTCAAGAGTAATTGAATGATAAAGTTTCCCCCTCCCACCCCTTTTACCTAGTGTAAGCCCCCTCTCCTCAGATGTGGAATCCAGTCCATAGAAAAGACAGCTCACATCAAGGGTCAATCTTCTTACTGTGAGAACAATGAAAACCCTCCCCCCTTGACAGGTTTTTCAGCTTTTTCCCTTATCTTAATTGAAGATTGTCCCTCTCTGCAATCTACCTGGACACTCCCTGCTGCTCTAAGCTGAGCAGTGTTGCATCAGTAAAGGGGGCGGGAGGGGGATACTTTATCATTCAATTACTCTTGAACTACAACTCTGACAGAATTTAAATAACACTCTCCAAAGTCCAAATACTATGATGATTAATTAGAGCTGCTTTTATTATGAAACATTACTATCCCTTTAAGTCAACCGAATATTGCTGGTTGGGGATGGTGGCAGTTTCCAAAAGCTGGAGGTTCAAAGATTGACTTCCCCTGTCTTAGCTTTTAACCCTTTGAGTACCAAAGTGGTGTACAAAGCATTGCTCTCCAATGCATTGCATACCCCTCTGGCACTCAAAGGGTTAACAATGTATCTCTTTATTCTTGCAGTCAGCATAAACATTTAAGTACTTCCAAAATTGCTAATCTAAGTTTATTATTACCTTTTTATTTACATTGGGAATAAAGACAAAAACAAGAAAAGAGCTAACAGACACTGATAGACTTGATCTTCCCACTCTGGTTCTCCATGTGTGACATATCTTCAAGAGGGTGGGTTCCTCAAAGTAAAGGAGGGGAACACTGAAGTACAAATTACCAAAGATAATTCAATACAAATCTTATAATAATAAAAAGAATGAAATACCATATAAGAGAGAGAACTTTGCATTATGTGTTGTTTCATATATGAGAGGTGAGTTTAGGATAGTGTGTATTATGGAAGGATGAAAGGAAGAAAGCCCAGCAAATGAGTGGATGGAATCCAGATAAGATAGAATGAGGATAGTAGATTGACAGAGGAAGAGGCAAAGGCTCACAATATTATGTAGTAAAATACAGGTCTTAACCAGAAAGTGAAAATGAATGGGAAGAGTGATGTATAACAACTAGGCAGCATTCTGAGTCAGTTGAACTTTTTTGGGTTACATCTGCTGTGATTTGGTTTAATTGGGAAAATAGGCAGTTCTGTTATTAATCAATGTATTTGTTGATGAGCATACATGACAACCAACTGAACACTCTAATAGTGGAAAAATATCAGGAAACTGAAAGACAGTAAGAGCACAGGATACTGAATGATGCACTACTCACAAAAGATGCCTTTGTCAACATAGCCTAAAATGTAATTTTTGTCTCCTAAACTTTCGTGAATATATATATATATATATATATATATATATATATATATATATAGAGAGAGAGAGAGAGAGAGAGAGAGAGAGAGAGAGAGAGAAGTTCATACTGTGACTTTATCCAAATAAATATAGTTGTTTGTGGAGGTGTTATAAAAGTGTTGGCGATAGATATTGCCAGTTGTTTTCTAGGTGTATGTGAGAAGAAGGGAGAGTTCAAACGATGATATGGCATGGGCTGAACTTGATGGGTGCATGTCTTTTTTCAATCTCATCAGCTATGTTACTACGTGAAAAACAAGTAAACATTGTGAAGAAGGGCAAGGACTGGGATTACACAACTGGCACATCGGCACTCATAAAGTATGTCCGAAATACAAAGATCAATGTCAAAATGCTGCTGGTTGTGTTAACCTGTCCCTCAAGAAATCATGTACTAACAGCCACTGACTGAGGTCTTTGTCTATTCTGCAACACAAAATCAGTGACTTGATCGTGGGTAGGCAACTGATTTAGTGTACACTTAAAAATAGCATGTCCTCCCAGCTATCAGATTGGTATATTATCTGCAGATGTGCCATCATGCCCGGCATTCTATTGCTTTCAAATACTTTAACATTTGTGGTCAGAGTAGTACACAATGTGCAATGCATGGAGACATACTGCTACATCATCTCATCTGTAGATGCACTGTCTGCAGGTGGTGGCATTATTCTGACCTGCTGCTGGTGATGACTTGGAGTGCTGCCACTGGTTTGCTCATGGAGACCAGCTGAACCTGCCTGCTGGTTGGTAGTGGGACCACTTTCAATTGTCTGCTGTCTCGGAGTGGCACCACTTGCAATTGCCTTCTGAGAAATGTTGTTGTCTTGCTGTTACTTGGCTCATGTGTTCACCTATGTTTTTCCCATGTTATGAAGGGGCTCAGAACTGCAGAACTTGACTTTTATTTACTTGGCTTGGGAGTTGGACAGTTAATGTCTGTGGTGCACTTCAGATGTACTTGACAAACATATTTCTGTAGCCACAATTTCATAGCAGGGAATGGTGGAGGGGGATTGGGATGTCAGCTGTCACAATCTAGAGTGCCTTCTTGTGCAGTTGTTGCTGTACTTGCTGGTGCTGCTGTTCTGGGGCTGTTTAACTAATGTTATGCTAGTACTAGGAAGTGGAACAAAATATTTCACCATTTCGTACCCCATGTCACCGCCACTAGATAGAAATTCATCATAATCTTCCTTACCACTGCTTCCATCACCGATATTTTCATGCATGATGGGCAGTGAGGATGCACCAGCAGAAACCTGATGATGATCATGCTGCTCTGCAGCTGTTATATGATTATCATCAGTTGCAATAGTGCAAGCAGACATTTCAACAGCAGGATCTAAACTTGCAGCTAACTCCATAATTTCACTACTGCTGGTGGTGGGGATGATGATACCCAGTCCCTAAAGATCTCTCCTCTAATCTTCATTTGTCACCTCAAACAGCACGCTCATGCTTGCACCTCTATCAGTAACACTCTTTGGGATATCATCACCATCAGTCTCTCCATCCTCATACTATACTAGTGAGTCTGCTCTCACACTATTTAATATCAATGCAGATGCTTCTGTCTCAAGCAGCTTCACTGTAGTGGTGGTGGTAGGGTGCGCATTATCTAGTGACACTTCTTCATACAGTCATAGTGCAGCTGTATTAGCCTGAGGCAGCTGCACTATACTCATACCGGTACTGCTGGGGAGACTCAGAGTGAGAATGGGATACAGTGGGGGAACAGATGGCATGGATGTGGACACATTTCCAATTTGTCTTTCTTCAATATATAACCACACTTCACTGCTGGGTTCTGATGTTGGCTCTGGTAGCAGCACTTCTGGCTTGGGGAGGGACTCTGTGGAACTCTGTGGGTTGGAGCACTTCTCCACAACAGCAGCACCCCTACAACTTCTCCTACTGGTCATTGTGCATTAGACTTTTATTTTTTTATAGCTCTCTCATTTTCTCTCTTGAATTTCTCCTTTATGGCGCTTTGGAAATCTTAACACTGTTCAGCAAGGCAGCAAATTCATGCTTTCTGTTCTGTGATGGTGGGAAATCCCACTCCATTGAGAAACATTGGTGGAAAATTTACAACGTGAAACATGTGAGAACATTTAAATTGTTAGCAGAAAAGTGAAAAAAAATGACTTTTTTATGGGTGAAATTTCCAGTGGAAAAAGCAGAAAAAAATATTATAGACAGTATTTCCAGCAGGAGCAAAATAAGACTATTTATCCATCCCTAGTGAAAATCACAAGTGTACACATATTAAAAATATTGGTGTATATGTAAGTGCCAAATACTCAACATTCTAACTGCAATACCAGCAGGGAGGAAGCATATACCAAAAATATAATGTATATCTTCAATGGTTCGATTTCACTTTCCTGCTGGATCATCGATGCCCAGTCTGATACTGTGGGCAGCACACATGTTGCACCCTTAAAAACAGACTGGTCCCTATTTGGGTAGACTTAACACAGGGGCCAAGAATTTCTTTAATTATCATTTTTGGTTCCAATATTTTTTCTCTTAAACTGGACTTTGTGCAATCAAGTGATTCTTTTAACCCTTTGAGTGCCAGAGTGCTAGAGTGCTTTGCAATGCGTTGGCTACCCCTCTGGCACTTAGTGGGTTAAAGGATGAATATATTTTTTTATATAAAAAAGTGCTGCTCTTGCTGAGTAGAACAAATGTACTCCAGCTGTAGCCCCAACATTTTTTTTTATATAAAATTGTTAGCAAGAGTGTCAACTAGTGTCCAAAAGTCAAATAGTTTTTAATGCACTCCATGGGAAAGTGTGAGTCATAGTAAGTGATCAGACCAGCACCACCCGCTGACCATAACAGAAAATTGCAGTTTAATGTAAAAAAAAGACTTCTGATACATGACATTTGAATGAAAAACACCTCAACTGTTGAAGTACCTGTTCTACGCAGCAAGAAAACATTAATAACAATTTTTTATTAAAAAAGTTTTCTGTTCTTTTAAGTAAACTGTATAATTTACTTGGATAGTGCCTAGTCTTGCTTAAATGCAAAACTGAACGTTTTGAGAGATTGGATAAAACTTTGAGGGTACTCATCTTTGTATACTCTGGAAAGTACACTGCAGTCTTGGTGATCAACCTGCTATACTTGCACCAATCACATTAAACCTGAGAGTCTCTACTTCCCCCTACATTTATGTATGTCTCTCTCATCAAATAACTAAGCCAATCATAAATGCCTACTGGAAAAAGGCCATTAAAAACACCTATTTCATATGAAGTTCTTATTTGTGCATTAAGTGAACTTTTAGGTTGTTCTGTTCATTTGCCATAGGCAGTGTTCAATAACTACTCTGAAATGAAGGACCATATTGCTTTGTAACTGCAAACATTCTAATCCTTTCATTTGAATCTCTGAGTTGAACTGCTCTGGGGAACCGTTTTTTTTTTAAGCTTCTGAATATTTCATTTTTACTCAATTTACTTGTAAAATTTAGCTTGTGAACTATGGTTGAACTTCATCACGTGTTTGGCTGCAGATTCTTCTTTTCCCTTTCTTTCCTGAATGACCGTAACTGCTGGCTGGATTTTTACATTAAGTGTGCACTGTGGGCAAAGTTTTACCCTTAACATCTTGAGAGCTAGAAGTGTGGGCAGCTTATTTCTCAGTAAAAATTGGTTAATGTTAAATCTTTAATTACCAAAGAGGTGTGAAACGCATAGCAAACACCCATTTCTGGTCCTTAAAAAGTTGAACTTCTGGATGCCAGACAGTGCATTGGAGACCTTTCTAATACAATGGAATATAGTCAGTGTGGCTGACATACTAAAAAATTATTGCTCAAGTAGTGTGGTAGAATTCCACATATATGGTTATAAACTAGGAAAGAAAGGCAAAGAGTCATTTCTACTAGACAGGCAAATGTAGAAGACCTGCTTGTCTAGTGTATGTTTAAGCCATGAGATCTATAAGTTATAGCATGTTAAGGGTTCTTTGTTGACTGAATGGAGCATTTCCTGGATAAAGTAAGTAGGGGTATATTGACGAGAATTTTCTTTTTTGTGAACAGTAGGGGTTAATATTTCAAGGATCTCAGGGTTACCCAATTCTGAAAGTTCCCAGGTATGTATAGAGGGTTTGTTTATAAATGGAGTGTTTACATTAGGATACATTTTGGAGAAAAAACAAAACAAAAAAGCGGTGCAGGCAATATTCTCTAAGTGTAGTATATTAAAAGTTCTCAATCCTTCGCCAGCACCACTATGATAGGAATTTGATTTCAAAAGATCTACTCACATTCTCAGAGGCACTTTCCTGCCTTTAGATGATCAGGTATTTACTGGGGCTCTCACCCCAGTGCGGTGTCTCACAAGCAGTAAACAGGATCTTCAATGGACTCTCACTCCTCTCTTGGCTTGTGTGGTAGGGTGTAGTTAGTGTAAGGTTATTTACCACTACACTCTCAACCAAATTTACCATTTATTTGACACTCATAGGGGATAATTTTATAGAAATCTCACTGAGGCCAGTGGGTTCTTAATAATGATGCAACAGTAATCAATAAGTCACAGATATACTTTCTCGAATATTTATTCTAAAAAAAAAATTTTCACTGAATGAATATAAAACAGAGGACTCCAATATGCCTCTAATACAAACAATTTCTTAAAATCCTATGTAATAATTCGCTAGGATGTTTGTAACAACGCAGTCATGCGCAGTAGATACTGCTGCGTGTGCTGCAGTCATGAGCAGTAGAGACTGCCTGTGATGTGGCTGATACGGAACCGGGAGCTCCAAAGTCAGACTGGAGTCATCTCTGCACACCCCCCGGTCTGAATTCTGAGTGCCGCGCTCTGTATCAGCCGTGGCACAGGCAGTCTCCACTGCGCATGACTGCACCACAACCGGCTGGCACTGTGGACCGTGTACACAGGCTTTTCAACTAGTAAGAAATAAAAGACTACAAAAATAAGGTTAGGAAGAAATAGAAATTTGCACAAACAAATCTAATCTGCACAAATAAGTTTAATCATTTTGTATGATAATATATCAATATAAACACCAAATGTAAGGTTTGAGTGTAGCCAAATATGTTACCATTGCTATAAGCCCCTAATGATACATATGATTTTTTTTCTTGTTCCTTGATTCAAGATATAACATTGTCAATCCAACCTGGATGTCATGCCTTTTGAGGCAGACATGGTGGTTGTAACAGGACCAAAGGACACAAATGCACATGGTAATCTTAGTAGACTTGTGCGATTCGGTTCGGCCAATTTTGGAATTTGGATGAATAAGCCATATTCGTCATCATTTGGACCTTCCAAAAGCCAAGGCCCACCCACAAAAAAATTTCAGAATCTGAAACAGACCTAGTCTGAAATTTCGGTGTAAATTTCGGAAATTCGGACGTCGCTTTCAAGCCTGAAACTATTACAATTGCTACATGCTACTGAAAATAGATGTCACAGAGCTTTCCCGCCTGAAACTATTACAATGTTGCTACAAACTGCTAAAAATAGATCTGGTAAAACAGGTACTTTACAGTTCATGCAAAGTGCAGATATTAACCACTTAAGGACACAAACTATTTGGGCATTTTCAATCATATTCCTATCTTTCTCATTTATTGCACAAACACATATTATATACCATTTTTTAAAGGGCAGAAAGGGCTTTAATTTGGTGTGACATATACATATATAAATTCTCATTTATTATTAAAAAAATTATTAAAAAAAACCCCAGTAATAATGTGTTACATAATGGGTGCAGCTTAAGAAAAGTAAATCGAATTTTACTGAAAATTTTTGCCATGCACAAGTCTAAATCTTAGCTTTTTAAGCACAAAAGAGCTATGCAGTTCATAGCAAAGCAATTCATTACACACTCTTCTAGTCCTTAACCCTTTGAGTGCTAGAGGGGTACGCAATGCATTGCTTTGCAATGCGTTGCGTAGTCTTCAGGCACTCAAAAGGTGAAACGATTAAATAGACTCCTGCACTCTACCTCCTTCAGTTTGAACTAACTCTCAGCAGGTGTCATGTCCGCCTCTATGAACATGACATCCAGGCCTGATTGATGATGTTATCTCTTTAACAAAGGCACAAGTGCATAATTCATAAGTGACATTAGGAATTTCTTAGTATAGTAAGTGGGAGTATATTATTAGGAGATGTTAAAAAATTTGCACTTTTTCCCAGATATTACTGTAACCTCTTCAGTCTGTGTTTAGCCCTTTGAGTGCCAATGTATTGGATACTCCTCTATAACTGAAAGGTTAAAGGATCATCTTATATGTTTTTACATTTAATGTCTATGTCCTATGGTACACTGTATATGCATGCAATTCATAAATAAATGATGGTCATAATGAACAGTATTATAACATAACCTGTACCATGTTTGCAACCTTTTCTTCTGCTGCAGCCTCTATATAATTTCCATCCACACTCAGAATAATTTATTTTGTGTTCTTTTTTTTGCCTCTATCCTCTCTACAAGCTTAAGCAGTGTCTCTTCCTTTGATGTTTTGCACATTTGCCACACTCCCTAGCTTAATGAATAAATCAAGATCTAGGATTAAAGTTTTCAGTAGAGTTTTACAAGAAATTCAGACTATTTCACACTTTGGAGATTTTAAAGGGTTTTAGTCTGTCTTTTTCCCCTTGGAGACTTTTTTCTCTGTTTTTTTTGGCAGTTATCTTAAGAACTGTCAGAATTGGCTAGAGGCATGTACTGTGTGTAAGCTGAGATACTGCAATGCACGAAATGTTCAAAAGAAGCATGTGTCTGTCTGCTTGTGCCTCATTATTTATATGGAAGCTTAATAAAATACACCATGTATATATTTATATTTCTGAGGGTACCACACTTGCTGATCATCATAATGACAACAAATCATATATGGCTAATACTTAACTATGTCAGCCTTGTTTATATATTGGAATACACAAGACCAGCATTTCACAAAGAAGATATGCAATAATATGGGAAGGGGAGGTTAAGTGCTTGTACTGTAATTGCAAGCGATTGGAATAGGGGTAATAAACTGTACAGTTTATTATCTGAAATAATTCCTTTTAGCGGGGGTGCCTAAGAGGCCAAGTCTTTATGCTTATGCACAGGCAAATTAATTAAAAGCTGAGACAGTGATTAATTAACCTGTACTCAAGTAGGGATATGTAAAATATACGGTGAGTTATGCACTAAGGTGTGATAAAGAGGAGATAACACAGAGATGACTTCTACAGTGTTATCACTTCCCCATTTCCTATGTTATTCTATAGAAACTATGCTAAGATCTCCAACGCTGGAGAAATCTTAGTGCACTTGATCCATAGATTAGCATAAGAAAAGGAGAAGTAATATCACTGGAGACTTCATCTCCACTGTATCACCTCTGTATCACACCGTAGTGCATAACCTCAAGGGCTGTTAGGAACATCAGATGAGAGGGTTGGGAACAACTGATCTAAGTAGTAGGAGAGGGGACTTGTAAATTTAGAGATACATACACAAAGTAAATCTAAAGTTATTTTGAGGCAAGGAAAATACTCCATAAGGGATGCATACAAATAAAGTTGACAAATTATCCCTTGAAATCAAGGATGTTTATAACAAACTGCAAGTTACACTGATTCCTGTGCAGTGTTGCTGAATGAAGTTTGTAAGTGTCCCTGATTTAAAAAGGATTTGTGTGCACATAATACAATGTCCCCATGACATGAATGTGTCTTTTAACTCTTTGAATGGTTGTGTAGACTCCAATGCTTTGCTTCAAATTCCTTGGCAGGCCACCAAATTTCTCCTCAATTCTGGGGGAAACTAACTGCACAATAAGGGACACATACAAATCCCACTTGATTTTTATAGGACTTTTAATTAAGTTGACCAAACCTCACCTTTAACTGGGGACACATAGAAATATGCATATTTTAGCTTCACTTGGGAACTTTCCAGATCTGAAAGAGTTTTTTGTACTTAATTAGTGTGTTTCTGGGGAAAGATGCTGATTCTCAGGGCTTAGTGAGTTCCCTTGTAACTCTGCCCACATTACTGCCAGTTCACTCTTCTCCCCGTTCTATACACTTTCCTCCCATTTTAAAGGGATAGTAATACCTAAAATGTAAAAAAAATATGTTGTAGGGTTTATTCCCCTGAGTAAAACAAGAGTACTCCCACTGCTGAAAGATGTTTCATTCAAAAGTTATTAATTTTCAAAGTTGAATTTTTTAGGTGCAATATCACAGTGGCCTGAAATTTTACAGTGGCGCTGTTGCTACACCATCCTATGGAGATTTATGGTCCTGAGACCAGAGCTGTCCATAGGATGGTGTAGCAACAGCGCCACTGTACAATTTCAGGCCACTGTGATATTGCACCTAAAAAATTCAACTTTGAAAATTAATAACTTTTGAATGAAACATCTTTCAGCAGTGGGAGTACTCTTGTTTTACTCAGGGGGATAAACCCTACAACATATTTTTTTTACATTTTAGGTATTACTATCCCTTTAAGGGCAAACCCTGCCTACTATCTTTCCATTCCTACCCACCCCAATCAAGTTCCTCCCACTTTGTGACACAAATTGAATAATTTGGACAATCCCAGCACCAGACCTTAGAGGACCTTCAAAGGCTTGGGAAAGGTTCCCTGTTAGAAGGTCAGGACCTCAATATCAAAGCAGCCCTGTAGTATGCAGTTTTCGTATGCATCTCTTGTTAAAGGTGAGGTCTGGTCACCCTACTTTTAACCTTCTGAGTGTTAGAGGGGTATGCAAACCAATGTGCCCCATACCTCTCTGGCACTCAAAGTGTTAACCCACTGAATGCTCAAGAGGTTTCAGATACATTGCTCTGAATTCTGGGGTAAGCCAACTCATTGCTTTACAGTTTTCTGGCAAAACACTCAACAATTTAAACATGGTTTTTAACCCTATGTGTTGTGGCCATTCAAGCATTCAGTGGGTTAAAAGCCAGATTTAAATCAACGGGGGTTTGGGGAGTCTTGTATGTTCTTGATAGTGTACTAGAATTGTGCTGCGCTGTGTACCCTTAGATTGAAGGTGATAAAGTACAAAGTGAAGGAGTATTTTTTCATTGAGATGATGCTTCTTGCAGAAAAATCAATGTCCCCTGGAAAGAGCAAATATATCATGTAAAATAGAGCAGTCCAGATCCCTGGACTTATTTATTTTTCTTCCTTTCACTGTATTCTGCATCGATATTTGTAGAATATACAGATGTCTGCATTGGAATAGTGTGAAAACCATTTGATAATTAACACCACAGAACCCCAGCGAGGTTAATGGCTCTAAAACAGGAAATTATAATAAAATGAAAATATTTATGTTGATATCCCATCCTCAACACACTGTAAACCTGTGATATTGCAGACCAAAACTGTTTTTATGGAGTGACAGACATGTGAACCTAGTTGACCTGCATAGGTATGATGTCACAACATGGAAGAGCCATCTTTTCATATAACTCTGCAGCCTCTACTAGTGGAATGTTGTCTATCAATATGTAGCTCTGACCTCAGGCATGAAATCACACTGGTTGTAGAATCAGCATCAGCTCCTGGCTGTCCTTGATGGGGTCACTCAACAAAGATGCCTCATAACCTGCTGCTTTAAGGTCATATGCAGAAATTCCACAGAGCAATTCTGGTTCCAAACCAACTGTACTATTAGAAACAATCAAACATTCCCCAAATTTGCATTGATGTGAATGGTCCATTTAACGACTGGAATGTTACAGAGGTCACTGAGGTACTGCTTAGCATACCATGGAGTCTTCTTTACTACTAAATTGGTGAAAAGGCCCATTTAAATAAATTGGAATGTTTGAAATTGTTATTATTATTATTATATTTTTTAAGCATTTTTTAAGCATTTGGCCATTAAGGCACGATTCAGTATGCTATGGATGTGCAATTCTGGAGTAAACCAAATGCACCGTAGGGAAGAGATGAAAATCCCTTTGATCTGAATGTGTTGGAATGCTCTCTAGCATTCAAGAGGTTAAAAGCCAAAATTAAATCAAAGAGAAACTTGGTAATGTTTATTGTTCCCTAGAGTACAGTTGGTTTGCTCCAGAACTGCACATCTTAAGTCAATGAATATGGCCCTTAGTGTACAGGGGCAGTGTATTCAGCAGCAAAGAGCACGGTTAATTTCAAATAAATGGACATTTGAACATGTTCAACAAGATTAAAGCATCACCGTCTCATAAGTTAGTGTATTAGATCTTACCATCTACAGAGAAAACACTGTGGCCGGCGTCCATCACTGTATAAACACTGAGGACTTAATCTATTACATGTGAAAAGCATATTACTGTTATTATGACCTAGATCATCTGATCTTATAATGTATTCTTTATAGGTAATAGAATGAACTAAGCTTCAAACCTTATAACATGTATACTACTTCTAAGGCTTTGCAATTGTGCTAGAATTTTTAATATGAGTGCAAATCTGTTATATAATAATAAAAAATCCCTTATGGTTAGGAACAAGGATTTTTTTTCTTTTACAGTACAGGTATGTGTTACTACTTTTGTCTGGTTGGATTGCTAGCCCACATTCTTTGGTTTGTGTTTGTATGTACACCAAAACAACTGTGCATATGTAGTGACATACTAAGGTCCATCTCAACCACAAAGTGCAACTTCCAGACTTATTTGCTTATTAAAACTAGAACTTGATATCATTGCATCCCTCCAAACACCATATTTGTATGTGGGATACAATTGTATTTTAATTAGCCCAGGTATAAATAGAATCTATATTGTACATTTAAAAGGAAACTATTTTTTGTGTCTTTAAATCATTTTTTATTTTATATTTTACTTTCCATTTCTGATTTCTTTGAGGACTTATTTTTAAGTTATTATGTGCTGTGTCTATGACTCCTTTATTCTTGTTATAAAATGAACATAATGTTTCAATAATTTATAAAAGGGCAACTTCTCCATTCACATAATTATATATACCTTCATGGATTTCAACTGCTTCATACATCCAGGCATTCTGTGATGTTAACCCTTTGAGTGCCAGAGGGCTACGGAGCGCATTGCTTTGCAATGCGTTCCATACCCCTCTGATACTCAAAGGGTTAATGGACTCTCTCTCTCTCTCTTTCTCTCTCTACCACCTACAATGTTTACAGAATGGACAAAGTAAAAATCTAAAGACACTTACTGAAAGATGATTGCAAACACAACATTCATTATTTTATGTGTTACCGACATCAATAAAGGGATAGTAATACTTCAAATGTAAAAAATAAATATGGTGTAGGGTTTATCCCCCTCAGCTTTGAATGCAGTATCACAGTGTTATGAAATTGTACAGTGGCGCTGTTGCTACACCATCCTATGGACAGCTCTGTTCAGTTGACCATAATCTCCATAGGAAGGGGTAACAACAGTGCCACTGTACAATTTCAGGCCACTGTGACAATGCACCAAATAAATTCAAGTATGAGCTGTGATAACTTTTAAATAAAACACCTTTCAGCAGTGAGAGTACACTTGTTTTACTTAGGGGGATAAACCATACAACATACTTTTTTTTACATTTTAAGTATTACCATCCTTTTAACTCACTTTCTGTGGACATTATGCGTTGTTTAATGTTTCCAAATTCTACATTTTGAACTTTTTAATGCCTGCTGGTTTTATGTTTTTAACTTTCTCAATATATTAGATATATTATACCATATAATGGCTTTGCTGAACTTCACTACGCCTTGTACTATTAGGGTAGCATAATAAAAAACACAACTATGAAAAACAGGGTTTTGATAGCCACTAATAGAGAAAGCAATTCATCTAACATACTGGCTAATTCAATATTTTGCAAATGATCTCAGTCACACTGGACATTTATATCAACCCTTCTTCCACTTATGTGACATTGGCCACTTTTCCTTGGAAAGGGTTGATTTGGAAGAATGATTGTGGAATCTAGGGTTGTCATAACAACCCTCCAAGGGGATTTGACAATATAAAACGATCTCATTTTTCTGAATCTTGAAAATGAAACTCAGCACTAGGTGCAGTACAATTAACTCTTGGGACCAATTTGCAAAACTCAGAAACAGGGAAGTGTCTCATACAAACGTATTGTCATGTAGTGTTTCCTTATGAAAAAATACCTGCAAAAGAAAAGCCGTCGGCCAAAAAAGTTCTTACTCCACTGCCGCTCATAGTGTTAATTCGACTAAGGTACAAAGCAACAGCCCCGAAAACATTTTTTACCAGTAATCCTGATGTCCAGCGGGGTCTTCAGCATCCTGGTCAGCTACTGCCATCTTCATCTTCCATCCTCTTTCTTCTTTGTCTCTTTTTTTAAAGGAGTGAATCAACGGAGTCAAAAGGGAGAGAAGAAAGAAAAGAGATGACAAAGATTAGAAATAAGAAGGAAGATAGAAGAAGACAGACAGTGGATAACAGGTAAGTGCAACGATCCGTGCTTGAAAGTATCTCAGGCACCAATTAGCCTTTTTCCTTTGATATTCCAATTATTCAAGTGACTTAGTGTGCGTTTTGGGAACCAATTGCACAAAACAGAAGTTTGGCCAAGAGTCCTTTTCTGTGGACTAACGTCCATTGTGCTTTCAGATGGTAGAACAATTGAATACCTACTTAGACTTTTTTTTTTGGCCAATTGTGTCCTACCGGCTGTTTTAGGTGAACTAATTGAATCAAGGCCTATATGTTTTAACCTGAGGCTTAACAAAATATTTTTCACAGGAAAAAAAAAAGATGTATTAGCCATGGGATAGATGCAGGCACAGGCACACATGAGCTCTATCTGGAGTGGGAGTAATCACTTTCTGGCCTTCAAGCCAAAGATCCACACAAAGACCAGGGTTCTGGGGTGTGAGTCAGAGACTGTCTCAGGAGCATGTGAGTAATATCCTAAGCATCTAGTTCTGGCCATTGTTCAAGCAAGGGCAACTACACTTAGGTAAGCCTTTCTTCTAGCCATAAAAGAGCCAATATAAACAATGACACAAAGTTTCAATCCAAGTACTGGATCTCCACAACATTTCTCAACAGCAAGTCACATGTAAAAGATATATAAAGATAAGGAAATCTTGTTCAACCTGGGGTCTCTTGGGTAAAACTAGGTGATTAAAAAGACCTATTTTCTTTTGGCTAGGATTTTTTTCTATGCATTCTAGGTCCCCAAGAATTTCAGCTGTAATACAATAAAATCTCATCCTGTTGTGAGGTTTTAGTTTGTAGTCAAAAGGTTTCTGGCTCCAGAAATGCAAGATGGAGGGAGAAAAAGAGAGCCAGAGAGAGAATAAATTGAAGAAGTAGTAGTAGTTACCACCTTTGTTGATGCTACTGTTGCATACTGGACTCTGTATGGTTTTAGATCAAGGATGCTTATGAAAAGTCATTTTACAGGACTGCCCAGGAACCAGTGGCATATGTGGTCACCATAGAAGAAATACATTTTTGGAAGTAACAGCAAAAACTGTAGTGGTGATCCAAGTAAGCCTGAGGTATGTTTCTAAAAAGGAGAACTTTTGATTTCCCCTAGTTGGTTGTGTGCAGTAGCAGCACAGATGTTCAGCTGTTCAGCTGCCTATGCCTGCTCTCGGTGAGTTTGACAGCAGATGCAACATCTGTGTCACCACCAAGTGGAGAAAGAGTTTAGTAGTGGTGCTGATAGTAATGAAGATGTTGATGATGATGACAGTGAAAAGGTAGTGAAATTAGAACTTTTTTAGCTCAAACAAAAGAAGAGGAGATCTTTAGATGGGAATGGATATCACCACCAGTGAAATGTTTACTAATTTAGTTCTGAGTAGTCTGAGGATTAAATGTCACAGGATCAGGCTAACCGTAACATAGGCCTCAACCTGCTAATAACTTTTTGAAGCTTAAAGCCTATAGCAAGTTTAGCCTTGGTGGCGTGTTGGTGAGTTGACAATTGACAACGATTGACTGATGGTTGTGGTGATGATAGTGGGTAACTGACTTCCCATGGTTCATGACTCATTAAAATTAACAATTGATTAACAAAAATAATTGACACTCCTTGCAGTGAATATACCCTGCATATTCTACAGGGTAAACAGTCTATAAATGTCCCATTTTATCATGCATTCCATTAGTCTCCACCACATTGCCTTCTGTGGTCATTGCGCCACACAATGTGCAGTGTGTAGCGACATATTGCCATAGTGTCATATCAGCAGAGTCTGCTGGTGGTACTGGTAATGAAAATTACCAGTATTGAGGACTTGGACTCTGAAGGTGCTCGGGGAAAACTTGGGATATACCACCAGCTAAATCCGGACTCTGAAGACAAGGCAGATTATGATGATGATGATGTCATCATCTTTCTGGGTTAATGTTGGGGAGGTTGTCTGAATATGTATTTTAGTGTGGGATTTTTGAGATGTGTTATTGTTGTTGTTATTGGAGATGGACAAGACAGCACCCACAAGGTAGTAAAGTTCAATGTGCTTAATTAGATCAGATGCGGTGAAGACAGGCCAGGCATAACAGGGTAGGTTTCCTATTCAATAAGTATCCCTTAATTTATTATGGTTTTATATTAATGTATTAAATGTGTTTATAAAATTATAGTTACCAGGAAGGATACAGAGATTGCCTCTCATTTTCAAATATGTCCTGGGGGTATAGATATTATTACCCAATTTAATGGTACTCATTTTATCTACCTTGGAAGGATGAAAGACTGAGTCAACCCTGCTGGGACTAGAACCTGTGACCTTGCGGTTTCAACAGATTCTACAGCTGGCGCCTTAACCAACTGAGACATCTTACCAGCATCTAATGCTTTCATAGAGCTGTTAAAAGTTCCTAATATTCTCTTACACTTGACCTCAGGGGAGATTGAGGAGGGAGAGGATTATTGTGGCTGGATACAGGGGTGTCCACGGAAAATTTTCATGGGGGGAGGCAAAGCCATAATATGCTGTGCTACTAATGCTAGTGTCTCATATATTGTAAGGATTGTATGTGTGTGAAGACCGACTAATAATATGTATGTGGTCTGTGTACTTTGAATCATTTGACATTTGATGCTCAGATGACTCAGCAGGACCAAATTAGCAAAGACTATAATTTTTCTGATGGATTACCTTGTAATAGGTCTGCAATCAATTTTAGGCATACTAGTTTTTTTTTCAAGGGTTACCTTGTCACAATAGGCAATGATAACAATTTTCTAATGGTTTTACTTTTAATTATAATTATATTTGTAAAAACTAACCAATCACATGTCACTATTTAAAGTAAACCAACTGTAAAAAATGAAGACTAACCCTTCAATTATAAGTAAACATTTAAAGGGGTATACCAGTTGCCAAGTTAGCTTGGTTAAAAATAACTTGTAAAAAGGCTTATATAAGAATTTTACTTTTCTTCTACCAGAACGCTGCCAGTATACCTGTTCTTGCTTCACCATGCTGCTATAGGCCTGTAAATACATTTTGGAAAGGAATACCTTTTTGTGCATATCACTGACGTGAGTGAGGCTAGAATGTACTGATGTCTGAATCAAAATATTACTCTTGATGGTGTATTTTTAAAATGGAAACAAAAAGACAAACAGAATATACTCACTGATAGGCAATGCCTCCTTAACAAAGGATTCCTATCACATATTGTTATTGGCTCAGGAGAACACCCCCTCCCCCGCCTCCTCAGCCAAACAGGTCTTCTATGGCATACTGTTATCTGCTCAGGAGCTGTCCCCTTATCCAAAATACTACTCAGCCATATTATCAGTTTCCTCCACCTCCTCACCTTCTCCTTTGCCTGCCGTCCCTCACAATATCACCTTTCGCAATGTGCATAATGTCCCCTCTCCCACTCTCAGTTCCAGCTCTCCTTGCTTGTACACTCTCCCTTTAACCACTCCTGCTATCCTCATTTGCCCTTTCTTTTGCCACTCCTGCTCTCCTTTGCCAGTACTTTGCAACTTATCTTTGCTGTGGGTTTTATTTTCCATACATTCTTGTATTGTATTAGAGTTTGGATCTTTTTTAAAAATGTAAGTCTACCAACACCTGTTGGGTAGCTTTGCCAATCCTACATAAGCAGCTGCATTAAAAACCCACTAAGAATGCGTGATTGTTGGTGGGCAACTAAGGGTTTTTTCAGTAGTACACATTCATTAGTGCTGGCCCCACAGACTTTCATTGTTTTGGCCTAGAACATAACTGTCCTGCAACTATGTTGTAATCATATCACAAGCAGAGATAGACAGCATTCATGTGGATCAGTTACAACCCACATACTGGGAACATGTCCCTTAAAGATGTGCCAGTGCCACATCACAGATTTTACATTGGTGCCCCTGGGACACATTATTTACTTTTTGTGATTATAGAGAGTCCTGCAAATGTTTTGATACTGTGGTTACTGATGGTGAGGGTATAATATTTTGCTTACTTCCTTTTCACTATGCTTTCTAGATATCCCCCCTCCCCACCTACATTTCTCTCTCTCAGTCTCATCTTCCACAATGCATTCTTCCAAAATGGTTAAATACTTATGATGCTGTTATTGTAAGAATCATTTGCCATGCTCTTAATTTTTTCTGTGTAATAAATACATTAGTGGAAATATCTCACTGATTACTGAACTTGCAAGAGTAACTGGTGAACTGGCCTCCTCAAAAGGTTTCAGGAGCTTATATAAGTCATAAGTTAGTTTGCTGCCATTGCTCTCCAGTTAAGCATTGTATACTGGCTAATGATATTGACCTTGTTCTGATCATATAATTGTACAGTGTGGAATTGCACATGGAAGGGAGTGGGACCTCATTTCAAGCCAGTATTAGGGCAGGTAGATACTCTTTTGTAAGGAATGTATGCATTGTGAGCACTATTGGTCTGTCTAAAATCTACTGCCACCAACTCCTCGTAGTTGTTTCCCCTTACTTCTACCATGTTTGGTGCACATAGTGATAAATAGTGTTTATTTTTACTGTACAGTACACGAAAGAGTTGTTAGATTCAACATGTCTTCAAGTGTTAGTAATGCCTGAAATAAAGTTTATTCTATATGGCAGATTTTACAAAAATAAAGTATTTGGAGAAAGTCCTATCTCTCAAACCTTTATAGTTTGAGAGATTTTCACCACTAAAATTCCCCCCTCCCTCCCCTTCTCCTGACATCAGTGCTCTGCTGACAGCAGGAGATCCCAGTCCTGGGACCAGCCCGTGACTCTGCAGCATAACCAAAATAGCAATAGCACACTTTGTAGACCGTTCCAAGGAAGTAATTCTTTGCCAGTATCGCTATTGCGGCTGACACGGATCTCCTTCTGTCAGCTTTATAGATGACATCAGGAGAAGGGGAACATTAGCGGCGGATATCTCTCAAACCATAAAGATTCGAGAGATAGGACTTTCTCCAAATACTTTATTTTTGTAAAATCTACCATATAGAATAACTTTATTTTTGGCATTACTAACCCTTTCAGTATGCAGTTAGTTATAGATGACTACAACACCAATATATACCTGTCTTTATCACGGTGCCCGTGATTCGTGCTATTCTGTGTCTATCACTTGCTGAGAATCCCTCATTGGCTGCCTGCTATTAGCCCTCCTCATACAGCCTTTTTAAACCCAGGTTGGGCACTTCCAGGTTGCCCTTTCATGGTGTTTCTGACCTCACTTGTCCTGACCTGCATGTCAGGCTTCTGGGCCTGCTGTTCCTGCTGATCCTGCTGTTTCTGCGTTCCGGTGTTCCGGTGTTCCAGTGTTCCTGTGCGCTAGTGTTCCGGTGTTCCTGTGTTCCAGCACCTCGCGGGTTAATCATCCTGAGTTCCTGAGTCTCCTGCCTGCCCGCCTCTCCAGCCGGTTCGCTCTCCACCGGCGGTTCCGGTGGTTCCTGTCATCTGTCAGTGCATCAGTCTCGCCCCGGTGGACTCCCCGTTGGAGTAGGGGGCTCCTGCTCTAGCTCCGTCACTCCGGCAACATTGTTCTTTTCGCTGCTGCTCATTACTGTTGGTTCCAGCGTGCGGACGCTGGTTTACTCCATTTAGCTGGTGGCGGTATACACTGTTGGTTCCAGCGTGCGGACGCTGGTTTACTCCATTAAACCTGGTTGCGATATTTACTGTTGGTCCCAGTGTGCGAACGCTGGTTTACTCCATTTACCTGGTGGCGGTATACACTGTTGGTTCCAGCGTGCGGACACTGGGTTACTCCACTAACCTGGTGGCGATTATCACTATTGGTCCCAGCGTGTGGACGCTGGTTTGCTCCATTAAATCTGGTGGCTATTCTTACTGTTGGTTCCAGCGTGCGGACGTTGGTTTCCTCCATTAACCTGGTGGCAATATTTACTGTTGGTTCCAATGTGCGGACGTTGGTTTGCTCCTGAACTATCAAATACTGAGGCCAGGTCGCTGTCTACTTCCTATGCAGTCGTCTGATATTCCCTGGCAATAGACTTCTGCTGAGTAAGACCATTGTTCCTATTCCTCTCTACCGTCATAGTCATCTGACAGCTGGTCTACTCGCTCAGGCTGCCCTGCCCGGTATTGGTAAGGCCGGTAGAACCTTTGTACATTACCATCCTTAAGGTTGCCTTACCCGGTATTGGCAGGGCCGGTAGAGCCTACACTCAGTACTCCTTTGGGCTGCCTTGCCCGGTATTGGTAAGGCCGGTAGAACCGGTATATGTCATCTCACGGTTGCCTTAGCCGGTATAGGCAAGGCCGGTAGAGCCTGTTGTTATTGCTACTGTCACTTGGGTTACCTTGCCCGGTATTTTAGGCAAGGCCGGTAGAACCTATTCTATGGACTATTATTGTTGTATTGTTATGTATGTTTCCCCTATGGGGATTGCTTTAACTTTTCAATAAAGTTACGTTTTTACCAAACCTTAAGTCTGAGAGTCTTCAAAAACCGTGACAGTCTTCTTCTTGTCTGAGTTTGGTGTTATAGTTTGAAAATAATGTATGAAGTATGTCTCTGTCTCCAGTAACTGAAACTGTCACTCTGGTCTCAGCTCATGTAGGATCTACTACCTGAATGCCATCTATCAGACGATAGTATTTTTTGTATACTGTCACTGTCAGTTTCACTGTCTACAAATCATACCCAAACTCCATGCAACCATTCAACGAACTGGCTAGCACCAATAAAACTTAAATCAATCAACTCCATCTCCCTCCCTTTGCCTGTCTGTCTCAAAAGAAAATGTCAGTATCTTTGTCTTTCTCTCTCAATCAATGCAGGATTAATTTTTACAGTAAAGAACTTGATAGACATGTGAGCTTCAGAATCAGCAGATTGCAAACTGCATAAAAGGATAAAGCACATCACAGCAACAGGTACAGCACTGGTGACCGCAACACCACAATGTTTGTTTGTTCTTCCTGTTTTTGACTGAGTGAATGTGTAACATAGAACGTCAAGTTGTACCTGTTGTATGTCAAGTCTTGATTGTATGATGTGTTATACATGTGTGTGTAGTATGTATCACTCTCATTCACAGTCAACTCTGAGCTTAAGTATAATCAGGTGTTACTGTCATTCCTTTGCTCCTCTTTTCTTCTATCACACCCAAAACCCCTGCATCCCACCTCTCCAGAGAACTATCACCATTACTCCTTAAATCAAGCAACTTCAGCTCTCTTTCCTTACCTGTTTGCCTATACAGTAGCTACTAGATAGCACCAAAATTATCTCTCTTTTCTACTAAACACAAACTGACAACATGCAGTAAAAGTATACCACCCTTTAGACTGCCAAGTTAACAATGTGGGAATACATGGGGGAAACTCTTAATGTAGAGGGAAGTTACATTATTATCATTGTTTACACTGCAATAAAAAAAGGAAAAAAAAGAGAAAAACTGAACTTTTCACTGGACTTCCCTCAGAACCTGGGAAGTGCTCTTTTTCATAATCTTCTTTTATGCGGTTGCATTTTTGCACATCCCTTGGTAAGATGTCAATTTCTCCCTCATTGAAAAGTGCAGGAAGGTGGTCACCACACCAGAGAACCTAAAGGATACACCTGTCTGGAGCTCAACATTGTGGAACGCAGGAACCATGGGGATATACCAAAGCTATTTTAATCAAGACACCAGGAAGGGGGAAAAAATTCTCAACAATAAACTGGTCTCAACAGAGGTAAACCAGATACAACTATGAACCTTGTGTGTCAACAAACACCATCACACAGGGTATAAGTAACAGTAGAGATGTTACTGGTGACAAAGGCAAAGAGTATCTACACTTGCACCTGAAGGACCATTCTCCCAAAATCAGCCTCAGCTTAGGCGAGGACATTGACTCTGTAATGTTTAACAAACACGTGAAGTGATGATCACATTGCTGCCTTGTGCAATTCTGGACCAGCAAGGACTGTCATCGACAGGAGGACCAGAGCGAGATATACACTTGGGCAACATTTGAACCTTGTTCACTGGCAGAAAGAAATGTCTCTTAAGGGTATTGAATCTCATACCAAGACGAAAATACAGACTGGGACAGAACAAAGACAATGTTTTGAAATTGATCACCCAGCCGTGTTGGTCAGCAACAGCGACATATGTCTTAACATGGAGATATAAGAGCTCCACTGAAGGAGCCATCAGCAGGAAATCATCCACATAAGATGTAAAGGAAACCTCTAGAGAGACTATGGCTGATCAAAGTCGCCATGAGTTTTGTGCAAATTCACAGAGAAGAAGCCCACCCAAAGGGGAGCCAAAATTGGAAGTAGCATTTCTTAAGAAAGACGTGACGGAATTACTGATGTCATGAGTGGATAGGCCCATTCAGGTATGTGTCTCTTATGTCCAGAAAGGCCAAATATTTCCCTGGACACATTATTATTAGTGTAGATACATTTCAGTTGTAAGCTCTGTGGTATTACAATTGAAATGGAGTTACACAAGTGATACAATTCAGCTTACAGCTGAAATGGAGCTACACTGGTATTGTAGCTCCATTTAAATTGTAAGCTTTGTGTTATCACCACTGTATCTGTGTCAGAGTCTTGTGTGCGGCAGCCTTATGAGGGGCATTGCTAGACGGCCCCAGTGAGTGCATTTCTTCTCCATTTCAAAGTGTGACATCAGGCAGCATTGAGATGTCATTGCACCACGTTACATCTTGACATTCATGCCTCATCTCTATATAATCTCCTTCTTCGTCTGAGGAGGTTATCTGTTGAATTCACTGGTGCTCTACAGGTTTCCTTTCCACTCCATTGCTACCTGGCTTTGATCCTTGCTTGTTACTGACCCTGCTCCTGTGCCACCTGCCTTGACTTTCTCACTAGATACTGACCTTACTCCTGTCTCACCTGCTTTGACCTTCTGCCTGGCCTTTGACCTCTCCTTCTTTTGGCTTCCTTAGGATTTTCTCTCAGGTACCACAGATATATATCATTTTATGTATTTATTTATTTATTTATTTTTTTGGTGGGGGTAGTCTTCCTATTATTCTGCATTGGATTCCTCTCTTGCTGATGGGGGTTTGCTTCTTCTATAATAAGTCTGCCTCCTAGTTCTCAGTGTAGTTTCCATCTACTCTAACTGGGGTTTCAAGCAGCATACATTCCCTCAGTTAGCAGGGCCCTATATGCTGTATATGAATTGTCAGCCTAGCTCTGCTTTATCATTTGCATTACTTCACAACATTAATGCCAATTATAAAATTAGCTAAAGGGGGGACAGTGGGTTGGAGCTATTTTTTCATGGTAGGTCATAAATGTTGAAGGGGTATAACTGAGACCTCCATTTCCCCAGGGTCCTAGCTGGATGTTTATATATAGTTTCCAATTAAAGGGATAGAAATGTTTCACAATAAAAGCAGCTCCAATTATTTCTTCATAGTATTTGGTCCATGAAGAGTGTTATTTCAATACTGTCAGAATTGTAGTTCAAGAGTAATTGATTGATAAAGTATCCCCCTCCCACCCCTTTTACTGATATAACACTGCTCACCTCAGAGAAGCAAGACTGTGCAGATGGATCGCAGAGAGGGACAATCTTCAGTGAGCATAAAGAAAAACCTGTCAAGGGGATCAGGGTTTTTCTTATGCTCACAGTAAGAAGATTGCCCTTTGCTGTGGTCTGTCTGGTCAAGGGACCAGATCCCACATCTGAGGGGAGGTGGCTTACACTAGGTATAAGGAGCGGGAGGGGGGTACTTTATCATTCAATAACTCTTGAACTACAACTCTGACAGTACTGAAATAACACTCTCCATGGCCCAAATACTATGAAGATTAATTGGAGCTGCTTTTTTTGTGAAACATTGCTATCCCTTTAAGTTTTAAAATAGTAAAACTTGAATTCAGGTCCACATTAAACAGAAACAAATGAGTGATGTCAAGTGAATTTATTGGAAGCAAGGAACAATTTAAAACAAAAGCTATTTATTTAAATGTCATTTATACCTTAAAAGTGAAGACAAATCAATGACATTTTATGAACTGCTTATTTAACACCTTTTTTCAAGAATATATTATCTCTACTCATTTTTATAACCACATATTCTTGCCAGAGATTTTTTACAAGCATTGAGTCATTCAGAGCTGTATTTACTATTCAGGTGCCCTTAGGTAAGGGACCCTCGGCTCGCTTAGCTCTTATGACCTCACCCCACTCACATGATTCTACCGCTAGTCCCTTCTGCTGTTGCCTGGCATAGAAAAGCATTTATCCTATAACAACAGAAAGATTAAAAATGTGTTAACCACTTAGTGCTAGCAAGGTCCCAGACTCCTCATCTTATTTATTTTCAATGCATAACAGACCATTATAGCATCCAAAGATTTAAATAAATTGGTTGGTATAAAATCTAAACTGTTGTCTTCTGCAGTGCCTATATTCACAACTCAGCATGATTGTGGCCAGCATAGCTGAGACTCAAAACTAAAATTTGGTAGGACTAGCTGGCTGCCTGCCTAATGGGAAATCTAACTCTGATGTCACTGAACACAGGTGGGCCTGTTCATGAGGCATGTAATAAAGTGCCTATGTCTGGAGGAAATTCTGTCTTATACTGGTTTTGTTATACTTTTATGGTGAAAAACATCTTCCAGAAGTGCAGAGATTGAGCTTAATCACAGGAAATTCACTATGGATAAAGCCACCGCACACCCTCTGGTCTTTAAAGGGTTAATCATTCTCTTTATTACGAGAACATCCTCAAATTAAGCATACACATGTACATACTACTTGGGTGTCATTGCTGTGTAAGAAGTTCCTGAATGTTTTATGGCTGCCTCTAATTTCATTTTCAATGACTAATGCTGTGCTGAAAGTGTATTTTCTCTCCTATTTATAACATACCCTTCTTGGCAAACCAGAGCTGAAATAAGTGCAGACGTAAGACTGGATTATTCATCACAGATATAAATGTTAAACTGGATAGAGGTCACATATGGAATAATCGTTTTAAGCTTTAAATGCTTTAAATCCTTGATGGAATGAGTTAGTGCTGGCTAATCAGATATATAAGAAAAAAAGAATATCCTCTGATTTCAAGGGCGTTGTAGGAATTAACAATTAATTTACCCTATTCTTTTTCTGCAGCAATGATTTTATTATCTTTTATAAAGGGCTGTTATACTGAGTTTGAAATAAGTCAAAACATACTGAAGCTGATGCAATAAAAACAATGGGGGTACACTGGGGTGTGATAAAAAGGAGATAACTTCTCCAGTGGGCGAAGCTGTCCAATTACATTTTACTATGGAACTTATGCACTAAGATCTCTCAAGTTAGAGACATCTCAGTGCACCATTCACATAGAATAACATAGGAATTGGAGAATGTATCACACTGGATAATGTGACAACTTAGCTAGTAATCTGGAGTAATTCTGGTGCAAACTAACTGTTCCATAGCATAGGGAACAAATACAAAGTACCCAAATATCCTTTGATATTAATGGGGCTTATAAAGTGGAACTGTCATCTTATAATAAATAGGTGATATTGAAAGAGGGATAAAATCCCCTATATTTTCTTTGGAAATTTGTTTTTTTTTTATTTCAAACAATAGGGGCTCGGCTCGATTCTATCACCCATGCTATTTTTAAAAACTGGCGACTGTGGTTTTGACAGCATAGTTTGCTATTCTATTAACTGAGCTGTCAAAAAACTTCACCATGTAAAAATATCCAATGGCTGCAAAATTTGCGCCCATTGGAAACCATGTAAAACTAGTTGAATTTGGTAATCTATTAGACTCAGTAGCTTCAACTCATGTTAAGAAACGCATGTTTTATTGCTAAAAAACTGCACCATGAAATGGAGGCTCTGACTTCCTAACAAGGTAAAAACCACCAGTGAGTTTTAGAAAACTGGTTTCCAACATACACATGCTTGAAAACAAATGAGGATTAACTCTATGAGTGCCATTGGGGTATGCAATGCATTGTACAGAGTTGAATACCCCACTGGCACTCAAAGGGTTAATCTCACAACAGTTTAACACATCCCCTGAAAAATAAAAATTGACCTGCAATCCTGATGTCCAGCGGGGTCTTCAGCACCCTGGTCAGCTACTGTCCTCCTTCATCTTGAATCTTCTTTCTTCTTGTTTCCTTAGTCTTTCTTCTATAAAATCTTGTTTGTAAAAATAATTCATTGAGAGTTGATTTTAAAATAAAAAAATGTCCCCAGGGATGCCACAGTTTGAGTGCCGGAGGGTTAAAGGCCCCATTCATATCAACTGAAATGTTTATTTGTGTCCTACAGTACGGTTGTTTTTTGCCAGAATTAACAGTTTTACTTTGAACATAGGACCCTATTAGTGGAAAATGCATATTAACCCTTTGTGTGCCAGAGGGGTATGTAACACATTTCAAAGCAGTGCGTTGTGTACCTCTCTGGCACTCAAAGGGTTAAATTGATAATCATATGCTTTAGTGAATGGGTCATTGGTTCAATTATGTATTTTTAAATGAATTACAATCCCAATGAAAGACATTAAAGTATATTTCTTGCCAAATTGGTACTCTCTATAACAAAGTGAGAGATTGGCTTTAAATTATGTCTGATATAATGTTTCCTCACTGATCTTGTTTCTTGTTGGCTCACTCTGGGCCATATGTTGCACCATAGGGATAAACTAATAATCACCCACATTTAAAAAATTATATTTCAACCCCTTGAATGCAAAAGAGTGCAGTTCAGGTGGAAAAGAGTAAGAGAATGCATGAGGTGTTAGTTGTAGGTTGAGAAAGAAATGTTGCTATATTTCGAAGAAGAAAGCAACAGGTTTTTCTTACTTCATTAACCTTTTGAGTGCCAGAGGGGTACGCAACGCATTGCTTTGCAATGCTTTGCGTACCCCTCTGGCACTCGAAGGGTTAACGTGGGTGGTGAAGGAAAGAGTCCAAAGTTACCCCCAGGAAAAGTGCCTTGCCCATAGAGTAAATTGTGGAGCCTTAAAGTTATAGAAAACTGAGGTATTGTGCAGTATTTTGGAGGAAAGATAAGTAGCTCAGGCTTAAAGGGATAGTAACGCTTCGTTTTAACTTTATTTTATTTTGTAGGCATTAAAAAAACATGAAGAATGATATAAGTCTTATCTGTCAAACCTTTATGGTTTATGAGATATTCACAAGCAAAGTATCGCCTCCCGCCCCTTTTACCTAGTGTAAGCCATCTCTTCTCAGATGTGAATCTGGTTGTATGACCAGACAGATAACAGAAGGGGACAATTTTCTTTGTATGAAAACAATGAAAGCCCTTCCCCCTTGACAAGTTTTTCAGCTTTTTCCCTTATCTTAATTGAAGATTGTCCCTCTCTGCAGTCTACCTGGGCACCTCCCTTCTGATCTGGTTGAACAGGGGGGGATACTTTGTTTGTGAATATCTCTTAAACCATAAAGGTTTGAGAGATAAGACTTATATCATTCTTCATGTTTTTTTAATGCCTACAAAATAAAATGAAGTTAAAACGAAGTGTTACTATCCCTTTAAATGTTACGTTTTAAGTGATTGTGAGCCATACAGGAAGAGACAGCAATAAGGCATTCTGAAACCCCTGTTGTATTTCAAGGGAAAGGACAGCATGAAGATTTATGTTTCATCTGCAAGATAGAGATAGTGGTTAAAGCCAAAGGACTTTATCAGTTTCCCCAGAGAAAGGGTATGTGGAAAGAAGAGAAGGGGGGCAAAAACAAGAAATTGGAGAACATGGGAGAAAAAGGTATGGTTGACAGTGTAGAATGCAACTTTTAGATAAAGGAGCATAAGAAGTACAAAATGCCCGTTGGTTTTCACAATATGGAAATCATTTAATACTTTTGTAAGGGCAGTCTCCATAGAGAAAGTGTGCCGAAAACCAAACTACAGTGGGTTCAGAATGCTGTGGGAGTTGAGGAAGGTTAACGGAGGAGAGCAGACCAGCTGCCCAAGATGTTTTGAGGCAAAGGGGAAAAGTGATACTGGGAGGTAGTTATATGTGGAGTTGGTGTCTAATGAGATTTTTTGTGGATTGAAGATACTATTGAATGCTTGAAAGAGGAGGAGAAGATGACAGGGAGCAGTTGAAGACATGAGTTAGTATGGGAACTAAGGTGGATCACAAAGGATTAAGAGGGTGGAATGGTATAGGCTCAAGGGAGCAGGTTGCGAGTGGTGAGGTGGAGAGCAGAAGGGAGACCTCTGCTCCTGTGACCAAAGCAAAATAATCAAATGGTTGAGGAGGAAGGTCATGAAGATGCAATTTTGGAGATAGACAAAGTTGGTTTATTGTATGTATGGTGTCAACCTTCTATTTAAAATATTAATACAAGTATTGCTTGGCAGAGGATAGAGCAGTATTCAAGATAGATGGTGTTCAGCAAAGTGGGTACAGGAGCAGAGAAAGCGTGTTTGCGAGTTAAGCCAAGGGGGGAGACTTAAGAGATGTTTTTGATGAGCCTGGAGGGGGTGTACATTTTAGGTGATGAGGATAGGAGGTGGTTGTAGGATTAAGTGAAGGTATCAGGTTCAGTAAGAGTATTGAATGTGAAGAGGCTGACATGCATAGCAGAATCTATGGAAGAGCTGTCTAGAGAGTGGAGGTTATGGGCATAATGCAATGTCTTAGTGGTGATAGAAAAAGGGAACTGTTGTACAAAAGGTTATGAGGTTTTAAACCTTGAGTGGAAAAAGGGATACAGATAAATCTAGTACAAGCAGTTATTTGTGAAAATCATGTCAAAAGAGTGACCAATCCATCTTTGTTTGTGCTAAATTCAGTCCACTGTTGAAGGGTAAAGGAGAAAGTTAGGTGAAGCAAGCGGGAGGCCCATGTAAGGGAATGACCATCATTGTGGCAGTTGAAGTCCACAAGGAGAGAGAGGGAATGTCAGAGTAGAGAAAGAATGCACCCCTGCACTCAGTCTAAGAGGAAGATAGAGGAGGTGGTTGTGGGAGGTCTGTATACAACCAAAACATTTAGTGCCACAGGGTGGAATAACTGGATGACATGGACCTCAAAGACGTTAGTAGAAAGGGATAATTGAATGGGTATGTGTTGAAAGTGGCTAAAGGAAGCAAGCAGTACACCTGTGCCTCAATCTCTACTAACTGTATGTGCTCTGTGTATGAAATACAGGCATCCATGTGAGACTGCAGAATCTGGGGTGACTTACTTTAAATTAAAAATTAAATAAATAAATAAATAAATAAATACATAAAACATCTAAGCCCTTACTGGACATGAACAGTTTGATAGAGGGATAGTAGGATTCTGTGTTGCATTTCTTTTCTTAATTCATCTTTCTCAGTAGTTTCATTCCAGAGGTTTGCAACACCTTCCACACATACATCCTATAGAGGAACCAGTTCTGACAAGCCTAACTCTTCTATGGTGCAGCTGGTTTTATCTAGAATTGCTCATCTTTAGATTCCAAATACTGCTCTTAATCAAATATTTGTGTTGTCATTTATGGCTGAAGTAAACTGGGAGATTTTGCTAATCTTCTGCCAAAAATTGCTAGTATGATTATTAACAAATCATTTTCTTTGATTGCCCCAAATTTTGTTTTTAGAGCCAAACATAATTCAATTTTAGATCTGGACTTTTGCTTTCATTTCAGTGGCTATTCAATGCTCTTACTGAAAAACATAATAGTATTGTTTGTTTGTTTGTACAGAATATTGTGTGTGCTGGTCCGGTTGTTATCCTAGAATATGGACCACTGTTACAGCTTTGGCTTTGCAATGAGATCCAGTAAGGTCCATTAGAAATATATAAGTATTAAATTTGATGTCAATAATTGTCCGTTCTCTTTCAATTCAAACAGCAGTAATCAGCATCCCGAAGGCAAACTCCACCTCTCAGTAGATATGAGTACAAAGACACTCAGACTTTGATTTAATTCTCTAGAGTACATGCAGATAAACTTATGATGGGTGCAGGGATGCAGAAAGGCCTCCAGAGCCTTCAAACACAGATTTTCATAACAGATAATCCCACACACATTAGAACTGGAGGGGTAAAATAAAACATAAAATATTAATTGAAAAAGCCAATAAAATATACAGTCACAGCAATGACATGTAATAAGGAGCCAGTCTAACAAATTTCAGGTACAATACACTTATTCAGAGACCTTGGCCTATCTTCTTAAAAACATTGGGCTTTTCTTTAGCAAACCATTGAATCATAGGGGAGAAATAAAAAAATTCCAAAACTAACAGTGATTTAATTTATATTCAATATATATTATACTGAATAATGTTAGATAAGTCTTGAATCCATTGCTTCCAGTCATCACATTACAGCAGTTGAGGGTCTTCTGGAGCATCTCCTGATAAAGCCACAGTAGGAAATTATCATGGTGATTACAGTGAAAGTGATCAAGATTTTAAATGTAATTTCAACTCCCAACTGAACAGTTTCTGTTTCAATATAATTATGGAGTTGAAGTGCCTGAATTTCACAGATCAGGACCAGTTTTTACATTTTGCTGTCTCTAAATTGCATAATGTCAAATAAAGGTTTATGTACATAGTTCTCATTTACAAATGTAAACAATGCCCTAGATTAAACCAGTCTCAATTTTTACTATCTGTGGGCCTCCTATTTAAAGGGATAGTAATACTTTGTTATAACTTTATTTTATTTTGTAGGCATTAAAAAAACATGAAAAATGATATGTCTTATCTCTCAAACCTTTATGGTTTATGAGATATTCACAAGCAAAGTTTCCCCCTCCTGCCCCTTTTACCTACTGTAAACAATCTCTTCTCAGATGTGGAATGCAGTCCATAGACCAGACAGATAACCCCTTGACAAGCTTTTCAGGTTTTTCCCTTATCTTAATTGAAGATTGTCCCTCTCTGCAGTCTACCTGGGCACCTCCCTTCTGCTCTGGCTGAACAGTGTGACATCAGTAAAAGGGGCGGGAGGGGGACACTTTGTCATTGAATTACTCTGGAACTACAACTGTAACAGAATTGAAATAACACTCTCCAAAGTCCAAATACTATGATGATTAATTAGAGCTGCTTTTATTATGAAACATTACTATCCCTTTAAGACTATACAGCATTATATCAGTGTACTGACTTTGTGGCTTTCCTGATCCTTCAATGTAAATCTCAAAAATGTGTATTACAAATACTTGCTTTTCTCACCTGTAGGTGGGTCATTAATATTCACCTACTAATTAGCTTCATCATATGTTGACACCCATTTAACTTGCTCACATATTTAACCCACACAGTCATGCAAGTAGTTTTAGCACATCACTTATTCTGTTAAGTAGACAGAAGTCTTCAGAACTGCTGAATTTGCAGGTCTGGGCCATTTGCGGATTAAATACTCAGTCTGTTCTAGAGATTTTTAAACTCTTTCAGTGTTTATCCAGATGTTTCAAAAGCAGAGTTTTGATTTGAGTGAAACCTCCAAAGCATGAAGCAATGTAATTCATCAAACATGTATTGGGGGGTCAGAGCAAACTGTCAAGGGAAATGGACGCATCTTGAGCTGCTCCTAGGCCGAGACCTTACTTTTTATGGCATAGCTGCTTTTAAGGTGCTTATTATTACTGATTTTTGGTACTAACTCCTATATTAAGTGTTTGAGACATCCCTGGGCTGGTCTGGGCTTCTACAATCGAGCAGAAGGGTCAAGAATTTCCTCGTTTCTCTTGGCGCATCACACAGCCCTCACACTATATCTGAGTGAATATGGCGACTGGAACACCTTTGACGAGGGAGGATATCCAACATTTACTGACTAAGGCTGATCTCAAGGCCTTCATGGAGGATATCAGAGCTACAATTAGAGATGTAGTGATGGGCCAGCAGTCTGAATGTGAAGGCTCGGACCACAACCTCGACATGGTAGACCGTGGCGAAGCTGGACTGGTCTCCTGTGTAGAGCAATCTGACATAGCTGTGGAGTCTCGAGATGAGACCCTCGATCTTTTCTGTGATGCCAAAGCCGAACAAGAAAGCTGGAGTTGGAGGGATACCTTATACGTTCCCAACTTACCCTTAGTTAGGGATGAGAGCCCGTTGTTGGCTAGCCTGGTCCTATCTTTGCTTCAGTGCCTGGCAGACCTGAAAGACCCTTTATGGTGGTTGGTATCTGACATGACCTTTTTGTTGGAGTCTGGAGGGTGTTACCTTATGGGCAATTGCTTATGAATTATCTTTATTTTTATGTATATAGCTAGACTATGCCCACATGATATAATGGACCATACTGGTATACAGTGTGAGTGAGTTGGTATATGAAGAGGGTTAATGAAATAGACACAGTCAGTGACATCTCCTGGGGCCATGGGTCATGGGAGTTGCAGCCCAAAACAAGTTATCACAGCACCTGGACATCCAAATCCTGTTTGGTTAGATGGAAGCTGGCAGTATTCTGTTGTCCAGGTGGGAGATAAAGATCACCCTCTATTTTGATATAATAAATAACACTCACACACCCTGGATTCCTGATGAGTATGGAGTCTGATGTATTGTTTTAACTGTCCACGAATATTGCCAAGGGGAGATTGACTGATTTATTGTACTGTTGCTCCAAGTGAGATCAAGGCACAAATCCTATCAGCCTGGAGTGATATTACCACAGCCAATCAGGAGCCTCAACATGGTAGAGATTGGGCAGGGGAACCATATATCAAGAGGGACCCACTACTAAGAAGTACAGGGGGAAGGAGGAGTAGAGAAGAGAAGTACAGGAGAGAACCAGAGAGAGAGAGTGGGCCAGGGAAGGAATCAGCCAAGCTTGGGTAAGCCCCTCATTCATTAGGTACCTGCAATGTCATACATGTTTAAGAAAATTGCGCAAATGTTATGTTTTGTGTTGTATTGAATGTTTTGTATTGTTATGTATATTTAATGTAGAGCTAGTTCTTGTAAATGTGATGTACTGATCTAATATTAAATTGCATTAATTTTAATCTCAGCAATCTGTTGAAGAATCTTGCATTATTTTTCACATATAAATGTGTGTATAAAGGTTTATGCAATAGATTAATTGTAGAATGCAATAAGCCTGGGGCTCCTTATATTTTCAATATATCTGTTTCTTTACGCTATATTTTTGCCCCAGGATAAGTTTATATTTATATTGGCCACCAGTCCTATGAACAATTAATAATTGTCCTAATGAGTCACGGACATATGTGAATGAGCTGTGGACGTAGCCAAATTGTCATTCTAAATATTCATGGAGTGTGTGTGACTTTATGGCACATATTCCATGAATATTAAATAAGCATAAAACCTCTACCAGTTACAAGGGGTTCTGAAGGATCGCTTACCTCTCATCTATGCCTTGAATATCCGGCTGCTATTTGGAGATGGCTTCGCATTGGACCCAGGCATCCAAGCCCCTCATTTGTTGGGATTATTCGGGAGTGTGTAATATCACACCGAGGTTCAACCCAAAATTGCCTTCTGGTGTAGAGAAGAGTATACAGGGTGGCCTACTCCCTTTATATGTGACTGTGGCGAGGTGTTATTTGTATGGGAGACTCCCAATGGGACCCTGGAGTTGTACATTTGGGTCTCTGGGTCCTACCCTCTTCATTTGATGTTCAGTTTGCTCCGGTTTGTTCTCAAGGCCAATTTGGATACTACTTACCTTGATGCTGAAACTTGCTTATGATTAATCCCTCAATGTACTGCATATCTTATGGGGAGTAATCTCCGCTGCATTTGATGAGATTTTAGCCTTTTTCTTTTCCATTCCTTGTGATGCCCTTAGTCTCATGGTCCCCTCCCTTGGGCCCAGGGAGGGTGGACCTAATACATTTGCGGCTTTTATGACGAATTGTTTCATTCTATCTCCAGTGGAAATGTTATGTTTATGCATTCTGGAATCCTAAATGTTACCCATGCTTAATTTGAAATGTTCAGTATTGTTTGTTCCTGGTACTCGTGGACTTGCCGGTGCTGCTTCCGATCCAGCGCGTGGGTCGGGATTGGCTCCGGTGACTCTAGCCAAGCATTTTGAGGAGGTGATTGGTCCCATACGCAGAGGTTCATATTACATTTGCTATTTGGCTATATTATCCATTTCTCTCTTTCCTCCTGTCCTTCATGGAGGCTGAGCCACTGTTATTGCCTGAGGCTCCTGCATGGTATTGATTATACTCACTGGCTCGTACATTGCTATATCTTCGTAGCCCTGCCTCGCAAATTCTATGCACTTGGCGTTTACTGCAGACTCTAATCTAGCTGTCTATGTGCACTCTATGATGTACTTTAACTGCTGGCCCATATGGCTTATTCTTTTGTGTCCGTCTTACACGAATGATAATTATACTACCACCCCCCCCCATGCTTTGCAGGTCCCTTGCGTTAGGACACTACTGCGGGCTTGGCCCAACAGTTTTTCTATCCGGTATATGGCTCAATTTCTGCTCCCTTTACCTTTTTTTTCTGCTAATTCACATACTGTGCCAGTACACGATACTGATTCTCACAGGGTGAGATGAGAATTTGTAATTTTCTCAATATTTGCTGCATTCTTTTACAGTTTTAAATTGTAAGACGTACCTATTTAAGACACCTGTTTGAGTAACTGATTTACTACTTGCTTACCCTTGTAATGACTGATAACTATTAGTGTGATTATGTTCTGTAACAGTTCTTTTTTGCTCATTTTATTCACGCTCAGATCTTTAGCAAAGATATTGTACGTTATACTATGTATCTTCATCTATGGAATATTTCTGATTTTCCTTCTGACAATTGTGTAGAGCTTCATTTTAGCTTCCTCTCTACTATGTATCACACGTTTACGCTTAATAAAGCTTTAAAAAAAAAAAAAAAAAAAAAGTATGAATCAAAAAATCAGGCAAATTTGACACAAATGAAACTCAGGCTACAGAGTAGGCTCTCCTTACTTATAAATCAGGACACCACTAGAACTGACTCAAATAAATTGTGCCAAACTATATAACATTTAATAAGTAGACGCTTTTGCTTTGTGTTAGAATGTGTAAATATAGATGTACTCGTTAACTTCACATTTTCTAAGTTAACCCATCTTGCTCTGATAAGCAACTTCCATTAACTTGCATATGGATCTTTGATACTTAACACAGAAAGTTATAGATAGTCAGGGAAGCTCTCTACAATGGGTCAGACTATATCTGAACATTGAAGGAAAAGTCATACCTCTTGCCCTTCACTCCTTTAACCTCTTAACAACAGTGGTCCTGGGGAGTGGATTCCCCTTAAGGGCTGCTTTGATCGCATTCGGTAAGCTGGCACATTTGACTGATCGTGTGTGCTGGCTCGCCAAATGGAGGTCTGATAGTGGCCACTCCACTGTTGGAGTGGTCAGTTTCAGACCACAGTAGCACTGTGAGCAAAAAATAGTGACATTTATCGATGAAGGTCCCAGCACATCAAAGTTCACTAAGGGGTTAAGTTGTATTAATGAATTTGGACCTGTCACTTGAAAACAAAGTGTGCCTGCTAATTATTAATGAAAATTTCAACTTATAACTTTGTCTTGCCACTTTCCTTTGGACTCTAATATAGGTGCCCCTCAAACATCACTTGATTGGAGGTACCGTACCCTAATTTTCAGCCTGCGCTGTCAGTCCCAGCCGGAGCCAAACAGCTCCTAGCAATGCCTCCTAGACCCGGCTTGGACTGACAGTGCAGGCGCACGAACGTCACAATGGCAAGATGTCCACGCACCTTCCTGCCTGACAGCCGGGGAAGAGAGCAGAAATCTATTAAATAAGGTAATTAATCTGACGACTAGTGCTACTATGCAGCAAGTCGCCAGATGGGGATTTACTGAAGCTAAAGATTGTGTCAGGTGGTAGTTCCGCTTTAACTTTTATTTTGAAATAGTACTGGAAGTGTTTGACATGTTTAACTGCTAAGTAAAGAGAGAGAGAGAGAGAGACAGAGAGGTCATTCAATGATCAGATTTTAGAGTTGAAATTAAAGAAAACTGTGCATCTTAGAAAAAATAAAAACTAAATGGAAAATTAGCTTTTAATTATTAATTAATAGGAAAAAAAATTGTTTCAAGTGACAGATCCAATATAAAGTATATTATGCTTTTACCTATAAGTTTTGACAGACCCGTCCACTATTTTAGTATCCATTCTTTGAATATCCTATGATTACTTCTGTCCTACTTGAGAGACTCCAGAACTAGGCATGACTTTTTTTGATGGCATGGACCACTTCATTTTAAAATTCTAATACTTTATGTAAATATGATTCTCTTGCCTTCTTTCATTAGGAAATCCACTTGTGTTCCACAGGCCACAATCTATCCATGCTCGAGGTAACATCTCAACAGTGACCTATATAGTGGCGAGCTGGTTTTCCCAGTCACTTTGCTATATTGCCTACCCCTTTATTAAATCTGAAAGAGCCTCTGGGAGGATACACTAAGGTATGAAAAGAGGTGATACAAAGGAGATGATTTTTCCAGTGGGCTCAATTCCCCATTTCTTATGTTATTTTATGGAGCCTGTGCACTAATATTTGTCAGGTTGGAGTTGAATAGGTCCAAATATTGTCATAGAACCACACTTGTTCATATAAATATATTGACTCCAGACCTGATACGATAACGTATAGATACTTGACACTCTTGAAATAAATTCTAGAGATATTCAGATCGAGTCCGTCATTATTTCTTTAGAGTAAACTACTCATATCAATATTATATAATGTTCGGCAATACTAGGCATTGAAGGTAAGAAAATGGATAGATCTCACCCGCTGACTACGTCCACTAGACACCCTCTCTCAGGTCCGAATCTGTGGACTGGAACACCTCCGGTTCACCATTCATCAGTCGCATCCCGTTAATCCATTGTAATGATCGATGTACAATAAATCCAAAACAGGTCTGGAGTCGGAGTGTAAAAATATTTATTTCTTATTAAAACATATAAACATCAATGCCCTTGACCGGTTTCGGCGTCCAAACGCCATTTTCAAAAGGGAAAGGACCTTTCCCTCTTGAAAATGGCGTTTGGATGCCGAAACCGGTCAAGGGCATTGATGTTTATATGTTTTAATAAGAAATAAATATTTTTACACTCCGACTCCAGACCTGTTTTGGATTTATTGTACATCGATCATTACAATGGATTAACGGGATGCGACTGATGAATGGTGAACCGGAGGTGTTCCAGTCCACAGATTCGGACCTGAGAGAGGGTGTCTAGTGGACGTAGTCAGCGGGTGAGATCTATCCATTTTCTTACCTTCAATGCCTAGTATTGCCGAACATTATATAATATTGATATGAGTAGTTTACTCTAAAGAAATAATGACGGACTCGATCTGAATATCTCTGGAGTTGAATAGGTACCATAGAATATCATAGTATATTACAGAAGTGGTATGACTGGAGAAGTTATTTCCTCTTTATTGCACCTTAGTGCATCCTCTCCATGCTCTGTTTCCTCTGTTGGGGATCAAAGCCTGATATTTTGTTCCCTAAAGGGGGCATGCATGCATGCATACTGGATCAGGATGAGATATCTACATTGCTGCCTAGCATGTCATGCAGTGATTCAATATAATCCACCTGTATCTAATTAAAACACCTGACAAGTTGTTCTGTAATGGATGGGACTGGTAATTAATCACAATCTTCACAGTTTTTCACTGCCTTACATAAAAGAAAAATTCAGCAAATATTGACTTAACCATTAAATACACCTCACTCAACAAAGGTCATCCTTTGCCTCTCAAAATACATAGAAACCAAGCTACCCAAAACTTGGATCCTAATGAACACTTTTTTTGCCAGTTCTAAAATATATGAGTAGGTTAAAGACACTTGCTTTGCTGTGAACCCCTTTATTTATGTGGGGGTTCATCTTTCAAAGTAATTTGTAATAGCCCATTCTGACCTTTTTTCTGCCTGTGAAACTTGAGCGGCTTTATCATCTTAACAATATTTCAGATGTGTCTTCTGTACTTGGAAAAATAGAAGACCTGATGTTTCCCTGACCATTCATCATTGCACATTTGCTATTTTTAATCAACACAGCCGCCCCAGTCTTTACAGAGTCTTCCCACAGGATTAGCAATAGGTTTCAGGTGTTAAATCCATCAGGAAATTCATCATTTGGAGTGTTAAATCTCCCAGTTAATAGTAATAAAACCAGTATGAAAAATGTGTCCAGTAGGAAACTCTGTTATAGCTTTGAAGGCATTTGCAGTGACCAAAGCTGCAACAGTGACACACAATTCTTAAACAAAGAGAATTGCATTGAGTTACAGTTCCATCATGGTAACTCTTCTCATACCACAACCATTTGTATAACAGTTATTTTATGTAGAGGTTTGTTACTTAAAGGGATAGTAATGTCAGAAAAAAAAATATTAACTATATGGTAGATACAATTAAAGGAGAGTACTTGCACTTATTAGTATCTCTCAAACCATTATGGTTTGAGAGATATAGGAAAATAAAGTTCTCTGCTCCCTCCCCTCTAAAGCTGTCAGAAGCAGATTCTGGTCACTTGATCAGACATGGCTCTTCAGCAGTGCTGATATAAGGATATGTAAAGATAAATACTTCATTGGAATGGTCTACAACAGAGGTTCTCAAACCATGTCCTCACTGGCCACTAACAGGCCAGGACTTAGGAATTTCCCTGCTAGAACACAAGTGTGTTGATCAGAGGCTCAGTCATATTGATTAACTCACCTGTGCTCTTAAAAGGAAATTCTCAAATCCTGGCCTGTTAGTAGCCACTGAGGGCATGGGTTGAGAACCACTGGTCTACAACATGTGCTTGCAAACAAGGCATGCGTTATAGACCTTTCCTATTAAATATTTATTTTTAAGTATCAATATGTCGGAGCTGCTGAAGAGCAGAATCTACTTCTGACAACTTTACAGCTCATCAAGCAGAAAGGGGAGGGAGCGGAGAACCTTATTTTCTTATATCTCTCAAACCATAACGGTATGATAGATACAAAGACGTGCAAGTACTCTCTTTTAATTGTATCTACCATATAGTTAATACTTGCCTCTTACAGTCACATTACCTCTCATTTGATTAAAATCCTTACAGTTCAAGATTAACCCCATGAGGACCACAGCAGTGTACGTTGCATTGCTTCACAATGCAGTGCACACTTCTATAGTCCTCAGGGGGTTAATATTGAAGTGTAATGATTTGGATCAAAAACATAGACAAACAAAGAGGGATTTCCAATTACCCATAAACTCTCCTTGTAACTTAGTGCCCCAATAAAACCAGAGATACACCCTATATTGAGAAATGCTTTCTATTGCCAGGGACGGGCAATCTGAAACCATTCAGCTATTGCTGGACTACAACGCATATCATCTTCAGCCAACCACTGGTCAACTGAGAGTGATGGGAATTATAGTCCAACAGCAGCCGGATGGGTGCAGTTTACCCATCCCTGATGAATGCAAATTAAAGTGCAATGCATTTTGAAGTAGAATCACTCAAGCAAATATAAAGGATGTATGCAGAAAGTAAAAAAGGGGTGCAAATTTGAAGCAAACCAACTGCACCATTGAGAACAAATGAAAATTGTCAAATATTACCTTTGAGTTACATGTGGCTTAAGTTATAACCCCTTGAATGGAAGATACATCTAAAATGCATTGTGAAGAAATGTTTTGGAGACTATTTATATATTCCATCCATATTGGGCAGTTAGTTTGCAGCAGAATTACATCTCATTAGCTTTCTGCATAAGGCCTTAGGTATTGTTCATTAATACAGAAATCCTGTAGAGGAGCACAGCACTTTTTATTCATATACGTGTTCTGTGATGACAGCACGGCTATAAAGCTGCGCCATGATCACTAACTTCTGTGACATGCCAGGATTATCACTGGTCCTTAACGTCCAGAAAGGCGTGATGGTCCTGGCACATCACCGGTCATTAAGGTGTTAAAAATAAAGGACAGGTGCTAGGTTAGCTCCTATTGAATTCATGGAACAGCACATCCATGTGCAATTCTGTTGCTTGAGGTGGCTGTTAAAACATGTTAAGGGAATGCATTTTCTGCCAGTAATTTTTCATTTTCCAAATATAGGCATTAACTGCTATTAAGACCGATAGTAAACCAAAACTAACATCTTGGGTTCGATTCTGTTACCCCTGGTTTTTTAAAACAAGTGGTAGTGGTGTTGACAGCACAGTTTACAGTTCTATAAACCGTGCTGTCAACACCAAAAAAATGCACCAAAATGTTCAATGAGTGCGAAATTTTCACCCATTGAACATCACTTAAAAATAGTCACCGCATGTTTAGGACTGCACTTGTCATGGTGCAAATCATGCACCATGAGAAGGCAGGCACACAGTCCCAAACACGTGGTTTCCAACACATACTTGTGGTTGAAACAGAGAAATAGATTAACCCTATGAGTGCCAGTGGGGCATGCAACACCATATACAGTGTTACATACCCCACTGGCACTCATAGGGTGTACAGTGGCACTATTGCTACACCATCCTCTGGACAGCTCTGGTCCCGGGACCATAAATCTCCATAGAATGGTGTAGCAACAGTGCCACTGTACAATTTAAGGCCATTGTGATATTGCACCTAAAAAATTCAACTTTGAGCTGTAATAACTTTTGAATAAAACACCTTTCAGCAGTGGGAGTTCCCTTGTTTTACTCATCCATCACAATGGATGACAGGTAAGTATTACATTTGTTAGAGGCCCAAGCCCTGATGAAACACTGATTTGCAGGAATTAGAGTTATTGGATGTACAAGCCCTGAGGAAACAATGATTTGTTGTAGGAATTAGACTTGTGTCAGGTCCAAGCCCTGAGGAGACATTGATTTATAGGACTTAGGCTTGTTAGAAACAAGCCCCCCCACCACAATTTTTTTTATGCCTCTGATTTGTGTGGAAAGAACAAGTCCTGAGAAAAAAATGCCCTACAGGCCTAGTGCTGGCAGGTCATGTTATGGTGGCCAGTGGCCACTGGTCATTTTCAAATGCCCCAGCATCAGTCGGCATTTACGGCTTCTGTTCTTGCTGTTGCTGAGTTATGTAAGCAGCAGGATGATTAGGCAGCTCCAAGGGAATGGGATCAACAACAGCAGTGATATATGTGATGGATAATCATGGTCCATTTGCCATTACTAGCTCCAGTGATGAGCCTGAGGCAGTAGCAGCACCACAACTAGCCCCCACCACTTCAGGTAAATGTGAAGAAAATAAGTTGGCCAATAATTCTTTTCCAGCTGCCCCTCCTTCAAAATCATGGGTGTGTTGTTGGAATAGAAATGTTTCCCTTGAAAGCAGGAAGGAACTGTGTCTCTCATCAATGTATCAATATACACAGTGTGTGTGTGTGTGGCAAATAAGGTAAGGACTGGGAACTATGGACATATGTGCACACACTCACATCACATCCCCTTCTTTCATCATAAATAACATGCAAGTGTCATGTACATTTAATGTAGCACTCAAAGGGTTAATGTACTGGTCATATGCCAACCCTCCTTCTGTCTCCTCATGCTGCATCATACTTGCCTCCATTTCTCACAGCCTCCTATCCTCACTACAACTTCCTGGTCACTGCTGTGCTTGTCAGCTTGCACAGCACCACAGAGAAACAACTGAGATGTGTTATGGCAGTGAAACGGAGGCATATATCGTGCAGTATGAGTAGACAGAAGGATAGTTGGCATATAACCAGAACATTAACCCTTTGAGTGTCACATTAAATGTACATGACGCTTACATGTTATTTATACTGAAAGAAGGGATGGCAATATCAGGCTGCTCCCTGTGTGTGTATATATTGCTGGTAATTTTGAAACAGGGTAGTGGAACTCTAGTCTAATAGCATCTGGAGAGCCAAGGGTAGCCTCACCCAGTACTTGCTCTGTCTTGGGATAAGAGTGACATTTTAAGAACATCCCTTGAGCTGGAGAGAAGGGAGAATTGCACTAGCTGCAGATTTTGGTCAAATGCAGAGCTGATTCCATATATGATGAAATGACTCTGGATGGGAGGGACAGGGAATGAGGTTACAACATTCTGATGCCTGCAGCATTCTCATATCGCTGTTTTCAAAACAACAACATTATTAATGCAGTGTTGTGTTGCATGCCCAATACAGGGTGACATTTTCAAAGTGAACCTATCTGCTGTATCTTAGTAGCAGTAGTAGTGGCAGGACTGCTTAGGGGTGGCAAGTGTGACTTAGGGTACCCTGCTGTCATACTTGGCATCATTTCCTCCTCCCCCTCCTGAGAATCACAAGACACACTGGCAGCAGGCACAGGTAGCTGATCTGTCCTGCTCACACTACTACCCTCTTCTTCCTCTTCATGTGACACAAATTTCCCCAAGATCCCTAGGGGTGATGTAGGGGGACTACCCTTCATTGGGTCTGGGGAATCAGGGCATCTATACCCTTCAAGGCTCGTAGTGGTCGCTTTCTCCTCCTCAGACTCACTGGACGCATAATGGTCCATCCTGCTTCTACTTTTATTGATATTCCAAGAGCTCATAGCACACACTATGACCCTCTTCTGCCTCAATTTCGCTATATATAATTCACAGAACAACAGCCTACCACCCTGTCTCCCTTAAGCTGCTTGCACTGTGTTTCACTTCTTAGAAATTTCACTTTTTTAGAACAAAAATGCAAAGAACAAGTAAGTAAAGGGGCAAAAAGTTTGTAGCCATTGAAAAAAATTGCAAAACATTTTTGGAAATGGGAGAAAAGAACGAAGATTTGAATCGCTTTATGCAATGTAGGATTTCCCTCAAAAAAACGGAAAGTCAAATGGTTTTCAAGTTTCTTTTCATGGGAGCATGACAGAACCTTCACCCACCCCTAGTCTCTGTCATTCATAAGGTTAAATAGCTTTGTCTACTCCCTGTTATTATGTGGATTTATATGAAGAAGTTTGAAATACCAGTAATGTTTCATTATGAAATTTACTATTGTGGTCACTAGGTACCTCTATTTCTAGCTCTTTCTATGGAGACTCAAGCTTTCCTATAGAAGACAACAAAAAAAAATGCTCTCTGGACATCTCTTGGGTCAGATGCTAAGTTTGAATAAAAGAAAGGTTTGAACTGAAATAGCTTTTGAACAAAGCATTTCCAGTCATGGGCATATTTCCGTTTTCTCAGCAGAAGAATACTTAATGTGTGCGTATGCGCCCCACAGGGCTAACCAACACATTCAAAGGGTTAACAGTGAAACATTACTGCTTTTAAGCTGAGGATGAAAAGAAAACGGAGCTTTTCAAATTCCTAGTATTTTATTGCTTAACTAGTGTAAAAGCCCATGTACAGGGGCCAAGATCCGGGTAATGTTAACCCTTTGAGTGCCATAGGGGTACACAATGCATTGATTTGCAGTGCGTTGCTAGCACACAAAGGGTTAAGAGGCGCTACCTCACTGCTCTACACGATGCAGTCTTGGGTCGCCTTACTCACCCAATGCAATCATGCGCAGTAGAGACTGCCCGAACGCGGGCAGTCTCTACTGCGCATGATTGCCCGAACGCAGGCAGTCTCTACTGCGCATGGTTGCCCAAATGCGGGCAGTCTCTACTGCGCATGCCTGCATCGTGACAAACTTCTTAGCGAATTATTATATAGGATACTACTTAAGAGATTAAATCTTGATCAGTAGAAGAGAACATTTTCTGATAAAGGTGCTTTCTTAGCTTTTTACATCTATTTTTTCTAAATGACCCAGTTTTACTTGGCTTTAATTTCTCTCCTTGTGCCAGCACAGCACAAATGCCCTGTTCCCTGAGCTGAGGCAGCTGAGAGAATTGTAATGAGGTTATATTGCCTGTCACATTGTATCAGTACAATGTGTACCATGACAATCTGGTACCATTCTCCCAAATTCTGCATCTTGTCTCCTTGACTCAAATCATCGCTGCTTTTGAAAATCTCGTTGAACTACAAACATTGGTCTGCATTCAATATTGTTTCATTCTTCATATTGGTGATGTGTTTTGGAGGAATAAAACAAAGTAACAGGAGATGTTAGCATGTTATACAGAAAGCAAAAGATGAACAATTCTGGTACATGTCAGTGGCACCATGGGAATGAATATTCCACACATTTCCATTGGTTTAAAAGTGGCTTCACAATGCATTGCATACCTTTCTAGCCTTCAAGGAGTTAAAATGTCCAGTTTAAATCAATGGAATATTTAATTTGTCCCATGGAGCAGCTAGTTTGTACCAGAATTGCTCATCTTTTACTTTCTGAAAAGGCCAAAAAATCTACAGACCTGGGAGACAGCTTGCATCATAATATTTCTGAGCAGCTACGAAAGACCACTTGCAGATTACAAATTCCCATTTCATTATGCTAGTTGTGGAATCCAGGAAGCAATGGATAACCAAAGTGACCTGTTAAATGCAACCACTTAACACCAAGGTTTGGGCCCCAGACTTTTTGTTGCTGTCTAAGCAAATTACAAAGGTAGAGGTGTAGTCAAGAGGTCCAAGTTGGGGCAGGTTGAGAAGCTGCATAGTGTGTGGGGGGTCTGAGGTCAGGGCAGGCAGCAATCTAGAGAATAACCAGATTCAAGCTGGAGTCAGGGATGCCAGAGAGAAATAGGAATCCAAATCCTAAAGCCAAGATCAATTAGAGAAGTCAAAGACAGAAGGAATGCCAAGAAGAAAAGATAAATTAATAAGACAGTTAAGGTCAAGGGGGTCTGGATGAGGTATGTAGTATGGATTTTTGAAACAGATTATATTATTATACTGGACCGAAGCCCTTTTACTGGATCAAGTACTGGAGCTCACCAGCTATGAAGCGAGATCTAACAATCTTCTCCAACATGTACTCTTCAGTATAATCCACCACAACAGTAACAGGAGAGTTAATGTACAACAAAGTATGTATTTAAGAATAAAAAGTTTGAGAACACACACATGGATGACTGGGTGTATCTTGTAAGATGAAGGCATAATAATTTGGTAAGCCACAAGCTTCCCTTGTAATGGGGAAAGGACCAATATACCATGGACCTGATTTCTTAGTGGAGCAGGACAATTAGGCTACAAGTAGCTTACCAGACCTTATCCCTGGTGTACAAGTAGGTGGTGGGTTATGGAAGAGGTTAGCAAACTTCTTGTAATGTTCCTGGCCATGAACCTTTGCAACAGGGATTCTGCAAACTGGTCAGGAAATTCAACTGGATAAAACACATAATTAATAAAGAACAACCTTGGCCTGTAGAAGCATGTTTGGCATTGTTGTATGCCAACTCAGCAGAAGGCAAGAGAGTGACCTAGTTGTCTTGCAAATAAGAGCAATTGCAGCATAAGTATTGCTCAAGGATTTAGTTTGCCTGCTCAGTCTGCCCGTTAGTTTGTGGGCAATAGACAATTTAAAGTACCTGCTGGTTTTGGAGTAAGCATCAGAACTACTTCCAAGAATGAGCTGCAAACTGAGTACCCCATCCAATACCAATCCAAGATTTTCTCTCAAGGAATTCCATAGAGGAGGAAAATTACCTTAAGGAATACTGTGGCCATCCCTGCTGCAGAAGGAAGATGTCATAAACTAATAAACTGGGTCATGTTGGAAAAGCAATCTACCACTAGTGTAATGGTTCTGTGGCCTTGAGACAAAGGGTGATCTACAATAGTGTCCATGGAAATTGAAGTCCAGGATCCATATGGAACAAGCAGGCATCAAAACCAACAAGAATGAGTCCTAGCAGTTTTATTCTGTGCATATACCTGACGAGACTGAATGCATTGTTTTATGTAATTTGTTAGACATAAAGTTAAATAGTTTTAGTTATCCTTGGATGTCTAGATAAATGTCTAGATAAATGAGAATCATAGACTATGAAAAGTACATCCAATTTTAAGGCTTCAGGGCTGTATAACTGATAATACTTCTAATTCAATCCTTATTTTTGCTGCAGAAAAATGAATTGATCTCAGAGATCTAGGTCAGACATCTGGCTGTCCGGCTGCTCAAAATAAAAAGTGACCCAGTTCTAGAATAATGTCCTCTTTAAGGTTTTTGACTGTATTGTGAAAGAAGGAAATGGCATCAGCGTTTCCATAGTTGGACCCTGAGAAGTCTGTTACATGGAACCATGAAAAGGATAAGATTCAACGTGATTTTCTAGGCCATAGAATTTTTGCATTCTGGAAATACTCTGCATTTTTATGTTTTTCATAAATGGTGATAGGTTGTAGTGCACCTTATAAGGGGCGGTGCTGCTCCTCCAGAGCATGCTTGGCTGGCAGTGTTTCTTGATCACCATTATCATAATTAGTCTCAGCTGAAGACAGTTTGTGAGACAAGGAAGCTACTTCCTTAGGACCTGATGTCTGAGAGATGATGCCTATAACAGAGCTTTCAGAAGCAAAAGATTCTATTGTGAAAGGCTGAGTAGAACCAAGATGAATTAGGATTGGAACAGAGGTAATAAGTAGGGGTGGGCCAAAAGTGTGAAAAATTTCCTGCATGACTTTTAGCGAAAACGTGCTGATTTTTCGCTTTTGCCTTTCCGCCTATGCAAAAATGTCCTCCTTTTCGCCTATTTTAACAAATTTTCCACCTATGTTAACACATTTTTCACCTATTTTAACAGATTTTTCGCCTATATTTCCTATAGGTACTACATTTCCCACTGTAATATTACTTTTTCTGAGAGCTTAAGTTTAGAAATAAGTGGCTGAAAGTTAACATTGTGAGTCTAACAGCAAGATATGGCTTGAAAAATGTGTTAGTATGCAGAATGCATTTGTCCTTTGTCCACAACACTAACTTCCTTTGTAAATTACACTGGCACATATTCATGATGATGTCAAGAGATTTAAAAAAAAATATACATCCTACAATGTGGCAGATGTGTATTGTAGTGGTGGTAGTGGGGGACTGGCTGGTATGGTTGTGATTTGTGCGTGTATATAGCTTTTACTATTGTCATTTTTGCATCAAATCTCTATCCTCCTTCTCAGATTAGTGACACACATTACTTGTCGCTCATAGCAGTGGTCCCAAGTGGCGTAGATGGTGGCAACCCTTCTTCACATCCCTCCTCCACCTCCTCATCTATGCTGCTGTTAATATATTTGTCTTTTCTTTGTGTGTCATTTGTGGTTTCTGCTACTACTACTACTGGAGCTGGATGTTGATGTAATTCTACTGCCACTACTGCTAGGTGTCAAAGGTGCAGCACTTACAGCAGCACCAGAGGCACTCATCATATCTAACACTGTGGATGTTAACCTGTGTTGCGGTTGCTGGGTACTTAAAGCAGGTGTGTGTGGCTGAGTGGGACTTGGACTTTGAAGAAGCAATGATGCTGATGATAACTAATAGGGTGACTGTGTGTTTTTTGACATCTTTACTTGTCCAGGGTCAGACTTTCCAATGGCTTTCTTAAACACTTTAAACACAACTGATGGAGCTGTGTTATGCCTTGCCTAAGCCCAGTCAGCTGTCTGTCACTGTCACCTAAGATATTTTGTTGTTTATTCTTTTTTATTTATTTATGTATTTATTTGTATTTATAAAAATAACCCTGTTGTCTTATCACAGTCTGTGCAAAAAAATTATAACTGAAAACAAAATCAACAACTTCTTTCCCCAGACTTCCCCACCCAGAACAGAGACAATATCAGCAAGATCAGCAAGCAAATAGGTCCCTAGCTGCCTGTGTCTTGCCAGTCAGTCACACAGAATTTTGGAGTATTTGGGGGTCAACCTCCTTCCTCCATTCTTACCCACTAGAGTGCCCCCAGTCTCCCCTAATACAGAGAAGAAATGTCCTACCTAAATGGCTCCCTCAACTAAGCTTCAATTCCCTTTTATTTCCCTATCTCCTTTAGCTCAAAAACATGCTGCTCTCTCCTCTCACAAACACAGAATGGCTGCTGTGAGATCCTGACAGCCTTTTATATGTCTGTAGAAAACGTTTGTGTGGTGGAGAAATATTTTTCTTTCCATTGATTTCAATGGGCGGAAAAGGTGGGAAAAAGTGAAAAAACTGCACTGTTCGCGAGAAATGATTCGCCAAGTGGAAAGTGCCATTATTCGCCGGTTTCATTTTGAGGCAAAAATTTTCACCCATCCCTAGTAATAAGTGCTTTCAGAGAGAAAAAACAGACTGAGCTTTGTGTTCTTTTGTTGCTGGGTCAACTCCATAATGGGTTGGATGACCCGGAAAAGTTTCTAATACACTTCCTGTAAAAGTTTGCTTAGTCAGTTAGTGGGAATGGGCCTAGTAGAAATGCATACGCTAGAAAGTGACAAAATGAACCAAGAAATTCAGTAATGTCCATTTCAGTGTCTAGTGTGACATAAATAGGATGGTCAAGAGGATGAGAAAGAACTTTAGACATAATTGTAGTTTGCTTCCAAATCTTCAAAAGATCAGAATATTGTTATTACAGATGATCACACATATAGAGCAAGTCTCTAAAAATGTAATTGGTGTAAATAACATGAATGGTTACTGGTTCAGACTTCTAGCAGTGGGCAATCTGGTGGCTTTAAACCACGAGAAATTTCTCAAGACATCCACTGATCTCAGAGTTGCTGATAGCATAATCTATAAATTGGTGATGTCCCCACCAGGGATTGGTGAAAATTTTCACCTCAAACCAAAATTGGCGAATAATGGCACTTCCCGCTTGGTGAATAATTTCCCACGAAAAGTTCAATTTTTCCACTTTTTTTTTGCCTAGTTGATTCCATTGAAATCAATGGGAATATTGAATTTACACACACACTACCTAGGAAATGTTATTTTATTTCACAAAGGCTTAGTATAAAAGGTGTATGAGGGTGACTATGTTGGTGGAGTGTGGAGAAACAATCAGTTGAACAGGGAATGCTGTTTAGGGGGTTTGTTTACTGGGATTGGGGAGACAGTTAATAAAAAAATAAAATTAAATACAATTAAAAAAAATCTCTATAAGGCATGGTATAAAAAGGGTCTGAGGAGGGTGCCTGTGTTGGGCGGTAGAGTCTGGGGAAAGAATCAGATGAACAGAACTTCCTGTTTGCATACGCACGTCACTACAGCGAGCTCGCTATTTTGTAAACTCAACCTAATTGGCCTATTCATGTCCCGCCTCTCCGGTAGGCCTTATATGCGGCCTACCTAGCTTCAGTGCCTTTTCATGGTGTATCTGAGCATTATTGTATTCCGCTTTTCGTTGTGACCCGTTCTTGACTGCTGATTCCAATTTGTGTATGACCCTTGGCTCCATCTGACTACCAGATGTGTGCCTGAACCTCTAGCCTCATCTTACTACTCAATCTGTGCTCGATCCCTGGCTCCGTCTGACTACCCGATCCATATATGACCCCTGGCCCGCTCCGTGCTAAGTACTGTGGCTCTGTATGACTACCTTATACGTGCATGACCTTGGCTTTGTCTGACTCCACTTGTCTTGTATATCTTGGGCCTGGCTCACTCTCCATGCAGGTCTCTGGGCCTGGTCTCTGCCACCATACTACTCCAGGTTTGTCTCTACCCATAGGCCTTGTAGGGCTCTGGTCTTACCAGTATCCTGCTTGGACCCTAGTGTCCTAGGGTGTTCTGTCAGATTGCTGTGGACCTTAGCGTTCTAGGGTATCATGTCTATGTTGACCTTAGAATTCTAGGGTAGAGATTGGCCGCTTGCCACCCTGCTCCATCTCAGGTGGCTGCCAGAACCTTAGGCTAGGTTTTCTTCCTTGCTCCTGGTTCCAGTATTTCGGGCTTAGTTCAGTGTTAGTTCCTGGGTAGTGGACTGTAGCACTGTCTCCACACCTCACCCCAGGAAAGGTTCGGGAAGTGCTTATTTGCTATTATATGTATTATATCTTTTAATAAAGTGGTGTTGATCTTAACTGTATCTGTCAGAGTCTTTCTTGTCTAAACTACCGTGACACTGGGGAAGACTGATACTTGACAGGATAAAGTATTTTGTAGAAGATGATTTGTAGGACTTAGACTTGTTGTTAGAGTCCCAAGCCCTGAGGAAACATTGATTTGTAGGATTTATGCTGAGGAAACATTGATTAGTTGGAGAAAATCAAACTTGTGTTAGGCCAACGCCATGAGGAAACATTGATTTGTAGGACTTAGACTTATTAGAGGCACAAGCCTGTATGAAACACTGATTTGCTTTAGGAAATTAGACTGTTAGGCCTAAGCCCTGAGGAAACACATTGATTTGTAGGACTTAGACTTATTAGAGGCACAAGCCCAGAGGAAACATTGATTAGTTGTAGAAAATTAGACTTGTGTTAAGCCCAAGCCCTGATGAAACATTGATTTGATTGCAGGACTAATTTTTGTAGACCTCTGTTTTTTTGTTTTGTTTTTTTAGAGAACAAGGCCATGTTGTGTTGGCCAGTGGCCACTTGCCATTGTCAAATGCCCTGGTGTAATTGCGGAATTTGCAACTGCTGTTCTTGCTGCTGCTGCTGAGTTGTTTAAACAGCAGGGTGATTAGGCAGATCAAAGGGAATGGGATCAACAACAGCAGTAACATGGGTGATAGATGATGAAGGTTCCACTTGTCACTACTAGCTCCAGTGATGTGCCTGAGGCAGTAGTAGTAGTAGTAGTAATTAGTCCCCACTATTTCAGGGATATGTGGAGAAAAGTAATGCTCTCCACCTACCCCTTCTCTAAAATCATAGGTGTGTTGTTACTAGAATATAATTTTTTCCCTTGAGAGCAGGAACTCTGCCTCTCATCAGCAACATCAATGTACACAGTGTGTGTGGTAAATAAGGGAAGAACTGGGAACAATGGGTACATCTGCACTCACATCAAACACCTGGCACAACTCTATCCAAACACCATGACACTTAGGGTCCCAAATATGAAATCCCCCCACCAGAAACCAAGTATTGCTGCTGTCACTATGCCCCTTGTCCACTACCCACTAATGACACATGACAAATTGCAGACAGTTTAATAGTAATGATGAACCCACCCTGCCACCACCTTACTCTGTGGGATGAAATTGACTCAGATGCTTCTTTATGTCCTGCTTGTAATTTTTCTCCACCACTGCCATGTGTGGTCAGTGCACCACACAGTATGCAATGGTTGGACACAAACTACCACATCCTGACATCTACTGAATGGCTATCAACTGGTGTGGGAGGTAAAGATGAACGAGGTATATCGCCAGATTTTGTAGTTACCCTAGAGCAAGAAGGTGATATCCAGCCAGATGTTTTGCTCGCCATCGAACTTTCAGCCTCTAGCTCGGTTTATCTTTTATTTATCTGCTTTGATCTTTGCCTCACCTCTTGTTGCCATTGGCGTGAGTAAGGGGGTACAGCAATAGCGGTGCCCAGTTTCTGTGGTGGGTATTTGGCTTTAACATGTTCCAGATAAATGTCATGGTGTCTGTGTTTCATGTGTGTTATCAGGGAGGTTGTGCCAAGGCGTGTTCCCTCCTTTCCCTTTTTCACTGATATCACGGTGCCCGTGCTTTCTTATTACCGTGTATTGTCTGTTCCTCTAGGTGACCCCGTGAGGTCACCGGTTTCCAGAGCCTTGTGTTTGTATCTCGGTGTGCCCGCGGGGCACTGTTTTCTGTCGACCAAAGGCTGAGCATTGTGCTCAAGCTGCTCTACTGCCATCTAGGTGGTGTGTACAATCGAAGTACCGGTGCAGTGTTATTCATGCTGACTGAGTTACTCTGATCACTCCCTGTGGCTGCCTCCCTAGTAGCGCTGGGCTCACTCCCTATGGGAGTTGCAGTTACTATCTGGCCGTTGTCATTAACCCTGTATGTACCTGGAGCCTCCAGGTAAAGAGCACTACCGTTTCTGACTGCAGAGTCTTGGGCTCAAGAGCCAGCGTTGCATTTCCACCTTGCAGGTTGAGAGACACTGGTTGCATTCCTAGTACTTACCTTATATCGATCCACCCCTAGCGTTCTAGAGTTTTCCAGTAGCAGCTGCCTAGGTCTCCTTTAACCCTTTCAGGGTTGGTCTGCATATACACGGTTGCCTCCTGCCAGTGGGCTAAGGCCTTGGTCAGTGTTGCCTCGCTCCAGTTGGGTTAGTACCCAGGCGTCTGGGTTGTGCCAGTTCGCCACTGTGGGCTTCCTGCCACTGTACTCCTGTTGCCATTCCTGGGCAGTGTACCTGTTACCTTGCCAGTTCTGCCAGAGTTCTGAATTGCCAGCCAGGTCCAGTTCATTCCGTTTGCCCTTACGAGTTCCAGTACCCAGGCGTCTGGGCCTTTCTGTCCTATTCGTGGACCTCCTGTGTTGGCACCCTATCATCTCTTCTGGGACTATATGTTAAACCTCACTAGGTGTGCCAGAGCCTGTCTTATATACAACCAGTATCCTGATTGTCTAATTCAGTCCTAATTATTGTACTCCTGTTTATATCCTCCTGTTATGTTTGTGGGTCTAAGACCTACACTCGGGTATGCACTTTATTCTAATAAAGTTATTTTAACCTTTCCGTTCTGTCTGAGTGTTCATCTAAAACCGTGACAACTGACTTGTCACAAATTGTGCACAGTTGTTGATGACAGCACTGTGCCTGTCCCAAGGGAAAAATAGTCCCACACCCAGGACTTAAGGGGGAGTGGAAAGGTGAAGAAGAATTGCCTCTTTCTTCTTCTCCTCTGCATTCCCCTTCACTGGCTGGGGCAGAGGATGATGTTGCTACTGTTGCTGTTGTTGCTACTACCGCCTCAGAATCAGCACTTTAACTAGGACCAGGAGTATTGCTGCAGGAAAATGGAACCTAGTCCCACATAACGGGACCCCATTTTCACTATTTCCATGGTGGTCTGTGTTACACTAGACTGCTTCTCATCATCCTGCTACCCAAACTCAGCAGCAGCAAGAATTAGAGCAGTAGTAAACTCCAAAAATTCCAAAACCACTGGTGGTGGTTGTGATGACCATCCCCATATCTGTCTCCCGTTCCTTCTCAGTTTGGGCTAAAAAGCAATTAATGTGTCTTCCACCCCAGCTTCTCCACCATCATCATCACCACCACCACTAGACCCTCCTTGCCTCTGCTGCTCTATTACAGACACCTCACAGGTTGGCAGAGGTGATGAGAAATGTGATAGAGGGTCCCCTAATGTCACACTTGCCATTTCTTGTTGACCTGAAGAAGACTGGCAGCACTAACAGCAGGCACTGGCAGCTGATCTGTGCTCTTGGTGGTGGTGGTATTATTAGTGCTAGGCATCAATTTTGCATTCTTCCAGATCATGGTCAACCTGGACAATGCTGTGGGGGGAAGGGGACTCCCAGGGTCAGTGGTGTGGACTCCCTTGACTGCTAGTCTGGACACTCTGCATTTCTTCCCCTACCACTGCCCTAAAGCTGTTTCTCCTACTAACACCAACCACATCAATTTCAGTGCCTGAGTCTTCCTCCACACTAGTAATATGATCATCCCCTCCTTCACTTCTAACACTCTGCACAAGCTGCTGGACCTTCTTAGCAGTAGTACAAGTGGTGGGACTGCTTGGGGATGGCAAGTGTAACTTAGGGTCCCCTGCTGTCATACTTAGTATCATCTCCTCCTCTCCCACCTGAGAATTACAAGACACACTGGCAGCAGGAACACTGGCAGCAGGCACAGGTAGCTGACCTGTCCTGATCACTCTACTACCCTCTTCTTCCTCTGCCCTTAACAAAAAATGTCACCAAGATCGCTAAGCATAATGAAGGGGGACTGGATAGCATTGGGTCTGGGGAACCATGGCATCCACACCCTTTCATGTTGGTTGTAGTGGTCACTTCCTCCTCAGAATCACTGAATGTATGATGGTCCTTCCAGGTCCTCCTTTTGTTAAACTTGCTGATAGTGATAGCAGTCACTATGCAAAGGCGAACAACACGAAAGGGGCGAAAACTTTCTTGCCACTGAAAAAATAGCAAAACATTGTTGCCAATGGGGGAAAACAGCAAAGATTTTAATTGCTTTATACAAAGCGGGTTTTCCCCTGAAAAAACAGAAAACCACATGGTTTTCATGGATTTTTTTGCCCTCCCCTATCCTCCACTGCAAAAGGACAAGATCAGCAGATAATGAGGACAATGTGTTTTTGAGGTTTATAAGTTCAACATGAGAAGTAGTAAGAGGCTTACTGTGGGAAGAGTGGTTGTGAGCAGGACAGAAATGTAAAATAGAATTAACAAAAACAATTAGAAGTTTACCAAAAGTGTTTGAAAAGCACAAATCATTTTGTATGCAGAAAACAAGAAGCAATAATAAATCCCATTTTGTTTTTTTTGGGGGGGTTAAAACTCCTTGGGGGAGATTCACTAAGCATTGATAAAGAGGTGATGAAGTGGAGATGACCTTCAGTTTATCACTTCTCCAGTTCCTATGTTATTCTGTAGACCCTACGAGCTAAGATTTCCAAAGCTGAAGAAATCTTAGTGCATAGGCTCCATAGAATAACATAGGAATTGGAGAAGTGATTAACTGGAGAAGTCATCTCCACTTTATCACATCTTTATCTCCCCCCTTGAATGTTAGAGAGGTCTTTAAAGAAATGTGAAGTTGGAGAACTGTATGACATTCAAGGGGTTAAACATTATTTTAAATCAAAGCGACATCTGGAATTTTTATTTGTCCCCATGATCAGTTGGTACGTTTCAGAATTTATCTGATTTTTCTTTCTGCATGAGGTGGTTTCTGTTCAGATTCACTCTGATGTTAAAGGTTCCTTAATTAAGTAAATAGATTTTCTAAGGCTAAATTTTGATTAGCTTGTGTTACTTTTCCTTAGAGACTTACTTCATACCAGCTCTCAACATATGAAAAGAGACACTTATGAATTTGTGTATATACAGAGAATACTGGTTCTTGTAAAGGTCATATATTTGATACTGTAATCATGTTAATTTCCATGAGTTGTAGAATTATTCTTAGTCTGAACACATTTTTCATAGCTAAAACACAAAGCATGCTTTAATCCATCTTTATCAACAGCCCCTTTCAATGAACCTAATGGACAGTTTAACAGCTATCATAAGTCTGTCCATCATAATGGTTTTAGGCAACTTCAGAAATTGGTCTCTAAAGATGTTGTTGTCAGTGTACCTGTGTGTGTCCTCTGTCACCTATGTTATTTATACTGTGTTTAGAGCCACTAGCTGAGTTCATAAGAAAGAATGACTCAAAAAAAGGAATTAAAATAGGTGCAAGTGTGCAAGACAAAGTGAGTATGTACACTGATGATATGCTCTTATTCATGACTGATCCACTAGGCAGTTTAAATAGTTTGTGGATTAGCCTAGAATTTTTTAGGAAGGTCTCTTGTCTGAAAATGAACCAAGAAAAATCAGAATTCATGCCAAGTTGGATAAATTAACAGAAGCAAGAATACTTGAGAAGTTAAAATTTAGTAAACATCAAGAATTTCTAAATTATTTAGGAGTGAAGGTTTCATGGGATCATGGGAAGGTCTTTAGTTTAAAATATTGGGAACTAATTAGAAACATGGATTCTTTATTTTCATATTGGAGGACATTACCTCTCTCATTGACAGGTCATGTGAATCCTACCAACATTTTTATATTTTTTTAGGACTCTTCCTATAGAAGTAAAATTGGACCTTTTGGGAAAACCTCCCAGAATCAGGAGGGATTTTTTATTTAGACCAAGAGATATGGGAGGTTTGCTGGTTCCAAATGTTTATAAATATTTTGTAGCCTGTTCTCTAGCACACTTATTATATTTGCGTACTAAACAAGTCGATCCTTGGATTGAGTTATGTTAGTAATCAAAACATTAATAATTATATATGGTCCAGTAATTCCTTGAGAACTAATTTGTGTAGAAGTAGTCTTGACCCACAAAAGCTATTTTAAAAGTCTGGTAGAAGAACAAGCATTCTATGAAGTTTTAGGACAAAAATGTTGCTGTTATCCAATATAAGTTTATTTAACTGGAATACTAGTGAGCTGATAGGAATTTAAAGGCTTTCATTAATCAATGGAATGGATTCACTTAGAGATATAATTTTCAGCGAAAATATTATTGAATAGAATGATTTAATGAAAAAAGCAGGAGATGATCTCACTTTGCTTAATATTTTCATCAGATTAAAAACAGTTACTGTGGCTTATTTAGGTAATTATATTAAATTGTCCCTGCTTCCATCTGAGCATTTTGTAAGGCATTAGGAAAATGTAAGTAAATCTATCTTGCAGATTTACAACATTTTGAATTTGCAAGGCATAAGAATGGATCGTATGGATAGGCAAAAGAATATGATGGGCCAGGTTTTGAAAAATGAAGAATGGTTGGCTATCCTCAATAGAATACCAAAATATTGTATTAATTCTATTCTAAGGGATCATTCCCTTAGAATGCTGCACCTTACTTATTTGGTTCCTTCTAAATTATCACTGATGTTCCCAGAGCATATTTAGTGGGACTGTAAAGTAGTTAAAAGAGTATGGACAACTATTAATAGCATTTTATCTAAAATTTGGGGGAATAATTTTTTTCTACAAGTATGGCAAGCTTTACTGGGGAAAAGGGTTGAAAATACCTTAAAATATAAAGACAAATTGGTCACTTTGTTTATGCACAAGAATGGATATAACTTCTCACTGGAAAGATCAAAGTATTCCTTGGGGAACAATTTTTAAAAAGGTTAAACAAGTATGCAATAATGAGTACCTTAGCTCAAATGAAAACAATATACATGATAAATGTCTTTTAATATGGTCTCCTTGGCCGAACAGCAACTTTGGTAGAAATCTTGATAGGCTCAAACAAGCTTAGATATTGTTTTAGGGATTATTTACATGTATAAGCCTTTATATTTCTCTCCCTTGTATTGATGTTAAAGGGATAGTGATGTTTAATTTTAAGTTTCATTAATATTGTAGGCATTAAAAAACATTTACATCAATGTAAGTCTTGTCTCTCAGACTTTTATGGTTTGAGAGATATAACTGGCTAAAGTTCTTCTCTCCAGGCTGTTTCAGAGAAGTCATTGCTCTAGCTGACAGCAGCAGATTCCGGTCATTTTATCGGATGCGGCTCTTCAGCAGAGCCGTAATCAAGCTATTTAGAAATAAATACTTCATTGGAACGGTCTACAAAGTGTGCCTGGTTTATAAGCACACTTTGTAGGCCGTTCAAATTAAGTATGTATGTCTAAATAGAGAGATTTCAGCTGTGCTGAAGAGCCGCCGTCTGGTCAAATGACCGGAATCTGCTGCTGTCAGCTAGAGAGCTGACTGCTCTGAAACAGCCTGGAGGGGGGAGCTTTAGCCACTTATATCTCTCAAACCATAAAGGTTTGAGAGACAAGACTTACTTCGATGTAAATCTTTTTTTAATGCCTACAGTATTAAAGAAACTTAAAATTAAACATTACTATCCCTTTAATACTGCCTCTAGTATGATTATTTTACATTTATTGAAAATGTGTTTAACAAATGCTTTTGTAATTGATTTAAAGTTACATAAAACTTTATGTATGTGTATGTATGTGTATGTGCAAATGTTTTAGGCAGGTGTGAACAAATTCTGTGAAGTATGAATGCTTTCAAAATAGACATGTTAATAGTTTATATTTATCAATGCGTAGTGAGTGAACAGAATACAAATCTAAATCAAATCAATATTTGGTGTGACCACTCTTTGCAGTCAAAACAGCATCTTCTAGGTACACTTGCAGACAGTTTTTTAAGGAGCTCGACAGGTAGGTTGTGCCAAACATCTTGCAGAACTAACCACAGTCCTTCTGTGGATTTAGGCAGCCTCAGTTGCTTCTCTCTTTTCATGTAATCCCAGCAGACTCGATGATGTTGAGGTGGGTGCCATACCATCACTTCCATGACTCCTTTTTCTTCTTTACATAGTAACATAGTAACATAGTAAATTATGTTGAATAAAGACACAAGTCCATCCAGTTCAACTTTTTCCTCATACCCTAGTAACTTGAGAATTTTATAGCTTTCCTGCTACCAAATAAGTTAGTCTTTATCAGACCTTCCTGATCTGCCTACTAAAAACCAGAATAACTCTGTATGTTCCCTTTTGAAAGAAATGTATCTAATCTTCTATTAAATGTATCCATTGCATCTGCCATAACCACCTCTTGGGCAAAGAATTCCACAATTTAACAGACCTTACTGTAAAAAACCCTTTCCTCTGCTGACGTCTAAACCTCCTTTCCTCTAATCTCAAGCCTTTGCTACTGCTGTTTGACACTGGTCACTGATTTCCAAGTTTGTCGTTGACAAGGATACTCAGGTCTTTCTCTAGCAATGAGTCCCCTAGAATGATTCCATTAAGTTTATAATTAGCCGTGGGATTATTTCCTCCCAAATACATGACTTTACACTTTCCCACATTAAACTTCATATTCCACTTGTTGAAGAGTGCTATTGGCTCTGGTTCCATTCAGCTCTTGCAGTGTTTGAGACTCTGTTACCGCACCGGAAGGGTGCTATTGGCTCTGGTACCATTCAGCTCTTGCAGTGTTTGTGACTCTGTTACCGCACCGGAAGGATGTCTTGGCTCTAGTTTCATTCAGCTCTTGCAGAGTGTTGGGTATCTCGCTCATTGCCTGTCCTTGGAGTGTGTCAGTCTGCCTCACTGCTTAGGTGCTTCCACACCTTGCACCACAGTCTCTTGCTGCTCTTACCATCTACTGGGCGTTGTCTAATCACACCACAACAGAGACTGATTACCTACCTAGTACTTTAACCCTTGTGCCACTGCTGTTTCTATGTATGCCAGTCCTGTGACAGTATATGCTCCTACTCTATAGTGGGCCTGAGAGGGCATCCTTAAATCTATATCCATTTACCTGTCAATGCCAATTTAGCCTGTAGTGGGCAGTGTTCCTTGTTTTTCAATAAAACTGTGTTTTATTCTAATCTCCTGTCTGAGTGTCTTACAAAACCGTTACACCATCGTTTACTCAATTAAATGCACCATCTCTCACAGTCTCCCTCCTGTTCGGTCTTTCTGTCCACGGACACAGAAAAGGCCTTTGATAGGGTTCATTGGCCCTTTTTATTTCATACTCTACTTGCCTTTGGTTTTGGTTCCTCCTTCATCAACCTTAAATCTGCCCTTTATGTCAACCCAAAGCACAGGTTCGAGTGAACGGTGCCCTTTCTGCGTCCTTTTCTATCTCCAACGGCACTCGGCAAGGCTGTCCACTCTCCCCCCTTCTGTTTGTCCTCCTCATGGAAACCTTTGCTCAACATATTAGGAATAACCCTTCCATTTCTGGCATACAAATAGGCACCCGTATCCACATGGTAGCTATGTTTGCCAACGATATCATCTTTACCTTGTCTAACCCTACCATCTCTCTCCCAAATGTTATGCAGGGACTAAAAATTTTTCCACCCTTTCTAATTATAAGATCAACATGTCTAAATCTGAAGCCTTACCGATAGTGTGCCCACCTACTCTGTTGATATCTCTCCAATCATCCTTCCCCTTTAGGTGGTCCTCTTCTTCTATCAAATACCTAGGCACTTTCCTTTCTCCAGACCTTGGTAACATCTTCGTGCTCAACTGTACCCCTCTACTTGAAAGGATTCGACAAAACTTAAAGTGCTGGGAGCCACACTTTTTATCTTGGTCTGTTAGCATAAACGTTATTAAAATGAATGTGCTCCCAAGATTACTATACCTGTTCTAAACTCTTCCTATCAAGATCCCCTCCTCATTCTTCCTTCAGATTCATTGCTCCACCTTCATTTGGCAATCTAACCCTCCTTGAATTACTTGTTCAACCCTTCATCTCCCAAAATCCTGTGGTGGTCTGAGCCTACCTAACAATTTTAAATATTACCAAGCTGCTGTCCTCACTGCAGTTTATGACTGGACTCACAATGGGTCAAACAAACAATGGGTAACTATGGAGAAAGCGGCCATTTTACAGGCCTATCCCTTAGTAGAAATCTTCATTCCTGTTTCACATCGCTCCCATGCCCTGAAATTCCATCTGATTCTCTTGGTTGTGTCTTCAGTCATGCTGCAGTGCAATAAGTCTAATGCTTTCTTTTCCTCCCCTTCAAGAGCTTCACCGATATTTTCTAACAGGGCTTCTCCTTACACTCTTCCTGCTAGGGAATTTCCAGCTTGGTTCACAACTCCTGGTATGCGAAGATTTGATTATATATCACAGGGCAAAACTATAGACTTTAGAACTCTGAAGGATCGCTTGGCCTCCCAAGTGGAGAAATCTGGAAATTTCTTCGAGTCCAGCATTTTTTAGAAAGCCCCAGGATTCAATTCGCTTGGTCTCACCCTCCCTCTCTCTTTAAACTCCTTCTCACTTCCCTCATTCGAAAGAAAGGACTTTTAGGCAAAATTTACTCCATCTTAGCTTCTCCTCACCTTCCTCATATACCACCCTACTCACTGGCCTGGGAAAAAGAAACCGGTGATTCTTTAAGTTATGATGATTGGTGCTCGATCTGGTCCACTGCTGCTTCAGCCTCTATATCTGCTCTTATCCTTGATGCCCACTACAAATTCCTCATGAGGTGGTACTATACGCAGACTAAGCGCCATGCTATTTCAAAATCCATCTCCCCAATATGCTGGAGATGCTTGCAAGAACCTGGTTCCCCATCCCACATCTGGTGGTCTTGCCCAAAGATTGTCCCCTATTGGACTGCCTGTCTAGATCATATTGAGTCCACCATGCATATCACATTATCCAGATCTCTTTGGCAATCCCTATTCTACCTCCACCTACCACCTCTCCCTTTCTCGGCCAAACATGCTCTCCTCACCATGCTCAAGGCAGCTAAAACCCTCATTCCCCATATTTGGTGCAACAGAGAACCCCCAACCCTCTCTGAATTTCTGGCCCTGACTAGGGACCAACTCATGTTGCTTTGATTGACCCTGATTAACAGAGGTCGAGATCCTTTTGAAGCTTCTTTACTGCTTCTGGATCCAGCCTCTACTTGATATAAACTGTCTTCCTCACTAGTGATGAGCGAGCATGCTCGGCCGAAGCTCGGTTCGGCTCGAGCATCGCTCTGCTTGGCACATGGCGGTACTCTTACGAGTACCGCATGTGCTCGCCCGCCATGTTCGGGTCTCCTACCCGCACGTTTCGCAGCTGCTGCGCAGCTAATAAACGTGCGGGGAGGCTCTGACATCAGTGTAATGCCAGCAGCCATGTTGGCTGCTGGCATTACACTGATTGGCTGGCCAGAACCCGTGATCGGGTGCTGTATAGCACCCGACGCACGAGTTCGGCTCATTCTTAGCCAGGGAGAGATGCGCTTAGGCAGGGAAAGTCAGTGTAGGGAGAATAAAATTGTTGAAACTCTTTCAAGACCCAAAAGTCCTTTTTAGGGCTGTTGTGTGTGGGGGCAGCATTTATATTTTGTTTGGGGGGGCACAATTTCCTTTTTTTTGTGGGGGGGATATTTGTAAGGTGACATATAATACTAGATGCACAGGAAGTCAGTGTAGGGAGAATAAAATTGTTGAAACTCTTTCAAGACCCAAAAGTCCTTTTTAGGACTGTTGTGTGTGGGGGCAGCATTTAAGTTTTTTGGGGGGTGGCAGAATTTCATTTTTTTGTGGGGGGGGACATGTTCTAAGGTGACATTGTACTAGGTGCACAGGGACAAATATTTCACAGTGCAGTGACAAGCTGACATATTCTGTTAGGTGCACAGGGCCAATGATTTTACAACGCAGCGACAAAAAGGGCCATTTTAAACGTGTGCCTAGCCATAGATTATTGTCACATTCTGTTTAGTGTGCAAATTCACAAATTAACATCACATATTCCATTCACTGTGCCTAGCCGCAGATTAGCGTCACATTCTGTTTCGTGTGCCTAGCCGCAGATTAGCGTCACATATTGTTTAGTGTGCCTAGCCGCAGATTAACGTCACATATTGTATAGTGTGCCTAGCCGCAGATTAGCGTCACATTCTGTTTTGTGTGCCTAGCCGCAGATTACCGGCATATATTCCGTTTAATATGAAGAAGGCGGGTAAAAAGGGACGGGGAAGTGGACGTGATCCTGATAGTTCAGGCCGCGGGTCAGGACGCGTAGAAACTGTGCCTGGTGCCAGAGCACAAGAAAGAAAGACATCCACCATACCTAGCTTCATGTCTCAGTTTACAGGGCGTCGCAGGACATCACTCTCGAGGTCAGACCACTGCGAACAGGTGGTCGGTTGGATTTCAGCTGATACTGCTTCCAGTCGGTTAAGCACCACCCTGTCTTCCACCAAGTCCACTCTCACTAGCCAAGAGTCTGGTCAACATAATCCTCACCCTGATCATCCTTCCTCCCACCATAGAGGGTCTGGCCAAAGAAGTGATCCCACACTGGGATATAGTGAGGAGCTCTTCTCATCACCAATCCTTGATTTGAACCTCTCTCCAAGCACGCTTGCAGAGGAACATGAGATCTTGTGCCCTGATTCACAACCTCTAGAGGGTACCCAATCACAAGAAGATGACAGAGGGGAACGGCATTTAAGGTCAAAGGAAGTGGATGATGATGATGAGACACAGTTGCCATCAAATCAACCACAATTACTGTCTCAAGACCTTGATGAGGAGGATGATACACAGTTGTCAATGACTGAGGATGTGGTGGGATCAAGAAATGAGGAGGATGATCAGAGTGAGGAAGTGGAGGAGGACTTGGTGGACGATGAGGTCACTGACCCCACCTGGGAAGGTGGAAAGCCGAGCGATGACAGCAGTCCTGAGGGTGAGCCATCTGCAGCACCGCAACAGGCTGGAAGAGGCAGTGGTGTGGCTAAAGAAAGAAGGCGGACCGCACCAAACCGGCCCGCAAATGTTCCACGGAGCACCCCCTTGCGTAAATCTCCCTTGCCAAGGGCTAGGTGTTCCGCGGTATGGCGTTTTTTTAAGGAAAGTGCGGACGACAAAAGAATTGTAGTTTGCAACCTGTGCCACACCAGAATGAGCCGAGGCATGAACACTAGCAACCTCACCACCACCAGCATGATCCGACACATGGCATCCAAGCACCGTAATAAGTGGGAGGAACGCCCGGATCGCCAATCTGTGTCTGCAGGCCACACCACTGCCTCCTCTTCCCCTGTTTTCGGTGCCGGCCAATCGCCTGTCGAAGGCGCAGGCCCGCATACCTCCCGCCCTGCACCTGTACCATCTGAAGCACCATCAGCGACCACATCCACTTCCCTGTCCCAGCGCAGCGTCCAAATGTCGTTACCCCAGGCATTTGAGCGCAAGCGAAAATACCCAGCCACCCACCCACAGGCCATAGCACTAACCTCACACCTTTCCAAATTACTGGCCATCGAAATGCTGCCATTCAGGCTTGTGGACACTGAGTCCTTCCGCAGCCTGATGGCAGCAGCTGTCCCTCGGTACGCAGTCCCCAGCCGCCACTACTTTTCCCGGTGTGCCGTCCCCGCCTTACACCACCATGTGTCCCTTAACATCACCCGTGCCCTGACCAACGCAGTTACTGGGAAGGTCCACTTAACGACTGACACATGGACAAGTGCTTGTGGCCAGGGATGCTACATTTCCCTGACGGCACACTGGGTGAATGTCGTGGAGGCTGTGAGCGACTCGGACCCTGGGATGGCACAGGTGCTACCCACGCCGAGGATTGCGGGCCATACCTCCATCAGGGTTTCCGCCAGCACCTACGTTATTGGCTCCTCCTCCTCCGTTTTCACCTCCGAATTCTCTGCGCGCAGCGCCACTCACCCATCAGCCGGTAGCTGGAAGCAGTGTAGCACTGCAGTGGGGAAGCGTCAACAGGCCGTGCTGAAGCTGATCTGCCTTGGGGACAAACAGCACACGGCCTCAGAGCTGTTGCAGGGGATTAGTCACCAGACCGAGCAGTGGCTCTCGCCACTCAACCTGCAACCAGGCATGGTTGTGTGTGATAATGGGCGTAACTTGGTGGCGGCTTTGGAGCTCGGCAAGCTCACACACGTACCATGCCTAGCGCATGTATTTAATTTAGTGGTTCAGCGATTTCTAAAAACCTACCCCAATTTGCATGATCTCTTGACGAAGGTGCGCCGCGTGTGTGCACATTTCCGTAAGTCATCTACAGCTTCAGCCGGCCTGTTGACGCTGCAGCAGCGCTTACAATTGCCAGCTCACCGGCTGCTGTGTGACGTGAGCACGCGCTGGAACTCCACCTTCCACATGTTGGCCCGGCTTTGTGAGCAGCAGAGGGCAGTAGTGGAGTACCAGCTGTTACACGGTCGTCGCCTCTCCGTTCAACTTCCTCTAATCAGAAGTGAGGAGTGGGAATGGATGTCAGACCTCTGTGAGGTTTTTCGCAATTTTGAGGAATCGACACAGATGGTGAGCGGCGATAACGCTATTATCAGTGTAACCATCCCACTTCTGTGTCTACTGAAACGCTCGCTGCTCACAATTAAAACCGACGCTTTGCATGTGGAAGAGGTGGAAATGGGGGAGGAAGAGCTTACACAAGGTGATAGCCAGAGCACACTCACTTCGTCTTCTCAGCGACAATTGGAGGAGGAGGAGGAGGAGGAGGAAGACACGGTTGCCTCAGCTACAGAGGGTAGCCATGGAACTTTATTTCCATCTCTTCAGCGTGGGTGGGCAGAAGAGGAGGAAGAGGATGAGGAGATTGAGAGTCATCCTCCTGGTGAGGACAGCGAAATCTTGCCTGTTGGTACTCTGGCACACATGGCTGACTTTATGTTAGGCTGCCTTTCCCGTGACCCACGCGTTACACGCATTTTAGACAACACGGATTACTGGGTGTTCACCCTTCTGGACCCCCGCTACAAAGAGAATTTCTCATCTCTCATTCCTCCGGTGGAGAGGACAAGCAAAATGGTGCAATACCAGAAGGTTCTTGTCGAAAAATTGCTCCAAAATTTTCCATCTGACAACGCTGGCGGCAGAGTACGTGCTACCTTGGCCAACCGAGAAGGGGAGAAAAGGGGAGCACACAGCAGATCCGACAAAGGCAGGGCAACACTCTCCAAGGTGTGGGACACCTTCATGACACCCCGCCAGCACCCTCACCCTGATGCGAGGCCTAGTGTCACAAGGAGGGAAAAGTTTTGGAAGATGGTGAAGGAGTACGTAGCAGACCGTGTCAGCATCCTCACTGATCCCTCTGTGCCTTACAACTACTGGGTGTCCAAGCTGGACACGTGGTATGAACTGGCACTCTACGCCTTGGAGGTGCTGGCCTGCCCTGCCGCCAGCGTTCTGTCTGAGCGGGTATTTAGTGCTGCTGGTGGCATCATAACAGATAAGCGTATCCGCCTTTCCACCGAAAATGCTGATAGGTTGACACTTATAAAAATGAACAAGGCCTGGATTTCCCCTGACTTCTCCACTCCACTGGAGGAAAGCCCCGGGTGAACATAAAGTCACTTTAGATATGTTATTTACAATGATGGGAATACTCTGTATTCCCATTCACCCCTTCCACCCAAAAAACAGGTATATGGTTGACTCTTAATCTTCTCATCCTCCTCCTCCTCTTCCATATGCCCTGTGATATAATTTTTATATAGGGCCAGCTCACCAGCGGGCCCTGTGATATAATTTTTATATAGGGCCAGCTCACCAGCGGGCCCTGTTTGACAATTTTTGTATAGGTCAGCTCTAGTGTTGAGCGAGCATGCTCGGCCGATGCTCGGATCGGCTCGAGCATCGCTCTGCTCGGCACATGGCGGTACTCGTACGAGTACCGCATGTGCTCGCCCGCCATGTTCGGGTCTCCTCCCCGCACGTTTTGCGGCTGCTGCGCAGCCAATAAACGTGCAGGGAGGCTCTGACATCGGTGTAATGCCAGCAGCCATGTTGGCTGCTGGCATTACACTGATTGGCTGGCCAGAACCCGTGGTCGGGTGCTGTATAGCACCTGACCATCGAGTTCGGCTCAGTCTTAGCCAGGGAGAGCTGAGGATAGGAAGGGAAAGGCAGTGTAGGGAGGAAAACAAGCAAAATTGTGAAAAAAAAGAACCAAAAGTCCTTTTTAGGACTACTGTGTGTGGGGGCAGCAGGTTATTTTGTGTGGGGGGAAAAAAAAAAAAAATATATTCTGTTTAGTGTGCAAAGTTGCAGATTAGAGCACATTCTGTTTAGTGTGCACAGTTGCAGATTAGAGCACATTCTGTTTAGTGTGCAAAGTTGCAGATTAGAGCACATTCTGTTTAGTGTGCAAAGTTGCAGATTAGAGCACATTCTGTTAAGTCTTCAAACTAAAATATCAAAGTCACATATTCCATTCAGTGTGCGTCGCCGCAGTTTAGCAGCACATTCTGTGTACTGTGCAGAGTTGCAGAATAGGAAGAAATACTGTTAAGTCTTCAAACTAAAATATCAAAGTCTCATATTCCATTCAGTGTGCTTCGCCGCAGTGTAGCAGCACATTCTGTGTACTGTGCAGAGTTGCAGAATAGGAAGAAATACTGTTAAGTCTTCAAACTAAAATATCAAAGTCACATATTCCATTCAGTGTGCTTCGCCGCAGTGTAGCAGCACATTCTGTGTACTGTGCAGAGTTGCAGAATAGGAAGAAATACTGTTAAGTCTTCAAACTAAAATATCAAAGTCACATATTCCATTCAGTGTGCTTCGCCGCAGTGTAGCAGCACATTCTGTGTACTGTGCAGAGTTGCAGAATAGGAAGAAATACTGTTAAGTCTTCAAACTAAAATATCAAAGTCACATATTCCATTCAGTGTGCTTCGCCGCAGTGTAGCAGCACATTCTGTGTACTGTGCAGAGTTGCAGAATAGGAAGAAATACTGTTAAGTCTTCAAACTAAAATATCAAAGTCACATATTCCATTCAGTGTGCTTCGCCGCAGTTTAGCAGCACATTCTGTGTACTGTGCAGAGTTGCAGAATAGGAAGAAATACTGTTAAGTCTTCAAACTAAAATATCAAAGTCACATATTCCATTCAGTGTGCTTCGCCGCAGTGTAGCAGCCTATTCTGTGTACTGTGCAGAGTTGCAGAATAGGAAGAAATACTGTTAAGTCTTCAAACTAAAATATCAAAGTCACATATTCCATTCAGTGTGCTTCGCCGCAGTGTAGCAGCACATTCTGTGTACTGTGCAGAGTTGCAGAATAGGAAGAAATACTGTTAAGTCTTCAAACTAAAATATTAAAGTCACATATTCCATTCAGTGTGTGTCACCGCAGTTTAGCAGCCTATTCTGTGTACTCTGCACAGTTGCAGACTAGGAAGAAATACTGTTAAGTTTTCAAACTCAAATATTAAAGTCACATATTCCATTCAGTGTGTGTCACCGCAGTTTAGCAGCCTATTCTGTGTACTCTGCACAGTTGCAGAATAGGAAGAAATACTGTTAAGTTTTCAAACTCAAATATTAAAGTCACATATTCCGTTCTGTGTTCGTCACCGCAGTTTAGCAGCCTATTCTGTGTACTCTGCACAGTTGCAGAATAGGAAGAAATACTGTTAAGTTTTCAAACTCAAATATTAAAGTCACATATTCCATTCAGTGTGTGTCACCGCTGTTTAGCAGCCTATTCTGTGTACTCTGCACAGTTGCAGACTAGGAAGAAATACTGTTAAGTTTTCAAACTCAAATATTAAAGTCACATATTCCATTCAGTGTGTATCACCGCCGTTTAGCAGCCTATTCTGTGTACTCTGCACAGTTGCAGAATAGGAAGAAATACTGTTAAGTTTTCAAACTCAAATATTAAAGTCACATATTCCATTCAGTGTGTGTCACCGCCGTTTAGCAGCCTATTCTGTGTACTCTGCACAGTTGCAGAATAGGAAGAAATACTGTTAAGTTTTCAAACTCAAATATTAAAGTCACATATTCCATTCTGTGTTCGTCACCGCAGTTTAGCAGCCTATTCTGTGTACTCTGCACAGTTGCAGAATAGGAAGAAATACTGTTAAGTTTTCAAACTCAAATATTAAAGTCACATATTCCATTCAGTGTGTGTCACCGCCGTTTAGCAGCCTATTCTGTGTACTCTGCACAGTTGCAGACTAGGAAGAAATACTGTTAAGTTTTCAAACTAAAATATTAAAGTCACATATTCCATTCAGTGTGTGTCACCGCCGTTTAGCAGCCTATTCTGTGTACTCTGCACAGTTGCAGACTAGGAAGAAATACTGTTAAGTTTTCAAACTAAAATATTAAAGTCACATATTCCATTCAGTGTGTGTCACCGCCGTTTAGCAGCCTATTCTGTGTACTCTGCACAGTTGCAGACTAGGAAGAAATACTGTTAAGTTTTCAAACTCAAATATTAAAGTCACATTTTCCATTCAGTGTGTGTCACCGCAGTTTAGCAGCCTATTCTGTGTACTCTGCACAGTTGCAGAATAGGAAGAAATACTGTTAAGTTTTCAAACTCAAATATTAAAGTCACATATTCCGTGTAAGATGAAGAAGGCGGGTAAAAAGGGACGGGGAAGTGGACGTGATCCTGATAGTCCAGGGCGCGGGTCAGGACGCGGAGAAACTGTGCCTGGTGCCAGAGCACAAGAATGAAAGACATCCACCATACCTAGCTTCATGTCTAATTTTACAGGGCGTCGCAGGACATCACTCTCGAGGTCCGACCACTGCGAACAGGTGGTCGGTTGGATGACAGCTGATACTGCTTCCAGTCGGTTAAGCACCACCCTGTCTTCCACCAAGTCCACTCTCAGTAGCCAAGAGTCTGGTCAACATAATCCTCACTCTGATCATCCTTCCTCCCACCATACACGGTCTGGTCAAAGAAGTGATCCCACACTGGGATATAGTGAGGAGCTCGTCTCATCACCAATCCTTCATTTGACCCTCTCTCCAAGCACGCTTGCAGAGGAACATGACATCTTGTGCCCTGATTCACAACCTCTAGAGGCTACCCAATCACAAGAAGATGACAGATGTGAACGGCATTTAAGGTCAAAGGAAGTAGTGGATGATGATGATGATGATGAGACACAGTTGCCATTAAATCAACCACTATTTCCGTCTCAAGACCTTGTTGAGGAGAATGTTATACAGTTGTCAATGACTGAGTATGTGGTGGGATCAAGACTTGAGGAGGATGATCAGAGTGAGGAAGTGGAGGAGGACTTGGTGGACGATGAGGTGACTGACCCCACCTGGGAAGGTGTAGAGCCGAACGATGACAGCAGTCCTGAGGGTGAGCCATCTGCAGCACCGCAACAGGCTGGAAGAGGCAGTGGTGTGGCTACAGAAAGAAGGCGGACCGCACCAAACCGGCCCGCAAATGTTCCACGGAGCACCCCCTTGCATAAATCTACCTTGCCAAAGGGTAGGTGTTCCGCGGTATGGCGTTTTTTTAAGGAAAGTGCGGACGACAAAAGAATTGTAGTTTGCAACCTGTGCCACACCAGAATGAGCCGAGGCATGAACACTAGAAACCTCACCACCACCAGCATGATCCGACACATGGCATCCAAGCACCGTAGTAAGTGGGAGGAACGCCTGGATCGCCCATCTGTGTCTGCAGGCCACACCACTGCCTCCTCTTCCCCTGTTTTCGGTGCCGGCCAATCGCCTGTCGAAGGCGCAGGCCCGCATACCTCCCGCCCTGCACCTGTAGCATCTGAAGCACCATCAGCGACCACATCCACTTCCCTGTCCCAGCGCAGCGTCCAAATGTCGTTACCCCAGGCATTTGAGCGCAAGAGAAAGTACCCAGCCACCCACCCACAGGCCATAGCACTAACCTCACACCTTTCCAAATTACTGGCCATCGAAATGCTGCCATTTAGGCTTGTGGACACTGAGTCCTTCCGCAGCCTGATGGCAGCAGCTGTCCCTCGGTACGCGGTCCCCAGCCGCCACTACTTTTCCCGGTGTGCCATCCCCGCATTACACCACCATGTGTCCCGTAACATCACCCGTGCCCTGACCAACGCAGTTACTGGGAAGGTCCACTTAACGACTGACACATGGACAAGTGCTTGTGGCCAGGGACGCTACATTTCCCTGACGGCACACTGGGTGAATGTCGTGGAGGCTGGGAGCGACTCGGACCCTGGGATGGCACGGGTGCTACCCACGCCGAGGATTGCGGGCCCTACCTCCATCAGGGTTTCCGCCAGCACCTACGTTATTGGCTCCTCCTCCTCCGTTTCCACCTCCGAATTCTCTACACGCAGCGCCACTCCCCCATCAGCCAGTAGCTGGAAGCAGTGTAGCACTGCAGTGGGGAAGCGTCAACAGGCCGTGCTGAAGCTGATCTGCCTTGGGGACAAACAGCACACGGCCTCAGAGCTGTTGCAGGGGATTAGTCACCAGACCGAGCAGTGGCTCACGCCACTCAACCTGCAACCAGGCATGGTTGTGTGTGATAATGGGCGTAACTTGGTGGCGGCTTTGGAGCTCGGCAAGCTCACACACGTACCATGCCTAGCGCATGTATTTAATTTAGTGGTGCAGCGATTTCTAAAAACCTACCCCAATGTGCATGATCTCTTGACCAAGGTGCGCCGCGTGTGTGAACATTTCCGTAAGTCATCTACAGCTTCGGCCTGTTGAAGCTGCAGCAGCGCTTACAATTGCCAGCTCACCGGCTGCTGTGTGACGTGAGCACGCGCTGGAACTCCACCTTCCACATGTTGGCCCGGCTTTGTGAGCAGCAGAGGGCAGTAGTGGAGTACCAGCTGTTACACGGTCGTCGCCTCTCCGTTCAACTTCCTGTAATCAGAAGTGAGGAGTGGGAATGGATGTCAGACCTCTGCGAGGTTTTACTCAATTTTGAGGAATCGACACAGATGGTGAGCGGCGATAACGCTATTATCAGTGTAACCATCCCACTTCTGTGTCTACTGAAACGCTCGCTGCTCACAATTAAAACCGACGCTTTGCATGTGGAAGAGGTGGAAATGGGGGAGGAAGAGCTTACACAAGGTGATAGCCAGAGCACCCTCACTGCGTCTTCTCAGCGACAATTGGAGGAGGTGGAGGAGGAGGAGGAGGAGGAGGAGAAAGACACGGCTGCCTCCGCTACAGAGGGTAGCCATGGAACTTTAGTTCCATCTCTTCAGCGTGGGTGGGCAGAAGAGGAGGAAGAGGATGAGGATATTGAGAGTCATCCTCCTGGTGAGGACAGCGAAATCTTGACTGTTGGTACTCTGGCACACATGGCTGACTTTATGTTAGGCTGCCTTTCCCGTGACCCACGCGTTATACGCATTTTAAACAACACGGATTACTGGGTGTTCACCCTTCTGGACCCCCGCTACAAAGAGAATTTCTCATCTCTCATTCCTCCGGTGGAGAGGACAAGCAAAATGGTGCAATACCAGAAGATTCTTGTTGAAAAATTGCTCCAAAATTTTCCATCTGACAACGCTGGCGGCAGAGTACGTGCTACCTTGGCCAACCGAGAAGGGGAGAAAAGGGGAGCACACAGCAGTTCTGAGAAAGGCAGGGCAACACTCTCCAAGGCGTGGGACACCTTCATGACACCCCGCCAGCACCCTCACCCTGATGCGCAGCCTAGTGTCACAAGGAGGGAAAAGTTTTGGAAGAGGGTGAAGGAGTACGTAGCAGACCGTGTCAGCGTCCTCAATGATCCCTCTGTGCCTTACAACTACTGGGTGTCCAAGCTGGACACGTGGTATGAACTGGCACTCTACGCCTTGGAGGTGCTGGCTTGCCCTGCCGCCAGCGTTCTGTCTGAGCGGGTATTTAGTGCTGCTGGTGGCATCATAACAGATAAGCGTATCCGCCTTTCCACCGACAATGCTGATAGGTTGACACTTATAAAAATGAACAAGGCCTGGATTTCCCCTGACTTCTCCACTCCACTGGAGGAAAGCCCCGGGGGAACATAAACTCACTTTATATATGTTATTTACAATGATGGGAATACTCTGTATTCCCATTCACCCCTTCCACCCAAAAAACGGGTATATGGTTGACTCTTAATCTTCTCATCCTCCTCCTCCTCTTCCATATGCCCTGGGATATAATTTTTATATAGGGCCAGCTCACCAGCGGGCCCTGTGATATAATTTTTATATAGGGCCAGCTCACCAGCGGGCCCTGTGATATAATTTTTATATAGGGCCAGCTCACCAGCGGGCCCTCTTTGACAATTTTTGTATAGGTCAGCTCACCAGCGGGCCTTCTCATATAATTTTTTATTGGGTCAGCTCTCTAGCGGGCCCTCTCATATAATGTTTTATAGCGTCAGCTCACTAGCGGGCCTTCGCATATAATGTTTAGGATGGTCAGCTCCGCAGCAGACCCTCACCCATAATGTTTTAGATGGTCAGCTCAGCGCACATTTCCCTCTTAATCATGGCCTCAGTTCAATAAAATCAAGGAAATTTTTGGGAGAATTTGCCTCTGCGCACGTTTCCCTCTTAATCATGGCCTCACTTCAGAAAATCAAGGAAATTTTTGGGAGAATTTGCAGATGATATACAAGTAAATATACAGCAAATATTGTTTGGTAACAATTTTTCGCCTAAAGTCGTTTTTATTTTCCTTTTTGTGTGTTTTATGGTCAGTCTGTAAAAATGGCGTACTACGGGCGAAAGATCGTTCCCAGCAGCGATGTTGGAGTCCAAGATGCATCCAGACATCCTCCCTATGCTGTCCCTGAACCATTTCTGTGGTGTTTCCATCCTTTTCTGCCATTTTCCTATGGACCAGGAACCCTCCCCTCATCAGAGCAGGGGGTGCCTGGTGTAATGCTCGAGTCCTCCCATTGACTTCAATGGGGCTCGGGTGCTCGGCCGAGCACTCAAGCCTCAGGGGGTGCTCGGTCAGAGCACCCGAACACCCGAGCATTGGGGTGCTCGCTCATCACTAGTCAGCTCACCAGCGGGCCTTCTCATATAATGTTTTATTGGGTCAGCTCTCTAGCGGGCCCTCTCATATAATGTTTTATAGCGTGTGCTCACTAGCAGGCCTTCGCATATAATGTTTAGGATGGTCAGCTCCGCAGCAGACCCTCACCCATAATGTTTTAGATGGTCGGCTCAGCAGCAGACCCTCATTCCTAATGTTTTAGATGGTCAGCTTAGCGGCATGCCCTCGCCCCTAATGTTTTAGAGGGTCACCAGCAGGCCATTAATCCTAATTTTTCAAGGGTGTGTATGATGCCCTCCTTTATGTGTAATAAAGGGTGTATTGGAGTGACATTTCAGTCTAATTTTTGGCAGCCCTTTCACTTAGTGCATAGGCTTTAAGAGTGTTGGACCACTACCTGAACTATTGTACCACAATGTGAATGAGGCCCTCCATTTTGTGATATACAGGTTGTATCGGAGTGCCTCAGGTCCTCCCATTGAATTAAATAGGGCTGGGGTGTTCGACAGAGCAGAAGGTAGTTCTTGGCTTCATCCACTAAGTCACTTCGTCACTTTTACTCAATGGATCAGACCCCACTGTTTCGACTATAAATTTTGGACTTAACAAGGGCAAACGGACATGTTGTAAAACCTGTGGTAGCTGCGGCCTCCGTTCCTGAATGCTGTACCTTACCCGGGCCATAACCACGTTGAATACCTGCTTTACGCTGCGCACGTTTCCCTCTTAATCATGGCCCCAGTTCCGAAAAATCGATGAAATTTTTTGCAGAATTTGCAGATGATATACAAGTAAATATACAGCAAATACTGTTTGGTAACAATTTTTCGCCTAAAATCGTTTTTATCTTCCTTTTTGTGTGTTTTACGGTCAGTCTGTAAAAATGGCGTACTACGGGCGAAACATCGTTCCCAGCAGCGACGTTGGAGTCCAAGATGCATCCAGACATCCTCCCTATGCTGTCCCTGAACCATTTCTGTGGTGTTTCCATCATTTTCTGACCTTTTCCTATGAACCAGGCACCCTCCCCTCATCAGAGAAGGGGGTGCCTGGTGTAATGCTCGAGTCCTCCCATTGACTTCAATGGGGCTCGGGTGCTCGGCCGAGCACTAGAGCCTCCGTGGGAGCTCGGCCAGAGCACCTGAACACCCGAGCATCGGGGTGCTCGATCATCACTATTCCTCACTCCTCTCTTATGTACCCCTGGGTCTACTGCTCTTCTTCTTGCCATCCATCTTTTCTTCTGGCTCTCCTCTCCTTCTCTCACTCCTCTCCCCTTCCCCCCTTTTTTCACCTCCTTCCCTTTGTTTTCTCTCTCTCTCCATCTTTCCTTTTCTCTCTTTCTTTCTCTCTCTCTCCTATTTTCTTTTCTCCTCTTTATTCACTTATTGATTGACGGTGTTCCCAAATTAAGGTTATACATTTGATTTCTGATCACTCCTATTTGTACCTGTCTGTATGATTTGTGGAACCTGTACTCTTTTTATTGTCTTTATACAAATCTTCAATAAAGCTATTTTGAAATTGAAAAAAAAATCCCATAATTATAGTATGCCCAAGCTGGGCAGCTTTCCTCATTTGCAATAACAGTTGGGCCTCAACGTTGTCATCAATATTTGGCTTTAAGCTGAAGATGTTATTAATGACTTTGGCTGTATGTTTGAGGTCGTTCTCATGCTGCAGAATAAATTTGGTGCCAATCATATGCCTCCCAGATGGTATTGCACGATGGATAAGTATCAGCCTGTACTTCTCAGCATTGAAGATACTATTAATTCTGACCAAATGAAGAAATGAAGCCCCAGGCTTGAAAGGAACATCCACTATGCTTCACTGTTGCATGCAGACACTCATTATTGTACTGCTTTCAAGACCTTCAGTGAAAAACTTCTTTCTGCTAAATATTTCAGTTTTTGACACATCAGTCTAGAGCACCTGCTGCCATTTTTCTGCACCCAGGTCCCTGTGTTTTTGTGCATAGTTGAGTTGCTTGCCCTTGTTTCCATGTGGGATATATGGATTTTTGGCCACAAGTCTTATTTGCTGCACTAAGTTCACTTAGTCAATTACTGAGCCTATGGTTCTCAGTGTTTCCCATTTCTTCATTCTTCTTCAAAAGAGCTTGAACAGCACATCTGGAAACCCCTGTCTGCCTTGAACTTTCTGCCTGGGAGCGACCTTGCTGATGCAGTATAACTACCTTGTGTCTTGTTGCTGTGCTCAGTCTTTCCATGGTGTATGACTTTTGACATTAAACTGTCTTCACAACCTCAACTTGTTAGCTGAGTTTGGCTGTTCCTCCCCCAGTTTTATTTCTCCTACACAGCTTTCTGTTTCAGTTAATGATTGTGTTTCAACCTACATATTAAATTGATGATCATTAGCACCTGTTTGGAATAATTGTTTAATCATACACCAGACCATATGCCTACAAAATGATGCTGTTATGAAGGCAAAGGGTGGTCACACCAAATATTGATTTTATATTTTTCTTCTGTTTATTCACTATGCATTTTGTTAATTGATGAACATAAACTATTAACATGTCTATTTTGAAATCATTCTTACTTTACAGCATTTCACACCTGTCTAAATTACTATATATATATATATATATATATATATGGCCAAGGGTGTGTAACAAACTAACAAACCAAGTATTATACACCCAAATCCCATAGTGTAATTTGTGTATTCTCTGAGTCTATCTTTACTTCTCCTCTGTCTCTTCATCTGTCTCCTGTACCAGTCTATCATCTTCTGTCTATTTTAGTCTGAAGATGGTGGGAAATGAAATAGAGAGTCAGTTATTGCCAATTCCTGTTTTAGTCTGTGTATTTAGAACTTCAGGTCTTCTACTAACAGACTGGGGCATCTGTGACTTTGTGCTACTCTATTTGATACGCACACAGATTAATTTACTATGCAAAGGCTAGGCAAGACTGAAGAAACACTCATAAGTCTCTCACCTGTGAATGCTAGCTGGAACAGTCCTGGAGAATCATCCACTGTGGTCAGAACATGCCCCAGGTTGAGCCAGGGGAGTGCACCTTAAAAGTGGTGGAAGATTCAGCCTTTGACTTTCAGCTAACCTTATAGCCATGTCATCATCCTTCCTCTCGACTTCATCTGTATGTGACCAAGAGAAGGATGCTTGAGGAAAATATTCTAAATTTGCATCATCATCATCATAAGTCATCATTAGGTGATCCACAGCAGCATCACCTGACAGTTCTTGCTCACTACTACCCTAATATTCCTCTAAGCTTTTAGAGGTCTCAAACAATTTATTTTTACTTTTACTGTAACAAAGTTCACTACTACTTTGAGGACAGATGTTTTGGTGCTTGTTTGTCTCACTCTCTGACGCAGTAGGCGGTTCAGCTGCTACACCTTCCTCTGTTATGCTATTACGCTATCATCATCAACAATTGAATGTGACTTGTTGTCATCTTCAGTGTTATTCTTTTACGGTTCTTTATTTCTACTGGCACTGGTGGTGCTGGAAGTTTTGATAGGACCTTGACAAACTGCATCCTACCTTGTAGGAGAGAGATCATCATCACTGATTGCACAAACTGCAGCAAACATTGCTGCAGTCACTTTTTGAACCACTGTTTTACTCTCACATCCCTGCACTGCTCCAGCCTTCCCCCTCCCCCTGCCCCTTGTGCTTTTGCTGGACATTACTCAACTATTGTGTTTTTACTCTACACAAAACAACTGATGGAGTGTGATCTCTTGCCTAAGCCCAGTCAGCTGTCTTTCACTGTCACCTAATATGTTTAGTTCTTTATTTCTTTATTCTTTTTTATTTACTTTTTTTTATTTTTATTTTTTGTATATTTTTTAAGTTGCCCACTCTGTCTTATCACTGTCACAGTCTGTCCAAAAAAAAAAATTATAACTGAAAAAAAATCAGCAACTTCTTTCCACAGACTTCCCCACCCAGCACAGAGACAATAACAGGAAGATCCGCAAGCAAATAGGTCCCCAGCTGCCTGTGTCTTGCCAGTCAGTCACGTGGAATTTTGGGGTATTTGCGGTCCATCTCCTTCCTCCCCTTTTCTCCCCAGAGTGCCCTACTGACTCTCATAATAGAGAGAACAAATGTCCTATCTAAAAGATTCCCTAAACTAATCTTCAATCCCCCTATCTTCTCTAGCTAAAATAATGTGCAGCTCATTCCTCTCACAAACACAGAATGACTGCTGTGAGAGCCTGACACCCTTTTATATGGCTGTAGAAAACTTTAGTGTGGTGGAGAAACATTTTTCTTCCCATTGATTTTAATGCACAATGCGCTAGGCTGAAAAAGCAGAAAATCTGCACTTTTCCTGGGAAATTTTTCGCCAAGCGGAAAGTGACATTTTTCGCCGATTTCAGTTTGAGGCGAACATTTTTGCCCATCCCTAATCAGGACCAAGGACCAAATAAGTTAAGGGTTTTAGACTTGGAAAAAATGGGCAGATTATAGATGTCAAATAGTTCTTATCTGCTGTCAAATTCTACGTCTCCATCAGGACAGCGAGCTGGCAATAGTGATGGTTAGGAAACGGGCTGACTCAGGACCCAAGACTGGAGACAACAGGACAAGGTGCTGATGCTGAAGAAAGCTACTGTACCTGCTAACTGGGCTTCAACAATAGGTCCATGAAATAGGTCCAGTGGGTGTGTCTAAATTATTGCAGGTAGGTACATTTTCTGAGAAACAGGGATTTTTTTGGTATTGATATCTGCAGTTGAGGACAGGTAAATTCAGGCTTGTACAGGCAAGATATCTTAATATTCCAGGCATAGAGCCAAGATTTAGAATATTTGTAATTTGGGTGTATAGTTTTTTTACTGTAGGAAAGCAGATCCTAGGAAATCAAGAATGCATTTATGTCAACTCCACCCTCTATGTACACAGTCAGGTATGCTTTTTTTATCTACTTTATCTATTATATCTGTAGTTGCCTATATATAATAACCTCCCGTGAGATGCCAAAAAGTATATAGTTATACTGGAACCCATTGGAACCCAGGTGTTTACATGGGTGCTTTAAGTGCAGTATTGATATCTGCGCTAAAGTCGCCTATGTGAACATAGCCTTATAGAAATAACTTTAAACAAGAAAATATAGACACTGCAAAAATAGGTATACAACTAACTGCTGCATGAAGGAAACTTACTTAAGTATGTTAAACGTTAAACATTAAAAGTTGCATTCGTAGGGTAGCGTTACCCTTACTATAAGGGTTTAAACCCACGACTGGGATCATTTCCTATTTTAGATGAGAATGTTTTGTGCCACTTTATATTAAAGCATTTTACAAGATTGCTGAAAAAATGTTGGTGTTATCCAAAACGACTGTCATCATAAACGTACAGGAATGCATGCCAGTAGCTTTATATTCATATCATTCCAATGATTAGAGCAGAAATGTAACCCCTTGTATACTAGGGAAGTTTTTAGCTGTTTGAGCAGTCTTTGCATTTCTGTATGATTCCCCTCTTTGCTGTTTGTGTTATCTCTAGCATTGCAGTGAATTGAACATTTCCTATTGGATTCTCATGGACTCCTCATAAGCATACAATAAAAATGCCACAATATTTTCTTGACATTCCCATGATTAGAGTACAAACTTAAAGGGATAGTAATACTTCGTTTTAACTTTATTTTATTTTGTAGGCATTAAAAAAACATGAAGAATGATATAAGTCTTATCTCTCAAACCATTATGGTTTAAGAGATATTCACAAGCAAAGTGTCCCTCTCCCGCCCCTTTTACTGATGTAACACTTTTCAGCCAGGGCAGAAGGGAGCTGCCCAGGTAGACTGCAGAGAGGGACAATCTTCAATTAAGATAAGAGAAAAACCTGAAAAGCTTGTCAAGGGGGGAAGGGATTTCATTGTTTTCATAGGAATAAGAGTGTCCCCTTCTGTTATCTGTCCGGTCTATGGACTGCATTCCACATCTGAGAAGAGATTGTTTACAGTAGGTAAAAGGGGCGGGAGGGGGAAACTTTGCTTGTGAATATCTCATAAACCATAAAGGTTTGAGAGATAAGACTTATATCATTATTCATGTTTTTTTAATGCCTACAACATAAAATTAAGTTAAAACGAAGTATTACTATCCCTTTAACCCCTTGGATGCTAGAGATTTCTCCAAAACATTGCAAAGAATTCTTCCATTACATTGTCTGGAGAGATTGTACCCAGTCTGTGACCTCCTATAGACCTCTGCCAAACCCCATCTTTTTTTCCCATTCCATGGCTTAGATTCCATCATGCATTGCAGAGTCACCATCACTAAATTATCATGATACAAACATAAATGGGCCGTATGTTCAAAAGAAAAGTGGAGGAGTTCTAGGGCAAACCATTTGCACTATAGGAGAGAACTAGAAATTCCAAAAATTCAATTGATTTAAATGGGGATTTTAATTCATTTAAAGTTAGAGAGGTCTCCAACACTTTGTTAAGCAATTTGTTGAATACCTCTTCATTAGTGATGAGCGAGCATGCTCGGCCGAAGCTCGGTTCGGCTCGAGCATCGCTCTGCTCGGCACATGGCGGTACTCGTACGAGTACCGCATGTGCTCTCCCGCCATGTTCGGGTCTCCTCCCCGCACGTTTCGCGGCTGCTGCGCAGCCAATGAACGTGCGGGGAGGCTCTGACATCAGTGTAATGCCAGCAGCCATGTTGGCTGCTGGCATTACACTGATTGGCTGGCCAGAACCCGTGATCGGGTGCTGTATAGCACCCGACGCGCGAGTTCGGCTCATTCTTAGCCAGGGAGAGATGCGATCAGGCAGGGAAAGTCAGTGTAGGGAGAATAAAATTGTTGGAACTCTTTCAAGACCCAAAAGTCCTTTTTAGGACTGTTGTGTGTGGGGGCAGCATTTATATTTTGTTTGGGGGGGCACAATTTCCTTTTTTTTTGTGGGGGGGATATTATTAAGGTGACATATAATACTAGATGCACAGGAAGTCAGTGTAGGGAGAATAAAATTGTTGAAACTCTTTCAAGACCCAAAAGTCCTTTTTAGGACTGTTGTGTGTGGGGGCAGCATTTAATTTTTTTGGGGGGTGGCAGAATTTCATTTTTTGTGGGGGGGGACATGTTCTAAGTTGACATTGTACTAGGTGCACAGGGACAAATATTTCACAGTGCAGTGACAAGCTGACATATTCTGTTAGGTGCACAGGGCCAATGATTTTACAACGCAGCGACAAAAAGGGCCATTTTAAACGTGTGCCTAGCCATAGATTATTGTCACATTCTGTTTAGTGTGCAAATTCACAAATTAACGTCACATATTCCGTTCACTGTGCCTAGCCGCAGATTAGCGTCACATTCTGTTTCGTGTGCCTAGCCGCAGATTAGCGTCACATTCTGTTTCGTGTGCCTAGCTGCAGATTAGCGTCACATATTGTTTAGTGTGCCTAGCCGCAGATTAACGTCACATATTGTTTAGTGTGCCTAGCCGCAGATTAGCGTCACATATTGTTTAGTGTGCAAATTCACAAATTAATGTCACATATTGTTTAGTGTGCAAATTCACAAATTAACGTCACATATTCCGTTCACTGTGCCTAGCCGCAGATTAGCGTCACATTCTGTTTCGTGTGCCTAGCCGCAGATTAGCGTCACATTCTGTTTCGTGTGCCTAGCCGCAGATTAGCGTCACATATTGTTTAGAGTGCCTAGCCGCAGATTAACGTCACATATTGTTTAGTGTGCCTAGCCGCAGATTAGCGTCACATATTGTTTAGTGTGCAAATTCACAAATTAACGTCACATATTGTTTAGTGTGCAAATTCACAAATTAACGTCACATATTCCGTTCACTGTGCCTAGCCGCAGATTAGCGTCACATTCTGTTTCGTGTGCCTAGCCGCAGATTAGCGTCACATTCTGTTTCGTGTGCCTAGCCGCAGATTAGCGTCACATATTGTTTGGTGTGCCTAGCCGCAGATTAACGTCACATATTGTTTAGTGTGCCTAGCCGCAGATTAGCGTCACATATTGTTTAGTGTGCAAATTCACAAATTAACGTCACATATTGTTTAGTGTGCAAATTCACAAATTAACGTCACATATTCCGTTCACTGTGCCTAGCCGCAGATTAGCGTCACATTCTGTTTCGTGTGCCTAGCCGCAGATTAGTGTCACATTCTGTTTCGTGTGCCTAGCCGCAGATTTGCGTCACATATTGTTTAGTGTGCCTAGCCGCAGATTAACGTCACGTATTGTTTAGTGTGCCTAGCCGCAGATTAGCGTCACATATTGTTTAGTGTGCAAATTCACAAATTAACATCACATATTGTTTAGTGTGCAAATTCACAAATTAACGTCACATATTCCGTTCACTGTGCCTAGCCGCAGATTAGCGTCACATTCTGTTTCGTGTGCCTAGCCGCAAATTAGCGTCACATTCTGTTTCGTGTGCCTAGCCGCAGATTAGCGTCACATATTGTTTAGTGTGCCTAGCCGCAGATTAACGTCACATATTGTTTAGTGTGCCTAGCCGCAGATTAGCGTCACATATTGTTTAGTGTGCAAATTCACAAATTAACGTCACATATTGTTTAGTGTGCAAATTCACAAATTAACGTCACATATTCCTTTCACTGTGCCTAGCCGCAGATTAGCGTCACATTCTGTTTCGTGTGCCTAGCCGCAGATTAGCGTCACATTCTGTTTCGTGTGCCTAGCCGCAGATTAGCGTCACATATTGTTTAGTGTGCCTAGCCGCAGATTAACGTCACATATTGTTTAGTGTGCCTAGCCGCAGATTAGCGTCACATATTGTTTAGTGTGCAAATTCACAAATTAACGTCACATATTGTTTAGTGTGCAAATTCACAAATTAACGTCACATATTCCGTTCACTGTGCCTAGCCGCAGATTAGCGTCACATTCTGTTTCGTGTGCCTAGCCGCAGATTAGCGTCACATATTGTTTAGTGTGCCTAGCCGCAGATTAGCGTCACATTCTGTTTCGTGTGCCTAGCCGCAGATTACCGGCATATATTCCGTTTAATATGAAGAAGGCGGGTAAAAAGGGACGGGGAAGTGGACGTGATCCTGATAGTTCAAGTAAATATACAGCAAATACTGTTTGGTAACAATTTTTCGCCTAAAATCGTTTTTATCTTCCTTTTTGTGTGTTTTACGGTCAGTCTGTAAAAATGGCGTACTACGGGCGAAACATCGTTCCCAGCAGCGACCTTGGAGTCCAAGATGCATCCAGACATCCTCCCTATGCTGTCCCTGAACCATTTCTGTGGTGTTTCCATCATTTTCTGACCTTTTCCTATGAACCAGGCACCCTCCCCTCATCAGAGCAGGGGGTGCCTGGTGTAATGCTCGAGTCCTCCCATTGACTTCAATGGGGCTCGGGTGCTCGGCCGAGCACTCGAGCCTCCGGGGGCGCTCGGCCAGAGCACCCGAACACCCGAGCATCGGGGTGCTCGATCATCACTACTCTTCATCATTCAAGCAGTTAAAATCTCCATTTAAATCAATGGGAATTTTTAGTTCTTCATATAGTGCAAATAGCTTGATGCAGAACTTCTAAACTTTTTTGGGAACATCCGGCCCATAGTTTATAAGTTATTTTCTGTGGTTAGGATATATTTGTTTATTACATCACTTTGTTTGCTCTGCAGACTACTACAGAAGATTTTTATTATTCAATAAGAACTCCTATACAGGCTATATACACAAACAAACACTCGTACTATGACTGTTTTCATATCATGCCCTAGGCTCCGACATATTTGTGGAGATCTGTCTTGCATCCATTCGGGCACTTCTGCATTCTGCCGCACAATGCCGCAGGGCTTCCCAGCTGCCCCAAGGAGTGTGTTCATGCTTCCCTTTGTAGCTGTATTTCTGTGGGCTAACTTTATGGCAAACTCTGTTTACAAGGCTACTGAGGTTGCAACCTCAGTAGCATTGTAAATGGAGCCTGCTGTAACGTTAGCCCACAAAAATACAGCTATGAAGTGAAGCATGAACGTGCTCCCTGGGTCAGCTGGGAGGGAGGTGGGAAGTCCTGAGACATCATGCGGCACATACAGGGTGCCGCAGAACGCTGAAGTGCCTGATTTGAAGACTTTACATCTCCACTCATAGGTAAAATTAACCCAGAGCTAATCTTGTTTTATTGATTAAAACCCATGGTCGATTTTTTTTAAGTGAATGTTTCCCTTTAAAACAGCCCTTCTGGCCTTTTATCAAACTACAGGATTTGTGTATTACTTTTCATTTGACAAGTTTTTTTTAACCTCTTCAGCATTGCAAGAATAAGTAATATCCAATTGGAATCTCATGCATCGTTCTGACTCCCGTTGGAAGGTATCATTAATCACAGTCCACCTGCAGGGTCTTTTAGCTTTCCGGCACAACATTCATGACACAAAATTAATGTTTCATGGTATCTGTATCATCTTCAGGGTATGTGACTTGTCCAATACAGGAAATGAGTCTATCTGATATTGTAAATAACCCCGTTTCACCTTTTTCTGTACAACCCAAGAAACAATAGGTTCACTACAGATAACTGCATTATATACAGACCCCCTGATGATATTAGGATTAAACAGAAAATCCTTAAAGCTAAAATATGTGAGAAGCACAAGCTGAGGTGGATATTGAATATTAAAGAACAATAAAAAATCATCCCCACGTGTGAGTGCATTACATAACCCAAGAGTGTATATTTTGTGAGGGATAGGACTAGAATGCAGTTCTTATTATGCAAGAGGTAATCTGGTCTGAAATATTTGTGTTATTATGCATAGATCTTCCTATAATAATTGTCAATTATAAAAATGTATTTTCCTTTTTGCACCATGCTGAATTTCAAGCACAAACGAATGAGAATTAAACCATGTAACCCTAAGTGATACGTGATATAAGAGCAAAAGTTTTAAGCAGGTGCAAAAAAAATGCTGTAAAGTAAGAATGCTTTAAAAACAGACATGTTAATAGTTTATTTTTATGTATTAACAAAAATGTAAAGTGAGTGAACAGAAGAAAAATCTAGATCAAATCAATATTTGGTGTGACCAACATTTGCCTTCAACAGAGCATCAATTCTTGTAGATACAATTGCACACAGTTTTTTTTAAGGAACTCAGCAGGTAGGTGGTTCCAAGCATCTTGGAGAACTAACCACAGTTATTCTTTGGATTTAGGCAGCCTCCTTTGCTTCTCTCTCTCTTCATGTAATCCCAGACAGACTCGATGATGTTGAGATCAGGGCCCTGTGGGGGCCATGCCATCACTTCCAGGACTCCTTGTTCTTCTTTATGCTGAAGATAGTTCTTAATGGCTTTGGCTGTATGTTTGAGGTCATTGTCATGCTGCAGAATAAATATGGGGCCACTCAGATGCCTCCCTGATGGTATTGCATGATGGATAAGTATCTGCCTGTACTTCTCAGCATTGAGAAGACTATTAATTCTGACCAAATCCTCAACTCCATTTGTAGAAATGCAGCCCCAACTTGCAAAGAACCTCCACCATGCTTCACTGTTCCCTGCAGACACTCATTCTTGTACCGCTCATCAGCCCTTTGGCAAAAAGAACTGCCTTCTGCTACAACCAAATATTTAAAATTGTGACTCATCAGTCTAGAGCATATGCTGCCATTTTTCTGCACCTCAGTTCCTGTGTTTTCGTGCATAGTTGAGTTGCTTGGCCTTGTTTCCATGAAGACCACTTTTGACTAGACTTTTCCAGACGGTAAATGGGTGTACCAGAATCCTGTAAAACTGTAGCATTTTCTAGTGTATTCATTAGCAACTCCTGTCTCAAGGAAAATTACACCCCACTGGTAAGAGTTGACATGCCATGTGGAGTTCCATCAGCACAAAACTACCCTTACCCAAAAACTGTTATTTTTGTCATATCATTTTACAAAGAAAACAACCCACTGCATCAAATGAGGGAACATATTCCTTTCTGCACATAGGCTAGCACTACAGGAAAATATATATTTATTTACAGTTCCACCACTTCAAAGGTATTTGTCATCTATGTCAAGGATGTCAGAGACATTGCCATGATGGGGAGGAAATGGTTACATTTTCTTGAAAAGCCAAATTCTCTGAAAGTCTGTTTTAGAGGTATGTGATGATCTCATGTTAAGACAATGACCCTTTGCTCCAAAGTAGGGGGTGAAAATAACTGAATGTAATATTTATGGGGATATATGACTCTGTGCTAGACACCAAGCCTAAAGGAAGATATAGTCCCATGTGGGAAAGTTTAGTAGGGTGACATATTTATGTCAAGTCCAATGACCTGGTGGCCATTCTTATCTGATGATATGAGACAGATCCATGTGTCATATGTAAAATTTTAACATGGAATAAGAGCTCTATCTTGAGAGCACATGGCGTTATTACTAGTGTTTCTAAAATTTTCTTAGGCAAATTAGGAATTAAGAGTATCCAATCAGATAATACTGATGATGTCACTGCATATTGAAATGGATCTGTATCCAATCAGTGAAGATTCTGATAAGGGTAATTTTACATTATAAATATGTAAGTTTTGAGAGAGAAGGGGCTTTTTCATCTTGGTTTCCTGGTTCTTAAATTCCTGTTCTGTTTTCCTGAAGTGTACCTGGCTGGCTGTTAAAGAGATACTAATAAACACTTATTGGACTGGTAACTATATCTTTCCTTATTTTAATTCTGCAAAATTCATAATCAGATATGTATTTCTTCTATATTTGAAGAAACATAATTTTTCTTATAATTTGTCTTAATCGGACTGGCCACCCAATTGTGACCAATTATAATAAGCTATATTGGCTGTAGTAATTCTGAATTAAGCAGAATACATTAATTATTTGGTAAATTGTTATAGTTTGCCAGATAAATGTAAATAGTTGATAGCAGTGAGGTTTATTATCCTTGTTTATAAATTAGTTAACATAATCCTTGATATTTCTAGAATATATTGTTTTTCTAGAAAGGTTATTATAGCTAATATTTGATCTGGCGGAATCTTTGAATTTGTTTATTAACCCTTCAACTGCTAGTTGTCTATTTATTTTGAGGTGTTTCTTTGGATTTTTTTGTGTATGTTTGTGGGTCTAAACTTTTGTACAGTGAGACGTTTATTTAAACCTCACATTAGACAAAAGAAGTTGCCATCTTGGGCATGACATCCTATAACACTATGTGGATTAACCCTTAATGTACCCTACAGGTTTTACATAGGATTGCTATGGTCATGTTTATGATATATGTTGCATGAAGTTTGGTATACTGTCTAGACATATATTATTCGATTGATTCTGAGTATATTCTTGGTATAATCTATTATTGGCTATATTAAATGCAATTTATATGTTTTATTCAGAAGGTATGCAATATTGGAAATCGGTAGATAATTAAATTATAGTGATTTAAGCCTGGAATTTTATTCCAGCTAGTTTCTCTAAATTTGGTTATTATATATGGTATAAGGAAATTGTCAGAGGACCTGGCTTAATATTAATGCTGACTCACCTGACAACATACCTTAAACCTCAATTAGCATAGTTTATACAGTTTCTGGGGCAGTTGTATTCATATATGCTGCTGCCACCTGTATTTTAATTAATTGTAAGGATCAACTATCCTTTTCTATGCTGCTGGGTTAAATTATTGTAATTTAATATCTCTGAATATGTGTGGTTAACCCTTAAATTGCTGGTAATCCTAATGGTGATAATTGTGGTTTGAGGTACTGTATCTATTGAAATTGGTATTCACTAATTTATGTCATTGTTGCTTACACTTTTCATATGTAGTATTTACTTAAATAAATTATATATATTTTTGCACAAATATGCGTAATTGATTATTTAATCAATTCTTTACTGTGAAGTAGCGTGTCAATACCTAGTATTGTATAAAGTTCTCAAAATTGTATTATTATTTATCTATTTATGTGAAGATATCCAACCTAATTGGTTCTCTTGTTTAACCCTTTCTTGGATACCTTCGACAAGGAAATGGTACCATATTAGTATGGTTCGACATTCTGTAGGGGGTGCCAAGTGCTCCAAACTATACCTTTTACTATTACTTTATTTTATAAAGCTTCATACCTGCACTAAAATTGCCATCACCATTTCAAATGTAGAGAAAAGATAGACAAGCTGTACAATTTTGGAAAAAAGACAACCCACTGCATTAAATGAGTGATCACTTGTCTAATTTCTAGCATTAGCCTGGTGTACATAATGTAAAATCTCAGCTATAATACGCACCTGTGTATAATACGCAGGTGTAAATCATACCCAAGATTTTTGGGGAAAACAAGAGTGCCTATGTATAATAGGTATTCTTGTTTTCCCTATCTACCACGTTGGTTTTGTTGCTGATTCCCTCCCCCCACCCAGCACAATCCGTTTCCCGCTTGCCTGCCCTGCTTCCACTCACCCCCTCCAGAGTCAGTTGTGATCTCTGCCCTGTGAGGACCTTTTCTATTAAGCCAATGGTAATACATCAAGGTCCTCACAGGGCAATGCAGTACATCCAATGCAACTCTGCGCATCACAGTCGACTCTGGAGGGGGTGAGTAGAAGCAGGGCAGGCAAGCTGGGCATGGATTGCACTCGGGAGAAATAAATATATGGGAATTTTTTACTGAAGTGTAATACACCCCCCTACATTCATAAAAGGTGAAGAGGAAGAAAATTGTGTGTATTATACACAAGATTTTATGGTAAATGTTTCCTGAAGTTAACAAAATGCATTTTGTGCATTTTTACCCATTCAAAGGCATTGACATCTTTGAAAACGAAGGAGTTCCTTACTATATTCATTAGAGGTTCTTCGTCCAAGATAAATGACTCCCCAATGATAAGAGCTTGCATACCATAGGAGGTATCACGAGCACACAAAATCTTTAGGGTTTTTTTTACATTCTTGAAAGATGACCTGCCTTTACTAAAACGGCTGTAACAACTACAAATGTGAAGGAAAGGTAGACAAGTTATAACATGTTATAATATGTTATAAAGAAGACAACCCTCTGCATTAAATGAGGGGTCATATACCATTCTACTCGTAGCCCAACATGCACAAATGTTTCCAGAAAATGGCATAATGGAAAAATACATATTTTATTACACTTCCACCACTTCAAAGATACTACAATATTTGAAAACTATGGAATATCCTATTGTATGCAGCCAGTATTGCAAGCCCAATAAAAATGGAACCTCACTGGTGAGGGTTGACACACTGTATGAATGTGTCAGGAGCATTAATCTATACCTATTGGTTTTCTTTTTAAAGTTGTCCACCTGTACAAAAGCTTAACTTTGTGAGCGTCAGAAGGGTATGCAACTCATTGCTTTACAATGCATTGCTTATCCCTCTGGCACTCAAAGGGTTAAATGTATATGTATATGTTTATATCAGTTGGTCATGTGATCATGTGGTATTAACCCCTTCATGCCTATTCTTGTTTGAAAATTGTACTCCTGTCATGAAAGAAGCTGGGAGGTTGAAAAAGGGTCTCTAAATAAGCCAACCCTGCTCCTTACAAACATTATATATCAATGTATCTCTGACCACGTGATCATCTGGTATTAACCATGTCATGCCTAGCCTTGGCTGATATAGCCTGAACCCCCTCCAGCTCCTAGTCACACATATATATATGTGTTATGAAGCCACATTAAGGGAATGGATCATAATCTGCCATGCTGGTCCAATGAGGCTTGGCAGATTTTGGATCAGCTTAGTCTAGTGTCTTTGATATGCCCACCATGGGTGGCCTTGCTAGAAGTATATTCTCCTGATGGCATAGTTCTTGGCACATGGAAACACTACTGCCATGATAAGGCATCAATCCTTGGGAGTGTGTGCAAGACCTTCCATGCACAGACATTTTAAACCAATATGAAAAAGTAATTGAGACTATCGTAGATGCTGCCCATGTCCTTGAACCTAATTTGAAGCAAGAAAAATACAACCAGAATATCAAAAGAAACAGTTGCCATGATGAAAAAGTAAAAGGGCAATATTGTAAACAGGGTAGAATATGTAGAAATATGCAAGACCATAAGGAAAAGCATAAAAGAAGAAATGTGCAAGTTCAATGTTGAGCTCATCAAAGGGATACTGGAAAAAAAATCAAAGACTACGGAAAGCCAAACAAAAGATGCCCACACATTGGAGCCAAGTGCTTGTATTAAAGCTTAACGATGATACAACAGCAAAAACTCAACAAAATATACTAAAACAGTGGAGAAATTTTATTCAAAACATGATAAGGATGAAGGACTACACCTGCATGCAGTACCAGAGGCAGGATATGTGCCAGTAGTTTTGGTAGAAGTACAAGCTGCAACAAAATCAATGAAAAATGGCAAAGTGCCTAGAATTGAAAACTCACTATTGTAATGATGAAATGTCAATGTCAACCCTTGTTCAGAGCCCTAGATAAACTGTTTTAATAATACCTGTAACTTGGAAAAAATACAGAAGTCATCCTACAATACAAAAAAGGTGATAAGATGGATCTAAAAAACTACCGACCACTAAGCCTATTGACAGTCATGTGCAAGGTTTTCACAAAGGTACTATCAAGAAGAATGGACACAATACTTGATGTGGCAACCAAAGAACAAGGAGGCTTCAGAAGTGTTTTCAGGACAGGCATACTGAATACAATCTTCCATGGCCTTCAATGATTACAAAAAGGCCTTTAATTCAGAGAAAGAGCAAGCAATAATCAATGTCCTTATCAACCAAGTAACAAACAGAGCTTACATCAATATTTTCCAATCAATATATGAAAATGCAACTGGAACAATACAGGTCAACAATGATAATATTTAGAACAACATAGAAAAGGGCGATTGACAAGGGGACACAATCTCCCCAAAACTACTTTCTGTCTGTTTAGAATAAATTTCTCCAAACTAAATTGGAACAAATAAAGATTTAAGATCAATGGAGATTACCAACATCACTTTCGTTTTGCAAACAATATCATACTCTTTGCCAGTAGTCTTGATGAACTGCAAGATAACACTGAAGAACTAACAGGAAAACAAAAAGTTTGGTCTGAAGATGAATATTAACCAAACACACATGATTAGCCCTTTGCAATGTATTCCATACCCTTCTGGCACTCAAAGGGTTAACAAATTTACCATACCAAGGAAAATCACAGTATATGTACAAGAACTAGAAGAAATGGACAAGTATGTTTACCTTTAAAAAGAAATGTCAACAGATAGAAACACAATGATGGAAATTAATTGATAAATAAAATTTGGGATGGCAAGCAGTTGGAAAACTAGTAGTACTGTCTTCAAGACAAATTTGCCACACTGCCTCAAGTTAAAAGTTTTTAACCAATGTATCTTCCCAGTTCTTACGTTTGGCTGTGACACATGATGTCAACCATCACTCTATTATCAGAGCACTTGCCTCTCGCCTTCCGGGTTCTTCTGATGCCCACATGGAGTGCTCAATGATGTCACTCAGCGGCGCCTATATCTGGGTGCTCAGTGAGAATATCGGCACAGTTTCACATGTTCCTTTACTGTGTATAACATCTAGTGTTTCTGCCTAGCATCTCTATTCTTTTATTGCCCAGTTGTAGTCAGATTGCATTGACTACTCTATTGCCTTCTGATTTTGCACATGTTCCAGTCTTGATTGTGTATGACCCCATTCCAGCCTTGACCTCTCTACTGCCTTCTAATTGTGTACCTGTTCCAGTCTTAACTGTGTATGACCTCAACTGTGTCTGACCATGCCAGTTCTCTGTGCTCTTTTCCTGTTGCTACCAGACTCCAGTCTATGCAGTTTTGTGTCTACCTCTTCTGGATATCCTACTAGATTTGAGCCAGTAAATTGAACAGGTTAGTCCTCCTCATTTCTTAGGGGCTTATTTATCCTTAATACTGCCCTTTATAGTGTTCTCTGGAGAGTGGTGCCATAGTACACTACATTCCTACCTACATACTCTAGTCAGCACACCCTATCCATCACTCTCCACTACAGGAGAGAAGGTGCTGCCTGTGATGGGTACATCCTGGGCTTACTTCTAGCTCCTCTGGGGTTTGTCATCTGACCTCACAGCCTTCAGCTTTATCCTAGCCCTAGCTACAGCACTGTCCCTTTGCAGACAACTTACGTTCTTCTAGCACCACTTCTGAACACTCCCTCTCCTGTAGGCATCTCTTGTGTACTGGTCGTGTTAGTGTAACACATGGACACTAAATACCAAAGTCATTCAAAATCTTAAGGTTACTCAGAGAAGTATGGAATATCCAAAATGCGTGTTTAGATTAAATCGCAAACAAATGCTTATGGCATAATTAAAGAGTAAAGAGCCTGAAATGGAAATGGACAGGTCACATAGCAAGAAGACCTGACAGTAGATGGACCAAACTCATTTTGGAGTGGATTCCACTTGATACTAAAGGCCCAAGAAGAAGAGCAAAGAGAAGATGGGTAGATGAAGTTACCATGTTTGTTAGTGCACAGTGGCAGCAGACAGCACAGGAGTTGTTGTAAACCTGCTGAGGAGGCATTCAATCTGAAGTGGATCAACAATATATGAAAATTCGCTAAAAAGTTTGTAACAATGCAGACATGTGCAGTAGAGACTGCTGCGCATGCTGCAGTCATGCGCAGTAGAGACTGCCCATGATGTGGCTGATACGGAGCGGGGCACTCCGATGTATCAGCCGTGGCGCAGGCAGTCTCTACTGTGCATGACTGCCCCGTGACCGGCTGGCAGTGTGGCCTGTGTGTATCAATAAACTGTCCTTAACCCCTTCATCTCACTCCTTGTTGGTAAGTGGGACTAATCTCCCTTATACCATTGGTACCACAGAGTTACTAGGAGGTGGGGGGAAGTCGAGATATGCGCTCCATTAGAGCTCCACTGTCCCCATGCACTAACTTGCAGCCTTTGTTAGGCTGCAATGTTGTTATCGCGTATACACACAAATACATCACTACACCCCTCTGGATCTTCCCAGAAGAGGGTCTGCTAAGGAAGATGGCTGTAGCATTCTTAGCAGCTAATTTTATCTCCTTGAATGCTATAGAGATCTCAATGCATTGCTTCACAATGTGTTGGAGACCTCAACAGCATTTAAATCAGTGGGACTTTGTATATGTCCCATTCACATACCTTCCAAGTATACCTGATTTGTAGGAACAGTCCCTGGCTTTGGCCTTTCATTAATGAATATTGCTGTCCCTGGTTTTGTCCCAAGTTTTGAAATTTTATTTGAAACCCATATTTTGTGTTCTCATTGAAAGGTTAATAGTTTATAAGCTTCTCTACATGATAATCTTGTTAACATATATAATTTCAGTATTTAGTTTTGGGTCTGTTCTGCTGTAGAAATGCAGTGCTATTGATGTTGTACAAGGTTTTCCTCTGGTGTCATGCTACACAGTACTATTGATCACTGGTGACATGCTGCAATATGACTTCCCAGGGAAGGATGTCCTTGGAAATATCTTTGCCAAGTATGCAAATGATACATTTGGTTGACCCTAGAATTACTCCAGTTCTTTTTATTTATATCAGCCTCATTAATTTTATCTACTGCTATTAATCAATTTACTTACTTATGTTTATATATTAATGTTGTGTTAACTCTTCTTGATAAGAAATATCAGGTAATTGAAAATATGGATCTTTTTGTGGACTATGTTGGCACTCAGTAAATACCCAATTATATTAATAGTGACGTGACTAATAACATGAACACTATAGACCATGGGTACAAGCAAAACTGAAGTCATTCTGGACCAAACAAATTGCAACATAAGGGAAGAATACAAAACTACACTCACATCTGCTGCCCTCCCCAGGACACACTTAAGACTGGACCATTGAGCTTGCAGTAACAGAGAAACAAATCCCTTGGAGCAAGCAATCTATAGAATACACCAACACTGAGTACAATACAGACTGAAAAGCTCTGCAGAGATTGACTGGCATATTAAGACAAACAATAAAGCATAAATTCAAGGGAAGACAAATAAACAAGGAGTACAGCTTGACATACTGTATTGCTTACACACATGCCAACATCTATAACAACAAGAGTGAAGAGGGATAGTTATACACTGAGGTGTGATGGGTGCTGCACCTGCTGCTGTGTGCTTTAATCTTTAATTGCAAGCTGGTATTGATTTTTAAGTTAAAACAGATCTATCTTAGGGAGAGAAAGATCATTTTTAAAACTAACTAGCTAGTAGTACAGTGGCTGCTTGTGGTTTTAGGGATTGTGAGTAGGGATGGGGTAAATTTTTCACCTCAAACCAAAATCAGTGAATAATGGCACTTTCCACTTAGAGAATAATTTCCATCGAAAAGTGCTTTTTTTCTGCTTTTTTCACTTAGCTCATTCCATTGAAATCAATGGGAATATTGCATTTAATCACAACACACAGCAAATTTGTGTTTATTTCCCAAAGGCATAGTATAAAAGGGATATGAAGGTGCCTGTGTCGGTAGAGTGTTAGGAAAGAATCAGTTGAACGGATCATTTTTTTGGGGGGTTGCTTACTGGGGGGACAGTTAATAAAAAATAAAATCTAAATACAATTAAAAAAGCTCATAAAACATGGTATAAAAAGGGCCTGAGGAGGGTGTCTGTGTTGGTGGGTGGAGTCTGGGGAAAGAATCAGTTGAACAGGGAATTTGTTTGGGGCAGCTTTGTTGACTGGTATTGGTGGGATAGTTAACAGAAAAATAACTAAATTAAATTCAAAATAAGAGATGTGTACAAACCGTGACAGAGACAGGAGCCCCATGATGTAACCTGCAATTGTGGTAGACTGATACTTAACAGGAAAGAGTATTTTGTAGAGGAAAATTAGTAGGACTTAGACTTGTGTTAAGCCTAAGCATTGAGGAAACATTGATTTGTATGACTTAGACTTATCTGAGGCACAAGCCCTGAGGAAACATTGATTTATAGGACTTAGACTTGTTTGGCACAAGCCCAAGGAAACATTCATTGGTAGGACTTAGACTTGTTTGGCCCAAACCCTAAGGAAACATTGATTTGTAGGACTTAGGCTTCTTTGGCACAAACCCTAAGGAAATATTGATTTTTAGAACATTGGCTTGTTAGAAACAAGCCCCCCCAAATAGGGTTTTTTTGTTGTAGGCCTCTGTTTTTTGCTTTTCTTAAAGAACAAGTCCTGAGAAAAAAAATGCCCTCATGGCCTAGTGCCAACAGGTGATGTTGTGTTGGCCAGTAGCCACTGGCCATTGTCAAATGCCCCCCAAATAGGTTTTTTGTTGTAGGCCTCTGTTTTTTTTTTTTGTTTGTTTTTTGGTTTTTTTTAAGAACAAGCCCTGAGGAAAAAAATGCCCCAGTGTAACTGAGGAATTTGCAACTTCTGTTCTTGTCACTTCTGTTGAGTTGTTTAAACAGCAGGTTGATTTGTCAGCTCAAAGTAAATTAGATCAACAACAGCAGTGATATGGGTAATGATGATGGTGGCACTTGCCACTACTAGCTCCAGTGATGTGCCTGAGGCAGTAGCAGCACCACAACTAGCCACCATCACTTCAGGTATTTGTGGAGAAAAGAAGAAGTTGGCCAATAATGATTCTCCATCTGCCCCTCCTCCAAAATCATGGGTGTGTTGTTACTAGAATATAATTTTTTCTCTTGAGAGCAGGAACTGTGCCTCTCACATCAGCAATTGCAATGTGCACATTGTGTGTGGTAAATAAGGGAAGAACTGGGAACAATGGTACATCTACACTCACATCAAACACCTGGCACAAATCTATCCAAACACCATGACACTTAAGGTCCCCATTGTGAAATCCCCCCAACAGAAACCAAGTACTGCTGCTGTCACTATGCCCCTTGTCCACTCCCCACTAAGAACACATGACAACTTGCAGACAGTTTAATAGTTATGATGAACCCACCCTGCCACCAGCTTAGCATATTCTGCAGGGTGGAGTCTTCTTAGTTTCTGCTTTATGCCCTTGTTGCAATTATCCTCCACCACATTGCCATTTGTGGTCAGTGCACTAGACAGTTGGTGTGGGTGGATACGAACTGCCACATCCTGACATCTACAAACTGGCTATCACTTGGTGGGGGAGTTCACGATGAATGAGGCGGATTGGCAGAAGATGTAGTTACCCTAGAGCAAGAAGGTGATAGCCAGTCATCATTGAACTTTCAGCTCTGACTGGGTTTCTCTGTTCTTCCTCCTCTTTGATCTCTGCCTCACTTCTTGTTGCTTTTGGGGATAGTCAGAGGGTATAGCAACAGTGGTGCCTGATTTCTGTGGTGGGTGTTTGGTTTTAACATGTTTCACATAAATGTCATGGTGTCTGTGTTTCATGTGTGTTATCAGGGAGGCTGTGTCAAGGCGTGTTCCCTCCTTTCCTCTTTTCACTGACTTGATGCAAATTGTGCACAGCGCTCTCTCTTATGACTGCACTATGTCTGCCCAAAGAGAAAAACAGTCCCACACCCAGAACTTCAGGGGGAGGGGAAAGGTGGAGAACAATGTCCCCTTTCTTCTTCTGCTCCATATTCCCCTTCACTGGCTGGGGCAGAGGATTATGTTGCTGCTGTTGCTGCAACTGCCTCAGAATCAGCACTGCAACTAGGATCAGGAGTATTGCTTCTGCTGGCAAGTGGAACCTGTCCTAGTCTTGCATCACTTGTTGACCCCATTCCCACTGTGTCCACGGTGATCTGTGGCACACTAGCTTGTTCCTCAACATCCTGCTGCCCTTGCAACTCAGCAGTAGCAGGATTTAGAGCAGTTCCAAACTCTGCAAATTCCAAAAGCTCACTGCTGGTGGCGGTTGTGATGCCCATCCCCATCCCTGTCTCCCATTCCTTCTCGGTTTGTGCTAAAGAGGCCATTAATGTCTCTTCCACCCCAGCTTCTCCACCATCATCATCACCACCACCCCCAGTTCCCCCATGCTGTTGCTGCTGCTCAGTTACAGACAGAGGTGATGATAAATGTGACAGAGGCTTCCCTAATGTCGCACTTTCCATTGCTTGTTGACCTGAAGAAGGTAGACTGGCAGCACTAGCAACAGGCACCCACAAACTTTTAGCAGCTCCAACATTAAAGGAGTTAATAAAATGTTCAATTTGCAAGCATGTGCTTAATACGCTCTATTCTCCAATACAAATATACTAGTGTCAATATCCATGTGTGCCAGCCAAGAGGTTCTCTGTTACTCCAAATGATGCAAACAAACAAATGTATAGCTGCCCTTAAACATTTCCTTCAGTTACAATGTATCCAAACAAAAACAAGTTTCTTTATTGTATTCAAAACATATGCAACATTGAGTAGAAAAGTATCCAAAAATAAGTAATGTTTACAGACCATGAGACATCTTCATGAGCAAATGTGAGCTAACAGATCAACGTTTTTCACATATTACAACGCTTATTGACAGTCGCACTGCAGCCAATGAGAGAGGAGTGCTTTGACAGGATATTCCTCTCTCTCATGGGCTGCCTGTGCGTGTAATGTGGCACGGCACTGTTACGCATGTTGGTCTGGAGATGGGAGTGGAGCGGTGACCATGTGACGCTGGAAGCTGGCAGCAGGAGTGAGCGAACTAGAGCGGAGGCTAGGCGGAGGCCTGAATAATACCCCACACCCAGAGTCAGACGCCAGTAGCCCTCAGCCCAGAGTGCCCTCAGCAGCTCAGTGAACTCTGCTACTTTGAATGCTGGAGTAATAACAAAATATTGCTTTGCAATACGTCGGAATTTACTCTAGTGTGCAAGAGGTTAATATATGGAGTGTGACCTCCCCAGACAATTGAATCACTCTCTCCAAATGCTGCTGTCCTCACCCTCCATATAGTCCATTCTATGCGTCTCGATAATAAATGTGTCACTTCCAGGGAGAACAGAGGAATTGACTTATTATCAGTGAGAAGCATGAAACAGACTCTCCAGTAAGAGGTAATGAAAGAAGTCTGCGGAGAGCAAGAAACTGCAAAGGCCAAAGGTGATTCATTTTTGCACTGGGGAGGATGGGGATTCTGTTTGTGCAGGTAGGAGTCTCTTTGTAATGTCCTAGGGTTGTTAAAAACTGAAAAAAATGATTTTGCACTAACACTGGGGTCTGGGGCAGGCTGTTCAGAAATGTGGTTCTTCAGTTCACCAATATGATTTTTTTTTAATTTTTAACTACAGCTGAAGAGCCACAAGAGAACATATTCAATGTTATTGATTGGATTATAAGTAAAACTGTATATACCCCACACATACCCCCCATCCCACACACGCATTCTCATTGCTATTCCATACATTTGCACATACACACACTATCATGCACACACAGTGAGGCTGGAGTACTAAGAAAGGATATATAGCATATACTCAGTTACCAAACAGTTAACTTCTTTCCATCAGGAGTTGTGTTTGGATCCATCTTATTAATATTCTGATCACTTCTTTCCCTAATCGCATACAGCAAACTGCTGCTAAGTGGAATTTGCAAGGCAGAAAGCTTCACCGAGACCCACTAAATTATTACCCATAATATGAGAAGGTGGGAGTAAGGAGCAGACGATAGCTGGAGCTGATGGATTTTCAGAAATACCACCACAGATTGGCAATAGTAAAACATTGAAACAGTACAGAAAACCATAAGGGGCTGATGAAATATGAACTAGAGCAATTATGGGGCAAACCATTTGCATGATAGGGGAGAAAAAAATCCCCGGAATTCCCAGTTGAGTTAACTAAGTCTTTAAATCCTTAAATGTAAATGTAGTCTCTAAAATACTGGAGGTGTTTCCATTGACTTAAATGGGTGAGAAGTAACCCTTCCTAATAATAATCTCCTAATTACCTTACTATGGCCAGAAATCCTAATGGCCCCTATGAGTTTTTCTGCTTTGTCTTTGTTTAAAGGCATTTTCAGTCCATCCTGGATGTCATGTCCATGGAGGTGGACATCATAATGGTTGGTAGTTTTTACACTGTGTGTGCAAGTGGATTTTCACCTTAATTACATATGTAAAAACTGAGTTAAAACATGACTATATGGCATGTTATCAAAAAGACCAGCAAATTCACAGTTAAGGGGATAGTCACACTTTTTTCCGTATGCTAATATATGCTAATTGGTGTACCTGTGCTGTACAAGTGACTTCCATATGCTAATTCAGCTTTTCAGTGAAGTTACGTATGCTAATGAAGTATTTTCAGTGATGTGACATATGCTAATGAAGGATTCAATTACACTTTATATGCTAATTAAGCTTTGCACAGTACCAGGAAATGTTCACTTTCACTTTGCCCAGAAATAAAAGTGTGAATATATCCTAAACTATACATCTGCCGGACTTTTTCTTAACATGACATATAGGCAGTTTTTAATGCAGTTTTAAAATATGCAAACTTGAATTAAAGTTTGCATATTTGAAAACTGCATTAAAAACTGTCTCTATGTCATGTTAAGAAAAAGTCCGGCAGATGTATAGTTTAGGATATATTCACACTTTTATTTCTAGGACTGATTGAAGAGGTTATCTCTTGAACAAAGGCACAAGGGTGAGATTAACGAGGTTAGGATTTTCTGACCATAATCATGTAAGTGGGGATTATTAAGAGGTTTTACTTCTGTTTTAACCCTCTGAGTGCCAGATGAGCGTGCAACGCATTGCCAACCAAAGCATTGCATATCCCTCTGGCATTCAGATGGTTAAACCTTTGAATGCCAGACAGTTCACCAGTCCACTGCAATGCACTAAAGACATCCAATGGGATAAAAATCTCCTTTTAATCCAAAGGGAATCTGGGAAGTTTTATGTGTCCCCCATGGTGCAGCACCAGAATTGATCTAAGTTTTTTTTCTGCATATGACCCACAGATGGACCGTTTTAATGCCAGAGAGTTATGCAACACATTGCTTTGCAAATGCTTTGCGTACCCCTCTGGCACTGAAAGTGTTAATTTCAGACATAGTTTACAAATTAATATTACAATATTTTATAATACTTTCCAGATGCTATTGTGGGTAAGTAGGTATACTCTATCAGTGCATCATGTAATTGTGCACTTGTAAATTATCCTCTTAGGCAACCAAAAGATTTCCAGATAACTATGTCATTCATGGAGTTAAGCCATGATGACATATCTGTTTTAACGAAATAAAGATTTAATTTTTTTTTAAAGGACTACAGCACAGATCGGAAAATTATGCGTCACAAATAGTTTAACCTGGCCCTTCGGTATGGATGGCTGAACGCGTACTATAAAGCAGAGCTGCTTTTCAGAGAATATATTATTTCTGTCTCTCTCTGCCGGAAGAATGATACATTTACCACAAAGCACAAACCCGAGACAATATATCATTCAGCTTGTGCTTAGAGAACCAGAATTGATACATTGTCTGTGCAGCTACCAAAGCAATGTATAATCAGAAGAGCAGTGATACCACCTTACCTCTACTGTGAGCAAAACCCTTGTGAGGGGAATAAGGGAGGCATGTATGGCTTCCCTAATTAATGTTAACAGCTGAATATACAGGGATCTACCAAGCAAGAAGGGAGGAGCCAAAACATCCCAAAATATATACAAAAAAGATAATATACAGTAGTACAATAGTATTCAAATAGTTACATTTGTGTGTGTATAAATACCTCCCTTATTCTTGTTCTCAGTAGAGGTAAGGAAGTATCACTGCTTTTTAATTGCATTATACTAAATACATGTTCACTTGGATTTGAGGCAGATAGGGACTTGCCTTATAAAGGTCAGGATTTGATGTGCAGACTTCTTTTTGTTTACTGTGCATCTATAGCAAATATATTGTTCTTGCAGCTATTCTAATTACACACATGGAACTATTTGAAAAGTATTGCCAGAAACCTGTATAGTACATATTTTGTATGCATTTTAGTTAATTTCTGAAACATTTCTGAAAACATTATGTATTTCATGCCATTTTCTATCTGGATACTTCCACATAGGATTCAGATACTTTCTGACTCTTTAGGGTACATTGTTTAACAGATATATATTGAGCATATTTTGGGTAATATAACCATATAACAAGTGCAAAAAATACCCTTTTGCACTCCTATTAATTTGGAATCCATATAGGTCATGTATGTTGGGTAAAATTATACATATCTGATATTGGTGTACATGGAAAATGCAAGCCTTTAAAAAAAGAATAAAATGTCTAGCTACAAACTACATTTTGTTTACAATATAGGGTATGATATCAGCAAAAGATGCATTTTATCCTAGTTATGCACACACTGCAAAATTTACTTCAAGTGAGGTGTCATGAAAAAGCTGAGGTACTGAAAAAAATAACAATATATAGTTTTCCACATACAACTAGTTTTTTACCCACAGGAAAGAAACCTTCAAGTGATGTATACAAAATGTTGAAAATATGTCTTCCTTTGTACTAAAAATTGCTTCTGGCACTCATAGGATTAAATGTCTAGGAATATAGACATATAGATAGTCTAGGAATATATTTTAGGGATCTATAGTTAAATATATATTTTTAGACATAAGCTTTGAGTGCATGTTATTTAAATGCACACATGATATTTAAATACATCCAATCTAAGCATAAAACATGCATCCCTCCCTTCACTGTAACAAAGCATGTACGTTACTTCAAGGCAGCATGCATACTCTCAAGTTACTGCTTAGCCCATGAGCTTACTGTCTGTTATTAACAGCATATGGATGCATTTGCCTTTATTATTTATGATCCTGTTTGCTTTATTTAAGTAGGGGTAGGCATCGTCTGGCCGCTGCAAATCTTCAAGAGTAACTAATATTAAAAATATGTTACAGTTCAGTGTTTTACTAGTTAATGGCTGTTACTTCTACTTCGGGTGTAGTGGCATTATAAATATACAGCCTTAATTGTACAGGTATGACCCAAACTTCTTGTCCCACCTCCTAAAAGAGCTATAGCTGCCTGTGCAATCCTCATTACTATTGGATGTACAGGAGAGCATGACATCACATCAGCCAATGGGATTTATCATCCACCAGTACAGCTCTCATAGCTCCAGCTATGTGAAAGATAACTGCTGCTACTTCCAGAGGTGGTAGAGATTAAGCAGAACTAGTAAATGGCTGAGATTTAACATGTTAGTTACACCACTGCTTTGTTATGCCAATATTTTTGTATTTCAAAATGTTATGTTACCATGGGCCAATTTCCAATTCTCCATGGATCTGTTAGCCCTTTGATTGCCAGTGGGGTGTCCAATGCCTAGCAAATTAGAATTTGGACATCCTACTGACATGCAAATGGTTAATTCATCCATATTGTCTGTCTCTTTCTCTCAGCCTGCAAACATTTATCTATCTCTTCTGTGCTGTGATGGTGTGAGCTGGTTATCAACCTCCTAGCAGTATAATGCATGAAAGAAATGAGCGGTCAAGAGCCAACTTTCCAATGATTTAATGCTCCAGTGATTGATAAGGCCTAGCACCTCCGCTCAGCTGCTATCTCAGTAATTTCATCCAACCATGACCAATTTGAACTAAAAGCCACTTTGCCCAAAGACACCTTTCCAGATCAAGGTCTGTGGGATTCAGTCATCAGCAGCTCTTTTCTTAGAATTTTCTCATCCTCATTCCACCAGGAAAATGCCAGCAGCATTAAATGAGCCATAGTAACAATTTGTTATAAACAAGTGAACGTTTTGTCTCCTGATTAGATAATGAACCATTTGATGACAGTGGTTGGTACAGTAACACATTACATCATTCTCATGGAAACAGAGCACTGTGAACAAAGCTGCTGTTTTATGAAGGAGTGTCAAACGTCTTAGAGATTTACATCATTAACCTTGTCATTGCCAGTGAATAACAATATGTTTCTGTTCCTTCTGCAAACAAAGGGTTTAAAACAGATGAAAAATGTTTTGCTACTTAATTTTCTTGGGTTCCTCCCTGCTGTTATACCTGAAACCACATTTAATTTCAGTAATTGTATATTTTCAGGATAGCAGTGTGACTTAGCTTATTGGGTCTGATCCTTAGTCCTCAGAGATCACTTTCAGGCCAGAACTGATGGGTTCCCCTGCTTGAGCAAAGTTTAGTCATTTAAAGGCCCAGTTATGTTGTTTAACTGAACTGTGCTCAAGCAGGAAACTCCTAAAGAAATGATGCTTAATTGGACTCTGAAGAGTAGGTTTGAGAACCATTGTTTTAAATAAAAGAACATCCCTTTTCATGCGGGAATGATATTGAAAATTCATTCTGCAGCTCTGCATTGGAACTATCACCCTAAATTTAACCCCTTGAGGATCACAGGGGTGTGTCAGGCAAGTATCAGGAAAATCATCTGTTGTTGAACTTCAGCCAGCCACTAGTTGGCTGAGGATGATGGACAGTGCTGCCATCAAGAGGGAAAGGAGGGAATGGTGCCCAAGGCTACCAATCCTCTTTCCCCGTCATACATGGATGGAGAAGCAAGTCTGAAATATCAGGGGGAGCTCAAAAAATTGGAAGTGTGTATTCCACATGCTTGCTTCCCTACTGACAATCTGTTGTGTCTCCCCTTTACCACTCATTTTTTCTGTTTTGCCAGTTGTCCCAGGAATTCATTTTGTTGAGTGTTTGAGAACTGCTACCCTAAAGGAGCAGATTTTAAAAAAGCATGTACAATGGCACTGCCACTGCAGAGAGTTCATTTGAAAGTTATTACAGCGCAAACATTTTCCCTTGAAACCTTTGACTGTTAGTGAGGTATCCAATGCATTGAAACGCAATGTGTTGGATACATCCCTGTCACTCAAAGGGTTACATTAAAATTTTTATATTGTGTAACAAAGTGGAAGTCTTTTTATTGCTACCCAATAGAGAAAACACAAAAATGTCCCATCTTAGTGTTATTGCTAAGAGACTAATTAAAAAAATGAAATTAAGCTATAATACTTTTTGAATGAATCATTTCCCAGCAGTAGATGAGTCATTGTCTTACTCAGCAGGAAAATCCTTGCAATATATATTTGTCATGGTGATACTATGCTGGTCTTTTAAACACACTGACTGTTTGCACTTCTCATAGTTCTATTTTGTACTGAGAATAGCTTTCCCTGTTATGATGACAGCACGTCTATAAGTTACTCTAGGGAAAAGAGTAATTGCCAGAATAAAACTCCCATCATACCTTGCCAGCTGTTTTCTGGTAGGGTATGATGGGAGTTACTTGCAGTATGGCAGCAACTACACAGTGTCATGTTACCCACCTGTTGTTTAAGTAGTCTGTTGCTGTTGTACTTATTTCTCTAACCATATTTCCCCTATTTGTGTTATAAATAAAATCAGTTTGGTCCTCACATTATCCTGCATGCAATCCATATTAGTGTAATTTCTGTATCATTCAATAAGCTTATGAAGTGTTCCCTAAGCAAAAACTGCTTGATGTATCTGGCCCTTGCTTATTTGTCAATGAGTGAGTGCCAAGCAGATCTGTGAAGTTGGTGGATCGCAGAGAAATCTGCAGCGGTAGACACATACCTAGATATATGCTGTATGTATCTTCAGAATGGCTGTGCTTTTTTATTGTGGTTCCCACATCACATAACAAAACCTGGAAATGCTGTGGATCATTGCTATTGATATATACCTGAAGGCTTCTGTCAATGATCGCAACAAAGAGATATGCTTTCCTTTCCTCTGCTTGATGAATTCTAGCCTTTATATAAGGAAAGAGAGATGGAAACCCCTCTGGCACTCAGACAGTTAAAATATGTGTCAGTCCTATGAGTGTCAGAGAATACTAATGAAATGACAAAGTGGCCAAGAGCTGTATTACATTTAATGAAAATATCAAATTACTGATGTTTCAGTCCTTATTAGAGAGAGAGGTCCCAATAGAGGCTAGAACCTTGGTAATTCAATATGCTTCATTAACTACAGTACTGTGTGCAGGGGCTTTTGTTGTCTTATGGAATCTGTGGTTCAAATCAGTTCCATTTTATTTTTTACCCTTTGAGTGCCAAAGGGGTACGCAACACATTGCACTCAAAGGGTTAAAGAAAACTGTGCAACACACTGCATCATAGGGGAGAAATAAAATGCCCTCAAATTCCTACTGATTGAAATAGGGATTTTAACCCCTCGAATGCTAGAATGGTCTCTAACATATTGTGAAGCATTGCACTAGAGAGCTTTCTAGCATTCAAGAATTTAAAAGTCTCATTTAGATCACTGAAAATGTTTCTTTGCCCCCTGTGTTACAAATGGTTTGCCCCAGATGCTCCAGTTTGTGTTTATACATAAGGTCCATTGGGCCAGATTTATTAAAATCAAACTGGACTTATTCTGGAGTAAGCTAACTTCATCATAGGGGGAAAATAAAAAAATCCTAAATTCCTGTGCACTTGAATAGAGCTTTTTAACCCCTTGAATGATAGAGAGGTCTCTAATGCATTGTTTTGAAAAACACTGGAGACCTCACTAGTATTAAGAGGGTTAACAGCCCAATTTACTTCAACAGGAATTTGTATTTTCCCTCTGTGGTGCAGTTGGTTTACTCCAGAATAACTGCTTTTAGAACTCTGGGCCATTAAGACTTATGTATAGGGGTGGGCGAAAAGTGCCGCCGTGTTCCCGCGGGAAATTTTGCAAAAACCACGTTGTTATCCACTTTTTCACAGGAAAATCCGCTTTAAAACTAGCGGTTAAAATTTTTGCATTTTTCACCCATTGGCCAAGATTTTTCGCCATTTTTTCAATGGCTAGAAAGTTTCTGCCCATTGATTTACGTTGTTTTCGCACTTCCGCTATAAAAACTTGATGTTTTCCCTGAAGGCAGACACAATAGAAGCAGCTACAGAGCGAGATAGACGTGCTGTGCTGTTCTCTTGTGATATTTTGCAAAAAGTGAGGCAGGAGAGGCTCATAGTGAGCCCTATCACTATGAGCAGGGTAAAAAAATAATCAATGTAGGAGCTGGAAGGACCATTATGTGTCCACTGAGTCTGAGGAGGAAAGGACCACTATTGTACCAATACTGTCCAGTCCCCCTAAATCACCCCAAGGGATCTTGGGGAATTTAATGGGAAGGGAGAGAGAAAAGGGAATGGGAAGAAAGGGAGAAAAGGGAAAGGGAAGGGAGGGAGAAAAGGGTAGTACTAGTGAGAGCAAGACAGGTCAGCTGCCTGTGTCTGCTGCAAGACATGCTGCTCCTGTTGCCAGTGCCACCATTGCTGTACCTGCAGCCACTAGTGTTGTACCTGCTGTCAGATGTGCTGCCACTAATGTTGAACCTGCTGCCAGTGCTGAACCTGCTGCCAGTGCTGAACCTGCTGCCACCAATACGTTGCCTGCTGCTAGTGTTTCTTGTAGTACTCGGTGGGGGGAATTAAGCCATGTGTGACAGCAGGGGACCCTCTGTCATATTGCTCGTCACTTCCTCCAAACAGCAGTGAGATGTTTGGAATAGAGCAGCAGCACATAAGGACTAGTGGTGCTGATGTTGGAGAAGCTGGTGTGGAAGAGACATTGATGGCCTTTTTATCAGAAAGTGAGAAGGAATGGGAGACAGGGATGAGGATGGGCATCACCACCACCACTAGCAGTCAACTTTTGAAATTAGAGGAAATTGCAACTGCTCTAACTTCTGCTGCTGCTGAGATGAAAGGGCAGCAGGGTGCTGAGGAGCAGGCTAGTGTGCCACAGACCACCATGGACACAGTGGGAATGAGGTCAACAAGTAATGCGGAACTAGGACAGGTTCCACTTGCCAGCAGTAGCAATACTCCTCCTGATCCAAGTTGCAGTGCTAAATCTGAGGCATTAGTGTAACAGCCAAGGCAGGAGTCTGAGACAGAAGGCTTGAGAATGTCGGGGAGCGTAGCTTGTGATTGTAGATGGTTGCCTGTTTTCCTTTGCTGCGATTGAAGCGGAATTAAATGTGCTGGCGGTGAAGCCAGATGCCCGATCTCAGTTGAGCTGAGACCCTGGCCAGGATAGGAAAAGTGGTGTACTGTACTTCCCATACTCCTACTCACCAGAGGAGCCCTAATGCAGATTAACCAAAAGGAGGAGAAAGTAAAAATGAATGAACTTCAGGGGGAACAGTCCCTGGAAGAAGATCAATGGCACAATCAGATGATCTATGAGGAGGTAATGAGGAGGCTTGGCTAGCTGAAAACACATCCTGAAATGAAGTGTAAGGATCTGGAATAGTGGGCAAAGCTGCAGTAGACACAGAAGGGGCCATCACCCCAGAAATGAGCAAAACAGACGGAAGACAGGATCCAAAACAATCAGTACTCCAGGAAGTAATTTGTCCAAATCGCCAATCAATAGCTGAGTTATGGATACATAGCCAGGGCAGACCAAAAATAATAGGAGTGCGGGGAGGAGAGATGACATAAAAAAAAACCAATAAAGGCACCTTTTGGGGAGGAAAGGAATAAGATGTTCAGCAGCCCAAGTCAGATCAATACAAATACCTTCTGCCCCAGAATCAAGGAATGCCAAGGTATTAACTGAGCCAGAAAACCAAGAAAGACTGATCAAAACTCTAGATTTAACATTCGGGAGGAAGGAAGCGATACTTAAGGAATTACCTCCTGCAACCCCTAAGTGGTGGAGTTTCCTGACCGTGAAGATGATAGTCGATGGGACATTGGCAGAGAAAATGCCCCTTGGAAAAACAATATAAGCACAGGCCCAAAGCTCTTCGATGTTGGAGTTCAGTTGAAGAAAGTTTAGTGACACTTCCAATCTCCATAGGTTCATCAGATGCTACCAACTGAGAAGGGGAGGGATGGGGAGGGGAAAAAATCCTGGTCTTCCTATTAATTTCTCGTTCTATCTGTCTTTCTGTGAGACATCGTTCTAATTCCAAACAAAGAGATATGTAGTCTTCTAATGAATCAGGAACCACCCTGCAAGTTAGAGCATCTTTCAGTTTTTCACTAAGGCCTGTATGGAAGGTTGCTTTTAATGCTTCTGGGTTCCAATTAGTTTCGTATGCAAGCGTACAGAACTCAATCGCATATTGACTGATGGTTCTAGATCCCTGGTGTAGTTCCAAAAGGGAGGCTTCTGCAGAAATCTTCCGTCCAGGAATGTCAAAGACTTGCCTGAAGTGATTTAAAAATTCATCAGAGTCTTGTAATAGCGAAGAATCTTGTTCTACAAAAGGATCTACTCTTGATCCTTTAGTAGGGAAATCACAAGTGAAACCCTAGCAGAGTGTGTGCTAAAACACTGAGGAAGGGAACGAAAGTGAAAGTTGGTAGGGAAACTGGATTAGAGGGTGGTGATATTCCTCTAAACATTTCCATTAATGCGTCCATTTTAGAGATGGTTCTCATGAGATGCGAGGATCTGCTCTTATTGATATTGTCTAGCAATTATACTTGAAATATCTGCAGGGTCCATTTTCTTGGCCCAATTATTCTGTCACGGCCGAGGCAGGAGTCTGAGACAGAAGGCTTGAGAGCGTTGCTGGGGAGTGTAGCTTTTGATTGGAGACGGTCTCCTCTTCCTTTACTGCGGCCGAAGCTGAATTAAGGGTGCTGGCGGCAAAGCCAGATGCCCGATCTCGGTTGAGCCGTGACCCTGGCCAGTATATAAAAAGGGGTTTACCGTACTTCCCAGACTCCTACTCACCAGAGGACCCCTAATGCAGATGATCCAAAAGTATGCTGAAGGACAGGAAGCCAGAGCAAATCGCAGAGTGAACCACAAAGGAAAAGGAACTAAAACTAGCTAACAGGTAAGGACTAAGGCAAGGTAGACCCGACAGTACAAGGAAAGGGACTCTCCGAGGAGGCAGAGCCCAAACGAGGCCAAAGTACCTGAGTGGACAAAAGTGGGAGAAGGACGTCCAAGACTGGCGTAATGAGACCGCCCTGAAGCTACTCTGAAGACCACCCAAGACGCAGAGAAACAGATAATAATGGAGACCCCGGTGGGCAAGTGGGCTAGGTCCACTACCAGCCACTGGACACAGTCCAATGCCAAAGGCACAGGATAGACCAAACAGAAGGCAACTCTGGAGCCAGAAAACAAAATAGAAGGGGAAAACAGGAATCTCATCTACTAGCCCAAACATAAAAACAACATGCAGTTCACAACACCCCACTAGACCAAGGCAGGACTAGGCAGTCTGCCAACAAGACAGACAGAACAGGGTGCCACTAGAGAGAGAGAGCTCCTAGCCGAGGCTATCCACTGGGACTCTCGCAGAAATTACACCCGAGCAGCAGGGAGGAGCTAGGCTGCTCCAATCCCCAAGTCTGACAGAGACTGGCAAGCCCAGTCAGTGGGGGGAGACTGCACTACAGGAAGCAGGCAAGAGCAGACGAGAAAACAGAAGAGAGAGACAGCTGAGAACAGCCCCACAGAAGATGCGGCAAAACAGCCGCAAGAGAGAACAAGGGAGGTCAGAACAATCCAAGGGTCACCGGGAGCGTCGGGTCTATCAGAGGAAGCGAGCGAGGATTCAAGAGATGAGCCAACGGATCACCGGGAGCAAACAGGTACAATGGAAGGAGCGCAAAATCAGAGTCAGGATACCAGCCTAAGGTCAAAAAACAATAAATGGCTATAAACGGAGACCAAATCCACAGGTAAGCTTGATAATTGGGTGGTGGGTACTGATGCAAATGGAGGTTAAATATCATCAACCTCCAATATGAATTCAGAGAGAACAAACAAAAGTACTGAAAGGCTAACTGGCCAAAAAATGGGGAAATGTGAAGCGTGACAAGTAGCAGCAACAGCAGCAACATTATCTGCTGCCACAGAAAGTGAAGGGGAATGTGGAGGATAAGAAGAAAGAGGCCATTTTTCTCCACCTGTTCCCTATCCCTCCCCCCAGGAGTCATGGGTGTGGGACTATTATTCTCTTCTGGCACACACATGCAGTCATCATCAACAATGGTACAGTGCAAATTTTGTGACAAGTTAGTGAGAAGGGGAAAGGAGGGAACACACCTTGGCACAACCGCCCTGATAACACGCATGAAACATAGATACCATGACACTTACTCCAAACATGTTAAAGCCAAACACCCATTACAGAAATCTACCACCGCTGTTACTGTACCCCCTGACTCACCAGAAAGGTGAAGATCAAAGAGGAGGAAGAATAAAGAAACCCAGACCAACACTGGAAGTTCTATGACGAGCGAAACAACGAGATCACCATCAACATCACCTTCTTCCTCTAAGGTAACAAGTACATCTCCTGCCAATCTACCTCATTCATTGTTACCTCCCCTGCTAAATGATAGCCACTCTGTTAATGTTAGGATACAGCAGTTCATCTCAACCCACTGCACACTGTGTGGTGCACTGACCACACATGCCAGTGTGGTGAAGGAAAATCGATACCAGGTCATCAGGTGGCATCTGAGAAGATTCCATCTCACAGAATATGCTAGGATTCTGGCAGGGAGGGTTCATCATTACTATTAAACTGACAGTAATGTGTTCTTAGCGGGGTCTGGACAAGGGGTACAGTGACAGCGGGAGTACTTGGCTTCTGGTGTCGTGGTGTTTGGATACAGTTGTGCCTCCAGATGTTATTTACCACCCACACACTGTGCACATCGCAGTTGCTGATGGAAGCCATAGTTCCTGTTCTCAAGGGAAAAATATATTTTCTAATAACAACACACCCATGATGATTTTGGAGGAGGGGCAGGTGGAGAAGATTTAATGGTCAATTTGTTCTTTTCTCTACATATACTAGGGGCTACTTATTCTTCTGCTACTGCCTCAGGCTCATAACCAGAGCCAGTAGTAGCAACTGAACCTTCATCATCCATCTTCCATGTTACTGCTATCGTTGATCCCATTCCCTTTCAACTGCCTAATCATCCTGCTGCTTAAACAACGCAGCAGCAGCAGTACGAACAGCAGTTGCAACTCAGGAGGACATTTGACAGTGGCCACTGGCCAACATGACCTGCTGGCATTAGGCCAGTAAGGCATTTTTATTTTTTTTCTCAGGGCTTGTGTTTTGAAAAAACAAACAAACAAAAAAAAAAACTAGTCCTACAAAAAATAAACAATTTTTGGGTGGTTTGTTTCTAACAAGCCTAAGTCCTACAAATCAGTGTTTCCTTAGGACTTGTGCCAAACTAGCTTAAGTCCTACAAATCAATGTTTCCTTAGGGCTTGTGCCAAAAAGCTTAAGTCCTACAAAGCAATGTTTCTTCAGGGCTTGGGCCTCTAATATGTCTAAATCCTACAAAGGCCTCTAACAACAATTCAAACAAATCATCCTCTACAAAATACTCTATCAAGTCAAGTATCAGTCCACCCCAGTGGCAGCTTATGTCAGGGGGTTTCTGTCTCTGTCACTTTAAATTCAAATGTCTTATTTTATTGATTTATTTTTTAACTGCCCCCCAATAGCAGTCAAGAAAGCCCCCCAAAACAAATTCCCTGTTCAAATGATTCATTCATTCACCAACGCAGACACCCTCCTCAGATCCCTTTATACCATGTCTTACAGTTTTTATTTTATTTTATTTTATTTAGGATTTTTTTTATTAAGTGCCCCCCAATCCCAGTAAACAATCCCCCAAAAACATTAACTGTTCAACTGATTCTTTCCCCACACCCCACCAACACAGGCACCCTCATGCCCCTTTTATACAATGCCTTTGGGAAATAAAAAAATATTTGTAATGTGTTGTGTGTAATTTCTATGTTCCCATTGATTTCAATGGGTGAAAAAAGAGGAAAAAAGCAGAAAATCTGCACTTTTTGCAGGAAATTTTTCGTGAAGCGGAAAGTGGCATTTTTCTCCGATTTCAGTTTAAGGCGGATAGTTTCACCCATCCCTACTTATGTATGAAATGCAACAGTCCTGGAGCAAACCAACTGTACTTTAGGTGACTATTAGTAGTGCTCAATATTTCCATTGATTAAATGGATAGTAATACTTGAAATGCAAAAATATATATATGTTGTAGGGTTTATCCCCCTGAGTAAAACAAGGGTACTCTCACTGCTGAAAGGTGTTTTATTCAAAAGTTATTACAGCTTAAAATTGAATTTTTTAGGTGCAATATCACATTGACCTGAAATTGTACAGTGGCGCTGTTGCTACACCATCCTATGGACAGTTCTGGTCCCGGGAGCATAAATCTCCATAGGATGGTGTAACAACAGTGCCACTGTACAATTTCAGGCCACTGTGATATTGCGCCTAAAAAATTCAATTTTGAGCTGTAATAACTTTTGAATAAACACCTTTCAGCAGTGGGAGTACCCTTGTTTTACTCAAGGAGATAAACCCTACAACATATTTTTTTTTACATTTTAAGTATTACTATGCCTTTAATATGGTTATTCTAACTCTTTAAATGCTAGAATGGATTATTAGGAAATGCAATGCTCACTTCTGTAGCATTTGTGAGGAGTTGAAAGCCCCTGTTAAATAATAAACCTAATTATTTTGTTTAGTGCAGTTCCTCTGTGCCCAAAGTGTTCCATTTTGCCTTTATACATATGGCCAGCTGTTCACCTATGCATGTAGAGCCTGTTTTTGGAGTGTGCTATGGGGTCAGAGTACCCAGCCCCACAGAGAGACTCTTCCCATGCTGAAAGCCTCTCCAAACCTAACTGCGCCCAGGACAGCCTACTGATCCTAACCACACCTGGGTGTCACAGCTGCTGCGGAGTGGCCTGGAGCTGACCTCAATGAAAACTGGGTAATGATAATTGTAAAAAAAGCTGCACTAAAACAGCTGGATGGGGGTTTAATCTCAGCTGTGTCTGGATTAACTGATGGTGGTGGGACATTTCTCCTGTCAGCCAATGCAGAGGTATTATGATATTAAGTCTGTCCCAACTGTTTAATGCAGAGTGTACCTGGCTGGACTGCACAGTGTTAGTTGCTGTGGTTGATAGGTACTTTGAAACAGTCAGTTATCCAATCCAGTGTAGTTGAGATAAAACCGGTGTCAGTATGTGCGGTTCTATACCTTTCAATGCATTGGGACAAAGCTAAGGATCAGTATGTATGGGGTTTATGACTACTATAGGACAAGGTTGGGTGAGTCTCTGGCTACCAGCTCAGTCCTGAGAAAGCTGGGGTCAATGTGTGTAATTTTATGTCTTCCAGGGCATAGGGTCAGGACTGGGGGTCTGTACATGTGGTTCTGTGTCTAATTTTTGACAAGGATGGGAGTCAGAGAGTATGCATGGTTCTCTGGCTACCATTTCAGTTAGGGCAAGGCTGGGGATCAATATGTATGGTTCAGTGGGCTGGGGGGGGTTGGTTAAAAAACAACAACATCCCCAGAATTATTTTGAACCTGGTCCCACAAACTCTAGAACCAGCCCTGTATGCAGGCAATGTCAGAGTGGACAGTTGTCAGGGTCTGTTCTATAAATCTTTGTATTCTAAAGATGTCCCCAACTCATTGATTTGCAATTCGATGGAGATATGTCTTTAATCCAATGGGTTAATAATTTGGGGCACCATGCAAGAAGTAGAAATGTGAAAATTGTACATAAAGTCTACAGCACATCAGTCTAACACATTTGTTATCTGCTTTGATTTATTGTACAATTGAAATCAATTGCACTTGTCACAGTTCCATGGATCTGAGGGCTCGTGTTTAGACAAGTCATTTAGCTTAATGTGTATCATGCCTATTTATAATAGAATAGATCATGCATCTCCAATCAGCTATATCCATTATAGCAGACCTGATCGGTTCAGCAGAGGTTTACAGGGTTAGTCCTCAAGCCATGATAAGTCAGCATAGGTGGATCAATCTCTGTCCGGATCATTTCAACAAATTTCCAATTGTTCATTGTAGGATTTTGCAATATCATCTAGCGGGGCTCTCAAGAACAGGGACCTCCCTCCACTTGTTTCAGTTTGTGCATGAATATTACATTGTCGTGCTTGTTTATTCCCAATTTCATACAGCACCAAGGAATATGTTGGCATTTAATGAAACATATAAAATAAGGCCAATCTGGATGTATTGATTTGGAAGATGGAAATGGTAATATCTTCCCAGGGGCTAGCTGGCCCAAGCCAGTTATATATCTTGCCTGGTGGCCTACAGCATCACTCTATCTCTAGCTTATGCCAGCAGGAGGTATGTGTGGGATTTTCTGCTAGCTCAGCAGCATGGGATGAAACAATGTTTAATGCACTGGGCTGCATGCAACTGCATCTCCCTCCTGTTTGATGATTCAAGCAGCGGGAGTACTGCCATCCCAACAGTATTATTGTGGGCAGTAAGGCTGGTCCTGCACAATAAAAAACATAATATGTAATCTCTTCAGCAAGAAGCTGCTCCATCAGGTTCATGCGAATTGCCCTTATGGTTGTTTGGGTGGCTCTGGAATGACCTTTTTAACTGACAGAGCCAGCCAGAAGTATCAGGAGAATGCAGGTGAAGTGGGGGATCAGCTATATGCTTAGGGAGTCAAGCAGCACAGGATTGTCTGACAGGGCTGGGGATCACACAGTTGTGGTTCTGCAGTTACCAGTATCTTGCAGAACAAGGCTGGTATGACACAAAGTGCATGTGTTATGTGGATATAAGTTTGAATGGAACAAAGCTAGGGTATCAGAAATTAGTTCATTATAGGTATGATGCTGTGGTTACCAGAAACAAGTGGAACAATGCAATGGTATGAGACAGTGTATGTGTGGTTTTATGGATGCTAATGATCAGTGGAACAAGGCTGCTGTATCATACAGTGTAGGTGTGTCTACTAATAGCCAGTGGAATAAGGCATGCTTATCAGACACTAAGTATGATTATCATTACAGATACGTCTGTGTCAGGAATCCTTGAATTTCCTTATTGAATATGAGTCTCCAACTGTCAGACTTTAGATCATATCCTTATGTATTCCTATTTTTAAAATGATTTTACCCTCTTGAACTATATTAATCATTTGAGTGCTAAATGGTTGTCCAAAGCATTGCACATCACTCTGCCCCCCCCCCCACACACACACACACACACATACCAAGTACATGGTCTGGAGCATATTAGAATAGAATGTGCAAATACACACTTTATTATAAGTTCCAGAGCAAGTTTGAGCCACATGCTGACACTGACCTAATATACAATTCACCACCAAAGGATCTTAGAAAGTCTTTGCATGGCAATGTGTTTGCATAGTCAGGGAGCTGATGCTGCATGGTACATGAACCACATGTTGGCAGTCAACACTTTTAGTGTCAGAGGTCATTCCAGCACATTGTTTTGTAATCAGTTGGACTCCTCATGGGTGTTCAAAGTTTAAATAAAGAAAAGTTAAAGGGAGCACTAATGCTGTTCTTACCATACCGGTTGGCATACTGGTTGTAATGATATCAGCAGCCACCAGCCAAGATTGCAAACTGGTCTGATTTTAAGGGTTACGCAGAGCTGAAGGGCCTAGTCACACATGCACTCTTCATCCACTGTAGATATTCCCATGCCTCCTAGCTATTACTTCACAATGTGTTGAAGATATATTTGGCAGCATCTATGTAGTTAATATGCCACTGTGAATTTTGCACCACATTCCACATAATCTTTGCAGCCAGCATAAATACAATTCTACAATTGTAGAGTAAGTCTTGGATCTCTTGACTTTTCTACAGTGTTTTAAAAGGTATTGTAATTATAGTGCAGACTGTCACATCCTTATTGAGTTTAATGTCATACAGTTTCAGAGCTTGGTGTCATATTGCTGCAATCTGTCACATTTGTGTGCAGCTGATTGTCATATAGCTATAGAAATAACTGTTACATTGGCAATGTTGGATTCAAAGACATTCAGCTTTATATCATACTAGTGTAAAAGCCCGTGTACCTGAGCCAAGGTCCAGGTGATGTTAAGAGGCCGGTCCTGCTCTACATCCTGCCACCGACGCAGTCATGCACTGTAGAGACTGGCTGAAAGCACAGAATGCTCCCGGCACAGAACTCCCAGTATTCCTACACCTCCCAGCATTCTGTGCGTTTGGGCAGTCTCTACTGTGCATGACAGCTTCTGACAAACATCCTAGAGAATTATTATATAGGATACCCTTCATGTCACAGCTGTTCGCAATGGTTGGCATGCAGAATTATGATGTATTGAACAAATACTTGGGCAAACCAATATTACCATAGGTGTACAAAAACAAATTATCATTGGGGCAATTGCAATTGGTTTGATCCAAAACGTCTCCAGTTCCTCTTACTGAATCATCCCTAATTTGTTTTGTCCACTACAGATGGTAAATAGTTAAAGGGGAAGTAACAACTCCTAATAATAACACCTACTTTCTTTACTGTGCTGAGAAAATCCTAAGAGCCCCTTTGAATTGTGTCTATATTCAAGAGGTAACATCTTCAATTAGTCTTGGATGTCAGGTCCATGGAGGGAGACATAACAGTTGTTCAGATTGAAACATGCAGAATCATGAGTCTACTTAAGGTTACCATTAACAGTGAGATGCGATTGTGTCTTGTGTTCCTGCTAGCAACTGTCATGTCCATCTCCTGGACATGGGATCTAGTAATGATTGATGATGTTATGGCTTCAATCAAGGAGCAAGGGAAAAATTCAGATGGTACAAGAGTATTTTCTGGCATAGTAAGGCAGGTGGGGGTTATTATTAGGATACTTTGTTCCCCCTTAAATTCTTCCTCCTGCTGGAATGTCTGCAGAATGACAGATGTGACTCCATGGTAGTTTCCATTGGAAAGAAAATCAACCTTCCCCCTCCTTTCACCCTCAGATGATCCTTTCCCTAACTTCTCTCTATTCTGTTCGTGAAAGCCCACTACTCCTCTACTCTCCTTTCTGATCCTTCTCTTTCTCTGTCTTCACTTGCTATTCCTCTTTCTGATGCATACATCAAGTAACTGTTGCTTGGTGTTTGGACTTGTACTACTGTTCTTCTAGTTTTTGTTTTCTTGCTCAGAGCCCCGGGCATACCCTTAGGGCGTAGTTTATCCACCTGCCTTGTATACAAGCATTGTTTTTGTCATATATTGACTTTTACACTGTATCATCATCATTGCTTTTCAATAAACTTTAAAAACAAAAACAAAAAACCTTAGATTAAGCCTATTATTTTCAGTGAGCATAAACCTAGTGTTGTTGATGATCATGCTTCACATTTTTCTGTTATATCAATGTGTCCCCAACATTCTCACACACATGGCACCACGCATCATCATACACATACAAATATGTACCCACACACTCACTTTACCAGCTGTAAGATGTCCTTTTCTATGAATTCCCACAAGGTGTTCAAGGTCCTATTTTCTGCAGATGTCATTTTCACTCATTCCTATTATTATTATTATTATTATTATTATACAGTGCTGTACAATAGGGAATAGACATACAGAGATATTAAATAGTACAAATCAAATGTGGAGAACAGAAGGATCAGAGGGCCCTGCTCGTGAAAGCTTGATTTCTATTGACTACACATATCCTACTGATTCCATGGGCAGAGACCTCCAGACTGAAATAATGTTATATTACTTTCAATCCCACTAAATTTTTGTAGCACTTGAAAGTAAATTTCTTATATCCTGGTGTTCTGTTATAGATGTTAATGGCTGATGATATAATACAATTTGCAGTTCGGCTTTGCAGATTTTATTCTACAATTATAAGCATGAAATCTCCAAATCAAATTATTCTGGTCTGGTGGTTTATTAAAAACACACATCAGCCAATATTAATGTTACAAACAAGCACTGATCCCTTACTAGTGTAATTACATGTTCCCTTTCTGTCCAAAAGATTTTATAGACCACAATGTAATTTTTATAACCCTCAGGCTCTCAAAAATGTAACCTTCAGACATGCTGTGAAACTGACTGAGCTAAGACTAGTCTTTTTCAATGTCACATTCCACATGTCACAGAATGTAAAACACTGAAGATGAAATCTCCACATTACAAGTCTGATCCATTAATTGCCACCCCATGGCCTTGAGGTTTATGATGTGACACAAACAGGTTGATCTATTCATTCTCAAAGCACAGACACTGTACACATCCTGCCTTCACATTTGGACATTTCATTACAGTTGTTGTAGTACCTTTCCTTGATGTTTGTTGGTCCTCAATCAGAATGACAAGACTGTAAAGTCCATGGACTGTTTTTTTATATTATGTGCTCTTGATAAGCTTGTTTACTTTGTGTTAACCCTTTGAGTGCCAGAGGGGTACAGAACGCATTGCAAACCAATGTGTTCCGTACCACCTCTGACACTCAAAAGGGTTAAAACAAAATACTTCCGCAAAATTGCAAACAACGCCCTTGCTTAAATGGAAACATTCACCTTGTAGTTTATTTTTATACTAGTTGAAGAGCCCGTTACACAGGCCACAGTGCCGCTGCCAGCTGGTCGCCGGGCAGTCATGCGCAGAAGAGACTGCTCGCGCCGTGGCTGATACTGTATCAGCCGTGTCACGGGCAGTCTCTACTGTGCATGACTGCGTTGTTACACACGTTTTAGCAAATTATTATATAGGATGTTTTGTGAAGTGTCCAAGGAAATTATAAAACATCTCTTAATATAGTTAAAAATATAGTAATAAATATTAATGATTATAATGTTTTGCTTCATTGCATGGTACATCATTCAAGAGTGTGACTGATGCCAATCACATTCTTTACTACTCGCTGGTTTTAGAGTGATTTCACTGGCTGACATGATTGAGTGGTTGTCTTCATGCGTGTAGTTTTAAAGGGATAGTAATACTTCATTTTAACTTTATTTTATTTTGTAGGCATTAAAAAAACATGAAGAATGATATAAGTCTTATCTCTCAAACCTTTATGGTTTATGAGATATTCACAAGCAAAGTTCCCCTCCCCGCCCCTTTTACCTAGTGTAAGCAATCTCTTCTCAGATGTGAGTCTGGTTGTATGACAGTACAGATAACAGAAGGGGACAATTTTCTTTGTATGAAAACAATGAATGCCCTTCCCCCCTTGACAAGTTTTTCAGCTTTTTCCATTATCTTAATTGAAGATTGTCCCTCTCTGCAGTCTACCTGGGCATCTCCCTTCTGATCTGGTTGAACGGGGGGGGATACTTTGTTTGTGAATATCTCTTATACCATAAAGGTTTCAGAGATAAGACTTATATCATTCTTCATGTTTTTTTAATGCCTACAAAATAAAATAAAGTTAAAATGAAGTATTACTATCCCTTTAATTCCTCTGAGCTTTACTTAGGGTACAGAAGACAATACAATTACTCACTTAGAGAAAAGTGTCTCTGTGTGAGTGATCCATTGGGCAGGGTCTCATGGCAACAGGTCAGCTGATCACTGAGCTGGCCCTCAGGAGAACCAGCTGATGTCAGAGAAAGGGGATTGAGGGGGGTTTAAAAAGTAAAATAATTAAAAAACTAATGAGCATTAAGATAAATAATGACATCAGTCACACACTCTTTATTAATTTACAATATAACAGAATAATTATGCATTGCTATACCTTTAACAAAAATTATTTTCTACTAAATAGGACTAGTACAGTACTAGTACTAGATGCATCTCAACTGACCCTTTCTCACCACACCCACCTGCAATTTCATGATAGCCTCGAAGATAGTAGTGATGGGGGAAGGATCCAGGGAGAGGTTTATCAGATTTGTTTTCATATCTGAACTCTTTGTTTAGTTGACAAAGACATTTTGGCTTCTGTCCTCACTCTGTCACAACCCGTCACGCTCCTCCACCTCAGAGGCGGACTCAGTCTTAAGTATTAACATCCTTCACCTGTTTGTGGCTTACATATGCCCAGGACTTTCCTCTTTTCCCCGCCCTTGGATGGTCTGTGCTCAGTGTCCTAGTACCTGTGTTCCAGTTTACCTGAGATTCCTGATTCCTGTTGTGATTGTTGCTTGTACTCCGTTATCCGTCTGTTTGACTTCCTGACCTTGGCTTTGTCTACAATCATCTGTCCTGCTCCAGAGATTCAACTCTTTGCTCCAGTCACCTGCTCAACCCCCTTTGTACTGAATCTGGCTTGCCTGATTACTCTCTGCATAACTCTGACTCTGTTATTTTCTCTGCCAGTTTGCTCGACTTTTTGTGTACTGAATTCTGCTTCTACGACTCTCCGCTTGTCTAGCTTAAAGACATCTGCCTGTTCTGTTTGTCGACTCCCAGCCTTCTGCAGTAAGGTTCCGACTCTGTGTCGGGTCTTGTGTATTTTAACATCCTGTACACTAGCTATACCTTTCCAGGCTGAGAGACTGTGATAGTATCCAAAGGGCCAGTAACATGGAACCCGCAGAGGTCAGACAAAAACTAAGCACATGTAATGCCAGGATTGAAGGCCTAGACCACCGCATGGATCAGTTTGCTCAGGGCTTACAAACTTTATTAGTTCGTACTGATCCTGCACGACATACTGCTTCTCCTGCTCAGCTAGAGACCTCTACCCCCATGCCAACTATGAGACTGCCACCTCCCCCCCATTATGGAGGTGATCCTGCTGCCTGTAGAGGTTTCCTAAATCAGTGTTCCATACACTTTGAGATGACACCCCATTTGTTTCCCTCTTACAGAGCTAAAGTGGGATATGTTATTTCTCTTCTGACTGACCGTGCCCTTGCCTGAGCCTCCCCTCTATGGGAGAGGGGCACTCCGCTGGTGAACAACTACTCTGAATTTGCCTGCAACCTCTGCCAAGTCTTTGATCTCCCTGGCAGAGCTGGGACTGCTTCTTCATCTCTCTTCACCATTAGAGAGGGCTCACGTTCTCTAATGGACTATTCTATTGAATTCTGCACCTTTGCAGCAGAGGTTAATTGGAACAATGAAGCCTTGGTCTGTGAATTCAATAATGGGTTGTCTGACCATTTGAAAGATGAAATAACTACCAGAGATCTACCCATGGAGTTGGAAGAACTTATAGCATTTGTCTCCCGCATAGATCTCAGATTCTGAGAAAGGCAACTCCAGCGGGACCACATCAGGAGACCTACTGTCAGACTGGCACCTAAACTTTCTCCCCCGGAACCTCCGGTCATTCCCCCTCCAGAGGAGCCCATGCAAATAGGGTCCATGGGGTTGAGCGAGAGGCAACACAGAAGGAGGGAAAACCTATGCATGTACTGTGGAGGAGATGGACATTAGGCCCGCAAATGTGCCAAGAAGAAGCAGGGCCAGCGCCACCTATAGACGAGGTAGGCGCCGGCCTAAGGCGCACATCTACAGGGGGCGCGGTCAGAGCAGAGCCACATTCACTTGGTATTGTATGCAGAGACATCTTTGGTTGGCAGTGTTCAGGCTTTGCTAGATAACAGCAGCCTTTTGTGCTGGACGATTACCCCCGCATCTCATGCACACCTCAGAAGCCTCTATATAAGCACTCTGCTCTGCTTTCCTGGTGCCAGACACTGCCCGACCTCCCTGGGTGCTCTGTTTAACAGACTACAACAGCCATGTTTTGGGAACGCTAAGCTGCAATAGGACAGACTCTCTCCTCTGTGGTATGTGCACAGCTCCCCCTGGTGGCCAATAAAAAGGCATCCACGTTTAACCCATAGCTAACCTGCCTGCAACACTTCTCAGATCAAGAAAGAATCCACTTGCTGTTGGGACAATTGAGAACAAGCACATTGCCTCTATGGGTGAGATGTTTAACCCTTTGAGTGTCAGAGGGTTAAAGAGGAACTGTAACCTAAAGGTAAATGGCTCTTAACCCTTAACCAGGTCTCTGGTCCTTTACGGGTTAATATATCAGAAGGACTTACTTAGGTGTCTTTCAAACTGAAGTCAGTTGTTTCTGCTTGTTTGCAATTGATCTCTTTTTTTTAGTCTCCAGATAGTTCAATCTGTTTCAGCCTGAAAACAATTGAAGTCCCCTATTGTACATACAAGTCTGTAGAAGCCTGTTGTTTACTGTGGGGGGAGGGGGGCGGGGAGTGTTACCTAGAGGCAAACTTCAACAGAGGTCAATGTCAGAAATTCTAGACGTAATTTAAAAAATACATGGCTAGATACCCTTCTACTGTATAAAGGACACCTACCCAGGAAAATCAATGTGTTAAACACATTTAGAGTGACTTATTCTTAGGGGAAACTTCCCTCCTGTTTTTCAAGGGGTTAAAGTCAAATATGGATTAATTCTGGGGTTATAGGGAACAAATAAAAGTTCCCATTGATTTAAATTCAGCTTTTAATATCTGACACTCAAAGAATAAAAAAAACCTCACTGAAATGAATGTGTGTGTGTGTGTGTGTGTTTATGATTATGTATGTACAATGTCTGTGTAAGGATGTGAATAATGTACGTGTGTGTGTAAGGGTGTGCATATTGTATAATATATACATATTATGTATGTACAATGTCTGTGTAAGAGTGTGTATAATGTAAGTGTGTGTATGTAAGGGTGTGTAAAATGTAAGTGTGTGTGTGAGGGTGTATATAATGTAAGGTTGTGTGTAATGGTGTGTATACTGTTTTTTGTGTATAATGTACGTGTGTGCAAGTGTGTGTATAGAGATAAGCACACACAGACACACATACTGACACACATAGAGATAAGCACACACACTGAGACACATACAGACAAGAATACACCTTGACACACTTATACACATATAGAGAAGCACACACACACACTTACACATTGATACCCCTACAGAGATTTACACACACTGACACACTTATACACACAAGTAAAGGATTCATTCAACACTCTACTTCCCCGGCAGGAGCGGGGTTCTTTTTTGTTAAAAAGAAATATGGAGACCTTCGCCCCTGCATTGACTACAGGGGGCTAAATAAAATCACCATTAAAAATACATACCCCTTACCCCTGATATCTGAACCATTCGATCAGCTTAAAGACTCAAACATTTTTACCAAATTAGATTTAAGGGGTGCCAATAATCTCATCAGGATTTATCAGGGAGACAAATGGAAGACTGCATTTAACACTTGCTCAGGACATTATGAATACAGAGTCATGCTATTTGGGCTCTGTAATGCTCCTGCAGTCTTCCAGGAATTCCTGAACCAGTGTCGCAGAGATTTCCTACAACAATTTGTTATCGTAAACTTGGATGACATACTGATTCACTCTCCTGACATAGCTACTCATCGTATACATGTCAAGAAGGTATAACTCTGTCTTCATGAAAATCACTTGTATGCCAAGTTGGACAAGTGTATTTTTGAGGTAGATAGGCTACCCTTTCTGGGGGAAATCATCAGTTCCACTGGATTCGAGATGGATCCCTCCAAATTGGACACCATCCTTAACTGGCCTCAGCCCTCTGGACTAAAACCCCTTCAGAGATTCCTGGGGTTTGCAAATTATTATCGCAAGTTTATCAGAGACTTCTTCAAAATTGCTGCTCCTCTCACGGCCCTTACAAAGAAGAGGTCTGACTCTGTTAATTGGCCTCCAGAAGCTATTAAGACCTTCAGAATGTTAAAACAAAAGTTCTCCACAGCTCCTCTACTGAGACATCCAGATCCTACGCAACTTTTTGTGGTTGAGGTCAATGCCTCTGGGGTTGGTGCAGGAGCCGTGCTGTCCCAGAGGAGTTCCTATAATAGTCCACTTCATCCCTGTGGATTTATGTCCAAACGATTCTCACAATCCGGGAGAAATTATGATGTGGCTAACAAAGAATTGTTGGCCATCATTCTTGCCCTGGAGGAATGGAGACACCTCTTGGAAGGGGCACACATGCCCATAACAATTCTTACAGATCATAAGAACTTCCTGTACATCTGCGATGCTAAAAGGATTAACCCCAGGCATGCAAAATGGTCCCTGTTTCTCTCCCACTTTAATTATATCCTACTGGCCAGGTACTAAGAACACCAAAGCTGATGCTCTTTTCAGGATGCTCACAACACCTTTTGAGGAGAATTAAACTATGGAACCCATCATTCCCCCTCATAGGGTACTGGCAGCCATCTCCCACTCTAATCTTTCCTCTCCTCTGATGGATTACCTTTGTGACAACATGAAAGATGTTCCTGTCAGCATGCATGCCAGAAAGTTATTTGTACCACAGGAGAAAAGAGAGGCAGTCTTAAGGCAATGCCACGACTCCAAGCTGGCAGGTCACCCAGTAGTTGCCCGCACTTGAGACTTAGTCTCTAGACTCTACTGGTGGCCAGAATGGAGAAGAGATGTTCAGGACTTTGTCTTTGCATGTCAGATCTGTGCCGTTTCCAAAACTCCCAGGTCACTTCCAGTTGGGTTGCTGCACCCACTCCCCATACCCTCTCAACCTTGGTCACATCTCTCTATGGACTTTGTAGTAGAGCTGCCACCCTCCAAGGGGAATACTACCATACTGACGGTTACAGACCGTTTCCCTAAAATGGTACATCTAATCCCACTCCGCAAGCTGCCATCAGCCCCTGAACTGGCTCAAATATTCATCAGGGAGATCTTTAGTCTACGTGGAGTACCTACCCAGATAGATGTCTCTATGGGATGAACCCAGCAGCTCTCCCTTCTGCTTTCTCTGAGTCCGGGATTCCTGCATTAGATACTCATCTGGACAACATCAGTCAGTGCTGGGCTTCCATAAGAGAGACTTTGCTTAATACTGTGGCTAGACAAAAGAGGAGTGCAGACAAGAAAATATTGATTAGTCCCGCCTATCTTCCAGGAGATAGAGTCTGGCTCTCCACCTGCCATCTACTTCTTAAAGCACCCACTATGAAGTTGGCTCCTGGCTTCATCGGACCTTTTCGTATCACCAGAAAGATCAACCCTGTAGCCTACAAACTCTTCCTTCCTAAAGCTCTCCGTATTCCCAGGGTCTTTCATGTTTCTCTTTTGAAACCTCTAATCTGCAAAAGGTACATGAGAAGAGTTGTTGCTCCTGGGCCAGTGGAGGCCGTTCATGAAGATGAATTTGAAGTACAGGCTATTGTAGATTCCCGTTTCCTCAGAGGTTCCTTGCAGTACCTAGTACACTGGAAGGGGTATGGTCCTGAGGAGAAGGCTTGGGTATCAGCTAGAAATGTTCATGCCCCTTGTCTGGTCCAGCGTAACAACAGAAGGTACCCAACTCGTCCTGGTGCTGGCTGCCTGGAGGTCGGCCCTCGAGGGGGGTATTCTTACAACCTGTCATGTTCCTCCACCCCAGAAGCAGACTCAGTCTTAATTATTAACATCCTTCACCTGCTTGTGGCTTATATATGCCCAGGACTTTCCTCCTTTCCCCACCCTTGGATGGTCTGTGTTCAGCATCTTAGTACCTGTGTTCCAGTTTACCTGAGATTCCTGATTCCTGTTGTGACCTTTGCTTGTACTCCATTATCCGTCTGTCTGGCTTTCTGACCTTGGCTTTGTCTAGGATCATCCATCCTGCTCCAGAGATTTGACTCTTTGCTCCAGTCATCTGCTCGACCCTCTGTGTACCGAATCTGGCTTGCCTGACCACTCTCTGTAAAACTCCGACTCTGTTATATCCTCTGCCAGTTTGCTCGACTCTTTGTGCATCGAATCCGGCTTCTACGACACTCCGCATGTCTACAATCCCAAGGTTCCGACTGCCCTATTGCTCGACTCTCTGTTTACCGAATCCAGCTTGCCTGCGACCTCCCACTTGTCTATGACCTCATGTAGTCGACAACTAACTTTACTCGATTACTTGTGTTCGACTCCTGCTCGACCTCGACACTCCAGTATTCTGCAACCTCAGATCTCTTTGACTTGCAGACTCTGATTATCTGTCGGCTGACTTAAAGACATCTGCCTGTTCTGTTTGTCGACTCCCGGCTTTCTGCAGTTCCGACTCTGTGTCGGAGCTTATGTATAATAACAGCCTGCACACTAGCTATACCTCGCCAGGCTGAGAGTCTGTGATACACTCCTTTTATATTTACCTAAGAAGGACCTTTCTTTGATTTCTCAAACACCTAACTAAGGAAGGACATCCCGTCAAACCCTTTGAAGCTCTTTTTATTGATTTCATGGTTTGATTCCCTGGAGTTTGGGTAAGTTGACATTTCCTTGAATTCTTAATTAAAGAAACAGAATTTCCACTGTATCTCATAAGCCGTAGTACAGATAATTATACACATTTATTCATAGCTATATATATATATATATATATATATATATACATAAACACATACATATATATATATCTTCACAGACAAATCTCTGTTATAAATCATGTTTGATCCATTTTGACTTTCTTACACCCGGCTACCTACTCTGTGTGTGTGAGGGGAGCTTCAATTGCTTCAAGATCTGTTGACAGATTCCTGTTGTCTGGCATATGAAGAGGTCTATAATAAGATTGTAGGAACCCAGGTTAATTTGTAGGACCTATAGAGTGTGGCAGCAGATGTCTTTTGGAGGTATGCCTCTTGAAGAATTCACCTCTTTTGAAACCTGCTCTACCAAATCCTCTCTCCCACTCTGACCTCTCTCATGTGTCTATTTAGAGATGTTGTTGCCACGTACCTTAGTTAAACCTACTACTGTGTGTCAAGGAGAATCTTATCTTAGAGTTTCCTTGAATCAGTGGGATATAAACATGCCAGAAGCTCATCCATATGAGAGATGAACTACAAGCTATTTTCCCAAAGGTATAGAACCTATTGTTCCATGCTTGTCTTTTTACAGCTTGCTCAGATATATACTGTAGATGTCACCAGTCGATAAGAACTTTATTCCATATCTGTTGTCCTTGTCCCCTTATAGCTTCCTTCTTTGACATGGTCCTCCAACAAATCAGTTCTATCTTAAGGAGTCTGATCCCAATAAACCCGTTTTTCTCTATCTCCAAATTCCAATGTAGAGCCTCATATTCCATGCTAAATGCTGCTAGGTCACTAATCCCTGCTTTTTGGTAGTCAAGCTCTCCGCCACTCCTAGATCATTGGACAGATAAGGTCAATGACTTAGTTTACCTGGAGAGGGGTCATGCGATTGCCAGCTGGACAATGTCCAAGTTTATTTCCACTTGGACCTCATGGCCAAACTACCATTCTAACTCGCTATCCACCCACCCCTAACCACAGGTGGTATCCTGTATCCCAGTAACATGGTCACTTCTGGTGTCATAGGATATTTTGGTATATAATAGGTTGTGCTAATCTAGTGGTTTCATTAGCTGTTCCCGTAGATAGATGGGGTGCCCAGCACACGTTCTTTCTCTCAATCAGCTTGTTTTTCTCTTGGTGTTTCATTTTCCTATTTACTTTTTATCCTCCTTTCTTCTCTCCCCCCTTCAGCTATTTGCCCACTTCATGGTTATACACACATACAAAGTATTCAACTATATCTAGATACCTTGACCTGGTGTGTCTGTTTGATCAATGTTGTGTTTTGAGACAATGCATCTACTCAATACTAATTATCTTGTTTTTTCTTTAAATAACAGTGTGCATTCACTGTCCTGGTTTACGCTGTATGCAGTGTACTGTGTTAATAATGGAAAATAAAATAATAATAATTTAAAAAAGCCACATTTAAATTTAGCGAACTGGTGTATTAAAAAAGTAATTCTGGAGCAAACTAAATGCATTAGTGGGGACAAATAAAATTCACCATTAATTTAAAGGGACTTGTTTTAACACCTTGAATGCCACATTTCTGAATGTGTTGGAGACTTTTTAGCATCTAAAGGGAAAAAGCCCCATTTGAAAGAAGAATTTTGATTTGTGCCCTATAGAGGAGTTGGTTTGCCTCAGAGTTAATCCAGTCTTAGTAATTCTGCAGCAGAATTTTTTGAATTTTTATTTGTTCCTTATGGTGCAGTTTGTTTGCCCCTGAATTGCTCTATTTCTTGACATATATGACCCAATCTGTTGCCACGTGTGTGGTGTAAGCACATTTGCTAAATCTGTATTTTTTGCAGCAGATACATGGTCAGTGTTTTTTTCCTCAGAATAAGTGACTAACACTGGAATGAATACCTATCTTATGTGCATTCCTGCTACCAAAGTGTACCTTCCAACCATGTAATTAATAAAGCATCTTGTCAGTGTCACTAGATTTATTTTTTTAATCTAGACCTAAGACTGACTGACAGGAGAACAATTACAATTTTAATTCCTTCCTGCTCAGGCCAGGTACAATGGGGGAGGTAAAGGCTGGATTTTCCCCCTCACATTTTTATGCATTAACTGAATGTCAAAGTTCAGCACAATGATAATGAGGCTTATTCAGAGAAGAAGAGCAGCGTGTGTACAGTAATGGATTAAACTCAGTACAGTCTAGGAGAACATTATCTGCAGAGAGACACATGGGTTTAACCCTATAAGTGCCTGAAAGCACTGCTTTGCAATATATTGGGCACTCCCCAGAATTCAAAGACTTAATGGTATTGACTGACACAATGGGGGGATGCACAAATACTATTTCTAGTGCCTTTGCCCTACTCCTGCCCAGCATCAATTTACTAAACTATGTATGATGAAAGTTCTCCCCCTAACTCTGACTGTGCCAAGAAGAGGTTGATGTATGGATAATTGGGGGCATTTTTTTGTTTTGCACCCTATTTAGTGCCATGTATTAATGCACAGAGTAAATGGTGTAAAGATGTGCATGCTGTGTAGAAGTTATACAAAGCTTTCTGTCTTAAAAGTCTTAACATCCTTGGAGAAAGTGCACCAATATGCAATAAAGTGATCACACATTCTAGTGCATATCACAAAACATAGCCACAAAGTTTGGCGCCTAATGACAGTGGAGGTGAGTAATTCTGTACTAGGCTAACTTCACTATAGAGGAAAAGTTAAATGGAGCTTTTAACCCCTTGAATGCAACAAATGTCTTCAAAGCACTGCTTAAGTTTCAGCCATGTTATAATGTGTGAAGAGGGCATCAGATGTGGCCACATACCTTCGTATTTCCATGCATAGAATGTTTTTCCAATGATAAGTTGTAAAAGAAATAAATAAATCTCAAAGCATCCACCAGCAGAGAGACCAAAAAGAAACAATTGGCCGTATTTATCAAAGCAAAACATATTTACATAATACAGTTGTAAAAATACACGTGGCCATCAAGCTCAACTTTTGCCATATCACTTTTTTTTTGTTGATGCAGAGAAAGGCAAAAAACAAATCTAACCTGACTCCAAAGGGCAATCAGATACAGTACCTCATTTGATCAGCATTCTAGCTGAATTGGCACCAAATGTCATAGTTCTCTGTGTTGTCCTGAGCTAAAAAGATATCCAGTACCTTTTTGAAAGTATTTACCGACACAGCCTCCCAAGGCAAAACATTGGCCATCCCTACTGTTTTTACTGTAAATCATTTCTGGCTTTGTTTTAGTCGAAAACACATTTCATGTAGTGTTAAAGATGCCCTCTTTTTTATTGATCATTGACTAAAGATTTCCAGAGTATCTTTCTTTGAATATAAGGTATTTAATAGTAATGATTTCCTCCCCGCTTTAGACATCTCTTCTCCAATATATACAAAATCAGTTTGGCTATTCTCTTTTATACTGTACCTAAAATCTTCCAATCCCGTTACCAGTTTTGTTACATGTGTTTTTACGTTTTCCAGTTCACTAATGCTTTTTGAAGAACTAATATAAAAAATGTACCCCATACTCTACATTATGTTTTATCAAGATTTTTTTAAAAAGTTGAATTATATTCCCATATTATACACCGTTTAATACATCTGCCCATTCATTCAGTTTATCCAAATCTTCCTTGCACAGAAACCATCCTGGACTGTGCTTATTTCCTTACATAGTCTGGGGTTTTCAGTAAATATTAAGACTACTTTCAAAATTAACTTGAAGATCATTAATTTACAAATGAAAAGTGCAGCAACTGTGGTAGAAAACTGACCGATCAAAGAAAAATTATATTGACAGCAAAGGGATTTTCTTTGATACATATGATTCCATTGCTTTGCTCTGGAATGGCTTCAGTTTTGCAATGATGAATCATAAATGGGAACTCTCCAGATCTGCCCCAGAGAGTTTGGTTTTAGATTGAATTACCATGTCCCTGGGGACAGAGTCTGATTGTCTATCTCTTTGAGTTCCATAATAACCCTGCCCATTTACCCACCTGTACCATCCACTCCCCATACATTCCACCCACTTCTCTGCCCATTTCAGGGCAAATGCTTTGTTTCAACCTGCCAACCCATTGCTCCTCCTACATTATCACACAGATTGCATCACTTGAATACTGCCAAGCCCAACCCTATTTGTTTCTCATGGGGCTTGGCACCAGAAGGTTCTGATGTATGTAAATAAGACACAGTATGCTTCTATGTAAATAGATGCAACCTGTAAAATACTCAGTGTTGCTCCTATGAATAAATGTGTGACTTTCCTTATTACTTATACTTAACCCAATGGATATTTACAGTGCAGGTATTTCATCCATTTGATATATTCCAATGGATAGAAAGTTGTAAGATATTGATTAAGATGATGTTATTATTTTGTTTAAATATTTAGGGACTGATTTAAAACAGAATTGTCAATTTCTCTGGGCTCTCTAAATTCAGCTGGTGTCCTCTTCCTCCTGCCTTTTGCTTTATTTTAACCCTTTGAGTTGCAATGCATTGCATACCTCTCTGGCACTCATCGGGTTAATCTCCTGCTGACTACTAAAAGCAAATCTACTGAGGGAAAATTGAATTGTGAGGTCTGGATGAGATTTGAGCAGCAGCTTTTAACAGAGTAGTGGAAACTGAGAGCAACTAGTTTTCCCATTGCCATAGAAACATACTGTAAGGACATTAAACAGTATTTTAATATTTTATATGAATAAGCAATGTGAGGGAAATCATTGCAACAAATATATACTTTATTTTCTGCACTTGACATGATACCTACTTTTCTCAATTTCATTATAGGATGGGCTCCCCCTTTAAAATCATCTATTTGTTACAATGTGATAGTTCTGCTGGCCTGGGGGAATTGTTATGTTCCCAAAAGATCTGGGGCTTTTGTCTTGCGCTGTGCAGAAGATGTTTTTTATGTCTCAGGAATTTCCACTGAAATTCAAGCGGGGAGGAAATTGTCGAAAAACGTACCTCCTGTGTTCCCCTCCTGAGTTTTGTCAGTCCAACGTGGAAATGATCATGTGCCCACACAATGCACAAACACAACATTATATATACACAGATACATGAGCACTCATACACCCAAACACACCAGGCCACAGAGCTACCTGAGTGACTTCATTTTAAATCAGAGATTTAAAAAAAACATGTGGGTGAAATTTATGAAACATTTATAAAATTGACAGTTTTTGCAGAAAATTTCTGTGGAGGACTACAACTCCCAGCCTATGGCTCACTGTGGATGCTGGGAATTGTAGTCACCCACAGCTGAAGAGCTTTAGATTCCCTGTCCTAATGTGCAAATATTGTAAGTCTAAATACTCCCTGGGATCTGCAGACACAAAAATATTTCTTAAAAAGATGAAAATATATTTTTTTCTTTTAGAAAACATTTGTTTCTCGAAAAGATAAAACTCCATGCAATCCTATAAGTGTCATATGCACTAAGTAGAACATGGAGAAATAAATGGGCAAAGTTATACACCAGCTTTTAAGAATAAGTAGGGCTTTCTTTTGAAGCCAAATTTATATGGATAAACCACCATTATTTTTTAAAATAATAATAAACAAAATAGGAAAATAAAGGAAAAAAACAAAAATTTGTATAGGTTTTCATGTGATATCTTGTGCTCATTTGGTTAATTTTTAACAGAAACTGAATAAAAGTTATCAACGTTCATTCATACCACCCAAATGTCCCTTTTAGGGGGTTTACTATCCCCCTATGTGGTGTGTATATATGTGTATCACATTGCTTCAGTTATAAAACTCACATTAATGTTAGTTTAAATGTTATGATATGTATGTGTTTATAAATTATTCTGCGTAAATAAAATACTTTGGGCTTTCTCTAAACTATTTATTCAATAACACAAAGAGAGGTCAAACTGTCCCGCCACTAGTCCTGCTCCCTATACCACAAAAGTGCCTCATATTTGGTCATTTGAGGGACTGGGAGCTCTATTCTCTGCTTCTCTCTTCCTCGTGATCACAGCGAGGAAAGGCAGATGTGATTCCTGTATCAGCGATCCCATATGCAGAGTCACCAGGAAAAGGCTGAAACTGACTGCTCCAGTCCTGAATGATCACAGCGTGCCACGAGGCACACTTTGATCATTTCACCCATGACATACCAGGACTGTCCCCTTTCCTCAAAGGACAGAATTGTGTAATAGTCCGGGCATGTCACTCATCATTAAGTGGATAAAACTGCCTATATGTTGGTTACTTATTTTTTTTTTAAAGCTATACTTTATGAAATATAAAGGTTTAAAAGATCACCTTTTGACATAACCAATGATATCACCAGCGGTACACTTGTACCACAGGCAAGTAACCACACTGCAGGCTGCCCCCTCTCAGGAAAAACTCCTCCCACCTCCCTTCCCAGCTCTCTGCAGGACTGGGTGTGCTCCCAGACTTTTGTGCTTTCAATTTATGGAACGTCCTGTGCATCATAGCGAGAGTGTGTTCATTGAAAGCTGCCTCATTAAATATACTGTCAGCCTGCTTCACTCGGATTCAGTTTTTGGCAAATGAAACAGCTGCCATACTGAGATTGATCAGGCATTTCCTGGACTTAAGAAAATATTTAAATAATGTTGGCTGCTTACATAGTAGTGTTTACTAATAATACACATGCTCTGGACCGTGGTTTCATCACTGGCAACTACTCAGTGCAGGAAGTTGTGCAGAGAGAGTGAACATCCCCAATATCCTATAGGGAGCATTCTAGAGACAATTTTGCATGCACATGTGCTGCATGTGTAGAGCATGCCTCAGAGTGAAGAGGCAGGACTTCTAAGGGAGAGCTCTGCCAATAATTTCAAATGTCAGCAAGATGGTGGCACTTTCCCTTTTGGATATGAAAGTGGAATCCAGTACATTGTAAGGCTGGGGAAATAAGTGTTTGCAATTACACAGCCTGGCTTGTTACATTTAGGCAATATAAGGATATGGAGGGAAACGAAGGTGACAGTTTCACTTTTAACAGAGAAAAAAGAAACACAAGAGGAATGATTTGTTTTTCCTACAGTGGGATTCAAATAAAATGTCAGATTGGGCAAACAAATGGAATATGAAGTTTAATGTGGGAAAGTGTGAAGTAATGCATTTGAAAAAGAAAAAAAATCCCAATGCTACTTATGAACTTAATGGAATCATATTAGGGGCCTTTTTTCTAGAGAAAGACCTGGGAATCCTTGTAAACTACATACTTGGAAGCAGTGACCAGTGTCAAATAGTAGTATCAAAAGCAAACAAAGTCCAGTCTTACATAATAATTGAAGCAAGAGTGGATAACATAATTTTGCCACTGTACAAATCATTGGTAAGACCTCACATTGAATATGCAGTGCAGTTTTGGGCACCAGTTCTGAAAAAGGATATACTAGAACTAGAGAGGGTACAGCGAAGATCAACAAAACTAATTAAGAGAATGGAGGACTTAACGTATGAGGAACGACTAGACAAACTTAGTTTATTTACTCTAGAGAAAAGATGACTAAGAGGAGATCTTATCACATTGTACAAGTACATGAGAGGTCAATACAAGGATCTCTCTGGTGAGCTTTTCATTCAAGGACCTGATCAAATAGCCAGGGGCCACCCCTTGAGATTGAAAGAAAGAAGGTTTCAGCTTCAACAGAAGAGGTTTTTTTTTTTGTTTTTTTTTTTTACAGTAAGGTTTGTTAAATTGTGGAAATCCTTGCCCATGTATGTGGTAATGGCAGATTCAACGGATACATTTAAGAGAAGATTAGATATATTTATTTCAAGAGGGAACATACAGGGTTATACTGTATATTAGTAAGCAAAACAGTAAGTTCAGATAAAGATTAGCTTATTTGGCAGCAGGAAATCTTATATTACTCTAATTTCTCTTGGTTTTGAGGCAAAGGTTGAACTTGATGGACGTGTGTCTTTTTCTCAACCAAATTTACTATTTTACTATGTTTTTTTTAATCTGGGATCTCAAATTAAGCCTATTTGTCACCTATGAACTTATATGTGGTTAATAAGTCCCCTTCTTACTTTTATTTTCATGCATTTATTACCATTGCTCATATAGTTTGTATGGGCCCACATACCTGTATATTGTACAATCCATGTACAAGGTATATACTAGAAATGTCATTAGTATTTCTTCTTAGTTTGAATTTAGGGTGTATACTAGTATATTTGCATACATTTGATTGTCTATTTAACAGTTCACTATTCTCATCCATCTCATTAGTCATCATTTGTACTAGCCTATTATATGACAGACACCAGCTATGGTAGTACTCTACTCCATTATCATCATCATCTTGTTGACTATATATTATTTTCATTTGGAAAGATCATTCCAATGCCCGCATATAACATCCTGTATCTGGATTTGTCCCTGGGATCATTACTGACTGTCTTGTCTGTACCTATCATACACTTTTTTGGGCCATTATTGGTAGATTTAACTGTTTTGCTACAGTATAATGATGAGGCTAACATTTTTTTAGATTTGATATCCAGAGAATTGTATTACAACTACCTATCTTTCACTGGTCCATTTGTGCTTTCTGTCTGATTCATTTAACATATTGCTTTTTTTAATCTCACAAAGCGCTGGTCAGAGAAGCTCAAATAAGAATAAGCCTGCTACAGAATTTAGCAACAAATAAAAAATTCCATTAATTTAAACTGGATTTAAACCATTTGAATGCTATAAAGGTTTTCCAAAGTGTTGGTGACTTCGCTAGCTTTCAAGAGGTTAAACATATATTATAAGGCTGGGAAATTTTTGATTTATTAAAAAAACATATTTTAAAAAAATTTAAACAGCAATTTCTATATTGTGGTCACAAGGTGGTGCTGTTCCTATCATGAACTATGGAGAACTGTAGTCAATCATAGGGATGGGCAAAACTTTCCGCCTTAAACTGAAATCAGTGAAAAATGGCACTTTCCACTTGGCGAAAAATTTCCTGTGAAAAGTGCTGATTTTCCGCTTTTTTCGTCCTTTGAAATCAATGGGAACATAGAAGTTACACACAACACATTACAAATAATATTTTATTTCCCAAAGGCATTTTATAAAAGGGGCATGAGGGTGCCTGTGTTGGTGGAGTTTGGGGAAAGAATCAGTTGAACAGGGTATGTTTTTGGGGGTTTGTTTACTGGGATTGGGGGCACTTAATAAAACAGAAATTCTAAATAAAATAAAATAAAAACTATAAGACATGGTTTAAAGAGGTCTGAGGAGGGTGCCTGTGTTGGTGAATGAATGAATCATTTGAACAGGGAATTTGTTTTGGGGGGCTTTCTTGACTGCTATTGGGGGGGGGCAGTTAATAAAAAAATAAATAAATCAAATAAAATAAGAAATTTGTATTTAAAGTGACAGAGACAGGAACCCCCTGACATAAGCTGCCACTGAGGTGGACTGATACTTGACTTGATAGAGTAGTTTGTAGAGGATGATTTGTTTGATTTGTTGTTATTGGCCTTTGTAGGACTTAGAATTATTAGAGGCCCAAGCCCTGAAGAAACATTGATTTGTAGGACTTAAGCTTGTTTGGCACAAGCCCTAAGGAAACATTGATTTGTAGGACTTAAGCTAGTTTGGCACAAGCCCTAAGGAAACATTGATTTGTAGGACTTAGACTTGTTAGAAACAAACCCCCCCAAAATTGTTTATTTTTTTTGTAGTTTTTTTCTTTTCTTTCTTCCTTTCTTTCTTTCTTTCTTTCTTTCTTTCTTTATTTATTTTTTCAAAACACAAGCCCTGAGAAAAAAAAAATAAAAATGCGTTACTGGCCTAATGCCAGCAGGTCAAATGTCCTCCTGAGTTGCAACTGCTGTTCACACTGCTGCTGCTGAGTTGTTTAAAGGGATAGTAATACCTAAAATGTAAAAAAAAATATGTTGTAGGGTTTATCCCCCTGAGTAAAACAAGAGTATTCCCACTGCTGAAAGATGTTTCATTCGAAAGTTATTAATTTTCAAAGTTGAATTTTTTAGGTGCAATATCACAGTGGCCTGAAATTGTACAGTGGCGCTGTTGCTACACGATCCTATGGACAGCTCTGGTCTCAGGACCATAAATCTCCATAGGATGGTGTAGCAACAGCACCACTGTACAATTTCAGGCCACTGTGATATTGCACCTAAAAAATTCAACTTTGAAAATTAATAACTTTTGAATGAAACATCTTTCAGCAGTGGGAGTACTCTTGTTTTACTCAGGGGGATAAACCCTACAACATATTTTTTTTTACATTTTAGGTATTACTATCCCTTTAAGCAGCAGGATGATTAGGCAGCTGAAAGGGAATGGGCTCAATAATAGCAGTAACATGGAAGATGGATGATGAAGGTTCCACTTACCACGACTGGCTCCAGTGATGCACCTGAGGCAGTAGCAGAAGAATAAGTATCCCTCAGTATATGTGGAGAAAAGAACAAGTTGACCATTAAATCTTCTCCACCTGCCCCTCCTCCAAAATCATCATGCGTGTGTTGTTATTTGAATATATATATTTTTCCCTTGAGAACAGGAACTGAAATGTGCACAGTGTGTGTGTGGTAAATAACATCTGGAGGCACAATTGTATCCAAACACCATGACACCCGAAACCAAGTACTGCCGCTGTCACTGTACCCCTTCTCCAGACCCCGTTAAGGACACATGAAAACTTGCTGACAGTTTAATGGCTCCATCTTAGCATATTCTGCGGGATGGAATCTCCTCAGATGCCGCTTGATGGCCTGATATTGATTCTCCTCCACCACACTGGCATGTGTGGTCAGTGCACCACATAGTGTGCAATGGGTAGAGACAAACTGCCATATCCTAACATCAACAGAGTGGCTATCATTTGGTGGGAGGGATAGGGAACAGGTAGAAATGGTGGCACTGGCAGCAGGGGCAGCACGTCTGGCAACAAGTACAACACTAGTGGCTGCAGGATCAGAAATGGTGGCACTGGCAACAGGGGCAGCATGTCTGGCAACAGGTACAACACTAGTGGCTGCATGTACAGCAATGGTGGCACTGGCAGCAGGGGCAGCTTGTCTTGCAGCAGGCACAGGCAGCTGATCTGTCCCGCTCTCAATAGTACTACCCTTTTCTCCTTCCCATCCCATTCCCTTTTCTCCTTTCCTTCCCATTCCCTTTTCTCCCTCCCTTCCCATTAAATTCCCCGAGATCCCTTGGGGTGATTTAGGGGGACTGGACAGCATTGGTACAGTAGTGGTCCCTTCTTCCTCAGACTCAGTGGACACATAATGGTCTTTCCAGCTCCTCCACTGATTATTTTTTACCCTGTTCATATTAATAGGAGTCACTATGAGCCTCTCCTGCCTCACTTTTTGCAAATATCACAAGAGAACAGCACAGCACGTCTCTCTCACTCTGTAGCTGCTTCTATTGTGTCCACCTTCAGTGAAAATGTCACGTTTTTATAGCGGAAGTGCGAAAACAACGTAAATCAATGGGCGGAAACTTTCTATCCATTGAAAAATTGGCAAAAAATTTTGGCCAATGGGTGAAAAATGCAAAAATTTTAACCGCTAGTTTTAACCCCTTAACGACCGGACGTTATGGGACATTTCCGTCCCATAACGTCCGCATAGGGGCACTTGGACGCGCCGGTACACGTGACCTGTCACGTGTATCGGCGCGTCACTATGGGGCTTGAAACAGATCGCTCCGATCTTGGAGCGGTCTATTTCATGCCCCATTTTTACTTACAGCGCTCCCGGTAGAGCGCTGTAAGTAAAAAGTACGTGACGTACCAGGACCGTCAAGGGTCTTTCAAGCAAGTTTACCCTTGACGGTCCTGGTACGTCAAGGGTCCCTAAGGGGTTAAAGCTGATTTTCCCAAGCAAAAAAGCAGATAACAACATGGTTTTCGCAAAATTTCCCGCTGGAACAGGGTAACATCTTTCGCCCACCCCTAGTGAATCACTCAAGTTTACTCAAAGTGGTCATGTGCCAGAGCCAGACTGAATGTGAAGAGATTCTGAAGCAAACCAACTGAGCCACGGAAAATAAATAAATGATCATTTTGATTTCAATAGGGATTTTAAAACCATGAATGATATCTTCCAAGCATTTTGAAGCAATGCAATGGAGACATCTCTAGCATACAAGGGCTTAAATGCCCTATTTGATTTAATGGGAATTTTGGACCTTTTTATTGGTTCCTTGTGGTTCAAAAAACTTTGTGTTTCATAATTTCCCCTGTATGAATTTAATGGGACTTTATTCTATAGGCAGTCCAAATCTAAGGGGTGCTTAGTAACACTTTGGAGAAGATATTGCTAGTATAAATCCACATGACAGAAGATGATAAAGTCTAAGAAGGATTGCGAATACTGTTCATTGTATTGGAAGAGCTTGTATATATTGCTAGCTCCCATGATGGATTAAGACAGAGCAATGTGTAAAGGTGGCAGGTCAGGAAGGGCCTGTGGACCAGCCTGGCCGAGACAGATAAAGTCAGGGAAGAGAAATAAAATAAGAAGTGATTCAAAAGGTAACGTTCCACTCTATAATTTAATGTCATCTTTTCCACACAGTTAATGAAAAAAGCTGCTTTTCCCCTCTTTGAAGTTGAGAGCATGACAATTTCTTCAGCAGGAACCTAAGTGACACCATTTATCCAGGAGGCTTAACAAAGAATAAATATGTTTTCATTTTTAACAGTGGAGACCTTTATTGAGATTTAGTAAAACTTCCAAAGGCATTCATCCATCTCTGACTTTGTCTAGGATCATGGTCCCTCTGATTCTGTTCTTTGGTTCTCTAGTTGTTTGCACTATTATTTGTGGGTTGAATTGCAATTACAGTTAACCTCTTTGCTGCTAGTCGAACAATTTACTGCAGTCATAAAGTCTAATCATCAGTCTTCACTGTGACTCCTGTGCCATGCTGATAAATCATTTTAATGCTTTGAGTTCCTGTGTGGTGTGTAAAGCAAATCCTTATTACACGCAAAGGGTTAAAGAGCAACAATAACATTTTATTAAGTCTGTTTCCATGGGAGTACACTTTGTAAAAAGCTCAGGGTTGCACTGTGTAGTTTCAAAAAAGCTCCTATCAGCCAACTGGGGGCTGGGAAGCAGGGGCCTGGATGCAACCCTGAAGTATTTGGCTCCAGGCCATAGGCTTATCTGGTTGTACTTGCAATGCTGTAGACTGCTTGCGGTCTATGGGAGTTGTGATATTGGCCCCACAATTCAGTCACTATCGTGGGATCATCAAGAGATCATTGGGAGTCACTTTTCAACCACACAATTGGCTATCCCACTGATGTGCTGGGGCTTGGAATGCAGACCTGGCTTCCTTAGCAGGTTTGTTCTTAGAGGAGCAGACCTGCATGAGGGTAAGTATCACTTGATCGTTGGCCTTTGAGCATGAAAGAGGGATGTGCAATGCAAAGGTTTAACCCATTGCATACTAGATAATCCTCCAATGCATTGATCTGAAGACTAAAAACAAAGCTTTGAACTTTAAAATATGCTGAGGAGTGTTTATTGTCTCAGTACTCTATACAGTATTGTATGCAAACATCCAGTACAGACTGTGATGTTAAAGATGCAGAAAATGATGTACATGTCCCATAGAGCTCAAACTGAGATCTTAACAGGATGGGTTTTTAAAATATTTAATAAGAGATATACACCATCTAGGGCATGTATGCCAACCCTGGTTCCCAAGATCTACCAACAGTGCAAGTTTTCAGGATATTCCTGCTTGAACACAGTTTAATTAATTAATATGACTGAGCCACAGAGAGATCCATCTGTGCTCAAGCTGAGATATTCTCTAAACCTGCATTGATGGTGGCTCATGAGGGCCCAGACTGGATACCACTAATGTATGCAGTCATCATCCTCTGGATGAATCTATTCTAGAACTTAAGTATATGCTCAAGAATTGTGCCAATTAGTAGATAAATGTAATGTACAGTATGTAACATAAAAGCATGCAATTCTTATTCATACCTTCAAGGAACATCCACACAAGATCTGTTCTAATACCAGCAAAAGACATCATAGCCCAGTCATGTCATAACATGTATCATGGTGCCTAACGTTGTCCTGTGTGTTAGCACTGCTTGATAAGCAGAGTCCCATAGTTTACATTTGGGTTAGATTCATATTAGTGTTGTGCTTGCCTTGTTGTTTCCAAGCCATGAACTCACCATTTTGTCTGGGTTAGAAAACTAGGAGGAACTGTGGTTGATTATTAATCTAGTAAACAGTTTTTAAATCAACAATTCCATGCTCAAACCACAGCCCACACACTGTGATGTCAGCTTGGTTAAGCAAGAAGAAACTTCACAATCTAATTTGCTTCTCTAAAGGAGAACACCTACAAATACTAAATCTCCACTTACCTTACCATGACCACAAAATTCAAATGACCCCTTTGAATTTTGCTCTTGTACCTTTGTTCAAGAGATAACATCTTCAATCAGCCCTGGGTGTCATGTCCATGGAGGCAAACATGGAAGTAGGAACACAGGACACAAACTCCACCACATGGTAATTTTAACCCTTTAAGGACCAGATGAGTGAGCAGCGCACTACTTCTTGATGCATTGCACAACCACTGGTACTTACAGGGTGAAGTAGGCTCATGCAGAGTGTCTGCTTCAGTTTGAAAGAAACTGTTCACAGCTGTCATGTTCTCTTTTAATACTCTGATGTCGCAGATGTCATCGCCACCACTTTGAAGCAATTTCCTTTTAACACTCTGGTAAAAGACATGGTGATCTTTTCAGCTGGAGGCTCCCTTAACCCTTTGAGTGCCAGATAGGTATCCAACACAAAGGGGTGGAGATGCACTAAGGCATGATAATGATGTTATAAAGTGGAGAGGACGTCTCCAGTGATATCATTCTCTAGTTCCTATGTTAATCTATGGAGCCAATGCACAAGATTTCTCCAACCTTTGAGATCTTAGTGCATAGGCTCTATAGAATAACAAAGAGACCGGACAAGTAATACCACTGGAGAAGTTATCTCCACTTTGTCACCTCTTTATCACCTCTTAGTGAATAACCCCCTATGTATTGCAATACATTAGATACCTCTAGCATTCACAGGGTTAACAGGGCTTCTTTAGCATCTGTTTGCTGCTTACTTGTTTGAAACATCCTGATATGTTTCCTGATACCCCCCCAACATCCTGATACCTCCCAACATTTCAAATGGCCAAAGAGGGACACCTTTGTTGTAGGGGGTGTTGCTGGGGAAGGGAGGTGTGACTGGAGTTCAGGGCATTACAGATCATTTTTAGGTTATTTCAAGACCAATTGACACCTCTTTGTGTAACTGAATAAATGAGTTAGAGTAAGATTTGGAGTATTTTATTTCTACAGATTAATTTATATACACATATACTGGTGTTTAAATAATGTGAGTTTTATTGCTGTTGAGCAATGAGATACACTTATATACACACCACACAGTCTGGTCTCCTAAAAAGAGGAACACCAGGATGGGACAGAGGGATTTGGGTCTCAAAGAAGCACTGTCCCTCCTAAAGAGGAATGCTCTAGTGTAACAAAGAAAATAGAGGAAGGTCAAATGCATTAGCAAAAAAGAACCAGAAATCTCCAGGGTTTGAGATAGTCTAACTTTTTATTATTGCCCTCAAGGTCACATTCACTTGCTGCAGCAAACTTTGTTATACTAGAACTGTGTGTGACATCAACTGCATGGGATCAAGGAAATATATCCACCTGCCAGAGTACAGCAAGATACACATATGGGCATTATGTATCAGAACAAATGGGAACTATTCTGGGGTAAACCCTCTGCACCTTAGCAGATGCAAGAAAAATGTCCCAGTGATCTGAATGGGATTTTAACCCTTTGATTGCTAGACATGTTCCCAAAGCATTGTTTCAGAATGCTTTGGCAACCTCTCTAGCATTCAAGGGATTAAAGGCTCCATTTAAATCAAATGAGGATTTGGGAAATTTTGATTTCTCTCAAATGGTGCAGTTGGTTTGTCCCTTAATTGTTCCAGTGTACTTTGATAAAAAAAGACCAATTGGCCCATATCCATTAATGTGAACTGGAATTATTGTAGAGTAAACCAACTGTACCTTAGGGGACAAATTAAATCCTTGTTGAATTAAAATGGGCTTTTAACACCTTGAAAGCTAGAGGTCTCCATAGCTGTCAACAGTCCTGATTTATACAGAGCAATCCTGATTTTGGGGCCCAGTCTTTCTGTCCCTCCAAATTAACACTGTGTCCAACTTCCCAGGACTTTGCCCTGCTTCCCAGTTATACTTGGCCACTTCTTCACCCTATAATTCAAGTCACGCTTCTCAACCGCATTACTCAAGCAGTGCCCAGTAGGGAGACACTTAAAATTGTATGGTGCGGGTGCACCATGATTAATATATATGTGCACACACTGCATATGTTGTATTCCACCCTTGGCTGAGTCCTGAGGAACAGCATGTGGATGCTGACGGCACTGAGCCAGTCTACAGAATCTGATCATCAGACTGGTACTGAGTTTAGTCTGGCTCATTAATGTACTGAGTGATTTGCAATGAGCCAGGGGGAGTGGGGGGGGGGTTGCGGTTGGGGAAAAAAGTGCCCCTCTTTGGTAATTTCAAATGTTGGGAGGTATGGGTCTCCATTGCATTGTGAAGCAAAGCATTGGAGACCTCTCTAGAAGTGAGTTGGTTGAAAATCTCTATTCAAGTTCATGGAAATTGAAGAATTTTTATGTGTCCCCTATGATGCAATTTTTTTTTCCAGAATAACTCCAATTCATGTTAATATATATGGGCCATTACGTCTTCGACTGAATCAGAAAACAAAGAACGGAGCATGAGGCCTGCAATTTTGGGGAAAAAACTATTCATTTTATAATACAATATCTAATTTTAAAATATATATATATTGTGGAAATGTTTATAATCCTTTATATGTCCATTTCCTGTTGAAAGAACGTTCCAGTAAATATCCATTATTATGAGATACTGGAAGACCTAAAAATGTTCCAGATAATGGATACTACCTCCATATTAGTATATTATATTGTACATTACAGTGCAGTCAAATCTGTGTCTGCCATAGACCTTTCTAGGCAGTATAGCTGATCAACACCAATCTTCTTCTTCTAGTTGTGACCCGCTTCATGAAAACACATGCTGACTTGTCAGTTCAACAACAGGATATCCTGGCAGTCCTGGTTGTAGCTACAAATATTCCTATAGGCTTCAATGGGACTCTGAGAGATAAAACCAGTGATAACACTCATCGTCTGTGGTGACACTGTTAACACCACATGCATTGATAGACTCACAGGACTATTTGCCATATATGTGGAACAATTATGTGGCAAACCAACAACTGCAGTGGACACATACAAAACCCCTTTATGGAAAATGTTTTTCTAACCATTTGACTGCCAGAGAGGTTTTCTCTCTGGCAATCAAAGGTTTAAGCACTTGAATGTTACAAAGATCTCCAAAGCATTGTATCCTCTCTAGCATTCAAGGGGTTAAAATTCCCATTTGAATCAATGGATTTATTTAATTCCTTACGGTGCATTGGTTTGCCCTAGAATTGCTCCACTTTCTTTGAACATATGGCATATACTGTCATATGCATCTTCAGTCAACATTTTAGCTTACCCCCCACACCTCTCTGGTCCTTAAAGGGTTAATAAACGAAACATGATTCTTAATCTGAGAGTGCATTCAATTTGCTTAGCCCTGATGGAATTTCTTCAAGGAAGTGGCACCATGATACTAGTCTCATTTTTCTTTAGCTCATTTACAGTGGAAAAGAACACATTTACTTTCTAAGAAGCTCAGGCACTAGAGCAGCCAAAGTGATCATTATACATTGTGCAGTACCAGATGTCAGTTTTTTTTTGTTCTAAAGAAGGTCACATTCTGTCTTGGCAGCCCAGTCTCCACTGTGAAAGCTCCCAGAAGGAAGGCACTTACAGTACGGAGGTGCGCAAACACATGGTACAACGGGAAACAGCCAGTAATTAACCCAACAGACAGGAGGAATTCTTGACAGATACATTCTGCCCCCAATTCTAGCTGTCTACCCAGCAGAGTAAGCAGAAGAGACAATAAAATTTGTTTAGTCCAGTATCCCCCACTTCCAAGGTGGGGTTATCACAGAGAAAAATACAATTACATTTATGGGCCATCACTTAACCCTTTTGAAGCTAGAGATGTCTTCAACACATTAATTCATATTGAGTTAGAAAGGCATTGCATCAAAATGGTTTAAGATGGAGTCACTTTCCATAAAGTGCATATGACTTAAATGAAAGTAAAAGCTCTGGAGCAAGCCCACTTCACCATAGCTGACAGAATTTATCAAAATGTCCATTGATTTAAATGGGTCTTTTATCCCCTTGAATGATAGAGAGGTCTCAATCTCATCATGAAGAAATGTGCAGAAACCTCTTCTTTGTTAAAGAAAATTACTATGTTTATTTTAACACACAAAACAGATTTTTTTCAGCAAACTTGTTTTTAAGCACAAGTTAGGCTGCTACACAAAATACAACATAATTTTCTGAGTAACATTTTTGTGGCAAAAAAAAGCTTGCCTGTGGCATGATCACAGATGTTATCATACAGAATCAATTTTGTGTCACGCAAAATTCATTTTGTGGCATATTACATTAATTTTATCGTACTAAATCAGTTAAATGCAAAATCAATCTCATCCGACAGATTTTTTATGGCACAAAATCAAATATTTTGTTACACAAATTACTTTGTATGACAATCTATTCTATTTTGTGACATAAAATCACATTACTGTGACTAGGTTATGTTTTTTGTGGCACAAAATAAATTATACGTGCCACAAATAATCTTTAGTTTCACAAAATAATAATAGGTTTTGTGCCAGAGAACTGATTTTGGCTCACAAAATTAATTCTATGTGAAAAAATTTACACTCTTTTATGTGTCAAACAACCTTATTGTTCTCCATAAAATCAGTTGTATGACATATAAACTATTTGATAATATTTGAGGAACAAAATTATCTTTTTTGTGCCATAAAGTTGATTTTTATGCAATAGAGGATCCATTTTGTGGAATAAAATTAATTATGTGTGACAAAATAATCTATTTTGTATAAAAATACATTTTGTGCTCAGCTTCCATATAATAACATGGATGTGACTTTACATAGTGTCATATAGGTGCACAGTACTTTTTAACAAAAGCAATCGTAATAAGCTATGAATGGAAAGAAGTGCATCAGTCTTCAGAACAAACAATACATTTTAATACAATATAAATGGGGCTAAGTTCTGCAGAATGAAACAAGCGTTGGAAAAGGAATCCCTGTCTCAAATCTCATAGAATTACTTATAAAGAGTATTAAATACAACACAAAATATAAGGTTTCTTAAGAAAATAGACTTCAGTGGGAGTAATTTGGGGCCATTGAGCCCTGCAACAAAAATAATGCGTGCCTACATGAACATGATGTCCAGTACTAATGAAAGGTTAATGTTGGAGAAACAATTCACATTGAATTGAATCACTTAGGCCATTCCAATTCTCTACACCCAACCCCTTAAGGACTGCAGGGTCCAGTGGTGAGGTTAGGGTGAGTACATTTCCATTCAGCCATTCAGGCACACTTTGAAGATGAGAGTAGCAGAATATGTGTCTTCAACTTTAGGACAGGTTTATGAGAGGGGTCACTATATAACACTGAACATCAGGGTATAACTTGCTCTTTAACAAACGGAAATCCAATATTGGAAACCACGTTGTGCGCTTAGTAATAATTCAGACTTTGTAGTATTTACTTACACTTATTTAGCTTAGGATGCTGCTTCAAACTGACTGGACTTCACACATCGCGATCCAGATCACAGCTATAGCCTGAATATAGTAGAAAAGAAAAAAAGAAGCACAACCACAACTCCTCTAAGTGCAGTCATTTTGATAAGGAGCACAATATTCCCTTTTCCCCAATTGGGTGCTACTCACATGGTTGAGAGGCTTCTGCCTCTCAGTATAATTCGCCTGCCTGGATTGTATGAGCGTTACTCCAGGAAGGTAACTTCTCCACTGGCTCAGTAAGAAACCTCAAATATATTTGTCGTTCTTGGTGTATCACTGTGCATAAAAAATTAATGTACAGGCTTCACCAAGAACTATTCAATAATCAGCAATATTTAAAACCATAGAGTATATAACCCCAACTTACACATGTGGAGGCTATGGGAATATTCAAATTAAGATCTATACCTTATTAAAATATGGAGTATTCTGTCACACAGCAGTGGAACCACTGTATCACTCAGAGTACCCACTTCAGCGAGCACAGAACCCCCCAAAAATAAATAAAAAGAAAGACGAAGAATAATAATTGAATCAACAGAATCAAATAATAAAAAAAGTTTTCTTGCCCACAAAGGGTACTTGCTTACTTTGAGCAACGCGTCTGTGCATTAATTCTTTATGCACAGTGAAACACCAAGAACGACAAATAAATATATTTGAGGTTTCATACTGAGCCAGTGGAGAAGTTACCTTCCTGGAGTAACGCTCATACAATCCAGGCAGGCGAATTATACTGAGAGGCAGGAGAAGCCTCTCAACCATGTGAGTAGCACCCAGTTGGGGAAAAGGGAATATTGTGCTCCTTATCAAAAATACTGCACTTAGAGGAGTTGTGGTTGTGCTTCTTTTTTTTCTTTTCTACTATAACTTGTACTTTATCTAGCAAGCCAGAGTTGCAAACACTTCTGAGACAGAAAGTGATGCCTGTTGTGGGCTACAAGATAATGTTCATCATACCCAAAGCCTTAGACTAGCATTACACTACAACAAAATTAATAGCAGCTCCTGTTTGATGTCAGGATCAAGACTCTGGTCTGTCTCTTGTTTTTAGAGCTCGGTCTGGAAACCATTTTCTTGTAAACCAGCAGAGGCATCACATTCCGTCACAGTAGGAAATGGACAGTTTTCCTTCTCGCGTTTAGAACTCTGTGCTCTGGAGTCTTCATTCCGGAACTTTGTATTGTCCCTGAAGGAGGTGGACAGGGACATGGAGCACAAATTTAAAATCATTGACTGTCCTGGGCAATCAGGGACATGTGGTCACCCTAGGTGGGGTACACTGGAGGACCAAGCCGATTTTTGTTTTGTGTTTAGAGAGCCAGTACGTGTGAGCTATCACAGACTGAAACCATCTGCTCTGATCTCAGATTGTGTATTTGAATGGCTGTTGATGGTGACCAGTTCTTTAAAGGGATAGTAATATTTCACAATAAAAGCAGCTCCAATTAATCTTCATAGTATTTGGGCCATGGAGAGTGTTATTTCAATACTGTCAGAGTTGTAGTTCAAGAGTAATTGAATGATAAAGTATCCCCATCCCGCCCCTTTTACTGATGTAACACTGCTCAGGGTGGTGTCCAGGTGGATCACAGAGAGGGACAATCTTCAATTAGCATAATGGAAAAAACTGAAAAACCTGTCAAGGGGGCAGGGTTTTCATTGTTCTCACAGTAAGAAGATTGTCCCTTGCTGTGAGCTGTCTGGTCTCCAACTTCCACATCTGAAGGGAGGTGGCTTACACTAGGTAAAAGGGGTGGGAGGGAGATACTTTATCATTCAATTACTCTTGAATTACAACTCTGACGGTATTGAAATAACACTCTCTCTATGGCTCAAATACTATGAAGATTAATTGGAGCTACGGTTTTTGTGAAACATTGCTATCCCTTTAAGATTGATATCAAAACTATTCAATGTGTAACTATACTTTTCAGTTTTTTCAGCTATTTTAAACTACCTTTCTTATACTGACTTAAATAACTTGTCTCTCAACCACCAATCTACAATGTGCTCATATCCACTAGAGTTTGCCTGTAATGCATGATATATGGCACTCTAAGGGTTAAACCACTTCATACTGAAGATTAAAGAATACACAGGACAGAAGACATTTCATGGGTTAACCATGAACAAGATATGATTGACCCATAGTTTTTATTGGGGGGTCTTCATCACATCATTAACCCTGTTAGTGCCAGAAGGCTTGTGCATTGTGTTGCACACCCTTACAGCATTTAAGGGTTAAGTAGAGCTTTTTTTTACACTAAATATTTCTTGGGGCAGAAAAGTATCCTGAATTCAAAACATTGGCACATTTTTTTGTAAAATAGACAGCAATGCTTACACACACAAGATGAAAGCAGCAGATTAAATCTGGAATTGCATTCTGGACTGTTATACTAGATTTGTAGATAGGGAACCTCATAAAAAGAGTTATTTGCATAAATTTTCTTTTCTGAGAAATGATACTATAAACTGTTCTTAGTGGAAACGTGCTTAGAGTGCTAATTAAATCAAGGGAGAGGGTAAACGAAAGATGCATGTTCATGTCAGGCTAAGGACTGTATAGCTATCTATGGGCAGTATGCACTAACGAAAAGTGGAACAATTTTGGAGTGAACCAACAGCACCATAGGGAAGAAGGAAACATTCACATTGAAATAAATTAGGCTTTTACAACCTTTAAGTGGTATCAAGGTCTCAAGTGCAATGTGAAGCAATTTGTTGATGTTATCTTTAGCATTCAAAGGGTTAAAAGCCCTATTAAAATCAAAGGGATTTTTTTTTTTAAATAAATTGGTCTGTTTGGAGCAGGAGGTTTATAAGAGAGTTTCTTCTGTGAGCAAGGCCCTCTGAGACTGATGTACTAAGAAGACCTGGAATAAACCAACTACACCAAATAAAAACTCTTATTTATTATTTATTTAACCCTTTGGACCGTATGTTCAAAGGGATAGTGTCATCTAAATGACAAAAATAAGTAATTGTATGCATGAACAACATGTACAAAATAAAAAGAATTGTTGTTGAAAGGGGAGGGGCAAGGGCGGAGCTCAAGTATCTGCCAGTGTTGTATAGTGGCAATGAAAATATGTGTGTTTCAACAGGAAAAAAAATGTTGCAAAAAAAGACAAAAATTTTACATCAGTTAAAAAGTGTAGTAAAATGTAGAGATGTGAATTTGGAAAACATTTGATAGGGAAATAAATATGTATCTATTGATAACATACAAATAGCCAGGTATATTTATAACAATCATTAAAATAGTTATTATATATATTCTAACACGCTTTAAAAAAAATTATACACTTTTAACATACCAATATTCTTGTCACTACTCACAATAGCGTTTCTGCTACATCTTTGTCATTTTTTACAGCATTTCCAGTCAGGAATCGTACTTCAAAGAAAAAAATGACATATTTTCTATAACAAACAACATTCTTTGAAAATATATATGAAGACTACGACAATGTACAATAAAATGCTGTTAAAAACGTCAAAAGCTATTTCACTACTTCTTTGAACATACGGCCCTTTGAGTACCAGAGAGGTATCCAACGCATTGCAATGCAATGCGTTGGATACCTCTCTGGCACTCAAAGGGTTAAATGGAGCTCTTGACCCTTGGAATGCTAGAGAGGTCTCTAACACATTGCTTCATAATGACTTGGAGATCTCTCTGGTATTCAGAGGTTAAAAAGTCCCTTCTAGCATTCTAAGACGCTTCCTTTGTCCATGGTGCAGTTGGTTGACTCCGGAATGACTGCAGTTCTCAGAAGCTTTATCGCCTACTGAATTACCGCTCAGATAATGTCTGGAATTTTGTGGTTTTTGCATTGGCCACAGCCTTTTCTTTGAAATCCTTGTCATCTGTAGAATAGGCAGTCTTTTCTCACCTCTCTTTCTTAGTGTCAGGTCACTGATAACACATATCACTCTATCAATTTATCATTCACATCACTTCATACTCTTCCTAATGCCTCTTTTGTATAGCATCACCCACATCCCGGGGACTTGGTAATTGTGAGCGTGTCAGATAGCAATAGAGAGAAAGGGATGCAGAGTGATAAGAGCAGTCTGTTATTTCTTGCCTGGTAACTAAATGAAGCTTTGCAAAAAAAAAAAAAGAGAAGCAGAGACAATTCTCAAATAGAAAATGAGATTGTGGAATAAACTGCATTAGGCTGGAATTCTAAGCGCATGGCAATCTCATAAAGTATCAGCAGGGGATTCTTTACTGTTGGAAGAATGCATTTCCATCCTTTTACCAATTCCATTGCCGTAAAGGGCTATAAACAGTTCAGAATCATATTTTTGATCTATTGGATTTCTTATCAAAAGTCATGCCTACATTTTATGCAGCTATAACTCTAGATGAATGAAAATCATTTTTAACAATCAATGTGCCAATAATATGCTTCTTGTGGAATCTTCTAATCTTCTTGTCCCATACGGAAGATTAAACAGAACCATCTTCATATGTTAAGTTATTGGATACTAACCATTCAAGCTAAAGGTTTCTATGTGCATAGTGCAATTGTAAACTCCCCTTGATTTACATTGATGGAGATATGTCAGAATATATAGAAATAACGGAGATGTATAAAGGTGCTTCAGCCATATAATTTTCAATATTTTCATATAACAAAACACTGCACACACATATAAAGGTCTATGTAAGGGATGGGCAATATGAGGCCCTCCAGCTATGAATGGCTACAATTGTCAATCCTGGTCCATGAATGTGAAAATTACCTTTACACACCAGCTACATTTAATAAAACCTATGAAAAACCACAAATGCAGCAATTCTGAGGTAAATCAACTGCAACAGGGGATTTATAAACATTGCCATATGCAAAATGAAGAAATGTATTGGTGACCACTCTGGAATTCAGAGGGTTAAACTCCCTTCTTAAAGAAAAGTACATCCTAATAATACTCCCTTACCTTACTATGGCCAGAAAATCCTAAAGACCTCTATTAACTTTGAATGTCACTTCCATGGAGGAAGATATGACAGTTGCTGGCATTTTTTTAACCCTTTAAGGACCAGAGGAGTGTGCAGCACATTGCTTTGCAATGTGATGAACATCCCATTGGTCCTTAAAGGGTTCAACTGGAGCAGGCAGAGTCCATGAGCCTCTAACCATTTGTGAAATAATGCATTGTGTACCACTCTGGAATGTAAAGGGTCAAGATTACCATGTACAGTGGGCAGAGTTTGAGGTCCTTTGAGCCTGACAGTTACTGTCATATCCATCTTCATGTTAGTTGTTCCCGTGCACTGTTTTTCTTGTTTCTTTTTCTCTATGAATTGCACCTGAGCTATCCCCTGGTACCAGACAGCAGCAAAGAACTCTATAATCCATACTCCGCATTTGAATCCAAAGAAGGTGACTGCAATAAGCACAAGGTCATTTTTCTACCAGTGGTGACTGTAATCGTGACTTAAAGGGATAGTAATACTTAAGTATTACAAATCCCTATATTAAAGCCCTAGTAAAAAAAAAATGTATTGCCCCCAGTGTCATCTCTCAAACCTTTATGGTTTGAGAGATGAACACTTCTAAAGTTGCCCTCTCCCTCCCCCTTCCCCGTAGTCAGCATTCTAGCTGACTCGGGGAAATCCGGTCAGAGATCATCAGGCGGCTCTGCAGCAGAGCCGTGATCGCATTAACTAAAAAAAACTTTCACTAAAACGGTCTTCTACGTGTACTTGCAAGCCAAGCACACGTAGAAGACCATTTCAGTGAAAGTTTTCTTTTTTAGGAACGCGATCAGGCTGTGCTGGAGAGCCGCCTGAAAGTCGTACGACTCTGTTCCCTGCAGTCAGCTAAAATGCTGACTACGGGGAAGGGGGAGGGAGAGGGCAACTTTAGAAGTGTTCATCTCTCAAACCATAAAGGTTTGAGAGATGACAATGGGGGCAATGCATTTTTTTTTTACTAGGGCTTTAATGTAGGGATTTGTAATACTTAAGTATTACTATCCCTTTAAGAACATAGAGATCTGCCACCAGAAAAGTCAGCTGACATGATTTCACTTGGAACTAATAAAACAAATACATTTTTACCAAAAACTGATACAAGTGATTTACTATTTTATCAATAACTGGGGACTTGTATCGTAATATTTTTTGTATGAGGCTAAATCTCTTTATAATGGGGGTCTATATGGAACTGCAGCTGTGAAGCTATATTGACGTTTATTTATATGGTTAAGTCAAGATCTATTAGATCCGTACACCTTCCTAGGGAAAGTGTTTAACCGTAGTATTGTAGCAAAAATATTATCCACATTGAATTTCCTTATAAATCTAATCTATTCATTTGTTTATATACCTTCTTCACCGACTGACTGAAGATGATTGCTTAAAAAGATAGTAATGTCCAAACAAAACTCTGCATACAATTGTTTGTGTCAAATTGTTACAATGCAGAGCATATTTTAAAACTGTTACCTTCATATTCTTCTTTAACATCAATTTACCCTCCCCTTTCAATTACATCATGGAAGATCCGAAAGCCAGTCAAGAAGTATCGCAATGAGAGACAAAATTGTGTCATTATAAGGAAAACCTTGACAATGTGGGGAATGGTTTTCCATATACTGACAGACACATTATTGTCCCTCATTGTGACCAACTTTTGAAACTGAGGGATCTCAGGGATCTCATGGGGCTGGAGGGAGAACATTTTACATCAAATTTAAAGAAGAATATGAAGTTAGCACGATATGCACGTATGCAGAGGGTTTTTTTTGGACATTACTATCTCTTCAAATGGGTTGTTATATCCTTAAGGACCCATGATGGTCCTGGACCGTCATGGAATTCCGGGCTCCCCACGTGGCTGCATGCCATTCGGGGAGTCCAGAATCGGAATTCTGGTCTGTCCTTAAGGGGTGTTATATATATATAAACAACACACAAATAGCTATTTTTACTTCTCCCCTTAGTCTGCATTTAGTGTGGGAAAACTGAGAACTTCCAGTTGTTGTTGGACTACAGGTGCAGCTACCCTTACCTAGGTTGGCTGAGAATGATGGGAGTTTAACTCCTTAATGTCGAGTGGCATGCCAGGACTGTCACACATTTCCCTCCTTTAAGGATGGGCGTCAGTCCTGGCATGTCGTAGGTAAAATGACTGTAGCACTCTGTTATCATGCAGGGGAAGCTGTAACTGACTGTGCCAGGACCAGAGAAATCAGTTTCAGCCTTTCCCCAGTGGCTTGGTACATCTGATTGCTGCAATGTCAAACAAGAAACAAACAGCGGCACTACTCTTGGACGTAGTACAAGATAGAACTCACACACAGTTATAACTTGAAGGCAGGGTGCTGAACTGAATAGATGAGCCAACACCATCAATTTAGCAAGAAGGAAACATAAAAGAAATCCGTTGCACTCCAAACTGCTTCATTTAAAATCATTGATTTTAAATGAAGCAGTTTGGAGTGCAACAGTTTTTTTTTACATCTGATCGCTGCTATAGCGATCACATGGGCCGGCTGAGTCAATGCCAAACACAATGTATTCTATTCATTGCCTTTGTCACTGTTCTATGCCTCTATATTCCATACTGTGATAGTGAGGAAGAGAAAAGCCGAGAACAGAGCTCCCAGTGCCTCAAATGGCCAGAAATTAGGCATTTTTGAGGCACTGGGAGCAGGACTACTTCAAATTTAAAAAAAATGCATTACAGTTTGGCCCCTCTTTCTGTAACTGCATAAATAATTTAGAGCAAGTCCAAAGTATTTTATTTACACAGACTACTTTATAAACACATATACTGAAGTTTAAACATTAATGTGAGTTTTTCTGTGAAGCAATGGGCTTACCTGGGAACTCTCAGGGTCTGACCCTGAGACTCAGGATTTTGACCCATAAATCAGGGTATCAAAGTGAAGGGCCAAATTCTCATGGTAAGAGAGTCCAGTGCTATGTACTAATATACCCCAATTAACTGCTTCTTTAGTCTCTAAACTGGTGCTATTTGTTCCCATAAGTTATAGGGAGAAGTCCTGCTTGCCTTGTGCACTGATATCCTTAAGTTGTTTCACTTTAATGATTCTGTGAAGTCTGATTGGAGCAACTTTGATTAGAGAAATTAGGGACATATTGCCAAGAATCTATATTATGTAAACTTTAAGTGTTAATATTTACAACATCGCAGTGTCAACTAATTCCCAAAGTTCCCAAGTGTTGCATTGTGATCACTTATGTACACATACCGCATAGTCTAATCTCCTATATAGAAGGACATGGGGGAAAGTGGGACATACGGATTATTGCCTCAGAGGGCCAGTAGCCCCATAAAAAGGGATACTTGGGAGGTATGAGGTATCTAGTCCCTGTTAAAAAATTAACCAAATGAGCTCAAATAATCACAGGAAAACCTATAAAATAGTTATTTTTTTCAACATTTTTTATAAATGAATTGCAGGCAAAATAAGGTTAAACAAATGCATACTAAGATGGCCAAAATTGTTCTTGTCCTCTGCAGGGCCGGATTTACATCTCAGGAGCCTGTAGGCACAGAAATCTGAAGCCCCCCCCCCCCGTGGGCCATCTGCACTGGACACCTCCACAATGCTCCTAATCTCTACTTTGCCCCCATCATCTCCATATTGCCCCCATCATCGCCACATTGCCCCCCATTAGCTCCAACTTGCCACCATCAGCTCCACATTGCCCCCCATCAGCTCCACATTGCCCCAATCAGCTCCATATTGCCCTCACATTGCCCCCCATCAGCTCCATATTTCCCCCCTTCAGCTCAGTATTGCCCCCATCATCTCCATATCACCTTCACATTGCCCCAGTGTCCGTTTACTACCTCTTCCCTGGTGGTCCAGCGGCAAGAGAGCTCTGTGCCTCCTCCTTCTGCACAGAGCTGTAGCTGCTGGATCTCCCGTGCAGTCTTCCATAATGCAGAGCACTGGGAGATGATGTCATGGAGATGATGTCATCTCCCAGCACTCTGTATTACTAAAAACCCGATGAGGAAGCGCAGTAGCTACAGGTCTGTGCCGAAGGAGGAGGCACAGACCTGTCTTCATGGTGCCGGGGAGGCGAATAATAACAAAACAAAAATCCTACCACACAGATGCTCGGATGATCCCAGTGACATGCGCCCCTCTGTTGGGTGCGCCTGTAGGCAGGTGCCTACTCTGCCTAATTATAAATCCGGCCCTGGTCCTCTGGAATTAGGGTTGCCACCCAGCCGGAATTTTACCGGCAGGCCGGTAAAAAATTGGCTTCTGTCCAATGTTAAGTCTATGGAAAGAATGCCATGGCCGGTATTTTTTTGAAGAAAAGGTGGCAACCCTATCTGGTATGAAAAATCCCTTGTCACTAAATTAAATTCAATGACAGATGGAGAACCTCGGATTGCCCACCACTGGTATATGCAGTCTACAAATGCAAATATGTCATTAGACTATGGAGACTATAGAAAATTAAGGTTACGTACTTAGTGAAAATGAAAAATCACAATTGATTTAAATGGGGCTTTTAATTCCTTGAATGCTAGTGAGATCGCCACTGCATTGTGAGATCTCTTTTGCATTCAAGGAGCTAAAAGCCTCATTTAAATCAATGGGAATTTTGACAATTTTACTTATTCTCTATGGTGCTGTTGATTTGCTTCAAAACTGTTCCACTTTCCTTAGAGCATATGGATCAAAATGAGTATGTTCTTTTATTGCTTCTTTTCCCCCGAAAGCAGATGCTCTGTGACGTGTGTAAACATGATCTAGAATCCATTTAGTTTCATGTGCGTTATGTTGAAAACAATGTAAAAAAAATCACACACTAATGTAAAAGTAATTTACTATAAACACTAAGCGGGTAACATCGGCCCTATAAATCTGCTAACTGCATATAATCCATAAATCGAGAAATGACAGGACTGCACACTCCATTGATGTTGGCCCAGATTGGCTAATGGGTGTAATATAATATTATACCATAACATGCCTTCATTGTCATTTAAATTAAAGGTATATAATCTTTTAGACTCTGTAGATGTCTGGAGATCTCACTGGCATCCACAAGTTTATGGAGATCAAGCCCATTGCCATATTAAAAATGATCAGTAGTATATTAAAATATTGTAACCTAAAATTTAACCCTTTCAGTACCAGATAGGTATCAAATGCATAGCTTCACACTACCCTCTGACACTCAAAGGGTTAATGGAAAAATGTACCTAAAAAAACTGTTGGGCCTAAAGTGAACTTATTACCTTAAATTCAAGATTTCATATTTGAAAACTCAGTTCAAAATGCTTGTTCATTACATTTAATAGATCAGCAGATGCATAAAGAGATATTGATACTTTTATTTCTGAAAAGTAAAAGGATCAAATGTTTGAATTTGCCAGCTGCATATAAAGTTTTTCACTACAGCGTAAGACCAATGTAGTGCATATTCTCCAGTGTAAGACTTTAATGCTAGCAAGTCCTTCACACCAGTCCCACAGCATAAGACAGAAAACAGTGTACAGTAACGTCATTTCATACATTTCTTTTTTAGTATATTGGTCTAACCAAAGCTTAGAGAAAAGGACTACCCCCAAATGCCCAGAAACTGTCACATTGTCCTCCCCTTGGTAGAGTTGGTATTACGGGAGGGTTTGGGCATAACTAGCACAGTAAATTGATGTTAGGAAGGCATTGGGACAGAACTTGACATTGGGCTTAGCAGAATGGGGAGTATATCCAGGAAGCAGGTCATGGACAGGAGTTAGGTGATATGGGATAGAGGGAGGAAAGCTACTGTGGCATTGTACTCCACTTCCTGCTTAATTTGTGGGAAGACTGTTGTGAAGCATCCCCCCCTTGTTGTTGTTATTTTGTGTCACAGGTTTGCGTTGGAGTCCTTACCAGGCAGGCAGTTTATTATAAATCTTGGTTATATTAGTTGTGCAGCATTGGCTTAGGCCTGCAGCTTATGGGTATATTCTCCCACAAGCTTCAGACATGCGTTAACGGGGGCTGTACTCTTTGGCCTTACATTGTCAGGACAATGGAGTATTATGCAGATATAAATTGGTTACTATTGTTCATAGAAAGCTGTAGTCTTGTGATCATTCATGTAACAGTGGCTAGGGATGGACAACATTTTTCAGCTCAAAAGAGAAAAAGGAAAAAAATGGCACTTCCTGCTGAGTAGGACATTTTTTGTGAAAAGTGATGATTCTCTTCTTTTTCCCAATTAGCTCACTGCGATGAAATCAATGGTAAGACTGAATGCACCCTCCACCACACACACACACACACGAATGCAAGCACACACAAACACACACACATGATAAGTTTCCCTTCTTTTCCCACTCAGAAAATATAAAAGGGGTGTCAGGTTCCTGTATCATGGAATTCTAAGTTTGTGAGAAATGACAAAAGGAGTACAATTTTTGAGCTAGTTAGGATGTGCAAATAAAGCAAAGTTGGAGTGTAGTTTAGAGAGTCTTGAAGGCAGGCAATTTGTTTTCTGTGTAGGGGAGTCCGGGGGACTCTGGGGGAGTGTGAAGAGAAGAAGGAGATTTACCCAAAATACCACAAAATATTGTGTGATCTAAGTTCCTTCTAGAGCAGGCTGTTCTATGTGTTAGGGGAGTCTGGGGGCATGTAAAGGGAGAAAGGGGATTTATTCCAAATACCCAAAAGTCTTGTATGACTGAGAAGACAGAGGCAGTTGTGATCCAAGTTCCTTCCTGAGTTAGCTGAGCCAGACTGTCACTGACTGTCTAACAGAATATTTAGCAGACAAATAATAGATAGACAAATTCAACTGACACGAAAAGGGGCCAGAATATTTAAAAACGTCTATCATCATCATCTGTACTAAAAAAAAAAAAAATACATAAAGACTGCAGGGACATTGGGGGAGAGAGAAAGCAGCAGCTGAAATCCTCTTTAAGCATTATCTAAAGTCAATGAGGGGAAGAAGCAGCTGCACAGGGAGTGTTTTGTTTTGTTTGTTTTTTTGTCAATGGTGATAGGGACAGTTAATTAAAAAAAATTTTGACAGACAAAAGGACCCTGATGTGAACTGTGACTGAGGCAGACAGATACTAGAAGAGAAAGAGTATTTTGTAAATATCATGACATTACACACAATCAGTTCTGTTGTGTTCTTTACTGTCAATATACACACACAAACACACTAATGTCCAGCAAACGTACTAGAGGCAGGGGAAGAGTAAAAGGAGTAGGAGCAGTGCAGGGACAAGTTAGTAAAGTGGTAGTCCAAAAACTGACTACAGTCATGGTTAATGCAGTGTGTGTAATAAATAATGATGATCCTTCTCCTCCTGAGAAGGCTGTTTGTTAAAGTTCCATAAAAACTTCCACTGCCACCAGCAATATTAATAAACCATCTAAGAACTTTGAAGATGACAACAAGTTGCATTCTAGTGTTGATGGCATAATAGAAGAAGGTGTAGCAGTTCAACCAACTGTTGCATCTGCCAGTGAAATAAACATGTACAACACCTGCCCCGAAAGAAACAGTGAACACTGGGAACATCCCTGTAAGGGGAAAAGTAAAAACAAATTGTTTTAGACCTAGAGGGATATAAAAGTAGTGGGGAGGAACCAGAGGGCAATTTTGAGGATGATCTAATTACTTATGATGATGTTGATCTAGAATATATCCCTTCATCATCCTCCTTTTCTTCAGATACAGATTAAGAGTGAGAGAGATGATAACATGACCAGAAAATTAATTGAAAGGCAAAGGCTCAATCTTCCACCACTGAAAAGGAGCACTGTTCCTGTTTGGACAAGTAAAATTATCAAAAAATACACAATAATCCTGTAAGTTGTCATCAGCATCGGCACAGCTTCCAAGTTCAACCCCGACTCAGCCACACATACTAGCATTAACCAGCAGCAACACAGGTTATCAACATCTACAATCCGATCTATGATGAGTGCAGCACCTTTGACACCTAATATTACAATTTCAGCAACAGCTAGCCCCAGTAGTAGTAGCAGCCCCCCAGGAACCCTTCTTTCTATGAAGTAAACAGTATAAAGATACTTTACTCATGACATAAAAGCTAAACATGTTGCTAACTGTTGTCTGTGTAAAAAAATGTGAGCTGGGGGAAGCAGGATCACACTTATACCCCTCCTCATTCAGATTAACCTGAATCACAACCACAGGTCTGATTGGAAGACACAGCATCAACATATCAGAGATGCTACTACTAGCTGCACAAGTGAATAAAAAAGAGAAAAGAAGACAGCACACCAGGGATCTAAGTAGAGTATATGAGAATTCTTGATAATGCTATTTCAGATGCATCAAAACATATCAATAAAAAAGAAATAGGGTCCAGAAGAATATATGTTCTTCAACTACTAAAAGTTCCCAGAGCTCTGGGGCAAATGTGTCAGAGATTGTCAATATTTCATTAATTTGAAATAACACCTATGGCTCCTACTGGAGAGGAGTATGAGTTGATTGTAGTAGATGACAAGAGTCATTTAGTGCTCACACATGCCACCACCGAAACCCCCACCACCTCCTCAAGTCATGTTGTTAAAGCAATAAAGTTGCATAATCCATCCAACATGTACGACCAACCCACACTTACTGATTGCTTGGGAAAGAGTAAAAAAATCCCAAATTACAGCTCTTGCATGGCAAAGTTCCCAGCTTACATACTGCCTTATTGTTTTATCGAGAACAGAGGTTTTACAGAACTGATGTCATGCTGCAACCCGCTAGCATATCCCAAACCCAGCAGTTATTTTTCAAGGAAGGCTGTACCAGAATAGTACAAGCACGTGGTTAGTGTGGTGGGCAAAGGACTGAAAACCTCATACGAAAAGAAAATTCACTTGATATGAGATATGCGGACAAGTGGGCAGAGTACAGATGATATGACTGTCACTGCTCATTGGGCTTCCCTCCCACCAGTTGGTAACAATAGCTTGCAGCATCAAGTCACAGCCAGAAATCTTGTCTCTGGTTCTGGCAGGATTATTAAGGGACAGCACCAGGGTAGCCCATATCATCGGTACGCCACTTTGTTCATATGGAGTTTTGCACCATATGCTGATTAAGGCCTAGTTTACATTATAGTTGAAAGTTTATACTTTTTATCTCACAGATTCCTATTGAAGGAATGGAAATATGTAGATAAAACTAGTGATGCAGTTATCATCTGCGATAGACTCCAAACCTTAGTTAGAAAGTGGTGCTGCACTTAGATCACTATTCAGAAATAAAAGTAGAAACATTTCCTAAACTATTTATCTTCAGGACATGTAATCCCTTGATTTGATTCCCAGAATATGTTTGTAGTTTTATTATTAAGTGTTCTTACTGTTCCTTTAAATGTGTTTCTTGGCCCGGTCAATAATAACTCAGTATAAGCTGTAATTCTGAAGAAAAATTGTAGATTGTCTTAACTGAGTTTCTTCCTATAGTGCATCAATTAGATGAAATGAGAACACAAATTTGCTACATCTGACACAAAAGTAACTGTACAGCATAGTTAATAAGTCACACAGAATGGGTGGTAATGACCTCTGGTTTATACAACATACATTAAAGAGAATAAACTTGTGTGTGACAGTATCAGCCTGATAACACTCTGTCACTCAGGGAAATGTGTCAGGATAATAGGACAGATTGATCTTTTCCAATCAGTGTTCAATGATGTCCAGAAATAATGAGCCATGTTTAAAACACAATTGAAGAATGACACTTCATGACCCTGTCATAGGCTATGTAGCTAAGAGAGCCTACAGGACCATTCTGTCACTCCACAGACCTTAATGAAGCAAAGTCAATGATTCATTTTTATATAGTGCTTCAGCTGAAGCATCTATACTTTGGAAGAACTTCAGGTAATGCTTTTTAAAACTTTGCAATTCCTAAAAAAACATTTTTTTCATTTTTTAATGAGACTAACATTGTTCATTTCTTGTTTCATTTGTACATTAAAAACTATGGTAAGCAAAAAAAGTAAAAATACAGAGTACAATGCCTATTCAGTACACTTTTGTGTATATTTACATGGCTGAAAGATCAGAAAACCTGTCTCAACAAAATAAAGCAACAGCACCACTAGACCACAAAATATTACATGTGTTCTATATATTTTTAAATGAAGCATCTGAGCATAGATAGTGATAAAGAGGTGCAGATGCAGAGGAAGAAAATGGGATCATGAAGAATTTTGTTTAATGGACTTGAATTGTATATGGTCCTAGTGTAATTTCTGTGTCCTACAGATCATTCCCTCATAAAACAAGTTGTAAATCCCAGCACTGGTTGATCAGCAAAAATGGTAAAACATCAGGTACTAGATTATGCAGGGTTTCTTGCTGACTTTTTCTATGCTGCAGTAATGATGAATGGCTAGTATATATAGCAATTCTGTGGTTTTCTATAGCAAAGTAAAATCTACCCATTGTTTGAGACAAGGAACATAAACACACCTCTTTGAAAATGCATGTAATGTTTCATTGTGATTGCCATGTCAGAACAGAACAAAAGAACAGCAGAAGAACTGATCTGAACCAGAAAGCAGTGACAAACTGGAACCTTAATTCAAAAACATAGTCCATTTTACAAATGGCACTATTGGCTCTTGGAAATAACATCCCCATCAGTGAGGCACTTCATTATTTTTGGAACTGATGTTTTATTGCCATCCCCCTCCCTGCACCTGATGCATATTACTACATTTTATGGACAACTAAAATAGAGATATCCTGTCACTGCTATGAAACTTGAAGTGTGTTATAACCAATGAGACTGATGTGTTAAGAAGCTCTATTGCCCTTTTGTTCAAAAGAATGTATTATTCTGGATCTCGAAATCTTGAGGGGTCTCCAATGCATTGTTTCACAATGTTCTGGAAACCTCAATCAGTCAGGACAGTTAAAAGTTCAATTTAAATCTATAAGGGTATTTGAAATGTATATTGTCTCCTGTGGAGCAGCTGGTTCTTTTAAACATGGGTCGGGAAGGGGGGGGTTGTATAAAAATCATGACAGGGCTCCTCACTTCTCCACTCTGTACACAGATATGGCTATAAGACCTATAATCCCCTGTAGCTAGTAACTTTCAGGATCACCCCTTCCTCTACCTACCATACCAATCACCAGTAAATTCTACTACTTAAAGGGATAGCAATGACTTTAGTAAAGTTTATCTTGGAGTCTTCTCTATTGTAAACATAACACTTTGCGGTATGTTTAATAATTTACAGATATTTAAAGATATTAAATGTAAAAGGATCCTCGTCACGCTGCGTCTAAGCATGGTCCAGATGGAGTGTGGTGAGGGACAAACTTCAATAAGCAAAGGGGGCAGGGGTTTCCTAATACTTACTGACTTAAATTTGTCCCTCGCTGCATCCATCCGGTCCCATGACCGGATTGCAGCTCTAAGGGAAGGCGGTCAAAAGAGGCGAGACTGGGATCCTTAGTGCTTTTCTAATTCTCCAATCCCTATATTATTCTATGGAGCCAATGCACTAAGTTTTCTCCAACTTAAGTGATCTTAGTGAACAGCCACTATAAAATAACATAAAAACTGGAGAAGTGATATCACTGGGGAATCCATCTCTACTCAATCACTTTGAGTGTCCCTTGCAATGGGAAGTATCTTTTAGGGCAAAACTGAGGTGTGTTAGGTAGCATGTTAACCCTCAAGAGGATATGGAAGAAAAGAACACTGATCTGTATTTTTATTCTCACATCTCTTATTCACAAAATATGAATACACAGTTTAAAAGGCTTCTTCTGTCACTATGGGAACCTAGCAGAGGCCTCACTGTTGATAGCCCCTTCTTTAGTAATGTCAGATGCCTCAATTCCACCCTTTCAGCTCCTGTTTCTTTTTTAACCCCTTAAGGACCAGGCAAATCTGGGGTGGTTTGCACTTAAGAACCAGAGCAATTCTGACCTTTTTTTCAACCATATTTTCCCTCTAATTCCTTTAGTACACCCACACAAATTATATACAGGGTTTTTTTTAGCACAAGTAGGATTTTCTTTTATTAATAATAAAAATGGTAAAAGAAAATACTTTTTATAGGTTCTCCTGTGATAATTTATACCTACCAGTTTTAGGGGGATACTGTCACTCTGGAGTGAAAATCCCTACGTCCCTCTTTCCCTCCGTGATGTTCACAACAATAAAACTCACATATTTAATAGTTTAAATTTCAGTGTAAGGGTTTATAATTGGTCTGTGTAAATAAATTATATTCTCTGCCTCTCTCTTCTTTACTATCAAAGCAGAAAGGCAGTGAACAGTGACAAAGGCAATGTACAGAACACATTGCCTTTGTCATTGACTCAGCAGGTACATGTGATTGCTGTAGCAGAGATCACATGCACCGGCAAAAGGTGGAAAGCCTGAAACTGACTGCTCTGGTCCTCTGGTCCCCAGCATGATCCTCGCTGCAGTCATTTAACCCATGATGTGCCAGAGCCATCAACAGTCCTTAAGGAACAAACACCACTAACGGTCCTGACATGTCACTGGTTATTAAGGGGTTACATTTATTTTATTAATCTTGTCTTTGATCATTGGTGGAAGGATTGCTGCAATTTGAAATTGTTTTATTTATCCCCATGGTGCAACTGGCTTTCTCCAGAATTCCTCCAGTTCTTAATAACCATTTGAGCGACAGAGGGGGTATCCTTCTGGCACTCAAAGGGTTAAATCAGCCTTATAAAGAAAACAAATGATGAGCAATTCTGAAGCATACCATTTGTGTTATAGGATGGAAATAAAGTCCCACTGACTTAAATGAGGTTTTAACCCCCTGACTATAGGAGCATTCTCCAACATATTGCAAATTGATTAATTGGAGACCTCTCTGGCATTCAAGGGGTTAAAATACGAATTTAAATCAATGGAAATATGTTGAATTTGTATCTGACCCTTATGATGCAGTTGGTTTGTCATTTTTTTGCTTTCTGTTTGAGGAGATAAATAAGTTATACATACAGTACTTACTCTGGCATTACTTCGAGAGACATCCATTTGGCAAGATGAAGGGATGAGGAACCACGCATTTCACCTTTATCTGTCTTCTCTTGGCTGCACAATGCCTGATTATCAACTAAAGCTGTGTGATGCTTTCCAAAGAATGAAATATTTTCCCAGTTTGTTGTATTGATTTTCATTTTCAGATTATCTGTGTTTAAGACATACAGCATGTGAAATCCATAGTATTAAACCTGGTATTAATAATATGTTGAACCAATAATTCAATTAAATGTACATTCATCCTTTCAACCACGTTCTTCTAGGTTTACAAGCTTATTTCTAATCCCTTTTTTCTACCTGAACTTTGATTTCACACTCTCTCGTTTGGAATTTGGTTATGAGCATTCTGAAGAGATTCCTTTTCCCATGAGTTTTGCCATATATATATGTCATAGGACATTTATCAGCCCTTAAAGGGATAGTAATACTTTGTTTTATCTTTATTTTATTTTGTAGGCATTAAAAAAGCATGAAGAACGATATAAGTCTTATCTCAAACCTTTATGGTTTGAGAGATATTCACAAGCAAAGTTTCCCTTCCCACCCCTTTTACCTAGTGTAAGCCATCTCTTCTCAGATGTGGAATCCAGTCCATAGACCAGAGAGATCACAGCAGGGGACACTCTTATTCCTATGAAAACAATGTAATCCCTGCCCCCCTTGACAAGCTTTTCAGGTATTTCCCTTATCTTAATTGAAGATTGTCCCTCTCAGCAGTCTACCTGGGCACCTCCCTTCTGATCTGGCTGAACAGTGTTACATCAGTAAAAGGGGCGGGAGGGGGACACTTTGTCATTGAATTACTCTTGAACTACAACTCTGACAGAATTTAAATAACACTCTCCAAAGTATAAATACTATGATGATTAATTAGAGCTGCTTTTATTATGAAACATTACTATCCCTTTAAAAAGGGTGCAGTTGGGGGGGGGGGTGCAAGCAAAGTTTGGGAGAGGGAAAGCACCAGCATAGTAGGGTATTTTGACTGGAAGCAGGAGCAGTGTGATAACTGGTGTCACTGTCTCACTTAATGTGGTGTAAGTGTCCAACTGGGGTCCATGTCTCACTTAATAATAAGTGAGAATGTAACAGTGCAGAGGGATGCAGAAGACAAAACAAAGGTACAGTGAGGGGAATAGACAGTGATGGAGGAGAAATCATAGGTGAGAAAGAAGGCAAGAGAATGACTGGCACAGCTGCTATTAACCAGTAGGATGTGTAACATGTGGAAGATCAATTAATTGTACTCCCCACTGGCATTTAATGGGTTAAAGGAACACTACTGTGTCTACAAATTGTTTTCCTAAAAACAGAATTTGACTATAAGAACCACTGGGTCCATCTGGTCTTCCCATTTCTCTATTTAAAAATCACAGGGGTCTATTTCATAAGCCAGCATTATGACAGCACAGCACAAATGATCTGTTGTGCTTTATTTATTATCACATTAGCTCCAGTGCTTATATTTACTCTATGTGGATATGTAAAGTAAATATAAAGATGAAGGGAGACAACACATAGGTTGAATAATGGATTCTTCTGGATCATTTAGTGTTACAGCTTACCTTGGTTTCAGCGTCATCTGCAGGCGTGAGGCTTCAAGCATGCAGCAGGCCTCTGTCTTATGTCTTTGATTCCTGTAGTCTCCTCCTGCCTACTTCCTCCTACCTACTTCCTCCCTCTGAGCTGCTCCTCCTACCTACTTCATGAGGAGGGGTTTAAAGGACTGACTGAGTACAATACAATTCTGTTTCCCTTGGGATCTGTGTATGACCTGGCTTGTCTGACCATCCATTCTGGTGCTGACCTGTGGCTCTGTCTGACCACTCTTTTGCCTGCTCCCATTGTGTAGTGGACACCCAGTCTGGTGCAGACCTGTGGCTCTGGCTAACTACCTGAACTGTGTATGACCCGGCCTGTCTGTCCATCCATTCTGGTGTTGACCTGTGGCTCTGTCTGACCATTCTCCTTGTGCGTTCCCATTTGGCTTAGACATCCTTTCTGGTGCAAACCTGTGGCTCTGGATGACTACCCACTCCGTGTATGACCTGGCTTGTCTGACTAACCACTCTGGTGTTGACCTGGGGCTCTGTCCACTGCGCATCCAGCATACCAATGCTTCAGCGGATATCTTATCTGGTGCAAACATGTGGCTCTGGCTGACTACCCGCTCCTTGTATTACCCAGCTTGTCTGACTATCCTTTCTGGTGCTGACTAGGGGGCTCTGTTTCCTCTGTGTGTGGGTCCCCGCTCCACACACACCTATTCTAGTGCTGACCTGGGGCTCTATCAGACTCCTAGACTGACTGCAGGCTGAGTCAGTGCTAGTCCTTTGGGCGTTCCGAAATACCTCGAGGCTCCAGTGGGCTCAGGCCTAGTCTCGGACAGTGTGGTGGCTCTATTGCCGGACTGCTATTTCTGATACAGTGCTTGCCTCTTTGATCACCCTCTGTGTGTTATCTGTTCTCATGCATTACTGTGATTATTCTAACAAAAGATTGTTTTACTTTACCGTACTGACTCCTGGTTTATTCCTGGGAACTGTGACATTTAGTCAAACATTGCATTATTCCACACATGCCAGGTAAAACAATAAGTGAAGCTGAATGAGCAAGAAGGAGCCCGATCTGTGTATTTAGAGGTCTGTGCATTTACAGGTTTGTGTTTAGATGATGTAGTGATAACATCTTCCTGAATCTTTTTATTTACATATCTGCATAGAGTAAATATAGGGGGTTCTAACTAATGTCATTACAAGTAAAGCTTATTAGCTTAAACATGTCCTGTCATAGCACTGGCTTATTAAGTAGACCCCACAGGATCACAAGAATTTCTTGATTCATTTACTGTTTAGCATCCTACAGCTTCCACTGTGAATTTACTCCATTATCATCTTTTCCTTAAAGGGATAGTAATACTTCGTTTTATCTTTATTTTATTTTGTAAGCATTAAAAAAAACATGAAGAACGATATAAGTCTTATCTCTCAAACCTTTATGGTTTAAGAGATATTCACAAGCAAAGTTTTCCCCTCCCGCCCCTTTTTCCTAGTGTAAGCCATCTCTTCTCAGATGTGAATCTAGTTGTAAGACCAGACAGATAGCAGCAGGGGACAATCTTCTTTGTATGAAAACAATGAAAGCCCTTCCCCCCTTGACAAGTTTTTCAGCTTCTTCCCTTATCTTAATTGAAGATTGTCCCTCTCTTCAGTCTACCTGGGCACCTCCCTTCTGATCTGGCTGAACGGGGGGGGGGGTACTTTGCTTGTGAATATCTCTTAAGCCATAAAGGTTTGAGAAATAAGACTTATATCGTTCTTCATGTTTTTTTAATGCCTACAAAATAAAATAAAGATAAAACAAAGTATTACTATCCCTTTAAAGTTGTTACAGATATTTATATATTTCCCCATTGAGCCTTATGCACAGAACAAAATATGAGCAATTCTGAAGCAAATCAGCTGTACCATATGGGAAAAATAAAAGCTTCCATTGATTTAAATAGAGTATCCAATGTAAATGTTGAGGCTTTTTCATTGTCCTCATGGAATTGTTGGTTTGTCCCCTAATGGCTCCTCTTTCCCCTTGTGCATAATGTTCTGTGGTGCCATATTTGTTTGAATGCACATGGTTGGCTACACATGTTGGGTTATGTTCAGAGGTGAGATAGACTCTAAGATTCCTTTATTGTTCTAAGGACTATCTGCACTAATATCTCTATGACTTGAGACTTCTTAGCAAATAGGCTCCACAGAATAAAGTCTGAATTGGAAAGTTTTTCTTACCGTTATCTTACCTCAGTCTTTTACCCCATGGAATCCTGTGCAGAGTTCAAGCTGGTTTGTGCCATCCCAGTGCCACAGTCTGGAGCATCCGAGATGCTCTCTCAACATGTTTAGCTTGGAGGAAAGGAAACACATGCTTTGGAGACTGCTGCCAGACTACCACTCCCATCATTCCCCGCCTGAAAACACTTGGAGGGGAATGATGGGAGTTATAGAATGTCAGCAGCTGGAGAGCCTCACATCGCCCACCACTGTACTAGATCATATTATAGCTTTAGAGCAAACCAATCAAACACACACAATCCATTGTTAAGACTTTAATGCCAGCAAGTCCTGCACATCTCCACTGTAGACAGGGAAATAGTGTTGTGCCTTGTTGGTGCATAATGTTAAGCAAGGCACAGAGGAAACTGACATCTCTAAATACAGTTCACCTATCACCACTGCCTTGGAGCAACTGGCATCAAGGGGGGTAGTGTAGTAAATATGTATTGGGCAGGCATAGTACTAGAAATCAGTTCCAGTGCTTCTTATAACATGAAGAAAGAATAAATACAGGAGTTACTAGAAAGACACATACAGTGAAAGAACATTATTTTAACCCCTTGAGTGCTAGAGGGATACACAACGCATTACAGAACAAAGGGTTAATCACTGCAATGACATCCAGATTTCATCCCAAAAAAGACCAGTTCTGTGTAGTAGATTTCTACCGAATGACAGTCATATGACTTAACCCTTTGAGTGCCAGAGGAGTACACGCAATGCACTGTGTACCCCTCTGGCACTCAAAGGGTTAAGTTTTATTATTTGTAAATAATAAAAAAAAACACATAAGTACACCCTGTATTATTATATTATAATATGGAACTGTATTAGTAAAACTCCCATTTTATCTTGAAAATAACTTGTTTTGGTGTAATCTTAACAACATCAGGGTATAAATAAAAAAAGTTTGCATCCATGTCCGTTTAAGAAAACAAATACAGTGGAGAGTATTTAAAACTTCCTCCATGAAATCCCGTAAAGCTTTATTCCAGGTCATTGAGTTCAAGATCTTCCTTAGTACAGTAAGTAGAGGGGTCTCAATAGAATACAAATGAGATTTGACCGACGATGGATGACATCTCTGATAATCAATATCTCAAGCTCAAACAATCAGGCAGTGCACTGGGATATAATAAGAACTAACTGGAGATAACATTGGGGAAAAGAGTATGTGAAATGGGAAAATCAATATCCACAAGACAAAAACTGCATCCCAGTATGACCATTAAATCCATAAAGGACCAGAGGGCGGTGAAACGCAGTGAGTACTTAAGGGGTCCTTAAGGGGTTAATGAGGTTTGACTAAAGCAGCCCTTTTGTCTGAGCAATTCATGAGCACCATAACTCACTCATCAGGCATTCTTTTATCAGTACAGCCAGCTGGGTGCTTCAGAAGGTATACAGCATTTAGGATATCACTGTTCGGAAAATCAGTTGATTAAGTGTTGTCGTTTAATCCCATTGATTCTAGCAAAGTCTCCACCTCATTCCACAGCAATACGTTGGAGACCACTGCAGTATGCTAGTGGTTAATGCTCTAAAATTACATATTTTAACTGTGTTTTGCAGTCTCCTGAGTGCAATCATTTGGGGGAAAAAATAAATAAAAAAATTATAGTCTCTTTAATTGGTGTGCTCTTAAGTGTCATTTTGAACAAGAGAGAAGCTGCAGTTTCTTGTGTTATTGTAAAAGATTAACCCTTTAATCCTTTGAGTGCTAGAAGGTGTGCAGCACATTGCTTTGCTCACCCTATGGCACTAAAAGGGGTGAATGCCCAGAGGGGTGTGCAGTGACCTCAAAAGCATACATCTCTGGTCCTTAATCTTTTGAGTGCCAGAGGGTTACCCAATGAATAGAGAATCAATATGTTGAACACCTCTCTGGCACTCATATAGTTAAAGTTAGCAGGACATATCATGACATCTATATTATTGATCATATCACACTTACACTGTATAAAATGAACTGGAAAACAAGCAGTAAATATCTATTGTGCTGTAAAACCTCAGCTGCTGCTGATGTATAACAATCTCCTGGATGTCTTGAAGCCACCTCAGTTTCATGAAGCAGATCAATGATTATGAGCAGGGTGGCTGGAGAAGAAGAAATGTGATTGACAGCTCTGTTTCCAAATTGGATGTGCAGCATTTGTAGTTATGCATATTGTCCTGACCAAGTGGACTAGTGAAATTTCCTTTGTTTATTTCAATACAATGCATCAGGGCTGTTGATAGTCTAACTAGTGATGATCGAGCACCCCGATGCTCGGGTGTTCGGATGCTCTGGCCGAGCGCCCCCGGAGGCTCGAGTGCTCGGCCGAGCACCTGAGCCCCATTGAAGTCAATGGGAGGACTCGAGCATTACACCAGGCACCCCCTGCTCTGATGAGGGGAGGGTGCCTGGTTCATAGGAAAAGGTCAGAAAATGATGGAAACACCACAGAAATGGTTCAGGGACAGCATAGGGAGGATGTCTGGATGCATCTTGGACTCCAACGTCGCTGCTGGATACGATGTTTCGCCCGTAGTACGCCATTTTTACAGACTGACCGTAAAACACACAAAAAGGAAGATAAAAACGATTTTAGGCGAAAAATTGTTACCAAACAGTATTTGCTGTATATTTACTTGAACTATCAGGATCACGTCCACTTCCCCGTCCCTTTTTACCCGCCTTCTTCATATTAAACGGAATATATGCCGGTAATCTGCGGCTAGGCACACGAAACAGAATGTGACGCTAATCTGCGGCTAGGCACACTAAACAATATGTGACGCTAATCTGCGGCTAGGCACACTAAACAATATGTGACGTTAATCTGCGGCTAGGCACACTAAACAATATGTGACGCTAATCTGCGGCTAGGCACACGAAACAGAATGTGACGCTAATCTGCGGCTAGACACACGAAACAGAATGTGACGCTAATCTGCGGCTAGGCACAGTGAACGGAATATGTGACGTTAATTTGTGAATTTGCACACTAAACAGAATGTGACAATAATCTATGGCTAGGCACACGTTTAAAATGGCCCTTTTTGTCGCTGCGTTGTAAAATCATTGGCCCTGTGCACCTAACAGAATATGTCAGCTTGTCACTGCACTGTGAAATATTTGTCCCTGTGCACCTAGTACAATGTCACCTTAGAACATGTCCCCCCCCACAAAAAAATGAAATTCTGCCACCCCCAAAAATAATTAAATGCTGCCCCCACACACAACAGTCCTAAAAAGGACTTTTGGGTCTTGAAAGAGTTTCAACAATTTTATTCTCCCTACACTGACTTCCTGTGCATCTAGTATTATATGTCACCTTACAAATATCCCCCCCACAAAAAAAAGGAAATTGTGCCCCCCCAAACAAAATATAAATGCTGCCCCCACACACAACAGTCCTAAAAAGGACTTTTGGGTCTTGAAAGAGTTTCAACAATTTTATTCTCCCTACACTGACTTTCCCTGCCTAAGCGCATCTCTCCCTGGCTAAGAATGAGCCGAACTCGCGCGTCGGGTGCTATACAGCACCCGATCACGGGTTCTGGCCAGCCAATCAGTGTAATGCCAGCAGCCAACATGGCTGCTGGCATTACACTGATGTCAGAGCCTCCCCGCACGTTTATTGGCTGCGCAGCAGCTGCGAAACGTGCGGGGAGGAGACCCGAACATGGCGGGCGAGCACATGCGGTACTCGTACGAGTACCGCCATGTGCCGAGCAGAGCGATGCTCGAGCCGAACCGAGCTTCGGCCGAGCATGCTCGCTCATCACTAAGTCTAACACAATGCTATCCAAGTTCGGTCCTCAAGAGCCACCAACAGGCAAGGATGTAACGATTTACATGATTAAACAAAGGGGAGTTAATGTGGTTAATCAGGGAAATCCCATAAATCCTGGCTTTTTTGGTGGCCCTTGATGACTGAACTTGGACAGCCCTGGTCTAACATGTGAAACTGGCTAACCGTTTGTTTCTCACATAAGTTCTATACCAGTCAGAGTGATCCATGGTAACCCAAATCATTAAAATGTAAGCAACTTTTTACATTATTTTTGACATATAATATAACATGGATGTAGAAAAGTCTGGAGTCTAGGTGAGAGTGGGATAGACTGAGGAAGAGCATTCCATATTGTGGGAGGAGCCCTAGAAAAGAGATCCCTAGAGAGGAGAAGAGGTGTAGGTCGGATCCAGAGTGGAGGGAATGGCTGGGCATGTATTTTGAGACCAGGGCAGAAATATAAAGAGGTATAGCATTGTTTAGTGCTTTGTATGTTAGATCTAGGATTGTACAGAGAGTAGCTGTGTTAGTAGAGTGATGAATGAGGAAAGTGCCAGAGGGGTGTGCAGCACCCCTCTGGCACTCAAATGGTTAACTTTGCAGAAGCATTCAAAATAAATTGGGGAGGGGACAGTTTAGAATGAGGAAGGTCACTTAGAAAAGAGTCACAGTAATCTATACTAGAGATGATCAGGGTATGAATTAGTACTTTGGCTGTATAGTGTGTGAGAAGGTAATTTTTCTGAGATGAAGGTGTCAAGGTAGAAGCATAATTTAAAGAGTCATAGTATGTCTGCAAATGATTAGGAGGCAAGGCAGGGATCTACTGATTTGCTGTGCATATGATAGTGCTTGCAGTGCACAGGAAATTAAATAGCCAATTGATATTGCATATAAATTTATGCAATATTGTAAATTTAAAATATATAAATTACTTCGAGCAAATCCCATCTCTCATACCTTTATGGTTTGAGAGATATAACATTTTAAAGTTCCCCCTTCCTTCTGTCACGGTTCCCAGGAATAAACCAGGAGTCAGTACGGTAAAGTAAAACAATCTTTTATTAGAATAATCACAGTAATGCACGTAAACAGATAACACACAGAGGGTGATCAAAGAGGCAAGCATTGTATCAGAAACAGCAGTCCGCCAATAGATCCACCACACTGTCTGAGACTAGGCCTCAGCCCACTGGAGCCTCGAGGTAATTCAGAATGTCCAAAGGACTAGCACTGACTCAGGCTGCAGTCAGTCTAGGAGTCTGATAGAGCCCCAGATTCGCACTAGGATGGGTGTCTGTGGAGCAGGGACCCACACACGGAGGAAACAGACAGAGCCCCCTAGTCAGCACCAGAAAGGACAGTCAGACAAGCCGGGTCATACACGGAGTGGGTAGTCAGCCAGAGCCACAGGTTTGCACCAGATAGGATATCCACTGAAGCGTTGAAATGCTGGATGAGCAGTGGACAGAGCCACAGGTTTGCACCAGAAAGGATGTCTAAGCCAAATCGGAACACACAAGGAGAATGGTCAGACAGAGCCACAGGTCAACACCAGAATGGATGGATAGACAGGCAGGGTCATACACAGTTCAGGTAGTCAGCCAGAGCCACAGGTCCGCACCAGATTTGGTGTCCACTACACAATGGGAGCAGGCAAAAGAGTAGTCAGACAGAGCCACAGGTCAGCACCAGAGTGGATGGTCAGACAAGCCAGGTCATACACAGAGCCCAAGGAAAACAGAATTGTATTGTACAACAATGCAAGGGCAACTGAGTCAGAACTCAGTCAGCCCTTTAAACCCCTCCTCAGGAAGTAGGTAGGAGGAGCAGCTCAAAGGGAGGAAGTAGGTAGGAGGAGACTACAGGAAGCAAACACATAAAACAGAGGCCTCCCTGCAGCATGCTTGAAGCCTCGCTCCTGCAGATGACGCTGAAACCAAGGTAAGCTGTAACACCTTCCCCTTGTGATGACATCAGGCAGAAGGAGATCCTGGTCAATGGACCAGCTGGCAGCTCTTCAACAGAGTCGAAATACCAATATCTAAAAAGAAATGCTTAATTGGAATGGTCTATAAACTGTGTCTGGTTTGCAGGCACAAAGCCGCCTTAAGTCGGCCGACACAGATCTCCTTCTGTCAGCTTTACAGCTGACATCAGGGCAAGGGGAAGGAGTGGGGAACTTTAAAACATTATATCTCTCAAACCATAAAGGTTTGAGAGATGGGACTTTTTCAACATAATTTATTTTTTTAAATCTACAATATAGCATAAATTTATATGCAGACCTTGCTAACCCTTTAAAAAGGAGACAGTGATTTGATTTCCCTCTGTCTCCCTTGTACTGAACTCTCTGTATAACTAAAAATGAATGAATCTGATATATTCCACTGCAAATAGGCTTACTGCAACTCCAGAAACACTGCTTGCCCTAGACTGACACTAAATAAATAGCCCAAGTTCATCATCACATGCACAGCAAATTAACTGAGGTCCAAAGAGATATCCAAAGCACTGCAATGGAGGTTATTAGCACTTCAGAGCGAATGTTATTGGGTATGTGTAGGAAATGAAACATGCCCAGATTAGATCCTATCAGCAGAACATAAGGAGTTACCCCACTGAGACCAATAGTTCAGTTGAGAGGACAATTACTTGAGACCTGGCCGATTTAAAACAAAGATGGTGGGGCAGAAGAATTGCAGAGGATTTCTTAGAAACATCATCGAGGATAGCGGAGAAGATGGAAAAAAGTGGTATGGAGAAAACAGACACAACAAGAGAGGAGAGACACAGCAGCAGCTGGTGTATGAAGAAGAACTGTATCCGTTCTGGTTCAAGTCAGCTGCACCACAGGAGACACATATTCCCCAATACACCAATACCTATTTATTTAGATTGTGCATTTATACCATTGAAAGCTACAGATGTCATCAATTAATTGTGAAGGAATGTTTTGTAGACCTTTCTAACATTCAAGGGGTTAAAAGCCCAATTTAAAAAATAGGGATTTGTATTTGTCCCTTGTGGTACAGATGGTCTGAGCCAAAATCGCCTAATTTCCTCTTAGTACATCAGTAATGCCCCAGGTTACAATTCAAAAGGAAAGCAATGTACTGTATAGGAAGGGTAACCTTCCATTTTGTCTTTATATATTCTGCAAGTGCATAATACATAAAGTCACATTGTCTATACTTTTAATCAATAAGTTGGAGATCTATTTGGCATTCATGGGATCAAATTCACCATTTAAAAGAGCAGTATACACTTTTTATGAAAAAAATATTTTATAGGGCTGGGAGATTTTTTTAATCAAAAACTCATTACAATTCAAATGTTTTACAGTAAAATTCAATTCCTATTGTGGTTACAAGGTGGTGCTGTTCTCATTACTTGTTATGGAGAACTGTAGTCTCCATAAACAAACAAACAAACAATCAAAAAAACGTACTGCTCCTTTGAATGAACAGGAATTTTTATTTGTCTCTTATAGTGTGGTTGGTTTGCCCCAGAATTGCTGCACTGAATTATACAGAAGATCAAATGTTGGAGGCATCACTGCCACTTAAAATACTAAAATGTGCTTACTGGACTTATGTCAGATAGATATGCTGGATAAAAATGGACACTTATTTATAGTTGTAAAAATATATGTTAAAAAAGAATGACATGATGCTTCTATTAGAAATACTGGATTTCTTTGGTTCGCTAAGACATAAGTCTTATATAGGGATGATTTTCTAAAAATAAAAAGGTATCAGGTCACCTGTTTCTTGGTGGACAAAGTGCCAAAAAATGTATAGCGTCACTTATAAAAGTTGACAGGTCAACTTCAGCTTTTGTACTTACAGCTACAACTGGTACTTTTTATCAGGTCATCGACAAAAGTTCCAGATCACAAACAAAAAGTACCAGGTCATCAACAAAGGGTACAGGGTTACTGACCTGGCATGATCTGTCTGAAAATCTAGGGCAATGTTAGCTTTATTGCTCAGAATAGCTTGGTGTTTACCAGGGAACAATAGTATAGTCCCTTGGCTTCACTAGAAATAAAAAAAACCTTACAAACTTCCTATTGATTTAAATGGGACTTTAAACCACATGTACGTAAGAGAGGTCTTCAAATGGCTTAAAAGCCTGATTAAATTATAATTTTTCCCCTATGCTGCAGTTGACTTTTTCCAGAATTGCACCTCTTAACTTCCTAAATACGACCCAAAGTATTGAAGGTTCTTTTTTACTTCCATAGTATCAAGTTCCCAAATATTACTTGGCTAAGCATATAACCAGTATATCAGATATGTATAATAACATGCAGCTGACTGAGGGTGATGGTAATTGTAGTACAACAAGCTCTGGAGTCCATCAAATTGCTCATCTCTTATCATAATGTCTTACCCTTTTTACATCAATCTAGGATTACCATTTGCCCAGTTACTTACCTGCCCTAAGGGCCTTATTCATAAAATAAATGAGGATCAATTCTAGAGCAAATCAGATGCATCATAAGAAACAAAGAAAAATTCCCATTGGTTTAAAATGAGATTGTAACTCATTGAGTACTAGAGAGGATTCCAACACACTGCAATGCATTGGAGACCTCTCTAGCATGCAAGAGGGATTATTCACTAAGTCATGATAAAGAGGTGATAAGGTGGAGATGGCTCACAAGTGATATCACTTCTCCAGTTCCCATTATTCTTTGGATCCTATGTACTAAGATCTTTCAAACAAGAACACTCTTAGTGTATATGCTCCATTGAATAACATAAGAACCTAAGAAGTGATATCACTGGAGAAGTTACCTCTACTTTATCACCTCTTCATCACGCCTTAGTGAATCTCCCCTAACGTCCTTAGCAATCCCATTTAAAGCAATGGGAATTTTGGAAATGATAGTCTGTCCCCCTATTGTGCATTTGGTTTGTGCCAGAAATGCTCCAGTTTCTTTTTATACATAAGGCCCTAACTGTTCTATGGAGGATTTATAAAACTGGGGTAATAAACAAAGTGTCTGTAAAACTGATGCAAAGTGACATATAAATATGTTTAAATGTATAGTAACATTTTCATTAAATTCTAACTCCAGTCAGTTGACTCTTTTGAACAGTGAAGTAAAAAGGGTCTCCTCCAAATAGGAACTGTATCTCAAAGTATCTATAATGACATTTGGTAGTATATTGTGTATAAGCATTATGTGGAAAAAAATTATCTTTTGTGAATTTTCTGTAAATTTTCTCAGAATATTCTCAGAATAGTCTTAGACATATTTCTAAACTTGTCTTTTTGAGAATTTTCGTGACAAATCTTAAACATCCACTAAGAATGTTTTTTTAATACATCTCCACCCTCCTTCCTTATTTTACAGCAACAATTTCAGTTTCTTCCTTCAGATCTTATGTATGGGGTAGGAGGCAAGAGAGCAGGTTGGAAGGATTAACTAGATTAGAAGACTTTATTGATTTTATAAGACCATTTATTCTTTATATATAATAAATATGACACACATCGCTATGCTTTCCTACAGGTCAGGTGCTACGTTTCAACACTCAAACCTAAAATGTAATTTACTGCACAAACATTCTGGGTTTAATAAGATTAATACTTCTAGCGTGACGTGTAGACTTTTAACCATGATGTTCACTCGACCTCTCCAAGATTTTTCTATAAAGGTTTTTGAATCCCATAAAAGACAGATGGAGGATGGAGGACTGTATGCCCTACTAGCTAGAGAATAAGACATTTTGTCCCGGAACAGCCACATTGGTGGTCACTGTGGAATGTATGCACTACTGTCTAGAAAACAAGACATACCTTACTGGAACAGCCAAATTGATGGTCATTGTGTGGGCTCAGTGATTTGCAGAGGGTTACATAAAAGACCAGACTATATGGTTCATATGGCAGTTGAAGGCAATGGATCAGTCATAGTTCCCAATAGGTAGGCCCTACATTTCCTTGAACAAATATGGGTAGCATCTTGCATTATGATTTTCTCTTGTCTTAGAGTGGTCCACTTTTAATACATACATATGTAGACACCAAGGGCTCAATTTAAAGGCAGCCGTTAAACCAGCTGCTAAGAAAAAAAGGCACATCGGCCGCAAATAATACATGATTTACGGCGGATTTAAAAGTAACTCTACAAGAATAGCTATCGCGCGTAGGCACAACAAAAACACGTAACACAAAAACCTGTGTCCCACCTGTTTTCGCATCACCATGCTTCCCAAGCACCTGTTAAAACACAACTTAAGTCAAAATGTAACATTACAGCTGGCGTTGGCAACCCTGATACATGCACAAACAAAATTCAAACCTATAGCCAATCCCAAGGCCCCAAAGTAGCAAAAATATTCAAATACACCTATATATACCCCAAAATAACAGTCACACCATGTCTGTGTTTCGAGTTTTGGCGAGCTAGATCACAGGACCCAGGAGCGGAGAATAGTGTTTAGAGCGAGGGAGAGAGGAGCAGACATTGGAGCAGGGGAGGACTGACAGGACCCAGGGCCACTGGTCCAAAAAGAGGTCTGGGCCCCCTGACCAATGAAATCACTGGTCCCTCTCCATGACATCACTGGCCCCTCCCCATGACATCATGGCCTGGTGGCACTGCCTGCAGAGAGTCTGTATAAATAATTTGCAGAAGAGGGTATTAACCCTTTGAGTGCCAGAAATGTACAAAACGCATAGCTTTGCAATGCATTGCGTACTGCTTTGGTACTCAAACGGTTAAAAATATATATATATTAAAACAATTAATAAAACTAACCTTACACTGCTGGCTAGCTTCTTGCTGGTTGGCTGGAGGCTGCTTGGCAACTGGTTGGATAGCTTGAGGGTGTGCTGGTTGGCTGGCCTGGTGGCTGTGTCTGTAGTGAGTACAATGTTTCATTTATAATTTGCAAAAGTGTGGTGGCCTGCGGGGTACTGGACCAGGTCTAGTAAACCCCCCAGTACATCAATTACCCATTACCCCCCCAGGCCATCAGGTACCCCCAGGCCAACCAATAACCTCCAAGCCATTCAGTACCCCCAGGCCATCCAATAACCCCCCCAAGCCATCCAGTACCCCCAGGTCATCCAGTAAACCCCCAAGACATCCAGTACCCCCAGGCCATCAATTACCTATTACCCCCCCAGGCCATCCAATAACCCCCCAGCCCATCCAATGACCCCCCAGGCCATCCAATAATCCCCCAAGCCATCTAAACAAAAAAATCCAGTAACCCCCTCCAGGCCATATCCACCCAGACCATCCAGTACCCCCCTCTAGGCCATCCAGTATCCCCCCAAGTCATCCAGTACCCCCATAACATCCAGTACCCCCAGCCCAGGCTTACTTGTACTGTGTGGTGGAGGTGGTGGGTCTTTGTGCTAATGCTGTCCTGTCAGTGTCACTGTCGCTGCTGTGTTGGTCCTTGCATTAGTCCTCCTGGCAAGTTGAGACCCCACTCCCAGTAGTCCATCCTCCTGTGACCTGCTGTCCTCTCCTGATCCTGCTGCGTGTCCTGTCCTCCATGGCACCGGCAGGCTCACGTGATGTCCTGACTCCTATCTGCTGACTGAGTCCCCCCCCCCCATCATCATGCTCCCCTGCGGGCCGTGATGACATCAATTGGCATGCTGTCGTCACATAGGAAGAAGAGGTTGAGTGAGGCACAGAGTGAGAAGCCGTCAGAGTCGCTTGCTGCCAGCAGATGCCAGACTAACAACTCCAGCAGTGAGTCTGGACTCTAGCAGACTGGGAGCAAGCGGTGGATAAGATCTTCTGACATCTGATCTAATTCTGGGCCCTGGGGCAATGTTGTGCAGGTGGCAGCTGCAGCACCGGGTCCGTGACTGCACCACACATATACTGCTGAGCCTGCGTGGCTGCCTTAAGTTACGCACGACAGGCCAGGCAGCAACTACGGCATCAAGGCAGTCGTTTAATACGGAGGCCTCAGTGCCTCAAGGAGCACAATGCAGCCAGCGGCTGCTTTAAATAAGTGCACACTGGCCCCTACAGGCAAGCATACAGGAGTCCGACAGCGACATGTCACATATAACATAATTATTATAATTGGCGGTGGCGGGGCCCCCTCAGGCGCGGGCCCTTGGTCCATGACCGAATGGTCAGTCCACCCCTGCATTGGAGGTAGAAGGAGTTTTTGGAATTTGGAAAGAGAAGAGCACTTAAATAAACACATATCATACTTTTGCACATAACACATACACCCATACACATACACATACATACACATAGTCTTTTTTTTATAACACTTTACACATATCTTAAATTTTATTTTTACAGTGTGAATCTGTGAGTGAAAGAGTGTGACAGGGAATGATTGGGATCGAGTGTGTCTGTGAGGGCCTGTGGGAGTGCCTGGGTGTGAGTGGGTGAATGATGGCCAAGAGAGGAGGACAGGAGAGAGGGATGGGGAGAGTAGTGAAGGAGGAGGAAGGAGAGCAGGACATCCCTGTTGAGAGTAGGAGTGGGAGAGAGAGATCCGCAGGGCGGAGGGGGACCCGGTCCAGAAGAGTAGGCACATGGAGGGCAGGGACAGGTGTGTCGGTGGGACAAAGGGTACCTGTCGCAGAGCACCACGCATAGGCAGGGGCAGAGCAGGCAGGACATTCTGGGCACAGCTCTGACACCTCGCAGGCTGGAGATGAGGAGGAGAGGCTCAGGGATCCCTGCTACACGGAAGAGGAGAACAGTGCTCTTGTGGAGGCTGTTCTAGAGAGGGAGAGTGTCCTCTTTCTGAGGGAGAGGGTTCCTGCCTGGCTGCGAGGAGGAAGGCTGTCTGGAGCCAGATATGCAGCAAGGTGAATGCAGTGGCCAGCTGCAGATGGTATGTGGAGTCCATAAAGAAAAGATGGGGTGACTGCAAGAGGGTGCTCAAAAAGAAGTTGGCTGAAGTCACCATGTATTCCCGAGGCACCGGAGGTGGTCCACCTGTCCTAATCACCTTCAGCGGATGGGAGAAGAGGCTGCGGCAGACCTTGTCATCCATGCTGATTGAGGGGGTCCCTGGAGGATCAGACACTGGGGTTGAGGGGAGCCTCCACACTACCGGTAAGTGCATCCTCACATAACCACCCACTACATCAACCAACACAAGCTGCACACTCAAACACAGTCACATCTCCACACATGCCTATCACTCATCCACACAATTGTACCAACACAGCCCCCTGAGGGTTAAAACAGTACACAATACAAGGACAAATGGCATGGTTCAACCAGGCCCAAACCTGTCCAAGTCCCAGTTCAACCCTCTTGTTGCTGTGTTGATCACACGCAATCCAAACCATGCTTTTTAAAGTGTTGTCTGTTAAACATCATTACTGTTCCTCCACAATGTCACCCATGTACCCACAGGGAAGTCAGCACATAACCCCTTGAGTGCTAGAGGGATTATCAATGAATCGCTCAGTAATGCTTTGGCAACCCCTCAGGTACTCAAAGGGTTAACCGACGATAAACACAATTCAACAGGGTTAGGATTACATGCTACACAGGGGACAGTCACTAAGCGGTGTAAAATACATGATGGAGTGAAGTTAACCCCTCCATACCATCACTTCACCAATTCCCATGTTTGTCTATGTAGACTGTTCAAGAAAATGTATCAAGTTACTGAGGGCTCATTGGATAGACTCCTTAGAAAAACATTGGAAATGGAGAAATTATATCATTGGAGAAGTCATCATTTCCACTTTACCTCCACTCCATAAGGTCTACATCCCCTCTCAATGAATGCCAAGAGAGATGGATGAGGACGAACATCACAGTGGCAGTGAGACTAACTGGCTGTATGTGCAACACACAGGCTTTAAAACAACCAACACTGTGGAATTAAAGGAGAACCAAGTAGGCCTTTGTATTGTGTATGCAATCATTTACTCTCACTTGAACTGTCATATCATACATTTGGTTTTCATATGGATCCTCAGGAGTGGTGATGCTATGGATGGATGTTATACCACCCTCTATTTGCAGGATACACATGGAAACCAAATGTAAAGCACTGTAGGTGGCACACCAACAGGCCATGATTGATGGATATCCCTGATTAAGCAAGGCTGAGTCACTCACAAAGATGGAGCGAATGATCCAAACAGCAGCAGACCTTAATCATAGAAACCCCTCCGTGCTGACCTAATTGGTGTCCTGGGGAATTAACTTAGACAGACCTCATGTATCTGTGATTGCCAGGGGGGTATTGCATGCATCGCAACACAATGCATAGGATATCATCATGAGAACCAGAGATCCACATGTCAATTAAATAATCTTACATTCATTCTGTCATTGTGTACATTACTAATCACACCATTTCATTTCCCCACACAGCATACGGGCCTGCAGCACAGCAGGAGGCTGTGGAGGAGGCACACATATCCCTAGATGGGGAGCAAGAGGACGGGACCAGCACATGGTCACCCTATACAGCTGCACCACCACCTCCAGCATCTTCAGCTGCACCAGCACCTCTAGCATCTTATGCTGCACCAGCACCTCCTGCATCTTCAGTGGCACCACCACCTCCAGCATCTTATGCTACACCACCCCCTTCAGCACCTGCTGTCCCACCAGCTGCTCCCCCACAGTACCAGGACTGGTTTTATTTTGAGAGGTCCATGCAGCCAGTGTGCTACACACTGAATTCAAAGGGTGAACATTGGGTTTTCCCGTAAGTCAGTTTCACAATCAGGGTGTAAATCACAGCCTAACTTACTGCATAACTCAATGATCAGGCTAAGATTTCAATGTGTAGCACACACATTGAAACCTTAGGGTGAGCATTGGGTTGTTCATTAAGTTGTGTTGATTTTTTACTAAGGTTGAAACGCTTCACCAGTGATATCACTTCTCCACTTAGTCTATTTGTTTGGCAATGTAGCCCATGTACTGAGATATGTCAAATCAAAGCAATCTCAGAACATTGATTACATTGATCACCAAGTAAACTGTGGACATGATATTACTGTGGAAGTAATGTTCCCTGTATCACCTCTTTATGACTCACAACACACATTAGTGTATCACTGCCATCAGCTCCTTGCATGAATACATCACAAAGTCCACTCATGGTCAAACAACTAGTGGACTCCTGTGATGTAGGTCATGCCTTCCTATGTATGAGGGATACTCTAGCCTTCAGTATGGTTCCAAATTGAGAGATGTATAATCCAAATTTTATTTATACAGACACAGATTGAATAGTGATGATTCTCCTTTATTGTGTCTCAAGCTACATTAAAAAATACATGTTTTCTGTGTATATTGCCTATATGCATTGAACACTTATATGAGCACACAAAAGGTACATTTAAAGGGATAGTAATACTTCGTTTTAACTTTATTTTATTTTGTAGGCATTAAAAAAACATGAAGAATGATATAAGTCTTATCTCTCAAACCTTTATGGTTTATGATATATTCACAAGCAAAGTTTCCCTTCCCGCCCCTTTTACCTAGTGTAAGCCATCTCTTCTCAGATGTGGAATCCAGTCCATACACCAGAGAGATAACAGCAGGGGACACTCTTATTCCTATGGAAACAGTGTAATCCCTGCCCCCCTTGACAAGCTTTTCAGGTATTTCCCTTATCTTAATTGAAGATTGTCCCTCTTTGCAGTCTACCTGGGCACCTCCCTTCTGCTCTGGCTGAACAGTGTGACATCAGTAAAAGGGGCGGGAGGGGGACATTTTGTCATTGAATTACTCTGGAACTACAACTCTGACAGAATTGAAATAACACTCTCCAAAGTCCAAATACTATGATGATTAATTAGAGCTGTTTTTATTATGAAACATTACTATCCCTTTAAAATAAATATGAATACTTTGCAAACACTACTGAACTGCTCATGTGTTGTACATGGTTTGGTAACTCTGTAGATGAGAATTCTTACTGTACAGGTTTGATACCTGGATGTTAGTCCACACATGAATTAGTGTCTTCTGTGTATATGGGAATGTTCCAGTAGAGGTTGCTGTGAACATCAGGTCAAACATTGCATCACCAACACAATCACTTGAGCTTCATGGAAGTCTTGTCAAGGCTTCAGTCCAGTCACATGGAAATGCCTCTGTTCAAGGATGGATCATGCTATGGATGTCTGTGGGACAAGAGGATAGGATTTGAAACAGCAACCTCAAACTGATCGTCATGCAACAGCTTCAATGATTATCCACTTAATGGTATATCAAACAGATATAAATTAGGGTATATATCTGAGGAGGGCTTCATAGACCAATGCCATAATCATCATGTAATGCATTGCAGGACACACTATATCAAAAATAGTCCATCCAAAATAGAACATTCCATTCTTCAATATCCCAGTATTGTTGATGGTAATTAAAGTCTCAGTCCAAAGATACAAATATGTAATGTTGATAATGAGCAATGTGTATTTAAGCATTCCAGGCATATATAATGAGAATATATCTGACCCAATCACAAGGACAGTGGCACCCCCATGTATTACTATTCACATTGAGACCATTTCACACTGCCCACCTAGTGGCATCTTTGATCTCCACTGTGGAGATATAAACATTTATCACTTGTGTGGTCTCTTTCTCCATACTGTTCACTTGCTGCCTTCAACCTCTCACACCTTTCTATGGCACAATTTCAGACAATCTCCAGGACTTCATTTCCCACAGTGCTTGTGACTGCTTTTGACATCATGCATGCTGTTTATCCAAAAGTTGTTCTACTCCTCATGTAAGCCGTTCCATATTAATCCCAGGATCCAACCACCACCACCTATGCGTTTCGCCCCAACACCAGGGCTTTTTCAAGGTATATTCAAACGTTGCAAATACATCAGACATTTATATCTGAAGTGACCACTCACTAACCAATCAATTTAAAATGTCCACTTAAAACATCTGCCGACCGTTGAATTATCAACCATCTTTATTAACCAAAGCACACTGTATCAAGTGACTTATATACTACGCAATTAACCAATCCCCAATAATGAATATCCACACCATTCTACTTAACCCTATCGTTTAAGTGGTTGGATAAGTTTTAGGTAATATATCCTTAAGCCTTTTTTTATACCTTGCTGTATCCCCAATTATATTCATATTTATACCACTATCACCTTACTATTTCAAACAGATTTATAATTAACTTCAAGTCTTAGATTTTGATTTTTTAAACAGGCCATCTTAATTCTGAAGCATTATACTCATAATACACCACCACAATCCACATCAAATTACTTGGATAATAATTGCCCATGTAAGTATGGTTATAATCCATTGACATGAAATAAATTAAAACAAATCTGTTCTTTAGCTTTATCCTACCCAATCCAGTATGTACATCAGCACACTCCTTAACAAGCGTGTCACAATATACCGGAACAGGAGGGAGGATTATACAATAAACCATATCCAAACATCATTTGATGCTGATACACTTTTTTTTTAAACAATGGATATGGCAGTATATCTTGTTAAAGAAAAAAGTGAACCATCTCATCTGTATTATTCAAGGACCACAAGAGAAATCCCAACCACTACTCCATCAGAGTTGGAATATCCCCCCCACATTTAGTAAACATCAGATCAGTTATTTCAACAGTTTCAACCATGATTAAGAGTCATTAAAGTCACAGTACTAAAAAAATGCTGTGAAGTGGATCAGATAAAATTAATCCACCCACACAGTCCCCCAGTACATTGACATATATATCACCATATATATCCTAACATGTCCTTTAGCTTTAATATCTCAACATCACAATTCTTTCAAACCTGCAGAAACATGTTATATTTTATTTACTCACTTAACCCTGATGATGCTAAAGCACCAAGATCATAAATCCTTTGTGACTCTTTCTGTAAGAGCATTTTGTCCCTATCCCCTCATTTCAAATCTTTCTTTATTGTGTCTATACCCATAGCCAACAGTCCATTATGGGATCCTGCATGACTCTCACAGAAATGTGTAGTCCCAGGGCTCTGTACCTTTTTATGTATTATATTTCTAACATGTTCAAGGATCCATACCCTCAATTGTCTCTTTGTTTTCCCAATATAAATCTTTTCACAAGGACATGTTATTTAGATTAGATCTGTAGATTTGCAATTTAGAAAATATTTCAATTCGTATTTCTGACTTTTATCATGATTGAAAAAGTATTTTCCCACATTCACATATCTACAAGTTTTACATGAGCCACATTTATACATTGCACAAGTTTTCTTTGATTTAACCAATCTTCTTTCTGTGTCTTTACAAATTCTGATTTTACCAATTGATCCTTTAAGTTATCTGATCTCCTAGCAACGAGGGTCTTTCCCCCACAATATCATTCAATAGAGGATTTTTTGTCAGGATATACCAATGTTTCAATAGAGCCTTTCTCAAATAATTCCATTGATTTCCATAAGTGGCTACAAATCTCAGACAATCATTTTGAGACTGAGAAATCTTTTTCTATTTTCTTGAAAGAGCAAAGCCTTTTTATTATTTTTCAATGCTTTTTTTATAGCATCTTATCAATCGTCTCCTGGGGTATCCCCTCTCCACAAAAAGTCTAAGACTCACAAGCTAACCCCAAGGAATACCTCTCTTTTGGGAAGCTAGATAATGGCTTTGATAATGAAGTAAAGTATTACTAGCTGTCTCTTTTCTGAATGTCTTGGTCTTTATTTGACCTTTTTCATTAAAGATTCACAAATCCAAAACTTTATCTTCAACAGGACTCACTGATTGGGTTAATCTGATATTGAGGGAGTTATCATTTAATCATTTCACAAACTTCCCAAGCTAATCCAAATTTCCATTCCAAACTACAAAGATGTCATCAATGTAGCTGAAACAGAGGGCCACGTGGGCCTCAAACCCACAGTTGCAAAACACCTCATGTTGCTCCCACCAGCCGAGGTATAAGCACAAGTAGGTTGGGGCACACCCTACATTGCTGATAAAATGTTCCATCAAATATGAAATAGTTATTTGTAAGCATAAATAATAATGGATTCATTCTGATGAGCAAATTCATTGCACTTCATGTGCAGGAATCATTTAAAGGCCCTGATGCCACACTCGTCCGGAATGGAGGTGTACAACAAGTTAACAACCAGTGTTGTGGAATCTCTGCCCACCTCCAAATCTGACCAACACTGCAAAATGTGCCTGGTATCCTGGATGAAGGCAATGATGGAACAAATGATTGAAGTTTAAAATCTATAACTCTACAAATGTTTTCTGTAACTGCCCCAATATCAGAAACCACTGGCCTACCTGGCTTGTGATTGACTTTTGTATTTTTGGTAAAATATATATAGTAGGGACCTTTGGATATTCTACATACATATAATTATACTCATTTTTAGTTTTTAAATTATCATCAAGAGAATAATTTAACTTCATCTTAGTTACTCTTTGAATAATTTAAGTAGGATTCTGATCTAATTTTACATAACAAGCTTTATCACTCAGTTGTCTCCTTATTTCCCTCATATAAAAGGCATCAGACATCAGCAGAACATTCCCTCCCTTGTCGGAGAGTTTTATTACAATCTCTTTATGATTGCATCTTTTAAAGCCTACAACTTGCTGTGGCATAGCTTTAATCTCTTTTTCCACCAAATCCGTAAAGATATTAATGTGACAACGTAGACTAAGTTAGGGTAAACTTTGGGATTTCGGTTTGAGAGACGTACAGGTATTATTTATCACTGAATAATAACTATCAAGGTTTTCCTCATTGATCTCACTTTCTCTCAGTAAGTCATCCAAATCTTGATTAGTTTTCATATCCCCACCCACATTCAAGTGAAGTTTTTTATGTAGAAATTTCAATAAGATCTTTCTCAAAAACAAATGTAAATCTCTCACACAATCAAATTTCACATTATTAGTAGAGGTCGAAAAAGATAAGCCCTTCTCCAATAACGATATGTGAGTTTCATTTAACTGGTGATCTGTGAGTTTAACACTTTTCTTTCTAGAAACACCTTCTTTCTGATAGCTAACATTATTATTTTACATTTTTTCTTCTACGAGATCTGCTCCTTCGCTTTCTGATTTCTTTTGTCTTGATTTTTTATAATGATAAACGGAGCTTGCTGTAAAGATAGATGGGAGGCACACCACACCGAAGGGAAGCGTGAATACACACCCTGGGGCAACTTGGAGGGAGGACAATTAAACAGCACTGGGAAGTCCTGAAGAGCTGTGACAAATATTCAGTGTATTGCAGAATGCAGAAGTGCACAGCTTGAACTCTTAATATCTTACAAAGTATGTAAATGCAAACAAAAATAAACACGTTTCCTAATAATATTTTCATAGCAAAGAGTGTGGAAAAAGGTTTTTTAGGTGAAAGTTCCCCCTTTAAGAATTATGGCAATTGGTGTCAATGCAGATAGGTTGTTGATCCAGGGAACTATCTGACTATCATTTGGAGTCAGGAAGGAAATGTTTTTATCTACTTGGGTCTTAAATGGAAGTGACTTCAGTGGTTTTGGGGGTTTTTTGTTTTTGCCTTCCACTGGATCAAAAGGGGTGATCTGGCATAGACTTGATGGATGCATGTCTTATTTCAGCCTCCTCAACTATGTTACTATGTTACTGTGTTACTATGTAGATGTGGCTTTGTCCCAGGCCACTTTTCTCAAAGTCAAAGCCCCCTGGCAACTGGCTGCAGTATGGAGTAACTTCGCTCCCCTGCACCCAGGAACGTGGCTGACAGCGAACCAGAAACACACACATTATAATATATATATATATATATATATATATATATATATATATATATATATATATATATATATATATATAATTCCTCTTCTTCTGTAATATAGTTCACTTTAGAACTTTATTAAATGTAGTATATTAGAAGGTTTCAATCATATCACCCTTCTATCTTCTAAGCTACATTTTAAACCTCTAAATATCTAGATGAGTGTGGAGGTTATAAGCTCATCTGATCAGGCAGGAGGTAGGAACAGATGGCCATCACTTTAAAGTAGACAAGTGTGGCAAGTGGATTTAGCTCTTGCAGTGACCAAATCCCCTCCAAAAACACAGCTAAAATTTGGTTTTAAGAAGGGGAGAACAGACTTTATTTGCAGCAAACAGTGCCTTTTACACACTCCCATATGACATCCTTGTGTACATAGTCATGTTAGTCTAATTAAACCTGAACAGTGTTAACACAGTGTCCAAGCAGTGGGATCCCCAGAGAACCAATCAGAGACAGTACTTTAGTTTCCAATCAGAGCCCCCTTTCCAATCAAGGAAAAAGTTCTTGAAATAGAACTGCTCTCAGAGAAGGTTTCAATTAATTTTCCTTTGTTGCCTCTTTGCAGGGGGCTTCCTATTCCAAGCCCTAGTCCTTAGAATCCTATGTGCACAGAATCAAGCAGAAAACTTTAGAACAGAGGTAAATAAGAAAGGAAAATACAAAAATACACCAGGAGACATAGTAAGATGGGCAAGGCAATAGAGAACAGAGTGCTAGGCTTAACCTTTATTTTTCTGGGCACTCTGGTTCCCCACCGTCAATACAATTTAAACAACTTAAAGTACAATATAGTATAGAGTACACAATATAATGAGCTATGTTTCAAGAGTTTCACCTCTTGTTTCTTCACACTTCTTCCCTGGTTCAAATAAGTGAGTAGCAGGGTGGTCTCCCATGGGTCCACTGAAGACTAACTTTACACCAGGGATTTGGCTGGCTATCTGGCATCCCTCCCTGGGGTTCACCTCTGCCTCAACAACTACCATGCTCTAGAGCTCTTTTTCCATCTGATCTGGGCAACTCCATGTCTGCTCCCTCTTGTATGCCATTTCCTGCTCTTTGAGGACCACACTGTGGACAGAGTTCTCTGCACTTTGTAGGGCTACCCTCCATCTCAACTTTATTCAGGGGTAGATGTATTCTTTCTCCATCTCTATCTGTTGGCTGGTCAGCAAACCCATGGGGACTCCTCCCCTCTGCATCTGGTGTACATGAGAGCTCTTCTGCACAACCTGTCATTCTGACACTCAGTAGAGTCTTCCTCAATGTCTCCGCCATGCAGAAAACCTCTTCCACCAAGCCTCCTTGATAGGCCTTTTGCCACACCTATGCATCTGGATATTGTGTGTATAGGCAATCAGTAGAGTCCTACCACTGGAGAAAGCTGGTTGCCTCAACATAGCACAAAAGCCTTCTTCTAATTCTGCCTCAGCTTGAGCTAGATCCTGCAGCTGGTAGTGTTACACCTCACAGGAGATCAGACCCAGAATGCTGCACCACCCAGGAACAAAGTGGCTTCCCAGTCCAGAAGTGTCTCCACATAGAGGTGCATTGACTGGATCATGAGAAAGAGTCCCTCAGATGTCTATTCTTATCCCAAGCTACCATCTCCCATCCAAAGGAAATGTTCTTCTGATAGGTGTACTCTTTGAAATCTACTCCTAGAAGATTGTGAATCTCCTGCACATGGTTGTCCACAATTTTGTTGCCTGTAGATATATTGGCTGTAGCCCTGTTGCTTTTTCTGGGACTGCCTGTTCCCACGGCTGTCACCAGTTGTGGAGATTACACTGGCTCATCCAGTCCAGTATCCAGTCCAATGCTTCTTGTCCTGGATACTCTGGATCAGATAGGAGGTAGGAATAGATGGCCTCTGCTCACCGGTAAACCAAGGTAAGTGAACTTAGTTCTTGCAAAGGATGGGATGAGAATCACCTCCAGGAATCCCCTCCAAATATTTCATCCAACAATGTAGCTGAAACTTTTATTAACCATTTGAGTGCCGGAGGTGTATGCAATGCATTGCTTTTAAAAGCATTGCCAACCCCTCTAGCACTCAAAGGGTTAAGGATGGTAGAGCAGAACTCACTTTATTTGCAGTAAACAGTGCCATTTATACACTCCCAGCTGGCATCCTTGTGTACATAGTAACATTTTGGCTTGGAACTGTGTTGACACAGTGTCCAATCAGGAGGCTTCCTAAAGGACCAATCAGAGACAGTACTTTAGTCTCCAAACCCCACCTTTCCAGTACAGGAACAAGTCCTGGAAACAGAATTGCTTTCACAACAGGGGTCAATTAACATCCCTGTGTTGTCGCTCTGCAGGGAGCTTCCTGTCTCAAGCCCTAGGCTTCAGAATCTTATGTACACAGAATGCCATAATAAACTTCAGAACAGAGGTATAGAACACAGGGAAAAACATACACCAAGTATAACACAAGGGACATAGAGAGACATAGCAGCAGGTAACACAGTGCTAGGCTTAACCTTTATTTTCTGGGCACTCTAGTTCCCCACTGAAAATGCAGTCTAAACAACCTACATTACAATACCTCACATACTATTACATTATACTTCACAATATATGACATGTTTCAAGTGTTATAGTCCTGGAGACTAATGACGTCACAGTGAAACGCATTGAGGAACAATTTGTTTCACACTCTTCTGGTCCATAAAGGGTTAAGGTTCTTTCCTGATATGTCTCTTTTAATAGCCATTCACTGAATAATGTCTTATTCATTGATTTGCTTTGGGAAATATGGAGGCTGATTGGAGAAATTCGAAAGAAACCAACTGCACCATAGGTGACAAAAATTCCCCAAATTCCCAGTCATTTAAATGAGACATTTAAGCCACTGAGTTCTGTAGATGTCTCTAATGAATTGTGAAAAACTGCATTGGAGGCCCCACTAGCATTCAAGGGGTTAAAAGTCCAATTTCATTCAATTAGAATTGGTATTTTCCCCCTTTAGTGCAACTGGTTTTCCCTGTAACTTGTCTAGTTCGTCTTAGTACTTCAGTCTTTTGGACTTCAATTCTGTCCACCATACTCTAGGTGAATTATACCTAGTGACCTGTAAAATAGAACCTCTCTTTTTTAATCCTGTTATTACAAACCAATAGTGCAATTTGAGTTAAAGGGAACATTCACTTATTGGCACACAAACACAAAAATTACAGCCAATTATAACAACATTGGCACCTCATATCCATTTGAGACTCTTCATCCATACTCTGCCAAGTGATGTTTTCCTACAGGATGCCTAAACAACAAAAAGCTTGCTTTCCCCAATCTATTAATAATAATGATATAATCTAATTATACTGGATATTCCAGATGTAACATTTGATGATCTGCATATTTCAGGAACATGTTGTAGATCTGGAAGCCAGATGTTGTAATCTATCTTTTTAATTGCTGTAGAACCGTGCATTAAAGAAGCCTAGCCATATTCATTGGGTAGTAATTTTGGACAGGTTCCAGAACATATTAAATACTGGAAATCTGTTAGGAGAATGAGGGAGTCTGTCAGAAGTGGTTACGACTTGTGATTAGACAGGATATAGAGCAGAAATGGGCAACCTAAGGCCCTCCAGCTGTTGAGAACTACAGTTGCCCTCATCCCTGGCCAGCCATTGTCCTGGGAGGAAAGGTATTGTAGTTATCAATAGCTGGAGGGGTTCGGGTTTCCATGACTGATTTATTCAGGAAGCTAAAGAAGTGTAATTTTGGGGAAAACCAACTGCATAATAGGGGAGAAATTAAAAATCAATTATGACTTAACTCTTTGAGTGCCAAAGGGCTCCACAACACATTGCTTTTCAGGGTACCTAGATATCAATAGTGAAAAGAAATTATATAATGATTCTGTGGTCTATACACCTGTAATCCATTTGCTGTGCTGTATACAGATTATAGATATCTATAGACCAAGAATGTACTTGCTGAGCTTTATAAATCTTCTGGGTATCTATGTATCAGTGATGTGCTCCATGCAGTGTTTGGTTATCTACAGCCCAATAATGTGTGTGTGTGATTAGTTGTACAATGAATGTATAATGTATATATCTTTTTTTATATGGCACCACACAGTGTACACAGCTCCTTACAATAGACGTATGTTACAATAAATAAATTACTCTGGATAGCTAAATACTAGAAATGTAAGGGGATAGCTGTGTAATAGTTCTGCCTATTTATAAAACAATAATGAAGATGTTGTTCTATATAATAATTCTGGGTACCTAACAATAATAAATATATTGAACTATATAGTAATGCTGAGTACTATGCACTGTTAACTCTTTGAGTTGCAATGCGTTGAATACCTCTCTGGCACTCATTTGGTAAAGGGACAGTAAACACTAGTAAAAATATATATACAGTATATTTCTGTATATTCAGGGTACATTCATTACTGGATAATGCTTCCTTCAAAAGTTATATGTGGCCATTCCATGTCATGGAGGGCTGCTAATATCACAGTCTGTGTTCACTGACTGATTCATCATCCTACACCTTACTGTCATAAAAAGAAAACATGTTGGGCCATATATACAAGCAATACAGACAATTTGCTAGCACCAATATTATTGAAAGGTTCAGAATAAATGCCTCAATATTAGTCTTTGTGTATTTTTTTTTATGCACGATAATAAAGTTCCATCCAACTTCAGTAAATTTGTTAACAAAATCCCACTGGGTAAGAGCATTCCTCTGTTGTTCTCACCTAGGTAACAGCAGCCACACTGAATGTTAAGAGCACATGAGTCTCCCAGAAGTTCCTTGTATCATAGCTTCTGCAATATCAAAGCTATAGTTTTAATTGGATACTTTTGAAAAATTTACTTTTGATGAATAAAGTTGAAATTTGGCAACTGGTGATTTATGAGTTGAACCAGTTTCCACAAACCCTTCAAATTCATTTGTAAAAAAAAAAAAAAAAAAATATATATATATATATATATATATATATATACAAAAAGGACTGCAGCCAGATCTACTGAATAGATATCCATCACATCTGTCTCGGACATAGATCTTATTTGGTACTATTCACTTTATCTTATCACTTCTAGATCCTATTCTGGTGATATTGAGCTGTGAAGGCTTACTATTCAATTTGCATTCCCATGTTAATTGAGCTGTGGAGATAAAGGTTTGCACATGAGCAGTACATTTTTGCTCAAGTGAATTGTTTTTTTTTTGGTCCATGTGCACAGTGAGGACTGAATCTCACAGAATGAAGTTTGTCTTTGATTAATCAAATCAACAAAACATTCTAAGTAGAGAATGAAGCATTTGTTGGTAATGTATGCAAATGTTCTTGATCAAACAAACCAATACCCATTTAAAAATGTTGATAGTGAGCACTAGCCACTCTTGAGCAAACCAAACTTTATAGAAAAGAAGTTGATTGTGCATGCAAATTGCATTTGAGCAGGGAACAAATGTAAATCATGTGTGAGAAATGCACCTGATAAAACACAAGTTAGATCCTACCCACAAAGCAACCTCACAATTAATTGTATTTGTGAAATGTAGTTGATCAATCAAAGCATATTTCATTTTTATCAGTCAAGTTAAGCCCAAGAAAAGTGACTTGATTGTGCAGACACATTGCAATCGATCATACAAAATAAGTCTTTAAAAAAAAAAAAAAAAAAGTAGACATTTTTTGATCAAAAAGGAGAATTAAAGCTGACTTTAAACCTCTCATCCATCTATCAAAAAAGTGGAAATTATGTTTATTGTGGAGTAAACCAAATGCAGCATAGGGGACAAACACAAATTCCTAAATTCCTATGCTCTTGAATAGAGTTGTTTAACCATCTGAATGGTAGAGAAGTCTCCAGTGCAAGACCTCTCTAGCATTCAAGGGGTTAAAAGCTCAATTTAATTTACAGGGATTTTTATTTGTCCCCTATAGTGTAGCTGGTTTATTCCAGAATAATTCCAGTTTTCATTTATAAATAGGGGCTGATGGTAGTTGTTTGATGAATATTAATTCCATGATAGATTTTTCGTGTTAGGTATAATATAACCAACAAAGCATAAGAGGGTAATGGTGTTAAAGTACTATAACAGGTAATTTGTAACCCCTTTTGTAGTAGTCAATGGATTAAACACCACATTTAAAGGGATAGTAATACTTCGTTTTATCTTTATTTTATTTTGTAGGCATTAAAAAAACATGAAGAATGATATAAGTCTTATCTCTCAAACCTTTATGGTTTAAGAGATATTCACAAGCAAAGTTTCCCCTCCCGCCCCTTTTACCTAGTGTAAGCCATCTCTTCTCAGATGTGAATCTGGTTGTAAGACCAGACAGATAACAGAAGGGGACAAACGTCTTTGTATGAAAACAATGAAGGCCCTTCCCTCCTTAACAAGTTTTTCAGGTTTTTCCCTTATCTTAATTGAAGATTGTCCCTCTCTGCAGTCTACCTGGGCATCTCCCTTCTGATCAGGCTGAACGGGGGGGGATACTTTGCTTGTGAATATCTCTTAAACCATAAACGTTTGAGAGATAAGACTTATATCATTCTTCATGTTTTTTTAATGCCTACAAAATAAAATAAAGGTAAAACGAAGTATTACTATCCCTTTGAATTGATATAATTGTTATTTATCAAGTATGATTCATTTGAGCTGTCCCAGAATTGTTCCACTTTTGCACTGTGAATTTGGCCTAAGCTTGCTCTTATAAGGACTTGAGTCCGAATTCTGGGACAAATCAGATGTACAATCGGAAGAAAATGAAACTGTTCATTGATTCAAAAGTGACTTTTGCAAAGAAATGTGTTGGAGACCTCTCTCATGCTTCAGGGGTTAATCAATAGTCTTTTGCAGAAATTTTCAGTTGTACCCTGTGGTGCTGCTGGTTTCCTCCACAGCCACACCAGTTTAGCTTGATGTATTGGCCGTTAGTTACTTTCCAGGCGTCTGAACTCTGTAGCTCCAAGATGGCTCTTATCAGCATTTTAGGGGTCATAATGTGGCCTCACTGGGCTGTCACTGGTACTGAGATTATCCTAAACTTACTGCTCTGCATTTATCATTGGTAACAACTGTTTGAATACAACATTCCTCATTACTGTGTATGAAAGCGCTGCGCACATTCTTCAAAGTGTTGGAGTTTAGGTCTGTTTTGTGATTTTTCAAGATACACCAGGGAGCAGATTCTGATCCCCAAATCTAATATCAGATTGATCAGCTAAACTGAAAAACACCTCCCCCGCTGGAGCAGCAGGTCTGCCCCCATACATAGTGTTCAAGTGATTCATCTCAAGGTTTTGTCCTATTGTAGAAAATAAATGTATTCCACTGCTAGGAAATTCTTCTTTCAGGGATTATTACAACTAAAACTTTTTTTTTTTTCAAAACCAAACTTCAATTTAGCATTTTCAGCACCAGGTAGAGCTGTTGCTGTTGTAGTCTATTTAGAACTTTGTTTACTGACCTAAAGCTCTTAATAGCAGAAAAAAAAACAACTCTATTTTGTCCACTGGTCAACAACTGGCATTGTTAGTGGAAGTCTAATTCTAAAAAATAAGAATCTTGGCTTGAGTGAAGCAGCTCCAAGCAGTTTGTATACCCTTGTTAGAATTAGGAGGAAAGGCCCTATAATGTGCATTTTATCTTTACAATAAATGCAAATTTTATGTGTGTGACCTTAAAAACAGGTCATCCTGACCCATGTTTCTGGATGCAGTAATCATCTTTGTAATGAGAAAATTAGTCCTCTTTAAATTTTGAGTCCTCTGGTCAATTTGCATAGGGTTACGTAGGCTTATGCACTCTGTCTGCTTCACTGTAAAAAGGCTACCAACAACTGTAATGTCTGCCACCATGAACATGACATCCAGATCTCAGTGAAGATGTTATTTCCTGAACAAAGATATAGGGCAAAAGTCATACCGTTCATTAATACATTGTGGTCATAGTAAGGAAAGTGGGGGGATTATTAGTACGTGTTAGTTCTCCTTTAGACTTCTTAATGTTTAGGTTGATTGCATGGCCATTTGTGCAACAAACTGATCCCGACTGATTTGCTGGTGAAAATGATGAGCTCAGTGCTCAGAGAGCAGCTAAATGAGGTAACATTTCAGCAGGAGTGGGCCACTCACGACCATAACCAAGTTTCTGTACAGCAGTACTGCTCATTACAGTGTACCACTATGCGGACTGATTCCCTTTACCATACACTTGTGAAGTAAGTTAAAAGTCATCTGCTCCTGTCAGTGAGAAAACTCAAAGAAAGATTAGAGCTTAGATTCAGCATTATTCAACATCCAATCACCCCAATCAAAGGGCTTCATAGAGAAGTCTTCTCCAAAGTGCATTAGCTCAGAAGCTAACACATCCCTGTGACGGGGGGTACAGGGGTTACTGATTGGTAGGCCGAGGGTTCAGCAATTTATCCAGCTAGACAAAAAGATAATAAATTGCATTTATTAGAGAGGTCACGGCATAAAACATAGGACAACAATTACAGGCAAACAAACAGGGGTAAAACATAAAAACTAAACACTTCTGCTGTTCTCTTCTTAGTTGCATAACTTGCCAGGGGTTACAAATAATACTCACAGTCCATTTTAGCTTAATGCTGGAGCTTATTCATAGTCCCACTAGAGGCAAGAGTAGGCATCCTGCCCACTCCACATGCTGCTGGATTTACATGAAGGTTCCTTGTATCTTTTAGTCCTGGCAGAGGAGTTGGGGAAGACATCCTAAGATCCTTGTGGTAGGAACAGCAGGGTACTCTCTCTGTGTCTGAAGCCACCTTGACTTACAGCCCACAACTGAAAAGGGAACCTGGCCCTACAGTGCCCGCTCACTCTAACTTTTCCGGTGAGGGCACTCACCAGTCCCAGTTTCTCCAGTACACCTTTAGAAAGCACCTGGACCAGTCCAACTCCAGACTGGCCCCAGGCTACCCCCCTCCATGCTGGGGAGAGGCTCTCTCCTGCTCCTACATTCTGCAACTCTCTCTCTATCTCACCTTCTCCCAGGTTTTCTCTACCCACCCCCTACAGGATGTGATGTCACAGGTACCATGTACCAGGTCTGTTCTGCTTGGCCTGATGTGAGGGGGGGGGGTGCACACATTCCTCTACCCCCCCCCCCTCTCTATCTGACAAACACTGGCTATCTCATAACACAATCTCTGGGTTTAGCTAGACTGAATGGCACCATTCCTCTGTACATCCTACACACTAACTAACCCATTCACTGCTGGTAACTGGACAACCCTCTCTAATGCATGCACACACAGGGGACATTAAGGTTTCAAGAATGGGAACATGTTAAGACAATGGCAATCACTGAAAACAGACACATTTCTTTCTCTGGGTGACAACCATTCCGTCACAATCCCTACCTGGTTTTCTTTCCCAGAATACTCTGGAAAGAGATCATTCATTTTTTTTCATCTCAAGTAGAACTTTGAAACTCTCTCTCCTGGGAGATTTACCATTCAAAAGTTCTTATAGCTCAGGCCTATCTTTTTGTTATCAACATCACCATCTAGTGTCCAAAAGCATTTTTTTTTTATAATGCACTGTATGAGAAAGTTTGAGTCGCTGTTTACAGCCCCCTATACTAAGTGATAGGAGCAGTACCACTTAGTGCACAGGCATCCACTGTGCAGCCCATGGGCCAAATGCAGTCCACCTGACTCCAGAGTGTGGCCTGCCTGAGATTAAAAAAGTATTTTTATACCTAATTAACTAGCACAAATGAACTAGTAGACCAGTAACATCTAATCATTTGCTTTCCAATATCCTCCCGTTTAAGAATAGATATCTGTTACATATCAGTATTGTCATTGACTGGATCAGTAACTAAATAAATCCATATTTTTGATAAGTGGACAGACTATAATTCACCATTGTTACCAATAATGTGTCTGTAACAGTTAAGGATTTCTAATCATATGTCCAAAAAGTGAAAAATCTTGGACATCCCTGACATTGCAGTTTAAATTTGAGTGCCAGCTGAGTACACAACGCATTGCTTATCAATGTGCTGCATACCCCTTTGCCGTTAAAGGGTTAATAATAAAAACAATATTTGGGCTGTAGTAAGAAAAGTCCTGTAACACACATAGGGCTGTATGTTCAAACGAAAAAGTGGAGGAGTTCTGGGGCAAACGATTTACACTATAGGGAAGAACAGAAAAATCCCCATTTAAATTAATGGGAATTTTTTGAATTTTTAATTCTCTCCTATAGTGCAAATGGTTTGCCCCACAATTCCTCCACTTTCTTTTGAACATACGGCCCTATATAAAGTGCAGCCTAGTACTTGTCTTTTCATTCTGGCATCTATACTTCTCATACTTTGGCCGGCCCTTAGTAGAATGGCAGGCACTGTAGGCTGCTGATGACATTGAGAAGGTGCAACAAAGGTATGTTTAGCTTTATACTCCATTTCTGTAGGTCTTCATCAGGACTACGTTTGAGGAAAATGACAATGAGCAGACATGTAGGGCCTTTATCATCAAGTTAAACAGGTGTAATACTGGAACAAACTAACTAAATCATAGGGGGGGATTAAAATTCCCACTGATTTAAATGGGACTTTAACCCCTTGAATGCTAGAGAGGTCTCCCACGCATTTTATCAGCATGTTTCCTGTGGGAAATAAGCCTTACATGCAAAAAATATATATTTTAATTATCATGCTGCTGTTCTTTCTTGTTCTGTCCTTTCCCCAGTAGATGGTGCTATTATGTAGTTCTCCAAAAGCAATTCATGCTTCAGTTTGATGTTCTGTGTTTCCCTTGCATAATTACTTTTTATAGTTCATTTTCTTCTTTTAACATTTTTTTATGTTATCTACATGACACTTAAATTTTGCCAGGTTACTCACATGGCTGTAGACCATCAATTATCTTGTAATTTGACTTAATTTTATAGTTTTATTTTAACATTTGTTATTTAGTATACATTCATTTATTTTACCTACAATATATATATATATATATATTTTTAACATGAAATATATATATATATAATATTTAATTTTGGTTAGCTGTGTTAGTCCAGTACTCATTCGTTTGGCCTCTCTCTCTCTATATATATATGTGTGTGTGTGTGTGTGTGTGTGTGTGTGTGTGTGTGTGTATGTACATACATAGAGAGAAAGAGAAAGGGAGTAGAAGGAGATCACATCCTAGAAAGTGTATTAAATGGATGAACAGAAATCGCTGATTCAAAAAAATATGTAGAAATTTAAGACAAACAAATTAAAATGTTCCAAAATCATAATACATTTAAAACAGTATGAGTCCACTAAGCTGTAGAGTAACTACATGGGTGCAGAGGGTGACATTGTGCAAGGGCCCAGCATCCAAGACCACCCTATCTGCCCGGGCCTAATATTATTATTATTATTATTCTTTGTTTATATAGCGCCAACTAATTCCGCAGCTCTGTACAATTGGGAATAGACATGCAGGGATATTAAATAGTACAATCAAATGTGGAGAACAGAAGGATCAGAAGGTCCTGCTCGTGAGAGCTTACAGTCTAGAGCAAGGCAGGTTTAACACAGAAGGAGTAAGTGCTATTGGGTGTAAGTGCCTCCTGCCACCTGAACTGTCAGTCAGTGGGTGGGAATAAGAAGTACTGTTGAGTGCAGTGGTCCGGGCAAAGGGTAAATGTTGGTGATAATGTTTATGGAGGCAGTTGATAGGCTTCCCTGAAGATCTGAAGACTGGGGGAGAGTCTGATGAGGCGGGGAGGGAATTCCAGATCCCAGGTGCAGCACGGGAGAAGTCTTCTAAGCGGGAGAGGAGAAGGTCATGTGCAGAGCGAAGATTGCAGGTGGGAGTGTATTTGGAAATGAGATATGAAATACAGGGGGGTGCGGTGTTAGTGAGGGCTCTATAAGTTAGCACCAGAATTTTGAATTTAATTCTGTATGCTGATGGGAGCCAGTGTAGGGACTGACAGAGGGGGTTGGTGTTAGAGAAATAGGTTTCAGTTATCCATCTGTGCTATGAGGCCCAAAAAATGTTTGCAGTAGGGTCTCTGCAATTAAGTGTCTATTTGCCTTCATATATGATACAGAAATAATAAGGAGTACAAAATATATATCTTGATTTTATTCATACCTTTGATGCCCTGGCGTTTAATTTAACTATATTGTTTGTTTCACATACCAGCATTAGAATGCCTACCATATTTTTTGCTAAATGGCACAGGTGATGAAAAAGTAAATGTTAAAGCTCAGTCTTATACTAATTCAGCTGCTGCTATTCACACTGCTGAGAACAGCAGAACTTTAAACTGGATACTTTTCCCAGCCTTCACTATCTCTGAGATGGTGCTACGAGCAGAAATCTGCTTATTCCTGTTCACTACTTTGACCTCTCCCTCACAAGCCAATAGGAAAGTTGCTACCACTGGCAGCTTTAGCTCTTGCAGATGATGGGACAAGAAGGTTGTGATGGACTTGTTTAATGTGGACTGTAAATTTGTAATGTCACTTCTACTAGAAGTGAGAGTAGCAGCAATTAAATAGTAGGTGACTGAGCTTCAACATATATTTTATGTTAATTGACCTTTAAATGATCTTCTTTGGACAACTATCTGACATTTTAAAACACATCACTGGCACAAGATTTCACAGGGACTTTATCATAGTTGAGCAATACATCACTTGTGTGATACAATTGCTTGGATAGGGAGACATCTCTATTGCATTTCTTCACAGTGTGATAAAGACCTCTCTAGAATCCAAGGGATTAAATAATATACAGTAAAATGGTATGTGAATTATTAAGTAAACCAGCCACATATGTGCATTATTAAGTAACTAGTTGAACAGCCCATGTACATGGGCCACAGTGCCAGGCAGCAATGGCCGCGGTGCAGTCATGCACAGTGGAGACTGCCCGCACCGTGGCTGATAACGGAGTGGGGCTCTCAGAATTCAGACCGTAGTCCTCTCTGCACACTCTAAATTCATAGCGCCCTGCTCCGTTATCAGCTGCGGCGCGGGCAGTCTGTACTGCACATGACTGCAGCGCGCACAACTGTCTGTACTGCGCATGACAGCTTCTGACAAACATACATTGGCTAATTATTATATAGCCATGCTCAACAAGTAATTGGTGTATTTTGTGGGAGAAGTAGCATGGCTCTGAGATGTTGACACTCCAGGCAGCTGCTTACTTTGCCTAATGGGAATTCCCGGCTGATGGCCATGTACTGTACATTTGAAGCGTTACCTGTCAAATACCACATTGTGAGCCTTTTGAAGCTGAACAGTAAAACAAGAAAATATATGATGTCTTGTCAAAGGTTATTGCTTAATTGTGTATAAGGGGATTGTAGACTGTACTATAGTACCAGCACAATTACTTTGTTACGTTCAAATTGATGCCGTCTTGTCGGCTCCAAGTGTCAGATTTGTTTTCTCTTATCTTAAGATGACTCTATTATTTCCTTGATGCTTGCACTATTGATCCATATAGCCTCCATCCTCCACCTTCTATGTGTATTTTTTCTTATTTTAATTGTCTCAGTGGGCAACTGTAAAAGAAATGTTCCGAATTTTGTGTTTAGCTTCCATGCCTCATGATCCTCTATGGAATTCTCTGCTACTGGATTCCTAGTGAAAGATAAATGAACACAGACTTCTGAATTATGGCTTGGTGCAATTGTTTCCTGGGGGGGAAGGGTGTAAAAGAGAAACATGAAACACATACTGTGTTTGCTCTAGTCAAACCAGTATTGTAACACAAAATGTGGGGGCTGCCTGCAAACTCTTTTGATGGTCAACACCAAGAAGCCAAATAACAAATAAAAACCATATAGCTAACTTTAATGCTGACTATTATAAAGATAACTTGTTATTGGTGATAATGTTGCTTAACCCCACCCCCATTTAAATCAATGAGAATTTTCGTGTGTCACCTGAGGTGCAGCTGGCTTGCCCCAGAATCATTCCAGTTTCCATAGTGTGTAATTCTGTGGGTTTCCATAGACATAAAAAAATTGTTTATGAGGCTGAAGGAAGATGTGACCATCTTATTCAGCCTTTGCATATCATCTTCATCAACAAAAAGGAAGGCAAAAAAAAAAAAGAAGCCATTTTTAATTAAGCCCCCAAAAATTCCTTCTTGACTCCAAAAGTAAGTCAGATATCTCCATGCATTAACATCCTACCTGCATTGTAAGTATCCAGTAATTTTTTAAAGCATCTATAGTTTCTGCAAACACAGCCTCTCTAGGCAAATAATTCTACCACCTTACTGTAAAAAAAATCCCTGCTTTTCATTTTAATCAAAATCACCTTTGCTCTATTCTTAATGGATGAAGCCTTGTTTTTTTGTTCAGGTCATTGAGTAAATAGTTCTTTGTGGTACATATGAATATATTTGTAAGTAATAATCATATCTCCTATTAGGTGTCTTTTCTCTAATACAAACAAACTCAGTTTGGTCAGTCTGTCGTTATAAAACTAAAATCTTCCAATCGCTTTATCAGTTTTGTTGTATATCTCTGTACTATTTCCAGTATGTTTTGTTTTTTAAGAAATGGTATCCATAACTGTATTCCATATAGTAGATGAGGCCTTACAAAGGATTTAAAATTGGGAAAGAATAATATTTCCATCCTGTGCATATATAGTACTTTTTTTATCATGACAGTACTGTATTGGTTCTTGAGCTTCAGAGTGACACAACACTAAAGTCTATCAGTACTCCTAAATCTTTTTCTAAGAATTCCCCAAGAAGTTTTGGATATAGTGTATAAGTAGAATGCTTGTTTCTGCAACCCAAATCCACCCATTCACTTAGTTTATCCAAATCTTTCTGTAGAGAAAAAAAAACATCTTGGTCTGTATGTATTTCCTTATATAGTTTAATGATATCAGCATAGATTGAGGCACCACTTTCAATACCCTCTTCTAGATTAGTAAATTAAAAGCATTAAGAGTGGCTCTGCCTCTGAGCCCTGAGGCACAACACTTACAACTTTAGTCCAACTTCTAAGGGTTACTTTTATAGCAACTTTTTACATTGCCACATGACCAGTTCTCTATCCGTGCACAGATATCACCTCCCAAGCCCAAATCTTTTGATATATAGAGCAGTGTGGCACAATATCAAAGGCTTATGCAAAACTCAAGTATATTACATCAAAAGCAAAAGTCTTGTCCAAGTTACCACTTGAGCATAGAGAAATGTTGTCCATGCTCAGACCACATATTACTAGTCGCTGATAAAGCTGTAACCAATGGTAGCCTTCTCCCTACCCAGCAGTTATTAGCACGGGACCAGGTAAGCAACCTTTAAAGTATATACTTTTGCTCTAGCAGAATAGCATAGAGGTAGCAATGAAACACTGTCTTTTGATTAAGCTATTTATATCTTAGTGTTTATTGTTCTTTTAAAGCGGAACTTTCATCAGATGAACATAGAGCCTTAAATCATAATTACATTAGTTTTATGCCTAGACATAGTTGTCTTTTCAAGAATAGTTGCTGCATTACAGATAAATAGAACCTTTTTGGCAGACAGGCAGCAGGGAACAGCACAGACATCTTGCAGAGCCGGCATCTCTGCATCTGTCCATCCCCTTCAACTCCATGACTGGTGAGTTGAATGCCTTTGTGCCGAAAAGTTCCGCTTTAACTTTAGAAGTGGGATTTTTGAACATTATAAATAGGTTTTCTAAAACCAGTCACAGGATTTACAGGAAGGGGATTTAAGTGAAATAATACATCTTCGTAAATAGTTTAACCTATTGCATGATAGAGATGCCTTCAATGCATTGCTTTCCAATGTGATGAAGACCATACCAGCCAACTGTCCTGGTTTACTCAGGACAGTCCCAACTTTAGGGCCTAAACCCGCTGTCCCACCCTCAATGCACTATGTCCTGCTTTCCTGGCCTGTTCCCTGCTTCATACATTTTTCCCGTACACTAGTAACGATCCAGCAGCCTACAGACACCACACTCATCATGTGAGCCACGCTGCTGATCAGTGAGATGCCTAATTGGCACTGCGCATGCGTGTCACCCTTGATATATGCACATGCACTCAGTGTTCACACATTAATCCACATTCTGAGCTGCCACTCTAGCATACAAGTGGTTAAGTAAAACAACTAGAGGATTTAAACTGAATACTTCAACGCCTTTCTTTCTGCATGCTATCAACTACTCAAGTTCCAGATGTGCTAGCAATGTATAACATGCATTTCTAGAATGCCTGGCACCCAACAGGTTAATGCTTTTTCCATCACACACACACTAACAACTCAGTGTAAGAAAGATGAAAAAGCATTAATGTTTTATATTGTGAATTACCTTTGCTTTGACACATCTCTCCACTGTGTGTCATTCAGATGCACAAACAGTAAGAGAGGATCCTAATCTATGGATGTTATTAGTGGTCTTGGTGCTATCAAATGTTCCTGCTTCCTCAAGATATATTGTTTAGTCCTCTAATAAAAACTCTTAAACAGAGTTCTGTCTGCTCTTCATGTAAATGACTCTCTTCATTCACTAATCCCAGTTGGAAACTCTGTTTTGCTTACTTGCATTTGACTTGTCTCCGTTTATTTGATTGCAATCTTTTCATAATCTAGTATACATCCTCTATGTCCCCTCTGCTTCTTCAATCTCTCCCTTTTTTCTTTCTTCTCGTCATCTCCTGACATTTATTGTAGGTTTCTATTGTATTTCCCACGGTGACTGTAAAGTGCTTGAGAACAGATTTGCATAAGAGATGCGGAATAAAAAGAAAATTGTATTGTATTGTACTGAAATAGCATTTTACATGAACAAATATATCCAAAGGCAGATACAGACAAATTGGATTTGGCAAGACTGAGCTATGCTAATATCTATCTTGCAGATGATTAAACATTTTACCTCCTTCATATCCAGGCGTACTCTGCTGCTTTGCATAGCTTAAGACCTCTGAGGAAATGTAAGAAAGAACTTAATTGAATAGAGTAGTGAGCTCTGGGAACATCCATCAAGAAGGAAGGGTTAATGCAAACATATCAATGATAATTATTTGCAAGGTGTTTGACCCTTTGGATGCTAGAGTTGTCTCCAATTCATTGCTTTGCAATGCACTGGAGACCTCTCTAATATCTTAGGTGTTATGGGTCTTTTCACTGCCAAGCGACTAAATGGTGTAACGTAACTTTATCACTGAAGGCATATACTCCACAGTGACAGAAAAACACATCAAATGGACAACAGCCCCTTCAGTCATTAACTAGTGATGATCACACATTACACAGTCATTGCATGCAACCAATGTCTCTCTTGATATATTGATAGTGCTACACAGTCAAGTACGCTTCCCTGGCCCTTACGCAATCATTACCTGACTCTGAGTGAATGGGAATACAGGCTATTATTTTGGTATAATATGCTGGAACCTAGGAGCACAATTATGTTTCCCTTATGTGTTTTGGTGAAGTGGGTTGCTATAGCAACTAATGGCCCTCTGAGGATGGGATAACTATCCACTCTGTGACATAATTCAGCCAATCTTGTCACTGTCCATACTTTGATACAACAGCCAATCATAGAGTCTGGTATTTCTTCTCTAATAACATAATCATCATCGTTCTCATCATCTTGTCACCTAGCTTTGTGCTAAAGGAACTTCCATTTGTTCACTTAGCTTTACAGAAGTGTTTCAGATTGTGGCACAGCAGTGCTTAATATTATACATGGCTTTTTATTCATTGACAGAGCAGCTACAATGAAGTATGAACATCTTATAAAGGCTTTTTGAGTCCATTTAAGATGAAGTTTAAGAAACTGTCTGGGACAGGAAAGCACAAATTGTTGTTAGATGGATGAAAATATTTTGCATAATGGTAAATAACTAGAAAACCAAGGGCCAACTGTACCATGGGGAAAAATACACATTCCCCAAATCCCCATTGATTACCATGGAGCTTTTAGCACCTTAAATACTATAGGGGTCTCCAAAACATTGAAAAGAAATGCGTTGGAGTAACCTCTTACATACAAGGTATGCGTTCCATGGTGCTGTTTTATTGACCCAGAATTATGCCTAGTTTCTTTTGTACTTAAGGACCAAAATATTTATTATTTATTATAACACTCACTTTGTCAAGAATAATACATTCATAAACCCTTTGTGTGCTAGAGAGGTTCATTGCATTACAATCTGCTGGAGACCTCGCTGGCACCCAGATGGTTAAACTTTGTGGGATAATGAGGCTGCCTGATAATAATGAATGTATCTACAGTCTATTGCCTTCCCTTCTGACTAAGGAGTTTTGGCAGCTACTCCACACAATACATTCCTGACTCTTTTACAGCAAGTAGTGCTGTCAATTCAGTACAAATTAATAGCACAGACATGAGTAATCACTACAAACATAAAGATATATTTTGTTAATTCAGTGTGTTAAACTGGGATCTTAACCCCTTAAGGACCAGAGGCCTGCCCAACACATTGAATCATATTTTAAAATGGAACTAACTTTCCTATTTTATTGTTTTCAAGAAGTGTACATTGTAGAAGATGACGGTACATTCAGTTTGTCTCTTCTCTTTTGTTTCAATCAGCATACAGCTTCTAATTCAAACATGTGTCAACAGCCAATAAATAACAGAAAAGAATACTTCTTATGGGCTTCTTACTTAAAAAATTAAATAAATGCATTATATATATATTTACGTATTTGCACTTCTTTGAGTTGTACATACATGCTATATACATAGCATACATTGTTTGATATATTTTGCTTTGTTGGTGTATATGTTTTAGAACAGCCTAAATACATACATTAGTAGTACATAGTACATTAGGTTGAAAAAATGAAAAAAGGTCAAACATCACAACAGTGTAACCCAGAGTAAGAGGAAATAATTCTTATTGACTCCAAGATGGATGTTTGTGTATTTACTAGAACTTCCTGTTTAACCTACTAACATGTTCCTTTTACCTTCAAATATATATACTTGTCTCTTAAATGTATCCACTGTATCTTCCATTACCTCATCCTTGGAAAAGAATTCAACAAATTAACAGATCATACTGTAAAGACCTGCTGACGTTGACACCTATTTTCCTTTAATCTTGCAGAGTGTCACTCTCTTATTTGATCAGGCCATGGAATTGACTATGCTTATGCTAATACAGTGAAACCAGATCCCCTCTTAATCAACTTTTCTCTAAATCTGATAAGCCAAGATCAACCATCACAACAGAATAACCCAGAGAAAAAGGAAATAATCCGTCTTGACTCAAAGATGGGTGTTTGCCTATTTACCAGAACTTCCTGTTTAACCTACTAACATTAACAGATTAACAGACCATACTGTAAAGACCACTTCCTCTGCTAAAGCTGAAACCTATTTTCCTCTAATTTTTTTGTAGGATGCCACCCCCTCATTTGATCAGGCCATGGAATTGACCATGTATATGCTTATACAATGAAACAAGATCCCCTCTTAATCAATGTTTCTCTAAATTTAATAAACCAAGTTTAGTTAGCCCTTCCTCATACTTCAATTCCTCCATTCCCTTAATTAAGTTTGCTGCTCTTCTCTGTACTCTCTACAATCTCAGAATAACTTTTTTGTGAACTGGAGTCTAAATCTTCACTTCATATTCCAGATGAGATCTTGCCAAAGATGAGTACGGTAGCAAAATCATGTTTTCCATTCTTACTTCAATGCCCCTTTTTATGGAGGACAGTATTTTATTTGCTTTTGCTACTGAGGTTTGACACTGATCATTATTGTCAAGTTCAAGTAGTCCCAGATCTTTCTCTAGCAACGGCTCTCTTAGAATGCTCCTATTTAGTTCAGAAGTAGCATACTTATTTTTTCCATCCCATTTGCATAACTTTCTACATTAAATCTCATATTCTGTTTGCCAAATATGCCATTTTAAGGACAAACATCCTGCTCTGAATTTATTATGCTTCATAATTTAATAACAATATTGAACTTTTGCTTGCTATACCTATTTACTGGTCATATATATAAACATGTTAAAGTGCATGGGATATAGTTATATTGTACATTAGGTTTAAAAAAAAGACACATCCCTCAAATTCCACCCTTGCCACATTGTGACAGAAAATTAGAATCACATAATTCTTCTTGACTCCAAAATGAATATTAATCTGTTTTGTAGAACTTTTTGTTTTACTTACTAATACATAGTATAGCCCTGTATGTTTCATTCTGCTAGAAATGTAGCTAATCTTCTCTTAAATGTATCCATTGTATCTGCCATTACCACATCCTTGGGCAAATTTAACAATCCTTACTGTAAAGAACCCCTTCCTCAGCAAACATTTAAACTTCTTTTCTTCTAATCATAAGGGGTATCCCCTAGTTATTTGATAAGGCCTAGGATTGAAATATCTTTGTATAGACCTTGCATAAACTTATATATTGTAAAAAAAGATCCCCTCTTAGGCATTTTTTCTCTAGAGTAAATTAACCAAGTTTGTCTGAACATTCTTCATACTTCAAATGCTCCAAAAACTGAACCTTGAGCCACTCTACTCTCAACTTTAAATGTATTGGAGAATATTCCATTTACAACAATGCTCCCTATCCTTCAACCAGTTTTGTTAATCAAAATAAAGAGTTTGACACCAGCACCTACTCACATGTCCTATCTTGGTCTGTAATTCTCCTTTTTTCATACACTACTTCAGATTGATGTTTTTAAAGTGTATTACAAAGTATTGGATTTTTTGTATCTGAAAATCCAAGTAAGATTGTTATCAGTGAGACCGTTCGTCTTCGGATGCTGTTTATGAGTTCTTCAAGAGAAATAACAACTGCATCAGACACCAACTAAGGGCAACTGAACTTGGTGTCCAGAGCCCTGTTATACCCAGCCAGAAAGTAGGAGGATGGAGTCTCCAGTGTCCCAAGGAATAAAACTGACGCTTGCATAACATTACTATTTTGCGCCCGAACGTGACGCAGCAAATCGAGAGATGCGTCAAAACTCACGCCCGCGTCACCTGAATCCTCCGTGCCGCTTGGGGAAAGGACACAGAAGACTGCTGAAGGCACCAGATGCGGCCAGACAGCAAGCCAGGAGAGAATTGAGCACTGATGCCAGAGTGTCACTCCTGAACCCAGGCACACAGCAGCGATGTGGGAACTGAGGTAAGGCACACAGTGACAGGTACGACTAGGGGATATAAGCGTGATTTGTGTCACAAAGAGGTAGGGCTTAATTGTGGGTGGGGGTTAATGGACTGTGTCATAAAGCGGGAGGGAAGTGGCAGGAACAGGGTGGGAAGGATGAGAAATGGGCGGGAAGTAGGAGGAACAGTGTGGGAAGCAGGAGAAGTGGGCAGGAAGTGGGAGGAACAGGGTGGGAAGGAGGCGAAGTGGGCAGAATTTCATAAGATACTAACAACTGCTTGAGTAACAGCCTCTGTCTGTCCCTGGAGACCCATTAATTAACTGCAAAAAACAGAGTCTATGGGGCATATCCAGTGGATTCGCAGGTAAGGCCCAAAGCTCTGATAATGTGCACTGGCTGACACTGAGATAGGTTGGGGCAAAGTAGGCACCCTTTGGCTATTCAGCTGTTTGGCACTACAACTCCCATCATCCACAATCTGTCATTGGCTGTTATATATTACATTTGTGACATATTTTTTGACCCTTTGTATTACTGATTTAGCATTGTTTTGTCATAGTTTTCCTTTAATTTGTATAATGTATTCAGGAGTAAAAAAGGAAAAATGTATTGAATATCCAATCCACCCTTTATAGAAGAGCACTGTTGCAGCTCAGAACAGACTGTAGGTTATAACTATGAATGCAAAATCACCTTAATGCACTATTATTTTCATTGTATTTCTAATATGATCATACCTGGGAACCTTCTCTTCTAGACTCCCTGGAGGGTGAGTCCTGTGGTGCTGTTGATTGAGTTAAATGATGCAATTTATGTCAAAATGGGGTGGGGCTCAATCACATGTGGGGGCGGGGCTAAAGAGTCTAGTAATAAAAATAGCTAGAATAGGCTTGGGAGGGAGGAGAAGTGGGAGGGAAATGGAAGGAACAGACATGGCCCAGAGCAGAAGTGGGCAGAGTTTCATTATTAACTCCCCACATCTGGAGATCAGCTTCTGTCCCAGTAATGCAGAGTCAAAACCGGAGTCTCCATGACAAATCTGGAGAGTTCCCAGCTATGAATATGATATTTTCTTTATATTAATTTGTTTTACAAAAACAGTTTTATGACTAGTCTAAAATAAATGATCGTATGCACAACAGCAAAAGTAGAGCAATTCTGAGGCAGACCAACAGCACTAAAAGGAACAAATAAAATTTTTAGTAATCGAAATGGTGCTTTTAATGAATGATTTCTTCCTTATGGTACAGATTGTTTGCCCCAGCGTTGCTACACATTTGACTGTGCATAGGTATCCAATGCTTTGCAATGCAACAGAAAACTCTCTGGCTCTCTAAGGGTTAAACACTTTTAAATCCTTTAATGCAATAGGAATTGTAAAGGGCCTGTACCTTTAAGGTAAGGCCCTCATGGAGATGTAGGGCGCTGGTGGTTATTTACGGGGCAGGGCCCCTTTAAATCAAAAGTTTAGAACTAGAGAGTTGTATTAAATAAATGAATAATATGATGAAGTTTCTAGAGAGGGTTATTTCTCCCGCCCTAGTTTAGGATTCGCTAAGGTGAGCTGTCCTCGGGCAGGTATAGCGCATAGGGCGGGAAAAACAACTGCTGTTGGCTTTATTTTACTCACCTTGCAGAGAGTTCCAGTCTGGAGATATTGCGACGTCCGCCCTCCTGCCCAGAGTATAAATGGGGTGTAAAGTTATTTGAATGATTATTTGTTTTATAAAAAAAATATAAATAAAATATATATGTATATGTCAAATGGCTTGTCGCAGCGTTGGAGCGGTGGTTATAAGTTTGGATATTGGTGAAGTTATTGGTAAGCTCTTGGCTGGTAGGGCAGAGCTTTGTTTGTTGTGTGGTAAGTGTTTTATCTGGCTGTTATGCCAGATAAAGGGTTAAGCTATTTACGTTATTAGATTTATTTATTTAATAAATGCTGTGGCCTTACCACTGATATCAATATCAGGTACTAACATATTATACATTCACTTAGTGACAGCTAAGGAAGGGTTAAGCCGCCATACTTGTAAAAATGTTGGTGTTATGAGAAAGGGAGCGCAGCTCTGATCCCCCCTCCCTTTTCTATTTCATCCTCCTACCCCTCCTCTTGTTCTAACATCTCTGCTCTTAGATAACGCATAAGTAACAGTTTTTCAAGGTTGCAAATGCACCTGTTTGCTATATTAAAGGTCCTATTGTTAAGATGTTGTCTAGTAGCTGGGAAGTAGTGGGTGTGTAAAACAATAATTGGGCGAAGGGTGAATAAATGTGATTGGGTGAATATATAGATAATCATGGTGGGTAGGTGTGAAGGGGAGGGAATATAATAATAATGTTTTGCTTTTGGACTACAAATGTATCATGCTTGTAGTTTTTAGACCATAATGCATCATGTTATTACCCAAAATGCTTTATGATTATTAGGGTGTATACCAGTATATAAATGCTACCTCAAGCTTTATTTTCTTTAGAACGGAACAATTTTTGTAGTATGTTCTCCTCTATTCGATTCCTGTTTTGTCCCTTCTCCAAAACTTGTCTCTTCATTGACTGTGCGACAAGAGGTTAAAAGAATTTTCCTAACAAAACTGGCGACTCTGGTGGGACTCCAATCAATGGAGGAACTGAGCCGTTACCTGCTGGACCAGTGACAAGGCGTGTATAGCAAGCTGGCTAAGTGGATCTGTTGTGTCCATCCCTGTGCATACCTACACTGATCTTTCAGGACCAGTTCACTCCAATCCACTGGAGTTTCAAGAATCCAGGACAAGGGTCAACAGGAATTGGTCAGGCTACCTGTGGGCATAGTGCCGGTGCTGGAGGTATTTTATAGATTTACACTTCTATATACCGTTGCATACTAGCATAGAGTCTGTGCAGGAAGGATAGCGGGAGGTATGGTATAGATATGTATTTGTTTATATAGATACCGTTGCATACTAGCATAGTGTCTGTGCGGGAAGTATAGTGGGAGGTATGGTATAGATATGTATTTGTTTATATAGATATCTTTGCATACTAGCATAATCTGTGCAGGAAGTATAGCGGGAGGTATGGTATAGATATGTATTTGTTTATATAGATATCTTTGCATACTAGCGGAAGTATAGCGTGAGGTATGGTATAGATTTGTATTTGTTTATCTATATACCGTTGTATATTAGCATAGTGTCTGTGCGTGAAATATAGCAGGGGGTATGGTATAGATTTGCATCTGAATATCTATATATCATTTGGTATTTCCTTGTTAAAATACCAATTTGGGTTTTGAGTCCAAAGAAAAAAAAGTGGAATGTAATAACTCAATGGTCCAAGGATTCTGACAGGGGCAGGATTTTGTACATTTATGTGGAAATGTATTGGCAGGGTCAGGTACTGGTAGGCCACCAGTAATAAGCCTGGACAGGCACACTGTGGTGGTTCTGAGATAAAAGGTTGCAGCATTTAGGTAAATTCAATCCTGATTTTGTGTAATCAGGTGTATGGTTACAAGCAAGTAAAAATAAGGATTTGTTAAAGAAATTGTCAATGTGTTATAGATAATAGAATTGAGATTATGTTCTTGAGTAAGAAGAGGCAGGAATGTGGGGGCTGCCTTGCTGAAAGAGTCTGAGGGAGTTTTGGCATTGGTCTTAACTAGTGTTGAGCGAGCATGCTCGGCCGATGCTCGGATCGGCTCGAGCATCGCTCTGCTCGGCACATGGCGGTACTCGTACGAGTACCGCCATGTGCTCGCCCGCCATGTTCGGGTGGCAGGGATCTGTGCCGAAGGAGGCACAGATCTTGCAGACGCTCCGCTGGACCACCAGGGACTGGAGGTAGGGGGCATTGCGGAGATGAAGGGGACATTGCGGAGATGAAGGGGGACATTGCGGAGATGAAGGGGGACATTGTGGAAGGGGGACATTGTGGAAGGGGGGCATTGCGGAGATGAAGGGGGCATTGCGGAGATGAAGGGGGCATTGCGGAGATGAAGCATTGCGGAGATGAAGGGGGACATTGCGGAGATGAAGGGGGACATTGTGGAAGGGGGACATTGTGGAAGAGGGGCATTGTGGAGATGAAGGGGGGCATTGACCAGGCACCCTCCCCTCATCAGAGCAGGGGGTGCCTGGTGTAATGCTCGAGTCCTCCCATTTAATTCAATGGGGTTCGGGTGCTCGGCCGAGCACTCGAGCCTCAGGGGGTGCTCGGTCAGAGCACCCGAACACCCGAGCATCGGGGTGCTCGCTCAACACTAGTCTTAACGGCCCAATGGTCCCCAGGGATCTAAGACCGAATAGTTCAGTCAGTCCAACCGGCGCGGTCACGGGCACCCCTTTTCCTCCTGTTTTAACTCTTTTGGAAAACATATGTCTCAACTGATGTGGTGCACCCAGTATATATATGTATATATATATATATATATATATATATGTCCAATTGAAGATTTGTTGAATTGTGATTTAACCTCCATAAGAACAAATTGTAGCTATGAATATGTGCCCTTTACAACCTGTTGTCTGTTAATTAGAGAAACAACAATGCTGCTTTCCCTAAAAATGACAGGAAGGGGTTAAATGCCTGTGTGCTGATTCTCTGCCACTGTGAGATGATTGCGCAGCATCAGACCCCTCTCTCTCCTTTGTAATTCCTTCACAGCTGTAATAATGTCTATGGGGGAAAGGATTGTTGATACATATAGGAAATTAACTTCTGATTTAATTAGAGACTGATAAGCAGGGACTGTAGATACATTCCCTCTTAGTGACGTGACTGATAATGTACTATATCTAGGCCTTGATGCCCCTTTTGGAGACTAGAAGAGTAAGTTGACAGAATAATTTAGAAATACAGAAGAAATTGAATTGGACTGAGAGTGTGTTGTGTAAGCCAGTAAGTGAAGTAATGGAGAAAGCAAGAAAAGAAGTTATGTACAGAGATACAGAGGAAGACAAAAAGACTAGGCAGGTATTGAAGGACCAGGCAAAGGTTAGTACTTTAGCAATTGCAGGGAAAGTTGACACTGTTGAAGCAGGTAGAAAGAATAATGTAAGTGGTACAGCGAGATCTAAGCAGGAAGGAAATAATACATGTTTTTACTGTAAGCAGGAAGGACATTGGAAGAGAAATTGCCCCAAGCTGAGGAATGAGTATGGACATAGAGACAGAAATCCTCAGGGTGAAGGTGCATCTGGCAGTGGTGATGCAGACAGAAATGACTCCCTTTAATAAGATAGAATAGGGAGGATCTGGATCAATCTTTTTAGTATTATCCTACAGTGTTAGGGGGTGGAATTCTTAGTGAAGAAAACTATCAGTATAGTAGTGGATTGAAGTCTCTCCTCTATGCCATGTAAACAACCTATGGAAGTTACCATAGAAGGAACTATGGTCCAAGATGGTTTTCTCCTATCAGAGTTGTGCCCCATTGCACTGTTGGGAAGGTATCTGTTGACCAGATTGAGGACAGAGATAACGTTTTACGCTGACATTATGACTTGACTTTCCAGATGGCATTGAGACACACTTCTCAGGATAGTCATAATTCAGACATCACGGAGGAAGTGTTGCACTCAGTACCCTCTGATGTTTGAGCAGCTGGAAAGCCAGGGGTTTGTAAAGATGCCCAACCTGTTCTTATTGACTTGCAGCCTAATTCAGTACCGGTCTAGGTCAGATAGTACCCCATCAGCAAAGAGGCTAGGCAAGGGTTAAGCTAATAGTGGACAAATATTTTGACTGAAGGATTGTATGACAAACTGACCGTGATTCTCCTGATAGGATAGTATGGGATGAACTATCTGTGTGTGATTTTGAAAGTCTGAAGCAGGCGCTGATGTTTGCCCCTACTTTAACTCTGCCAAGACCAGTTACCCTATTGCCCATTGACATAAGTGACCCTCCAGAGCATGACTGTGTAGAAGCCCTGGAGGAAATTACTTTACCCAGACCAGCTTTGAGTCATGTGCCCCTCCCTAACCCTGAATTGGAACTATTTGTTTTAGTTGAGGGACTCCCTAATTGTCTCTCAGCTCAGAATGCTGAAATCATAGCATTGACTAAAGCGTTGAAATGTGTTCGATTCAAAATATGCTTTTGGTGTTGTTCATGCTTTTGTTGTTTTGTGGGAAGAAGGGGGCTTGTTGCAAGTGAGGGTAATAGAATTATTGGTAGCTATACCTCTGCCTCACCTGGTGGCAGTCATACACTGCAGGGCCCTCAAAAGGGCGAGTCAGACGTAATCTAAAGGTAATAAAAGAGCTGATCTAGCTTCCAAGGCAGCTGTTGTGACCCCTGTCTCTTCGGAATATCTGGTAATCCCAAAATAATGAGATTGATTTGGCAAAGGTGCATCCTGTACATACCCCTGAGGACTGGTAAAGTTGGCATATCAGTACCATGCCCAGTTAAATTGATAGTTGCTGAGTTATCCCAGATGGCAGGGTATTTCTGCCTAGGCTGGTCATGGTTCAGATTTTTCTGCAATTAGTATGAGAGTACTTATCAGGGAAGTGATGTTATGGACAGAAGCTTTCCTAATAGCTCTGACCTGTATCAGAGCACACTCCCTTTAAAGACTCTAAAGTTGAGCCCCTATGAAATTATTTTTGGTAGGATAAGGTGTAGAGTTGCTACAAATCAGAAACCTACCCTAGAGATTAGTAATTAGCAAATAGAGACTATGTACTAAACTGTTTTGCAGTTTGCTCTCTCTTCTCTTCACAGGTATTCAGTCCCACGACAGCCATTTTCCTTTGGCTAGGCCTGTTCAGGCTTCCCAGCCCAGAGAGTGGGTGTATGTCAAATCCTGGAGAACAGATAAGCTTGTTCCAGTTTGGAAGGGCCCGTTCCAATCTTGCTGACCAGTCACAGACCAGCCAAGCTACACGGAAAGACCTGTCTATACCACCCCAGATTGAGAGCTGCACCGGAATCCAAGCATGATAAAGGCTCTGTACTCTCCCGGCGCCCAGCAGATGCCCAGAGGGAGGTAGAACAGGGTGAAGGCTTGAGGGTTTTGTTCTGGAATACCGGCAAGTAGGTGTTTTGATGGGCACAACAATGCCTGACCACCTACCACTGCAGATAAACAAGCAGGCTTATTGTATTGCCTGCCTCTGTGGGATCAGCAAGCAGGCTTATTGCATCGCCTGCCACCGTGAGATCATCAAGTAGGTGTTTTGATGGGCACAATAATCCCTGACCACCTGCCTACATGGGACAAGAACATCATGAAGATCTGTCCCTTTGGAAAGCTGGAACCCCCTGGCACTGAAAGTGGCCTGCTTGGGGAGGTGCCCCTAAAGATCAGTAATGGTGACCTAGTGTGTAGTATCATCCTAAGTTTGGGGGTGGGGGGGCTGTCTCATGTATGCAACTTATGTCTCACCCTCACTCACTTATGGATTTCTAAATGTTACCTCTGCACTGGGGTCAGTTGGACTTCAAAGACACCCCAGAGCTTTGCCAAACCGAGAGACCCGTGAGAACCCCAGTGTCTGGATCTACTTAGCCCAGCATGTTATGAACGCTACAAACTTTTGCTTCTCTATTTCATCCTCCTACCCCTCCTCTTGTTCTAACATCTCTGTTCTTAGATAAGGCATAAGTAACAGTTTTTCAAGGTTGCAAAACACAGCTGCTTGCTATATTAAAGGTCCTATTGTTAAGATGTTGTTTACTAGCTGGGAAGGAGTGGGTGTGTAAAACAATAATTGGGTGAAGGGTGAATAAATGTGATTGGGTGGATATATAGATAATCATGGTGGGTAGGTGTGAAGGGGAGGGAATATAATAATAGTGTTTTGCTTTTGGACTACAAATGTATCATGCTTGTAGTTTTTAGACCATAATCCATCATGTTATTACCCAAAATGCTTAATGATTATTAGGGTGTATACCAGAATATAAATGCTACCTCAAGCTTTATTTTCTTTAGAACAGAACAATGTATGTAGTATGTTCTCCTCTATTCGAATAAAGTGGATTCCTGTTTTGTCCCTTCTCCAAATCTTGTCTCTTCATTGACTGTGCGACAAGAGGTTAAAATCATTTTGATAACACCACCATCCTTTGAGTTTTTGTGTTTTATTTATTGTAATAGAGGTTAAGTATAATGTTTTTAGTAACATGCGAACTTACAGCCTCCATGTAACTTGAAGGGCAGTTTTAACCCTTTGAGTGCCAGAGAGGTAGGCAACACATTGTGTTGTAATGCATTGCCTACGTCTCTGGCAATCCAAGGGTTAAGAACCCTTCATCTGTTAGTGGAGGCCCCAAATATTGGCAAACATTTTGAATCCACTTACATTTTAAAATTAGTTGCAACCTTCCTTATTTACCTTCCCATTGGTGGGGAAATCTGCCATATTTATGCACTGTTCACCTAGAACAACATTGGTTTCTTCCTGTAAAACTGGGACAGCTTGGAACTCAAGGGCAGGCCTCCTGAAAAAGAAGGCCCTAGTGAAAGTCAGGTATGTCCATGCATTAAAATGTATCTGATCATTTGTTCCCTATGGTGCAGATATGTTCATAAAAATAGTGGTATATGCAGTATATGCACTGTAACTTTATAGATGATGACAACAGACAAAACAAATACATTTTGATGATTTACAATAGGTTAAATAAGACCTCCTATATTGTTTAGAGTTGTAAATCAGGTCAGTTCTCAATGTGCATATCTGGGAATTCTCAGGGTTTGACAACTGAGACTCAGGGTTTTCACCCAAATCTCAGGGTCTTTGGGTGAAGGGTCAAGTTCTCAGGGCAATAGCCCAGTGTTAACTACTATCTCATTTGCAACAAGTAACTACTAATTGAGTACCTACATTTCTGCTATTTCTACCAGAAAGACAGAGGGAGATGCCCTGCGTCTGTTTTGTATGTTCAGGCAGGGAAAACTCTAATTTACAGTATGTTAAAGCAGAGCTATCACCCCAGATAAAGTGCCCCCCCTAATAATCCTATATAATAATTCGCTAAGTTGTGTTTAACGCCCGACATGCGCAGTAGACACTGCTGCGCGTGCAGCAGTCATGCGCAGTACAGACTGCCCGCACCACGGCTGATACAGAGCAGTGGCGCGGGCAGCCTCTACTGCGTGTGGCTGCCCCGCGACCGGCTGCCAGAGGCACTGTGGCCCGTGTAACGGGCTGTTCAACTAGTTTTTGTTATAGCAATAAGCTTAGAAATATTAGTATTATCCAGTATAAGTACAGCATTACTAAGAAATCCTACTTCATCTGAGAATGAGGCTGACATCAGCACAGACATCTTGACTTAGAGACATCTGCGTGCCTGCAGTGTCCATCCCGGTCTCCTCTAGGAGGAGTTGCATTGTACCTTAAGGCAGGGCTCAAAATTTCAAGTCCTAAGCTACTAGCCAGGCCTGAAAAGTTACTCGCCACCAGTTTCCACTCCTAGCCCCACCCATATCCCCACCTTTAACCCCACTGATCTCATGATCTAACAATAGCGGCACTGTAAAAGATCAGGCTACATAGGTACTGCTAACAAAAATTCAAGTTCTAGCTGCAACTTGTGAATAAAACATATATCAACAGTTGTAGTTTAATCAGTAGGATAAACTCTGAATTATATTTTTTCATTATTAAGGTTTAAAATTATTTTAAAGCACTGGGCAACTAATGATTTAATCTGATGAGATCAGCCTCGTGGACTCAAGTTAGAAAGGAAGGTTAAGTAAATCAAAAGGATGTTTTGTACAACAGAAGCATGTCATGCCCTGCTCTCACCAGCTGCATAATGCAACACAGCATGTGGGTCCCAAAGTGCCAGGATGGTTACACTCTCCAGATGCGTAAATTCAACTACAGCATCAGTTCCTTGTGCATTTTTTCTACAATGAGCATACACGGTTGTGTGATACCCTGATGGCACGTAATAGCAGGGACATGAGGACCCGCTCAGCAGGCCAGAGCCAAACGCCTAATTATTGCATACAGTGCAAGTCGACAAATCTCCTGAAGAGCGGCGCATATAAGCATGCCATGATATCCATTCTTAGGTTTAATTAAGAGTACTCCTGAAGGGAAAAGAGAATTGAAAACAACTGGGTGGGCAACTTGTGACTCTCTAATTGTTGTCAGGCTAAAACTCCCATCACCCTCAGCCGATCATTGGCTGATGGAGAATGATGTGGTTTATAATCCAACAAATGAAGAGCCACATATTGCTCACCGATGCTATACAAACAGCTACATCAGGGTTGTGCAATGGAGCATATCACTGTCATCTGGTGCGTATGCCCTCCATCGTATATGTAAAATATGTGCTAATAGTAAAGCAAGGTGGCTGTCACTGACATCAAAACACCCTCCACTACACAGAATGAATGGACAATCTGGCACTCGCAAGCTACATAGGCTATCAGAGCAAGAGCAATAAGCAGCTTCATTATCCTCCTATTGATTGCAGTCAACAGCCACTGTATTCGCTTTCTCACCATCACTGGCCCGACAGCTTTCAGAACCGGACTTAGTGCCAGGGACATGGAACCCGGTGGCAAAGTTAAACACTAAGGGGGGGGAGGAACACACACCACAACACAGGGGACACATAGAACTGAGTTCCTGCCTGGCCAGTACACTCACAGCGCATGCGTACACCTTGTTGTACTCTCGCTATACAGGAAGATACACATACCTCCCAACATTTCAAATGGCCAAAGAGGAACACTTTTGTTTTAGGTGCGGTTTCCAGGAGCATAGCTGGTGGACGGAGCATTACCAATAATTTTTAGGTTAATTTATGACCTATTGATACCACTTTGTGTAACTGATAAATAATTTAGCGTAAGACCAGAGTATTTTATTTACACATACACTGAAGTTTAAACGAACATTAATGTGAGTTTTTTTGCTGTGGAGCAATGTGATCTACTTATATACACACCACACAGTCTGATCTCCTAAACACAGGGACACCAGGCACTGTCCTTCCTGAAGAAGAACACTTGGGAGGTATGATATGGGAATATTTTATGTTTCCCTTATGTTGCTACTGATTTGCCCCAGAATACTTTCAAACTGTATTTACTTGATATTCTCTTTAAAATTGAAAAAGCAAACAAAGTTGAATATAGCTGTAAAAGACAATTATGTTTTTCATGTGATTCCCTATACCTTTTGGAGAATATAATCAAATGCAAATTCACCAGAGCATCTCCTCTCCCAGAGGCTACACTTCAGGGTAAGCACTAGAGTGAGTCTAGTCACCCACGCCATCAGTATTCAGAGTGAAAAAATAGCGGGGAATTGGCAAAAGTCCCTACAATAAAGTGCATTTTTTTTAAAGAAGTCATAACATCCTTTAACCCTGGGTGCCAGAGGGGTAATATGTAGTGATGAGCGAGCATGCTCGGCCGAAGCTCGGTTCGGCTCGAGCATCGCTCTGCTCGGCACATGGCGGTACTCGTACGAGTACCGCATGTGCTCGCCCGCCATGTTCGGGTCTCCTCCCCGCACGTTTCGCAGCTGCTGCGCAGCCAATAAACGTACAGGGAGGCTCTGACATCAGCGTAATGCCAGCAGCCATGTTGGCTGCTGGCATTACACTGATTGGCTGGCCAGAACCCGTGATCGGGTGCTGTATAGCACCCGACGCGCGAGTTCGGCTCATTCTTAGCCAGGGAGAGATGCGCTTAGGCAGGGAAAGTCAGTGTAGGGAGAATAAAATTGTTGAAACTCTTTCAAGACCCAAAAGTCCTTTTTAGGACTGTTGTGTGTGGGGGCAGCATTTATATTTTGTTTGGGGGGGCACAATTTCCTTTTTTTTGTGGGGGGGATATTTTTAAGGTGACATATAATACTAGATGCACAGGAAGTCAGTGTAGGGAGAATAAAATTGTTGAAACTCTTTCAAGGCCCAAAAGTCCTTTTTAGGACTGTTGTGTGTGGGGGCAGCATTTAAATTTTGTTTGGGGGGGCACAATTTCCTTTTTTTTGTGGGGGGGATATTTGTAAGGTGACATATAATACTAGATGCACAGGAAGTTAGTGTAGGGAGAATAAAATTGTTGAAACTCTTTCAAGACCCAAAAGTCCTTTTTAGGACTGTTGTGTGTGGGGGCAGCATTTAATTTTTTTTGGGGGTGGCAGAATTTCATTTTTTTGTGGGGGGGGGACATGTTCTAAGGTGACATTGTACTAGGTGCACAGGGACAAATATTTCACAGTGCAGTGACAAGCTGACATATTCTGTTAGGTGCACAGGGCCAATGATTTTACAACGCAGCGACAAAAAGGGCCATTTTAAACGTGTGCCTAGCCATAGATTATTGTCACATTATGTTCAGTGTGCCTAGCCGCAGATTAGCGTCACATTCTGTTTCGTGTGCCTAGCCGCAGATTAGCGTCACATATTGTTTAGTGTGCCTAGCCGCAGATTAACGTCACATATTGTTTAGTGTGCCTAGCCGCAGATTAGCGTCACATATTGTTTAGTGTGCCTAGCCGCAGATTAGCGTCACATTCTGTTTCGTGTGCCTAGCCGCAGATTACCGGCATATATTCCGTTTAATATGAAGAAGGCGGGTAAAAAGGGACGGGGAAGTGGACGTGATCCTGATAGTTCAGGGCGCGGGTCAGGACGCGTAGAAACTGTGCCTGGTGCCAGAGCACAAGAAAGAAAGACATCCACCATACCTAGCTTCATGTCTCAGTTTACAGGGCGTCGCAGGACATCACTCTCGAGGTCAGACCACTGCGAACAGGTGGTCGGTTGGATTTCAGCTGATACTGCTTCCAGTCGGTTAAGCACCACCCTGTCTTCCACCAAGTCCACTCTCACTAGCCAAGAGTCTGGTCAACATAATCCTCACCCTGATCATCCTTCCTCCCACCATAGAGGGTCTGGCCAAAGAAGTGATCCCACACTGGGATATAGTGAGGAGCTCGTCTCATCACCAATCCTTGATTTGAACCTCTCTCCAAGCACGCTTGCAGAGGAACATGAGATCTTGTGCCCTGATTCACAACCTCTAGAGGGTACCCAATCACAAGAAGATGACAGAGGGGAACGGCATTTAAGGTCAAAGGAAGTGGATGATGATGATGAGACACAGTTGCCACAATTACTGTCTCAAGACCTTGATGAGGAGGATGATACACAGTTGTCAATGACTGAGGATGTGGTGGGATCAAGAAATGAGGAGGATGATCAGAGTGAGGAAGTGGAGGAGGACTTGGTGGACGATGAGGTCACTGACCCCACCTGGGAAGGTGGAAAGCCGAGCGATGACAGCAGTCCTGAGGGTGAGCCATCTGCAGCACCGCAACAGGCTGGAAGAGGCAGTGGTGTGGCTAAAGAAAGAAGGCGGACCGCACCAAACCGGCCCGCAAATGTTCCACGGAGCACCCCCTTGCGTAAATCTCCCTTGCCAAGGGCTAGGTGTTCCGCGGTATGGCGTTTTTTTAAGGAAAGTGCGGACGACAAAAGAATTGTAGTTTGCAACCTGTGCCACACCAGAATGACCCGAGGCATGAACACTAGCAACCTCACCACCACCAGCATGATCCGACACATGGCATCCAAGCACCGTAATAAGTGGGAGGAACGCCCGGATCGCCAATCTGTGTCTGCAGGCCACACCACTGCCTCCTCTTCCCCTGTTTTCGGTGCCGGCCAATCGCCTGTCGAAGGCGCAGGCCCGCATACCTCCCGCCCTGCACCTGTACCATCTGAAGCACCATCAGCGACTACATCCACTTCCCTGTCCCAGCGCAGCGTCCAAATGTCGTTACCCCAGGCATTTGAGCGCAAGCGAAAATACCCAGCCACCCACCCACAGGCCATAGCACTAACCTCACACCTTTCCAAATTACTGGCCATCGAAATGCTGCCATTTAGGCTTGTGGACACTGAGTCCTTCCGCAGCCTGATGGCAGCAGCTGTCCCTCGGTACGCAGTCCCCAGCCGCCACTACTTTTCCCTGTGTGCCGCCCCCGCCTTACACCACCATGTGTCCCTTAACATCACCCGTGGCCTGACCAACGCAGTTACTGGGAAGGTCCACTTAACGACTGACACATGGACAAGTGCTTGTGGCCAGGGACGCTACATTTCCCTGATGGCACACTGGGTGAATGTCGTGGAGGCTGGGAGCGACTCGGACCCTGGGATGGCACAGGTGCTACCCACGCCGAGGATTGCGGGCCCTACCTCCATCAGGGTTTCCGCCAGCACCTACGTTATTGGCTCCTCCTCCTCCTCCTCCGTTTCCACCTCCGAATTCTCTGCGCGCAGCGCCACTCACCCATCAGCCGGTAGCTGGAAGCAGTGTAGCACTGCAGTGGGGAAGCGTCAACAGGCCGTGCTGAAGCTGATCTGCCTTGGGGACAAACAGCACACGGCCTCAGAGCTGTTGCAGGGGATTAGTCACCAGACCGAGCAGTGGCTCTCGCCACTCAACCTGCAACCAGGCATGGTTGTGTGTGATAATGGGCGTAACTTGGTGGCGGCTTTGGAGCTCGGCAAGCTCACACACGTACCATGCCTAGCGCATGTATTTAATTTAGTGGTTCAGCGATTTCTAAAAACCTACCCCAATTTGCATGATCTCTTGACGAAGGTGCGCCGCGTGTGTGCACATTTCCGTAAGTCATCTACAGCTTCAGCCGGCCTGTTGACGCTGCAGCAGCGCTTACAATTGCCAGCTCACCGGCTGCTGTGTGACGTGAGCACGCGCTGGAACTCAACCTTCCACATGTTGGCCCGGCTTTGTGAGCAGCAGAGGGCAGTAGTGGAGTACCAGCTGTTACACGGTCGTCGCCTCTCCGTTCAACTTCCTGTAATCAGAAGTGAGGAGTGGGAATGGATGTCAGACCTCTGTGAGGTTTTACGCAATTTTGAGGAATCGACACAGATGGTGAGCGGCGATAACGCTATTATCAGTGTAACCATCCCACTTCTGTGTCTACTGTAACGCTCGCTGCTCACAATTAAAACCGACGCTTTGCATGTGGAAGAGGTGGAAATTGGGGAGGAAGAGCTTACACAAGGTGATAGCCAGAGCACCCTCACTTCGTCTTCTCAGCGACAATTGGAGGAGGCGGAGGAGGAGGAGGAGGAGGAGGAAGACACGGTTGCCTCCGCTACAGAGGGTAGCCATGGAACTTTATTTCCATCTCTTCAGCGTGGGTGGGCAGAAGAGGAGGAAGAGGATGAGGAGATTGAGAGTCATCCTCCTGGTGAGGACAGCGAAATCTTGCCTGTTGGTACTCTGGCACACATGGCTGACTTTATGTTAGGCTGCCTTTCCCGTGACCCACGCGTTATACGCATTTTAGACAACACGGATTACTGGGTGTTCACCCTTCTGGACCCCCGCTACAAAGAGAATTTCTCATCTCTCATTCCTCCGGTGGAGAGGACAAGCAAAATGGTGCAATACCAGAAGGTTCTTGTCGAAAAATTGCTCCAAAATTTTCCATCTGACAACGCTGGCGGCAGAGTACGTGCTACCTTGGCCAACCGAGAAGGGGAGAAAAGGGGAGCACACAGCAGTTCCGACAAAGGCAGGGCAACACTCTCCAAGGCGTGGGACACCTTCATGACACCCCGCCAGCACCCTCACCCTGATGCGCGGCCTAGTGTCACAAGGAGGGAAAAGTTTTGGAAGATGGTGAAGGAGTACGTAGCAGACCGTGTCAGCGTCCTCACTGATCCCTCTGTGCCTTACAACTACTGGGTGTCCAAGCTGGACACGTGGTATGAACTGGCACTCTACGCCTTGGAGGTGCTGGCCTGCCCTGCCGCCAGCGTTCTGTCTGAGCAGGTATTTAGTGCTGCTGGTGGCATCATAACAGATAAGCGTATCCGCCTTTCCACCGAAAATGCTGATAGGTTGACACTTATAAAAATGAATAAGGCCTGGATTTCCCCTGACTTCTCCACTCCACTGGAGGAAAGCCCCAGGTGAACATAAAGTCACTTTAGATATGTTATTTACAATGATGGGAATACTCTGTATTCCCATTCACCCCTTCCACCCAAAAAACGGGTATATGGTTGACTCTTAATCTTCTCATCCTCCTCCTCCTCTTCCATATGCCCTGTGATATAATTTTTATATAGGGCCAGCTCACCAGCGGGCCCTGTTTGACAATTTTTGTATAGGTCAGCTCACCAGCGGGCCTTCTCATATAATGTTTTATTGGGTCAGCTCTCTAGCGGGCCCTCTCATATAATGTTTTATAGCGTCAGCTCACTAGCGGGCCTTCGCATATAATGTTTAGGATGGTCAGCTCCGCAGCAGACCCTCACCCATAATGTTTTAGATGGTCGGCTCAGCAGCAGACCCTCATTCCTAATGTTTTAGATGGTCAGCTTAGCGGCATGCCCTCGCCCCTAATGTTTTAGAGGGTCACCAGCAGGCCATTAATCCTAATTTTTCAAGGGTGTGTATGATGCCCTCCTTTATGTGTAATAAAGGGTGTATTGGAGTGACATTTCAGTCTAATTTTTGGCAGTCCTTTCACTTAGTGCATAGGCTTTATGAGTGTTGGACCACTACCTGAACTATTGTACCACAATGTGAATGAGGCCCTCCATTTTGTGATATACAGGTTGTATCGGAGTGCCTCAGGTCCTCCCATTGAATTAAATAGGGCTGGGGTGTTCGACAGAGCAGAAGGTAGTTCTTGGCTTCATCCACTAAGTCACTTTGTCACTTTTACTCAATGGATCAGACCCCACTGCTCCGACTATAAATTTTGGACTTAACAAGGGCAAACGGACATGTTGTAAAACCTGTGGTAGCTGCGGCCTCCGTTCCTGAATGCTGTACCTTACCCGGGCCATAACCACGTTGAACACCTGCTTTACGCTGTGCACGTTTCCCTCTTAATCATGGCCCCAGTTCCGAAAAATCGATGAAATTTTTTGCAGAATTTGCAGATGATATACAAGTAAATATACAGCAAATACTGTTTGGTAACAATTTTTCGCCTACAATCGTTTTTATCTTCCTTTTTGTGTGTTTTACGGTCAGTCTGTAAAAATGGCGTACTACGGGCGAAACATCGTTCCCAGCAGCAACGTTGGAGTCCAAGATGCATCCAGACATCCTCCCTATGCTGTCCCTGAACCATTTCTGTGGTGTTTCCATCATTTTCTGACCTTTTCCTATGAACCAGGCACCCTCCCCTCATCAGAGCAGGGGGTGCCTGGTGTAATGCTCGAGTCCTCCCATTGACTTCAATGGGGCTCGGGTGCTCGGCCGAGCACTCGAGCCTCCGGGGGCGCTCGGCCAGAGCACCCGAACACCCGAGCATCGGGGTGCTCGATCATCACTAGTAATATGCAATGCATTGCCTTGTGCACCCTGGCACTCAGAGAGTTAACAAATGCAATGAAGCGAGCACCTGCTGCATGGATCTACAACAATGACTGATGCCTGACTATTCATGCTGCTTATGCTAGCAAGCTGCTAGCCATCTGAGCCTAGGCCAAGTATAAGTAGATCCGGCATGAGGCTCACTGGCTCAGTCATGCAGCTGTGTGCATTACAAAATTCAACTCATGGACAGGACTTCACTTGTACATCATGATTGATCACATCAAACATCCACAGTGCTGCCTCCGTGTCACTGCCCCAGGCACTGAGACAGTCTACATCACAAATGAGACTCACTCTCCCCCCTCCCCCATGCAACTTGATGCTGAAGTAAAGTTTGTCAGTGTCGGATCCTTACAGTCTCAGTCCTAATTGTACCTAGTGACAAGGATGATCAGGACAAGGTCCTTGGACCACAGCTAGTTCTCAAGCTTGGCGGCATCTAGTGCTGCTCAGACTGAACACTCTCTCAGGTTTCTCTTGCTCAGAACGCAGCCCAAGTGGAGTACGGCGAACCCTGCATGTGTGCTAATAAATGAAGTGTGACAGGCATGCACAATAAATTAGGCATCTCGGTGCTCAGCGCAGCACGGCTCACATGATGAGCCAAGCGTGTGACCAATGCAAATAAGTATTAAGGCAGCTGGAGTGTACAGACATATTACATGCAAGTGTTAGCTCCGCATACAGGGCTTCAACTTCCACTCGCCCTCACTCAGTTTCTTCTCTCTAAATGTGAGGAGGCGAGTGGTAATTTTGAGCCCTGCCTTAAGGTAACAGGAAGGGACTGACGGCGCAGGTGCGCAGAGGCCTCTAAAGCAAGAAGCCTGCCCGTCAGTCTCAGATGAAGTAGGATTTCTTTATAACGCTGTACGTATGCTGGATAATACTACTATTTCTAAGCTTATCACTATATGAATCATTATTGGGGGGGGCTATTTTTGGGGTGATAGTTCTATATTAATGGTTCCTTGAGGGAGCAAGCAGAGATGTATCACCTGAAATCTATTTTTTGGGGAACTTTAAGGGGTAATATTGCAGAGATCTCTGGGTCCAATCATTGTGAAAGATTCCTGGTATGTCTCAGGAGGTCTCAGAGTATATTTATTGTCTACGGAGATTAACACTTGACCTTTACTAGTTTTTCTAAAAATCCCAAACATTTTTTTATCTTCCTACTTTTCATATACTTGGAGGAAAATAAAAATATCGTTAGGACATGCCCACCATCTGTGCTACTTATTAAAGTCAAATTAGTAATAAGGGGCCCAAGCACAAGCACTCTGTCATAGAAGGTTTTTAATTTAATCATGCCAGTTTTGTGTGGCAACTAATAGCAACCATAGTATTTATTTGATTTATATAGTTATTACTCTATATGAGAAAATGGATAGTAAAAAGGTCTTAAATTAAGAGCCCATAACCATTCCCTCAGTCACATCAGAAAATGGAAAAAAATGATCCAGATTTGATCAAAATAGTAAAGCAGAAAGTTTCAGAGAGTTCTAGTGCTTGGAATTGCCCCCGTATTTTTCCCTACGTGTATCTTCACAACCTATAACAGCTTCCGCAGGGGCTATCATGTTCATATATTCTTCCTTGTGTTCCAGGTGCAGACAGTGATGTAATCTACAAACCATTGTGCAGCGAGGCTGAGATACAAAGGAGCCTACTGACTGGTGAGTTTTTGGATCCCATGTTCAGATGTGTTTTCTCTGGTTCATTCACATTATGGGCAATTTGTAAGCAAGCCAACAGCATTTGGGAAAAAGTAAACATTCCTAAATTACAAACTGAATCAAATGGGGTTTTTAACCCCCTGAACACTAGAAATGTCTCAAGCATATCATGGTGAACTATAATGCGGTGATTCCAAGCACTAGTACTCTCTAAAACCTTCTACTTTACTATTTTGATCCATTCTGGATTGTGTTTTTCATTTTCTGATGCGATTTAGGGGAAAGGTGTAAGGATTTTAATTGCCCTCCAAGGTGAAGTTGATTTTCTCCAAAATTACCCCACTTTTCTCATAAGCGTGTCAAAATGAAAAGGTTAGGTGCTGCCCAGCTGTGCCACACCCAGCCACCATACTTCTTAGTAGCAGCTTTGCCCAACCATGTTCCAATAAAAAGCCATCATTGCAGCCCTGTCAAACTGTATGTTAAATAGGAGGAGATACATGAAAGTGGTGCAAACGTACGTCTGTTGCTATTTTCACACAAAAATTGGCCGCACATATGTATAAAAGTGTTTGCGCATGAAAACCCCTCCTTTGCAAAATTTGTGTCAAAACTGTTTTGCAGCATAATTTGGGGAGTGTCTAAATTAGAAGATGTCACAATTCTCTAAGAAAAGTTGTAGAAATGTTGCAGAAAAGTCACAATTTCAGACTTTTTTTATGAAACTTAGTAGGCAGGTATAAAACTCATGTACACATATGTATATATGATCTAGCACACACAGCACTCTAAACCCGTTAGTGTGTTTGCCTTGGCTAATCATTTATACATCACCCCCATTTGGCATTATGCATACCTGGCAACCTTCTTGTGCCAAGTATCCAGAGGTTCACAAAGGTCTGGGGCAATTTGTGCATAAAGTGGGTGGAGCATTAATTGGATGGGCTTGGTTGGGAGGAGGAGAAGTGTCCCTGAAGATCTTATAATTAAGGATAAAAAATTGAGTTTGCGTGTCAGATCCGGGCCTTGATTCAATTAGGGTCATTAGGGAAATTAAATTGATGGAGGTAGCTTATAAACACTGTTTGGTATTCCATTAACTGTGCTGTGATAAACTACAACCAGTTAAAATGCATGATGGGAGCTAGATTAGCTCCCACTGAAATTAATGGAACAGCACATCCTTGTGTTATTCTATTGTGCATAGGAGCTGTTAATACATGTTTAGGGGATGCATTTTCTGCCAGTAATACAGCTTCTGCCAAATATAGGTGCTGAGTCCCTATTGTGTGTTAAACACCACAGACAAACAATAGAAAAACAGTACAAACACACAAATGCATGTGCAGCTAGGCATACCTATAGTAGTAACCCATAGATGAATTAATATGGGGGCAAAAGAAAAATAAATGTATAAAGTGCCCTAACACTCCAGCCCCCAATTCACTTCCAGCACAATAAAACATTAATCCTCTGAGTGCCAGAGGGGTATGCAATACATAGCACAACAAAGACAGCATGGGAACTAATTTGAACAAAGACTGGACATATAAAACCAAACACAGTGACAACAGGGATCCACCAAAGATACACCCAATATGAGGAAACCTCAGATGAAAGAAGATATTAAGGGAGGCCGTAATAAAATGTCTCATCCACGTCAAGGGGACCTAAGTAGTTCCAACAATCGCTGGAGGAGAGTTAGAAGCAGAAATAGTAGAGCTATACCTAAACCATTCCTTCCACCTAATGTCAAAAGAGGCAACAGTGTTATTGGTGATAGCAAAATATTTTTCCATTTTTAGGCAAGATCAAGTTCTGAGGAACCATTCTGAGGTAGATGGACAAGTAGTTGTTTTCCAATATTTGGGAATAAGAGCTTTAGCGGTATTCAATAAAACAGAGACACATGACCACTTTTTGGAAAGGATAGGAGGGGATACATGATGGTGATATACAAATGACAAATCAATGGGTCTCTCTGAATGTCCAGAGAGAAATCCAAATTTATGTGTCGCAGAACTTGGGACCAAAAAACACTTATAATGGGGCAAGTCCACCATATGTGCCTATGATCTCCTACCTCTGTATGACATCTCCAACAAAGATGAGAGACATTTGCAAAGATTAATGATAGTTTATATGGAGTCATGCACCACCTAGTAGCAATCTTGTAATTCAGTTCACGAGTAGAAATATCTCAGATATGTTTAGAGAAGTTGTGAAATATATTGTTCCATTGTAATGCGGAGAGTGGAACAGAAAGTTTGTGTTCCCACAAGTTAGTAAAATAATGTTTAGTAGGTGGGAGAGAGGTAGACAAAAGGGAATAACAGAAGGAGAGAGGCCTAAAGTTAGATGGGGGGTTCTGAAAAGAACATTCAAATTTAGTCAGGTCTCTCATATAAAAGCCTTTCGTCCGTTCTTTCTTGAGCCAGTGAGATATTTGATCAATAAGGAGCCAATTAAGAGATGTTGCTTCTAAAGAAGAACAAACACGATTTAAGTCAAATGTACCATCAACTTTCACCATATCCTTAATTCTATCTGTGCTGTTAAGCTTCCAAATCCATATACTTATGTTAATACCTTGTGGAAAATCAGGGTTATCCACAATTGATTTGAGAGGGGAAGGATAAGGAGCTAAGTGTAAAGAGTCAAAAATTAACATCCAGGTTGACAAAATATGACTTAGAATTGGCTGAGAGTAGCAGTGTGGGAAGAGTTGTGAAGATGAGCTCTAAAGATGCTGAGCAGGATTAAGATTACCTAACTCATCATATAAGGTATGTATCCATCTGGGGAGGGGGTGAGAAAGGTTAAAGGCAAAGATTTTGGCCAGAGCAGAAGCCTGATGGTAAGTTATAAAATTAGGTAAACCCAGACCACCCCGATAGATAGGTTCTTGTAAGATGGCTATGCTCAGATGTCTCATTTTGTGAGACCAAATAAAGGAAGCGATAAGAGATGTTAATTGATTAAGAAGACGAGTAGGAATTTTCATCAGAAGTGTATTGAAGATATATAATATCCTAGGAAGGGCCATCATCTTAACAACATTCATACACCCTATCCATATTAAATAAAGAATATCCCATCTTTTAAAGTCATCCGATAAGGAAGCTAAGAGGGGAGCAATATTAATATCAGGTAAAGTATCTATAGATGAGGCTATGTGTAAGCCCAAAAAGGTGATGTGTGACGCAGTCCATCAAAACTGGTATTTGTTGCCTAGTTGGTTCTCCTGGTAGAGATGCTAAAATCTTTGCAAAAATTTTTGAGTCTAAATTTAACAGGGAAATTGGATGATAATTACTGCACATAGTGGGATCTTTATTAGATTTGGGAAAGAACTGTAATATGTGACATTAATGCTTGTTTGGCAAAAGGGGTTCCTAGAAGGACAGTATTGTAGGCTCTCGTCATAAAAGGAAGGAGAGAAGATTGAAAAGTACGATAGTAAGCGAGTGACTAGCCATCGGGACCTGGACTCTTACCTGGTTTCATAGATTTAATAGCAGTTACGATTTATTCCTCAGAAATCATGTTCTCGAGTGAACTGATGTGTTCATGTCTCATTTTGGGGCAGTTAGCTTTATTTAAAAATTGTCAAAAGTTTGAGATACGTTCAGAGGGCTGAAGGTGAGAGTTAGTCGGGATATTATATAGATCTTGATAAAAGCTTCTGAAAGCATGCGCAATACCAGAATACTTTTTAATGAAGGAGTTGGTGGTGTCCTGAATTTGAGAAACCCTGTTGGAGCGCCTACGTGCTTTAACTAGTCGTGCTAGGGATTTACCTCATTTGTTCCCAGATATATGCTGCTGGAATTTTATCCACATATGAGATTTAACATCTTGTTGCTGAAGCAAGTCTTTTAGAAGAGTCTTGGTGTTGTCAAGCACTACAAGATCCTCAGCTTTCAGTGATGATTTATGTCTCTTGGAAAGAGAATTAATCTTTTCAATAAGTTGGTTCGTCGTTTTCAGTTTTTTGCGGTGAGCATGAGCATTGAGGCTAATAAGTATACCTCTTATATAGTGTTTATGCATTTCCCATACTATTGGAGAACCTAAATTTTGAGCATTGTTAAGAGAGAAGAAGCCAGTAGTAGCTTTTGACCACTTGAATCCTCTCTCACATTCAAAGGGTTAAAGTCACCATTTCAATGAATGGAAGTTTTCTTTGTTCCCTGTAGTGCAATTTGATCACTCCAGACTTGTTGTTTTCTTTCATGCTTGGGACTCATATACTCACAATACTCCCCACTATATAAGCCAAAGCTTCTAATTCCACTTGCTTCACATGTTGAGCACCAACACGGTGTTCAGTGCATGGCAAAGCAATGCACTGGGCACATGTTTGGCACTCAGAGGATTAATTGTGGCAACAGTATAGTCAAATATCTCACGCTTGTTGGCAATATCAAGTGTGATCATAATAAAGAAGTCCACATTACATTGCACACCTCTCTAGCACTGAAAATGTTAAGTAGTTACACATGCAGCTATGCATTTTGGGATAAATATGAGAAGAAAACAACTATGTAACTTGGTGAATGTATTTTGGAAGGATCACACACTAAGAGCCTTATGCAGGAAGCAGAAAAGCAATTCTGGAGCAAACCACCTGCATAATAGGGCTGTTTGTCCAAGAGGAAGTGGAGGGGTTCTGTAGTAAACAATTGGCACTATAGGGAAGAGCTAAAAATTCCAACATTCCAAATTATTTAAATGGGAATTTTAACCCCCTGAATGCCAGAGAGGTAAAAAGAAAAAGTTATTCTGCTTTTGTGGAAACTAAAATAATAGGTAATCCTGGGATGTCCATGAGATGGCGCTGCTGTATTAAGCAGTACTGCTTTATATCTGACAGCATCCAAGCTAAGATGTCTGTCAAACTAAAGTAAATTACTCTGACAAACCTGATACTATAGGAAGGATTTGCTAAATCTATAGGGGACCTTGTATTGCTGAACTAGAGTCCAATCAGTGGAGAATAAGATTATCCTGGATGGAGATCCAACAATCAGCTGCCACAAAAGAGAGGAAATAAAAGTACAGAAAAATAAATGTAACAGGCAGAGTAGCTCTTATGAGTAGTTCCACAAGGGATTGCTAGAAGTCAGGCTTGGAATTAAAGGAGAAGTAACACCTCCAAATAATAACACCCCACTTATCGTATTTTGGTCAGAAAATCCTAATGACCCCTGTGAATTTTCTCATGAGTGATGTCAGGTCCATGGAGGTATGCGCAGTGTATTGCACATGCCTCTGCCCCTTAACCCTTTGAGTGCCAGAGGGGTATCCAACGCATTGCATACCCCTCTGTAACTAAAATGGTTAAAACTTCATAGGGGCTATTAGGATTTTTCTGGTCATACTAAGATAAGTAGGGGGTTATTATTTGGAAGTGATTCTTCTCATTTAAAGGATAAAGGGGTATGTGACACAATGCAATATGTGCTCTCCTGATCCTTAAAGGGATACAATCTATGATGACTATTGTTTAAAGAGCTTTCCCTCAGGATCTGGTCCACACCATTGAAACTAACAAAGATTTTAAGCTCTGTTTCCAAATTATGTTATAAAATAAATAATTTTTTTATTACTGGTTTTCTTTGCTAGCCATTTCAAAAGAAACAGCAACCCTGTGTTTTGAAAGATCCATAGTTCATGTAAGGTTTCATCTGCTCCAGGGGTTGACAACAGGGTGACCACATATCCCTTAACCCCTTAAGGACCCTTGACGTACCAGGACCGTCACGGTCCTTGAACTACTCAAGGACCGATGACGGTCATGGTACGTCACGTACTTTTTACTTACAGCGCTCTACCGGGAGCGCTGTAAGTAAAAATAGGGCATGAAATAGACCGCTCCAAGATCGGAACGATCTCTTTCAAGCCCCATAGTGACGCACCGATACACGTGACAGGTCACGTGTACCGGCGCGTCAAAGTGCCCCTATGCGGTCATTATGGGACGGAAATGTCCCGTGAACGCCGGTCCTTAAGGGGTTAAAGGAGCAGTAAACTTTTTATTATGAAAACATTTATTTTATAGAGATTTTTATAGGGCACTCTAACTGCTGTCAGTTGTTTTATTCAACATTTATAATGATTCAAATAATCAGGAAGTGAATTTACTGTATGTTTACTTTGGGGAAGTTCTAAGTGACCGCAGTTTTGTATCACATTCTATGGAGAAATGTAAGTCACTGACCTTCCTCTCCATTAGAATGTAACAGAATTACTAATTGGAATTTGACCACTAGAAGGCATTGCTAATGTAAAAAATCCACAGGTTAAAACTATAATAATGCTGGAAATAAGCATCTCTCAGCAGTGGCAATACCCTTTTTTACCATAATCAACAGGAAAAGTCCTACAATACATATTTTTTCATAAAAAAAGTGTACTGCTCATTTAAAGTAAGGGATGCTTAAGAAAGAGAGAGAAGGAGAGAGAGAGAGTGTGTGTGTGTGTGTATGTATATATCCTTGATTTAACTCTTTGAGTGTCAGAGGGGTACAGAACCCCTATGGCATGCAAAGGATTAAAAGGATATGTGGTCACCTCAGTGGGCAACCTGAGCCAATGGGAGTTGTACAGGAGGGCCTCATGTTGCCCACCCCTGTTCTACTCTAACCACTGCAGTACATTTAACTAAAAATGAGTGTCTTGATCTGCCTCATCATTGACCTTTGTTCAGTATTTTAAAAATGTTAAAATAACACAAATACTTCCTAATAATTAACCCCTATTTAGCATAATCTGGGTAGAAAATCCTACTGTCCACTATGAATAAAGTAGATGTGCATACCCTGCTTGTTGTAACCTAGAGGGGATTCAATTCAGCTGTACATGTGTAATTTGGAAATCTCACTGCTTGAACACAAACTAGACAAGCAGGACTGCTCCTTCTGCCTTTTTGCTAGAAATGGAACCAATTTAGAGACAGTTAATTAGTGCCGATTATGTAGGTACCATGGGATTCTATTCAGCCTGACAATTTGACTCTTCACCTTGAGATTAGTGATGAGCGAGCACCCCAATGCTCGGGTGTTCGGGTGCTCTGACCGAGCACCCCCTGAGGCTCGAGTGCTCGGCCGAGCACCCGAGCCCCATTGAAGTCAATGGGAGGACTCGAGCATTACACCAGGCACCCCCTGCTCTGATGAGGGGAGGGTGCCTGGTCCATAGGAAAAGGGCAGAAAAGGATGGAAACACCACAGAAATGGTTCAGGGACAGCATAGGGAGGATGTCTGGATGCATCTTGGACTCCAACATCGCTGCTGGGAACGATCTTTCGCCCGTAGTATGCCATTTTTACAGACTGACCGTAAAACACACAAAAAGGCAGATAAAAACGACTTTAGGCGAAAAATTGTTACCAAACAGTATTTGCTGTATATTTACTTGTATATCATCTGCAAATTCTCCCAAAAATTTCCTCGATTTTTCTGAACTGAGGCCATGATTAAGAGGGAAACGTGCGCAGAGGCAAATTCTCCCAAAAATTTCCTTGATTTTCTGAACTGAGGCCATGATTAAGAGGGAAACGTGCGCAGAGCTGACCATCTAAAACATTATGGGTGAGGGTCTGCTGCAGAGCTGACCATCCTAAACATTATATGCGAAGGCCCGCTAGTGAGCTGACGCTATAAAACATTATATGCGAAGGCCCGCTAGTGAGCTGACGCTATAAAACATTATATGCGAAGGCCCGCTAGTGAGCTGACGCTATAAAACATTATATGAGAGGGCCCGCTAGAGAGCTGACCCAATAAAACATTATATGAGAAGGCCCGCTGGTGAGCTGACCTATATAAAAATTGTCAAACAGGGCCCGCTGGTGAGCTGGCCCTATATAAAAATTATATCACAGGGCTCGCTGGTGAGCTGGCCCTATATAAAAATTATATCACAGGGCATATGGAAGAGGAGGAGGAGGATGAGAAGATTAAGAGTCAACCATATACCCGTTTTTTGGGTGGAAGGGGTGAATGGGAATACAGAGTATTCACATAATTGTAAATAACATATATAAAGTGAGTTTATGTTCCCCCGGGGCTTTCCTCCAGTGGAGTGGAGAAGTCAGGGGAAATCCAGGCCTTGTTCATTTTTATAAGTGTCAACCTATCAGCATTGTCGGTGGAAAGGCGGATACGCTTATCTGTTATGATGCCACCAGCAGCACTAAATACCCGCTCAGACAGAACGCTGGCGGCAGGGCAGGCCAGCACCTCCAAGGCGTAGAGTGCCAGTTCATACCACGTGTCCAGCTTGGACACCCAGTAGTTGTAAGGCACAGAGGGATCATTGAGGACGCTGACACGGTCTGCTACGTACTCCTTCACCATCTTCCAAAACTTTTCCCTCCTTGTGACACTAGGCTGCGCATCAGGGTGAGGGTGCTGGCGGGGTGTCATGAAGGTGTCCCACGCCTTGGAGAGTGTTGCCCTGCCTTTGTCGGAACTGCTGTGTGCTCCCCTTTTCTCCCCTTCTCGGTTGGCCAAGGTAGCACGTACTCTGCCGCCAGCGTTGTCAGATGGAAAATTTTGGAGCAATTTTTCAACAAGAACCTTCTGGTATTGCACCATTTTGCTTGTCCTCTCCACCGGAGGAATGAGAGATGAGAAATTCTCTTTGTAGCGGGGGTCCAGAAGGGTGAACACCCAGTAATCCGTGTTGTCTAAAATGCGTACAACGCGTGGGTCACGGGAAAGGCAGCCTAACATAAAGTCAGCCATGTGTGCCAGAGTACCAACAGTCAAGATTTCGCTGTCCTCACCAGGAGGATGACTCTCAATATCCTCATCCTCTTCCTCCTCTTCTGCCCACCCACGCTGAAGAGATGGAACTAAAGTTCCATGGCTACCCTCTGTAGCGGAGGCAACCGTGTCTTCCTCCTCCTCCTCCTCCTCCGCCTCCTCCAATTGTCGCTGAGAAGACGAAGTGAGGGTGCTCTGGCTATCACCTTGTGTAAGCTCTTCCTCCCCCATTTCCACCTCTTCCACATGCAAAGCGTCGGTTTTAATTGTGAGCAGCGAGCGTTTCAGTAGACACAGAAGTGGGATGGTTACACTGATAATAGCGTTATCGCCGCTCACCATCTGTGTCGATTCCTCAAAATTGCGTAAAACCTCGCAGAGGTCTGACATCCATTCCCACTCCTCACTTCTGATTACAGGAAGTTGAACGGAGAGGCGACGACCGTGTAACAGCTGGTACTCCACTACTGCCCTCTGCTGCTCACAAAGCCGGGCCAACATGTGGAAGGTGGAGTTCCAGCGCGTGCTCACGTCACACAGCAGCCGGTGAGCTGGCAATTGTAAGCGCTGCTGCAGCTTCAACAGGCCGGCCGAAGCTGTAGATGACTTACGGAAATGTGCACACACGCGGCGCACCTTGGTCAAGAGATCATGCACATTGGGGTAGGTTTTTAGAAATCGCTGAACCACTAAATTAAATACATGCGCTAGGCATGGTACGTGTGTGAGCTTTCCGAGCTCCAAAGCCGCCACCAAGTTACGCCCATTATCACACACAACCATGCCTGGTTGCAGGTTGAGTGGCGAGAGCCATTGCTCGGTCTGGTGACTAATCCCCTGCAACAGCTCTGAGGCCGTGTGCTGTTTGTCCCCAAGGCAGATCAGCTTCAGCACGGCCTGTTGACGCTTCCCCACTGCAGTGCTACACTGCTTCCAGCTACTGGCTGATGGGGGAGTGGCGCTGCGTGTAGAGAATTCGGAGGTGGAAACGGAGGAGGAGGAGCCAATAACGTAGGTGCTGGCGGAAACCCTGATGGAGGTAGGGCCCGCAATCCTCGGCGTGGGTAGCACCCGTGCCATCCCAGGGTCCGAGTCGCTCCCAGCCTCCACGACATTCACCCAGTGTGCCGTCAGGGAAATGTAGCGTCCCTGGCCACAAGCACTTGTCCATGTGTCAGTCGTTAAGTGGACCTTCCCAGTAACTGCGTTGGTCAGGGCACGGGTGATGTTACGGGACACATGGTGGTGTAATGCGGGGATGGCACACCGGGAAAAGTAGTGGCGGCTGGGGACCGCGTACCGAGGGACAGCTGCTGCCATCAGGCTGCGGAAGGACTCAGTGTCCACAAGCCTAAATGGCAGCATTTCGATGGCCAGTAATTTGGAAAGGTGTGAGGTTAGTGCTATGGCCTGTGGGTGGGTGGCTGGGTATTTTCTCTTGCGCTCAAATGCCTGGGGTAACGACATTTGGACGCTGTGCTGGGACAGGGAAGTGGATGTGGTCGCTGATGGTGCTTCAGATGGTACAGGTGCAGGGCGGGAGGTATGCGGGCCTGCGCCTTCGACAGGCGATTGGCCGGCACCGAAAACAGGGGAAGAGGAGGCAGTGGTGTGGCCTGCAGACACAGATGGGCGATCCAGGCGTTCCTCCCACTTACTACGGTGCTTGGATGCCATGTGTCGGATCATGCTGGTGGTGGTGAGGTTTCTAGTGTTCATGCCTCGGCTCATTCTGGTGTGGCACAGGTTGCAAACTACAATTCTTTTGTCGTCCGCACTTGCCTTAAAAAAACGCCATACCGCGGAACACCTACCCTTTGGCAAGGTAGATTTACGCAAGGGGGTGCTCCGTGGAACATTTGCGGGCCGGTTTGGTGCGGTCCGCCTTCTTTCTGTAGCCACACCACTGCCTCTTCCAGCCTGTTGCGGTGCTGCAGATGGCTCACCCTCAGGACTGCTGTCATCGCTCGGCTCTACACCTTCCCAGGTGGGGTCAGTCACCTCATCGTCCACCAAGTCCTCCTCCACTTCCTCACTCTGATCATCCTCCTCATGTCTTGATCCCACCACATACTCAGTCATTGACAACTGTATAACATTCTCCTCAACAAGGTCTTGAGACGGAAATAGTGGTTGATTTAATGGCAACTGTGTCTCATCATCATCATCATCATCCACTACTTCCTTTGACCTTAAATGCCGTTCACATCTGTCATCTTCTTGTGATTGGGTACCCTCTAGAGGTTGTGAATCAGGGCACAAGATGTCATGTTCCTCTGCAAGCGTGCTTGGAGAGAGGGTCAAATGAAGGATTGGTGATGAGACGAGCTCCTCACTATATCCCAGTGTGGGATCACTTCTTTGACCAGACCGTGTATGGTGGGAGGAAGGATGATCAGAGTGAGGATTATGTTGACCAGACTCTTGGCTACTGAGAGTGGACTTGGTGGAAGACAGGGTGGTGCTTAACCGACTGGAAGCAGTATCAGCTGTCATCCAACCGACCACCTGTTCGCAGTGGTCGGACCTCGAGAGTGATGTCCTGCGACGCCCTGTAAAATTAGACATGAAGCTAGGTATGGTGGATGTCTTTCTTTCTTGTGCTCTGGCACCAGGCACAGTTTCTCCGCGTCCTGACCCGCGCCCTGAACTATCAGGATCACGTCCACTTCCCCGTCCCTTTTTACCCGCCTTCTTCATCTTACACGGAATATGTGACTTTAATATTTGAGTTTGAAAACTTAACAGTATTTCTTCCTATTCTGCAACTGTGCAGAGTACACAGAATAGGCTGCTAAACTGCGGTGACACACACTGAATGGAATATGTGACTTTAATATTTGAATTTGAAAACTTAACAGTATTTCTTCCTATTCTGCAACTGTGCAGAGTACACAGAATAGGCTGCTAAACTGCGGTGACACACACTGAATGGAATATGTGACTTTAATATTTGAGTTTGAAAACTTAACAGTATTTCTTCCTATTCTGCAACTGTGCAGAGTACACAGAATAGGCTGCTAAACTGCGGTGACACACACTGAATGGAATATGTGACTTTAATATTTCAGTTTGAAAACTTAACAGTATTTCTTCCTATTCTGCAACTGTGCAGAGTACACAGAATAGGCTGCTAAACTGCGGTGACACACACTGAATGGAATATGTGACTTTAATATTTGAGTTTGAAAACTTAACAGTATTTCTTCCTATTCTGCAACTGTGCAGAGTACACAGAATAGGCTGCTAAACTGCGGTGACACACACTGAATGGAATATGTGACTTTAATATTTCAGTTTGAAAACTTAACAGTATTTCTTCCTATTCTGCAACTGTGCAGAGTACACAGAATAGGCTGCTACACTGCGGCGAAGCACACTGAATGGAATATGTGACTTTGATATTTTAGTTTGAAGACTTAACAGTATTTCTTCCTATTCTGCAGCTCTGCACAGTACACAGAATGTGCTGCTACACTGCGGCGAAGCACACTGAATGGAATATGTGACTTTGATATTTTAGTTTGAAGACTTAACAGTATTTCTTCCTATTCTGCAACTCTGCACAGTACACAGAATGTGCTGCTACACTGCGGCGAAGCACACTGAATGGAATATGTGACTTTGATATTTTAGTTTGAAGACTTAACAGTATTTCTTCCTATTCTGCAACTCTGCACAGTACACAGAATGTGCTGCTACACTGCGGCGAAGCACACTGAATGGAATATGTGACTTTGATATTTTAGTTTGAAGACTTAACAGTATTTCTTCCTATTCTGCAACTCTGCACAGTACACAGAATGTGCTGCTAAACTGCGGCGACGCACACCGAATGGAATATGTGACTTTGATATTTTAGTTTGAAGACTTAACAGAATGTGCTCTAATCTGCAACTTTGCACACTAAACAGAATGTGCTCTAATCTGCAACTTTGCACACTAAACAGAATGTGCTCTAATCTGCAACTTTGCACACTAAACAGAATGTGCTCTAATCTGCAACTGTGCACACTAAACAGAATGTGCTCTAATCTGCAACTTTGCACACTAAACAGAATATATATATATTTTTTTTTTTTTTTTTTTTTTTTCCCCCACACAAAATAACCTGCTGCCCCCACACACAGTAGTCCTAAAAAGGACTTTTGGTTCTTTTTTTTCACAATTTTGCTTTTTTTCCTCCCTACACTGACTTTCCCTTCCTATCCTCAGCTCTCCCTGGCTAAGACTGAGCCGAACTCGCTGGTCAGGTGCTATACAGCACCCGACCACGGATTCTGGCCAGCCAATCAGTGTAATGCCAGCAGCCAACATGGCTGCTGGCATTACACCGATGTCAGAGCCTCCCTGCACGTTTATTGGCTGCGCAGCAGCCGCAAAACGTGCGGGGAGGAGACCCGAACATGGCGGGCGAGCACATGCGGTACTCGTACGAGTACCGCCATGTGCCGAGCAGAGCGATGCTCGAGCCGATCCGAGCATCGGCCGAGCATGCTCGCTCAACACTACTTGAGATCATTACATTTGGGTCAAAACCCTATGGCTCAATGTGAAAACCTGAGCGTTCACAATTATTTAAATGTGTATTAACGCCATACAATTGGATAGGGGTGTTTTTCTAGGTACTGTTTAAGGGGGCTAGAGCCCCAGATCTCATTCTTAAAGGGATAGCAATACTTCGTTTTAACTTTATTTTATTTTGTAGGCATTAAAAAACATGATGAATGAATGATATAAGTCTTATCTCTCAAACCTTTATGGTTTATGAGATATTCACAAGCAAAGTTTCCCCCTCCCGCCCCTTTTGCCTAGTGTAAGCAATCTCTTCTCAGATGTGGAATGCAGTCTATAGACCAGACAGATAACAGCAGGGGACACTCTTCTTCCTATTAGAACAATGAAAGCCCTGCCCCCCTTGACAAGCTTTTCAGGTTTTTTCCTTATCTTAATTGAAGATTGTCCCTCTCTGCAGTCTACCTGGGCACCTCCCTTCTGCTTTGGCTGAACAGTGTGACATCAGTAAAAGTGGCAGGAGGGGAATACTTTGTCATTGAATTACTCTGGAACTAAAACTCTGACATAATTGAAATAACACTCTCCAAAGTCCAAATACTATGATGATTAATTAGAGCTCCATTTATTATGAAACATTACTATACCTTTAAAGCCCTGGTCTTGTTACAACCTTGGATCATGTAATTGAGCCAATCTCACTTAAGGGGATAGTAATACTTCATTTTATATTTATTTTATTTTGTAGGCATTAAAAAAACATGAAGAACGATATAAGTCTTATCTATCAAACCTTTATGGCTTGAGAGATATTCACAAGCAAAGTTTCCCCCTCCCGCCCCTTTTACCTAGTGTAAGCAATCTCTTCTCAGATATGGAATGCAGTCCATAGACCAGACAGATAACAGCAAGGGACAATATTCTTCCTATCAGAACAATGAAAGCCCCACCCCCCTTGACAAGTTTTTCAGGTTTTTCCCTTATCTTTACTGAAGATTGTCCCTCTCTGCAGTCTACCTAGGCACCTCCCTTCTGCTCTGGCTGAACAGTGTTACATCAGTAAAAGGGGCGGGAGGGAGATACTTTGTCAATGAATTACTCTTGAACTACAACTCTGACAGAATTGAAATAACACTCTCCAAAGTCCAAATACTATGATGATTAATTAGAGCTGCTTTTATTATGAAACATTACTATTCCTTTAAAGTAAAGATACAACTGAGCTTCACAGTGCATTAAAAATGCATTAAGTTGGACTATGCACACATCATATATTCTTTGCTATCAGACTTAATGACACTAAGATTTTGGGAACCTGGAGTCTGGCAACAAAGAAGAATATCCACCATTGTAGATAGGACATCAGTGCTGGGTGGCTAGCTCTGGATATGCAGGCTGGTGCTAATCTTACAGTCATGAGTAATCTAAAACTAAGTAATAAGGAACTCAATGATTCAACATCACCTGGTCAGCTCTACCCACGTCCTGTCTTATCCCCTATGTCTTTCTGTTATTTTTTTCAGCAGTTTTCAGCAGTGGTGTAGTGACGTGGATCATAGTCTGTTTTTTCTCGTCTGTATTTTAAGAATTTTAAAGTCCTAGAGTTTAGTTATCGTGTTGCTACTGCCACATCTTCCCAACACGTATATAATTAGGCTCTTACATGAGTCATATCTCCTAGCTCTCTTTCTATTTCTGTTTACAGGGCAAGAGTTTCAATTGTCAAACTGCCATTTGGAATCAGTATAGACATCTTTATCACTTCCTTCCGCAGATAGGGAAAACCAGCTGCCTGAATTAAGACTTAAAAATACTTGTCATTTAGACATAAGAGATTGTTCCTCAAGAAACCATCAGAAACAATTAGGGCAGTATTGCATATGTGTCAGTTGTGTCTGATGGCATTTTATTGAATTGTCTCAAAGTGTAAGACACATAGGACACTATTCAATAAGCTATAATCTACAGGTACAATGGATTAGAAAAGCATCTTCTCAACAGGAGACAATTAAAATGTCCCATTGATTTAAATGGGGCTTTTAAGCCATTGAGGACCAGAGAAGTAGGCAACAAATTGCGAAGCAATGCATTTCCCACCCCTCTGGTCCTAAAAGGGTTAACCATTGAATGCTACAGAGGTCCCCAACGCACTGCATAACTGGAGACCTTTCTAGCATTCAATGGGTTAAAAACTCTATTTAAATAAATGTAAATGTTGGGAATTTTCATTTTCCCCCTATGATGCAATTGGTTTGCTCCAGAATGGCACCTCCTTTGCTTGTTGATTACACCCTAGAGGGCCTTATATATAACATTGAGTAATTCTGGGTGAAACCAACTGAACCATAGGAAGCACATAAACATTCTCATTCTTTTAAATGGAACTTTTAACCCTTTGAAGGCTAGAGAGTGCCACAACATATTGATTTGCAATGAGATGGAAATGTCTCTAGTATTCAGTGCTAATTGCTACATTTATATCAGTGCAAATGTTCTTACTCCCCTTTGATGCATGTCATTACACCACTTTGCCTATATACATAAGGCCCACTGTGCATTTAAAGTGCCACATTCATGGAACAGGAAACATTAATCCTTTGAGTGCCAGCGGGCTGTCTAGTGCATTGCACCCCTCTAGTACTCAGAGGGTTAATAATATTATGAAACCCATGGATGCCAAAGAGGTCTACGATTGCTTTTGTAGTGCATTGGGAAACTCTTTACCCAAGGGGTTAAAACATGTTTATAAAGGAAGAGCATACTCTGTAGTGACTAAGGCTTGTGTAACAGGAGATGTCGTAATCCCAAACTACATTCTGAAAGTCATGAAACAGTGCAGGTGTTAAAGATATCTCTGCTTTGTGTCATAGTCATCACCACAGGATTGCTGATTGTGCCACCTGTGCTTAAAGGGGAAGACGTGTGTGTGTGTGTGTGTGTGAAGAAAATGCCATTGGACCTATGATTTTTTTCTTTGTTCCTTTGTTCAAGAGATAACATCTTCAATCAGGCCTGGATATCAGGTCCACAGACTCAAACATAAGAGTTGGTAGCAGGACCACTAGGCCGTAATTCTGCCTCACTGCATATGGTAACGTTACCTCTTTAACCCCTTAACGACTGGGTATCAGCGCCGCGAAGCGACTCAACGTCCGCGGAGCTTTTTTTTTTTGTTTGTTTTCCAGTTCCCCGAACGGTGTGCAGCCGCGGGGGGAGCCCGGAACTCCATGACGGTCATAGTACGTCATGGGTTGTTCGGTCGGATCGACCCTTGACGTACTATGACCATAAAGGGTCGTTAAGGGGTTAAGGACCAGTAGTGTTTGCAAAGTAGGCTTATGCACTCTACTACTTCAGCCTGCCAGCAACTGTCATGTCTGCCTCCATGGACATTACATACAGAACTGATTGAATAGGTTATCCCTTGAACAAAGGCACAAGAGAAACAATTCATGAGGCCATTAAGATTTTCGAACCACACCAAGGTAGGCGAGAGGTTATTATTGAGGTGTTAGTTTTCCTTTGAAAGCTGCAATATTTGGTAATTTAGAAGTAGCAAATCATAAGGCATGCCATCCCAACAGGGTGGATTAGGGATGTCCAAGTTCAATCTTTAAGGTGCACGAACTGGCCGGATTTTAACCCTTTGAGTGCCAGATGGGTACACAACACACTGCCAAGCAATGTGTCAATCACCCCTCTGACAATCAAAGGGTTAAGAAAATCCCTGACTAAACCGAATTAAGCAGTGGCTCTTTCATTTTGACTGATCAACCTCTGCTTCAGCAGGACAATCCTTAAATCATGGCCTGTTGGTTGCCACATATGACACCCCCAGTGCTAAATTTTCAGGCAACACAAACCTGTTGGTCATATTCAATAAGATGAAAATATACTATTCGTCAGCAAACCAATTGCATCATGAGGAATATATTCAAATGTCCAAAATACCCATTGATGTAAATGGGTTAGTTTAACCCATCAATTGTTACAGAGGTCTTTAAAGTATTGCTTCACAATGCATTGAAGTAGTCTCTAGCATCCAAAGGGTTAAGGACCAAGCACATCAGCTCTATCTGTTATATCTCTTTTTGGTAAGGAAAATAGAAAGATATTTGCTATGTGGCAGGGGGAGAGACCAAACACTAATGTGACCATAAACCATTTTAACCCTTTGAAAGCCAGAAAGGATACCTCTCTGGCACTCGAAGTGTTACTTTGCATTCTGCAGGTCTGCACATGAATTGGTGGAACCCAGCATTGTGTGTGCTTTTTTATGTCTCCCTCATTTAAAGAGATATGTGGTCACCTTACCAAGCTCATCTCTACACAAAGTAGGAAATTATGTGGGAGATTCATTAAGCGGTGATAAAGTGGAGATGACTTCTCCAGTGATATCACTTCTCCAGTTCCTATGTTATTCTATGGAGCCTATGAACTAACATTTCTTCAACTTTGGAGATTAGTGCATAGACTCCACAGAATAACAAAGGAACTGGAGAATATATAAACTGGAGAAGTCATCTCCACTCTACCACCTCTTTATCACCACTTAGTGAATCTCCCCCTATATTTTTTAATGTATTAAAATCATAATATAATACTGAATACTCATGCTGCTCAGAAGCAATGTCCTGCCTCAGAAATAAACACAAAATAAATCAGCTGGCTCCAGGCTGGGGTTCCAGGATCAGAGATCAGTCAAACTTGTCCTATTTTTGAGTTGCACTGTGAGAAAATTCACTGTGAAGGCCACTATTAACCATTTAAGGCTGTATCTGTATCTTATCAGTGCCCTGCATGTAATGATGGGTAAGCAGGGATACAGAGTTACAACTGAAGTCCATGATAAACCAAACCAGAAGATTCATTAAAAATATACGGTTCTCTCTGATTAACATTGAGTAGACATGGATATTTAAAAATTAAGTAAATATACAGACATTGAAAAAAAGAGAACATATGAAAGAAAGATCATAATACTCTAACATCCAAAATGTTTCACTGCACAAGATTATAACTGCTATAGGTTTAGTAGCTGTTTTCTATAATTCTGTTGAGTCTTCTGAATGCTCACCTTTTTCTAACCTAAGTGCACATTCATAGAAACATAGGAGGGATTCAATAAGCAGTGATAAAGAGGTGATAAAGTAGAGATGACTTCTACAGTTTATCACTTCTCCAGGTCATATTTTATTCTATACAGCCTATTCACTAAGATCTGCAATGCTGAAGAGTGCATATGCTCCATAGAATAACATAGGAATTGATATCACTGGAGAAGTCATCTTCACTTTTTCTCCTCTTTATCTCCTCTTTAGCAATGGCAGATAAGAATCGTTCAGTCCATCTAGTCTGCCCATTTTTTCTACTGTAGAAACCTCAAAGCTTATTTGGTCCTTGGTCTTGTCTTATGTTCAGGATAGCCTTATGCCTATCCCTTGCATGCTTAAATTATGTCACTGTATTAATATCTACCACTTTTGCTGGTAGGCTATTCCACTTATCTACCTCCCTTTCAGTGAAGTAAGACTTTCTCACATTACATCTAAGCCTCTGTCCCCTAGCTAAACTATGACCACTTGTCATAACATTTCTACTCTTTCGAAATGTACTTATCTCCTGTACTTTGTAGAATCCCTTCATATACCTGAATATTTTTATCATATTCCTTCTTTCTCCTCCGAGTTATATATATATGTTTAGTGGGGGTTATGCACTAAGGCATGATAAAGAGGTGATACAGTGGAGATGACTTTTCCAGTGATATAATTTCTCCAGTTCATATGTTATTCTACAGAGCATATGTACTAAGATCTTCAAAGCTGAAGAAATCTTAGTGCATTGGCTCCATAGAATAACTTTGGTGAATGATATCACTGGAGAAGTCATTGCCACTTTAACACCTCTTTATCATGCTTTTATGCATCTCCCCCTAGATCTTTTAGTCTACCCTGATATTTCTTATCCTGTAAGTAGTCATTCTCTGAATTCTCTCCAGAATATCTATATCCTTCTGTAGATGGTGTCTCCGGTGCTGTACCCAATACTCTATGTGAGGTCTAACCAGAAATCTGTAGAGTGGTAAACAGGATTAGGAAGAACTGCACCCCTATCAGTTGTAGTTCTGTTCATATGCAACAGCTTGGAAGGGTTGACAACCAAAAAAACAAAGGTTTTATAGTAACTGAAGAAAGAAGCAACTGGGAACAGAATATCTAGTGTAAGTGGTGACTGATGTTATCAATGCTGAGTTCTGAAAGGCATATCTGTACTCTCTGCACATGAGGGGCTCGATACTATTAACCACTCTAAAACCTGTGTTACAATAAAAACAAGCAATGTGTATTTTGCAAACATGTGTTTTACCGGATTTCTGTTACAGAACCATGGTAAAACAAAACCGGCTTAGGCCGCACATGTCTCCATGTTAAAAAAAATGGAGCTGTCTGCTTTTATACAACTACGCCTTAAACTACTGCCTAAAAAACATGCTAAACATCAAAGTTCAAGGAAATAGGCATACATTTGATGAGAGAAAGGTCAAGTTAGGAGTTGACCTAGATGGCCTAGATTCACTAAAGGTCTATGCTGTGGCAGTATGATTTTGTCGATATATTCAAAAGACTTCGACATTTCATAGACAAGGAGGTCAGTGTATGTTGAATATAATTGGAGAAAGAAGAATGTCAAATGAGAGGACTATATGTCAAAATAAAAATGAAATGTCAAAATGTTTTGAATACAACAACAAATTCATATTGCCCCAGCATCAACCTTTAGTGAATCTAGGCCATCTAATGCTTAACCTGACACTTCTCCATTTGTTTTGTCCTTAGAGTACATGCGTTAATGTATTCTGAGCTGCTTTTGTTGAAACAACGATGGTTTCAAACCGTTATTGTGGCTTCTATGCCTATTGTGGCTTCTATGCCGTTATTGTGGCTTCTATGCCTATTCCCGTCAGGAAATGAAACCACAAAACACGCTGTAATACTGACTGTACTTAATAGTATGTTACTTGCATGTTGTTTTTAGTTGTTTCTTATGGGCTTTTTTGACTGGCGGTGTGTATAATTATTGCTGCTTTTGTTTTCACAACTTGGGTAATAGGAAAACAAAACCTGACTTAAAAAAACACGCCTGTTTGGGTTTTTTTAGTGGGGCTAATGGTATCAAGCCCGAGATCAGTAGATGTGATGTTTCCTCAAGTATCCTCAGACTGTATTCTATGTAAATTTCTGAAATGCCATATATCTGTCTCATGCTCAAGTAAAACATGAAGCAATTCAAGGTGAAACCATCTGAACAAAGCGGGCAATTGAAATGTTGCATTTAACCGTTTGAATGCTAGGGTGATTGCAAATGCAGTGCTTCACAATGTGTTGTAAACCTAGCATTCAATCCCATTAAATCAATGGGACATTTTATGTGTCCCGTATTGTGCAAGTGGTTGAGTATTTCATTATTTGCTATGTATGTAGAACTATAATTATTTTTTTAAGCAAAAATCCATGTCAGTTATATACAGATAGGTGACAGAAACGTTCTCGGATTCAAGATGTAATCCCTTGAAGACCATAGAGGTGAAATGTCACAGCACTATATCGGTATGTTTATTGGGATAGTAATGTTTCACAATAAAAGCAGCTCCAATTAATCTTCATAGTATTTGGGCCATGGAGAGTGTTATTTCAATACTGTTAGAGGTGTAGTTCAAGAGTAATTGAATGATAAAGTATCCCCCCTCCCGCCCCTTTTAGTGATGTAACACCGCTCACCTCGAGATGGATGGATCTCAGCAAGGGACAGTCTTCAGTGAGCATAAGGAAAGACCTTCCCTCCGTTGTCAGCGGGGGCAGGGTTTTCCTTATGCTTACCATAAGAAAAATGTCCCTTGCTGCGACCTGTCTGGTCAAGAGACCAGATTCCACATTTGATGGGAGGTGGCTTACACTTGGTAAAATGGGTGTGAGGGGCATACTTTATCATTCAATTACTCTTGATATACAACTCTGAGATTTTTGAAATAACACTCTACATGGCCCAAATACCATGAAGATTAATGGGAGCTGCTTTTTTTGGGGAAACATTACTATCCCTTTAAGGGGAACTATCTCATAGTAATTTACTAAAGCCATATCATCACGGTTCATGTTGGGAGGAGGTGAGGGCTATTCTTTGGGTCCATATTTAGTCACAAAACTCACCCTAGTAGACTCTTCCTATTAATACAAACATCAGTTTACTTGAAGGGAGAATTTAGGAAAGATTTACATGCCACCAAGGGCCTATGTGTTATGATGGACACAAATACTAAAAGAAAATGCTCAGTAATTTATTTTCTCTGGGTTATTTAAAAAAAAAAACACTGTCTGGAGGTGTTTCTTTAATCTGAGACCAATTGCCAACCCTAGGGGGAAGATACAAGCAACAATCCATATGAGATCAAAATAGATATAGATACACAACAGGAGTAAATGCAAGAACACTCAGGATCCAAGTGTACCGCCAAAGGGATAATAATCATGTTTGGTAATGGGGTGGTAGAACCATTAGAGAGATGTCTGAACCTCTGAATTTGTATTACCATTGGACTGTGGAAGCTTTGTCTTGATGACAGTAATTGAGAGGCTGCTTTTCTATCTCTGGCAGGCGCCACACACTCCCTGCAGAACCAAACCCCCCTGCTTTGGGAAACAACTGGAAGCAGAAGATGTAGAAACAAAGACAATTGTAATTGCTTCAAGCTGGCTAGTGTATAAACAGAATACACACAGAGCGCTCATTGCTGAGGCTCACTAGGTTGTAATAATGATTATCTGGGCATTATACCATGTTAACTGTCCTTTACTGCAAATTGGGTTCCACTGCTTGTTATCAGAGCTCTGTAAACCTCTCTGCTTTATGCAGAAATGTCAACCCATGCAATGCTAGAGATATCTACAATTCATTGTGAAGCAATGCATTGTGGGCATTTGAAGCACTCAAGAGGTTAAGGTACTTATTCTTAAAGGGAAACAATACCTGTAAGGTAAGCGGCTCTTAACCCTTTGAGTGGCAGAGAGGGACACAAAGCATTGCAAAGCAATGTGTTGTGAAACCCTCTGGCACTGAAAGGGTTATTTTGATTAACCAAAGACTTTTGTGTCCTCCATACAGCAATGAAGTATATCTATTTATACCCATGTGTTCCATTGTACTTGCATGCGCCTGTAGTTACTGATCTCCTTTCATGTGTGCATTTGTATTCTGCAAGCCAAAGAGAGGCAATTTACCTGCACCATACTGGACAAACATCTACATTGATTTAAATTGGGTTATTTATTAATCATTTGAGTAATAGAGAGTCCTCCAATGCATTGTTTTGACTGTTTGGGGATGATGGGAGTTATAGTCCCTAACAGCAGGGGGCCCAATAATAAAATACTTGTGGCTTTGTAATAAAGGCCTCAGGGGCCAGTAAGCATAGGAGTAAATAAAATTACCCATAACTCCATATCAAAATAACAATGGGGGGGGGGAGAATATGAACCACTGCACAATTTGGAGTTATTGTGAAATCGTGATAGGCAATTTCTGTAAAAAGATCAAAGTAAACCAGCTGGAAGTTCCTTGTTCTTTATAATATCGGAATCTCTGAATGATGGACGTATCAAAATATCACAGTGATTATGAGTAATGACTTGATTTGAGGAAAGTGTTTAGATTGTTACACTGCTGTATTGCATCTTATTTAGAGTATGTGTGGGTTTATTTAAAATGTTAATAATAAGAAACATTTTTTTTTCCTCTTAAAGGGGCACTAATGTCACATCATGCCCTTTATATAAATACATACTAGCCCTTAAAAAGTGCTATACTTAACTTTATTCTCCTTTTCAGCACTAAGATATACTGCAGTTCCCCTTGAGTTATCCCAAGGGATGCAGCCTGATAACTTGAAGGTAGGCAGGCAATGTAACACAGTGGTAGGGAACACAAACAGGGTGTTGGGTTATATAGCAAGAAGCATTATTAGCAGAAAAAGGGAGGTGATCATGCCATTTTACAGATCTCTGATTAACCTTTTGAGTGCCAGAGTGGTACGGAATTAATTGCAAAGCAAAGCATTCTGTACTACTCTGGCACTCAGAGGGGTAAAGTTCACGTACAATATTGTGTGCACTACTGGAAACCCCATCTCTAGAAAGATATATATATTGTAGAGATAGTTCATAGAAGGGCTTCTAAAATGGTGAAAGGTTTACAGGATAAAAAACACGTATAGCTTGGAGGAGAGATGAGAGACAGTGTATATGATAGATTCAAATAAACAAAGTGACTCAACAAATTACAGGCGGGAAGTACATTTTAAAGGAGTAGAAATTTTAGGACATGAGGCCATAGTCTACAACTAAAGGGTAAGATGCTTAAATTTTACTTCACTGAGTTTTACTTCACTTAAGGCTTAAGTTTTACTTCACTTAAAGGGATAGTAATACTTCATTTTATCTTTATTTTATTTTGTAGGCATTAAAAAAACATGAAGAACGATATAAGTCTTATCTCTCAAACCTTTATGGTTTATGAGATATTCACAAGCAAAGTTTCCCCCTCCCGCCCCTTTTACCTAGTGTAAGCCATCTCTTCTCAGATGTGGAATGGAGTCCATAGACCAGACAGGTAACAGCAGGGGACACTCTTCTTCCTATTAGAACAATGAAAGCCCTGCCCCCCTTGACAAGTTTTTCAGGTTTTTCCCTTATCTTAATTGAAGATTGACCCTCTCTTCAGTCTACCTGGGCACCTCCCTTCTGCTCTGTCTGAGCAGTGTTACATTAGTAAAAGGGGCGGGAGGGGAATACTTTATCATTGAATTACTCCTAAACTACAACTCTGACAGAATTGAAATAACACTCTCCATGGCCCAAATACTATGATGATTATTTAGAGCTGCTTTTATTATGAAACATTACTATCACTTTAAGAAAGTTTTACTGCAAATGACTGTTATAGCTTACCAGTGAAAGATTAAAACAGTGGAAATGTAAGTATTTGTGGGATAGGCATAAGGCTATTTTGAACATGAGACAAGACCAGGAACCACAGAAGGGGGAGATTCCCTAAGAGGTGATAACGTGGAGATGACTTCTCCAGTGATATCACTTATCCAATTCCTATGTTATTCTACGGAGCCTATGCACTAAAATGTTTCCAGCTTTAGAGATCTTTGAGCATAGGCTCTATAGAATAACATAGGAACTGGAGAAGTGATAAACTGGAGAAGTCAACATCACTTTAGCACCTCTTTGTCAAGGCTTAATGAATCTTCCGCAAGATGGGCAGACTAGATGGGCTGAAAAGTTTTTATCTGCCATCAGATTTTATGTTTCTACAATGAGTGATTTGTGTACTGTATACCGGTGCACAAACTCTGCTGTCATTAAGACTTTAAAGGGATAGTAATGTTTCATAGTAAAAGCAGCTCTAATTAATCATCATAGAATTTGGACTTTGGAGAGTGTTATTTCAATTCTGTCAGAGTTGTAGTTCAAGAGTAATTCAATGACAAAGTATCCCCCTCCCGTCCCTTTTACTGATGTAACACTGCTCAGCCAGATCAGAAGGGAGGTGCCCAGGTAGTTTGCAGAGAGGGACAATCTTCAATTAAGATAAGGGGAAAACCTGAAAAACTTGTCAAGGGGGGCAGGGCTTTCATTGTTCTCATAGGAAGAAGATTGTCCCCTGCTGTTATCTGTCTGGACTTACAATCAGATTCCACATCTGAGAAGAGATGGCTTACACTAGGTAAAAGGGGTGGGAGGGGAAACTTTGCTTGTGAATATCTCTTAAACCATAAAGGTTTGAGAGATAAGACTTATATCGTTCTTCATGTTTTTTAATGCCTACAAAATAAAATATAGATAAAACAAAGTATTACTATACCTTTACTACCAGCAAGCTCCATATGTCTATATTCACTAGCATGCACAGGAATATGTAATAAAGTTGCTACCTTTCCTTCATACTTTATTTAATACGTGACAAAGCATAAAGGAAAAGATGTCCAAAATGCCCATAGACTGCCCTGTTGTCTTCCCATTGTCAAAAGTGGAGTTATGGGGGAGACATTTTCTAATCAGTAGGTTTGTAAATTCAGACAAGGCCAGTTTAAGGCTAGTAAATCAACTCCACTGATGTTTTAAGTGAATAGTCTTATTCCCACATTTGTTTTCCCACTTTTTTTACAGCCTAAATAATGATGACTTCATTTAATGTACTCTAATGATTTATTTTTTGTTTTGTTTTTCTTTTTTATATATTCAGGTATATGCAGGGAAAGAGAAAGTTATACAGTAGCAATCTTCTGTGCACCTGCTCTTTTCACTTTGCTCAAATACATTAGTCATTTTCCTGTAGGATGATAGAGCTGTGGGCGCTAAGTATCTTCTCCTGAAACTGGAAAGTAGTCATCACTCATCCAAATTATGCGGTGATGAGTCATGCATGGCGGTTCCTCCAGCAATGACACTGTCCTTGTATCTGCAACACTACGTACTGGACTTTTTTTGTATTTATTTATTTTTATCAGGATGTATCCCAGGAGAAGTATCATTACATTTCTAGCTATGGTTAGTAAGTATTTACCATTTATTTATTTATAATCATGACATTAGTCAAAACAATCAAATATCATTAATAATCATAAATAATGTTGCTGGCAGATTATGATGACTTTTGTGTTCAGGGAGGCTACCAGTAATAATACTGTCATATAGGATAATTGCTTCCATTATCTGTTGTTCTGGTGGTGTGTTTTGAAGAGGCTAAGCTTCCCTTGGCCTTCATTATTATTCTCCATTCACTTTCTTACTAGGAATATGTAATACCTCTGCTTCTTAACAGGGGAAGTGTGTTTCAAAGGAGTAGAAATGTTGAAACAAGAGATCATAGTCTAAAACATAGATAATGTAAGAAACTAATGTGGTAGATGAGTGGAATAGCCTACCAACAGAAGTGGTAGAGGTTAATACAGCATGTATGGGATAGGCATAAGGCTATCCTGAAAAAAAGACAAGATGAAGGACCAATTAATGTGTGATGTTTTTACAGTAGGAAAATTGTCCAGACTAAACGGGCCAAATGGTTCTGATCTGCCATCAAATTCTATGTTTTTTATGTTTCTATTTTCTGATTTCCCAGTGTTAAAGAGGCTTTGATGACACCATATTGTTTTCACAAATATACAGCAGAAATACAGGCACCTGTACAGTATAGTTATAACATGTTCATTTATTTTATTTATGTGTGATTGTATGCTTGATTTGGTATTGTATCTCTGCATACATAGAACCAGAACCATAGCAAATATATCGCAAGACAACTGCACCGTAGGAACCAAAAAACTCCAGTTGATGTAAATTGGACTTTTAACCCCTTGAATGCTAGAGAGATCTCCAGTTCATTACTTTGCAATGCATTGGAGACCTCAATAGCATTCCATAGATTAAAAGCCTGATTTAACCCTTTGAGTGCCAGTGAGGTATCTAGTGCACTGCAACACAATGCATTGGATCCCTCTCTGGCACTGAAAGGGTTAAGCCAACAGAAGTCTGTTTTTGTTCCCTATGTTGCAATTGGTTTGCTCCTGAATGAACCCAGTTAATGTGCCCGCATATAGGGCAATAGTGATTATAAGGCGACCCCCCAACTTTTCAAATGCTGGGTTTGAAAAAAAGAAAAATAATCATGAATATAAGGCTACCAATACTTTTCAATAATGAGCTTGTCAGTCTTCTTGGAGGTCCTTCCAGGACCTTTCTACCAGTGCGTAAAGAGTCTGTGAATTGAACGAAAGGTCCTGGAAGGGCCTTTCTGTGTTACGCATCATAAGCATAGAGGCGGGCACACTCTGCCAGATGCATTATTGAAGATTAAGGGTAGAGGGAGGGAGATGTTCTGGACTCTCCACTGGATAGGATTTTCCTCCCATCTGGAGGGCATCCTGCATAAAGGGTGACCCCAAATAAAAAACCTTGCCTTATATTCGAGCAAATACAGTAAAACACACGTAAACTCTACAAAAGAAACAGAAAATTGACTAGAGTTTAGCATAAATGAAAAGTGGAACTATCACCATAAAACAACTGAGGCAATTTTAAACCATCTTGCAAAACATCCTATATGTTGTTTTAGATGTGTTTTATTTATTAAAATGATATCCAAGCTATTAGCATGTTTCTTTGTTTCTGCTATGCAGTCCCCAAGTGACTTCTCTAACTCACCTGAACGTCCTCTTCTCTGGTCCTATCCCTCCCAATCTCCAACCCAAGTGCAACTTTAACCCTTTAATTTAAGTGTATGCAATGCATAGCACTGCACTTCATATCTTTCACACTCAAAGGGTTAAATGCATTTATCAATAGATCAAGGAGTGGGTTTCCCAAAAGCCACCTCTCCCTATGTCCACATGTAGCTCTGCTGCTGATTGACCCCAAGTGCTCAAAATACTAATTTATGTTAAACCCTTTGATTTTTGGAGTGTGCAGCACAAGTTTCATCCTCTCTAGCACTCAAAGTATTAAAGAAAATCTGATGATGGAAAATGTCCTTGTGTGCAGCAGTGACTATCACACTTGCAGTATTACTAATTACCTTGTTACAGAAAGAGATTGCCACAGATTTCAAACAAAAACTTGCAACGCTGTATTTTATACAGGGAAACTAAAATGCTTATCTACAGTGTATTAAAAACTCCTGCCACGTGAAGGTATAGTTTACAAAAAAAGACTAATGAACTTCTGCTGGCTCAGAGGAGAGAACAGTCAATACAATCATTGATATAACCTACCAGCTGCCAAACTGGCTACAGCAACCATTAACAGTAAAAGAGCAATCAACTTTCCGTATGGAAGTAGCGAAAGGCTTAGCCCTTTAAATTCCACAGGGTTTTGACACTCACTCTTGCACTCAAAGGGTTAAAAAAAGGAGAAGAAAACTAGTAAAATAATAGTATATGTGGCATCTTTGTAGTACTATAATAATCATCCTATTTATGTTTTATAATTACAGGTCGGATACATCAAGGGTTAAATCCTTTGTGTTCCAGGTGTGTGAAAACCCCATTGGCATTCAAAGCATTTGAGTTAAATATGTTTAACCCTTTGAGTGTCAGATAAGTGTGCAAAGAAATTTGAACACCTTTTTGGGGGAGGGGGGGATTCACTAACCCAATTGAGTGCCAGAGGGGAGCAATCAAAGGGCTAAAGCATGATAAAGAGGTGATAAAGTGGAGATGACTTCTCCAGTTATATCACCTCTCCAGTTCCTTTGTTATTCTATGGAGCCAATGCACTAAGATTTCTTCAGCTTTGGAGATCTCAGTGAATAGGCTCCATAGAATAACATAGGAACTGGAGAAGTGATACAACTGGAGAAGTCATCTCCACTTTATCATCTCTTTATTACAGCTTACTGAATCTCCCCCAGATTGTTTCTCTAACAATGGGGGTAGGTATCTTTTGTGCTAAACAGAATCATGGTAGCTTCCTTGCTCACATAGAAAATGGGTATTCTTTTTTAGTTATGCATATACAGTGGTTATAGGTCGATGTGTGACAGCCATCAAATTGTGGTGCAGGGATTGGGCAATGTCAGACTGACCTATCGGGAAACCAAGAACTTCTAGTGCCAGGTGTCTGTGGACTAGACCAGCTTACTGGACCAGAGATGAGCAACCAGAGGCCCCCAGTTATTTAGAACAACAGTTCCTATCATCCCCATCCAACTGTTTGCTGTGGATGATGGGAATTGTGGTCCTCTGTAGGGCTTCAAGTTGCCCAACCATGGGCTAGCGTAAGAGGTTGTTTGCACACAGGTATATACAGTACTAGCTCAATCAAACAGAGAATCCAGCTTATTTCAATTTAAATGCAGGTTTTCTATTAACTGAGCTTATGATACTTTTTAAGCAAAACCTAGGAACTTTAGGCAGTGATGGGTTTGTGCTAATGTAATTATTCCCTTCATGTTGGAAGTGGGGCTTAAGAAGGATGTGAAGGGTTGGGTTAGTGAGTAGGTGTAGTTTGTCACAAAAGTGGGTGGAACAAGGTGGAGAGCAGGAGTGGCTACTCAGGATTGCATTCTAAAGAGAACTGAAGCAATTCGTAGGAGACCAAACTGCACAATAGGGGACAAATAAAGTTCCCATTGTTTTAAATTATTAGTCTGTTAAATCTTTGAGCATAAAAGAGGTCTCTAACACAGTGCAAAACAATGAGGATCTTTGTTTCGCCCCAGAATTGCTCCAGGTCATAGTTCATCAACCTCTCTGAGCATGAGAATATGTTACATATCCCGTCTGGCACTTAAAGGGTTATAACAACCAGTAACTCTACTTGTACATGACTAGTTCTCTAAAAAGGAGCAGAATACTAAATACAGAAGCATGCTAGTATGTAAGTGTAAGAAAGCTTGCAACTTCTGCAGAAACAATTTGGAAACAGAGGTCAGTTTAACCCTTTGAGTGTCAATGGGGTACTCAATGCATTGCATACCCATCTGGCAATCAAAGTTTTAAGGGGTGGGCAACATGAGGCCCTCCAGCTGCTGGCATTGGTTTCTGGGGAATGATGAAAGTTATAGTCTGGCTGCAGCACAGTCTCAAGAATCATAGAGTAAACAGACAGCTCTGCTTCTGAAGAGGTTCTACAGCATCTGTGGTTCTTGCATCTCACAATTCATTCTGACCATTGCATGTACAGCAAAGGGCAATGAGAATGATGTACTACGTAGAAATGGAGCAATTTTTTATTCAGCCAACTGCACCACAGAGAACAAACAAAAAGGTCAGAAATTCCCATCAAATTAATTGGTGTTGTAACCCGCTGAAGGATAAAGTTGTCACCATGTTACACTAACTATAATGTTCCCTTAACCCCTTAAGGACCAGATTATGTGCAGTTCATTGCTACACAATATGCAGCACACTTTTTTCTGGTATACTGCTGTAAACATATCTCACATTCTCATTTGTGGTCCTACCCAGAATCCTTTGCATCTTCTTTGTTACATTCATTTGTCTTGAACAGCGTGCATGTATCATATGAACACTGCAGATGGTACAGTGGATTATATAATTCCCATCATTTTCTCAGCACCAATTTTGAATGATTACAGATTTTTTTCTTTCCCTTATTCCTCTGACGTCATTGTCCGAACATCTCCCCAGTGACACAGGGTTACTAGGCATCTTTGGCAAGTAAAGGATCTCAGCTGGAGCATCATTTCTCACAATGTCTCCTCCTACGGGAACCACAGAGACAGCAGAGGCTGTGCCACTTAATGTGCATTTATTATCTATATATAGTTGTATGGCAGGAGCTGGTCTTAGAAACAGATCTCCTTGTTTTAGCAGGGAGTCCAGGGGAGTTTGCAGTAATTGCTGTGATCTAAAACTCTTTACGCAATCACCAATGAAAGGGAAAGGTAGCAGCCTGCTGAGAAAACTGGAGCTTAGTCTACTAGTTGAATCATTGCCCTTAGAGTAAAGACTTATTTCACCCTTTGCGTGCTAGAAGGTTATTCAATGCATTGCAAAGTAATGTGTTGAATACTCCACTGGTGCTCAAGTTTAAGGTGCAGTTGCATTTTACAGTAGGGTGACCACGTGTCCCTGATTGCCCAGGACAGTCCCTGATTTGAAATGTGTGTCCCATGTCCCTGGCAGCCCCCTTCAGGGACAATACAAAGTCCCTGAATTTAGATTCTAGAGCACAGAGTTCTAATCATTAGGAGAACTGCCCATTGACTACTGTGACAGGAACCAGACAGACCACTAAACACCAGAGAGAGAACTTAGCCTTGATTCTGACATCAAACGGGAGCTGCAGTGCAATTTTGTTGTAGTGTAATGGCAGTCTAAGGCTTTGGGCATATGTACATTTTCTTGTAGCCAACCACAGGCATCACTTTCTGTCACAGCAGTTAATGGTCAGTTCTCCCTCTAGTGTTTAGAACTCTGTGGTGCACCAGAGAAAGAGAGGATTGCTCACTGTTGTCCATTTATATATAATGACCCTTCCCACATACCTGTACTAGAACCAAGGACATGTACTCTGCTGCTTTCATCTCTGCGGTATCCCTGAATGGCAGAATGGAAATGTGGTCACCCTATTTTACAGATCATACTGATACACTGTGAGGCCTATGCACGAAGGAGAAATAGAATAATTCTGGGGCAAACCAAGTACATCTTAGAGAATACAAAAAAATCCCATTGATTTAAATTGGTCCTTTTACCCACAAAATGCCAGAGAGGCCTCCAATACATTGAGAAACAATATGTTGAGGCTGCTCCACCATTCAAGTGGTTAAAGGACTCCCTTGAATCAATCATATATGTTTTATATCTTCCCTATGATGCAATTGGTGTGTTCCTAAGTTGCTCCAATTCTCCATTGAAGGGAACAGGGGAGATTAAGGGGGGCATTAATCAGTCATACCACCCACGAAGGTTCAGACCAGTTACTCACACTGGAACCTGTTTGATAGCGAGATACTTTTGTTTTAAATGTCTCTAAATCTTATGATCACTTTTCCTGGTATCTGGTTTGTTAAAACAGGACAAAATGCTTGTTTTGCAAGACATTTCATATCTTATTATACTGCATGTTTAATACAAACTTGCAATAACCTTTAGCTCATCCCTAGAGGCAGTCCTGTTTCTGCTGTCATAGTTCTCCATCAAGGTACTGTGGCACTTTTGTATACCATACCACTGCTTTTTAACATATTTATAAATGACCTGGAAATAGATATAGAAAGCAAAATATCAATATTTGCAGATCACACTAAATTATGCAAGGTCATTAATTCAGAACAGCATATTTTCTCTCTACGGAGGGAATTATATACAATGTCAGATTGAGCAAACAAATGGAATATGATGTTTAATGTGGGGAAGTGTAAAGTCATGCATTTGGGAGGAAACAATCCCAAGGCTAATATGAACTTAATGGAATCATTTTAGGGGACTCATTGCTAGAGAAAGACCTGGGTATTCTTGTCAACTACAAACTTAGAAACAGTGACCAGTGTCAAACAGCAGTAGCAAAGGCAAACAAAATCCTGTTTTGCATAAAAAAAGGTATTGAAGCAAGAGTGGATAACATTATTTTGCCATTATACAAATCATTGGTAAGACTTGATCTTGAGTATGCAGTGCAATTTGAGCACCGGTTCTGAAAAAGGATATACTAGAACTAGAGAGGGTACAGAGAAGAGCAACAAAATTAATTAAGGGAATGGAGGACATGACATATGAGGAACGACTAGACAAACTTGGTTTATTTACTCCAGAGAAAAGACGACCAAGAGGAGACCTTATCACATTGTACAAGTATATGAGAGGTCAATACAAGGATCTCTGCTGTGAGCTATTTATTCCAAGGCCTGATCAGGTGACCAGGGGACACCTCTTGAGATTAGAGGAAAGGAGGTTTAGACTTCAGCAGAGGAAGGGTTTTTTTACAGTAAGGTCTGTTAAATTGTGAAATTCATTGCCCAAGGAGGTGGTTATGGCAGACACCATGGATACATTTAAGAGAAGATTAGACACATTTATTTCAAAAGGGAACATACAGAGTTATACTGTTTATCAGTAGGCAGATCAGAAAGGTCTGATAAAGACTAACTTATTTGGTAGCATGAAAGCTATAAAATTCTCAGTTACTGGGGTATGAGGAGAAGGTTGATCTTGATGGAATTGTGTCTTTATTCAACCTAATTTACTATGTTACTATGTTACTAGCTTAGGTTACCCCTATTTTCTATGAAATTGCCATTATATGTGGCAAATATAGCAAAGGAGAAAAAAATAAGTATTTAGGAAATTTAAGCAGATGCAGAAGGAAGAAGATAGGTATCAGTACAAGACTAGGCTGAAGGAGGCCAAATTAATTATTAGATGTGCCAAAAAACACACAGAGGAAAAAATTGCCCAGTGAATAAAAAAGGAAACTAAAACATTTTTAGATATATAAGTGAAAGGAGGAAAATGAAACAAAGAATAGTTAAACTGAAAACAAAAAATGGAAACTATGTAAATGAAAATAAAGGGCTATCTGACGGTCTCAATGATTATTTCTGTTCAGTTTTTACAGAGGGATATGAAGGGAAGGGACCTCTTTTAGAAAAAAGAATAGCAAGACATGGGAAGCATACATGTTTACAGAGGAAGAAGAAGTGCCGCTTCACAAAAAAGAGTCTAGTAACTACAGACCAGTAAGTCTTACACCAGTAGTGGGAAAATTAGTGGAAACTATGTTAAAGGAAAGAATTGTTAAATATCTAAATTTAAATTACTTGCAAGTTACCAAACAGCATGGGTTTACAGCAGGGAGATGTTGTCAAACTAACCTTCTAGATTTTTTTTGACTGGGTAACTAAAATAATAGACCAAGGGGGAGCAGTAGATAAAGATTTCAGTAAAGCATTTGACACTGTCCTTCATAGAAGAGTCATTTATAAATTGCAGTGTTTGGGTCTGGATGTAAAAATAGTTAAATGGATAAGGCAATGGCTGAGTGACAGGAGACATAGGGTGGTAGTCAATGGAGAATATTTGGACAAAGGGAGTGTTACTAGTGGGGTACCTCAGGGATCTGTACCGTGCCCATTCTTTTTAATATTTTTATTAGTGATATTGCAAAATGTCTTCAAGGTAAGGTATGCCTTTTTGCAGATGATACAGTGATCTGCAACTGGGTAGACATTCCAGGGGGAATAAGCCAAATGACAAATAATTTAGGTAAATTAGAAGAATGGACAAGAGTGTGGCAGCTGCAGTTTACTGTTGATAAATGTAAAATAATGCACTTGGGATGTAAAAATCCAAAGGAAAAATACACTATTAACCCCTTAACGACCCTTGACGGTCATAGTATGTCAAGGGTCGATTTGACTTAACGACCAATGACGTACTATGACCGTCATCGAGTTCCGGGCTCCCCCCACGGCTGCACGCCATTCGAGGAGTCCGGAACGCCACGGAGCAATAAAAAAAATTGCTCCGTGGTCGTTAAGTCACTTCCGCTTCCGGATTCCACGGTCATTAAGGGGTTAAGGGTATTATGCTGTAAGAGACAACAGAGGAAAGGGATTTGGGAGTAATTATTTGTAATGACTTAAAGGTGGGCAGGCAATTTAACAAACTGGTGGGGAATGCAAGGGTCCTAGGTTGTATAGCTAGGGGCATTAGTAGCAGAAAAAGGGAAGTGGTCATGCCACTCTACAGATCTCTAGCTAGAACTCACCTAGAGTATTGTGTACAGTACTGTAGACTGTCATCTTCAGAAGGATAGTGATACTCTAGAGAAAATTCAGAGAAGAGCTACTAAAATGGTGACTGGTTTACAGGAAAATAAATATCAGGGTAGACTAAAGGATCTGAACATGTATAGTTTGGAGGAGAGTAGAGAGAGAGGGATATGATAGAAATATTCAAATACATGATGGGATTCAACAAAGTGCAGGAGGGACATTTCAAAGGAGTAAAAATGTTAGGACAAGAGGCCATATTCTAAAAACTAGAGGGACACAGGTTTAGATGTAATGTAAGAATGTTTTACTTCACTGAGATGGTAGTAGGTAAGTGGAATAGCCTACCAGCAGTTGTGGTAGAAGTTAATACAGTGACAGACTTTAAGCATGCACGGGATAGGCATAAGGCTGTCCTGAACATAAGACAAGACCAAGGACCAAATAGGTTTTAATGTTTTTACAGTAGGAAAATGGGCAGACTAGATGGGCCGAATGGTTCTTATCTGCCATTAGTGATGATCGAGCACCCCGATGCTCGGGTGTTCGGGTGCTCTGGCCGAGCGCCCCCGGAGGCTCGAGTGCTCGGCCGAGCACCCGAGCCCCATTGAAGTCAATGGGAGGACTCGAGCATTACACCAGGCACCCCCTGCTCTGATGAGGGGAGTGTGCCTGGTTCATAGGAAAAGGTCAGAAAATGATGGAAACACCACAGAAATGGTTCAGGGACAGCATAGGGAGGATGTCTGGATGCATCTTGGACTCCAACGTCGCTGCTGGGAACGATGTTTCGCCCATAGTACGCCATTTTTACAGACTGACCGTAAAACACACAAAAAGGAAGATAAAAACGATTTTAGGCGAAAAATTGTTACCAAACAGTATTTGCTGTATATTTACTTGTATATCATCTGCAAATTCTGCAAAAAATGTCATCGATTTTTCGGAACTGGGGCCATGATTAAGAGGGAAACGTGCGCAGCGTAAAGCAGGTGTTCAACGTGGTTATGGCCCGGGTAAGGTACAGCATTCAGGAACGGAGGCCGCAGCTACCACAGGTTTTACAACATGTCCGTTTGCCCTTGTTAAGTCCAAAATTTATAGTCGGAACAGTGGGGTCTGATCCATTGAGTAAAAGTGACGAAGTGACTTAGTGGATGAAGCCAAGAACTACCTTCTGCTCTGTCGAACACCCCAGCCCTATTTAATTCAATGGGAGGACCTGAGGCACTCCGATACAACCTGTATATCACAAAATGGAGGGCCTCATTCACATTGTGGTACAATAGTTCAGGTAGTGGTCCAACACTCATAAAGCCTATGCACTAAGTGAAAGGGCTGCCAAAAATTAGACTGAAATGTCACTCCAATACACCCTTTATTACACATAAAGGAGGGCATCATACACACCCTTGAAAAATTAGGATTAATGGCCTGCTGGTGACCCTCTAAAACATTAGGGGCGAGGGCATGCCGCTAAGCTGACCATCTAAAACATTAGGAATGAGGGTCTGCTGCTGAGCCGACCATCTAAAACATTATGGGTGAGGGTCTGCTGCGGAGCTGACCATCCTAAACATTATATGCGAAGGCCCGCTAGTGAGCTGACGCTATAAAACATTATATGAGAGGGCCCGCTAGAGAGCTGACCCAATAAAACATTATATGAGAAGGCCCGCTGGTGAGCTGACCTATACAAAAATTGTCAAACAGGGCCCGCTGGTGAGCTTGCCCTATATAAAAATTATATCACAGGGCCCGCTGGTGAGCTGGCCCTATATAAAAATTATATCACAGGGCATATGGAAGAGGAGGAGGAGGATGAGAAGATTAAGAGTCAACCATATACCCATTTTTTGGGTGGAAGGGGTGAATGGGAATACAGAGTATTCCCATCATTGTAAATAACATATCTAAAGTGACTTTATGTTCACCCGGGGCTTTCCTCCAGTGGAGTGGAGAAGTCAGGGGAAATCCAGGCCTTGTTCATTTTTATAAGTGTCAACCTATCAGCATTTTCGGTGGAAAGGTGGATACGCTTATCTGTTATGATGCCATCAGCAGCACTAAATACCCGCTCAGACAGAACGCTGGCGGCAGGGCAGGCCAGCACCTCCAAGGCGTAGAGTGCCAGTTCATACCACGTGTCCAGCTTGGACACCCAGTAGTTGTAAGGCACAGAGGGATCAGTGAGGACGCTGACACGGTCTGCTACGTACTCCTTCACCATCTTCCAAAACTTTTCCCTCCTTGTGACACTAGGCCGCGCATCAGGGTGAGGGTGCTGGCGGGGTGTCATGAAGGTGTCCCACGCCTTGGAGAGTGTTGCCCTGCCTTTGTCGGAACTGCTGTGTGCTCCCCTTTTCTCCCCTTCTCGGTTGGCCAAGGTAGCACGTACTCTGCCGCCAGCGTTGTCAGATGGAAAATTTTGGAGCAATTTTTCGACAAGAACCTTCTGGTATTGCACCATTTTGCTTGTCCTCTCCACCGGAGGAATGAGAGATGAGAAATTCTCTTTGTAGCGGGGGTCCAGAAGGGTGAACACCCAGTAATCCGTGTTGTCTAAAATGCGTATAACGCGTGGGTCACGGGAAAGGCAGCCTAACATAAAGTCAGCCATGTGTGCCAGAGTACCAACAGGCAAGATTTCGCTGTCCTCACCAGGAGGATGACTCTCAATCTCCTCATCCTCTTCCTCCTCTTCTGCCCACCCACGCTGAAGAGATGGAAATAAAGTTCAATGGCTACCCTCTGTAGCGGAGGCAACCGTGTCTTCCTCCTCCTCCTCCTCCTCCGCCTCCTCCAATTGTTGCTGAGAAGACGAAGTGAGGGTGCTCTGGCTATCACCTTGTGTAAGCTCTTCCTCCCCCATTTCCACCTCTTCCACATGCAAAGCGTCGGTTTTAATTGTGAGCAGCGAGCGTTTCAGTAGACACAGAAGTGGGATGGTTACACTGATAATAGCGTTATCGCCGCTCACCATCTGTGTCGATTCCTCAAAATTGAGTAAAACCTCACAGAGGTCTGACATCCATTCCCACTCCTCACTTCTGATTAGAGGAAGTTGAACGGAGAGGCGACGACCGTGTAACAGCTGGTACTCCACTACTGCCCTCTGCTGTTCACAAAGCCGTGCCAACATGTGGAAGTTGGAGTTCCAGCGCGTGCTCACGTCACACAGCAGCCGGTGAGGTGGCAATTGTAAGCGCTGCTGCAGCGTCAACAGGCCGGCTGAAGCTGTAGATGACTTACGGAAATGTGCACACACGCGGCGCACCTTCGTCAAGAGATCATGCAAATTGGGGTAGGTTTTTAGAAATCGCTGAACCACTAAATTAAATACATGCGCTAGGCATGGTACGTGTGTGAGCTTGCCGAGCTCCAAAGCCGCCACCAAGTTACGCCCATTATCACACACAACCATGCCTGGTTGCAGGTTGAGTGGCGAGAGCCACTGCTCGGTCTGGTGACTAATCCCCTGCAACAGCTCTGAGGCCGTGTGCTGTTTGTCCCCAAGGCAGATCAGCTTCAGCACGGCCTGTTGACGCTTCCCCACTGCAGTGCTACACTGCTTCCAGCTACCGGCTGATGGGTGAGTGGCGCTGCGCGCAGAGAATTCGGAGGTGGAAACGGAGGAGGAGGAGGAGGAGGAGCCAATAACGTAGGTGCTGGCGGAAACCCTGATGGAGGTAGGGCCCGCAATCCTCGGCGTGGGTAGCACCTGTGCCATCCCAGGGTCCGAGTCGCTCCCAGCCTCCACGACATTCACCCAGTGTGCCGTCAGGGAAATGTACCATCCCTGGCCACAAGCACTTGTCCATGTGTCAGTCGTTAAGTGGACCTTCCCAGTAACTGCGTTGGTCAGGGCACGGGTGATGTTAAGGGACACATGGTGGTGTAAGGCGGGGACGGCACACCGGGAAAAGTAGTGGCAGCTGGGGACTGCGTACCGAGGGACAGCTGCTGCCATCAGGCTGCGGAAGGACTCAGTGTCCACAAGCCTAAATGGCAGCATTTCGATGGCCAGTAATTTGGAAAGGTGTGAGGTTAGTGCTATGGCCTGTGGGTGGGTGGCTGGGTATTTTCGCTTGCGCTCAAATGCCTGGGGTAACGACATTTGGACACTGCGCTGGGACAGGGAAGTGGATGTGGTCGCTGATGGTGCTTCAGATGGTACAGGTGCAGGGCGGGAGGTATGCGGGCCTGCGCCTTCGACAGGCGATTGGCCGGCACCGAAAACAGGGGAAGAGGAGGCAGTGGTGTGGCCTGCAGACACAGTATGGCGATCCGGGCGTTCCTCCCACTTATTACGGTGCTTGGATGCCATGTGTCGGATCATGCTGGTGGTGATGAGGTTGCTAGTGTTCATGCCTCGGCTCATTCTGGTGTGGCACAGGTTGCAAACTACAATTCTTTTGTCGTCCGCACTTTCCTTAAAAAAACGCCATACTGCGGAACACCTAGCCCTTGGCAAGGGAGATTTACGCAAGGGGGTGCTCCGTGGAACATTTGCGGGACGGTTTGGTGCGGTCCGCCTTCTTTCTTTAGCCACACCACTGCCTCTTCCAGCCTGTTGCGGTGCTGCAGATGGCTCACCCTCAGGACTGCTGTAATCGCTCGGCTTTCCACCTTCCCAGGTGGGGTCAGTGACCTCATCGTCCACCAAGTCCTCCTCCACTTCCTCACTCTGATCATCCTCCTCATTTCTTGATCCCACCACATCCTCAGTCATTGACAACTGTGTATCATCCTCCTCATCAAGGTCTTGAGACAGTAATTGTGGTTGATTTGATGGCAACTGTGTCTCATCATCATCATCCACTTCCTTTGACCTTAAATGCCGTTCCCCTCTGTCATCTTCTTGTGATTGGGTACCCTCTAGAGGTTGTGAATCAGGGCACAAGATCTCATGTTCCTCTGCAAGCGTGCTTGGAGAGAGGTTCAAATCAAGGATTGGTGATGAGAAGAGCTCCTCACTATATCCCAGTGTGGGATCACTTCTTTGGCCAGACCCTCTATGGTGGGAGGAAGGATGATCAGGGTGAGGATTATGTTGACCAGACTCTTGGCTAGTGAGAGTGGACTTGGTGGAAGACAGGGTGGTGCTTAACCGACTGGAAGCAGTATCAGCTGAAATCCAACCGACCACCTGTTCCCAGTGGTCTGACCTCGAGAGTGATGTCCTGCGACGCCCTGTAAACTGAGACATGAAGCTAGGTATGGTGGATGTCTTTCTTTCTTGTGCTCTGGCACCAGGCACAGTTTCTACGCGTCCTGACCCGCGCCCTGAACTATCAGGATCACGTCCACTTTCCCGTCCCTTTTTACCCGCCTTCTTCATATTAAACGGAATATATGCCGGTAATCTGCGGCTAGGCACATGAAACAGAATGTGACGCTAATCTGCGGCTAGGCACACTAAACAATATGTGACGCTAATCTGCGGCTAGGCACACTAAACAATATGTGACGTTAATCTGCGGCTAGGCACACTAAACAATATGTGACGCTAATCTGCGGCTAGGCACACGAAACAGAATGTGACGCTAATCTGCGGCTAGGCACACGAAACAGAATGTGACGCTAATCTGCGGCTAGGCACAGAGAACGGAATATGTGACGTTAATTTGTGAATTTGCACACTAAACAGAATGTGACAATAATCTATGGCTAGGCACACGTTTAAAATGGCCCTTTTTGTCGCTGCGTTGTAAAATCATTGGCCCTGTGCACCTAACAGAATATGTCAGCTTGTCACTGCACTGTGAAATATTTGTCCCTGTGCACCTAGTACAATGTCACCTTAGAACATGTCCCCCCCCACAAAAAAATGAAATTCTGCCACCCCCAAAAAAAATTAAATGCTGCCCCCACACACAACAGTCCTAAAAAGGACTTTTGGGTCTTGAAAGAGTTTCAACAATTTTATTCTCCCTACACTGACTTCCTGTGCATCTAGTATTATATGTCACCTTACAAATATCCCCCCCACAAAAAAAAGGAAATTGTGCCCCCCCAAACAAAATATAAATGCTGCCCCCACACACAACAGTCCTAAAAAGGACTTTTGGGTCTTGAAAGAGTTTCAACAATTTTATTCTCCCTACACTGACTTTCCCTGCCTAAGCGCATCTCTCCCTGGCTAAGAATGAGCCGAACTCGCGCGTCGGGTGCTATACAGCACCCGATCACGGGTTCTGGCCAGCCAATCAGTGTAATGCCAGCAGCCAACATGGCTGCTGGCATTACACTGATGTCAGAGCCTCCCCGCACGTTTATTGGCTGCGCAGCAGCTGCGAAACGTGCGGGGAGGAGACCCGAACATGGCGGGCGAGCACATGCGGTACTCGTACGAGTACCGCCATGTGCCGAGCAGAGCGATGCTCGAGCCGAACCGAGCTTCGGCCGAGCATGCTCGCTCATCACTATCTGCCATCAAATGTTTCTCGGTTGATAAAATGTGACTCTTAAATTTTAAATCTATAAGGCGTTTATTATACACTTTATGCTAATTTTTGATATAGTGATTATGACTCGTAAGGATAACTATATATTTTCATTTGTACTGTTCATGATTCTCTTGACAACTGACTTTTAACCCTTTGAGTGCAGGAAAATAATAATAATAAAGTCTCTACCTTTGCACCCAGTTTACAGAACTCCATTCCTTCCAATGTTTCATTCCTTAACCCCAACAAAAGAGATGAAATGTACATTACAGTACTGATCTGATACAGGATGCCAGCTTGGTGCATGCCAAATTAGATCAATCTTTAACATGCTGATCACAGTTATGTTATTCACAGCCTGAACTTTCCCATTAACAGTTAATGGCACCCCTACTGATCAAACATCTGCAGACAGTCTTCTTCACAGGGGGCGATTACCCCATTTTTATGTGTTCAGCTCAGTTAGATGCACTGGATTTTAACCCCCTCCATGCTAGAGATATCACCAATGTATTATGAAGGAATACGATGGAGATGTCTCTAGCATCCAAGGTGTTAATAGGTAACTTCCATGTCCTCTATTCCAGTGGTTCCCATTGCAATCCACAAGCCATGTCTGTAGGATTTCCCTGGTTGTGCACTGGTGAGAAAATTAAATGACTGAGCTTGTGATTAATTCACCTGAGCACAAATACACAGATCCTAAAGAAGTAGCCTGCTACATACCCCTGGAAACTGGATTGAAAATCATTGATCTAGACCAGGTCTGTCCAAGTTCAATCCTCAAGTACCACCAACAGGCCAGGATATAAGGGTTTCCCTGATTAATCACAGGTGAGTCAGTCACAATGAATGAGCCACTGATTAATTCACCTGTACTTAATCAGAGAAATCTTGAAATCCTGGCCTGTTGGTGGCACTGAACTTGGACAGCCCTGATCTAGACTGCTGATGCCACTGATTCTGTGGCACCCTATGGCACCCCACTTTAGGACCTGATGATAAAAAAGTGTAGGAGTCCTGGGGCAAATCAAGTTCAGCATAAGAGGCAAATAGAAAATACTCACTGGTTTAAATGGGATGATCTTTTTCTCATTCAAGGTAGTAAAAACCCATGTAAATCAAGGGGAATTTGGGGAATTAGTATTTGTCTTCTATTGTGCACTTGGTAAAATTATTTCACTTTTCTTTTGAACATAGGATCCTGAGTCACAGGTCCATGTTAGATTGGAATCCTTCCCATACCATTATCAGATGTAGAACTGTCAGATATCCAGTATCACACATTTCCTGTGAGCCACTGGGAAATCTTGCTTGTTGCCAGGGCTTATTGGCCTAAAGACTTCAGTGGAATCATACTCTTTGATATTAAAATGATCCTATTAAAATGTATTCTTTTTTTGTCCAAACCCCTATAACTAACTCCCTTGGATCCCTGAACCTTGACAGCTATGCATTTCTAATTGTAAAAAGTAGATGCTGAGGGCACTTTGAGGGCTGTTTGAAGAGGTTAACCCATTCACCACTAGATTAATTAATGAAAGTAGAAGGCTGCAGACCCATGTAGTAATTAAATAATCTGTACTATTGCTTTGCATTACTTTCTGCCATATATTTCTAGCAATAAACTAGACCTTTATCATCATCTATCTATCTATCTATCTATCTATCTATCTATCTATCTTTCTATCCATCCCTGCCTGTCTCCTATCTAATCTTGACCAGACATCCCTTTAAATGATATTAATTATATTATTTATATAATTATTATTTATGAAAAACACACACAGCAGGGTTGCATTGATTCTGTTCAGTCAGACAGAATGAAATTCCATAAGCAGCTAATGCTTTGCATACCATCTGGCATTCAAAGGGTGAAGTAGAAAGCCAATGTCAATGCAAGTGCTTAGTATGTAAAGTCATATTGGCTATGAATTTTATTTATTTTTCATATTCACTTAGACTTTTCTATGTTAGTTCACTATCCTTTTTACATTGTTACACTCTCTCTCTCTGCTTTCACGATCCCACATAGAATAGGCTGACCAGACCTCACCTTTAACCGGGGACGCATAGGAAAAATGCATATGGCAGGAGTGCTTTGATTTCAGTGAAATACTGAAATATGACTGTTTCTTACGTGTCCCCAGTTAAAGGTGAGATCTGGTCAGCCTAACATAGAAAGTTCTCTAGAACAAATTCTGAGTGCGCATTGTAAGGGACATAGAAGTGTAAAAAAAATGGGGGGTAAAACTGAAAACAAATTATAGGCAATTTGACTTATTAAGCATTTTATTTTTTGAGCATGTAAAGACAAAAAGGAGCTTGTCTGTCACTTTAAAGGGATATCTGGTAGTCATGATGTTGATATATAAACTTTTCCAAGGTTTGATGTGTGATTATGCAAGAGGACATTCAAGTTCATGTACTTTTACATTAACGATGATGGGAGTTGAAGTCAACTTCATCTGTAGGATCTCATGTTGCCCACCTCTGGTTTAGTGAGTTTCAGCTTGGTGAGTAACCCAGCACTTTAAAGTTAAATGAGTTATTAAAACTGGGCAGGGATGCATGTTCCATATGTTTTTCTATTGCAGCCCTTGCACAAACATCCCTCTTTAACTCCTTCAGTCCTGGATTTCTTGGCTTAAAGGGGAAACTATGCAGCAGGCCACACCTACCTTGGATAATTGATTGTGTGACCAGGTCAGTCCATGTCCCTCCTTTAGCAGATACTCACTCTAGTTCTTTACAGTATGGTCTCCAGTTTAGTGATCTTTTGTGTTATCTAATATTTGGTTTTATTGAGAATGCTTCACACTCAAAATCAACCTTTGTTGTGTGTTTTATATATTTGATATTTTGCTAGATCTCATTCATGATTGTTTTTGTCATGCAAGCTTTTGTTCAATCAACCAGCTTAATTATTATTTTTTTTGGGGGTGGGTCTTTCTATTAGGTTGACTGTTTCTCGGTGTTCTTCATTGATCCAGAGTCAAAATAACAAGTCTCAGCTGTGCATATGTGCATACACAAATATGTACTATCTTCATCTGCACAAAATGTGCTGAGGATGTGTAGAGCATTTTGATTATTTTAGCTTAATATCTTTGAGTCCACTGATCTGCAAGCTTTAGGTGAAATGACTGTGTCATCCCCATCTGGCTGTCAAATTTCAAAGAAATCAATTTGGTAGATTTTTTTGTGGCCCTGCCTCGTTTTTTTTCCCCAATCCTTTAACTTGGTTTTTTTTTGTTGTTGTTAGCATAACCAATTTGATCCAAGTTTGATCGGTTTTTAGAAATTGTAATGGACACATTACATGCAAAATTTCACATTTAATCATCAATGTATGCGTGTATTTATGAATGTATGTGTAATTTTACAAAAGGAATTCAGTAAATAAAATAGGTTTTTATAAGAAATACAAAAATGGAGGTTACATTAAATTTTGCAGTCATAGAAATAATAGGAAAGAGGTCCCTTCTCCAAAGAGCTTACAATCTAATTGGGTAGTAGAAGTCAAACAGACAAATATGAGGCTTTTAAGTCCTATGAATTATAGTGCTAACTTCAACAATAGACTGTTCATCATGCTAGTGTTCCAAAATATAGGATTTCAGGGTAGTTTTAATGTTTTAAGTTCCAGACATAAGGAGAGAGGTATGGAATTCCAGGGCTGGAAGGCGTGTATTGAGTGGAGGAAGCAGCCAGGAATATAAGCAGAGATGAGAGGAAAAACATAAGTGGAGGGGGTAGCTGAGTGGAGGGCTTTAAAGGCACAAATGACTTTGTAATTCATGCACTGCTTAATCATAAACCATGTGTCATGTCTCTCTTTCCTTGGAACATTTTAAATATGCCAAGCACCTTTCCCTCTTACATTTTTAGACACCCTTCCTTTAAATTTCTGTTCTTCCCTGAGACCATTGCCTATTCTACGAGCTAGTTTCCTGACTCTCAGTCCATTTGATCCTGCTACATTTTGAGTATTGGCTTGAACCTTGGTTTCCCTCCTGACTACATCTCCTGGCTCTCGATTTGGCACCTCTACCAGATTTTACCTGGACTGACCTCCTGGCATTTACGACTCCAACTCTTCTTCATCTTTCGACAAGGCAAAGCCTTGAGTTGACTAAGAGTGAGTTGACTCTGGTCTACCTTGGCCTTTCTTCTTATTTCCCATTTGCTTTCAACTAGTCTTCTAGCTCTCTTTCTTTTGTCTGCCGCTACCTAAATCTTCACCTTGTTATTTGTTCAGTCTCCTCTCAGGTTATCCTGTACCATTCTTCTCCTTTCCATCTTTGTCTCCGCTCTAACTTGAGTTCCAATCATTCTCTTCTGACCACGCTGTAGCAGTACACCACTTCTTCCTCTTTACCTCTTCTTCCTCTCCACATTGGGGCTCAATACTATTCTGTCACAGTTTGCAAGCAAGACAAGAGTTGGACGGTATAGTTAAAATTACCTTTATTAGAATCAATATAGAATAACAATATATATGTGTTATATATTAGTCTCAGGAAGAAGCAGAAGGTAACCCAAGAGGCTGGAACTCTATCAGAAACAGGAGGCTACCTCCAAGTTCCCAGACTGCAAAGACTAGGCCGAAGTCAATGGTAGTCTCATACAACAGAATGCCAAGCATAGACCCGAACGATCTCCCCTAATTATGGTAACCGGAGACAATACTGACTCACGTCTGCAGTCGGTCAGAGGAAATCCGTCTCCTGAAAGGGAAGGCAACAAGGGAGACTACTGACTCACGCCTGCAGTCAGTAAAGCTAGAGTCTGCCAGAGCCACAGGTCTGCACCAGTTAGGATGTCCACTAAACAGGAGGCAACACAAAGGATAGCTGGACAGATCCCCAGGTCAGCACCAGGTTGGATAGTCAGACAAGCCAGGGTCATACACGGAGTGGGTAGTCAGCCAGTGCTACAGGTCTGCACCAGATTGAATGTCCATACAATTAGGGAGCGCACAGAGAAGAGTCAGACAGAGACACAGGTCAGCACCAGGATGGATGTCAGACAAGCCAGGGTCATACACAGGATATCAGGAACAAGCTCAATACAACTGCAGTGAGCAACAACATAAGGGTATCACGGTGCCCGTGCTCCCTTGTTTTTGTTTTCATGTCAGTTATCCTATGTAGTGCTCCCATTGGCTGTCCTGTGTTGATCCCGCCCAGTATGGCCTTTATATACTGGGCTCCTGCACCCACACGGTGCCCTTTCGTGGTGTTCCTGTACCAGTGCTAGCTTACTGCTCAGTGTTTCCCAGTGTACTGACTTGGCCTGCCTGACTACTCTTCAAGTTCCAGCTCCTGTGTACCGACCCGGATTGCCTGACTTCTCCTCAGTGCCTGCTCCTGTGTATCGACCCGGCCTGGCTGACATTCCTGCTCCTGTGTACCGACCCGGCCTGGCTGATGTTCCTGCTCCAGTGTACCGACCCGGCTTGATTGATGTTCCTGCTTCTTCTGCGGCAACATTCTTACTCTGCAGGGATCCGGTTGCACTTGGTTACTAGCACTTGAGTCTATTCCCTTACTGCTCTTGCAGGTTGCCAGTGTTTGCCTCAGTTACTGCTCCGGCAGTGTGCCTTTGGCCTAGTCCTCCGTTACTGATCATACCAGTTGCAAGTGTCTGCCTTCGTTATTGCTCCGGTAGTTGCCATTGGCTTGTCCTCTGTTACTGCTCCTGCAGGTTGCCAGTGTCTGCCTCCGTTACTGCTCCGGCAGTGCTCATTACGCAATATCTGTTGTACTCTGGCAGTTCACATTGTTCTGCTAGCCCTGGGCGATCTGAAGCTCTCTGTAAGTGCTATATCAGTACTTTAATTCATGGGACTGTTTACACTCATTGATGAACTTTAACTCCTGCAGTACCAGAGTCCTGGGAAACTTATTCCTCTTGCCTGACCTGTGTCAGTATATGCTACTTGTACCTTTATATTGTACTGGACCTGTGTAGGCAATTGTATGTTTAACCTGTCGTGTGTCTGTATTATACTGCCTGTATACTACAGGACCTCTGAGGGTTCTTATTGTATTGATAATTCAATAAAACTGTGTTTTTATCCTAAACCATTGTGTCTGTGAGTCGAACAAACCATTACAAAGGGTAACTGGATAGAAAACCAGTTCCCTTAAATACCAAGAGCCAGGAAGTAGATGGGACGAGACTGACAAGATCTTCCTGTATAAAGTTGAGGCCTGCGTCATAGCGTAGCCTCGTGCCCGTAACTGACGCATCTAGCCGAGATGCGTCAAAGGCCTGCACCCATCCTGCATCATCTAGACCCACCGAACTGCCTAGCCAGAGGACACGGGCGGCCACTACAGACGCCAAGAGCGCCCAGGTCCAATCCTCAGAATGACACATGGGATGACGCCAAAGCGTCATTTCAAGCCATCCTCACCCTGCATCAATCAAGGCAGCTTCACTGGATCTAAGGTAGGTTGTGACATATTCCTCCCTTCAAAAAAAAAAAAAAAATGGTGATGTTGGTTTTGAAAGCACAGTTTGTTATTGCATTAACTGTGCTGTTAAAAACTACAGACACATAAGAATTCCCAACGGGGACAAAATTTGCATCCAAAAAAGTCATTGCGTTTGGCATTCTGTTACATGTGGTGGCTCTAACACATGTTAAGGGACTCACTTTTTTGCAAAAAAATTGCACAGACAAAGGTAGGCACTGAGTCCCTAATGTGTGATAAAAACCACCTACATGCATTAGAACAGTGGTTTCTAACACACATGAATGTGTGGCTAGTGATCCCTACACTAGTCACAAGTGGATGTAGTGATATGGGGCCCTAAGCCCCATATAAATGCATACTAGTAACCAAAAACATGAGTGAAAACAAAAGAAAATTAACCCTATGAGTGCCAGTGTGGTATGCACCGCATTGGAGAGCATTGTATACCCCACTGGCACTCACAGGGTCACCATCAATTTACGATAAATACTTACCTGTTAGTCTGATGTCCAGAGGGGTCTTCAGCACCCTGGTCATCCACTGTCAGTCTTCTTCTGTCACTTCTATCTTCTTCATCTTCTGTCCTCTTCATCTTTATCTTCTTTCTTCTTATCTTCTTTTTTCACAAATATCCGCAAGTTCCACAATAAAAATAAAAAGGCTGAAATCAGCCATTTTTCATTGAAAAATCCCAAATGTCAGTCCACTATGCTCCCAAGAAATATTACATGTCCATTATGCACAATATAATGTGAAAGATATCTGTCCATGATGCCTCCAATAAATAATGTCTTGATGCCTCCTCCACCGCCGCTGCCATGGCTGGCGGTAGTGAAAGGTAAAAATATCAGCAACTTGCTGGGATGTGTGCTTATGCACCTCCTAGCCAATCAGCTTCTAGCAGCAATGGCCTGAGAGGTAACAAAGGGGGGCAGAGGGTCTCTTGAACTTTTTTCCTTCCGCCACTGCCAGCCACGGCAGCACCAGTGGTGTGGGCATTGAGACATTATTTATTGGGGGGGCATCATGGACAGATATATTTCACATTATATTGTACATCATGGACATGTGTTTGTATATTTCTTGGGGGGGCATTGTGGACTGACATTTGGGATATTCCAATGAAGCATGGCTGATTTCAAGCTTTTTATTATAGAACCAGTGGATATTTGTGAAAAAAGAAGATAAGGCAGAAGATAAAACCGAAGAGGACAGAGGAAGAAGTAGATAGAAAATTATAGAGGAAGACTGACAGTGGATGTCAGGTAAGTGTTACACCTATGGGGTAGGCGTGTTAGGATAGTTTTAGGGATAGTTTTGTTCCACTTTCTTGTTCATGTTAGGGGTAGTGTAGGGTTAGTGTTTGGGAGTTGGGGGGAAGGTGACTGTGTTTTGAGCTCACTCTCATTGTTTGACACTGTGTCACACAACAAAAGTGGCTATTTTCCTTTGCTATTCACACAACTCACACTATTTAGTGTGATTTGTGGTAACGAAAGTCTGCAATTAGCGTTTGGCCACAATGTGGGTTTTGGCCACCAACGATCGTTGGTCCATGAACCTGTCCAACTATAATATAGCTGCGGTACACAAGTGGGCTTCTTGGTCGTTGTTTATTTTTCCTTTACTAAGTGCTTTACAAGTGGGAATAGTATCGAGCCCTTCGTCTGTTCTTCTTTCCCTTTCTCTCTCCTCTTGGAAGTTCAACAATACACTTCTGGTCAACTTCCTTGTTGGGCTTCATCTCCCCTACTGAATCTTCTACAGCTGCTGGTCTTCCCATCCTGGTTTGTTCCCGGGCTCAACTGGGGTGCAACCAATAATTTTACATAGCTCGGCTGCTTCAAGGGAAGTCCAGAAGGCTGTCTCCTCACTCTATCCCCACTCTCCAGCTTTGTCACAGCTACAGTCCCTGAGAAGGGAAGCGTATCAGCATGTCAATCAATTCAATGTTATCAGCATAACAAAACTGGAAGTTTACCTTTGAAATGTAACTACAGTTGCACTACCATACAGCTATTATATATAGATGTGTGTGTGTGAATCAGGTCTGGTGCAAGGATTTTTGCCACCCTCTCTCTCCCAGTGAGTACGTTTCGGTGCCCTCCCTTGGCTGGTTATTTTTTTAATGTAGCACATCGATGCCTGTTTCTCTCTCTCCCCCTCCACTCCTTCAATCCTGGTCCAGGATGTGCTACATTAAAAAAATAGCCAGCCAAGGGAGGACACCGAAACTTACTTTTTTTACTTGGGCAGTAAGTGGTGAGCGGGGGGGGGCCCGATGCGCCCCCAGAGAATGTGTGCCCTAGGCTGGCACCTACCTCGCCTATAGGTGGCGCCAGCCCTGGTGTGATTTCATTCATGTTAAGGATTTACCTTTCATTTAAAGAAGTAGTAATGCTTAATTTTTATATATATATATATATATATATATATATATATATATATATATATATATGTGCAGTGGCAATTAAAGCTAGGATCACAGATGAATTAGCCAGAGTCATTTTAATTAACTTCCTACTGCTGAAGATGGGAAATTCTTAAGTCATGAACTGTTAGTAGGCAATGGGGGTTCAGGTTGAGAACCACTGTATTAGTTTTATTTAACCTGTTAGGTTTCTTCTTGTTTAATTCTGTGAACTTACTTTTGAATCAGATATTTCAGTACTAAGATGGCTAGACATCACTACCCACCTTTTTTCCCCAACCAACAACCCCCCCAAACCCTATAGCACAACCAATTTCAAAGAAACACACAGACACAGTAATTGATGGGAATAAAGAGATTACAGCTTTATTAAAACGGGTTTGACCTATTTACCCTTGGAGGACCCTCCCCCCTCTAATGTGGGTCTATCAGGTCAACATCTGGCATGGACGCCATGTCCAGCCCTGGCAGCTTGAACCTACACGCCTAGCTGCCCGCCACCATTGAGGTATATAGGGGATTCTCAGGCACTCATGGCCTACCCTGGACCTCCATGATGGCCACTCCTTTCAAACTGTGAGGGCCAGACCTTTGAAGAATCTTATCATGCATGATGGTGTACCGCCCACAGAAAGGCAAAATATGCCTATTGCCAAGGTCACCTTATGCCAAACTTCGTCAATGGTGCGGGGCGAATGTGACCCCCACCATTTTAGCCTGGGCACTACTTCTGAACAGCTGAGCCTAACACTGGGGCAGGTATCCAAGATCCTATGGCATAGATACTTTATCTTGTGGATTAGGGCCACCGCTGATACCTTGGCTAGGTCGTTACCACCTCCATGTGTCACCACTACCTGCAGATGGACCCACATATCTACTGCCACCAGCCACAGATCCCACACCTGCCCCCATTCCATGCCCGGTTTCACCATCCAGAAAACCTGCATGCATTCCTGTGGGATTCCTAGCTGTCTGCCTGCCTCCGATGCAGCTGCTTTCTTCTCTGCCCAAAGAAACAGGGCAATAAACCCATCTGTCAAATTCCAGATTCGCAGGTCTGCACCAGATTGGTTATCGGACTAGCCAAGGTCATACATTTAGTGGGTAGTCAGACAGAGCCACAGGCCAGCACCAGAAAGGTTAGTCGGACAAGCCAGAGGTCATACACGGAACAGGTAGTCAGCCAGAGCTGCAGGTCTGTACCAGGTTGGTTATCAGACAAGCCAGGATCATACATGGAATGGGTAGTCAGACAGAGCCACAGGTCAGCACCAGAACAGATAGTCAGACAAACCAGGTCATACACAGAGCACTAAACACAATGAACTGCACTGGACACCAAGGAAAGGGTGAGTGAGCCCAGTGTTCATACAGTTTATCAAGATGTGCTCCACAGGAAAGGGAGCGGCACAATGTGGCAGAATGTGGCTGAGCCGCATGGGGGAGAGATGTGGATGAGCCGCCAGATGTAAGGATGTGGCCGTCTTGACCAGCAGCCGCAGGTCACATTGTGACACTACAACTATAGGGAACAACTCCAGAAGGGGAGGTTTTTTGTGAACCCCCGCTGCTGCCACTCTTCTGGCCAGCGGCTCGCACACCACTCCTTCCCTAAGCATGCTGCTATCCCTATTGCCCTGGCTGCATCTGTGAACAACCCCATCTCAGAATTATCTGCAGGGGCTGCTCAGCACAGCCTCATCCCATTGAAATCCTGTAGGAAGGTGTGCCACACTCGTAAGTCCTCCTTCAGCTGTCTAGTGATCCTAATGTAATGGAAGGGTTTCCTCACCTTAACTGTAGCTCTTTCCCAGCGTCTGCTGAAAATTCTTCCCATGGGAATGATTCTAGAGGCAAAATTCAGAGTGCCCAGAATTGACTGCACCTCTGTCAGCGTCAATTTCCCCACCCCCAGCTCTCTCCCCACCTGCTCTTGCACATGCTTGACTTTGTCATGTGGCAACCTGCCCTCCCTAGCCACTGAGTCAATCTCAATACCCAGGAAGGTGAGGCATGACGTGGGGCCTACTGTCTTGTCATGTGCAATTGGGACCCCCAGATATTGGAAAGTGACCTTCGCCTGTTCCAAAAGTTGCTGACATACTGAAACCTCCCGTGGACCCACAAGGAGAAAGTTGTCTAGGTAGTGTGCAATCTCCCCAACCCCTGCTGCGCTTTCAACCGCCCAGTGCAGGAAGGAACTGAATGTCTCAAAGTATGCACATAAAATAGAGCAACCCATAGGCAGACATTTGTCCACGTAATAATAGCCATGAAAGTGACAACCCATAAATCTAAAACTGTCTGGGTGCAGTGGTAAATGCCTAAAGGCAGATTCCACATCTACTTTAGCCATAAGGGCTCCAGGACCCATTTGAATAACCTTCTGCAATGCTACATCAAATGACTGGTATAACACCATGCAAATCTATCTATGGCATAGTTCACTGAGTGACCTTTGTGGTATGATAGGTGTTGTATCAAACGGAACTTACCATATTCCTTCTTGGGGACCACACCCAGAGGGGAGACTATGACTATGAGGTTGTGGAATGGGGGAAACTGAAATGGGCCAGCAATGTGCAGTGCTGCTATCTCCTTCTGGAGCTTCTCTTACCCTTTGTCTGGGTTTTGCTCTGCTGAGCTCAAATTGCAAAGTCGCTGCTTCCCCCCAACTAAACCCTCAACTGGAACATTAAAACCCCACTCAAACCCCTCCAACAAAAACTGTTCCTCGTGTCTAGTTGGATAGCCTTGAAGGACCTCCCCTAACCATTCTAGGATTATAGGTGATGGGGCCTTTCCTGAGTGTCCCCCTTCCTTCGACTGCTCTTTTCCACAGGTGGTGAGCGGGTGCACCCCCCAAATTTCACAAAAACATGCCTGTACTTTCTTTCTTGCAGGTACCTGCATTGTATGGAAAAGAATGGTCTCACTTGCGCTGCCCTTGGAAGGTGATTTTTTGCAGCCCTTGGTTGGGGATATAACCTTCTTGTGTGTGTGACTAGCCTTCACCACAGGTCCATGTCCCTGCTACCAAAATTTAGGACCTTACTATGTGCCATCTTCCGGCAAAAGGCACGGTCGGCCCATGCACTTCCCCCAAAAGCCGTACGTGTGTCAACAATTAAATCCTGGTATTTAAACAAGTTCAAAGCCTGATCTGGGTTATGGACCATATAGAAAGTGTCATATGCCGTGAAGCCCTTGATCCAATCCATAATATGCTTGGTCTTGCATCCTCCTTCCTTCTTAACCCCATCCTCCTTATCCTCTACCTCCTGGTGCGTCAATTTAAACAAGTCCACATACTTCCTGGCTAAGATCTGCCTACGTACCTTGTTGGGAATGTGATCAATCGGGGTAGATAGACCACACATGTAAGTGTCCCCAGCCCCCGCAAACTTAAACCTCTTCCCTACTGACATCCCACTATTAGGGAGGTTATCCCCTCTTCACCCTAGCTTCTTTAAATACTTCATGACAAAGATCCTCAACTTTGTTTTTGGTGTTTGAGTCAGTGTCTGAGTCTACAGAATCAGAGTATGAGTCAAAGGTGCTAATAGATGCCTCTGAGTCAATGCTACTGTAACAGTCAGCTTCATCATATGCATAGACATTATTAGGCTCACCTGATGCCTGTGGTTCTTGCGCTGTCCTCTTTTCCTGCGTGAATCCCCTGTCTGCTGATGGCTTGTTGATTCTTGGCCAGCTATCCTGCCACCCAGTGAACAGAAAGAGTATCAGTGTCTTGCCTATTATTTTGTCCATCACCCCATCCTGGCTGGGAGGAGCCATGCTCCCCCTTGCATGAACACAGACAGAGCCTTCCTGAAGTTGGGACTCCTGTATGCCCCCAATAGCCTTAAGATTTGCCCATAACAAAGCCTGGAGCTGTGTATGTCCCCCCCAAGAGGTGTACCGAGGTGGGAGTTAGTAGTGGCTTCCATGTACTCCAAGGGGGCCTCTCCCCTTGTCTTTCATTAATAGGGAGAAAATGCGGGTGACTGTTGAGGCCCAGCTGGCTGGTAGAAGTGGTGGGAGTGTGTTGCTGTCTGCTTTGTGATGGGGAAAGTAAGTGTGGCTGAGGTGTGCGTGCAGGGGTGGCAAAGTGATGATGTGCTGGGATGAGGCCGGGATCTATGGGCCAACATGCTCCTGCCTAGGGGGTAATAGCTGCCTAAGAACCCCACATGATGTCCTGCAGCAGTCCACAGGAAGTCCTGCCCCGCGCCTACTGGAAGAGATGCGGGTGTGGGAGGACACCATTACAGCTTGAGAGGGCACAGAGGAAGAGGCAGGAAGCAGCCGCGGGGGATTCTGTCTCTGCCTGACACTGGGAAATGGGCATACCTGGGAACTCTCCGGTTTTGCCCCGGAGACTCCGGATTTCAGACTGAATTACCGGGTCTCCGGGGCAATGTTTGGATCACCGGGTGGGCAGAGTTTAAATAGAAACTCTGCCCACTTGCTCTCCGTCCCGCCCGGTTTCTCCCACTTCCCGCCCTCTTGGATACATTTTGTAGGGTTTTTTGTTCCGCCCCCTCTCCCAAACTACTAAGCCCCACCCCTTTTATGACGCGAATCGCGTCATTTTCCTCCCCCTGGGCACTGACAGGGTTACCCTCCGGGTAGCCCTGTTTAAAAAGTTACAGGTATGGAAATGGGTCTGAATGTGGTGGGGAAGGTGAGGGGTAGGGGAGGGAGCATCCAGGGGTTATCATAAGGGGATTGGTGTTGGAAAGGCGAGCTGGGGAAAAGGAGTGAGGATGTTCCTCCATAACCAGGCCTGGATGGGCAGATTTAGAAGGGGGTAAACAATGGGGGAGGAGAAGACAGGGATTGGTAAGAATGATGGGATGCAACATGGGATGAAACAGGAGAAGGGTTAGGTGTGGATGGAGGAGCAGAGGGTAGAAAAGATAGCAAAACGGGGGAAGGATGGGGAATGGGGCAGAGAGGGAGGAAGCAAGGATAGACAGGGGTAGGAGAGTTGGAGAGGTAGGCAATGTGAGTGGGAGGCTTGGGGGTAAGTGGTCTGTACTTCCCTTGCCATGGGAGCTCTGGTTCTGGTTCTGCAAGGCCGGTTAGATGCCTGGCAAGGTTCTGCTGAACCAAAATCATACTGGTAACACCTGGGTGGTCCAGTTGTTCTAGTAGGCCTCGTCATGCTTGCTTGCTGAAACAAAACGTGCTGGCTTGAAAACAAAAGGTAAATTACTGCGCCTAAGTAGAAACACAGCTTTTCATACAACTAGACCCTCCTCTCCCCTCCTCCCACCACCCCCCAGGCCCTCTCCCTTGCCCCCCCCCCTCCCACAGGAGCACTGGGAAAGATGGGAGGGAGTACAGCTACCAGCCCAGGAGAAAGGAAAAAGGCAGGGCTGCCAGCCATCTTAGTTTCCTTTCATAGGCATTATGCCCCCTCAGGCTTCTACTCTCTTCTGTCCACTTTAAGTGAAGTGTGTGCACTCTAACTGTAGTCTGTAAAAAAGAATTTGCAAATCAACTGTATCTACAAAGGATCTGTGCCTCATTCAAGTTCACTGGCTGTTTAGACACACACAATGTTTATTTGATCCTATGCAAATCCAATAGAATTGTGAAATCTTATTACAGACTGTACATAGAAGGAGCTCACATCATTGCAAGTACATCAAAGAAAAATAATTATGTTTCTGTTTCCAGGTAAGCATCTATAATTAGCGAGGAAGTAATGCCATAAACAGCACAAACTAGCCTAGGTGTACTTGTACATTAGATGACTAGCATTTACAGATGGTTCTAGTGAATCAAGTAACCTCTAAAAAAATGTTACCACTTACCGGCCTTTGTTTTACCTAACTCTTCAGGCAGACATTTTGCTTTTTTTACATGCACAATGTCTGACAAAGAAATACATGATCAAGCTGTGAATTAATGAGATAAATATCCACTGTGCAAGTAATTGTTCATACATTAGAATACAGGGAGCTGTAACTGACTGCAACATTATCACAGATTGGCTAGTCTGCATAGGTGGTGTGGTTTAACCCTTTGAGTTCCAGAGGGGTGCTCTTTGCATAGCCCTCTGGAACTCAAAGGGTTAAATAAGAGGACAGCTTCCTCCATCTTCCCACATGTTCCAATTTTAGATATCCTGTGCATGTAAACTAATTTTTTGGGGGTGATTAATATCTTTTGTTCAGTTTCTTAATTTAATGGAGAATCATTTAAAATTGGTATTACTTCTCCTTTAAAGAAAAAAGAAAACAAGCATGTTAAAATAAAATATTATATGTTGTCACAATTATAAGATTACAAAATAAAAAATGACGATGCTTTTAATTTGTTTGTGGGACCCTTACATAAATACAAGACTGGAGACAGTGCTTTTAATAAAGTCTGTATTTAATGCGTAGTGAATTGGCTCTGACTTTCCAGTCCGGACTCACTCACTAATAGAACACAGTCGTTTTTTTATTTGTCACCCTATGGTGCAGTTGGTTTGCCCCAGAATTGCTTTAGTTCTCCTTAGTACATCAGCCTCAATAGCTATCAAGACAGCTATTGAGGCTGATGTACTAAGGAGAACTGAAGCAATTATGGGGCAAACCAACCGCACCATAGGGCGACAAATAAAAAAATTACCAACATTCTTTAATTTAAAGGCATTGGAGATATCTCTCCAGCATTCAAGTGGTTAAAAGCCTCATTTACATTTTTGTTGAATTTGTTTTGGTCCGAAATTGCTTCCATTTCTTATTCGTACTCCAGCACCATTGTCTTTGTAATCACCTCTCCCTTTTTTATTCTTCTTATACCAATAAATGAAATATATCCAAACCCCAAGGAAAGAATAATTGTAACTTTTCAGTTCAGTACCCAGAGATAACCTAAAATACATTTTTCAAAATAATTTCTATCTATGATAATAGTTCTTTTTACCTGCTGTATATGAAACAAACTGAATACAGAAACATTTTAATTCACATAAATAGCATAACAGATGAGTAAACTAAGTATGTCAAGAATAGCACGAGCTGGCATCCTGGCATTATGACAGTGTATCCTGCTATTTGTCAGGATTAAGTTCATGGCTGCCTTCACTGGCACGACACAAGAGGAGCATGTGAAATGCCTAGATGATGTATCAAACGGCTAAAGCCGCACTTGAATGGGAATCCCCTGCTGACATTGCACAAAGAGTGGTCAATATTAGTGTCTGTTGGTAGGCACTATAATAGATCAGTGGGAACAGCTGGGGATATCGCTCTTTAGATTTCTGCTGTCCACTTACATTACAGCTGACGTTCAACTAGTTCGCCACCTGGACAATAGACCTTGGAAATCCAATCACAGCCAGTCCATGGTTGCTGACATGTGTATTAGGTTCTGCACTTCATTATTAGGATTGCTGTTGTTCTTCCATAGCAATGGCCTGTTTTTCCAATCAGGCTTACAGTTACATGAAGAACAGAGACAACAAGACTTTATACAGCTGCACTTTTTACCTTTTAATGCTAGGCTGGTCTGCCTAGTGGTGGATGGCCTCTTAGCAAGGAAGTAGGACAGGCTTGCAAATGGGGCTAAAGGAAGCACTAAGGTATATAAAATAATTATTTTCAATCATCATTATAAAGGGACCATATCACCTAAAAACAAGTTTTATGATTCTGAAAGACTTTTCATTGTAACCTAGACTACTGGTTTTCCAGCTATGCCCGTGCCTATTATATATAAAGCAGACATATGTGGAGTTCTAAAAACTATTCCAGTAAAATGTGTTTGCCTCCAGTATATTTGCTGCCAGCCTACCCCGGCCTGGATTACATTGGCTGGAGACAACAAACTATCTGGTCTTCCTCAAACAAGGTCTGCTTATGTATGCTATGAACTCATTTTAAAACACTATAAATTCCACCCCCTGTGGCTTTACAGAGATTGGGAAACATTTTAGATGTCAAGCAATTGTCTTTTGGCTGAGATCCAGCATTAGATTCTGTGTCTATTCTATTTTTGCTGGCATCTGGATCTCATTCTCTGCCGTGTCTCTTTGTTATTTTGTTTCCATTTGAGTAACTACTTAAATAAGTGTCTTCTCTTTACACCCCTAGCACTTTCCAATGTCTGATTGATGCAGCGTCTAGAATAAGTTTCATGAGCTAGCAGCCTTCCAGCCTTTGTTAAATTACAACTCCCATTATCCTCAGTGGGAGGGACGGATGTTGATGACCCCTTTATATAACTAGATTCTTTTCAGTTCTACAGACACAAGTACACTATCCCGGGTAGCTTCAGTACAACTCTTGCTCTTCTAGGCTGATATTAAAGATGTGGGCCAGTGTGAGGGGCTATGTCCTCCACCAAGGGCTGGGATGTAAAGTGTGTTTACAATACAGTCTGTTATAGCAAATGGCAACTGAATGCTTTACTTCTCAAGAAGTTCCTTATGTAGTTCCATATTGAATGGTCTGCTTCCCAAGCATTTTAAGGTAGTTTATTTTCAAATATAGCCCTGTTCTTTCCATGTAGATAGAGGGATTTTGACCCTAACTTGCATCAATTTTCAAAAAAATCACAACTTGCTGCTTCTTCTGTGGAAAGTTCTGCACACAGATAATGTATTAAATTTACATATTTTCATTTTTCATTCTCACCAATACATTTCTTGCAAGAACACTGCCATTTTTCACCTATGCTCTTCATGACTATGAGAATCCCATTACAATACCATGAGTAAAATACCTCAATACTGGAGATTTCATAGACCGAAGGGTTCCTGGGGGTCTACTACTACTATTGCTACTACTAATGATACTACTACTGGGACAAAATAGGTCAATAGTACCTACAATAGGTGTCAGTGGTGCTGTACTTCAAAACGCAGCAGAAGCAATCATATCTAGGATTGTGGATGGTGACCTCTGGTGATGCTTAGTCAATAATAGTGAGTGTGACTGGGTGGGGGTTCATTTTAGAGGCAGAGGTACGAAGGTGATGAAACAGACGAATATGTAATTTGTGGCATGTCTACCTTTACAGACTTTCCAGTGTATATCTCAAAGAGCTTATACACGGACATATTATCACGGTGCCCGTGATTTGCTGCAGTTACTTGTCTGTCACCAGTAGGGGGCTTCTATTGGCTGTCTGCAGATAGCCCGCCTCTTATTGACTATTTAAACCTGGATTGGGCACCCTTTGAGTGCCCTTTCGTGTTGTTTCTGACCTTCTTGCTATCACTATGCTAGTGATAGCTGGGCCTCTGTTCCAGTGTTCCTGAGTTCCTGATCTCATGTGTTCCTGAGTTCCTGATCTCTACTGTTCCAGTGTTTCCTGCATGCTGAAGTACTTCCAGTCCTGGTTCCGGCCTAGTCTCTGGTGTTGCAGTTCCTGCTGAACTTCTCTGCTGTTTTCTGACCTGACTGATCGTTGCTGGTTCCTGTCATCTCATCACCTGTCTTCAGTATCCTGGCGACCTTCTGCCTGGTCGCGTTGGTGACATTGCTCAAATCTGTGTTGGTCCCAGCGTGCGGACACTGGTTTGCTCCTAAGCCTTGCGGCTATACAAACTCACTTGTTACACCAGTGTGCGGTCACTGGTTTGCTCCAAAGCCTTTCAGCTATACAAATCTGTGTTGGTCCCAGCGTGCGGACGCTGGTTTGCTCCTAAGCCTTGCGGCTATACAAACTCGCTTGTTACACCAGTGTGCGGTCACTGGTTTGCTCCAAAGCCTATCAGCTATACAAATCTGTGTTGGTCCCAGCGTGCGGACGCTGGTTTGCTCCTAGCCTTGCGACTATACAAACTCACTTGTTACACCAGTGTGCGGTCACTGGTTTGCTCCAAAGCCTTTCAGCTATACAAATCTGTGTTGGTCCCAGCGTGCGGACGCTGGTTTGCTCCTAAGCCTTGCGGCTATACAAACTCGCTTGTTACACCAGTGTGCGGTCACTGGTTTGCTCCAAAGCCTATCAGCTATACAAATCTGTGTTGGTCCCAGCGTGCGAACGCTGGTTTGCTCCTAAGCCTTGCGGCTATACTACTCGCTTGTTACACCAGTGTGCGGTCACTGGTTTGCTCCAAAGCCTATCAGCTATACAAATCTGTGTTGGTCCCAGCGTGCGGACGCTGGTTTGCTCCTAAGCCTTGCGGCTATACTACTCGCTTGTTACTCCAGTGTGCGGTCACTGGTTTGCTCGCTAAGCCTAACGGCTATACTATTCAGTGTTGTTTCCAGCGTGCGGACGCTGGTTTGCTCCAAAGCCTTGCTGCTTAACGATTCTGCTAATTTGCCAGTTCCATCTGACTGCTGCTATTATCTCTGGGCTGCCCTGCCCGGTATTGGTAAGGCCGGTAGAACCTTTTGCCACATTCCATCTGAGGTTGCCTTACCCGGTATTGGCAGGGCCGGTAGAGCCTACATTGTGTATCTATTGAGGCTGCCTTGCCCGGTAATTTGGTAAGGCCGGTAAAACCGTTATGCTATTCCATCTGCAGGTTGCCTTACCCGGTATTGGCAAGGCCGGTAGAGCCTAAAGACTGTCCTGTCCGGTATATTGACAGGACCGGTAGAGTCTGCCTTCTGTCTGTGCTATATTCTGTATATATATATATATATGTATGTTATTGCCATCCTAAGTTATCATTTATTATTTCAATAAAATTGATTTTTTTTTACCTAAAACTTGTGTCTGAGAGTCATAATAAACCGTGACAGTACGAAAGGGCCATGACCTCAGACAGCAAGGGTGAAGGTAACGCACAGAATATCCATTGGAGGATGGATGTGCTCGAGCAACGTTTGGATCAGTTGGCAGTTGCAATTCAAACGATCCTTGAACGCACGGTACCTGCTGACCAATCTAGCTCTAGCCCGGTGGTCTCGCCAAGTCAGACACCGGAAAGTGATACCAGACCCCTAGGGGGTACTGTTAAAGGGTTAACGGCTTCTGCACCCTTGCCGCTAAGATATGATGGTGACCCTAGTCTCTGCAGAGGGTTCATCAATCAACTCGAAATCTTTATGGAATTGACGGCACACGCATTTCCCAATGATCGTAGTAAAGTGGGGTTCACGATATCACTGCTCACTGGCAGAGCATTGGCTTGGGCTAACCCCTTGTGGGAGAATGCTAAACCTTGTACTAAGAACTTTAGTGAATTTGTGCGTTCCTTTCGAAGAGTGTTTGAGCCTCCTGGTAGAACCACCTCTGCTGCCAAACGCCTTATGGAGATACAACAGGACAGGCGTACAGTGGGCGACTATGCCATCGAATTCCGCACATTGGCAGCAGAGGTAGGTTGGAATAACGAGGCATTATTGGCAGCCTTCTCTCAAGGCCTGAATGACCACATTAAAGACGAAATCGCTGCTAAAGATCTATCTATTGATCTAGATGATTACATTGAGTATGTTATGATAATTGACTCCAGAATACGTGAGAGATCAATTGCCAGAGATCGTAAGTTACGGTCAAAAAATAATAAGCCTAGTAGCATGTTTTGCCCACCCATCCCTCCCTTGGCATTGAAGTCTAGTGAACCAGTACGGGAAACAAGTGAACCTATGGAAATAGGCTTCACTAGACTATCCAAGGCAGAGAGACTATATCGCAAAAAACAAGGGTTATGTTTATACTGCGGTAAAAAAGGGCACTTGCTAAATTCCTGTCCGGTACGTCCGGGAAACGCACACACCTAGGGTATCTTGGGGGACAGGCCCTAGGTGGTGTACAATCGTCCCCAGTGTCGGGCATAATGAAACCCACCATACAGGTGGTATTGTCTTGGGCACAACGCTCTGTGGAGGTTTTGGCCTTGGTTGACTCCGGTGCAGCAGGGTATTTTATGGATAATACCTTTGCTGAATTGCACGGAGTTCCACGCATTGAAAGAGAAAACCCCTTGACTATTGAAGCGATTGATGGTAGACCCTTAGTACCGCCTCAGGTTATATTTGAAACTATGCCATTGTCTATGACTATTGGGGCACTTCACAGAGAAGAGCAGCAGTTTCAACTGATTAATTCCCCGCACCATGCGGTGATATTGGGATTTCCGTGGTTACAGTTACATAACCCACAATTCGATTGGAAAAAGTGTGAAATTGCTGCTTGGTCCCAGTTTTGTATGGACAAGTGCGTCATCCAGCCTATTAAGGTCATGTGCACCTCCTCTGCTATGCCGGATGTGTACCAACAGTTTGGCGATGTTTTTAGCAAAGGAGAGGCTAGTATGCTACCCCAGCATAGACCTTATGATTGTTGCATTGAATTGCAGCCTGGTGCAGTACCTCCGAAAGGACGCACTTATCCATTATCTTGTGATGAAAATAAGGCTATGGAGGATTACATTTCTGATGCCCTTGCTAGAGGGATCATACGTAAATCTACCTCTCCAGCTGGGGCTGGGTTCTTTTTTGTAAAAAAGAAAAATGGCGAATTAAGACCATGCATTGACTACCGGGGCTTGAATAAACTAATGGCAAAAAACGCATACCCAATACCACTCATCACCGAGCTTTTTGACAGGCTTGAGGGCGCTTCGATATTTACCAAGTTGGACCTACGGGCCGCTTACAATCTGGTTCGCATTCGAGCAGGTGATGAGTGGAAAACTGCCTTTAATACTCGAGCTGGGCACTACGAGTATCTAGTAATGCCTTTTGGGCTGTGTAATGCACCCGCAGTTTTCCAGGAACTGATAAATGATGTTCTGAGAGATATGTTACAGACATGTGTTGTGGTGTACCTCGACGATATACTGATTTACTCCCAAAACATGGCACAGCACATCAAAGATGTATCCGCAGTATTGCTACGACTCCGTGAGAACAAATTATTTTGTAAAATGGAAAAATGTGAGTTTCATAGAACCAGTGTGCCATTCTTGGGGTTCATAATTGGCAATGATGGCATTGCCATGGACAAAGAAAAGTTGTCAGCTGTCCTACAATGGCCAAAACCCAAGGGTCTTAAAGCCATACAGCGTTTCCTGGGTTTCGCTAATTATTATAGGAGGTTTATTAAGAACTTTTCTTCCATTGTCAAACCTCTGTCCGATCTTACGCACAAGGGTGCTAATCCTTCTTGTTGGCCGGTATCTGCTGAGAAAGCCTTTGAGAATTTGAAGCTGGCATTTGCTGCGGCTCCTGTGTTATCCCACCCCAATCCTTTACTTCCATTTACGTTAGAGGTTGATGCCTCAGATATTGGGGTCGGGGCAGTACTTTCGCAGCGACACGAGAAAGGTGGAACTCTCAGACCTTGTGGGTTTTTCTCTAAAAAGTTGACTGTCACTCAAAGCCACTATGAGATAGGTGACAGAGAATTATTGGCCATTATCCTTGCTCTTAAGGAATGGCGTCATTTGCTTGAAGGTACTAAGAATCCTGTCTTAATCCTAACAGATCATAAGAATCTGACCTATCTCTCGGAGGCCAAGAGATTGTCCTCTCGTCAGGCCAGGTGGGCACTGTTCCTGTCTCGATTTAATTTCATTGTATCATATTTACCTGGGTCAAAAAATATCAGGGCTGATGCACTGTCAAGACAATTTGAGGCCGACAGTGACAGAGTGGAAGCACCAGCTCCTATCATCCAACCTGATAGAATACTGGCTACTATACGCACGAGTATCACTTCTCCTCTAGGGGAGGAGATCCTGGCCTCTCAGGGGTCCGCTCCCCATGAAACCCCAGTGGGCAAATGTTTTGTCGCTGAATCATTTCGTACTAGGCTGCTCGAAACCTACCATTCCTCTAAGGCTGCGGGACATATTGGTAGAGACCAATTGTTATGGTCCCTTTCTCAGTTATTTTGGTGGCCTTCCATGAGAAACGATTGTGCCGAATTTACGAATGCCTGTGCCACCTGCGCCCGAGCTAAGACCCCGAGACATCTCCCTGTGGGCTTGCTTCAACCGGTGCCTAATGGCGAACGCCCCTGGTCTCATGTTTCCATTGATTTTATGGGAGAGTTGCCTATGTCGAAGGGGTACTCCTTTATATTCATGGTGGTGGACAGGTTTTCTAAAATGGCTCATTTCGTGCCCCTCCGTGGTCTTCCTTCTGCGAAGGAATTGGCAATGGTGTTCGCCAGAGAAGTATTCCGGTTGCATGGAGTGCCTAGGGTACTGGTGTCTGACAGGGGGAGCCAGTTTGTGTCTAGATTTTGGAGGGCATTTTGCCAACAGATGGGCATACAGCTGTCCTTCTCCTCTGCCTACCATCCCCAGACCAATGGAGCCGCTGAACGAGCTAATCAGGGCTTGGAACAATTTCTCCGTTGTTTCGTTACTGACCATCATGATAATTGGTCCGACTTGTTGCCTTGGGCAGAGTTCGCCAGGAACTGTGCGGTCAATTCTTCATCTGGGAGCTCTCCGTTTCTGATTAATTATGGGTTCCAGCCCTGTTTGCTTCCAGACTCATTTCAGACGCAACAGATTCCAGCTCTGGATGAGCATATCGAGCAACTCCGTTCCACATGGGCACAAGTTCAGAGGGCACTTGGTCAGTCATTTCAGCGTCATCAGCGCCATGCTAATCGCAGAAGGCTTCCAGCGGTTTCCTTTCAGGTTGGGGATAGAGTATGGCTTTCCTCCAGAAATCTCAAGCTGCAGGTTCCGTCTAATAAGTTGTCTCCTCGGTTTATTGGTCCATACAGAGTTATTCGCAAAATTAACCCTGTCTCCTATGCACTAGACCTACCTGCATCCATGCGTATCCATAATGTGTTCCATGTGTCCCTTCTTAAGCCTCTGGTTTGCAATCGCTATACTACCACACCTGTGGTGCCAGGACCTGTTGAGGTCGAGGGCCAGGAGGAGTACGAGGTTCAGAGCATTATTGATTCCCGTAGGCTTAGAGGAAGGGTACAGTACCTGGTACATTGGAAAGGGTATGGTCCTGAGGATCGATCATGGGTGGATAGTACGGACCTTCATGCACCTAGGTTAACTAGGGCCTTTCATGCCAATTACCCGCAGAAACCTAAACCCTATTCTAGGAGAGGGGGTCTTTGAAAGGGGGGTACTATCACGGTGCCCGTGATTTGCTGCAGTTACTTGTCTGTCACCAGTAGGGGGCTTCTATTGGCTGTCTGCAGATAGCCCGCCTCTTATTGACTATTTAAACCTGGATTGGGCACCCTTTGAGTGCCCTTTCGTGTTGTTTCTGACCTTCTTGCTATCACTATGCTAGTGATAGCTGGGCCTCTGTTCCAGTGTTCCTGAGTTCCTGATCTCATGTGTTCCTGAGTTCCTGATCTCTACTGTTCCAGTGTTTCCTGCATGCTGAAGTACTTCCAGTCCTGGTTCCGGCCTAGTCTCTGGTGTTGCAGTTCCTGCTGAACTTCTCTGCTGTTTTCTGACCTGACTGATCGTTGCTGGTTCCTGTCATCTCATCACCTGTCTTCAGTATCCTGGCGACCTTCTGCCTGGTCGCGTTGGTGACATTGCTCAAATCTGTGTTGGTCCCAGCGTGCGGACGCTGGTTTGCTCCTAAGCCTTGCGGCTATACAAACTCACTTGTTACACCAGTGTGCGGTCACTGGTTTGCTCCAAAGCCTTTCAGCTATACAAATCTGTGTTGGTCCCAGCGTGCGGACGCTGGTTTGCTCCTAAGCCTTGCGGCTATACAAACTCGCTTGTTACACCAGTGTGCGGTCACTGGTTTGCTCCAAAGCCTATCAGCTATACAAATCTGTGTTGGTCCCAGCGTGCGGACGCTGGTTTGCTCCTAGCCTTGCGACTATACAAACTCACTTGTTACACCAGTGTGCGGTCACTGGTTTGCTCCAAAGCCTTTCAGCTATACAAATCTGTGTTGGTCCCAGCGTGCGGACGCTGGTTTGCTCCTAAGCCTTGCGGCTATACAAACTCGCTTGTTACACCAGTGTGCGGTCACTGGTTTGCTCCAAAGCCTATCAGCTATACAAATCTGTGTTGGTCCCAGCGTGCGAACGCTGGTTTGCTCCTAAGCCTTGCGGCTATACTACTCGCTTGTTACACCAGTGTGCGGTCACTGGTTTGCTCCAAAGCCTATCAGCTATACAAATCTGTGTTGGTCCCAGCGTGCGGACGCTGGTTTGCTCCTAAGCCTTGCGGCTATACTACTCGCTTGTTACTCCAGTGTGCGGTCACTGGTTTGCTCGCTAAGCCTAACGGCTATACTATTCAGTGTTGTTTCCAGCGTGCGGACGCTGGTTTGCTCCAAAGCCTTGCTGCTTAACGATTCTGCTAATTTGCCAGTTCCATCTGACTGCTGCTATTATCTCTGGGCTGCCCTGCCCGGTATTGGTAAGGCCGGTAGAACCTTTTGCCACATTCCATCTGAGGTTGCCTTACCCGGTATTGGCAGGGCCGGTAGAGCCTACATTGTGTATCTATTGAGGCTGCCTTGCCCGGTAATTTGGTAAAGACTGTCCTGTCCGGTATATTGACAGGACCGGTAGAGTCTGCCTTCTGTCTGTGCTATATTCTGTATATATATATATATATGTATGTTATTGCCATCCTAAGTTATCATTTATTATTTCAATAAAATTGATTTTTTTTTACCTAAAACTTGTGTCTGAGAGTCATAATAAACCGTGACACATATTGCTTCCTTTCAGTGGTGGAAGACTGAACTTTTTCCTTTCAGAGGGACATACCCTAAATCAACATCATCTATCCTATATAATAATTCGCTAAATCGTGTGTAACACCCGACATGCGCAGTACACACTGCTGCGCACGCTGCGGTCATGCGCAGTAGAGACTGCCCTCGCCGCGGCTGATACAGAGCTGGGTGCTCCGAAGGAGTGTCCAGCTCTGTATCAGCCGCGGCGCGGGCACTCTCCGCTGCACGTGACTGCCCCGCGACCGGGTGGCAGTGGCACTGTGGCCCGTGTAACGGGCTGTTCAACTAGTATATATATAAAAGAAGACTTTGTGCTTGGCAAAACACACCCAGGGACGGCAGTAAAGAGGATTACTGCTCCCATTGGGTGATTCAATGGGGTTGTGATTTTTGGCCCGCCTCCACTATCCAGCCCGCCCACTACTATCTAAGGCTGAAAAAAAATGGCTGCCACTCACTCCTACACCACAGACACACACACATGCCCCCCACACACTGGCAGACACATACACACATATACACACACTCATACAGAGACACACATGCATGCACGCTGAGCAGCTGAGGATGATGGGAACTATGTTCAAGCTACAGCTGGAAGGCCATGGTCCAATCTGTATTATGCAGCTTCTTCAATCCCTGTCTGTGAGCCTACACAGGCCTGCCAATTACTACAAGTGAGCTGATGTCTAAACAATCAGCAGGCAGCATGCTGGGGAAGCTTACTTGCTGGGAAAGTGGAGACATGATCAGGCAGTGCAGAGCAGGCCTTCAGCTAAGCTGGTAAGTGGCAGAGACATGGGTGTGACTGTATTTATATACTGCACAAAGAGAGAGATAGAGAGTAGACTGTTTGTCAGTCTGTCTGTAAGTAGAGGTGCCAGTTCCTGCAATCATCTCCATGCTGTACATAGCTCACTGTATAGCATGTATGACAAACTATTTATATATGGTCTGGCATTGTATAGTATACAGTCTGTGTATAAGGACTGGCACTATACAGTATAGAAGGGACAGTCCCAGTTTGAGACCCAAATCCCTCTGCTCCTCTATTTAGGATAGGCTGACCAGACCTCACCTTTAACCGGGGACGCATAGGAAAAATGCATACTGCAGGACTGCATTGATTTCAGTGAAGTACTGAAAAATGGCTATTTCCTATGTGTCCCCGGTTAAATTTAGCCTAATTTAGGAGATCACACTGTGTGGTGTATATATAAGTGTATCAGATTACTCCATATGGGTATAAACTTGTATATATATCTGTTAAATTAATCTGTGTAAAAAATACTTTCATCTTCTTATAAATCATTCACTTACAGAAAGAGTAACTTAACCATTTCAATACCAGAGGGGTATGCAATGCATTGCTTACCCCCTGGCATTCAAAGGGTTAAAAATTCTCTAAAATACACCACCAGCCAGGCCCCCAGTAACACCACCTAAAACACAAGTGTCCCTCTTTGGCCATTTGAAGTGTTGGGAGGTATGTTGCTTACACTGCTCACACTGTATATATGTATGTTCTGATTTGCATCTGTGTGTCACTGTTTGTGTACGTCAGTGCATGTGTATGTATGTATGTGAGTTGCATGCGTCTCTGTCTATCACTCTATGTCCCCCTGTATATGTGTGTGTTTGCACATGTGTCTGTGTATCACTGTGTGCACTAGGGTTGTCACCCGGCCGGTATTTTACCGGCACAGCCGGTAATTAGCTTCTTTGAGCCGGTGCCGGTATAGGCAGTATACCGGCAATTGAGAAGCCGGTATTTGTGTGCGATGTGTCCGGAGTTATTCTTCCACTGACCAGCCATCTGCCAGCTGCTCAGTGATTGCTGCACCCGACTAGGGCTGCAACAACTAATTGATTAAATCGATAAAAATCGATAATGAGAATCATTGGCAACGATTCTCATTATCGATTAGTTGTGCAGGGGAAAGCTGCAGCGATCGAGTAAGCATTTATAAAGGTTTGGGGGAAGGAAGAGCCAAGCGCACGGCTGCCAGGGCTCAGAATAAGGATCGTGCATCCAATCAGAAGCCAACATCAGTGACGCGCGCACAAAGACTAAGATGTGCGCAGATGGAAATAGCAGTGAGGACCGCCTGTGTAAGTTCTCTCTGCATCGCTCATCGGAGGCACGCAGGATAGCCAGGTATAAGTGGTCAGCCGGCTGCACTGCCAGGGACCTGACAGGGTGGTGGCGATCGCCCTAGGGTGGGAGAGAGTTATCCCCTCCCCCCTTTTTTTTGGTGTTTCATTTCCTTTTGGGTTTGCTTTCCTTTAACCCTTTGAGTGCCAGAGGGGTACGCAACGCATTGCAGAGCAATGTGTTGCGTACCTCTCTGGCACTCAAAAGGTTAAGACTAACAAAACTTTCGGGCTGACTCAGGGTGCTTGATTTGTACTTTCCTGATCCAACGCTATTTCCCTGTATTGAGATCATTATTCAATGTACTGCTCTGTTAGTGTCATTGCTTTTATCCTGGCTATGTTAGCTCTTAGGCTGTGTTCTGAGGTTGCCTTTTTCAATAAAAATATTTCTACAAAAAAACCAAACATGTCTTTTGCTTGTTTGGCATACTGATATTTTTTATTTGTGCAGAAAGAGAATTTACCCAAAATCCAGGTCAATACTTGTATACATGCATATATGCATTGCTTTTATATAAATACCTGTTTGAAATGTATTGAATAAGGCAATAACTCATTTGCTCATGTTCCGCTAGTGTAGTGTAGATTGTGTCACACCATAATGCAGTTTTCCGTCACCAGGTACATCTTTGAATCATTATAAGTAGATGAATACTGCAATTTTTTAAAAACAGATCAGATAAGCATACTTGAATATGTTTTACAATAAAGGATCAATTTAATTTCTGTCAGGGTGAGAGTTCCACTTTACCATCGTCAATAAGCTCTGTTTATCATTATACCTGGGATCTTTGAATTTTGGGGACTCCACCTACGGGCCTTTAACTCTTCTTCAGCCATATCTTTTCCTCTCCGCCCAAGTACACATACGTACACACACGTATGTTATTGTGTATATATATCAGTTTGTTTATTAAATAATTTTAAATAATGAAAAATTAGCATATTGTTTTTTGTGTACCCCTCTGGCACTCAAAGGGTTATCCAGATGGGTACACAACCCAACACATTTCAAGATTGAGTGGTTCTGCCCCTTTTCCGGCTCCTCCCTTTTGTGGCTCCTCCCTTACAGACCCACAACTATGGCCGGTATTTGTTTGAGGAAAAGGTGGCAACCCTAGTGTGCACCTTTCTGACACGTACACCCTATGCTATATTTCACTATCATAACATTTATTAAAAAAACAAAAAAAAAAAAAAACATTCCCTGCATAACATGATTGGCAACGCCGTCCCAACTTGCTAGTCATCAATAATTAGAACATCTGCATCAGCAGCCTCATGTCCTTCCTGCACACTAATTTAATATTCTTGTAGGCTTTCATGGTCTGAAAAAGTTTATTTTTACTTTATCCCCTTAGGTGGATTTATACAACATTGACCACTAGTTTTGGTGGGATGTTAATGTCACTGTCTAATGCAGCAGTTGGTCTCAATGTTAAATCCTCCACTGCCAAGGCAACAACACTAAAATTAAATTCATCCTTATCTTTAGTGTTAGAAACATTAGTATTAATGTGATATAAAATTTAGAAGCTTTTATATCACTTTTTCAAACAGCCTTCTCAGGAGGAGGGGGATCAGCAGCATCATTCACTGCACAAACTGCAGCAATAATAACCATAGTTGTTTTTTGTGGTATGAATTTACTACCTTCAACACATCCAAGCATTCCTCCTAGTGCTTTCACTTTACTCCCCTGCAAGTTGGGTGGATGTGACGATAGCAGTTAGTGTGTGAAATTATGTATTGTCTGTTGTGTCTGTGTATAATAATCAAACCTGGGAACTTCTGAAATGAGCTCACCATGTGATCTTTGAAATATTAACCCTTAAGACTCCCACAAAATTAGATTCTAGGTGCTATGTCAGTGTTTGCTCTAAACCAGGGGTGATCCAATTAGTCCTCAAGGAACCATCAACATGCTACGAGCTAATGGGGGTTATGCACTAAAGCGGAGATGACTTCTTCATTGATATCACTTTGTCAAATTCTATTTTATTGTACCATCAATACTCATTTTAAGCAACTCTAGCTCCATCACTTTGCCTGTCTGTAACTGGCATAAAAATAAGCTGCTTTCACTAAAGCACAGACTCAAAAAAAAAAAAAAAAAAAAAAAAAGCACAGACTCATAACATGCAGGAAACTGACACCCCCTCTTTTACTTTAGCACTGCGCAAATACATGAGGAGGCCATGTGTGGGAGTAAATCATTCCCATTTATTTTATAGAAATGAAAAATGCAGTTTTCCAAGGAATTCCCATATACGGTGTAAGGTGCTGCTTTTCAGATATTCCTCTTTTGAGGTGAAAAAGTGTTTCCCAGGCCTGCTTATAAGCAGGTAATCATTCCAGCTATAAATTAACACAGGGGGCTCTATAGGACTTGTGCAGAAAACAAGATCATTTCTGGAGTAAACCAACTGCATCATAGGGAAGACTTGAATGTTTCAATTGATTGAATGGGGCTTTTAATCCTCATTCATGGTAGAGATATCTGCAACATACTGTTTTGCAATGACTTGGAAACTTTTATCATTTAAAGCAATATTTTTTTATTTATTTCTCCTCTATGGTACAACTGATTTGGTACAATATTGCTCTTCTTTTGTTTTGTGCATTAGGCATGATGTAGCCTTTACCACAGCAAGTGGTATGAAGCTTGAGGCTGATGGCAAACATGTGAAAAAGACATTTGTTTGCAATGCATTTGTGTTGCATTTTTTCCTTTTTGGACTCTTATTTATCTTATTTAGTTGGAAGTGATGGCACAGCTATGTACAAAATAGGAAAACACGCAATGTTAATGCACATCCATTAAACTCCATTGTACACTTGTGATGGTTAACACACAAACACACACAAACTGAATTTGCGTCATATGATCCTATTCATTCTATTTCATGTGTTTTGATGTGCTGAAAAGAGTGCATTGAAAACATCTATATGAACTAGGCTTAAGGCTCAAAATATGTAATTCAATAAGCTAAAAAGGTGCAATTCTGGAGAAAACCAACTGCACCATAGAGGACAAACAAAAATGTACCAAATTCCCCTTGTTTAAAATGTGGCTTTTATACATGCATTAGCGAATGATGCACAGTGCTGTCCTTATTATTGGGCACATTGTATATAGAGGCTCCTTTGGCCCACTGCAACAAGACTCACCGGATTGGGCAGGGGACCATCCCTGATTCACTTTTTGCAGCCAGTTTCAGCCCCCCTGCAGCACCGGGGCAGTCAGTGAACCAGAAACTACTTCAATTTTTAAATATGGGCTAAAGGTCTCTCACACATTGCATCACTGCATGTCAGCTCTGTGTAAGAGCACTGGCTCTACAGAGAAAGGAAATGTCAGTCCAGGGGTCTGGCTCCTGTAGTTGCAGTCGCTGACCAGAGGCCAGAAGTGGAGCCTGTTTCTCCCTACTCTTCTCTACACAGTGCTGGATTGGCTAAGTAACTGAGTAAGTTTTAAACCCTGAGCAACTGTAGCAAGTTAGCAGTAGTCAGGGATATATGGCCAACCTTTAATTAGTTTAGGTTTGGGTGTTTACGTTTCCATGCATGTCATCAGAAGTCTTCTAAGCAAAATAACATGCCAAAATATATTATATGCAGGAATTCAAAAGCCAAAAAGAACTGGACATATGCCAAACCTGCCCAAAGGGGGGAGAGGTCATGTGATCTATCATGGTTCAATACCTTGGCACTTAAAATAACAGAGCACTCATGCACAGATTCACAAGGTCAAAGGTTAAACTAGCAAAGCCCTTCAACATAATAAGCAGCAAAATCGAGACTGAATGTTTGCACACAGTAAAGCCTAATGCAAACAAAATAAGCAATAAGTAAAAAACACAAACTAATGGAAGTCTTATGCACAAAAGACGTGGAGCAATTTTGAGGCAAACCAATTGCACAGAGATGGAGAGCTCTACAGCAAATTTCAAAGGTTTAACCATGTGAGTACCAGAGAGGTATCCAAAGCATTGATTTGTAATGCGTGGACATCACTCTAGCACTAAAAGATTTAAAAGCCCCATTTATATCAAAGGGAATTGGGGGAATGCTTGGTTCTCCTTATGGTGCAGTTGGTTTTGTCCAGAATTGGTCCTGTTTGCCTTTGTGCATAAGGCTTATGGAGGCTGATGTACTGAGAAGAGCTGAAGTTAATCTGAGGCAAACCAACTGTACCATAGGGGATAAATAGAAAATAACATTGATTTAGAGATCTCTAAAGCATTTAGGAAGTTAAAATCCCCATTTAAATCAATGGGAATTTAGGAAATTATCATCCCCTTTGGGGTGTTTGGTTTGCTCCAGAATTAATCCATTTGTACTCTGTCCATCTGCCTCAAATTGGGGCTGAGAGAGAGAGTTGCTTAAAGGGATAGTAATGTTTCACAAAAAACAGCAGCATCAATTAATCTGCATAGCATTTGGGCCATGGAGAGTGTTATTTCAATACTGTCAGAGTTGTAGTTCAAGAGTAATTGAATTATAAAGTATCCCCCTACTGCCCCTGTCACCTAATGTAAGCCATCTCCCCTCAGATGTGGCATCTGGTCTCTGGACCGGACAGGTTGCAGCAAGGGACAATCTTCTTGCTGTGAACATAAGGAAAACCCTGCCCCTCTTGACAGGTTTTCAGGTTTTTCCTTATGCTCACTGAATATTGTCCCTCTCTGCAATCCATCTGGACAGTCTTGTTATATCAGTAAAAGGGGCGGGAGGTGGATACTTTACCGTTCAATTACTCTTGAACTACAACTCTGACAGTATTGAAATAACACCCCATAGCCCAAATACTATGAAGATGAATTGGAGCTGCTTTTACAATGAAACATTACTATCCCTTTAAGCCTTAGGGATGAGTTGAACATTTGGACTCAAAATCATGCAAAACATGCGAAAAAGATCACTATCCATCTTTTGTGGGAATTCCTGTGAAAAGTGCTGTTTTTACACAATTTTCATTGCATTGAATTTATTATTAATAATGTATTTCTTCCCCCACACCACCACCACCAACAACACCATGTGCAGAGTTTCCCCCATGTATTCATACCATGCAAAAATATATAAGGGGATGCTTACCGCCTGTTATCAGAATGTGCATGGCAGAAGGAGACAAAACAACTTAATTTTATATATCAGCTAATGTAGCTAGGCAAGCAAACAGAAGGGATTGGAGTTGCTCAATAGGAGTGTTGGTGGTAGCCAGTTGTTCCCTGGTTGTGGGTGTGAAGGCATAAAAGAGGATTACAAAACTTTTTGACCGATAGATGACAGCCAGGCATGTGATCCATTCCTTCTTACCTGAGCTGATAGTGGCTAAACCTGAGACTCAACTGAGTAAATCCACTGAGCCGGAGAGATCTACAGACAAATATAATACATCATACATTCAAGACCAACAGGTACAACTTGACATACTGTGTTACTCATACACACCCACTCCTACATCAGCAGTAACAAGAAGGACAAGCATATACTGTAATGTGATGGTTCTTCACCAGTTATTGTGCGTTGTATGAGCTGTTGATTCTGGATCTACCAGATCTATACTGTACTGTAAAAATTAACACTGCAGTCCTTGGGAGAGAAAGCTGATGACATTTTGATACTAGTAGTACTAATGGAGAGGCATAAAGGCAAAGGGAGCTGGAGTTATTTGTGGTTGCAGGGACTGTGTGTGTGATTTGTTGACAGTGATTCTGATAGTGATAGACAGGGACAGTTTAAAAGAAAAATCATCATACATTAGTTTCAGACTGACAAAATGTCCCTCCACATGCTAACAGTTCTGTTATGTACTTTACAGTAAAAATCAACACTACTATCGTTATGTTCTCCAAATGTCATGGAGCAAGGTTAAGGGGAAAGGATCAAGTTGAGAGTTGAATGTGTTGGTGTTAGTACAGCTATACTGAAAAAACTGACAGTGTCTGCAGCCATAGTTGCTGTGCTTGTGCAATAAATAATGATAATGATCTTAATCCTCCTGAGGAGGCTGTTTGTAAAAGTGACATGAACATGTCTAGTAGTAGAAGTAGTAGTAGTAGTAGTAATAGTAGTAGTAGTAAAACCTTTTAACACTAAAGACAATGATGAGTCACATTATCATGTTGTTGCCATAGTGGAAGACGGTCTTGCTGCCTGTGAAACCAACAGATGCATCAGACAGTTCCAGTAACATCCTCCTAATTGGCAAGTAACAAGAAATGTTTTCACACTTTAAAAAATCTGCAAGAATATGAAAGTAGTGGGGAGGATGTGGTGGTGATACTGCTGACCAAATTATTGATGATAATATTGGAAATGTTGATTTTGAAAATGTCCCTCCACTGTCCTCTACTTCCACCGATACAGATAAAATAGAGATTGAGGGTAATGATTATATTGCCAAAAATGTGCTGAAAGGAAAAGGTTCAACGTTCTGCTCCACTAAAGGAGCAATACGCCTCTTTAGAAATTGTTTAAGAGATCACCTGGACAGTCTGACTATGGACAATTACACATGCTAATATAAACTTCTTCCAAGTCCATCCCCACAGTCACACTCACTATTATTTACTAAGCAGCAACACAGGTCAACATCCACATGAGTACTTCTGCTGCTGTTCAATGTTCAACACTACTGACATCTACTGTTAAAACTTCTGCAACTTCTAGCTCCTATAGTAATAGCAATCAGTCTGTGCAATTTCTAGGAAATATGGCTGAAAAAGAGACCTAAGTTGTCTGTAAAGTTTGCATCCTAGAGCTACTTAGTTAGCTAATAAAGGTATACCTTTTACTGTCAGTCTCCTGCTATCTCTAGTAAAGAGATACTCAAAATCCAAAAGCTAACTATGATTCTATATGTTGTCCCTGTAAAAACCATGTGATCAGGCAAAAGCAGGCACATCCTCATTGTGATACCACTTAAAACACAACCACAGGTCATAGGTGTGACAACTAGCAGCAATAGTAGCACTCCTAAAAGTACATGGGGTGAGAGGCACATAATAGTTTTGTTGATGTCTCACAGAGTGGGACATTTTCCTCAGTAACATGTTTCCTACTGCTGTTGTGAAAATGTAATGCATGGAGGAGGATAAATGAGTTAGTTGCAGATGACAAGAGTCATATTCCCCACTACCACTGCTACTAAAAAATTAAGTTATATAGTTCTTTTATATACTGCCAACCCACACTTAACTGAGTTCTTAGAATGAAGTAAAAAATGCACAAAATGATCTAAACGTTTGCCTGGGTAATGGCAAATGCTTGCAGTTAACATGCTGCTCTATACTTTTTTTTAAGAACTGGTTTTAAAGAACTGAAACTCTGTGTTGCACCTCAATGACATGTCTCAAGCCATAGCTATTTTTCAGTGTCGACTGTGCCAGAGTTGTTCAAACAGGTGGTTAGTGTCATGGGTAAAGGGCTAGAAACATCATATGGTAAGGTTTTTCTGAGAACTGGAAACCATCCCCCTAGAAGGTGCTTTTGCTGAGACTGTACCCCTTCTTTGACCCATCTACAGCTTTCTAAAATGGTTCAAGGCTAATGTTGCTGTAGGCCTCAGCCTGTTAACAATTTTCCCAAGGCTTTTGCTGCTATCATGGCCTGATTTATATCCCAGGCACCCCTAGGCAAGGCACTCCAGGTGCCTTTAGCTCCTCCCATGGCACCACCACCATTTCTCACAGGGCCCACCCCCAGTTCCATCCACTATTTCATGAATCAACAAATACCCTTGGCCTATAACAAGCGAGGACAAAAAAAAGGCTGCATGAGGTCAGAACAGCCAAATCTCCCTTACAAATTTGGAGCTCTAGGCAGCTGCCTACACTGCCTATTGGGAAATCCAGCCCTGGTTGCTGTAGGACTAAGTGCTACCAAATTTTACTTTTTAATTGGGAATTCCTTCATTACAGTACTTAGCAGCAGTAGTATTGCAGAAGGAATTCTCACAGTCATAAAAACATAGGTAGAAACTTGCAAAGTTCTTGCTGAAACTTCAGTGAGTAGCTGAACTAGAAACTTTAATGAGTAGTTATGGGGAACAACAAACACAGGCTGATAGAGACTGAGTAAGATGGTCACAGAGGCTGAGACATAATGTTCTAAGAAGAACTAAGCCAGTTCAGGAGTAAACTGTACCATAGGGAACAATAAGTAAATATTCTCAAAGTTCCCATTGATTTTAATGGGGCTTTTAACCAGTAGAATGCTTGGATAAGGGTATTGTATGCCTGGATTTTTGGGGTTTAAGATTCTGTCCCCAGTCTGATTCATTTCTCCTATTAGTACATGATAGGGAAGAATCATTAAGGAGCGATAAAGCGGAGATGACTTCTGCAGTGATATCACTTCCCCAATTCCTATGTTATTCCATGGAGCCTATGCATTAAGATTTCTCCCGCTGGAGTCATCCTCACTTTATCACCTCTTTATCACACCTTAGTGCAAAACCCCCGATCTGTGGTGTTTTTAGTTTTTTCATGCTCACCACAGCTTGCAACTAGTTAGTGCCAATGTTGCTTACAAGTTTAGTACTCAAATGGTTAATATAAAGGACCAGTGCATTCTACAATAGTTGTCACTTCCATTTAGAGCCATCACCCTTTGAAGCATATATATGAAGACACTGGCATTGCAAGGATGGTTTTCTTTTCTTTTACCCTTTCAGTCATCAGAGCCTCATTTATGAGGTACTGATTAACCATTTTGAAGCAAATACCAATGAGAAAATGAATCAAACTGCAAACACAGATCCAGATGCAGAGGTAGCTGTGACACATATTTCATTATGCAGGACTGGATAGGATTCAGTGAAACCCTGCAGTGCGTATTTTTAAAATAATTCCTGATTTAAAGGGATATGTGGTCATCCTACTGTAGACAGATGTATCAATGAGTTGCAATTTGATAACCTCCTTAGTGGGCAGCAAGTGGGGGAAGGGGTAATTAAATGGCAGTAAATCCTAATTATTGGAGATGCTTCTTTTGTAAGCTGTTAGCTTGCATTTTTCTGATACCTAGAGTTCAAGATGAACTCAAATTCTCAGCAAATTTGTTTGCTCTGTACTTGACATACTTGAGAATGGGAAAAATGTAAATGGATTCTACCTCGTAAAACAAGAAAATTAGAGAAATTTAAATGTATTCCTGGTAAAAAATGTTATAAATCATAACTATGACTGCAGCCTCTCTCAGTCTTCGAAGTACCCTTGTTTTATTAAAATTATTAAAAATCCTAAAATAAAAAATATTTTAGTAAAGATTTACTGTCCCTTTAAGAAACAGCTTTAATTACCGTGCTAAATACTCCTGTAGAAGAACTGGAGAAACAATGAGGCAGGCCAAATGCCCCATATTAATTTTTGTATAGATAAAAAGTGGTAGCATGTTAGCCACTGAAAATTCAGGAGACTGGTAGAGTAAAAGTGATAACTTCATTGGCTAAGTGAGTAGCTTTAGAATGCAAGCCTTAAAGTTATAGGGCTCTTCAAGACCTAAGCTATCTTGAAAGCTTCCATTCTAAAGCAACACACTTATCCAATCAAGGTATAATTTTCACTCTACCAGTCTCCTGCATTGATTTTGTGGGGCTTTTAACCTCTTTGCTGCTAGAGATGTCAGCAATGTATTGAGAACATTTTACTAGCATTCAAGCCCCATTTAAGTAAATGTTCAGAATTTTGTATTTGTCTCCTGTGTTTCAGCTGGCTTGCTTAACTTCGAGTGCGGCAGAGGTAACCCAAACATTGCAACTCACTGCAATAGATACCGCTCTGACACTCAAAGGGTAGATATTTTAGCCTTATTGTTATCAAGGTTGCAGTAGAACCTGCATTGTCAAATGTGTGTTTTTGTTTTAGTAAGATTTTCACAGGACACTGATGACAAGAGTTACTTTTTTATTTAGAGTGGTTGGCACACCTAACAGTAGGCTTGAAAGTAAGCACTTCAGTGTAACACTGGACTGTTGGACTGTTTTTCTTTTATTCTGTTTTTGCCCATGTGCTTACATATACATCTCTGTCTAACAGACGTTAGATTTTACATATCAAGCTGCCTGGTGTACCTCTGTATCCAAAAGGGTCATGCTTCCATACCTCCCAACTGTCTGTCTTTAGGAAGGACAGTCCCTCTTTGAGACTTGAATGAAAGGTCAACAAATTCAACTTGCTTTAAATGGGTCTTTAAAACCTTGAAAGCTTGATAGGTCCTAGATGCATTGCAAAGCAGATCATTCAAGGTCATTCAATTTGTCTGCTATGTTGTAGCTGGTCTGATTGGGAATTGCTCAAGTTCTAATTAATGTATCAGCCTCAGATAGTATGAGAAAGTTATAGAGAGTCAGAGTTAGCCAGACAGAGTGAGACACACTGGGTTGATGTACTGATGCATTTCTCACCTAAAATATGAGCTGGGCCTGTGCTGTGCATGCTTAACACCAACGTACTATACTGACTGCACTGAAAATTGTCCTCCTTATACCATGGTGAGGACAATGTGGAAGCGTTCTATTCCTCTGTGCCATGTTTCCTAAAATGTACTAACAAGGTACAGTGAATGTAAAATGCATCTATTTCCTGTATATGCTATAGTGATGGCATTCAGGGCTTCCTTTCCATAACGTCTTAATGATGGTGGTGTGTACACCAGAATTCATTAAAGCAATCATAGATACTCATATACTCAGTACCTTGAAGTGCATGAATATGATATTTATGCCAACCAGGGGTTTTCTAGGTTTCCAAAAACTAAGGGCTGTTCCCAGTGAACTGTGCAGCTCAATTGCACCATTACATTAAAGGCATAGTAATGTTTCACAAAGAAAGCAGCTCCAATTAATCTTCATAGTATTTGAGCTATGGAGAATGTTATTTCAATACTATCAGAGTTGTAGTTCAAGAGTAATTGAATGGTAAAGTATCCCCTTCCCACCCCTTTTATTGAGGTAACACTGCTCACCTCAGAGCAGCAAGACTGTCCAGATGGATCACAGAGAGGGGCAATCTTCAGTGAGCATAATGAAAAACCTGAAAAATCTGTAAGGAGCGCAGGGTTTTCCTTATGCTCACAGTAAGCAGATTGTCCCTTGTTGCAAGCTGTCAGGTCCCAGGACCAGATTTTACATCTGAGGGTAGATGGCTTACATTAAATTAAAGGGGTGGGACGGGGATACTTTATCATTCAATTACTCTTGAACTACAACTCTGACAGTATTGAAGTAACACTGTCCATGGTCTCAATACTATGAAGATTAATCTGAGCTTTTTATCTGAAACACTTTATGAGGTTTGGCACAATTACATGAGACATGAGGCTTCAGCGACCTAAATCAACACCTCACAATGCTCCTGATGCCAACATCTAATAATTCCACCCACACTGACTAAGAAGGAGACAGAGAAAGAGAGAGATAGACAGACGTAATCAGGCAGAGCAAAACACACAATGACAGTATACATAGTTACAAAAAGAGACCATGAGAGGTACTTATCTAGAGGAAGACTGTAGGGCATTTATAACAGACTATGTGTACCTTATACACAATGGGCAATGCCTAACTATTTATGATAGTATATATTAAGGTGCTTAAGTCTTTCCTTCATTCCTATATCTGAATAAAATAAAAAATGGGGGAAGCCGACATATCCAGTACTATCATACACACTGCACTAATCACTGTGACAGAAAGGATACACATGAGCAAATCACTGACATTATAACATGCATCATCATGGTTCAAGTATAAAGTGCAGTTCCAGTTGCAAACCTGAGTAACATATAACAGAAATAGAAGTGTTCAGCAAAGAATATCTGTTTTTCATATTTCTTTTTGTACATTTTCTCCACCATGTATCAAGATCAAGTAGGAATCACTCTGTCTTGTTACAGCTGACCTGTCACCCTAACAAAAGTTTAGTTACTTTTGCAGTTAATTAAAAATACCTGTTTGATGCACTAGAGATTTTATTATATAAATATTTTTGAGAAATGAATCTTTGAGTGTTAATGGTACAATGTGGCACTTGATGCTAAGTTGTTTCTATAATAGGCAAATATTAAAGGGATAGTAATGTTTCATAATAAAAGCAGCTCCAATTAATCTTCATAGTATTTGGGCCATGGAAAGTGTTATTTCAATACTATCAGAGTTGTAGTTGTAGAGTAATTGGATGATAAAGTATCCCCCTCCCACCCCTTTTACTGATGTAACACTGCTCACCTCAGAGCAGCAGGGTGGTGTCTGAGTGAATTCCAGAGAGGGACAATCTTCAGTTAGCATAAGGGAAAAACCTGTCAATGGGGGAAGGGCTTTCATTGTTCTCACAGTAGGAAGATTGTCCCTTGCTGTGAGCTGTCTGGTCTGTGGACCAGATTCCACATCTGAGGGGAGGTGGCTTACATGAGGTAAAAGGGGCAGGAGGGAGATACTTTATATTTCAATTACTCTTGAATTACAACTCTGACAGTATTGAAATAACACTCTCTATGGCTCAAATACTATGAAGATAAATTGGAGCTGCTGTTTTTGTGAAACATTACTAGCCCTTTAACACACAACCTATGTAATAATTCGCTAAGATGTTTGTCATGATGCAGTCATGCTCAGTAGAGACTGCCTGCGTTTGGGCAGTCTCTACTGCACATGATTGCATCGCGTGAGTGAGGCGACACAAGACTGCGTTGCGTGGAGCAGTGAGGTAGCGGCCTCTTAACACTTGAGTGCCAGAGGGGTACCCTCTGGCACTCAAAGGGTTAACGTTACCAGGACCCTGGTCCGTGTACACAGGCTTTTACACTAGTTGTGATATGAAAGAATCTAGGCAGAGCCCACACTCTGTGGGCACTTACCGTAAAATCTCAGGTATAATACGTACAATTTTACCCCACTTCACCTTATATGAAGTGGGAGTTGTGTATTATACTCAAGAGCTTTTTATTTTAAAAAAAATTAAGCCGGCCAGAACCCTTCCCTCCTTCCCCTGGTGCTATCTGATTATAAAATGCCACTTACTTTCTTAAAAAGACAAGTCCCCGCATTTTCAACATTATCAGGAAACATGTAAACAATGTGAATCTTCCCCTGCGGGTGGCATGCTTGAATTCGCCGCCCGATTCCTTCAATTGGCTTTCAGGACCTACTGGCTCCAACCAATGGTAATGCTCTGAGAGAATCTGAAGGTCCTCACAGGGCAGTACCATAGCCGGAAGGAAGCGGGCGGCGAATGGAAGCGTGCCGCCCGCATGGGAAGATTGACATTGTTTACATGTTTCCTGATAATGTTGAGAATGCGGGGACTTGTCTTTTGAAGAAAGTAAGTGGCATTTTAGAATTGGATAGCGTCGGGGGAGGGAGGGAAGGGTTCTGGCAGGCTTAATTTTTTTTTCATAAGAAGGGAAAACAAGGGTGCTTATTATACATAGGCACTCTTGTTTTCCCCTAAAATCTTGGGTATAATATACACCTGCGTATTATACACAGGTGCGTATTATACCTGAGATTTTACAGTATAATAGCACAGCTGGAGGTAAGTTTGGCTTTGAACTTAACTGATTAGTATATTATGCAGGAACTTAGCAAACTCACAGACAGACCCCCCCCTTCCCCCCGAGTTCAACCTGTGAGCTCCAGATAGACAGCTGATGTTTTCTAATGACTACTGTGACAATGCACACATGCATAGGAATGAGGCTGCCAGTGGCAAGATGGTGGGAAAAAGGCTGGGTCATACCTGTGCTATTAAGATTGAAAGTTTAAAGGTACAGTGTAAAGGCTTTTCAGACTATAGGTACTGTCCTGACAGCTACGGGGTCTGAGTTCTCATAGCTGGAAACTCTTGCATTACGTCTCAGATTGCACTTCAACTGTTGGCTGGTTGGTGATGATGGGAATTGATGTCCTCAACAGTTGTATGGCTTCATGTTGCCCATTCCCAATGTTTACATATACAATGATTACTGACATTGAAAAAGAAGCTTTCCAAGTGATGGTTAATGAACAACCTATAAAGTTGCATGGCTTCTGCTGAAAATACATCTCTTTATGCAACCTCAACTAACTAGCTTTCCCAACTATTGCACTAAATAATTTACCTAACTTCTTCATCTGAAACAACATCCTGGACATCATTTTCCTTTGTAGTTTTCATAAAATTTATCGGGGGGTAATCAGGTCCTTTATTTTGAAATTTGATATAAAATTAACAGTGTAATTAGTGGGGTAACTAGTGATTGGAGGGCCCTAGTGCAAACATTGTTTGGGCCCTAACACAAATATATCTGGTGGCTGCTGACATAACCAGACATGGCTGCAGCCAGACAGTAAAATAAGAACAGAGTTGATGAGTCCCTTCCCTTTTCTTAATGTAGTACCAAAGCAATGCACTGAGCATCCTAAATGGCTAAATGTAAGCATTTGGGCCATGAGTCATGATACAGCAGCTCATAGCCATTGTAAACAAATTGTTTTTCCTCTCTGTCTTTCCTTGTCTTTTAAGACCTTCTGAGATGTTCCAGAGGTGAACTGTACCATGAGCCCATATTGATGCATGATTCAAACGTGTGCTGAGATTGTAAATAAGTTCTGTGTCAATTCACACTACTCATACTTGCTCCAGACCATGTGGTAGTGATGTTCAGCCTTGAATTTACCAACAGAGCCAATAGATTCTAGCTTCATCCCTGATAAATTGAAATAAAGTTGAGAGAGTTTTCTAGGTTCTTGAAAATAGATATCTGTGGCAGTCTAATCTACTAATCTCAATAGCTGACTTATCTAATATCAATAAGTTGACAGTCTTAGATCTTTTTAGTCATTCCAATGAATGCTAACATAACATCTCAATCAATTTAATGCTTTAGTTCTTGTGACTCATTAGAAACTGCAGACTGTCTCTAAGACTACTAATCTCAGTAAATATGTTACATTTTGTCAATCATTACAAACTGCACAAACAAAAGTAACAAAATAGTGACTTTATAGAACAGTTTATGCATGCATGAAAATAATAAGATTATGATCAGACTTTAGGAATTTAGAATTTTAAGTATTTTTTCAAACAGGACAGCTAGTAGTAGTACATTTTTAAATGTTTTTCTTTAATCACACTGATATAACATATGTGGGCCCTGTTCTTGGTTTGCAGTCTGGAATGACAGCACTTATTTGCCCTTGGGGCATGAAGTATGCAGACCAAACTGGAGAAGTACTATTACACTGTGTGCCTCAAGAAGTATATAGCTTCAAAGGGATGTTTTTTACTTTGATGTGTTTTTTTCCAAGAAGCATAGCTTCTCCTTTATTCAGTACCATTAATTATATAACAGTTCTAATGCAGATTCATGAGTTGCTACACTTTTTCAGAGTAGCCAATGTATCCTGGCCAATGTTTGTGCAGCCTTTGACACTGTGGATCACATTCTACTCCTGCAGATTCTTTATTCCCTTGGTTTCCAAAACAAACCTGTCCTGTGGTTCTCTTCCTATCTCTTTAACCAGTCCTATAAATCTATAACCCCTTAGCGATGAGGGCTTTTTTTGACTAGAGGACAAGAGCAATTTGGGCTTTTTAGTATGCTGTATTTTTTCCTCTAATTCATTTAATTCACCCACAGAAATGATATGCCATTTTAAGCATAAGTAGGGCTGTATTTGGATACCACATTTATATGGATAACCCACCATTTAATTTGATAGAACAAAATATGAGAAAAAAAATGAAAAAAACACAACTTTTTATAGGCTTTCTTGTCATAATTTGTGGATAATAAGTAAACTATTTATAGAGACTGGATAAAAGGTATGAACAGACGTTCATACCTCCCAAATGTCTCTTTTTAGGGATGTACTGTACCTTTTAGTCATTCCCTCCCTAGTGTCCCTCTTTTAGGCAATGAGACTATATGGTATGCATATAAGTGTTTCACTTTGTATATATATGTATTTCACTTTTTACAAGACTATAATGAAGCACATAAAAGAAGAAACACACAAGTTCAATGTTGAAAACAACAAATACTATGAGTGGGAGAATTTTATTCAAATCTTTATAAGGATGAAGGACAACAACTGAATATAGTGCCAGAGGTTGAAGCTGTGCCATAAGTTTTGGTAAAAGCTGCAATAAAATCAATAAAATGGCAAAGCAACTGGACTTAATAAGTTACTACTAAAATGTTGAAAGCTGGAGGTCATGTATTCAAATCCCTAGCTAAACTATTTTCTAAATGCCTTCTATTACTACTGAAAAATTGAAAAATGCAGAAGTCACCCTACTGCACAAAATAGGTGGCTCTAAAAAACCTACAGACCAATTAGTCTATTACCAGTGGTCTACAAGGTTCTCACAAAGGTACTCTAAAGAAGAACTTAATACTTAATGTGGAACAACCTAAAGAACAAGGAGGCTTCAGGAGTGTATTCAGGACAATGAACAAGTTATGAATACAACCTTCCCTTATGCATATCCTTCATTGACTATGAAAACTCTTTGAATCAGTGAAAAGCAAGCAATAATCAATGCCCTGATCAACCAAGGAATAGATACAGCTTCCAATCAATATATGAAAATGCAGCTGCATCAATTCAGGTTAACAATGATAAAGTCCAAATCAACATAGAAAAAGGCATCCAACAAGGAGACACAATCTCTCCCCAAAACTATTGTTTATTTAGAAGACTTTTCTGCAAACTAAATTGGGACAAAAAAGGACTTAAAGGGACAGTAATACTTCGTTTTAACTTTATTTTATTTTGAAGGCATTAAAAAAACATGAAGAACGATATAAGTCTTATTTCTCAAACCTTTATGGTTTAAGAGATATTCACAAGCAAAGTTTCCCCTCCCCGCCCTTTTTACCTAGTGTAAGCCATCTCTTCTCAGATATGAATCTGGTTGTAAGACCAGACAGATAAGAGAAGGGGACAATCTTCTTTATATGAAAACAATGAAAACCCTGCCCCCCTTGACAAGCTTTTCAGGTTTTTCCCTTATCTTAATTGAAGATTGTCCCTCTCTGCAGTCTACCTGGGCACCTCTCTTCTGCTTTGGCTGAACAGTGTGACATCAGTAAAATGGGCAGGAGGGGGACACTTTGTCATTGAATTACTCCTGAACTACAACTCTGACAGAACTGAAATAACACTCTCCAAAGTCCAAGTACTATTATGATTAACTAGAGCTGTTTTTATTATGAAACATTACTATCCCTTTAAGATCAATGGAGACTACATACATAATTTTGCAGACAATATAATACTCGTTGCCATTAGTCCTGAAGAACTGCAAGAATACATTGCAGAGCTACAACAGGAAAGCCAAAATGTTGGTCTGAAGATAAATATCAACAAAATGTAAGTCATGTTTAATAAATTTACCATACAGAGGTATATTACAGTAGATGGGCAAGAACTAGAAGAAGTGGACAAGCATGTTTACCTTGGATGGGAAATGTTAACAGATGGAAACACCATGATGAAAACTGAGACAAATAAAATTAGGATGTCAATCATTTGTAATACATAGTAAAACTGTCTTTAAAGGAGCACTAAACTTTTTAATGAAAAAATAAATATTGTAAGACGTTTCCTCTTGAGTAAAACATGGGTACTTCCACTGCTGAGAGATGTATATTTCCAGAGTTATTACTTTTCAAGCCTATATAGTTTTATATTACCAGTGCCTTCTAGTGGTCAAATTCCAAATAGTTATTTTGCTACATTCTAATGGTGAGGAAAGTCAGTGACTTACAGTTCCCCACAGAATGTGATAGAAACTGCCTGTCACTTCCTGTCAGTTAGAACTATCAGGAAGTAAATGCACAGTAGACTCACTTCCTGATTATTTGAACTGTTACAAATTTTGAATAAAACAACTAACAGCCCTTGTTTTACTCGGCAGGAAAGGCTCTTTAACATATAGGTTTTCATAAAACAAGTTTACTACTCCTTTAAGACAAATGTACCACTCTGCCTCAAGCAAAAGGTTTTTGATCAATGTGTAATCCCAGTCCGTATGTATGGCTGTGAAACATGGACACTGAATAACAAAGTCATACAAAAATTAAGGTTATGTAGTAAGTATGGAGCAGCAAATTCTAATCATAATAAAAAGAGATAGAAAAACATGTGCACGTATTCATCAGCAAATATAGGTCCATGACAATGGAAATGAGAAGGCCACATAGTAAGAAGACCTGATGGTACATGGACCAAATCAATTTTAGAATGGATTTCACTCAATGTTAACCACCCAAGAACAAGACCTAGGACAATATGGGTAGTGAAATTGTTAAATTTACTGGTACACAGTGGCAACAAAAGGCACCACAATGAAGTTGTTAGAGGCTTGCTGAGGAGTCCTTCATCCTACAGTGGATCAAAAACAGCTGCTGCTGCTGCTGCTGCTGCTGATGATGATGATGATGATTATGTAAATATATGTTTTTGTCTTTTAACTTCCCCACCTCCAGTCCTGCTCCCATTACCTCAAAAGTGCCTCATTAATGTCCATTTGAGGCACTGGAAGCTCTGTTCTCTGCTTCTCTCTTCATCTGTGTCACAGGGAAGAAGAGAGAGGCAGAGAACACTGACAAAGGCAGTGTATATCTATAATGTGGCTCCACTAGTACTTGATCTCTGCAGCAACAATCACATGTACTGGCTCACCAAAGGAGAGGCTGAAACTGACTGCTCCAGTCATAAAGTAGTCAGTTAGAACCTCCCTGGCATGATCACAGCCCACCCTGAGGCACAATGTGATTATGAAGTCTTTAACATGGCTTTCAAAATCATCTACATTTATGTTGACCATTCTTTATTTAAAACTAGAGGTGAGCTTTATTTATTGCTTGACATGCAAATGAGCCAGTATGATCTGTAGAAAGTTTCAGATGGGAGGGAGAGTGAAATGTTAGTATAAGACACACCACGCAGTGACAGCGAGTACTGCTTAATTTGTATATATTGCCATATAAATAAAACTATAATTGTAATCCTTTGAGTGCCAGAGGGGTAAGCAACACATTGTTTTGCAAATGTGTTGAAATGTGTTGCACACAGCCTTGTCCTTTAAAGGTTAATTGTTGTGTATTGCATTGTATTGCAGATATGTGCTAAGGAGTGCTAAGAAGAGAAGTCACTCCTGAGATAAATATCTCCAATTAATGTATTGCTTTATGGTGCAAAAGCAGTAAATGAATGTAAGAACTCTTGGGATAAACTGAAAAAGAGTGAATATGGGCTGTTTCCTGGTGCATTACCACAAAACGTAACAAAATCTAATGCTATGAATGAAAATGCATTCACATTTGATGTTACTCATAGAAACACATTTGGATGCTATGATTTGCAAGGCAAGTGGAGGATATTGACAGAAAAAGAATAACATAGCACTTCTTCTGGTAACGACACCATATGTCTGATGTAGAGTAAGTGATTGTGACCAGCCGCCTCAAATGCAAAGTCTAATTAGGGAGTGAATAAAAGAGGGACGGGATAACTTATTCAGTATTACCTAAATCTACCAATATATACCCTTTCCTGTATTAGAACAAGATAACCTACATATATGTAGACACACACACATATCAATATATTACTCAAATAAGATGGTATAGAGAAAAATGGTGGCTCTGTCTGTCCCTATAATATATATAAGGAACTTACAGTGCTTGGTCAGCAGTACTCATTCAAAAACAGAAATTAAGGGAGGGGAAGACATATGTATTCATAAATAGTCATAATAATCAACATAAAAATAAATATGGTTATTAGTGATGATCGAGCACCCCAATGCTCGGGTGTTCGGGTGCTCTGGCCGAGCGCCCCCGGAGGCTCGAGTGCTCGGCCGAGCACCCGAGCCCCATTGAAGTCAATGGGAGGACTCGAGCATTACACCAGGCACCCCCTGCTCTGATGAGGGGAGGGTGCCTGGTTCATAGGAAAAGGTCAGAAAATGATGGAAACACCACAGAAATGGTTCAGGGACAGCATAGGGAGGATGTCTGGATGCATCTTGGACTCCAACGTCGCTGCTGGGAATGATGTTTCGCCCGTAGTACGCCATTTTTACAGACTGACAGTAAAACACACAAAAAGGAAGATAAAAACGATTTTAGGCGAAAAATTGTTACCAAACAGTATTTGCTGTATATTTACTTGTATATCATCTGCAAATTCTGCAAAAAATTTCATAGATTTTTCGGAACTGGGGCCATGATTAAGAGGGAAACGTGCGCAGCGTAAAGCAGGTGTTCAACGTGGTTATGGCCCGGGTAAGGTACAGCATTCAGGAACGGAGGCCGCAGCTACCACATGTTTTACAACATGTCCGTTTGCCCTTGTTAAGTCCAAAATTTATAGTCGGAACAGTGGGGTCTGATCCATTGAGTAAAAGTGACGAAGTGACTTAGTGGATGAAGCCAAGAACTACCTTCTGCTCTGTCGAACACCCCAGCCCTATTTAATTCAATGGGAGGACCTGAGGCACTCCGATACAACCTGTATATCACAAAATGGAGGGCCTCATTCACATTGTGGTACAATAGTTCAGGTAGTGGTCCAACACTCATAAAGCCTATGCACTAAGTGAAAGAGCTGCCAAAAATTAGACTGTAATGTCACTCCAATACACCCTTTATTACACATAAAGGAGGGCATCATACACACCCTTGAAAAATTAGGATTAATGGCCTGCTGGTGACCCTCTAAAACATTAGGGGCGAGGGCATGCCACTAAGCTGACCATCTAAAACATTAGGAATGAGGGTCTGCTGCTGAGCCGACCATCTAAAACATTATGGGTGAGGGTCTGCTGCGGAGCTGACCATCCTAAACATTATATGCGAAGGCCCGCTAGTGAGCTGACGCTATAAAACATTATATGAGAGGGCCCGCTAGAGAACTGACCCAATAAAACATTATATGAGAAGGCCCGCTGGTGAGCTGACCTATACAAAAATTGTCAAACAGGGCCCGCTGGTGAGCTGGCCCTATATAAAAATTATATCACAGGGCCCGCTGGTGAGCTGGCCCTATATAAAAATTATATCACAGGGCATATGGAAGAGGAGGAGGAGGATGAGAAGATTAAGAGTCAACCATATACCCGTTTTTTGGGTGGAAGGGGTGAATGGGAATACAGAGTATTCCCATCATTGTAAATAACATATCTAAAGTGACTTTATGTTCACCCGGGGCTTTCCTCCAGTGGAGTGGAGAAGTCAGGGGAAATCCAGGCCTTGTTCATTTTTATAAGTGTCAACCTATCAGCATTTTCGGTGGAAAGGCGGATACGCTTATCTGTTATGATGCCACCAGCAGCACTAAATACCCGCTCAGACAGAACGCTGGCGGCAGGGCAGGCCAGCACCTCCAAGGCGTAGAGTGCCAGTTCATACCACGTGTCCAGCTTGGACACCCAGTAGTTGTAAGGCACAGAGGGATCATTGAGGACGCTGACACGGTCTGCTACGTACTCCTTCACCATCTTCCAAAACTTTTCCCTCCTTGTGACACTAGGCTGCGCATCAGGGTGAGGGTGCTGGCGGGGTGTCATGAAGGTGTCCCACGCCTTGGAGAGTGTTGCCCTGCCTTTGTCGGTACTGCTGTGTGCTCCCCTTTTCTCCCCTTCTCGGTTGACCAAGGTAGCACGTACTCTGCCGCCAGCGTTGTCAGATGGAAAATTTTGGAGCAATTTTTCGACAAGAACCTTCTGGTATTGCACCATTTTGCTTGTCCTCTCCACCGGAGGAATGAGAGATGAGAAATTCTCTTTGTAGCGGGGGTCCAGAAGGGTGAACACCCAGTAATCCGTGTTGTCTAAAATGCGTATAACGCGTGGGTCACGGGAAAGGCAGCCTAACATAAAGTCAGCCATGTGTGCCAGAGTACCAACAGGCAAGATTTCGCTGTCCTCACCAGGAGGATGACTCTCAATCTCCTCATCCTCTTCCTCCTCTTCTGCCCACCCACGCTTAAGAGATGGAACTAAAGTTCCATGGCTACCCTCTGTAGCGGAGGCAACCGTGTCTTCTTCCTCCTCCTCCTCCTCCTCCGCCTCCTCCAATTGTCGCTGAGAAGACGAAGTGAGGGTGCTCTGGCTATCACCTTGTGTAAGCTCTTCCTCCCGCATTTCCACCTCTTCCACATGCAAAGCGTCGGTTTTAATTGTGAGCAGCGAGCGTTTTAGTAGACACAGAAGTGGGATGGTTACACTGATAATAGCGTTATCGCCGCTCACCATCTGTGTCGATTCCTCAAAATTGCGTAAAACCTCACAGAGGTCTGACATCCATTCCCACTCCTCACTTCTGATTAGAGGAAGTTGAACGGAGAGGCGACGACCGTGTAACAGCTGGTACTCCACTACTGCCCTCTGCTGCTCACAAAGCCGAGCCAACATGTGGAAGGTGGAGCTCCAGCGGGTGCTCACGTCACACAGCAGCCGGTGAGCTGGCAATTGTAAGCGCTGCTGCAGCTTCAACAGGCCAGCTGAAGCTGTAGATGACTTACGGAAATGTGCACACACGCGGCACACCTTCGTCAAGAGATCATGCAAATTGGGGTAGGTTTTTAGAAATCGCTGAACCACTAAATTAAATACATGCGCTAGGCATGGTACGTGTGTGAGCTTGCCGAGCTCCAAAGCCGCCACCAAGTTGCGCCCATTATCACACACAACCATGCCTGGTTGCAGGTTGAGTGGCGAGAGCCACTGCTCGGTCTGGTGACTAATCCCCTGCAACAGCTCTGAGGCCGTGTGCTGTTTGTCCCCAAGGCAGATCAGCTTCAGCACGGCCTGTTGACGCTTCCCCACTGCAGTGCTACACTGCTTCCAGCTACCGGCTGATGGGTAAGTGGCGCTGCGCGCAGAGAATTCGGAGGTGGAAACGGAGGAGGAGGAGGAGGAGCCAATAACGTAGGTGCTGGCGGAAACCCTGATGGAGGTAGGGCCCGCAATCCTCGGCGTGGGTAGCACCTGTGCCATCCCAGGGTCCGAGTCGCTCCCAGCCTCCACGACATTCACCCAGTGTGCCGTTAGGGAAATGTAGCGTCCCTGGCCACAAGCACTTGTCCATGTGTCAGTCGTTAAGTGGACCTTCCCAGTAACTGCGTTGGTCAGGGCACGGGTGATGTTAAGGGACACATGGTGGTGTAAGGCGGGGACGGCACACCGGGAAAAGTAGTGGCGGCTGGGGACTGCGTACCGAGGGACAGCTGCTGCCATCAGGCTGCGGAAGGACTCAGTGTCCACAAGCCTAAATGGCAGCATTTCGATGGCCAGTAATTTGGAAAGGTGTGAGGTTAGTGCTATGGCCTGTGGGTGGGTGGCTGGGTATTTTCGCTTGCGCTCAAATGCCTGGGGTAACGACATTTGGACGCTGCGCTGGGACAGGGAAGTGGATGTGGTCGCTGATGGTGCTTCAGATGGTACAGGTGCAGGGCGGGAGGTATGCGGGCCTGCGCCTTCGACAGGCGATTGGCCGGCACCGAAAACAGGGGAAGAGGAGGCAGTGGTGTGGCCTGCAGACACAGATTGGCGATCCGGGAGTTCCTCCCACTTATTACGGTGCTTGGATGCCATGTGTCGGATCATGCTGGTGGTGGTGAGGTTTCTAGTGTTCATGCCTCGGCTCATTCTGGTGTGGCACAGGTTGCAAACTACAATTTTTTTGTCGTCCGCACTTTCCTTAAAAAAACACCATACCGCGGAACACCTAGCCCTTGGCAAGGGAGATTTACGCAAGGGGGTGCTCCGTGGAACATTTGCGGGCCGGTTTGGTGCGGTCCGCCTTCTTTCTTTAGCCACACCACTGCCTCTTCCAGCCTGTTGCGGTGCTGCAGATGGCTCACCCTCAGGACTGCTGTCATCGCTCGGCTCTCCACCTTCCCAGGTGGGGTCAGTCACCTCATCGTCCACCAAGTCCTCCTCCACTTCCTCACTCTGATCATCCTCCTCATTTCTTGATCCCACCACATACTCAGTCATTGACAACTGTGTATCATCCTCCTCATCAAGGTCTTGAGACAGTAATTGTGGTTGATTTGATGGCAACTGTGTCTCATCATCATCATCATCCACTTCCTTTGACCTTAAATGCCGTTCCCCTCTGTCATCTTCTTGTGATTGGGTACCCTCTAGAGGTTGTGAACCAGGGCACAAGATCTCATGTTCCTCTGCAAGCGTGCTTGGAGAGAGGTTCAAATGAAGGATTGGTGATGAGACGAGCTCCTCACTATATCCCAGTGTGGGATCACTTCTTTGGCCAGACCCTCTATGGTGGGAGGAAGGATGATCAGGGTGAGGATTATGTTGACCAGACTCTTGGCTACTGAGAGTGGACTTGGTGGAAGACAGGGTGGTGCTTAACCGACTGGAAGCAGTATCAGCTGAAATCCAACCGACCACCTGTTCGCAGTGGTCTGACCTCGAGAGTGATGTCCTGCGACGCCCTGTAAACTGAGACATGAAGCTAGGTATGGTGGATGTCTTTCTGTCTTGTACTCTGGCACCAGGCACAGTTTCTACGCGTCCTGACCCGCGCCCTGAACTATCAGGATCACGTCCACTTCCCCGTCCCTTTTTACCCGCCTTCTTCATATTACACGGAATATATGCCGCTAATGTGCGGCTAGGCACACTAAACAGAATGTGACGCTAATCTGCGGCTATTTTCAGTGAACGGAATATGTGACGTTAATTTTAATATTTGCACACTAAACAGAATGTGAAAATAATGTGCGGCTAGGCACACTAAACAGAATGTGACGCTAATCTGCGGCTAGGCACAGTGAACGGAATATGTGACGTTAATTTTAATATTTGCACACTAAACAGAATATGAAAATAATCTGCGGCTAGGCACACTAAACAGAATGTGCCGCTAATCTGCGGCTAGGCACAGTGAACGGAATATGTGACGTTAATTTTAAAATTTGCACACTAAACAGAATGTGAAAATAATCTGCGGCTAGGCACACTAAACGGAATGTGCCGCTAATCTGCGGCTAGGCACAGTGAACGGAATATGTGACGTTAATTTTAATATTTACACACTAAACAGAATGTGAAAATAATCTGCGGCTAGGCACACTAAACAGAATGTGACGCTAATCTGCGGCTAGGCACAGTGAACGGAATATGTGATGTTAATTTTAATATTTGCACACTAAACAGAATGTGAAAATAATCTGCGGCTAGGCACACTAAACAGAATGTGACGCTAATCTGCGGCTAGGCACAGTGAACGGAATATGTGACGTTAATTTTAATATTTGCACACTAAACAGAATGTGAAAATAATCTGCGGCTAGGCACACTAAACAGAATGTGACGCTAATCTGCGGCTAGGCACAGTGAACGGAATATGTGACGTTAATTTTAATATTTGCACACTAAACAGAATGTGAAAATAATCTGCGGCTAGGCACACTAAACAGAATGTGACGCTAATCTGCGGCTAGGCACAGTGAACGGAATATGTGACGTTAATTTTAAAACTTGCACACTAAACAGAATTTGAAAATAATCTGCGGCTAGGCACACTAAACAGAATGTGACGTTAATCTGCGGCTATTTTCAGTGAACGGAATATGTGACGTTAATTTTAAAATTTGCACACTAAACAGAATGTGAAAATAATCTGCGGCTAGGCACACTAAACAGAATGTGCCGCTAATCTGCGGCTAGGCACAGTGAACGGAATATGTGACGTTAATTTTAAAATTTGCACACTAAACAGAATGTGAAAATAATCTGCGGCTAGGCACACTAAACAGAATGTGACGCTAATCTGCGGCTAGGCACAGTGAACGGAATATGTGACGTTAATTTTAAAATTTGCACACTAAACAGAATGTGAAAATAATCTGCGGCTAGGCACACTAAACAGAATGTGACGCTAATCTGCGGCTAGGCACAGTGAACGGAATATGTGACGTTAATTTTAATATTTGCACACTAAACAGAATGTGAAAATAATCTGCGGCTAGGCACACTAAACAGAATGTGACGCTAATCTGCGGCTAGGCACAGTGAACGGAATATGTGACGTTAATTTTAATATTTGCACACTAAACAGAATGTGAAAATAATTTGCGGCTAGGCACACTAAACAGAATGTGACGCTAATCTGCGGCTAGGCACAGTGAACGGAATATGTGACGTTAATTTTAAAATTTGCACACTAAACAGAATGTGAAAATAATCTGCGGCTAGGCACACTAAACAGAATGTGACGCTAATCTGCGGCTATTTTCAGTGAACGGAATATGTGACGTTAATTTTAAAATTTGCACACTAAACAGAATGTGAAAATAATCTGCGGCTAGGCACACTATTAAAATGGCCCTTTTTGTCGCTGCGTTGTACACTATTTGTCCCTGTGCACCTAGTACAATGTCACCTAAATATCTCCCCCCCCCACAAAAAAAAAATGAAATTGTGCCCGCCCAAACAAAATATAAATGCTGCCCCCACACACAACAGTCCTAAAAAGGACTTTTGGGTCTTGATATAGTGTTCCAACACTTTTATTCTCCGTACACTGACTTTCCCTTCCTATCCTCATCTCTCCCTGGCTAAGACTGAGCCGAACTCGCTGGTCGGGTGCTATACAGCACCCGATCACGGGTTCTGGCCAGCCAATCAGTGTAATGCCAGCAGCCAACATGGCTGCTGGCATTACACTGATGTCAGAGCCTGCCCGCACGTTTATTGGCTGCGCAGCAGCCGCGAAACGTGCGGGGAGGAGATCCGAACATGGCGGGCGAGCACATGCGGTACTCGTACGAGTACCGCCATGTACCGAGCAGAGCGATGCTTGAGCCGAACCGAGCTTCGGCCGAGCATGCTCGCTCATCACTAATGGTTATTAAATAAAATATATACAATTAATGGTATAATAAAATAAACTTAAAATTAGACACTGACCAATATTAAACTACTAAATGTATACTAAAAATAGACATTAAATGACACATAAATAGCAATTTTCCTAGGTTTTGCAAACGCTTTTGATATAGTAGACCATACGATTCTGATAAGTAAACTCAAAAGATTAGGATTGGGTAATCATTCTCTAAACTGGTTTTGATCCTATTTATCAGTCAGAACACACTTTGTGTCTATTGTGGACAATATTTTCCTTCACTCAGAGTAACAAGTGGGGTTCCTCAAGGCTCCATTCTTAGCTCTTTTATAATTTCTCTATTTATAAATGATCTGCCCTCAATTTGCAAAGCATCTTCTGTGCACATTTTGATAGCTAAAATAAACTTCTTAAACTCTGACAAAACAATGGTATTTGGTACAAAGCACAAACTGCTTAAACATGGCAATACCCATCTAACCAATGTCAGAAAGTCTAATCATAATATGACCCCAGTGGACTCCTAAAGACAACGTAATATGTGCCTTGACCCCAACTTCACTTCTGGTCTTTATATGGAAAAATTAACATCCAAACTTTATCCTAAAATAGGTACTCTGTTTAGAAACAAATCCTGTAGCTTTGTCCTCCAATGTAATTAAACTATGAAGAACTAAATTAGCTAACACTTGAATCTAGATGTGCCTTTCACCTTTCTTGCTTAGTTTATTACCACTTACCAGACTACCTGAGCAGTATGCCTACTCCAGCTCTCCGTACTAATTATAACAACTCACTGAGTAAACCACACTGCAAGAAAGAAGCCAGATGATCTGCCTCCTCCTTCAGAGCTCTGAAAGCCTTGAATAATGTGCCAGAAAAAAATCAGATCTTCTGCCAGTCTAAAATCCCTAAAAATAATGGTTTCTTTGTATCTAAAAACAATGTAACTGTACATACATTTCTGTATGTATGTTTGTGTATGTTTGCATGTATTTATATATCCTATATAATAATTTCTTTATCAGAAGCTGTCTTGCGCAGTAGAGACTGCCCGAACGCACAGAATGCTGGGAGTTCTGTGCTGGGAGCATTCTGTGCTTTTGGGCAGTCTCTACAATGCATGACTGCATCGGTGGCAGGATGCAGAGCAGGACTAGCCTCTGTCACTCTAAGGGTTAACATCACCCGGACCTTGGCCCGTGTACACAGGCTTTTACACTAGTATATATATTTGAAAATGAGATAAATATCAATGTATTCTTTCTGTTAAAACATTTTCTAAATAAAAATATTTAAAAACTGTGATTATTAACTATTTGAAGAGAACCATAAAATGCAGACAACAACACAGTATCCCTTATGCTTGTTGTCTATCGTTTTTGGTAGTCTTCATAAAATGTTGTAGGAACTGGAATGATTTATTTCATTAGAGTGACTTATTTCATTCCTTTTTCTGTACCTCCTTCCACCTTTCTTAAAATATGTTGTTCCACCTCTTCAAATCTCTCTTTTCCTTCCCATGCTTACTACAGCTCCACTTTAATCTCCCACTTTATTTATTGTCATTCTTTATGGTCTGCTAAAATTTCACCTTATTTCTTCATTTTTTTTTTCTCCGCATACAGTACTTTCTGATTTATTAAAGGGTTAGTAATGCCCCAACAACATTTGTAATAGACCCGTAGAATCTAAAAAAAAAATCACTTTGCCACAAACCCGCTATGGTTTGAGAGATATTGGCAATGAAAGTTCTCCCCTTCCCTCCCTTTCTCCTGACGTCAGTGACGTCTGTTATTGCAAAATAATTATTTCATTGGAGAGGTCTACAAAGTGTGCCTGGTTTGCAAGCATACTTTGTAGACCTTTCAAATGAAGTCATTCTTTTGCAATAACTGGATTTTGGCTCTGCTGCACAGCCTCATCATGTCGGCCGACACGAATCCCCTTCTGTCAGCTTTACAGGTGACGTCAAGGAAGGGGAAACTTTCATTGCCATTATCTCTCAAACCATAGCGGTTTGAGAGATGGGGTTTGTGGCAATGTGATTTTTTTTTAGGCTCTACAAATCTATTACAAATTATGTTGGAACATTCCTAACACTTTAATAAAGATAGACAGTTTTTTCATCCAATTTGGACTTGCTTCAGTTTGTGGTTAACTGCCTCCTTGCAAACTAGAAGCCTTTTTCAGAGCATAAATAGGACAGCAACATGCAAAGTCACCTGCAGTAAGATATCATTATTAGGCAATATTCTCTATGTTTTATGAGTGGAAATACCACAAACTGACAAACTGACTGACAAAACAAATACAGATGCTCCCAATAATAAAATGCTCTAAACCACAAATGCAGTTTTTCCATACTATGAGCAAAATCTGTGGTTTCCCACTATAGTAATGTGACAGTTTAGTTCTCCTGGAAAAAAAGGAAATAATCAGTGATTATAAATTTCTCTCAGTAAGCTCCAATATTCATAGAACAGGCCCTGCAAGTATGAGAAAGCTTTGCTATTTCTAGGTTCACATAACACTACTGTGTGGTAGCACCAATCAAGCAGACCAGTGTCTCTGCAGTCTACTGGTGATCCAGTCACTGTGAGTCGGAGAATTCCAGAGGTATGGATGATAGGTAGAACACTCTGGTAGGGATGAATGAAAGATTTCGTATCAAAAGCGAAACAGGAGAAAAACGGCACTTTTTTCATGAAAAATTGCTGGTTTTTCAGTCTTTTTTCACCTAAATCTTTGCATTGAAATCACTGGGAAGACTGAATTTATCCCCACCATGAGTCAAGTTTTGCATATTTTCCCACAGACATAGTATAAATGGGGTGTCATGTTACCACAGCATGCCATTCTGTGTTTATGAGAGGAAGAGAAAGCAGCACATTTTTGAACTGGAAAGATAATAAAGCTAATAAAGTGAAGTTGAAGCTTAGTTTAGGGAGTCTTTTAGGCAGGACATTTGTTCTCTCTATTAAGGGAGTCTGGGGGCACTTTGGATCAGAGGAAGGGATAAAGGAGGTTGACCAAAAATACCCCATCATTTGGTGCGACTGACTGGCAAGATATAGGCAGCAATGATCCAAGCTCCTTCCTGATCTGGAAGTTTTTACCTCTGTGTTTGGCATGTCTGGGGTGTGCGAAGGGAGCAAATGAGTTTTACCCAAAATACCCCATCATTCTATCTGACTGATTTGATTTGAAAGACACAGGCAGTTGTGGTCCAAGTTCTAGATCTTGCTGTTATTATCTCTGTGTTGGATGTGTCTGGGGTTGTGAGAAGGGAGCAAAGGAGATATGCCCCAAATACCCCAACATTATGTCTGGCTGCTTTGAAAGATACAGGCAGCTGTGATCCAATTTCCTTCTTGATCTTGCTGTAATTATATCTGTGCTGGGGAGTCTGAGGAAAGAAGTTGTTGAGCAGGTTATTTTTTCATTATTTAATTATTATTATTCTTATTGTATAGTGATGGGGGCAAACAGTAGAAAAATATCTATAAATAAAATAAAAAAATAAAAAAATATATGCATACTTAAAACTAAATATATACATATACATAAAATAAAATTGACAGGTGACAGGGGCCCTGACGGGAGTTGTGTGACTGATGCAGACTGATACCAGATGAGACTGAGAATTCTGTAGACGGCCAAGGCAAGACATCACTCTCCATCAGTTATACTGTGTACAGTAAACACACACACACACACTAGTTGAGTTATGTCCAGCAAATGCAAAAGGTGGGAGGGGGAAAGGAGTATGAGTAGTGCAGGGACCTGTGAGTAAAGTGGTAGTCCAAAAACTGACTGCAGCCATGGTTGATGCAGTGTGTGCAATAAATGATGGTGATCCCTCTCCTCCTCCTCAGGAGGATGAAGTGTGTCAAGGTTCCTCCAAAATTCCATCACCACAAGTGGCAGTACTATTAAAAAAAACAATCTAAAAACACTGAAGATGACATTGAGTCACATTCTAGTGTTCATGATGGCATAATGGAAGAAGGTGTAGAAGTTCAGCCAACTGCTGCATCTGACAGTGAGACACAAAAGCACAAAAACAGTTGTCTTCAAAATAATAGTGATCATTGTGAAAGTAAAAGTAAAAATAAATAGTTTGAGACCACTGCAAGCTTAAAGGAATATAAAGGTATTGGGTAAGAAGTGGCAAGTGATGCTGAGGATGACCTAATAATGACTGATGATGATGATGATGTAAATCAAGAATATATCCCTCCAGCATCTTCTCTTCTTTAGATACTAATGAAGTTGAGAGTGAGAGAGATTATGACATGGCCTGAAAGTTAGCTAAAAGGTAAATGCTTAGTCTTCCACCAATGAAAAGGAGCAGTGTGCTTGTCTATGAAGTGTTTGAAATGTAATTGGAAAGTCTGACCCTGGACAAGCAAAGATGCCCAAAAATACACAGTCATCCTGTCAGTCATCATCAGCACTGTCACCTTCTCCAAGTCCCACTCAGCCACACAAACACACGCACTAGTGTCGACTAACCAACAGCAACAACAACACAGGTTATTAACATCCAAAGCCTTAGCTATGATGAGTGCCTCTGTTGCTGCTGGAAGTGCTGCACCTTTGTAGTTAAATTGAATCAACATCAAGCCCCAGAAGTAGTAGCAGCCCCTTAGGAACCCCACATTCCATGAAGTCCACAGTATGGAGATACTTCACTCACAATTCAAAAGCTAAGCATTTTTCTATCTGTCTGTATAAGAAGCATATGAGCAGGAGGAAAGCACCTACTCAATGAGATACCACCTAAAACACAACTACAGTTCTGACTGGGAGATGCACTATCAAGAGGTCAAAGGTTCAACAACTAGCAGAAGCACTACAAAAATTCCCTAGGGCTCTGGAGCACATAAAAGAAATAGTGATGTTATTGATGTTTCAGAGAGTGTGCCAAGTGTTAGTTCATTCCAAACAGCACCTATGGCTCCTGCTGCAGAGGAGTATGATGACTCTGATGTAGGAGATGACAAGAGTCAAAGACTGCGCACACATGCTGCCTCCACCTATGCCACCTCCTCCAGTCATGTTGTTAAAGCAATCAATCTGCCATGTACTGACAATCCACACTCACTGAGTTCTTGGGAAGGAGTCAAAATCTTCACAAAAAACAAACCCAAAGTATTCCCGTGGAATGGTAAGGTTGCCAATATGTTAGCAGTGGACATGCTGCTGTATTTTTTTGTTGAAAACCAAGGATTTAGAGAGCTGATGTGTAGCTCTTCAATGGCATATTCCAGACAGCAGTTACTTTTCCAAGATGGTTGTGCCAGAATTGTACAAGCAGGTGGTTGGCAAAGGGATGAAAACCTAGTATGGCAAGAAAATCCACCTGACAACAGATATTTGTACAAGTGGGCAGAGCACAGACTATATGACTGTGATTGCTCACTAGGTTTCCCTCCCAGCACCACCAGCAGGCAACAATACTAACTTACAGCATCAAGTGACATCCAATAATCTTGCTTCTGGTTCTGGCAGTGTGATTAAAAGGTAGCAGCAACAGCAGCATATCCCATACCACTGGCATATCACCTTGTTCACATATATATAATTTCCTCCAAATCAGCACTCTCAGGACTGCTCAAATAGTAACATATAGCTTCTTTATTTTAGATCAACGTTTCGATCCCACATCAAGCTTGATAAAGATCCCTTGTGTGGGATTGAAACGTTGATCTAAAATAAAGAAGCTATATGTTACTATTTGAGCGGTCCTGAGAGTGCTGATTTGGAGGAAATTAGAGATTATATTATCTGGCACCCAGGCAATCACCTAATCATGTTGAGAGTGCGCTCTTATTGCCAATATATATATATATATATATATATATATATATATATATAGTACCCCACTCTTTAAAAGCTGGAGTTATGTCTGCTCAACATAATAGCTGCCTTGAGAATAGTTGCTATGGTGCATGTGACCTGCTTTTCCCATATGCTAAATTTAGTATTGACAGAATCCAAAACCCCTCAGAGAGATGCTGAATATTGCCAGCAAAATCTGTACCCATTTTAGTCTCTGCTACGGTGCATGCAACACTTTATATTCTATAAAAGGTGTAACAACCTGACCCTTCGCCAGCTGAAACTGGAGGTCCCTACCGGGTGGAACTCCACATTATACATGCTAGAGCATTTGTACGAGCAGAATAAGGCCAATTGCAAGTACGCAGTGCCATCTTCTAATACCATCTGAGTATCAGGTAGCAGAAGTGGACAAAACCACACATTACAGAGAAAGCTGGTTTTAAGTATGAAATGCGTTGGAAGGCAGAGTCCCTGGGTAAGTACGGTTTTAAGTACGAAACATGTTGGAAGGCAGCGTTTCTGCACATTATACTACAGCTCTTATCTCTAAAGACATTGATTTGGGGACGGGAGATCCTGGCTGCAAGTAAGCACACCATTCAGTGAACTCTGCCCGCAATTAAAGGTATACAGACAGGAGAAGGAAGGCACACAAAGTAACCATTGGCGTCACAGATGGCACACAAGCAAGTGTTTGGAAAGCTGAGAGAAAGAAAGGAAATTGACCTGGTGGCGGAGCAAGCACCCCAGGTAATACACTCTGTCCGTAGTTACAAACAGGGGAGACGGGGAAATTGTTTTATTCCAATACTAGTGTAAAAGCCCGTGTACATGGGCCAAGGTCCGTGTAATGTTAAGAGGCCACTACCACTACCTCACTGCTCCACACGATGCAGTCTTGCGTCGCCTCACTCACGCGATGCAATCATTCGCAGTAGAGACTGCCCGAATGTGTGCAGTCTCTACTTTGCATGACTGCATCATGACAAACATCCTAGCGAATTATTATATGGGATACTGCTATATTCCAACATATCCTTCAAGTGCTGTTTGTTCTATTGAATAACATCTAAGTGCCCAGTGTATCCAAGGACAATAGTATTGAGTGGAGCACTTGTATACTGACAAACTGTGTAGCGATTGATTCAACCTACTATAAAAACTTGAAACTTGCAACATTTGAAAGATTCAAAGATCGGAGGATCTTCCTAAAGAGAATATATATTCTAAATATTGGAGTTTGATTATTTTAATAAAAGAACTGCATTGGTACTCCTACTGAAAACCCGTAACCCATTAAAGAGATACGAGCTATTTCTCTATGTGATTTTTTAAATATTAAGATGTTTTAAGTTTGATGTTTTAAGAGATTATGGTACCATAATAAATTTTGTATTCTTATTGATATAGGATTTATACATTGGATTGTCTATTTGATAGTGCCCACTCCATAATAAAGTGTATTTTTTATCGGATCAAGCAGGTGCTCTCCTTTTTTCTTTATAACTCACACCACATACTTCCACCACCACCATATACATCTTTCACAGGCATTGTAGGTTGTACCCTTTTTATTTTAATCTATTTTAAAATAATGTTAGCCAGCATAGCAGCAGGCTTGCACAGAGAACAGCCAGGTTAGCAAACTAATGCCCTTAGTAAATATTTTTTGCAGGACTCAGTCTTGCAAGATATGCAAGGCCAGGGCTTGTGTTGTGCCAGCTTGATTTGTCCCCTCCTTTCCCTTGTTTACAACCTTGTCATAATCAGAAATAATGCACAGTACAGTCACTGATGACTACATTGTGCCTACCCCAAGGGAAAAATATTCACACACCAATGATATCAGCGATGGCCTTCTTCTCCTTCTTCTTCTTCACTGACCGGGGTAGGTGATGCTGCTGCCTCAGCACTGTCACTACAGCTACCAGGATTATTGATGGCAAGTGGAGCAGGCCCTGATGCAATGTCACTGCTTGAAGAAGCCAGTCTCATGATTGGCATGGTGCTCAGACTGTGGTACACTAGCTCTCTCACCCCCATCCTGCAGCATAGACAAATGAAACAAGTCTGCCATCCCTAGATCGCAAGGGAGGAATGATGTTGGGGTTCTCTAGCTCAGTAAGGCTGGGAATGTGGGCTCCCAGTCAATTTTTAACTGGAGGTGCCACTTCTAGTGTTAGTAACACATTCTCCTCAATGAGTCACTAGACTCAGGGTCCATCCAGCGTCACTTTTTTTTTTACAACAGTGGCCGTGGTCAAAATGACAACCAGCACTATGGACCACTATATTTATATATATATATATAACCACTTTATTTTTTAATATTTGATTTACATTTTTTTCTCATTTACCGTCTCATTCCACTCTGCTTTTCTCCTAAAATAGAGTGTAGGAAATGATATATATGTGCAGGAAGTTTTGACTCATTGAGTAACATAGAACGGATTTTTTTTTTTCATTTTTCTAGCGAAATCTACATGTTTACAAATGGGCAAAACTTCCTTCCGGAAAGTGAAAAAACATATTTACAAGACTTTTTTCACCCATCCCTACACATTGGTATCAGCCAGACATGATTGATTGATGAGCCTCTGTTGATTGGACCTTTGCAGTGATAACCACAACTGTACAGTTGTCCATGTGAATGATCTGTACTGTGGCCCCATAGACCACTGAGCATATCATCTCTGCTGCTTCTCTGCATTCTGCAGAGAAGCATCATTATGCTACAGTGACATCCAGTCATCAAAATGTTAAAAAAACGACTTCCTTTATAACTAGTCTCCACAGATTAGCAGAGAATTGGATAGCTTTTCCTGACTAAAGATTTTTCCTAGAAACTGAGGCCTATAATTTATCAAGCTGTTAAATATTAATTACTTTGCAAAAAAAGGAAGAAAAATCTCTCCAAATCCTGTAATGCAATAATGCTCATTTGACTAGCAGTTTTTATTTTATTTCCTTTTTTTTTTTTTTTTTTTTTGTACAGAGATATGCTTTAACTCTTTGGATGCTAAGGTTGTCACCAGCACACCTGGGAATTTTCAAAATGAGCTGACTCTAAGATCGTTGAAATATTAACCCGTAAGGTTTCCCAGCGCATAGATTTCAGGTGATATATCCCTGCTTGCTCTAACCGGGAGGGTTTTTTTTTTTGTCCTCAAGGAACCCTTACCCTTTCACCGCCTGAAAATACAAAAGAGAAGTAGGGCATCTCCCTCCGTCTTTCTGATAGAAATGACAGCAATGAAGGGACTAAATAAGCAGTTATTTGATGCAGATGAAATAGTAATTTACACTGGGCTCTCTCACCATGAGAATTTAACTCTTCATCCTGAGACCCCGAGATTTGCATCAAAACCCTTAGTCTCATGGTCAAATCCTGAGCGTTTCCAGGTATGGCAGCAGTACAGTTGGTGGCATCATTGACATCCAAGGAGTTAAGATCTCTTCAAGTGCCAGAGGGAAGTGCACTGAGGGCCTAATCTACAAAAGAAAAGAGGTGCAATTCTAGAGCACATCAACTGCACCATAAGGGGCAATAAAACGTACAATTATTTTTTTGGGGGGGTTCAACCCCTTGAATGCTAGAGAAGTCTCCAAGTCATTACTTAAAAGGTACCCAGTTTCATCAGTGTGAGTCCCCATTTAAATATGTAGACATGTTGCAAATTTTTCCCATGATGCAGTTATCTCCCACGATGAAGATGGCTTGCTCCAGATTTGCACTTCTTTTCTTTTGTGAATAATATCCTTAGAAAAAACAATTCAGGAGTAGACCAACTGTACCATAGGGAATAAATAAACATTTCCAAGACTCCCATTGATTTACATTAGGTTTTTAACTCCTTGAAATCTAGTGAGGCCTCTAATGCATTGCTTTGTGTTAAAAAGACCAATGGAAATATTTATTTCTTCCCTATGAAGCAGTTGGTTTGCCCCAGAATTGCTTTTCTACATCCATAAAAGAAAGGAGGTGCAAATCTGGAACAAACCAGTCGCATCATGGGAGAGAAATCAAATTGCAAATATGTCTGCTACTTTAAATAGGACTTTTAACCCCTGGATGCTAAAGGAGGTCTCCATTCCAATGCACTGATTTGCTATGTGCTGGAGACCTTTCTAACATGCAAGGGGTTAAGCACTGCACCCTCTAGGGTGCAGCTTGTTTGATCCAGAAATGCACCTCTTCTCTATTGTGAATCAAGCCCTGCCTCCTCTATTGTGAATCAAGCCCTAAATGTCTTGTTAAAAAACTTGACAAAAGTAGCAGAAGGGACTGGTGTGTGAAAGTCAGAAGAGAAATCCTTTTCAATGTGATTAGAGGAAAGCTGCCAAGGGCACTGTTAAGAAAAATGGCTTACGTTTCAGGCCAGGAGGAAAGATTACCAAGGGTATTCACAGCCAATAGGACACAGTGCTAGCTGTGAGGCTTGAGCAAAGAAGATCATTTTAAGAGGATGCTAGGAACTTAGTGAAATTTGTGTCAAATCATACCCACAAATAACACTTCTAGCAGACATAAGAATACAAAATATACTTTCCTTTGCATTCAAGGTGAAGGAATTGAAAATTCCCTGGTTGCTACAAACACCAATTCATTGTAGGCAGATACATTTAAGGCATATATTTATTAACCTTTAAGAACCAAATGCATGTGCAATTAATTGCTTCACAGTGCATTGTAAATCCCTCTGGTTCTTAAAAGGTTAAGTGATAAGGATACTTAATGTTAAAGAGAGAGTAATGTTTAACCCTTTGAGTGCCAGAGGGGTACGGACCGCATTGCAAAGCAATGCGTTCCGTACCCCTCTGGCACTCAAAGGCTTAATATATGTATGTGTGTGTGTGTATATATATATATATATATATATATATATATATCCTCTAATATGAAAGGCCAGATGTATGTTTGTCTGAAGCAGTCATGCACAGTAGAGACTGCCTATTCATTAATACTCAGTAAAGACTGCCTGAACACACAGGATACTGGCCCGTGTACACAGGCTTATATACTAGTATATATATATTCCATTGTAGGGTATATCCTGTTGAGTAAAACAGGTTACTCCCACTGCTGAGAGATGTTTTATTCAAACGTTATTGAAGCTCAGACTTGCCTTTTTTTGGATGCAGTTCCTCCATGGCCTGAAACGTTACAATGGAGCTGTTGCTGCAGCATCCTATTGACGTTTATTGTCAATTGACCTGTCTATACACTGCTGCAGTAACAGCAAAGCAATAACATTTCAGGCCATGGAGTTTACTGCACCCCAAAATTCAAGTTTAAGGTGCAATAACATCTCTCTGCAGTGGGAGTACCCTTGTTTTACTCTGCAGGATAAAGCCTTCATAAGTCAATTACATGTGTGTGACCTGAATTAAAATAGTTGACAATTCTGGGGCATACCAAATGCACCACAAGGACAAAGAGATTCCCTAAATTCTCATCAATTTGCAATGGATTCAGTGAGCTAAAATCCACATTTAAATCAATTAGATATGTTTATTTGTTCAATGTATTATGGGATAGTATGAGACAATATCATTGTATTCTTCCTGGTAAAATACTTTCACAAAAAAAAAATCCTATGAGGCATATCCCCTATAGATGCATGTCCCATAATAGCTTCACTTTCCTTTAAGCATATGTCCCCTGGAGTAACTTTAAGCAGAGTTTTTCTAAAGGGGCTGTAATGAGTTTCAACCTTCCATTGCACATATTTCTTCCTACTCTTTAGTGTTCTTTTAATGTACTGTTTCTCAACCATGGATCACATGTCCCCAAGGTCTTGTTCCCCAAGACTACATTAGCAAAGCAATGTTTTTGCTGCTCTAATGTGCCAAAAACAGAACAAATAGGTTGCAGTTAGGTTGAGCACTTGGGTGACTACCACCTCACATGTAGGATGCATAGGTGTTTCAGGAGGCAGAAACTGCAGTATAAGAATGGCTGACCCTTATTGACATCAGACAATCATATATGGCTAATGTCACTGTGGAATGGTTATCAGTCATGCCCCCCCACACTGTGAGAAAGTAAGCAACTAACACAGGCAGCTTGAAAGGGGCTAGTAGCTCGGTCCATTGGAACATAGTCTTACTGTACCTGCCTTAGTACCTACAGTATCATCGGAATGAAAACTCCAATAACAATGTATCTGTGCTCAGGCAGGAAAATCACTTCAATTTACACTGTTATGGTACTTGAGGACCATAATTGAGAAAGACCACTTTACAATTTTAAGTAGAGGTTAATGATTTATTAAAGGTAACAATTTTAATAAAATTACCGGAAAAATAACATTGGGACAGGGGAGCTTTTCTAATCACGTGAAATACTAATTATATTAAATATCATGATTAGGGGAGAGTTTCTTGCCACTTAACACGTGTAGATCAGGAGTGAACAGCCCTGTACTCAAGGTTAACAGACAATTTAGAACTTTGTGATTTAGCTCAGTGGTGGACCTAACAATTGAAGGCTCTGGCTCAAACCAATTTTCATGCTTTCAATTTACTGCAAACTGCTAATTTTTCAATTGCCAACATTTTAATTGAACCCCTAAAGTTGTCTGACCACCAGTGCTTTGCACGTATTACACCAATTTTAGTCTAGCCCCTGATTCAGCTGATTAAATCACCAAACAAAATGGTATGTAGTGTCCTCAAAACCTGGTTTTCTCTGGCCCATAAAATGGAAGTAACATCTTACTGGTTAGGCCTAGGATTGCCACCCAGCCGGTATTTTACCGGCAGGCCGGTAAAAAATTGCCTTCTGTCCATTGGTAAGTCTATAGAGGGAATGCCATGGCCGGTACTTTTTTTAAGAAAAGGTGGCAACCCTAGTTAGGCCTCATCTAGAATATGGAGTACACTTTTGGGCACCAGTTCTTTAAAAAAAACATTATTGAACTGGAAAAAGATTGGAGGATCTGAGTTATAAAGAAAGACATCTAAGGGGTGATATGATTACCATTTACAAATATATTCAAGGTCAATACAAAGAACTATTCAATAAATTATTTACATGAAGAGCTAAGCTAAGAATGATAGGTTGTCCATTAAGACTAGAGGAAACACACTTTTGACTAAAGCAAAGGCAGGGCATTTTTACAGTAAGTTCAGTAAAGCTATCAAATTCTTTGCCTCGGGATGTTGTGCTTCTAGATACTGTAACTGCTTTCAGAAAAGCAATGGATACCTATCAAGCACAGAGCAATATTGAGAATTATGACAGATGATTTCAGTGTCGTGCAGGGACCTATATGAATGCCATTTGGAGTCAGGAAGGAATTTTTTTACCCACTTGGGGCTTAACTGGAAATTGCTTCAGGGTTTTTGTTTTGCCTTCCTCTGGATCAAGAGGGATGTTTTGGCATGAGCTGAACTTGATGGACTCATGTCTTTTTTCAGCCAACTATGTTACTACATGTTGCTATGACAAATTAGGTCCATGTGTAAGAGCTTTCAAAACCATCTATTTACTCTATTATGTTATCCATTGCTTATCTAAAATCATAGTTTATGAGATACTTAGCTTTATTTATATGTCATTTTATGCAGATTAAAAGTGTAAAATACAAACATTATACAATGTTTGTCATACCAACTGACACTCCTTCATGCTCTGGCATTCAAATAGTTAAAAAAATGTATTCATTTGGATTTTTGCCCATAGATATATCTTATGAACCGCCTTTCTCCAGTTAATAAATTATATAGGAGGAGGAAGGAAAATATGTTGGGAGGGAGAGCAATGTAGAATGTTAGAATCTGACACATGGCTTTGCCATTCAGAACTATCTGACAAATAAAGATAAATATCTTATTTCGCAAAAACGTGCCGATTTCTCGCTTTTGGCGCCTAGGCAAAAAATTTCGCCTTTTTGCCTATTTTAACAAATGTTCCGCCTATGTTAACACATTTTTCACCTATATTTCCTATAGGTACTACATTTCCCACTGTAATATTACTTCTTCTGAGGGCTGAAGTTTAGAAATAAGTAGCTGAAAGTCAAAGTTGTGAGTCCTACAGCAAAATATGGCTTGAAAAATTTGTTAGCATGCAGAATGCATTTGTCCTTTGCACACAACACTTTCTTGCTTAAGTGACACTGGCACATAATCATGACGATATCAAAAAATAAAAAAAATAAAATACAACCTACAATGTGGTATATATATGTATTTTAGTGGTGGTGGTGGGGGACTGGCATGGTGTGATTTGTGTATGTATTTTTACTATTGTCATACTCTATCCTTCTTCTCAGATACTGACACACACATTACTTATCGGTCATAGCAGTGGTCCTCCACCTCCTCATCTGTGCTGCTGTTAATATATTTGGCCAGGCTTTGTCTGTCACGTGTGGTTTCTGCTACTACTACTGGAGCTAGATATTGATGTAATTCTACTGCCGCTACTACTAGGTGTCAAAGGTGCAGCACTTACAGCAGCACCAGAGGTACTCTTCATATCTAACACTGTGGATGTTAAACTGTTTTGCTGTTTCTGGGTACTCAAAACAGGTGTGTGTGGCTGAGTGGGACTTGGACTTTGAAGAGGCAATTATGCTGAGGATGACTGATAGTGTGACTGTGTGCTTTTTGACATCTGTACTTGTCCAGGGTCAGACTTTCCAATGTCTTTCGCAAACAGTTTATATACAGGCACAGTACTCCTTAAAAGTGGCGGAAGATACAGCCTTTGACTTTTTGCTAACCTTATAGGCCTGTCATTATCCTCACTCTCAACTTCATCTGTATCCGAACAAGAGAAGGATACTTGAGGGATATAGTCTAGATCTGCATCATCATCAGTCATCATTAGGTCATCCTCAGCAGCATCAGCATCACATGACAGTTCTTGCCCACTACTACCCTTATATTCCTCTAAGCTTTTGGAGGTCTCAAACAATTTCTTTTTATTTTTACTATAACAAAATTCACTACTACTTTGAGGACAGGTGTTTTGGTGTCTCACTGTCTGATGCAGCAGGCGGTTCAGCTGCTACACCTTCCTCTATTATGCGGTTGCCAGCATCATCAACACTTGAATGTGACTTGTGGTCGTCTTCAGTGTTGTTCTTATAAGATTCTATATTTCTACTGGCACTGGTGGTGCTGGACCTAGTTTTCCTGGGACCTTAACATCCTCCCTTGGAGTAAAGGGATCATCATCATTGATTGCACACGCTGCAACAACCATTGCTGCAGTAGGTTTTTGGACTACTACTTTACTCTCACGTCCCTACACTGCTCCACCCCTCCCCCTTCACCTTGTATGTTTGCTGGACTTTCTGCAACTACACTATTTTTTTTTACTGTACAGTGCACAACACAACTGAAGGAGCTGTATGATGCCTTGCCTAAGCCCAGTCAGCTGTCTTTCACTGTCACCTAATATATTTTGTTTTTTATTCTTTTTTTATTTATTTTTATTTTTTATTTTATTTATTTTATTTTTTTAAGTTGTCCACCCTGTTGTCTTATCACAGTCTGTCCAAAAAAAAATTATAACTGAAAAAGAAAATCAACAATGTCTCTCCCCAGACTTCCCCACCCAGCACAAGGACAATAACAGCAAGATCAGCCAGCAAATAGGTTGCCTGTGTCTTGCCTGTCGGTCACATGGAATTTTGGAGTATTTGGGGGACAACCTCCTTCCTCCCTTTTTATCCCCTAGAGTACCCTCAGACTCCCCTAACACAGAGAACAAATGTCCTACCTAAATGACTTCCTAAACTAAGCTTCAATTCCCCTTTATTTGCCTATCTCCTCTAGCTAAAAAACATGCTGCTGTCTCCTCTCACAAACACAGAATGACTGCTGTGAGAGCCTGACAGTATTTTATATGGCTGTAGAAAACTTTTGTGTGGTGTAGAAATATTTCTTCCCATTGATTTGAATGGCCAGAAAAAATTGAAAAAATAGAACTTTTCGTAGGAAATTTTTCTCTAAGCGGAAAGTGCCATTATTTGCCGATTTCAGTTTGAGGCAAAAATTTTCACCCATCCTTAATATCAGCATGCTAAACTCATTTTTGCAAGGTTACATATTTGCCAATTCTATATCAGGAGTAGTCAGTCTGTGGACTTACAGCACTGCAGACTACAGCTCACATCATCCCCTTCCAGCCATCAAATGGTTGAGGATGATGAGAACTGAAGTCTCCAACTGCTAGTGTTCCAAAGCATTGATATATATACATTCAGAGTGTCAAAAGAAATGTCATGTTTCTCCACAATATAATTGCACATTTTGGGACAGTGATCTAAATTAGTACCTAGAACACAGATTAGCAACCTATCTTCTTCCAGCTGTTGTTGGACTTCAATTTCAGTCATTATCAGTCTGCTAAAGGCCATCCGAAGATAATGGGTTGTAGTCAAACAACAAGTGGGTTTATCCCAGAGGAGAGGCACCCATTAATTGCACAATATATCAGCTCATAAGAGCACTGTGCTGCCAGATACAATACAATGCAGAACAATATATGCAATGATCCACTGATCAATTGCTAAGGATAGGAAAACAAAGAAGCCTATAGTTTAAAAGTCAATTTTAATGGCTCTTATTAGTAACCACAAGGTCACAGATAGTTTAAGCTGATTGCAGTTTCATCACCCACTGAATATCAAAATTGTAACGCTTTTCATAAACATATTAAAAAAAACAGTTTGGAGGTTATATTATTGGACTAAGAGCTACGATAGAGGCAATATTAACATAATGATGATTACTATTTAGTTGGTTCATCTTCAGAACCCCGTAAATAGGACCATTTAGCTGTGTATATCTCTCCAGTATTCTCTAATGACCCACAGCCTAACCCTAGGCAGGTGGCATCACAATTTCCCATCATCCTTCTCTCCTATCATTATTCCTACACTGACTGCTGTACTGCTCTTGGCTGAGAAAGAATTGCTTCCCTTTGTGTAGTGCTTTCTTTGTGCTGATTGGCTGATAGTGATGTCATTATGCATGACAGTCAATAAGCAATTAGAGCAATAGATTTTACACTTAAAAGAGAGAACTGTACATTGCCAGTTAAGCTGATTTTTATTACAATAATTTACTGTACCATTCATTAAACCGACAGACACATTTGTCAAAGGTCTTAATGCACTTATTTGTTGCGAGCTGTGAAAATGTGTGTGAGGAAGCTAGGGTTTATTGAAAGGATGCGATTTACCATGGGTTGTCTTTGTGCAGTATTCTGACTTGTACAGACATGAATTACATCACTTTGCACCTTTTAACTCCTGATTGAAAATGTACCTTTTCACTGAACCATTTTAACTTTTAGTTATTAAACAGTTATGCAATGCAATGTACATCCACCTGGAAATCAAAGGTTAACCCCTTTGATTGCCAGAGTGGTATGCACTCATTGCTTCACAATGTGATGCATACCTCTCTGGCACTCCAAGGGATAACTGGTGATTATTGTGATTATACTGTGTCTTTCAGGATTCAGAGGAGGTTTAAAGCTTTTTGAAACAGGGACCCCCATTCCCTAATTTTATTTCATGCATCTGTCACAATAACACATTTTATTTCACTATATCATCTAGGATACACTATATCTTTAAGATCCATTTACATAAAAATAGGAGGGTCAATGTGCTAAACAGAAATAGAACAAGTCTGTCTCAAACCAACTGCACCAGGAGGACAAAGAAAAATGCCCAGTGATGTGAATAGGGCTTTTATTTTGAACTCTTGAATGCTAGAGGGGTCTCCAGCACATTGCTTTGCAATGTATTGAATTGCTCTCTAGCATTACTTGTTGTAGGTCCAATGCAAATCAGTGCAGGGCTGCACAGGAATAATTTTGGCATGAGTGAAGAGTAGGCAATATTTGGCTCCCCATGTATTATTGAACTGCAACTCCCATCATCATGAGACAGTCAAAGAAAGGTGACGTGATAGTTTGCTCTTTGGAGTGCCACCATATATCAGGGGTGGGCAACCTGTAACCCCCAACTGCTGTTGGACAACGACTCCCATCAACTTCAGCTTCCCATTGACGAGCTGCGGGCATTGGTAACTGTAGTCCAATGACAGCTGGACTCCAGCTGATGATGATGATGATGAAAGTTGTAGTCAAACAACAGCAGGAAGGCCAATTGTTGCCCAGACCTGCTAAATGGCTAAAATAGTACTGCTTGGCAGTGTCAATGAGCAAAGCAGTACATTTTTCATGAAAATTTTACATTATAGCACTTATAATAATGGGGGATGAATCATTCAAAAGGTTTTAGAAGTCAAACTTTTTATTAAACTGCAATTTTCTATCATCACCATATGTTTCTGTACTTAAAATTCACTTTGGAAATTACTATAGTCAGTGACTCAAGCTCTCCCATGGCAGGGCAAACAAAAATGGACACCAGTTGACACTGTTGCTTCTAAAAACAACAGTTTTAGTTGTGATAACTTTTGAATTAGAATCCCCAAAAAGTAGATGTAACTTTAATTTACTTAGTAGGAAACACCCTATAACATATTTTTTCCTTTAAAAAATAAATTTCTATGAAATTAAAGCATGAAGGATAAATTAATGGAAGTGCAGACATCAATAGGTCAATCTGTTCTGAAAGTAATTCTACCTTTGACTAAAATGAGATTACATGGGGATCATGGCTTGTCACATAATTCGTGGATCAGGCTTGTTACATGATTGCCCTAGTAAATACCACCACATAGGTAATGAATAAAATGTACATATCTCAGGTGGAAAGACATTTTGCCCACTTGGTTAACCCTTTGAGTGCCAGAGAGGTATCCAACGCATTGCAAAGCAATGCGTTGGATACCTCTCAGGCACTCAAAGGGTTAATATTGCCCTTCTTTCATAAATCATGCAGCAATCTAAACTTATCACCATTATTGTTTTGTTGCAGCACATGGAGGAAACTGTGAGGCTGATGTCCTAAGAAATGTGGAGCAAACTAACTGCACAACCAAAAATTCACATTGAATTAAATGGGGATTTTAATCCCTTGAATGCAAGAGAGGTCTCTAATGTCTGCTTTGAAATTCAACAGAGACATCTCTAGCATTCAAGAGGTTAAAATAGCCATTTAAATTAATAGAAATGTAGGGAATTTTTTTGCCCACTATGGTGAAGTTGGTCTATTTCATTAATAGGGTTACAATCTAAATTTCAATCAATGGGCATTGTGGGAATTTGTAGTTGAAATTGTAATTGGTTTGTTCCAGAATTGCTCAGTCATAGCTTCCAGAATATGACCCTAATTCTGCTTAACAAAAGTCACATATCTGATGGACCACCAAAGTTTTACAACTGACATCTCTCTACTGCTTTGATACATACATGAAATCCTTTATTCAAGGATCTTTTTAATAGAATAAAAATAGAGTACAGGCTGTTGGCATTCAGGCAATTCTCTGATGTCCCATAATAGCCTCTGAGAAGGTCCATGTCAATATGGGAGAATGCAGAACAGCTTCCATTATCTCTCAATGCTTGGCTGCTTGACAGGCTGGACACACAATGAACCAATGGTCCTCTGGGCCTGTTCCTTACAAAGCATATCGGTGTCAAGGCCTTACAAGTGTGCAGGGGAGTAACATTATAATTCCTGTAAATCAGAAAGAACAAGAATCTTAGTTCTGAAAAGAATAGAGATAATCTGGGTCTTTGAGTGCAACTGGAGCCCTACAAAGTGCTCCAAAAGATAGTCAGACAAACCAATATTGTTAGGCTCTTGGGTTGCAGCCATAAAAGACACATCCAAAAGGGCAGTGCAAGCTCTGTGTCGTCTGAGAGGCTCCTGCTATTAAAAGAAACATTTTATTCATTATCCTTCCCGTAACCATACTGTAATCAAGAGAGATTGTAGATTATTCACAAGGAGGACACTGAAAACAAACAAAGTGATTCATTTTTTTTTTCTTAGATACTCAGGATTTTCTTTGTGGTTCACTTTTCATATGTTTGCAGAACTGGGGTTAGCAAATAGTAAATGGTTGTTCTCTATAGCTGTAATTACATTGTAGCATGGAAAATACAGAACATTGTCATGCTTGGGTGTGAAGGCGCAGTGACAACTGATCACACATAATCTAGTTCTCCAAGAGGAGAACAAGAAGAACTAGGGGGAGATATATTAAGGTTTGTTGCAATAGTGAAGTATCTGACAATGTGTGGTGCCAGGGTGAAGATGACACACTTCATCATATGCACTAAGAATTAGCTAGGCAAGGCAAGGAAGAACGATATTGATCATTACCTTATGAGGTTGGCATAATACTGATGAGTAGTGTTGAGCGAGCACCCCGATGCTCGGGTGCTCGGGTGCTCTGACCGAGCACCCCCTGAGGCTCGAGTGCTCGGCCGAGCACCCGAGCCCCATTGAAATGAATGGGGCGACACCAGGCACCCCCTGCTCTGATGAGGGGAGGGTGCCTGGTCAATGCCCCCTTCATCTCCGCTATGCCCCCTTCATCTCCGAATGCCCCCTTCATCTCCGCAATGTCCCCCTTCATCTCCGAATTGCCCGTCTTCCACAATGTGCCCCTTCATCTCCGCTATGCCCCTCTTCCACAATGTGCCCCTTCATCTCCGCTATGCCCCTCTTCCACAATGTCCCCCTTCATCTCCTCTATGCCATAGAGGAGATGAAGGGGGACATTGTGGAAGAGGGGCATAGCGGAGATGAAGGGGCACATTGTGGAAGAGGGGCATAGCGGAGATGAAGGGGCACATTGTGGAAGACGGGCATAGCGGAGATGAAGGGGGACATTGTGGAAGAGGGGCATAGAGTCTATGCCCCTCTTCCACAATGTCCCCCTTCATCTCCGCAATGCCCCCTTCATCTCCGCAATGCCCCCGTACCTCCAGTCTCTGGTGGTCCAGCGGAGCTTCTTCGGATCTGTGCCTCTTCCGGCACAGATCCCCGCCACCCGAACATGGCGGGAGAGCACATGGCGGTACTCGACGAGTACCGTCATGTGCCGAGCAGAGCGATGCTCGAGCCGATCCGAGCATCGGCCGAGCACGCTCGCTCATCACTACTGATGAGGTGTTAGGGAGGGCAAGTGGAGGAACAGAGAGAATGAGCTCAGAATTCAGCACCAACAACACCACCAGCTTTCCCTTAACCTAATGAGTGACATAGGGATATGCAACGCATTGATGAGCAATGAGCATCTCACCCCTGTGGAACGCAAAGATTTACAATATACATAATCCCCTGCTCTTCTCAACAGCTGATTCAAATACACACAGGACACCTGTTTCATGTACACAGAGGACTATCCACCTATCAACATAATGCAGATGAGCCACTGTCTAAGTAGATAGTGTAACTTCATAAACCCAGCTACGGCATGGAGAAAGCATGGCTATATAGGTGTATTTGAGAAGTAATTGCAGGGATGACACCTTAGTGTATACCACGAGGATTCAGGTCCAGTTTGACACCATATTGACAAACTGGACCCTTATTAAAATGTAATGCATCCCCACCGGGGTAGTTTTGGAGAAAACAAACTTTTTAATTTAATGCCTCTGACTGTAAGTTCGATCTCTCTGAGAGTTTTCTGGTTAGTCAACCAACAAAGACAGATAGTGATACAATGTAACAATCACTATTTCTGCAGCAGTGAATGCTCTGTATGTTATCTTTTATACATTGTATCACGATAGCGGCTTTCACAGTCCATGGCAGAAAGCTCTCTGGAAGCAGATCAAGGAGCTCATTATCCCTGACATAAAAGGGTAAATGCATTGAGTACCCCTCTGGCATTCAAAGGGTTAAAATGTATGGGCAATTGACAGACTATGAATTGTCAAAAGAAAAGCTTACTATCCTTTTAAGGACTATAGGAGTGTGTAATGCATTGCTATATAATGCATTGCACATCCTCTGGTTCTTAAAGGGTTACTGTCAATACATTATTCGTGGTTATATGTCTCTCAAATATTTTCTTAGACTTGCCCTTGAGGGAAAAAAAGAAAGTTTGAACACCACCACTTAATAGAAATGCAATCCACCCCTATATGCTTCTGAGGTAAAAAGCTATAATATCAAGTTTCTTTAACTGCACAAGTCCCAGGTCAAATGCCAGACACATTCCTGTACGTCAGGGACTAAGAACACTGAAAGGTCCAGCTGTTAGCAGCTGAATAAAGAAAGCTGCTGAGCTAGCCAGATACAGACATCTATGGTGTTTCATTGTTTGCTTTTTTCCCCTTTTCTTTTCAGTCTGTAGCCTTTCAGAAAGTAGGTCAAGGGCAGCCAGAATTCAGAAGCAACAGCTGAAATATGAGGTGAGCGTTGCAGGTAGACAATGAGGCACTAAGTAGAACTGGGGCAAACCAGCTGCACCATCAGGAACAATAACACATTCTATTGATGTAAATTGCCTTTTAACCCTTTGCATGGGTCGCCAATGAATTGCTAGTATGAGAGGGGTTAAGAGTCTCATTTCAATCAAAGGGATGTTTGTAAATTTTTATTTGTCCCCTATGGAGCATACTGTTTGCTCCAGACTTGCACCACTGTTCTCTTCAGGTACAACAACAGGTTAATTGATACTCCTGTTCGAGCTGACTTACAGCGTTTTCTTGTGACTTGTGCTGGTGCTGTAGGTGTTATGAGGAGATGTATAATTACTTGATTATGACTCAGGTTTGGATGGGATTCTGTTTTCCAATGACAAGCACAAAACTGCTGCCTGGTACCACGTACAATCCAAAAACATTTCCATTTCCCATTTCTTGCTGTGTTTTTCTCTCTCTCTAGGTTTTAACCCTTTGAGTGTCAGAGGGGTGTGCAACACATTGCTTTTGTGATGCAATGCATACCCATCTGGCTTTCAATTAACCCCTTAACGACATGTGACGTACTATGACCGTCACGGTCCTTGAAATACTCAAGGACCGATGACGGTCATAGTACGTCACGTACTTTTTACTTACGTCGCTCTACCGGGAGCGCTGTAAGTAAAAATAGGGCCTGAAATTGCCCGCTCCAAGATCGGAACGATCTCTATCAGGCCCCATAATGACGCGCCGATACACGCGACAGGTCACGTGTACCGGCGCGTCCAAGTGCTCCTATGCGGTCATTATGGGACGGAAATGTCCCAGGACCGCCGGTCGTTAATGGGTTAAAGGATCTACGTTATCAAATAATACAAACATTTGTCGGACATTATGTACAAATGAGAAAAAAAGGCAATTCTGGGGCAAACCAAATGGACTTCAGGGATGCATAATAAATACCAAACTCTCTCTTGATTTAAATGAGGTTTTTAACCCTATGAATGCTAAATAAGTCTCCAAAGCTTTGCGAAACGATAAGCCAGAGACCTCTTTAGCATTCAGGATGTTAAAAGAACAATTTAAGTCTAAGTGAGATTTTATTTGCCCCCTATGATGAAGTTGGTATGCTCCAGAACTTCTCATCTTCTGCTGTCGACATAAAACTCTTTGGTCCATATGGAGTTATTCTGGAGTAAACTAGCTGTATCATAGGGGACAAACAAAAATATCTAAATTTCTGTCTACTTGAATAGAGCTCTTTAACCCCAGAGAGGTCATCAATGCATTGACTTGCAGTGCATTGGATACCTCTCTAGCATTCAAGGGGTTTAAAGCCCAATTTAAATTAACAGGAATGTTTATTTGTCCTCTGTGTGCAATTGGTGTAGCCCAGATTAACTCCAGTTTGCTTTTATAAATATGGGTCTTTGGACTGTATGTACAAAAACAAACTGGCTCAATTCTAGGGCAAACCAACTATACTATAGGGGGGAATATACATTTTCAAAATTGTTATTGATTTAAATGGGCTTTTAACCCTTTGAATGCTAAAGTGATCTGCAACAGATTGCCATACCTGGGAACTTCCTCATCTTGAGCCCCCAGAGACGGTTTAAGCGCTGCAAACCAGGGGATGTCAAAGGGGTGGGGCTTAATCATATTTGTGTCATGAAGTGGGCATAACAGGGTGGGAAGGAGGGGAAGTGGGCATAACAGTGTGGGAAGGAGGAGAAGTGGGCATAACAGGGTGGGAAGGATGAGAAGTGGGCATAACAGGGTGGGAAGGAGGGGAAGTGGGCATAACAGTGTGGGAAGGAGGAGAAGTGGGCATAACAAGGTGGGAAGGAGGGGAAGTGGGCATAACAGTGTGGGAAGGAGGGGAAGTGGGCATAACAGGGTGGGAAGGAGGAGAAGTGGGCATAACAGGGTGGGAAGGAGGGGAAGTGAGCATAACAGTGTGGGAAGGAGGAGAAGTGGGCATAACAGGGTGGGGAGGAGGAGAAGTGGGCATAACAGTGTGGGAAGGAGGAGAAGTGGGCATAACAGGGTGGGGAGGATAAGAAGTGGGCATAACAGGGTGGGAAGGATAAGAAGTGGGCATAACAGGATGGGAAGGAGGGGAAGTGGGCATAACAGTGTGGGAAGGAGGAGAAGTGGGCATAACAGGGTGGGAAGGAGGGGAAGTTGGCATAACAGGGTGGGAAGGAGGGGAAGTGGGCATAAGTAGGCATAACAGGGTGGGAAGGAGAAAAAGTAGATGGGAAGTAGGCATAACAGGGTGGGAAGGATGAGAAGTGGGCGGGAAGTGGGCAAAACAGGGTCGGAAGGAGAAGAAGTGGGCTAGAAGTGGATGGGAAGTAGGCATAACAGGGTGGGAAGGATGAGAATTAGGCTAGAAGTGGGCATAAAATCAGCTTCTGTCTCCGGGTCAAATCCAGAGTGTTCCCAGATATTGCTGTGCAATGTGTTGGAAACATCTCTATCACTCAAGGAGTTAAAAGCCCCATTTAGACCAATGGGATGTTTCTTTGTCCCCTGTTGTATAGATGGTTTCCCAGAAAACCTCCAGTTTGGTTTTATACATAAGGCCCAAACGACCTTAGAACAGGTGCAAATTTTATCACTGTGTTTATCTCCAGCTTTCCCCATAGACTTCAACAGGAAAATGTTTGATAAAATGGGTGTCACCATTTAGCACCTGCAATAGAATCTGGACCCTTATGTATAAAAGCAAACTGGAATTATTCTGGACCAAACCATCTGTACTATAGGGGACAAAGAAAAAAACAATGGTATAAATGGAGTTGCAGCATAGGGGACAAATAAACATTACCATTAAGCTAAATTGGGCTTTTATATTTAACCTCTTGAATGCCAGAGAGGACTCCAAGTCATTGTGGGTTATGCAGGTGATAAAGTGGAGATATCAGGTAGTCATGCGGTGGCCCTACCCTTTAGGATTACAGTTCCCACCATCTCCAGCTGATCCACCCCTGCTTTAGGAAGACAACTAACCCTTTGAGTTCCTGGGAGATATACACCACATCTAACCATCCTGGTGTTCAGAGGGTTAAACTATTGTACTAAGAAGAATTGGTGCAATTCCAGAGCAAACCAACTTCCCCATAGGGCAAATACAAAACTCCCCAAACTCAGTGATTTCAATTTACTTTTTAACTCTGTGAATGCTAAAGAGGTCTCAATATATTATTTTGCAAACCTGTTGGGACTTTTCTAGCATTTAACCCTTTGCTTGCCAGAGGGGTATACAATAGGGTGACCAGACCTTACCTTTAACCGGGGACACATAGGAAATAGGCATATTTCAGAATTGCACTGAAATCAAAGCAGCCCTGCAGTATGCATTTTTCATGTGTCCCCGGTTAAAGGTGAGGTCTGGTTGCAGAGCAATGAGTTGTGTACCCCCTGTCACTCAAAGGGTTAAGGGATGGAAAGCCCCACTTAACTCAAAGCAATGTCTCGGAAACCTCTCTGGCACTCAAAGGGTTAAATCTAGGAGAATTGAGGGGATGTTTTGCAACATAATGTCTCCAGTTCTACATTTACCGGATCATCCTTTTAAAGGAGAACATATGGGAACCATTGCATTTAATCATTAACTACTGGAGTCCTGCTGCAGACATATGTGTCCTCTTTTAAAAGGATGATCTGGCAACTCTGTCCTGTACTCTTAATATACCAGCCACAGTGTCTGTGCAGTCTCTCTGTTTAGGATGACATCATATAACTGCATGTTAGGTTCCAAGCAACAATCTTAGGTTCCTGTAACAACCTCTAGTTATAGAATTAACAATCCCTAGTTATAGAAAATAACTCTGTTCTAATTTCCATTCCTGCAGTAAGATGATGCAACATATAATAATGACTTGCATCACCTCACGCATTCCTCTAAGCCTACCTGAAGACTTTTTAATCAGTGACAATTAAATTTATTGTGCCCCAAATCGGCAATGAATCACTGTGCTGCAGTGATTTTGGGGGCTTATGCAGAAAGTAAAATATGAACAATTATGGAGCAAACCAGCTTCACCATAGGGGAGAAATGTATTAAATAGCATTTAATACATTTAAATGCTATTAAAGTATCCAACACATTGTTTTGCAATGCGTTGGGATATATATAGCATTCAGCTGGTAAAAGCACCATTTAAAACAGTGGCGCTATTTACTTCTACCCTGTGCTGTTGGTTTGATCCAGAATTGCTCATCCTTTGCTTTGTGCATAAGGACTATGTGGCTGCATAGAATAAGCTAAAAAGATACAATTCTGGAGCAACCCAACTGCATCATAGGGTACAATGGGAAGTCATAATGATTTAATTGGGGTTTTTAATTCCTGCACTGCCTCAGGTGACTCTAACTCATTGCTTTTCAAGCGTTAAGAGACCAATTTAACCCAAAGGTAATTTGCATAATTTGTATTTGTCCCTTATGGTGCAGTTGGTAGGCTCACCTCTTTACCTTACTGAACACTGCATTTGATCACTTTCTGCTTTCAAAGTCTGATAAAGAGTCAAGGTGGGCATTGCGGAGAGGCTGGCATACACAGATAGATAATCTGTTATGCTGAGCTGTCTCTGCTGTACGGGCAGAAGGCTGCTGAGGATTCGTCATGCTTGTTTTATAATACAGCCCACAAATTTCAGATGACACTGCAGGCCTGAAGTGCTGCATTAACCTCTCTGCTACTGGGTATGTCATTAATGCTCTGTGGTGTGGTATATTATCTATCATGATGGATTTTTACTGTGCTTTCAATGAGATTAATTATAACTATTGGGAACTACAGCACCTTTTATAGCTGATTATACGGTTAACTCTTCGAGTGCCAGAATGAGTGTGCAACACATTGCTTTATAATGTGTTGCGTACCACTCTGATGCTTTTCCAGCTTATGGTTGCTTGTGTCTGACAGTGTCAGAGTCTGTATGAGTCCTGCCCATATGCCTTAAAATACAAAACTGGAGGAATTCTGAGGGCAACCGACTGCAAAATAGGGAATATATGAACATTCCCATTGCGATAAAAGATTGGATGCTAGAGGACTCCAATGTTTTAACATTTGCAAACTGCACAAATGAAGAACTTTTGATGGTCACATAAAAAAAATGGTTAAAATGAATTATTAAAAAAAAAATACAAACTAGAACACTCTGAATATGATGTACTAATCTGAACTGGACCAATTCTGGGTAAAGCCAACTTCATCATACAGAATAAATAAAAATGTAAATGGGGATTTTAACCCTTAAATGTTGAAGATCTCTCTAGCATTAAAGAGGTTAAAATCCCAAATCAATAGGAATTTTAGAGAATTTTCATTAGTAGTTGGTTTACTCCAGAATTGTTCTAGATCAGAGATTCACAGCTACATTCCTCAGAGCACACCAACAATTCAGAAGTACATTATTTAGAATGACTTGGCTACTGATTATCAAGCTGTGATCTAACAGGGTTATCCTGAAAACCTACACTGTTGATGAGGAACACTGCTGTAGATCAGGGGAGTGCAAACCGGTCTTCAACTCCCCAACAGTGCATATTTTCAGGACACTCTCAATTAACCCTTTAAGTGTCAGAGGGGTACACAACGCATTGCAAAGAAATGTGTTGCGTACCCCTCTGGCACTCAAAGGGTTAAACACAAGTGAATGTCATTAACTCAGTCAGATGCTGCAGAATGATTGAACCACTGATTGAGTCACCTGTGCTAATGTGAGGAAACAAGTTTGAGTGTCTCTGCTCTAGATCAGCATACCTGAGGTAAATTCACTAAGAGATGATAGAGTGGAGATGACTTCTCTACTTTATCACGTCTCCAGTTCCTATGTTATTCTATAGAGCCTATTCACTAAGATCTCCAAAGCTGAAGAAATCTTAGTGCATAGGCTCCATAGAATAACATAGGAATTGGAGACGTGATAAACAGGAGAAGTCATCTCTACTTTATCACCTCTTTACCACCTCTTTATCATCACTTAATGACTATCCCCTGGCATCTTTTGAAATATTAGCCCTTAATACTCCCAAGAAAGTAGATTCTAGATGTTATATCAGTGTTTGGTCTAACCCAGAGATGCTCCAGTGAGTCTTCAAGGAGCCTTTAACATACCATAGTTCTGAAGTATCACTTCTTAAACTTTCACAGGACAAACATGACTTCTTCCTCTACCTTTTTGCTAGAAATGTAACTATATGGATATTAAATAAGCAGTAAATTGGTGTAAATCATATAGCAGGAAACACTGCATCCTGAGAATTTGGCCCTTTACAATGAGACATTGCGATTTGGTTTAAAACCCTGAATCTAAGGGTCAAACCCTGAGAGTTCACAGGGATCGAGTTCAATGATTCTCAACTCTTGCCCTTATCTCTGTGCCCTCCGGGCCCACTAACAGCACATTAACTTAAGGATTTCCTTACTTGAACCCAGGTGAGTTAAACAGAGGTCGAATCAGTTTGACTCAGTTAGTGGGCCCTGAGGGCAAAGGCTGAGAACAGTTGCTCTAGATCTTCCTAGTATATAATTCTCTGTGTCTTCTGTTTGATAGATGGGAAAACATTGGACCTGCAGTGCTCCAGGTATTTCACTAGAGGGAGCTCATGTAATGAGTTGGTCAAAAACAATGACATCATCCTCAGATGAGGGAAAAAAAAGAAACAAAAAAAAATCCTTTTCTTGCTGGCTCCTGACTTTGACATAAATGTCGGTTTTAAATTGTCTCTTCATTACTGTGCCTTGCATTGCATAACCAGGAGCCTTCTGTAGAAAGTATAAGACATTCACTTCTGGATAAAACCAACTGTACCATAATGGGCAAGTACAATTTCTCAAAACCCCCATTGATTCAAATGAGGCTTTTATCCCCTTGAATGCTAGAAAGGTCTATGATGTATTGTAAAGCAATGCGCTAAGTTCTCTCTAGTGCTGAAGGGATTAAAAACCCTGTTAAACCCTTTGAGTGCCAGAGGTGTGTGAAATGTATTGCTCCCCAGTGCGTTGCATAGTCATCTGGCACTCAGAGGGTTAAAGCAATGGTACTATTAATTTCTCCGCTATGGTGCAGTTGGTTTGCTCCAGAATCTGTTGACGCTTAATGGATGAGGCCCCAAGGACTGTATTCAATAAGCTAATGAAGAGCAGTTCTGGAGCATACCAACTGCACCACAGGGGAGAAAAGAATGTTCCCATTGATTTAAGCTGGGCTTTTAACCCCTTGAATGTTGGCAAGAATTCCTTGTATTGCTTATTTATTGGAGACTTCTCTTGCATCCCGAGTTAAAAAAAAAAAAAAAAAAAAAAAAAAAAAAAAGCCATTTTAACCCTTTCAGTGCCAGAGGGGTACGCAACGCATTGCTCTGCAATGCGTTGCATACCCCTCTGGCACTGAAAGGCTTAAATGAAAGGGAATTTAGGGAAATTGTATTTCTCCCCTATGTTGTTTTTGGTTGTATCCAGAATTGCTCCTCTTTATCTTCTTGGATATGTATCTGAGTGCCTTATGCAGAAGGAACATGAAGAGCATATCAACTGCAGAACAGGACACATAAACGTTCCTGAAGTAATGCACTGGGTTCCTCTCTAGCATTCACAAGGTTAAAAGCCACTTTTAAATCAGTGGGGATTTTTATTTGCCCCCTATGGTGCAGCTGGTTTGCTGCAGGATTGCTCAGCTTTAGCTTCCTGAATATACCCCTAAACTTAAGAAATAATGCACCAGATATTTGAAAATACCTAACCTCTGAATGTTGTTTCCTGGGATTTGACTGTAAGAAAATGTGTCTTTTCCAGATATTTAGAATTTCTTGTGTCACGAATAAAGCTGTGCAGGCTTGGTAAATGTGTTGTATGTCATGGGTGTTTAAGAACATAGTGCTTCATGTCATATTTATCACACTCCAGACATGATCTTTTATGGTAGAGTGGGTTGCAGGAACTGGTTTGACAGAAGCTATGGTAGAAACAGGAGACGCTGCCCTCCCTCCCTCTACTTTCAGTAGCCCAGGATGCCATGAAACGCCACTGCCCACTATCAGACCAGAGAGAGACAAGTAATCCCCAAATAACGATATGTATTTGCTGCTGTTGTACACATGACAATGTCAGGAGTGGGCAATCTGCATTCCTCTATTTGTTGGCTGAGGATGATGGAAATTGCAGTCCAACAACAACTGGAGGGCAGTGGATTGCCTACCACTAGCCTACACAGAGGCAAAGCATTGTGTTTAGGATGTAGAATTATAGTAAGCAAATAATAGTTATTATATATTTATTTTGGGGAAGCTTGGGTATGCTTCTGAGATGGTGCAGCGTTGTGTACATGTCATATTGACATAAATGTATAACTATTAAACTGTATGTGAATTGCTATATATGTGGATTCCAGAGCCCACAGCTACAATGTTAGGAAAAGAAATTAAATCCATGTGCAATCGTATATGAAAGCTATTTATATCCTTGCAGAATCCTAGAGAAATCAGTATGTGTATATGTGTGTGGGTACATATATATATGTGTGTGTGTGTGTGTGTGTGTGTGACACATTGCTCCGATTTTTCATACTTTGAATAAAATTGTCATCTTGAAGTAGGTAATGTGTGAATAACTTGGCATACTCACTCTGCTGTTCTCCTCCAGCATTTGCCAGGGTTCAGTGGAGAAGGGACTGATTTCCAAATCCCTGCATGCATGAGTCCCTGATTGGCTCATAACCATTCCAGTGGGAGTGGTATTCTAAAACACGAATACTTATGGCTTCGCTATCTGATATACCTCCTGTGTATTATTTTACTCGGTAGGGGGATGTACTAATACAATTCTGTGCTAAGATAGATGCTGGAACTGAATTTTGTGTGCTGCATCTGCTTAACACACATGTACTATGCACTTCTCTTAACCCTTTGAGTGCCAGAGGGGTGAACAACTCATGGTGCTGCATACCGATCTGAATTTTGCAAGGATTGTATAGTTTGGCAGTGTATGGGTGTCAGGTAATTCCATACCTCTTCACTTTGCTTATAGGTAGGCTGACCATACCTCACCTTTAAAAAGGGACAAGTAGGAAATAGGCATATTTCAGGAGTGTACCAAAATCAAAGCAACCCTGTAGTATGCATTTTTCATGTGTGTCCCTTTTTAAAGGTGAGATATGGTCAGCCTACTTATAGGAATGTCCTAACAAGGCGCAGTGGAAGTTGCCATAGTCCATTTTCCTCGGCATAGTACAGGGGAGACATCTGGGGCTTGCTTAATGATGGTGAAGTTGTGTACAACTATGCACTAAAGTGATAACATACTTTAGTGTATGTCTTGAAGTGCACATGCAGGATTTTTAATCCAAAGTGCAGAAAATCAGCTTCCTAGTGGATTCACACATTCCTGTCCTTTATATTTTAAATGAAATATTTTTCTAGTTCATCTCAAAAAATTATACATGGAGATTCTCAGTACTACACTGCTGAAGATCTAGTGAGTGCAATATGCTATGGTATGTTGGGCCTTGTGTGTAGAGACAACCAGCTGCACCATACTGGACAAAGAAAAGTACATATTGACTTGTGACTTTTAACTACTTGAATGCTAGAGAGGTCTCCAGTGCATTGTGAAGCAATGCACTGGAGACTTTTCTAGTATTTAAGGGGTTAAAAGCCTCATTTAACGCCATGAGAATTTTGGATATTCTTATTTGTTCCTCATGGTGCAGTTGGCTTGCCCCAGAATTGCTTGACACTGTCTTTTATACATAAGGCTCAGTGTGAGTTAATGATCAACTTACATAAACACAAAACTCAACTGAAATACTGCTGGCTTAAAGGGATAGTAACACTTAAACTGTAAAAAATATATATTGTAGGGTTTGTCTTCCTGTGTTAAACAAGGGACCTCCCACTGCTGAGAGGCATTTTATTCAAATGTTATTGCAGCTAAACTTTTTAGGCACAGTATCCAAATGGACTGAAATGTTACAGTGCCACTGTTACTATACCATCCTATGGACAACTCTGGTCAGCTGACCATAAATCTCGATAGGATGTGTAGCAATGGCACCACTGTACAATTTCAGGCCATTGAGCTATTGCACCTAAAAAAGGTTGAGCTGCAATAACTTTTGAATAAAATACCTCTTAACAGTGGGGCACCATTGTTTTACTCAGGAGGATAAACAATATATATATTTTTACATACTGATAGTGTTACTGTCACTTTAAAGCAAATCTTCATGTGTTACTTAATTAAGGAGGGACAGAAACATATAATTTTCAAAGACAAATGTATCCATTTGAGCAGGTATTCCAGATGAGAACAAAATGCCACTGCCATATAGAAACGCTTGCATCTATGACACAGCAGTAAATGTTTAATGAAAAAAATATATAATTAACTGATTTTTTGCTTAGTAAAACAAGTTTTCCCACTGCTAAGAAATGCATCTTTCCAGTGTTATCACATTTAAACTGCTTTTTTACATTAACCACGCCCCCTAGTTTTCAGATTTCAGTTAGCTATTGTGTTTCATTCTATAGGAGAAGTTGAGTCACTGACAAACAGTTCTCCATAGAATGTGATAGAAACTGCTGAGTCATTTCCTGTCATCTTTATTTTATTTTGTAGGCATTAAAAAAACACGAAGAACGATATAAGTCTTATCTCTCAAACCTTTATGGTTTGAGAGATATTCACAAGCAAAGTTTCCCCCTCCTGCCCCTTTTACCTTGAGTAAGCCTTCTCTTCTCAGATGTGGAATGCAATCCATAGACCAGACATATAACCGCAAGGGACAATATTCTTCCTATCAGAACAATGAAAGCCCTGCCCCCCTTGAAAAGCTTTTCAGCTTTTTCCCTTATCTTAATTGAAGATTGTCCTTCTCTGCAGTCTACCTAGGCACCTCCCTTCTGCTCTGGCTGAGCACTGTTACATCAGTAAAAGGGGCAGGAGGGGGATACTTTGTCATTGAATTACTCTTGAACTATAACTCTGACAGTATTGAAATAACACTCTCCAAAGCCCAAATACTATGATGATTAATTAGAGATCCTTTTATTACGAAACATTGCTATCCCTTTAAAAGTTTGAACTGTTGTAACTATTGAATAAAACAATGGATAGCTTGTTTTACTCAAAAGGAAAATCCCTATAACACATAGGTTTACATTATAAAAGAGTTTACTGCTCCTATAATGGTATGACTAGATTCTATCTCACACATTTTTGTTGCAAGCTATAGGGACATTTGGAGATAAAACTATTGATAAATATTTTACCTTCAACCAGCACATCCAGATGTGCATAACAACAAAATTATATGATGTTTCCTTTAAAAGAGTAGTAAACATATATATATATATATATATATATATATATATATATATATATATAGTCTCAAAGAAGTAGGGCAGCACCCGTGGAACTTAAACAATACAATAGTTATTAATAATATGGCAAAATATGTAAAGAAACGGGTATAACCCGAATGGAACAGCATTGTGATAGACTACAATGGCACATATACTACCCGACACTACAACACCGCCCGCATCTAACCTGTGGATGGTGCTGCTTATGATGTCCCACTTCCTGTACGCATGCAGACTAAGTGCACAGAGTGCTACCTCCCATGGTTTAAGATGTGTGCGATGTGTTGGAGACAATGAAGTCCCTGTGTAAACTACAGTCATACAATAGTTCAAATGGCAGCAGGAAGTGGGACATGATAAGCAACACCATCTGCAGGCTAGATGTGGGCGGTGTTGCCGTGTCGGATCGTATATGTGCCATTGTAGTCTATCACTATGCTGTTCTGTTAAGGTTATACCCGTTTCTTTACATATTTTAGCATTTATTGGCTTCAGAGCAGCAGTTATATTACAGATTCATTCTCCACACAGAGTTTAGCAATGTGACCAATGAGGTACTTCCACTTCCCACAGCCCAATCAAATGTGGGATAGTGATGATGCCATCAACGTCACATGCGTTTTAATTCTGGTACCAGAACAAAACTACTGACGTCAGCATATAAAAATTATGAAGCAAACATTCGGGAGTATAAATAAAACCTAGCGGGTAAATGAATGTCCAAGATCAATTTAAAGCAGGCAGGTGATGTTACTGATAGAGGCTTTCTTTCCCGACCTTGTAACAAAATATTGTTACTAAGTATAGGCAGATATGTATCTGCTCCAGAACTATCTTCCCGTTATGCTACAGTTCAGTCTCACCGTGGATGGAATCAAATTCCGGTGAATACAGCGCTTAAAGTCCTTTCAGCTTGATCTTCACAGGTGTACTACCTCAGTGCTCTTTGATAAGGCAGTTGTGATAATGAGTAGCGTGATGTAAGCGCAGGCAGAGAGCCTACACAGATAGTGTCCTCCCGTCTGTATCTGATATGCTCCAACTGGATACAATAAAATAAAATGCTCCACACTGGTGTTGGTTAAAATCAACTCTTTTTATATCACTCTGTTGGGTACTTCCTCAGGATATATCGGCTGTGTATCTAGGTGTCATATATCTAAATCCTGTCTCCATATCAGATAACTCCTATTTGATGATTAAATGCGTATCTACTAGGTAGAAGTTTAAGCCTCTTAAGTCTCTTAACTCTATCGTTGCTGAACTAATAATATAAGATACCTCTATACTGCTATAGGTATACATAGAGGAATACATGCATATATTAGCATTTAAACATATACAGAAATACCCTATAAATACTTAGAATACCAAGTATACCTATAGCAGTATAGAGGTAGATATACAAAAATACGCAAGACAGGTATGTGAAAGCGCTCCCAATCCGTTACCAGACGCTCCGAGTTAACTCAAGGAATTACATTTCTCTGGCCTCTATTAGTCCAATGTCCCCCTTTATTCTATACAAACTCGGGTCTTCCGCTACAAGCAATGCGGGTCCAACCTCTCCCCATACAAAGATACAAGAAAGCTTGAGCGCTGACCTCTCCTTTAAACGGGATTGACCTCAGTCATTCCCCTCACCACTTCCGCATCACCACTTCCTGTCACACCCCACCCCACCCCTATGGACAGCTCTGGTCCCCAGACCATTAATCTCCATAGGATGGTGTAGCAACAGCGCCACTGTACAATTTCAGGCCATTGTGATATTGCACCTAAAAAATTCAACTTTGAAAATTAATAACTTTTGAATGAAACACCTTTCAGCAGTGGGAGAACTCTTGTTTTACTCAGGGGGATAAACCCTACAACATATTTTTTTTTACATTTTAAGTATTACTATCCCTTTAAGTATTACTATCCCTTTAAATTGAGAGTTTATCTCATCATAGTGAATATATAACCCTCCTACATGTATATTCCTCTCATTATACACAAAAAAGAAGGAAAACGCTGAACAGAGGTTTAAGGAGCAATTCTAATGATTTTCTATATATGTTTCTATGGGAGAAGGCTTAAATATAAATGTTAGGGTGTGCAGCAACAAAATGAGTCCTATCAGCCCTTTGTGCAGTATAAAAAAGACAAATTACTCCCTTGGCTGGCACAAACATGAAAGACAAGACAGAAGTGTGTGGAACACAACCAAATACTTTGCCCATGTAACCTCCATAGACTGTTAATATTGGTCTTGGAAGTCCTTCAGTAGAGTCTATGGGGCTGAGCACACAGCCCAACAAGACTGAAGTAAGTGGAGTTGATCTGGGGCAAACCATTTGCACTGTAGGGGAGAACAAAATGCCCCTTTTTAAATGGTGATTTTAACCCATTGAATGCCAGAGAGCAAAGCATTCACAAGGTCAAAATCCCCATTTAAATCTATGGGAATTTTTAGGTCTCCCCTATGTGCAATTGGTTTTCCCCAGACTCCTCCACTTTTCATTTGAACATACAGCCCTAAATCTTACAGTTCGGTCTCTCTCATGGGACGAGCAAGGGAGTGCCAGGGGTCACATTTCAGACCACCATTCAGATCCCCCGTTGATCTGCTGGGGCTCACAATGCAGGCCCGGATTCACTGGCAAGTGTGCACCCATGGGAACGGGCCTGCTGACAGGACACTATTGAGTCTGTAGTTGTTCTTTACATTTAGACAAAGACACCATTTTTAGGGCCTTATTAAATATTGTGAGAAGAGTGGTAATGCATCATTAATAATGCATCAAGCTCTGTTAGTTTGTATTGTGGACCGAGTATCACGTGCTGTTTAGCATACTGAAGAAGGACACCTGTGCCAATTACAGAAGAAAGCAGGCTTTGTATATCTGAACCTGCTTTGAACTATGAAAAGACAAAATAAAACATATCCCATACTATGGGCCTTATACAGACAGCTAAAGTCTGTATGTACTACGAAGAATGGGGGGTTATGCACCTCTCCATTCCTATGTTATTTTATGGAACCTATGTGGTAACATATCTCCTACAAGAGATACTTTAGTGCATGGTCTCCACAGAATAACATAGGAAATGGAGAATTATTACAGGGACACATAAGTATCTCTGTTGATTTAACCCTTTGAGTGTCAGAGGAGTATGCAACACATTGCAAAGCAAGAGAAAAGGAAAGACATATAAGCAATGTGTTGGATGCCCCCTGGCATTCAAAGGGTTAAAAGGGGATTTTAGATCCTTGAACGCTACAAAAGCCTCTAAAACATTGCAGGTCAATATGTTGGAGATGTGGCTAGGATTCAGAGAGTTATAGTCTGATTAATTTAAAGTGAATGTTGGGAATCTTTATTTGTCTCCAATGGTGCCACTGGTGCACTCTCCAGTTAATTAATTTCTTCTTGGTACTGGATCAAATCAACTGCACCATAAGAACTAAATAAAAATGTCCATTTATTTAAATGGGGCTGGAACGGCCTGAATCTTCCCCAGAGACTCTGTTTTTTTAGTGTGAATTACTGGGTCTCCAGGGACAGAGACTGATTCTCCAGTGGAGGAGAATTTCCTTTGAAACTCTGCCTACTTCTCCTCCCCCCACCCTGTTCCTCCCACTTCCTGCCCACTAATCCTCTTTCTCACCCTGTTTCTCCCACTTCCTGGGCACTAATCCTCTTTCTCACAGTGTTCCTCTTACCTCCTACCCACTAATCATCCTTCTCACCCTGTTCTCCTACTTCCTGCACACTAATCCTCCTTCTCAACCTGTTCACCCACTTCCTGCATACTAATCCTCCTTCTCACCCTGTTCCTCCCCCTTCTTGACCACTAATCCTCCTTCTTATCTTTTTCCTCCCACTTCCTGGCTATTAATCCTCCTTCTCACCCAGATCCTCCCACTTCCTGCCCACTTCTACTCCTTCCCACACTGTTCTGCCCCCTTCCCACCTACTTCCTGACACAAGTACACACCAGTTAAGTCCCACCCCCTTTGTGGCACAAATCACATCATTTACATCCCCCTGGATGCAGCACATGATCCCTCTCTGGGGGCTCAAGGAGACAAAGTTCTCAGATATGGCAATCAAAGGGGCTAAAATGTTTTTATTTATATATGTAAATATTTTGTTTCTCTGTTTGAGTTAACATGTAACTGAAAATTCATGTTAAATTAAATTGGGCTTTTAACCCCATGAATGCTAGATATGTTTCCAAAGCTTTATTCAAGAACATGGGAATTTAAGATTTTTATTTTTTTGTCCCCTATTGTCCAGGTTGTTTACTCCAGAATGACTCCAGTTTGCATATATATATATATATATATATATATATATATATATATATATATATATATATATATATATTTATTTCACTACTTCACTACAACTTATAAATATGCTCTTTAACTCTACGGTTGGGTTAGCACTCTGTACACAGAGAAGTACAAGTGATTTTTAGCTGTTGACATCTATCATGTCATTCAGTCTATTTTGCGTCCCCACAGTATTACAACAAACAGATGGGGGAAATTGTTTGGCAGCCTCTGCACACATATATTTCTGCATTTCTGTACTCCATTAATTAAGGTAAGACACGCAACGCCCCAGGATCTGCAGCCTGCCATCAATAGTCTTTAGCTTGGAGGAGGAACCAGGAATGTTCATTTTTCCTCAGTTAGACATTACTGACAAAATAGTAATCAGCAAAATGTGTCTTAGTAGTTCAAGAATGAACCATTGTGTGAATTATTTATGTAGCAAGAGGCTCTATCATTCAGTTGGGAAAGATAAAAATGTTTTGAGTGCAGTGTTTGTTTTCCATATTAATGTCTTTTAACCATTTGCTTGCCAGAGAGGTAGCCAACACATTGAAATGCTATGTACTGGCTATCTCTCTGGTGCACATAGGGCTAAGCCTAGAATTAAAGTTGTAGGCTATTTAATGGGGCTAACTTAATAACAGGCAATGGGGCAATTCTAGTGCAAACCAGTTCTACCACAGTGGGCAAATAAACATTCCCATTGATTTAACTGGGATTTTTAACCCTCTGAATGACAAAGAGGTTTTCAATGCTTTGCAAAGCAATGCACTGGAGACCTTGCTATCATTCAAGGGATTATAAAGTCCCAAGTCTATGGAAAATTTGGAAACTTTTATGTATTCATTATTGTGTACTTGGTTTGCTCCAATTCTACTTTAACCTGGAAGTATTTTACCAGGAAGAATACATTGAGATTTCTCTCGTTTTCAAGTATGTCCTGGCCTCATTTTATCTACCTCAGAGACCTTGACCTTGTTGGGACTAGAACCTGTGACCTTGCTTGAACAGACTCTACTGCTGGTGCCTTAACCAATTGAGCCATCTCACCAATGTGCAGTACATTGCTTTGAAATGCATTGTTTGCCTCTCTGGTCCTTAAGAAGTTAATAAATCAGCCTCTATAAGGTTAACAAATAAATAGATATTAACCTTTCAGTACAAATGCAAACACCACCAAATAAGTTGGACAGGACAGATTTATATACATGCTAACAAAATTCCCCAACCCTGGCAAATATTAGGGATTTGTGTGTATTTTCTATTTATAGGACAGGGACAATTAGGAACTCAGTCTCTGGATATCAAGCACTTTCAGGGACTATTCAGAAACATATGGTAATCTGGAAGTACTGCCACAATTAAGCAGATGCAAGATTCACATCAAGTTCAAGCGGTGTAACTTTAAATGTAAAACAACACATCTGTTTTATCTTGTATATCAGGAGATACAGCACAGGTCATCATAACTGTAAACTTTATTTAGAATGCCTGCACACACCCACAGTGCAAGTGGCCACTTCCTGTTTCAGTTCTATACCACTGTAAACATAACGACAGGTAGATATGGATCATACCAACTGATAGTCTCAATATCACACGTTTCCCTTTTTCTTTTCTTTTTAAACAGCAGAAACCTTAAAGCATATTTTAAGTCTGTAGTCCGTGTAAAAGAACTCCAGTTCTTTTAACATTGTTCAATGAGACAATTTGGTTTGTTAACATATTGTCCTGACTTTGTTTGCTTTCCGTCACTGAATGATATGGCTGGCAAGTCAATTGAACTTTGCAAAGTTTCCCTGGCATCTTCATTCTCCAGCTGTAATGGAGTGTTCACTGTGTCCTCACAGGTTTCCTTCTCTGTCATCGAGGTGTTGGGAACTGATGGAACAGCCATTAAATGTCTGCGATTCCTACGTAAGCATTGCCCATCCTTGGTTTGAACTAAGTAAGATCTTGGAGAATATTGCTGGATAATGGCCCCTTCAAAATTCCAGTTGTTTGAACCTTGTACTCGTACAGGAGTTTGTACCTGAAGGTTCTCCAAATGCTTTGCAGCTCGGTTATCATATTCATTCCTTTTTGTCTGAGTTTCAAGTTGGTTTCTATTACATGTTTTTGTGGAGACCTTTTCCAAGGTTTCAAGACTGGTACTCGTGTAACCAGCTGTCTGCCAATCAATAATTCTGCTGGTGACTTCCCACATTTTAAGGGAGTAGCTCTATAGATGAGAAGAGCCAGACATGGATCCTCATCTGCTTCTGTTGCTTTACGGAGTATGTTTTTCACTATTAGCTTCTGCTAATCCATTTGCTTGTGGATATCCTAGGCTAGATGTTTGATGTTCAAATTCATAGGTACTGGCAAATACCTTAAACTCCCTACAACAGAATTGAGGACCATTGTCTGATATTATTACTCTTGGAATTCCATGTCTTGCCAAAATTGCTTTCAATTTTTAATCACTGTGCTTGCTGACTCATCTTCTAATAATGCTATCTCTGGGTAATTAGAGAAGTAATCCATTACTAAGATATAATGCTGGGTATTGAAAACAAACAAGTCCATCCCTAACTTTTCCCAGGGTGCCAAAGGAAAGTCATCATCCAGTATGAATTTTTGGCAAGTGCGGCATTGAGTGATCATTGTCTCAATGTCTTCATTCATGTGTGGCCAGTACAATATGTCTGTAGCTCGTCTTTTGGTCTTTTCTATATCTGAATGACCTTCATGTAGTCTTTTCAGTATTTGACTTTGCAAACTCACTGGTACAATAATCTTTTGTCCTTTCAAAAGTACCCCTTTTATCAAAGAAAGTTCAGAAATGTGCTGTCTATACAGTGATGGCATTAGTGTCCCAGATTTTCCACTGGAAATTGCTTTCTTCACTTGACATAGAAAAGCATCTGTTTCTGTAGCTTGTTAAATTGCTGCTCACATTGCATGACTGAATGGACCTGTCTTCAGGATCAGATTGACATGAACAGCCACCTCTTTCTGCAACTGTAAGTTCTCCTTGTTAAAAGTAAAGTAAGCACGTGACAGAGTATCAGCTACCACCAGCTCCTTGCCAGGTATAAAGTCCAGGGTGAAGTCATACCTTTGAAGTCTCAGCAACAGGCGTTGAATTCTTGGAGTTGCATCTATCAAGCCCTTTTGGTAGATGTGGATCAAAGGTTTGTGATCAGTTTCTGCTGAAAATACTCTTCCATACAAATAAACATGAAATTGTTCACATCCGTAAACTAGTTCAAGTGTTTTCTTCTCAATTTGTGCATATGATTTCTCAGTATCTGTCAATTCTCTAGATGCATAAGCCACAGACAACCAGCCTGAGCCTTGATTTTGAAATATAAATGCTCCCAATCCATTCTGTGAAGCATCTGTAGACAACTTTGTTTTTGCTGTTGGATCAAAGAATTGCAGGGTCGGAGCAGTAGTAAACATTTCCTTCAAAAACATCCATTCTTTCTGGTGATTCTCTGACCATTCCAGGCATAGTCTTTTCTGAGTAGTTGTTGCATTAAAGCAGTTTTGTCTGGTAAGTTGGATATGAACTTGCCAAGGTAATTCACCATTCATAGTAAGCGTTGTATATCTTGCTAATTTTCTGGCTGTGGCATTTCTATAATTGCCTTAATCTTTTTCATGTCTGGTAAAACACCACCTCCTGTAAGCTGTTCTCCCAAATAGTGAATCAAAGTTTTTCTGAATTGACACTTTGTCCTATTGAACTTCAAATTATTCTCCTTAGCAACATCTAAGACCATCTTCAGTCTTTCATCATGCTCTTGATTGTTTTTACCCCTTATCAGAATGTCATCAATGAATATGGTTGTGCCTGGTATTCGTTCAAGTTGCTGCGTGGTTTTCTGGTGCTGAGCACAAGCTGAATGTCAGCCATTTGTAACAGTACCTCCCATATGGAGTATTGAAAGTGCTGAGCTTCATGCTTTCCTCCTCCAGTGGGATCTGCTAAGACCCAGATGATGCATCAAGTTTGTTGAATACAGTTGCTCCACTTAGCTCCCCAAGCAATTCAGGCTTTGTTGGTAAGTGGAAGTTTTCTCTTAAGGTGCTTTTATTCAGTTCCTTGGGATCAATACAGATTCTGAGACCCCCATCAGGTTTTTCCACCAAAACCATAGAATGAACCCATTCAGTAGGTGTCATGATTTTCTTTATAATATATTTTCCTCCATTCTGGCAAGTTCCCACTTAAGACAATCTCTTAAAGCAACAGGGACATTTCGCATGGCATGCACTACTGGACAAGAACCCTCTTTTAGTTGTATTTTATGTTGCATTGGAAGACATCCGATTCCTTCAAATACTTCAGCATAGTCTGTTAACAATTTTTCAAGGTCCTTTTCATTATATGTTCCCTCAATGGCATTTACCCTTTGAATTAGGCCTAATGTTTCACACATTTGAAGACCCAGTAGAGCTGGTCTGTTTCCTGGAACTACCAGAATGTTCATTTTATGCAGCTGATTTCCATATTCCAGGAACACACTGCACTCGCCTAGCACTGGGATAAAGTCCCCATTATAGATCTTTAGTTTGACTGAACTATTCTGAAGTTCTGGCTTGTTCTTCAGTTGGTGATATTTGCTCTCAGGCATCAAGTTAGCTTGTGCACCAGTGTCTACTTTGTAATCAATATTAGTGTCATTTGTTATAGCTTTAATGACCCACTCATTATCTGTAGCTTTGGGTAAGTCAAGTATTCCAATAAATAATTCTTCTGATTCTTCACTATCTGATTGGTCAACTATGTGGACCACGTTTTTAGCTTTACACATTTTGTGAAAGTAATTCTTCTTTCCACATTTTCTGCAGATTTGCCCATAAGCAGGACATTGTTTTATAACATGTTGCTTTCCACATCTGCTGCATACACAGTCTGCTACCGGCTGTGAGTTTGCTGTTTGTGTGAAGAAATTTGTTCCTTTCATTTTATTTTCAGATTTTGGATTCACTTTGTTTTTCCCCACTGTAACTGCCAATAAGGGTGTTGCCTCTGTACTGTGGCAGAGAGTACGCACTTGTTCCTGTGCTGCCTCTGAACTTTGACAAATATCTACTGCCTTTTCCAGTGTTAAATCTTTCTCTCTGTGAAGCGTTCTTTAATCCTTTTATTTCTGCAGCCCATGACTAGCTGGTCTCTTATTAATGAGTTACACATTGCTCCATAATTACATGATTTACTTTTAAGTTTTAAATCAGCTGCATACTCTTCAATAGTCTCTGTTTCATTGTGCATTCTACATTAGAAAATATACCATTCATAAGTTTCATTGCATCTAGGTACACAGTGCTGTTCAGATTTGTCTAGAACAACCTGATAATCATCCCTTTCTTCATCTGTAAATGTGAAGGTGCTGTATACATCTGTTGTTCGAATCTAAATCTTTTGTTCGTCATCCTTTGCCTGAGCTCCTATAGCTCTCACCTATAGCTGGAATCTTTGCTTAAACATCAGCCATGCATCTTCCATATTACCAGTAATTTTTAATTCTGGTGGAGGATTTACCTTTTCCATCTTTATTTTACTGACTTGTTTTATTTTGCTGTGAATATTGCAGAATAAATTTATAATATTGTTGTTCTCCTCTGCTTGGAATCACAATCAAATGTACCTGTTATGCTGCACTCACTCTGTCCATGAGAAGCTGCTGTAGTCACAATGACAGAGCCTTGGGCCAAACTCTCTTTTACTGTGCTGCAAAGATTTCTTGTGTTTTCCTTAGAGTCTAACTCCTTGCATTTTAGTTCTGATGGAAGCAGGGAACTCCTTATTCTGACACCATGTTTTATTTTGTATATCAGGAGATCCAGCACAGGTCATCATAACTGTAAACTTTATTTAGAATGCCTGCACACACCCACACAGTGCAAGTGGCCACTTCCTGTTTCAGTCCTATACATTGTACACATAACAACAGGTAGATATGGATCATACCAACTGATAGTCTCAATATCACACAACATCCTAATAATATCCAGCTACTTAACTTATTATGACCAAAAAAATAATAGTGACCACAATGAATTTTGATCTTCTGTCCTAGATAACCTCTTCAATAAGTCCTAGATCTCTTGTCCATGGAGGCAGAGACATAGAAACATAGAATCTGACGGAAGAGAAGAACCATTCGGCCCATCTAGTCTGCCCATTTTTCTTACTGTAAAAGCCTCAAACCTAATTTGGTCCTTGGTCTTGTCTTATCTTCAGGACAGCTTTATGCCTATCCCATGCATGCTTAAATTCCATTACTGTATTAACCGCTACCACTTCTGCTGCTGAGCTATTCCACTTATCTACCACTCTCTCAGTGAAGTAAAACGTTCTTACATTACATCTAAGCCTCTGTCCCTTTAGTTTTAGACTATGGCCTCTTGTTCTAACATTTCTACTCCTATGAAATGCACTTCCCTACTATAATTCGTTGCATCCTTTTACATATTTGAATGTTTCTATCATATACCCACTTTCCCTATATCTTCTGTCCTCCAGGCTATACATGCTCAGATCTGTTAGTTATCCATGAGAGTTGCTAGCAGGACCCCAAGACAGAAACTATTATCACCCCCATAAAAACTGCCAAAAAATAACCAATAATTACATAGCCATCAGCACCAGTAGAGTGAAGACAGGTACACTGACATCTATGGCACCCCCCCAGAAAAAAAATAAAAACAAAACTAAAATAATATATAGACACACACACACACACACAAGACCCTTGGATGCTAGAGATGTCTTCAACCCATTGCAAATCAGTTTAGTTAATGAAGGTCACATGTAAATAAATATATGATGCACCTCATGTATTCCAGGAAAAACAGCAACATGTGGTAAGTGTGAGCAACATGTGGCTTTCCAGCTGTTGTTATACTACAGTTTCCATCATCCTCAGCTATTCATTGGCCAGATGTGGAAAATGAACGTTGTAGTTTAACAACAACTGAGCAACCAAAAGTTAGCAAATGAAACATTTTGTAAGTACTGTGTGGTGGTGGTGTATGAAAACATTAAATAAGATCAAGCTTAGCCAATTATGGAAACCTTAACCCTCTCTTCACCTCCTCCCAGTGTTCTTCTGTGCACCTCAGAAACACCACATAGGTAGTTCGCTACACATTCCAAGTGGCAAAGCATTCTGATTGCCTGGAATTTAAAGCACCCACTTGGCTGGCACTACCTGTCAGTCAAAAGATGGACTGCAGCTCCTGGCCAGTTAGATGGTGGATACTGAATCTGACTAGTATAGCACGTTAGAAAGCAATGCAGTGCCAGTCAAAATGGCACTTTTGGGGAAGTCTCCATGGATATGACTTTTATAACTGATCGTAGATGTATATCTTGAACATAGACACAAGGGCAAAATGTATTGGTGCCATTCTGGGGCAAAGTAACTGTACCACAATGGACAAATAAACATCCCCATTGGTTAATTTATACGCTTCAATGTCCAAGGTGGTAGAACATATACACAAAATCAATATAAATATGCTTTTTTACTATATTTATCTATTTATTTAATTATTTAGAAAATGTTTTACCAGGAAGAATACATTGAGATGTCTCTCATTTTCAAGTATGTTCTGGAATGTTTTCAGTAAAGGGTTACATATTTTCAGAAACATTATATATTACATGTTATTATATATACATACACATATAAATATACATACATATTGAATATTAAAATTATATACAGTTACACACTGTTTGTAGACATAAAGAAGCATTTACTTTTAAGGATTTTAGATTGGGAGCAGATTTCATTATTTAAGGCTAATTTACTTTGCTAGAAGTTTTACAGTTTAAAGTATAGATACGAAATTAGGAATATGTATAAGAACCTTTGAACTAGTTAATTTATGATTAGTTTGTAGACAATAGAGTACACACCAAATAGGCCAATCATTATGCCTCCTACGCACTCATAGGCTTGACAAAGGTCCCAGAGAGTGGACCAAAATGTTGCTGCTAACATTTTGCTGCTTGATTTCCCCATTGATGCTCTTGTGAAGTAACTTTAATACATTTTTGATGTTTTGGTTAAAAAAAGCACCTGAGTGCATATTTTTATATGTTTTTATCTATTTGATCATACTGCGCCCATGTCATTATCAGACATCAGGTAACGTGAATACCAAACTTTTTACATGATAGATAGATAGATAGATAGATAGATAGATAGACAGACAGACAGATAGAGATATAAAATTAGTGTGCCCAATTAAAGGGGAACTACCACTCCGCAATAAGTTCACATTATTCAATTCTTCATCTGGCGACTAGCTGCTTAGTAGCGCTAGTCGCCAGAAATATTACCTGATTTACAAGATATTCCACTTTTTCAGAGGCTCACAGTAGCAGGAAGCACGGACATCTCATCATAGTGACGTCCGTGCGCCTGCGCTGTCATTCCCTTTTGGAGCCAATTGAAGCATTTATTATGTATTGTGGATATGCACAATTGTTCTTATTACTAGTATATATTTGTTGTAATAAAAGTATATATTATCTAATTGCACATCCATTTGTGTGTGTGTGTATATATATATATATATATATATATATATATATATATATTCATGGAGGACAGACGGCACATCTCAGGAACATTTGTTGCAAACCAAAATTGTTTATTTTGATGTTTCGGCCAAAGAAAGTGGCCTTTATCAAGAAGACACAACATAACGGACAACAGACTTTTTATACCCTAGTGTACATTCAAATTGAGAAAAGAAACGCCAAAATGAGGTGAAAAGTATTGACAAGGAGATTTGCCAATCCCATGTGACTTCCGATTAGTTCACAGCAAATTAAATGGACTGGAAATGATAACTGTTAAAAACCCTTATAAAAATCTGAAAGATGGCTTTCAGAAAACAATGTTGCAGTACACATGAATGTATTAACTTGTACTGCCCACCCAGCAAGTTACATTAAACACGTGTGCCTCGAATATGTAAGCACTATAAGTGTATGAATATAGCAAAACATTCACTTAACATATCTATCATGTGTCGTATAGAAGTAAAACATGTACCTAAGACCATAATACATCAAACTGAGCATGCCCGCTTACGCATAAGACTCTTTATATATATGGAACTCCACAATATTGCAGTGCATAATGAATGGCATGTATGATGAATAATACAGAGCAAATCAAACTTACATATACAGTCACATCTCCGTACTTCACTTTGTGTGTGTAGGAATCGCTCATAACTCTGTATAGAATAGCCTGAATACAAGTTTAACCATAATGGTATGGACTAAGCTTAACCCCATCTCCATCACACTTTGTATGGGTGAGTTGCTCCATCACATTGCAACACCATTTATCTTAATACTGTGCCAATGCAAATATGCGTATATATCATAGGGGATCACCTGTCATGCAGTACTCTAATCAAGGATGTAAGATGCGATTATTGAGAGCAAAAATTAGCATTGGCACGATATCAACTATATTCGGCTATGATTTGAGCTTAAAACACATCGTGTGTGATGACGGTGTTCCTTGCAACATTGTTGCAACTGGACAAGCTATGTGTAGCAATAGAAAATACTAAAGAATAAGAAGTAGTCCCAGTGTGGACATGCGATACGCAGTATGTACTGGACATTTTTAGGCCACTCCTGCCCCAAACTATCTTCAAAGTTAACAACACAAATATGTTGATAATGTTCGATGACCTCTGACACTCTGGTGTTATAGTTAATAAGTACACAGTGTGTGAATGGGTGTTATTGACAACCTCATATTGTAATATATAGGTGATGTTCGTAATAATGTTACAGAATAACACTGTTGACACAATATATCAATATCATTCCATATAAAGGATAAATGCGAAATGTGCAACAACAGTAAAAGTTTGGTTATTCAGCACTGTTGTATATTCACAAAAGATCTGTTTTAACCCTTTGAGTGCCAGAGGGGTACGGAATGCATTGCAAAGCAATGCATTCCATACCCCTCTGGCACTCAAAGGTTTAAAGAGTTCAAAACACTAGAGCTGTCTTATGTCGAAAAATAAACAGATAGACAAATGTAATGTTCAGTATATAGAATATTGGAGTTACATGGATCCCAAATATTGATTGCCATTTGAGGTCTCCACGCTATCATATGCAGTGACTATTAAAGGGGATGTATCCCCTCTATATAACTTAGTCTAAATAGTTAGGCTATATATCGAATATGACTAAAATTATCTTAATTTTTTTTAAGCTTTATTTTGTCTAAATTGAAGCTATAAACTCTGACCTGCAGCTACTTCCGCATAGACTGCAGTTACCTTCTCTATAACCACAGTCCGTCGCTCTGCCTCTGCTCTCCTCCCTCTATCCAGCCTCCTCCGATGACAGAGGCTTTCTGTCTGTAAGCTGGAGCTGTCTCATTGGCTAGATATCGATCTGGTGACTTTCAAAACTTGGAGCTATAGGCGGTTGCCTACTTTGCGCAGTAAGAAATCTGGACCTGTTCAGATATAGAGCCTTAGAAAGAAAGCAAAAGATAAGCTATTCTTGGGCAAACCAATGGCACCATATTGGAGGGAGAAATAAAAATTCCTATTGATTTAAATGGTGCTTTTCACCCCTTGAATGCTAAATCATCTCTAGCTTTGTTGGGGTTAAAAGCCTCACTTAAATTATTGGAGATTTTGGAAATACTTATTTGTCCACCATGGTGCCTTCATTCACTCCAGAACTATTCATCTTTCGCTTTTTGCTAGGTTTTGTAGCGAGCTGTTTAGCATTAGGGAATGTCTAAAATGCACCAGTTTTGTAAACACGAGTAAATATTTTTCTCATCTCTACTTCACATCACTGTGTGTTTATAAAAGATGCCCACACGTCCCATCTTTATGTAAATTGTGCTATGCACAATCATGTATTTGTTTACAGAACATTCCAAATGTTGTCATTATTCACCTGTCATATGGATTAGTGGGCAACTCCTTAATTTTGTTTAATGTATGAAAATGTTATATTACAAATCAGAGTCCTTCAGAACTAAAATTGCCAGCTCATCCCTTTAATACCAGCTACTTTTGAAAGAGGAATGCTGCAAGGTGTCAAATGAATAAAAACAGGCCTTGAACAGGGGTAAGTGACCTTTGGTTCTCCAGCTGTTGTTAGACTACAACTACCATGATCACCCTCAGCTATCTAGAATTGCAGTCCATATTTTAAATGCAGAGGACATAATGCAATCCAAAGTAGAGAAAAATAAAACAAAATATTTACAGCATTAAAAATCATCTTCTGAGTGTTGCTCCATATTCTTTGTGGATTTATACTACTGGTTGCAACACACTGACTGGAGCACCAAGCCTAGTTGGACACCCTCAAATTGCAAGTAGTGGAGTGTTTTGTTTATTATCTTAAAAATAACAGTCCAAGAGCTGGAAGATCATTTAGGGATGATGACCGTTGTAGATCAAGAACAGCTAGGACTTCCCGTAGTGGTTGCTAGAGGGTGAGACTAGAATTTCGCCTAGAGCAATCTAGAAGCCCCCACAGAAAATGGAGGGAAAGGGAGTCAAGGAGGAAGATAGGTTTGATCCCAAAATGCAGATAGAAGACAGTAGACTTGTGCGAATCGTTTCGGCTGATTTTGGAATTTGGACGAAGCGTCATTCAGCGTCATTCGGTCCATCCAAAAGGAAAAAGTCATTTGTTTTTTTTTAAAAAAACTAATCCGAACAGCCCTGGTTCAGAATGTCATAGAAAATTTCGGACATTTGACGATGATCACCCGCACGCGCGATACTTTCCCTCCCTCTCTAGTCCAGTTAGCTTCTTCTTTTCATGATGGGAGTTGGGCTAATGACACGTCAGACACCCAAACAGCTTGCATTTCCTGTTAGTCCGTTGTTGGAGCTCAGAGAGAGCAGAACGAGACAGAGAGTGTCCAGTTGTTGTGTAGGCAGGCAGGTAGCATAGGGAGGCAGCCAGCATTACTACCTTATTGCCACTGCAAGGAAAAGTCATCTTTGTTCCTATGCAAAATATAAAAAATATTAGGAATTTGTTTTAATAGTTTTCAGAGTGACACAGCCAGTCTCACAGTTGTGTAGGCAGGTAGGCAGGCCTAGTACCTTATTGCCACTGCAAGGGAGAGTCATCTTTGTTCTTGTGCAAAATATAAAAAAATTTTAGGAATTTGTTTTAATAATTTTCAGAGTGACACAGCCAGTCTCACAGTTGTATAGGCAGTCCTAGCACCTTATTGTCACCACAATGGAGAGTCATTTTTTAAAGTATATTAAATTCAGGCAAATAATTTGGAATGTCACCAAATTTCATCTGAGTCGAACAGGTCTGGTCCAAAATGTGGGTCCCCCGAACGACAAAAAAAAAAAAAAAATATTCCAAAATCGAATTTTACCGGAAATGTTTGCCGTGCACAATTCTAGAAGACAGTAGTCACTGAAGATCAATGAATTATGTAGCACTTACAGCACAGCTTAGTCTTTAGATCAGGTGAATTCTGTTACACTTGACAGCACAGCTTGATGGTAGATCAGATGAAGTCTGCAGCACTACAGCACAGCTTAGTCTGTAGATCCAATGAGTTCTGCAGTACTTGACAGCACAGCTTAGGCTGTAGAGCTGATGAATTCAGTAGAACTTGACAGCACAGTTTAGATTGTAGATGAGATGATTTCTGCAGCACTTGACAGTACAACTTAGACTGTAGATCAGATGAAGTCTGCAGCCCAGCTTAGTCTGTAGATCCAATTGTTTCTAAAGCTCTTGACAGCACATCTTAGACTGTGCATCAGATGAGGCCTGTAACACAGCTTAATCTATAGAGCCAATGAATTTTGCATCACTTGAAAGCACAGCTTAGGCGTAGATCAGATGAAATTTTGCAGTACATGTGCCCCTGGACATGATACCAGATACAGATCCCAGAGGATGGAGGACTACGAAGAGCCATTAGATGTCAGAGACTGCTGAAGGGTGTCACTTGTCCCATGAAGGCTGCTGCTCGGGCCATACATGTGAGATGGCTGATAGGGAATGCAGCGCTGGAGAATTCGCCTCTTCTTCCACCATGAAGACCAGAGACACCATCTGGATGAAGGGGTAGAGCCTACCTTCAGAGTACAACTGCCCAACAGAGGAGGGAGCAGCAGCAACATAAAGGATTGGCAAGTAGGTAAGCATTGTCAGACAGGCCTGTACACTATGGGTTGCTGGAGCCAAATCGGGATGCAACGATTGGGTAACAAACTTAGTCAAGGTCAGCAGGCAGGAATCCAACAAGAGTCATGGTCAAACAAGCTGGAATGTCAACAGGAAAGCAGAACAGCAAAACTAACTCTCAGGCAGAAGTCTAGGGGATCAAAGCAGGTTTAAATCCAGCTCGATAATCAGGCAGCTGTACAAGGAAGGCACCAATGAAGGTGAAGAACCTCAAGGGATGTGATAGCACTAAATATGCTTTCACACTTTTGTTCTAGTCAATAACATTTTTTGGTGGTGCTTCTCTGTAAACAATCAACACATACCATACACTGTTTTGTTTTGCTTTTTCAGCTTACCTTACACTTTCAAAAGATAGCACTGTTTGTGGATATATCCTAACATGACCAATTATTACATTTTTAACATTTCCCCCACTTGGGTTCTGTAAATTTGTCAGAGATGAGAGAAAATCTATACTATAAAAGAAGAAGTGGTCAGGTGACCACAAATTCTACGTCTGTGCCATACACCCCAGGGAGGTAGCTAGGAGGAGATTTGCATATCTCCTACATACTGCTTGAGCCCAGTATTACACACTCAATTATAATATACCCATCTCGGGGCTGGCAGCAAAGAGGACATATGCAGATCTCCTAAAGACTGCCTGAGCCCAACATACACACTCCGGGGCGCAGCTAGGAGGAGATTTGCATACTATCTCTCTTCCTCCACTGTCTGCTGGAAAGCGGCCTCCATAGCTCCACTTTTCCCCCCTTGTGTAGGTATTTGCTGCTTCACCCGCACCTTCTCAGCAGAAGATGGAAGAAGAGAGGAAAAGGAGTGGAAAACCAGCACAGATGTGAAAGAGTACCTGGTCCAGACATCAATGCATTGAAATGCAAAGACACGGCCTGCATGGATGTGACATAAAAGCCCATTTATACAGAAGAGTAGGTATTGAACTCTGTATCATTGCCACATCGCATAGACTAACTTTAAAGAGGTCATTTAGTCTCAATGTAAGGGGTGATAGCAATAAGTCGCTGGACATTTCAATGACTACGCAGTGTGAGGCTGTGAGTGGCGAGATATGTGGGGTGAAGGCAACAGTGCAGAGAACCAGGGACATCTGATGATGATACAAAAAAGAAGAGGATGATGAGGAGATCCACGGGGGAGAGGAGGAGCAGTTGCGCTCCCACTATGAGGAGTTCTGTAGCAGCCTTAATATGTATGAGTGGGCCCGGGGAGAGGCTCGGGACAGGTATGGTAAGATTAGCCACAACTACACGTCAGAGGGTCTTGTTTTCGTGTCACAGTTTGGTTTACAGCCCGGGTCTCAGTGTGGCTGTCAGAACATCTAGAACAGCAACTGGCATACCAAAGTCCTCCAGCTGTGGACTATGACTCCCATAGTCTCCAGCCAGCCAGTGCTGGAGGGCCTTGGGCTGCCAACTTCTGTTCTAGAGAGCAGATTCTGCTCAACATAAGGGGTTGAGTTTTGGGGGTGGCAGAAAGCGATAACTCTGCCCATCGGAATAATGTCTGAGTTGTAAAAACTATCAAGGGGTGATGCACTAATACAGTGCTGGACAGCCAACCTGAGACCCTCCAGCTTTTCAGGACTGTAATTCCTATCATCTCCACTCGACCAACGGCTTGCTTGGGATGGAGGGAATTATAGTCCTGAACAACTACTGCACTAATGTCTCAGTGTCAGAATTATACTTACAGTACTTTATGTCTGTGATCATGTGTCTATCGGACTGTACATATGTTATGTATAATGCAATTTCCTGCCATAGTCTTACTGCCCCGCCTCTCCTTTCCATAGCTATACACTGCAGAAACTTTCTATAGCTCTATATTTTGTAGTGCCAGCATTTATTCCTAATCCTCAATGCCTGCATTGCCACTTAAAGGGTAACTATATCCTATGATTAAGTGTCTCTTAAATTGTTTAACAGATTGATTTACTTAGGTGTCCATCATAGAATAGTCAGGGTATATTTTATACTAGCAGTGTGGGACGGTGTTGCCTGTCTGTTTGTATGTTTTTTAAGCAATGCTTAACCCTTTCAGTGGCAAAGGGGTATGCAAAGTATTGCAATGCATTTCATACCCCACTGCCACAAAAAGGCTTATTGTGAGCCTACTGACACGACAGTATTTATAATGCAAATGAAATATATACACACTGTAGACACATGATTGTATATATAATGTACATTAATGTACACACTGTACACACAGGACTGTGTATATAATGTATATTAATGTGCACACAGTGTGTGCATTAATATACATCATATATACTCCTGTGTCTACTGTGTGCACATTAATATACATTATATATACACTCCTGTGTGACTCAGCTTCACATTAAACCTTTGAGTGCAAGAGGACTACACAATGCATTGCAATGCCTTGCATACCCCTCTGTCATTCAAAGGGTTAAGCATTGTTTAAAAACAAACAAATGGGCAATGCCATCCCACACTTAGTAGTAAATAAAAGAGTATTGGGTGCTAATGAATTAGCAATGTATTGGAAACCTCTTTGTTACTCAAGGAACTAAAACTCCCATTTAACTCAATGGAAGTGGTTTTTCGCCAATGGCTCATTTGGATTGTTCCAAAATTGCTCTAATTTTACACCTATATCCCATTATATCCATATCCTTCCATCTCATACCATACTAACCTCTATGTGCTGTAGATTGCTGTAAGTTAAAGTGATCTTTAAAATCCATTATATAATGAGATTATATTAAAACCCTGAGGACCAGAGAAATGTGTAATGAATTGCAAAGGACCGTCTTGTTGTCAAGGGGTTAAGGGAGTCATAGTCAATGATTTGGGCGGGGGGGTTATGTACTATGGAGTAATAAAGAGCTGATAAAGTGGAGAAGCCTTCTCTAGTGATATCCCATCTCCAGTTCCTTTGTTATTTTATACAGCCTATGCACAAAATCTCCAATGTTGGAGATATCTTAGTGCATTGACTACATAGAACATAGGAACTGGAGAAGTGATATCACTGGAGAATAAATCTCTGCTTTATAACGTCATTATCATGACTTAGTGCATCTCCCCCAACCTCTCCAACAGAGTTCATAATAGTTAAAAATGCCCTTTTGGCCCCTGTTGGCGTGTTGAAAACTGTTTAATTAAAAGATAATAATAAGTTGAGCTCTGATAACTTTAAATAAAAAAAGTTTTACTTGAAAGCAAAATAACCATATTTAATGTATTTTATCAATAAAAGTTTACTCCTTTAAAAACAGTAAGAATGTGGAACTTACTTCAAGGACAGATATTGGCAGATACAGTGGAAATATTCAAGGAAGGCTTGGATTCCTTTTTAGCAAAATCATGTTATAACCAGATATACAATTGAAAGGACTTGTTACATTTTTTTCAACTGCTGTAACTATGCAAAATCAAATCATTTTCCAAATACTCACATGTATACTCCAGCCAGATTTCAGACGATTTCTGCTTGCAAATTAGAATGCCATGATTAAAACGTCATGTTTATCTGTGATACTGTGTTGGCCATAAATACAAAATACTTGTTCTTTCTAGTTACAGAAGTAAAGTGTTGCTATTTTTTAATTGTTAATGTGTATTTTTAGCAACATCATACGTATGGCAACATTTTTAAAGGGTATATAGACACACAATGATTTATAAGACTACAAGTGCAAGGGTTACATCATTTAAATTTCAATGTTTTAGAGATGTTTCCTCATCCACGCATCTACTGTATCCCATCAGCATCTAGCCCCAAAGGTTGTAGCAGACTCTCAGGAAGTCTATGAAGTCCATAGTCTATGAAGTCCACAGTATAGAGATATTTTACCCATGATCCAAAAGCTAAACATGTTGCTATCTGTTGTCTGTGTAAGAAGCATGTGAGCAGGGGAAGCAAGCTCGCAGCTAGGCATCTCCTCAATGAAATTGTACCTGAAGCACAACCACAGGTCTGACTGGGAGACACACCATCAACAAGTCTGAGGTGCCACAACTAACTGAAGCAGACTTACTTCTAAATGTACCTGGGGCTCTGGGGTACATAATAGAAGTCTTGTTGATGTATCATTGAGTGTGCCAAGATTTTCTGCTCCTGCTGCTGTGGAGTATGACTCTGGATTTGTTTTTGGAGATGACAAGTGTCATAGATTGTTCACTCATGCTGCCGCCACTCACTTCACCTCCACAAGCTATGTCAGTAAAGCAATACAGTTACACGGTTCTTCCACTATGTCCTGCCATCCCACACTTACTAAGTTCTTATAAAAGAGTCAAAACCTGCACAAAAATAGTGCAAATTACACCCGTGGTATACTAAACTTGCCTAAATGTTGGCAGTTGACATGTTACCCTTTTCTTTTGTTCAAAACAGAGGCTTTAAATAACTTCTCCTATCCACCCACCTCACCACCTGTTGTTGGACCCTATGCCCAACAAACCACTTGCACCAGTCCTTACACCTATATTAACACATATTTTCAACACCTCTCCCTCCACAATCACCTTCCCTTCTTTATACAAATAGTCACAAATTGAATTCCTACTTAAGAAGGCTAACCTCGACCCCTCCTGTCTCTAACTATCAACCTGTCTCCCTTCTACCTTTTTCTTAAAAACTCTTAGAACGCCTTGTCTTCTCCAATGTAACCAAATTCCTTTACTTTACAATCTTTTGGACCCTTTACAGTGTAATGATCTCCAGACTGCAAAATCCAAAGGCCGGTTCTCTATACTTATTCTACTCGACTTACCTTCTGCCTTAGATGCAGTTAACCATCCTCTTCTTGCTCAGCTTCTAAACAATTTAGGTTTCCACAATCTCTCACTATGTTCTTTTTTATGCCTTATGGCAATAAAACTTCCTCTACAGTCCCTCTGTCTGAGGGGGTGTCTCAAGGCTCCATTCTGGGTCCGCTACTTTTCTCCCTGTACACTCTTTCATTGGATGAACTTACTGGATGAACTTATTAATTAATTTGGCTTCAAGTATCATCTATATGCTGATGATACCCACATTTACATGTTTACTCCTGATCTTTCACCTCAAATCCAGTTGCAAATTTCAGACTGCCTCTTGGCCATATCCATCTGGATGGACCACCATTATCTGAAGATAAACATGTCCAAATCCAAACTTTTCATTTTCCCCTCTAAGATCTTGCCCAGCACCTAGCTTTACCATTAAAGTTGATGGAACTGACATTGACCCGGTCAGCTCAGCACACTACATTGGGGCTATATTTGATTCCCCCCTTTCTTTCTCCCCTCACATTAACTCCATGGCGAGAACATGTCGCTTATTTCTTCGCAACATTGATAAAATCCACCCGTTCCTCTCCCAAAAAACTACTAAAACCCTTCTGAATGCCCTCATTCTGTCCCGCTTAGACTATTGCAATGTCCTACTATCTGGCCTCCTGGTTTCCCATCTTTTCCTTATGCAATCTGCCTTAAACTCAGCTACACAAATCACCACACTCTCCCCAAAAACTTAACCTGCTCACATAATTCTTAGACATCTAACATGGCTCCATATTCAGCAACACATCACTTACAAAGTCCTTATCCTTACCTTTAATGCTCTCCACTCTGCTGTCCCCCTCTTACATCTCTTCCCTCATCTCCTCTTATGTTCCCATTTGCCTTCTTCACCCAGCACATAATGCCTTTCTTGTTACATCATCCACACCCTCTGCCCTCTCCCATCTCAAACCTTTTTTACTTTCAGCTCCCTACCTATGAAACTCTATACCTCTGTCCCTATGTCTAGAACAATACCCCCCTGCCTTTAAAGGGATAGTAATGTTTCATAATAAAAGCAGCTCTAATTAATCATCATAGTATTTAAGCCACGGAGAGTGTTATTTCAATTCTGTCAGAGTTGTAGTTCAAGAGTAATTGAATTATAAAGTATCCCCCTCCCACCCCTTTTACTGATGTAACACTGCTCATCTCAGAGCAGCAGGGAGGTGCCCAGGTAGATTACAGAGAGGGACAATCTTCAATTAAGATAAGGGAAAATGCTGGAACACCTGTCAAGGGGGCAGGGTTTTCACTGTTCTCACAGTAAGAAGATTGTGTCCTGCTGTTATCTGTCTGGTCTATGGACTGGATTTCACATCTGAGGTGAGCAGTGTTACACTAGGTAAAAGGGGCGGGTGGGGGATATCATTCAATTACTCTTGAACTACAACTCTAACAGTATTGAAATAACACTCTCTATGGCTCAAATACTATGAAGATTAATTAGAGCTGCTGTTTTTGTAAAACATTACTATCGCTTTAAGTCTACACTGAAATCTTATCTTCTGGTGCACTTGGACCATGCACTACATTTTAGCAAACTCATCACATTAACTGACACCACTTGACACCCTCATACCCTGTTGTCTGTCTCCTATAACCCATTTAGAGTAAAAGCTCCTTGGGGCAAGGACCTCCCTTTTATTGCTTCTATGACTGAAACACTTATTTTATCTCCATGTATTTATTGCAACATACAACTAGTGTAAGGTTCTGCGTACACTGTGTTGCACCATAAAAATAAAGATATACATACATACAACTGATGTCATGTTTTGCTCCCTGATGGAATATCCCAAGCCACAGTTATTTTTCAATAATGGTTGTGCCAATGTTACTTAACCAGGAAGTTAGTGTTGTGGGCAAAGGACAAAGGCACTCAGCCTGCTAACATTTTTTTCAAGGTATTTGTTGCTGTAGGACTCACAACTTTTACTTTCAGCTATTTATTTTTCGTCTTCAGCCCACAGAAGAAGTAATATTGCAGAGGGAAATCTTGCAGTCAAAGAAAACATAGGCAAAAAATATGGCGAAGTTCTTGTGGGAAATTTATTGTCAATGGCGAAAAGGCAAACATTGAATGTATTTTCTATTGGTGGGAATTTTCATGAAAAAGCAGGAAATTGTTTTTTCATGTAAATTCCTTTGGGATATGTTTCTGACTTTTCACTCGCCCCTATATAGATTTAATATACAATATCATATATTAGAGAAAATGGGACAGAGGGTGTGGGTTAATAGGAATGGTAAGATGTCCTAATAATACCTACACACACACACACACACATACCTTACTATGGACATAAAATCCTAATGGTCCCATGAATGTTGCCTTTGTACCTTTATTCAAGAGCTAACATATTTAATCAGTCCTGTATGTCATGCCCATGGAGGCAGACATGGAAGTTGTGGGCAGGGTCACAGTACACAAACTCCACAGACTTCACACGGTAATTGTAATCCTTTAAAGCAGTAAACTTTTTTTATGAAAAAAAAATATATATTGTAGGGATTTTCCTATTGAGTAAAATAAGGGTACTCCCACTGCCAAGAGATTTATATTTCCAGAGTTATTATAGTTTAAACCCATGTTTTTTTACATTAGCAGTGCCCTCTAGTGGTCAAATTCTAATTAGATTTCCTGTTAGATTCTAATGGAGAGGAAAGTCAGAAAAGTCAGAGACATACAGTTCTCCATAGAATGTGATAGAAACTGCCTTTCACTTCCTGACAGAACGATCAGGAAGCAAACACAGTAAATTCACTTCCTGATTATTTAAACTGCTATCATTTTTGAATAAAACACCTGACAGCGATGGGAGTACCCTTATTTTATTCAGCAGGAAATGCTCTGTAAAATATGTGTTTTCATAAAAAAAAGTTTGCAGCTCCTTTAAGGATAAGAGGGGTGAGCATTGGATTTGTGGACTTGGAAAGGAGTGGGGATGGGTAGCTGGTCAGATGAATAGACTTTTTTTAACAACCATTACACTATAGGAACTGCTTAATCTTAATCTGCTTAATGGAATGACTTACTTGGGACAAAGTCTTTCATAGGACATTCTGGTATTTATATTCATAGGGCTGTATTCAGGAAGCTAGAGAGGTGCATTTGTGTGACAAACCAATTGTACCATAGAGATAACTTTCAGTTTCCAAAATTCCCATTGATTAAAATGAGGCTTTTAACCCCTTGAATGATGATTTGACAACTGCCTTTAGTTTTCATCTACTATTCAAAGAGAAAAGCGGCACTAATCTCAGTCTGATTATATAGCTTCACTCACCAATACAAATCTTCAATGGGATCAAGGTGCCGGATGCATAGACAAGCTGAAATCATCAAGCAACCTTTAGTTCATCTACTCACAATAGACCATAGTCATTAATGATCTGACTGATATATCCTAGGCATAGTTATGAAGTAGATCAGATTGTGGGATCTCACTGTATTCAAAGTCAGACATTAAAGAGGACCTGTTACTTTAAAGGGATAGTCATTTTTTTAAAATTGGATATACTTTTTATTTTTTTTTTTTCACCTCCAGCTATATTTTTTATATACTTTTATGTTCCTGGCATCAAGCTCCCTGGATCTGTTTGAACAGAACTTTCTGTCAGGGACTATGAGAGCAGGTAGAGTGACATAATGTAGAAAAGATAACATTTTTAACGGATGGAGTACAGAGCACTCATTGCTGCAGTGGATAGTGTTACTTTCCAGGGGCATTGCTAGGGGGCTAAAGGAGTAGGAGCCCAGAGTGTTTCTGTGGCCAACCTCGATTGCAAAGCAGTGATACGGCAGCATTGGGTTCAAGTAAATCCAGTTGGGGCTAATGCTTCAGATTCCAGCTAGTCATCTCCGTGTCACCTACTTGAATTAAAGTATCGCAAGGAACATGGGACCTGTACGTGAAGATCCCAGTAACACACGGTGACGCAGTACATGCCGGGGCTTTCTTCATAAGTTGGTGTGCCACTTTAAGACTTGTTCTGAGGATACAGACTCTCAGTGCACTTTTGAAAGTGGCTCTCCAACTGTTGAAGACAGCCCCAGCATGCACTGTATAACCAGGTGTCATGGGGATCTTCACATACAGGTTCCCTGAACCTCGCATTAGTTTCATGAAAGCAGGGAACACAGAGATAAGTAGCTGGAATCTGAAGCATTAACCCCAACTGTATATACTGGTACCCACTGCTGTTGGATTTTATGATCTGTGGATGCAGAATGAAGGTACACTCGAGTACTTGCAAACATGTTTGGATAGGTTCAAACCTAAGACACCCATCTGGGTACCCTATATGTTAAAAACAACTTTATTAAGTTATTATTAAAATTGGTTCAAACCAAAAAGAAAAGAGAAAAACAAGAAATCAGGAAGAAAAACAAGACACTTCTCCTTTGACTGTGAGTCTGACACCTTCATGGGTTCACAAGAGGTAGAGGAAGGGGGAGGGCATAGATAAGCGTTATTATGCCACTATTAACTTGGAGACCATCTACAGTGGTTGTTGTCATGAACAATTATTTTTCATTTTAATGAGAAATATGAGCATCTAAGCTCATTATGTTTGAGAAAGCAGAGGTTGAGAGGTTAGTAAAATATTATATACTCCATAACAAAATGAATGTCACCTCCCCCAATTAAAGTACTACATCCCTGTTATGTTACATAAACTCCTGTTCAACAAGGTAAGTAAATTAACCACACATGAAGAGATATACTTTGCTGACAGTTGCCACCCTTCAAGTGTCAGTGATGTGCAAGCAGCACACTGCTAGCACTTGAAGGGTTAATATTAATATTTTCATAGCTGTTAATGCCAAGGTCTACCATGTTTTACCCATATTACAAGGTCTAGTTTGCTGCTCTGACCTATAGCTGGCAATAGTACTTATAATGAATCAGTTTTTTTACATCGTTATTCCAGTATCAGAGGCGTAACTAGAAGCCTCCTGGCCCTGGTACGAGAAGTGCCACGGACCCCCCACCACCACCACATTGGCCCCCCTGACCACATTGACCGCCTCCACAATGCCCCCATCTCCTACCTGGAGCTCCCGTGCGGTCCTCTTAGTAATGCAAAGCACTGGGAGATTATGTCAGTTGGTTTGCTCTGGAATTGAAACATTTTCTTCTAATAATATCAGGCTCCCATTTGCAAATCTGCATACTAGAACAGAAGAGGATATCACCAGGGGAGTGGTGGGAATGTACCTAGAATTCTAGCAGGCTATACAATGCAGATGCCAGTGACTGTTTAGAGTTTAAAGCTTCATTGATGTAATCTGAAACAGAAGAGGTGACCAGATAGTATAAAGGGATAGTAATATTTCCTAATAAAAGCAGCCCTAATTAATCCTCATTCGCCAGGCTGGTACACGTCATCAGTCACATGTGCTGGCGCTCCAGATTCCTCTATGCGGACCTTAACTGCAAGCCACCCCTATGATCTCTGTCTCTTAAGGGGTTAAAACAAGTCCCTTTAATAACAATAATCTTTAACCCCTTAGTGACCGACCGCGTGCACATGCGGCCGTCACTTAATGCCTGGCTAAGAATTTTTTTTTTTTTTTTACATTTTTCCTGAGTCCCTGAACAGCGTGCAGCCACGCAGAGACCAGGACTTCTGGGACGTACATATACGTCTTCTGTCACTAAGTGACAGTTTTTGCAGGACGTACATGTACGTCCATTGTCGGGAATGGGTTAACCCTTTGAGTGTCAGAGGAGTGCGTAAAAAACTGCAGAGCAATGTGTTGTGTACCCCTCTGGTGCTCAAAGGGTTAATCTGTTGGATGCTAATGATGGCTCCAAAGCATTGCAAAGCAGTCCACTGCACCCAAGGTGTTAATATAAGAGTATTATTTTTAGTGCCACTTTAAAGGAATAATAACACCTAAAGTAAAATTGAACTACATAATTTTAAATATTATGTATTTCCAACTAATATCTGTAAAAGAAAAAATATTTTAGTTGAAGTCCCTAAAATCTAACTTGAAACTTGCATTTTGAAGCATGTGTTAACTGTGATACAGACACCATTTGGTTAATTTTGCATTCACACTTTGAAATGAGAAGCAAGAACTAAGACATTCAATATATTAATATAATATCCTATATAATAATTTGCTAGTAGAGACGGTTGCTTGCGCTGCAGTCATGCACAGTACAGACTGCCCGCACCCTCGCTGATAACGGAATGGGGCTTCAAATTCAGACCGTAGGTGCGCAGAGAGGACTACAGTCTCAATTCAGAGCACCCCATTCCGTATCAGGCGCTGACAGTCTCTACTGTGCATGACTGCACTGCAACAGTTGCTGGGTGGCACTGTGGCCCGTGTACACGGGCTCTTCAACTAGTAATATGATAATAAAATATTAGTACACACAGCTCTTGTATTCAGTATGCCACCTTATCACATCTCATTTACAGATAGTATAGCACGATCACTTCATCTGTGACACCCTATCAATATTGCAATGAATGGAAGCCAGGAAGCCCCAGAAAAGATAGGAATGGCTGTTCCCTCTGAGCATATGTAAGACTAGATTTTAGTCCTGACAAAACAAACTGAGAATTTTTACAGATGATAATATGGGTATGTATGTGTATATAAACTCAGTTCATGTCTGGGTGTTAATGTTACTTTACTAATAACGTCAGCATTTTCATTAATAAACCATTATATACACTATATATACATATATACCATCCAATAGTGTCACTCTTATTACCTCAGGTAACTAACATGTTTTCTGTCATTTGTCATGGGCATAATGAAGGGTACATAAATAAAGATACAGTTATTCTTGAGTACCACAATCAGAATGATTCAAACAAACATATTTACAGAATTATGCATTTGAAGCTCAACATTCACATTTTTGTCAAAGCCTTCAAAGAAAAAAGGGGCAACCTAAGTGGATGTCCATGGCAGATCAAAATGCCACAGTACCCTGGTTGAGAACCACTGCTCTAAGCCATGCTCAGATCAATGTACTAAGCAAGGCATAAAAGAAATGGTACATGTTTAAGCCATTTCCATACACATTATGTGGAGGTGGGTTATGGGGCTTGCTAGTATTAAAGTCCTACTCTGGCAGCGTGGGTCCATATGTTTGCACTAGAACAATCATACTCTGTGGTTAATTCCAGTCGGTGCAGCTTCTGGCCTTAGGGACTAAGGCCAGTGGGTGTGCACATGCAAATTCATACCATTGCCCCATCAAGGTGGATTTAATAAGAACGGTGTCAATTGCTGGAGAGATGTCTAAGTTGGTTAAGGAACCAGCTGTACAATATGCTCAGGCCGTAAGGTTGCAGGATCCAGTCCCGACAAGGTCAGCTCAGCCTTTTACCTCTCTAAGGTAGATAAAAATGGGTCCAGGACATACTTGAAAACAAGAGATAATCTCAATGTATTCTTCCTGGTAAAATGCTTTACCAAAAAAAAAAAAAAAAAATTGTCAGGGGAACCAACTACATTATAGGAATACGTTAAAGCAGAACTAACACCTCTTAAACAATTTAACTTCAATAACCCCCCATCTGGCGACTAGCAGCTTAGTGGCGCTAGTCACCAGAATTAATACCTTATTCAAAAGAAATATGCATTCTTACCGTGCTGACAGCTGCACGGAGTGCGGACATCTTGCCATAGTGAGGTCCGTGAGCCTGTGCTGTCAGTCCCAGCTGGGTTTAGGAGGCGTTGCTAGGAACTGGACGGCTCCAAAAAGGGACTGGCAGCGCAGGTGCATGGATGTCACTATGGCAAGATGTGTGCTCTCCGTGCTACTGTCAGCCTGGTAATAATGCATATTTCTTTTGAATAAGGTAATAATTCTGGCCACTAGCAGTATTAAACTGCTAGTCGTCAGATGGGGAGTTATTGAAGTTAAAGTGTTTAAGAGGTGGTAGTTCCGCTTTAAGTTTTCCAAATGTCACTTTAACTAAAATATGGCTTTTAAACTCATGAATGTTCAAGTAGTCTCCAACGAGTTGCAAGCCCATTTAAATCAATGTCAGTATTTATATATGTCCCCTGTGGTCCAGATGTTCTTTCCCAGAATTGCTCGACTTCCTTTTAGTAAATCATCCTCCAAGTGTTACAGTGTTATACACTCGTAACATCTCTGGCTCATCTCCATACATTGCCAATCACTTTATATCTGTCTGGCCCATATTTTCTATGTGGTCATTTGGTAATTGGACTGGGGTTCTGTTGGCAGTAGGATAGGAAGATTTTGGATGGTGCCTTTGTGGCTGACCGATGTCACCAATCTGTACGCTACTTGCTTAGTTTGTTGTTATACTGTCTGGAACTTGAAGCTTCTGAGACTGTAAAATGCGTGGGAAAGTGAACTTTCCTCTTGTCTGTTAGTGTTTCATCTTCACCACATAACCTTCTAGCAAGTCAGAAGTTCTCATCTTTATTCCAGATAATGAAGGACAGCCCAGAGAAACTTGAGAGCCAAGTGCAAAGCTACGTTTTGGACAAGCTCTGATTTATAATCATTTGGAAAAGCCACAGTAAAATGAAAGATGATAAATGCAATGATAACTAAGTGTCTGCCAGTTGATAAGCTAATCACTGGCATAAGCACAGATCTCTAGAAGATCCCAGCAGATTTTTTGTTCCAATCTAGATGGGGGCCTGTGTGTGTTCTTAAAGGAGAACTACACCTACACCTGAGGCAAATTAACGGCACCACAGGCAGCAAATAAAAAATGAGTTGACTTACTGATGGTGACCTCTCTCTCTCTTTCAGGATATACATTTTTAAAGCAATGAGAATGTTTAATTATTTTCTATCGTCAAGTCAATTTTGCCTCATCCTTCCCCCTTATTCCTTTGTGCATATATCCTAAAAATGTTCCTAGTTGATTTAATAGACTTGATTAAGTCTAAGGAATCCTTCATACATCAGTCATGTATATCTGTGTATGATTTGTTCTTTTGCATTGTTCAGTTTCCTGTATTTACTGAGTGGAACTGTAGCCCAGTTCTGTGCTGAGGAGTCGTTGCACCTTGCATTTTTCATGTGAGCACAGGAATTTTAAAAAATACACAAGAGGAGGACTTTTAGAGAATAAATAATACTGTCAACATCTGTAGCGGGAAAGCTCATGGGTGATATATAGAAGCATTATCTTAATTGAAAGAAGGATGGATTCATAGAAAAACATCCCTGAAAAAAATGATAACATTCCAAAACAAACGTGATCATCATCTTGTCCTAACTATGGGGCCTGATTTCATATTGGCCAGTGTGAACAATCTTTTAGGCTAACAAATTGTGAGGGCCATCAAAGCTGTGCTGGCTACACCCACATGCTAAGTTCTAGGTGTGGCCTCTATGCCAGAAACCATATACTGATTTATTGTGGTAATTTGTCTATTGCTCTCATTGTTAATTGTCAATTCATTTGTCTCTGCACAAAAACAAAACAGCCAATGTCAGTTTTTTAAGCATGGTAATCCATTCAATTAACTGTCTTATGAACAGCTAACAGCAGTTTTAAAATCAGTCCAGACAATAATATTTCGCCCATTGAGAATAATGGAACGGACGATAAATTGATATATATAACAAGAGAAAATTTACACCCAGTTTTTCTAGCCACACAGCACACAACAGACAAAAAAACCACTGTCAGACAGAACAAAGCAGGGAAACATCAGCTCACACAACAGCCAGCACACAGCACAAGCACATAAATGGCAACATTAACTCTTGCAAAGCCAAGCAACCACACTTAAAATGGACATGCCTTACAAACAAGTCCCAGACAAACAATAAAAACCTATCAACATCCCAAGGACAAGGGCTTGACAAACTACCCAGCACAATCCCACACACCACACAGAGGTTAACACATAACAATGCATACTTACATATAACACAAGATGCACACCTCTCAATTCCAAAGCTCACCTGTGCAACATCACCAGCCAGTAGAGGCCAAACGTGCACCTGACAACATCACACATGCACCTGACAGATACATAGCAGGTACAACAAATCACACAAACAGCCACACCACCAAACACTTACCTGGACAACATACACCTTACCATTGGTCACTCAATACCTCATGACCACACCTCGACAACACTCCACCACTCACAGACAAACAGACAGAGAGAGAGAGATTGAAAAAGAGATTATGACCAGTATGTTTGCATATCTATTCTTGCACAGACATTGGAGACAAAGGTGTGTGTGGGCTAGGGATTACCATCAACCCCAAGCACACCTGCTGAACAGCCTCCGTTTGATGCAACTGCTGATGCTTCAGCTGAACAGCCATACAAGAGCCCATCTTCACCTGGTGGTCCACGCCAGGCAGAAGCAACTTAGCTGCCCCAACTAGATCTACCACAGCTGCCACAGGGACCTATGGAGCAGCACAGGGTGGACAGATGACCACCCATGATATTCCACACAAAGGTCACACTCCTCAGAATGAGGGACGGTGAGGTGACAGCCTGCTACAGGTTGACAGCGCACAGCATCACCAACCTATATGAGATGATCAAAGATGACATTGACCCCATATACAGCATCAACCATGTCATATCTGACTTGAAGAAGCTGATGTGTGCCATAGAATTGGACAACAGTTTATGTGCCTTTTGTGTCTGCCCATGCTTAAGCACCTTACAAACAAGTAATATGTGCAGGAGTTGTGGTTGCTTCATTGCTTTGCAATTCACTGGAGACATCTCTGCCACTTTACCGGTTAGTAACCAGAAAATGTCACACAAATGAATGGAACGAATAAGGGTAATTTTATTCTGGACAAATTTCAGAATGCAGCTTTTTTTTAGGGGGGAGGACTTTGGAAGGGGCTTCAGAGGTAGAGCCCCTCACCGGCTGCCTCATTACTCTGGTGATTCTTGTGGTTGGTGAAGAGGTCACACTGGAGGGGGAGGCTGTTGCTGTTTACCCCTCCTTGGATTGCTGTTCCGTCTCAATCCATAGATTCTCCCTGCAATTGTTCTCCCACATCTAGACCAGCATCTGGCCCAACATGTCCATTATGCCTATATTGAACTATTGGATCTCCGTTGCCTGAATTGTCACCTGGGATTCCAGCGTATGGAGTGTGGCAGTGCTCCTTTGTGCATCTCTCTGCCACCTCCTCAGGTAACTATTTGTTCTTCTGGACTCCCTGAGTTGCCTTCTCTGGATTGACAGGCACTCCCATGCATTGGCTACCTGTGCCAGGGGATGTGGCCAGAGATGCTTGACTCTTAGGTGCAGAGGATGGGTGGCCAACTTCCACTGGTTCCTCTTCTGGTGCATCAGTTTCCTCCAGCTCTTGTTCATGTTTTGCTGGTGGTGGTGAAGTGTGTTGTGGGGCAGTTGTCAGAGGGCCAGCATGTGTGGAGCTTGAGTATGCCTGTGCACCCACCACATCTATTGATTCAGTACTAGCAACGGATGGTTGGCCCTCTAGTTGCATATGTGGTGGACGTATGAACTCTGCCCTTTTTTGAGGACACTGTGGCTCACTGATAAGGCCCAAGAGTTCATAGACCAGTGTTCACGGGTATCTGGATCCTTCCCAGCTGGGTGTCTGATCAAAGGTGGGCTCCTGCTGAGATTGCATCCAAGTGGGTGGCTGGGGTCTTACAGTGGGGCTATATGCCCCATAATGTGGTGTAACGAAGCTTGGCATCCAGTGCCTTCCCAGTGGTAGTGGTGGTGGTTGGTCCATTCAAAATTGCCCCGAGGTTGATGGAAGCATCCACCTCCGAGGAGGCATCCAGTCTGTGATGGCCGTGAGTGGCTGGCTGAACTCCATGGTTGGTGGTGGTGGTGGTGGTGATGGAGGCCTCCTGCACATTCCCCCTTCTGGCTCCTCAAAGGGTAAGTCACTGGGGGTGAAATCATAAGGCTTCTCCTCAGTGACCTCCTGCTGTTCTGCATGTATGGATGCTGTGTGAGAAAGTGAGATGGTGTGATTCTTCACTATAGCTATGACAAGAAGAATTCAAGATGTTGACATTGACATGTGACACATTTGTATTCTGGAGAGTGTGGATGGCAAGAAATAGTTCCTATGACAACCAACGCTTAACCATTACAGTTTTACTGAGACAAACTGATTGCATGTACAACACATAGGCCTAGAAAGCAAAAACACAAGGGCCTCAAAACACACATATTCCCCTCCAGAGGGGTACCCAGTGCATACTGGATCAATGCATTGCTTAACGATCTAGCACTCGAGGGGTTCAGCGCTGACCTCCCTATGGCTACATGTTTAACATTGTGTAACAATGTGCAGTGATGGCAAGCATTGTTTGTGTGTAGTGTGTATGAAGATCGTGAAACATGGTCTTGGACAGGATTTGTCATGCTTAAGCCTTCACATTTCTGCTTGGATTGACCAGTATTCTGTCCTTGTTTGAAACCTCTCAGCTCTGTTTTGGTGAACTTGTATGAATCCATTCTGGCTATGTGTTCAGGTGTCACTCTGTTGGGCTGTACTAGGTATAAGGGCTTGTGTGGTGTCTAGTTATGGAATGATGCACTTACCAGTAGTCTCAAGGGTGCTGTTCTCACCAGTGTCAGATCCTCCAGGGACTCCTTCAAAAGGACAGCAGGACTATTTCTGGTGCCTCGGGCATGTATGGCTGTATGTGCTTCACACAGCTCTTACAATCACCCCACAGCTGCTTTATGGACTCCAGGGTCCACTTACAGGTAGGGAGGGTGTTGACTCTGCTCAGCACTTAATGCCAGGTGGTCTTTTTCTTAGCAGCCAAACCACTCACTCTATCCTTTGGGTAGAGGATGATCTCCCTCTGAATAATGCTCTGTACAAGGACCCTATTCTCCTCGTAGGCATAGTTTGGGTAACACAGTCTCTCCTCATCAACACCAACCTGGGACGTGTCTGAGCTTTGGCTTTCAGGCTCTGGCTGCTCTGACCCTGGCTGTGTGGGGTGCTCCCCAGGATCTACCCCTCATCCCACTTGCAAAGCTGTTCCTGGCCTCTGTTGCCTCTACTTGGTCAGGTCCCCCTCTATCCAGCTGTTCTCCCTCTCCCACTCCTTCCCTGACCAGGAATACCCATCTGACCTTACTCTTCTATTGTTCCTCTCCCCATTCCTCTATCCACTCTCCTGAGTCTTCTATCCATACCATCACACACTGACTCACACTCAGTTGCTCACACAGGCCCTCACAGACACAGTCAATGAAACTTACTCTTTGTCACTCCCTTGCACTCACTGAATCACACTGTCACAATGAAAGATGAACTTCTGTTATGTGTGCAAAAAAAAAACATTGTTAATGTGTGCGTTTGTGTTAGTGTTTGTATACATGTATGCAAGATGTGCCAAGGTATATTATGTGTCAATATCAATGTACCAACTCTCTTCGCTCCCAACTCCCAATTTCTTCTCATTTCTCCCTACCAAAGGAAGTTCTACCAGGCTGTAGCAGTGCACTTTCCTCAAAAACTTCAAGTTTAGCCTGAAGTCACTCCTCCTCATGGAAGCACTAACAGACTGAAGGGCACTCCTACTCTTTCCACATCCAGGGTACTTTACACCTAACTTACACTCCTATAGTTGCATTTTGTGCATAATTCATGTTTACTTTTGCAGTTTAGAGTGTAAGCTCTAGAACAGGGAGCCTATTCTCAGTGCCTTAGTCTTTAAGTTATTTCTATTATCATGCATTGTATAAATCCTAATATAATGAAGTGCTATGTACAATTGTAGTACTAAATAAATACCTTTATTGGCTAGCTGAGTGGCTCTAGGATGCAAATTTTCAAGACAACTAGGTCTCTTCTTCAGGCCTTCATTCTTATTATGTATGAAGAAGAGACCTAAGTTGTTTTCAAAGCTTACATCCGAGAGCTACTTAGTTAGCCAATAAATAAATAAATATTACTCTACAAGTCTCCCGCTTCATTCATTCATTATTAGACAAAATGGAGGATGGATTTTAGCGGGCTGATATCTGACCACAAGTAGTCATTACTATGTGTTTATTCAGGATGCACTAAATTAACTTTAAATGATTGGCTCAAATACTTTATACATTTACAAACATTTTATGAAAGTGATTGTCTATGACGCACAGATGATTGGAAGGTGCCAGTTGTGTGGTCTTAGAAAGCCATTGTTATGGAGATTTATTTAGTCCTAAAGAAATGTATATAGCTGAACTTATTTAAGTATTGGATTCACGTGTTACCGTGCTTAATCATTGGTCAGAATGTGATTAGGGCCATACGTTCAAAGAAGTAGCAAAATAGCCTTTGTTGTTTGTAATAACATTTTAAAGTACAATGTTATTGGGCTCATTAATATTTCATAGAGTGTTGGTTGTTATCGGAAATATGTTGTTTTGTCATTGAAGTACGATTCCTGACTGAAATTGTCATATGTAATGACAAAAATATCTTAACTAACACAAAAATGTCTAATAGGTATGGTAATTGAGTTTTTTTGTGTTTCCTTCAATTATAGGTTTCTCTCATTCAGAATTTCACATTCCCTCCACTTTTTTCTTAACGTACACATTTTGGCTTTTGTAAGACATTTTTTCTCATTATATACGACAAATATTCTTTTTCTCTATACGATACTGGAGAATAGTTTAGACACGCCCTTGCCCCACCCCTTTGCCCGGCAATTCTGGAGTTGTGTCACACTAGTTTTTTGTTGTATACTCTATAGAAAATATGTAGTTCATGCATACAATTACTTATTTTTATCATTCATACAAATTTTTTTTGTTGTTAGCCCTTTGAACATATGGCCCTCGGCATGGCATGTGAACACTTGGGATTCTAAGATTCAAAACTTTTAATAAAGTAGAAGATTTATTCTACCCAACTATGCATTAGAATTGTGGTTCCAGGAATTGTGGTAATTTTTAAAGTGTATACACTGGAAGCCAGAGCCAGATCATCCATTATGGCAACCTAGGGTACTGCCTACGACCCAGTGCTATGTGAGGGATCCTGTCTGCAAGAGATAGAAGCACAGAGAGAGGCCCTGATGGTGCTGCTGCTAACATCTTGTGTCAGATGCTCCGTTTGTTGAAAGACTAGCATCATCTGGCTGCTCCCACTCCATTAGACCCTCAATTTCAGGACCTGCTAGCAGCACTCTCTGTCAGAAGCAAGGGATGTGCGGCCCCAAATTGGTACCTTGCCTAGGGCCGTGTGTGACCTTAATCCATCTTTGCTGGAAACAAGAGGACTTCAGGCCTGCACACTGGAGCTGAAACATCAAGTAAGCCCCATTGTGCGCATATAAAATCTTCCCACTGTAGCGCAAAGCTGTAAGTGGTTTTCAGTATAAACTGGTAAGTGGTAAAACAGAAATAAACAGTTGCTTATATCCAGTAAAAAAATTGTACCTGTCATATGTAAGTGCAGGACTGCACTCTCATAGTATCCCACGGAATCCTGTAATTATACATTATCTAAGGGCTGTGGGTGGAGTTATATATATGAGCAACTTTTCTCATGTCCTTTCTGCTTCTATTAAAGTAACATGGAGCCCTTATCCATTTGTATGCTGTTTTTAGACCCATCTTTGGTGTATTTGCCAGGAGAGAGCAGGACTAGACAACTTACTTTCAAACAGCCGTGTTGCCCTACTGGGCATCATCAGACAAGACTGGTTTCTGGCTGCTGTACTGTATGACTGGGATATGTCCTCATACCAGATAAACAAAACAGATATGCTGAGTAGAAGGTCAAATAAAAAAGTTCCCAGCAGTTACTGGGAAAAGCTGGTCGTTGAGCAGTCAGTTAAAACCTCCCCACCATGATCACAGTGCTTCCTGGATGAAAATGTGTGATGGTTCTGGCAAATCATTTGTCACAAAGGGGTTATTTGTGATCTTTAAGTTACCAGACAGATGAATGATTCATATATTTTGTAGTAAACTGACCTATTGATAAGGGTTAATAAGTCTGATGGATCGCCCAAATGATAGGTATTGAGGCACTATAAGAAATCACAGTTGAAATAATATGTTGATATCTGGATAATCAACAATTCACATATATTGCAATGAAGCGCCAGCTAGTGAGAAGAGTCTTCAAAAAGCATTAGGTAACAGACACACCAGAACAAAGGAGTGTTTCTCCAAGACATTGGTCATCATAGGAAAAAAAGGGTACATGTATGACCCATATAAAAGTCCCTAACACATGTTTCACATTTCAACTTTCCCAAAGGGGTAGAGAGAAATGTTCTCATCCTACTGTACAAGACAACAGAGTGAGGACTGCAGGAGATGCCTCAGATGGGTGCCTGTTGCCAAGCATTGGTCTGTAATATATATATGCAACAATCTTACAAAATCATTAGCGCAATATGTAAAGGGCTTCCATTTCTTTTAACTGAAATTAGGATACAACCAACTCAATTTTTGTGAGACACCAGTTTTATCATAAATACATAAGGAAACAAGTGACCTGCTCAGAACATGCTCCCCTGTTAATAGTATGTTACCCCACATACTCAAATGTCTACTCAAATGGACACCGCATTCTTACTCACAGTGGTAACAGCTAGGTAAACTTGAAACATAGACATTACACACACACAACAAAGGTGTAGTGGAATCCCCCGCAGCCCCTGTGGTATTGGGGGCCCCCAAAAATTTTGGCCCCATTATATTACTGTATATAATATATTGGAGGCCCTGCTAGACTCAGGGGCCCCCATTTTTGCCTGATGCATAGTTAATTGTTTAGTTGTTGTATAGGAGGCTCCACTGTACTTAGAGCCCCCAAATGTTGCACATAATAATATAATATTGGAGACTGGGGACCTCAGCCCCAGTCAGTGAAGTGCATTGGCTCTGTAAACAAAACTAGCCCCGGTGATTGCACAGCTCACTCACCTGTTTCCTGCTGAAGATGTTTTATGTTGGAGGCAGGGTGATGGCACGACATGCAGCCTGGTGCTACATTGGAATTCACATAACTAGCGCAGACTTGGAAAATTCAGCCAACGGCAGCTACGCACTTCCATTTGCATAAATAGCTGGTTTGACAGATAGTGTGTTCTGCATTTGCTCTTCTCTTTATTTTATTGACTTAACTTGCTCGAAAAACCTGCTGCCTCTTACTTGTGCTGTGCTGTTGTCCTGTGCTGACATCTCATTAACAGGTACCCAAAATTTAAAAAACAAACAAACTAGCAAACTGGACTCCACAGGCAGCATACATTTTTAAAAACTTAAACATTCAGGATTTAACTATACCGTAAAATCTCAAGTATAATACGCACCTGTGTATAATACGCAGGTGTATATTATACCCAAGATTTAGGGGAAAACAAGAGTGCCTATGTATAATATGCACCCTTGTTTTCCTCCTTGCTAAAAACATTTTTTAATGCTGGCGATCCCTTCTCTCCCTCCCCCGGCATTATCCGCTTTCAGAATAAATCTTACTGTGCTCCACTGAGGTCCCCGTTGTAGGCAAAAGAAGAGAAGGCAAACTTCATCTGGGTAAATCTTCTCTGCGGGCAGCATGCTTACATTTGCTGCATACTTCCTTGAATGGGCTTTCAGGACCTTCCGCATTCAACCAATGGTAATGCAAGGCCCGCAGAGAAGATTTACCCAGATGAAGTTTGCCTTCTCTTCTTTTGCCTACAACGGGTCCTCAATGGAGCACAGTAAGATTTATTCTGAAAGCAGATAGTGCCGGGGGAGGGAGGGAAGGGATTGCCAGCATAAAAAAAAAAATTCACAAAAAAAACTCTTGTGTATAATACGCACCCCCCACTTCACATAAGGTGAAGTGGGGTAAAATTGTGCGTATTATACCCGAGATTTTACAGTATATAGTGGACTGCTCTTTTGTTAGTAAATACGTAAAAAAAAAAAAAAACTCTTGGACAGTGTTGCCCACCCCTGGTCATGCCAATACATTTTTTTAAACATATCTACTTACACATACATAACATATGCATTGAGTGTACATCTGGTTTATATGTTAGTAGATATGTTTAGAAAAAGTATTGGCCAAAACTGGGCAATCATAAAACCACAGTTCCGTATTAACACATACACATCAATCTACTGTATATTGGTGTATGATATGTTAATATGGACATGGGATCCTTAGTATTGACCATCCCTTGCAATTTTTTTAACATAAAAACTAACACATACACCAGTACACTGCATATATTTAAACCCTAAATTAAACCTGCGTCAGTGTTTTAAATTGACTGTATTAAAGTAAATAGACTTATACCGTAATGCAGCCAAAGTTAGGTTTTAAATAGATGCAATATATCCTATATTATAATTCGCTAAGTATGCTAGTCAGAAGCCGTCATGTACAGTAGAGATGGCTGTATGCTCTGCAGTACAGACTGCCCGCGCGACGGCTGATATGGAGTGGGACGCTCCGAATTCAGACTGAAGTCCTCTCCGCGCACCTTCATCTGCACAGAGAGGACTATGGTCTGAATTTGGAGCGCCCCACTCCATATCAGCCGCTGCATGGGCAGTCAGTACTGAGCATGACTGCAGCGCCGCCAGTGTTGGCCCGTGTACACAGTCTTTAAAACTAGTTGTTTTATATGTCATAAAGAATTTTTTTTTAAGAATGTCCATCCCTGGCCAGTAATATCATAGTTTCCTGTAAGTTAACTGCTAGCGCTCAAAATGTTAAACCTTAACCCAGCAGCCAATTACAGTGTTCTCTTTTGTCAAAAATTAACCCTTTAAATATAAAATGAGTGTCCAATGTGGCAGAAACATTGTTTAATAAGGCATTGTACACCCCTCTTGATCCTCAAAAGATTAAGCAAGCAAATTGAATACCCATTTGATAAAGTTAAATTGTGACAAAAGATAATATTGACTACTGGATTAAGGTTTAACAGAGTGGTATCCAATTGATTGCGAAAGGATGGCCTGGATACCTCTCTGGCACTCAAAGGGTTAAAGATGGCCAGGGATGAGCAATCATAATATGATTGCCCATTCCTGGCCAGCTTTAAATCCAGTACTAAGCAGTGGCACTGTTGTCATAATGTGATTGCCCATCCCCGTCTAGATTTAAACCCTCCCAGTAGTCAAACTCATCTTTTGTCATAAATCAAACCCTTGAAGAACAAATGGGTGTACAAGTGAAGATTTGAGTGGTGCACTAGGGATGAGCAAACATTTTCTCCTCAAACCAAAATCGACTAATAATGGCACTTCCCATTTGGTGAATAATTTCCTGCGAAAAGTGCAGATTTTTTGCTTTCCGCTTTTTTCGCCTATGAGCACAGCACATAGCAAATATTATTTTATTTCCCAAAGACATAATATAAAAGGGGTATGTGGGTGCCTGTGTTGGTGGAGTGTGGGGAAAGAATCAGTTGAACATGGTATGTTTTTTTGGGGGGAGGGATTGTTTACTGGGATTGGGGGGGGCAGTTAATAAATAAATACTAAATACAATTAAAAAACCCCATAAGACATGGTATAATAGGGGTCTGAGGAGGGTGCCTGTGTTGATGGGTAGAGTCTGGGGAAAGAATCAGTTGAACTGGGAATTTGTTTTGGGGCGGTTGTTGACTAGTACAGGGGAGACATTTAATAAAAAATACATAAAATAAAATACAAAATCTGTCTGCCACTGAGTTAGACTGATACTTGACATGATAGAGTATTTTGTAGAGAATGATTTGTAAGATATGTTTTGGAGGCCCAAGACCTAAGGAACATTGGTTTGTAGGACTTAGACTTGTTTGGCACAAGCTCCCAGGAAACATTGATTTGTAAGAAACAAGCCCCCAAAATGTTTCTTTTTTTTGTAAGCCTATGTTTTTTTTTGTTTTGTTTTTTTAAAAAAAATGCCCTGATGTAGATGCGGAATTTGCAACTGCTGTTCTTGCTGCTGCCGCTGAGTTGGTTAAGCAGCAGGGTGATTAGGCAGCTCAAAGGGAATGGGATCAACAGCAGCAGTAACATGGGTGATGAAGGTTCCACTTGCCACAATTAGCTCCAGTGATGCACCTGAGGCAATAGCAGCAAAATAACTAGCACTCACCACTTCAGGTATATGTAGAGAAAAGAAAACATTGGCCAATAATGCTTCTCCACCTTCTCCAAAATCATGGGTGTTTTGCGAATATAAATTTTTCCCTTGTGAGCAGAAACTGTGACTTTCACATTATCACCTGAAATGTACACAGTGTAAATAAGGGAAGGACAGGGAAGTGGAACATTGGGTTAATCTGCACTCACATTAAACACCTGAATGAATATGTTTATTTATATAGAGCCACAAGTGTACACAGCACTTTACAATTGAAGGGTTTTGACAATAGAGGGTTACAAGTGCTTTGCAAAGTGAAACACTGGAAGTGAGGTCCCTGCCCGAAAGCTTACAATCTAAAGTGGTAATGGGAGACATACAGCGTACCTTAGGGTCAAGTGCTGAATACAGTGCCAGAGTTCTGGTTATGATTGGGGACATAAAGTAAATAATATATAAAGAGCCTAAGTTTTACAAAAGTCAGTGCCATGTAACATGTTAAAGATTTGTTAAGGAACGTGCGAGGGCTGTAGACACAAAAGGAGCTGAGAGAAGATTGTTATTGGCTGATCGTAACTGTCAGGATGAGGTAAAGTGGGAGATCAGAGTGAAAATGTAGGAAGGGGTAGAGGAGAGAAGAGTTTTGAATGAGAGAAGCAGAATTTTTTATGAAATCCGGAGTTTCATAGGCAGCCATTGGAAAGATTTGAGGAGCAGAGGCGCAGGGACAAACCTAGATGACAATAGGATAATTCATGCTGCAACATTCTGTATGGATTGAAAAGGATGGAGTTGGGAGGAAGGAAGGCCAGAGAGAAGAAGGTTAGAGTAGTCCATGCGGGAAATGATGAGCACTTGTGTAAGAATTTTGGCTGTGGAGGAACAAAGGAAGGGATGGATTTTAGCAATGTTACACAAGAGAAAGCAGCAGGATTTAGCGATGAAGTTAATATGAGGAGAGAATGAGAGAGACATGTAAATTATCACCCCTAGGCCCTGTGCTTCTGATACTGGATTCATGGTAGTGTCAGTCACAGTCATCTGGAAGGGCACTACTTGTACAGACCTGGGTGGGATGAGTATTAGCTCCGGTTTAGACATATTGAACTTGGGGTGCCTATGAGCAATCCAATCTGAGATAGCCGAGAGGCAATCTGTGGCTTTAGACTGAATATCAGAAATCAGTCAAGGTGCAGGTAAATAAAGCTGGGTGGCATCGTCATGGAGGTGATATTTGAGACCAAATGAGTTAACAATATCACCAAGTGTTATTGTGTACATAGAAAACAGAAATGCCCCTAGAACAGAACCTTGAGGAATACCAACAGAGAGGTGGACAGGAGAGGATGAAGAGGTGGCAGAGGAGACAATGAAGGATCAGTTAGTTAAATATGAGGATAGCCAGTCCAGTGCTAACTCTATCCAAACACCATGACACTGAATGTCACCAATGTGAAATCTCCCCACCAGAAACCAAGTACTGCTGCTGTCACTATGCCCCTTGTCTACACCCCACTAAGGACACATGACAACTTGCTGACAGTTTAATAGTAATGATGAACCATCCCTGCCACCAGATTAGCATAATCTGCAGGATGGAATCTCCTCAGATGCCACTTGTTGCCCTGCTTGCAATTCTCAAGCACCACACTGCCATGTGTGGTCAGTTCACTAAACAGTGTTCAATGGGTGGACACAAACTGCCGCTTCCTAACATCTACAGTATGGCTACCACTTGGTGTGGGAGGTAACAATGAAACAGGTGGATTGGCAGAAGATGTAGTTATCCTAGAGCAAGAAGGTGATGGCGAGCTAGTTGCTTTGTTTGTCATCGAACTTCCAGCCTTGGGCTGGGTTGCTCTATTCTTCCTCCTATTTGATCTCCGCCCCACCTCTAGTTTCCTTTGGGGAGAGTCAGGGGGTACAGCAACAGCGGTGCTTGAATTCTGTGGTGGGTGTTTGGCTTTTACATGTTTGACATAAATGTCATGGTGTCTGTTTTTCATATGTGTTATCAGGGTAGTTGTGCCAAGGTTTGTTCCCTCCTTTCGCCTTTTCACTGATTTGTCACACATTGTGCACAGTGCCATGGGTGATGACTGCACTGTGTCATGCCCCAAGACAAAAATAGTCCCACACCCATGACTTCAGGGGGGAGGGAACAGGTGGAGAAGAATGGCCTCTTTCTTTTTCTCCTCCACATTCACTTTCACTGGCTGGGCAGAAGATGATGTTGCTGCTGTTGCTGCAACTGCCACAGAACAATCACTGCAACTAGGACCAGGAGTATTGCTGCTGCTGGCAAGTGGAACCTGCCCTAGTCCTGCATCACTTGTTGATCCCATTCCCACTTTGTCCACAGTGGTCTGTGGCACACTAGCCTGCTCCTCAGTATCCTGCTGCCCTTGCAACTCAGCAGCAGCAGGAATTAGAGCAGTTGCAAACACCACAAATTCCAAAAGCTCACTGCTGGTGGTGGTGGTGGTGCCTATCCTCATCCTTGTCTCCCATTCCTTCTGTGCTGCTGCTCTATTACAGACATCTCACTGCTGGTTGGAGTAGGTGATGAGAAATCTGACAGAGGGTCCCCTAATGTCACACTTGCCATTTCTTGGTAACCTGAAGAAGGCAGACAGGCACTACTAACAGCAGGCACAGGCAGCTGCTCTGTGCTCCTGATGGTGCATGAATCAGCACTGGTAGCAGGTTCAGCACAGACAGCAGGGTCAGTACTGGCAACAGGCACAGCACTGATGGCAGCAGGGGGAGCAGGCACAGCATGTCTGGCAGCAGGCACAGGCACCTGACCTGTCCTGCTCTCACTACTACCCCCTTCTTCCTTCCTTGAGAGAAATTTTACCCAAGATCCCTAGGGGTTATTTAAGGACACTGGCCAGCATTGGGCCTGTAGTGGTCACTTCCCCCTCCTCCTCAGACTCAGTAGACACATAAGGATCCTTCCAGATCCTCCTTTTATTGGTTGTAAAATTGCCATCCAGCATTCCATCACTTTAGTGGCTATCCTATCTGGTGCAAACCTGTGGCTCTGGCTGACTACCCACTCTGTGTATGACCTAGGCTTGTCTGACTACCCACTCTGATGTTGACTTAGGACTCGGTCCACTGCGCATCCAGCATTCCATCGCTTCAGTGGATATCCTATCTGGTGCAAACCTGTGGCTCTGGCTGACTACCCGCTCCATGTATGACTTTGGCTCGTCTGACTATCCTATCTGGTGCTTACTAGAAGGCCCTGTCTGTTCGCTCCTAGGGTTGGTTCCGTTATTCAGACATCCTTCCTAGTATTGACCTGGGGCTATCAGACTCCCAGCTACTGACTGCAGGCTGAGTCAGTATCACTCTTGGGTGTTACCTTACCGCGAGACTCCAGCAGGCTGAGGCCTAGTCTCGGACAGTGTGGTGGTGATATTTGGAGACTGCTATTCCTGATACAGTACTCACCTTTTCGATCACCCACTGTGTGTATATATTATATTACATTACTGTTATTATTCTCATAATAAAGGTTATATTAACTATACCGTCTGACTCCTGGTTCTGCTTGCCAACCGTAACAGCCCCCTTCTACTGAAACATACATGCCTTTAATAATGTGTGTGCTCCCTCTACTGGTGACATTTAAGCCCCACTCACACCTAGATTCCATTTCCAGGTGTGAACAGGGCTCAGTGGTCAACTCAGAAACAGCACCCTTATAGCTTGGCCCATATTAAATTAGGTTGAAAAAAGACACAAGTCCACCAAGTTCAGCCCTTGCCTCATAACCCAGAGAAATGAGAATGATATAGCTTTCCTGCTACCAAATAAGTTAGTCTTTATCAGACCTTCCAGATTTGCCTACTAATACACAGTAAAATCCTGTATCTTTCCTTTTGAAATAAATGTATCTAATCTTCTCTTACAGTTGATGAGTTAGTACAAAATAGTACAAAAAATTGTGGGTTGAATCAGAACTCAGCCATTAGATGGTTATCTGGGCTGACCATATCAGGTCTGTCTCCTGTGCAGAAGAAGAATTATACTTCATAGATAGAGGTGAGTTTAAGTGGCAGGGATTCCACAAGGCATAACGTTTTCCTACTTTTCACATTATTGATGGACACTAAACATAAATAATAATAATAACTTAAAACTAGCAAGAACACCACTTATAGAGAGAGGTTAAACAAGACTGCTTAATGTCCTGATTTCTGTCAGTGATGATCACCGCTGGATGACACACAAAGTCAGAAACCTAGACAATATTTCACTGGGAAAGCGAGAGACTCTGGTACTGCCTCTAGTAACCCATGATGGATGGAACCCCTTAAAGTGGAACTACCACCTGAAATACATCTTGCCATAGTGACGCCTGCACGCCTGTGCTGTCAGTCCCAGATGGCTCTAGGAGGCGTTGCTAGGAGCCATTCGGGTCTGGAAGGGACTGACAGCGCAGGCGTGCAGACGTCACTATTGAAAAATGTCTGCGCTCCGTCCTGCTGTCAGCCCGAGAAGAAAGGGTAAATCTATTTAACAATGTAATAATTCTGGTGACTAGCGCTACTAAGCAGCTAGTCACCAGATGGGGAGTTATTTAAGCAAAAGTGTATTTCAGGTGGTAGTTCCGCTTTAAAGTGCAAAACTGTATTTTCTCCTTGAGCATAAGCAAAAACCAAATGTATTTTGTATGAAGGCTTAACTTTAATAACCTCCTTTGGAAAAAGTGCTATGTTTATACATCAATTTACTTCATTTCTCTCTATGAGTTCCTCACCTGGAGGTACAGTACCATTATTTGTTAGAGCCCTATTAATAATGTATGCAATACATTGTGCCAGGGTCTGCTTGTCATTCTCAAATCTTATGGTGCTAAAGGGTATGTTGGGATAAATAAATTACAGTAACACAATCATGTTAACCCTGTTGCTTCCTGAGAAGCCCCCATCATTGGCTAAATAATGTGTTGGTGACTTGTTAGCTATTTAAAATGTTAAAATAGAGTTATGATTGTTAATACTGTTACTAGCCAACTGTAGATGTCTAAAGCAGCCAAGGGGTAAAAAAAAGATTAAAATACCATAATGATTGTTAATAGTATTACTAGCCAACTGGAATTATTAACCCTTTGAGTGGCAGAGGGGTAAGCAATGTATTGCAGAGCAATGCGTTGTGTACCCCTCTGGCACTCAAAGGGTTAATTCAGGCTTCAGCATTACAAAGCACAGCTTTGCATACCACTCTGGCACTCAAAGGGTTAATAAGGATTATCAAAAGACTATAGTGTAATGATTGTTAATCTCACCTCTCCCAAAACGAAAGGTTTACAATATTCTATTGCTTTGTAAACTAATGCCATATATCTATCTATATATATATATATATTTTTTTTTTTTTTTTTTTTTTTTTTTTTTTTTTTTTCTGTTTTTTGTCCTTGAGGTTATGTTTATGCCTGTAGACATTAATTGTCAAGTATAGAGGACAAACCTGTATAGGAGTCAGACTTAATGATTACGGATCTACAAAATGACATTTTAAATTCTCCCTCAGGTGATTCTTTGGTTTAGCTCCTTTGGCTGCTCTTTGCCATGTGGTTTTTCCCATTCTTGTCTTGTTTACGCTTTGGGTTTGGCTGCAAAACTCAGATGAGATGACTTCACTTCTGAAAACAAGGCCATCCCACCACTGTCTGTTCATGTTATTTATACCTACAATGTAAATAAACTCTCACGCTGCCAAGGCCAGAAGAACAGGCATTAGCTAATCTTTTATATTTAGTTATGATGAAAGAAGTGTAAATAAATGAAAAGTCTTGGGCTCAGCACTCAGACACAATGGGGCCAAAGTCCACTTGTGATTGGAGAGCTCTGAACTAGGTGTCTGGAAGCCATTGATCTTGAGAAGGATTTCAGCAGGTCACATGCCCCCAAATTATGTATGTTAGCAGTCAGTCTGGGAAGCCACATTATTGTGCCACATATTTAAACATTTGCAGTGAAATTCAGCCCAGGAAATATAAGCAATCTAATTTAAGAAATCTATCTGTATGATTCAGGTTATGGTGATTTACTGGGCAGAGACTGATGAGTGCCTATTTGTTGGTGGTTGTGGTCGAGACAAATTTAACAACCCATTGCTGACTTATTATGTGACAGCTTAGGGCAGGGTTAGCAACTTCAGGATTCTAGATATTGTTGGACTATAACTCTCATCATCATCTGCTGATCACTGGCAATATAAGGATAACAAGAATTGTAGTTCAACAACAGAAGGTTGCATATCATTGGATTAGGAGGAGCATTGGCACTCAGAGAGTAAACAGGTTGGTGTGGCCCTGGACTCATTGGCCCACTTTTTTCTATTGCTTCTGGTAGTGAGCCTCAATATCAGACCCCTGAAGTGAACTGAAGTGAGTACTTATGTGTAAGTCAGTCAACCATACAAATCAGTATGACTATAGTGTAATGCACCTGTACTATGGACTGCTGATAAATCTGTAGAGAGACTTAACTGAACGTAAAACTCTTAAGGACAACGATAAGTTTCTAAGCTCCCTGTTGTGCACTCCCAGAGCTGTTCCTTGTAGCCATTTTGGTAGTTCAAAAACTGGGCCCACAAGTAAAATCCTAAAGTCAGGAACTTGAAATGCAGCAGTGCAACACCCATAGGCAGCAGTCTTCAAGACTCAGCTGATCCCATTTCTGCCTATTTAAAGTAGCAAAAACAACCTATGGTGCTAATGTCAGAGATTTCCAAATCTTGGGCTTCTGCCCATTAAATGCAACTGGGGAGACAGCTGTCTTTGCAGAGAGGTTACACAACACAACTCTTACAAGTTTAGTAGATCTTTTCCTATGGGTTTAAGCTTGTCAACGGCAAGCTAATAGGAGAAATTTCTGCTTCAACTCCATGTGGACCAGAAAGGTGTGCAAGACATTTTGTAGCCACTATTCCTCATGGAATTAAAAGTGTGGATCAGGGGAAAGCAACTCCAGTCCTCAAGTGGGACTAACAATTTATGTTTTCAGGATATCCCAGTTTGTGCTACAGACCACTTAATTGATCTACCTATAATCAATCAGGGATATCCTGAATACATGCACTGTTCTGGGCACCTGAAGCTGTCATTGTTCACGACCTGCGTAGGAGATTCTCATAATATTTACACTAAACACATTAACATGTGGGAACAACAGCTATTTTTGTAAAGACGCCCACAATGGCACATGGCGTTTGTGTGAGTTGTCATCTTACTTTGTACCTGTAAGAACATTGCTTCATAGCTCAGCTTGTTTATATGTGCTGAGTAGAGTACTGTATGACTTTGCATTTTTAATCTCTTAATGTCCAGCAGTCCTGGGGTAGGATAACCCTTAAAGATAGCATAGTCATCATTCTGAGAGCCTACACACGTGAGCGATCACATGTACCTGCTTGCCAAAAGAGAGGCTGAAACTGACTGCACCAATCTTGGAGCTATCAGTTTCAGACTCACATAGTGATCACAGTACTCAAGCAGGAGTGAGATAGAAATCTCACTTGAGTGGTAGGTGGGGTACTGGTGTTGCCTAGTCCTGCATATCACTGAGATCTGTTGGGCTGGGTGGTTTCGGCACCTCACTTGGAGCTTGATTTAGAGGAAGCAGATGATCCGTGTGGGTGACAATGCCGGCATTTTTAATAAAGCGCATATATATATTGGTTTTATGCGCTTTATTAAAAATGCATTGTCATCCACATGGATCATCTATCCTACTGGATAGGTGATAAATGCTAGGGGGTATCAGGAGGGGTCCTGATGCCCACCTCGAGGTCTGAACTATTTTTTTTTAAATAAAATGCAACACATAACATTTATTACACATATACAGGCAAGGTATGCAGCTGCATTTCTTGCCTATTAACCCTTTGAGTTCCAGAGGGGTAGCAAACAAATTGCAAAGCAATGCTTTGCTACCTCTCTGGTACTCTAAAGGTAAACCATGCAATACATATACAATAGGGCATGTCTAAAAAAATTGCAGAATAAACAATTTCAAATGGGAGCAATATTTGTTGAATTAAAATGGAGAAAGAAGGTTGGATGGGAGCACTATATGTCGAATTTCAAAGGGGGGGTAATATGTCAAAGGGGGGCACTGTATGTTGCGAACACATCTAATGCTGAACTTGATCTTTCTGACGTCAAACGTATGCCTATTTCCTTGAACTTTGACATTTAGCTAGGGGGTAGTTTAAGGCATAGTTGGATAAAAGCAGACAGCGCCATTTTTGTTAGTACTATGAAATGTGCTGTGTACGTCGGTTTTGTTTTACAGTGGTTCTGCAACAGAAAATTGGTAAAACACATGTTTGCAGAATACAAATCGCTTGTTTTTACTGTAATGCCAGTTTTGGCTCAGGTAATAGTATCGAGCCCGTTGTCTCTTCGGCGCCCTTAAGAAGAGGTTTGGGAACCACTGTAGTAGAGACTGAGCATTGTGAGACTCTTAAAGGTACACTAAAACTAAAATTGATTTATATAATTATAAATATCATGTATTTCCAGCTATCACCTATTGGTAATTTTATGTTAGATCGCTAAATGATAGTCCTAAACTTAGTCAAATAAGGTTAGAAAGAAGAAATATAGCATGTATGAGATAAGCAGCATTCAGGGTACAAACTACATATTACAAAAAATGGATAAGCAGTGTAAAGCTCAGTCTTTAGATGTTCAGGTAAAAGAAACAATGTGGAATATTTGGTAACCAGAACTATGGAATAGGGATGGGTAAAATAGGGAATGCTTGGGAAGAAATGAGGATAAGAGGGGAAATTTGGTGTAAACAAACAGACTATCATAACTCATGAGGCTTAGCGCAATAAAGTTGGGATACCTTTAATGGACTGAGAAGTGTGCATTTGGGAGTTTGGGGTGTCTTCGCAATACTTTATGTAAGTCTGGAGGGAAGTAAGGATTGCCTAAGATTGAAACTAAAAGTGAGGGTGAAGGAGATCATAGGTGGTGAGGATGCCATATGGCCAATATGTTTCCAAGAATTTAAATACTTTTGACATAATAGTTGACTTGATGCAAGATCTGTAGCTAGGGCTTGAAAAATTAAAGTCTGCCCCTATGAATTCAAGTCACAGCATAATAGTATTATTTAAGATTAGGTTAAGATTAGGAACTCTAAGTCCACCCTAGTGTGATGTTGAGTAAGGTAGGTGTATTTGTTTCTAGGCTTTTTGTAAAACCAAATAAGGACTTGCTAAAGGTCATCAAAGAACCTGAAAGGTATATGGATTGGGCAGATTCATAATTTTAGGGAGGAGAGAATGAATCATCAATTAGATAAATAGCTTGTGCCAGCTTTAAAGTCCTGTTGCATAGATTTCAGAAGTGGGCAGTGATGAATTTAGTCTTTTTTCTGCCTTAGATCCAATCATGTGCATGCACTCTCCCTCTGTACATACCTTTTCACACCTCAGGCCATGCACCTTTCCTTAAAGAAAGGAAAGCATGGTGTTCATGTAAATAACTAGCACATAAAGGGCTAAAAGAAAGTGGAAAATGTGAGCTATGAAAATATAACTTGGGTATGTTCCCTTGGGAAAAGAGGTGCCTATGAGAATGTTATGAGCCCTGATCATCGGAGTCACACATTTTGAATTTTATTTAGAACATAGATATAGGCACAAAGCAACAAAGCTGCCCGATCTGCTGTCCCCTGCCAGTCTGCTGCCACGGGCATAGGAGTAGGCTAAGTGGAGGAAAGTTGGTATCAAAATTTGCTGGTGGACTGGATAAATACTTAAATGCTTTACGTTTTTGGGAGGGAAGGGTAGGAGGAGTAACTTTCAAGAGTTAATATAAGTATGTGGGGAATGTTTACATAGAGGATATCCAACTTATGAAACTGTATTTTTGATTGTGAAAATAAGCAATTTGGATTTAAGAGTTCTACCAAAGTGAGAAAGAAAGTAGACGTTTGGGATAAGAAATTCTGAATGTTGTCCACAGCACAGTCAACATAGATTCTTTGATTCCCATAGTGAACAAAGTGGTATTGGTCAACAGATGTATAAAACATAAGAATTGTTCTAGAGTACCTATGAAGTTAAGGCAGAGGGGAGCCATTTTAAGGCAACTGTAACATATTCTCCTTACACTGGCAAATTATTTTTTTACCACGTATGGACAAGGACAAGGTGGGAGCCCAAGACTTGACAGCTTATTGTATGAGCAATCACCTCTGTGATGTCCTTGACTTCTTTACTGGCAATAAACCCTGCATGATCCTTATTTCTCAAATCTGTTTTACATGGAGTTTTAAGATAATTGTTTAATAAAGAGTTTGACCTGTAACTGCTGCAGGCAAACAGGTATTTCCTCTATTACTGAATCACAGTGATATGTGTCTCTAAAGATTGTGAAGGCCAAGATGAAACTATATGTATAGCATTAAATACATTCATCTTTCAAGGGGCTAAAATGTCTTGAAAGATTTTGTAATATATTAGATTTAAGTAATCCATATAAATAAAGATATACATACGTACATACATCAAAACTTTTCACTTTGGGTATGGATTTAATAGTGTTTTGTGGTTCTGCTACAGGGAAAAGTTTATCATGCTGGGCAATGGCTTCTGTTTGAAGTTTGAGTATATTGGTTGGTATTTTACAATGTTCAAGATGAAATTAATACTTTTTCCCCCTTTAGTAGATGTATTACATTTATATTTGGAGGAGGTTAATAGTCCCATTGTTGCCTTTTGATATCTTACAAAATTGTTGGTTATGTTTGGTATATAATATCTCTATCTGTGTTGCTTCATGAGGGATGCTATGGCCTCCTCAGTGTGATATCGGGGTGAGGGTTGGATGACTCATTGATAGCTGCACAGTGCCAGGCTAACCTATGCCTGGCATGTGGTTTATAACTGTTTCTAGGGCCCTCCCCCTCTTGCACTTTGGTGTTGGTCGGGAGTTCCCTGGGTGCTCTCTCTATAGTTCAAAACTCAGTGATTAGTGTTGTATGTGTTTTTTTTTCTTCTCTATTCCCTCCCTTCTCTCTCTCCTGTAGATTTGCCCAACAAATTTGCTGACTAAGCAACTCAACTATACATTTGATATGACCAAGATAACATCCATTTCCCTGAACATGAAACATTTTAATTCAAATAAGAGGAAGAGATTAACTCATCAGAACTGTAAGTAGGTTGGTGCACTAGTTTCATAAATACACCTTTCTGCTACTTTAAGTGTACATAACAGTGATGAGCGAGCGTGCTCGGCCGATGCTCGGATCGGCTCGAGCATCGCTCTGCTCGGCACATGGCGGTACTCGTCGAGTACCGCCATGTGCTCGCCCGACATGTTCGGGTGGCGGGGATCTGTGCCGGAAGAGGCACAGATCCGAAGAAGCTCCGCTGGACCACCAGGGACTGGAGGTACGGGGGCATTGCGGAGATGAAGGGGGCATTGCGGAAATGAAGGGGGACATTGTGGAAGAGGGGCATAGACTCTATGCCCCTCTTCCACAATGTCCCCCTTCATCTCCGCTATGCCCGTCTTCCACAATGTGCCCCTTCATCTCCGCTATGCCCCTCTTCCACAATGTGCCCCTTCATCTCCGCTATGCCCCTCTTCCACAATGTCCCCCTTCATCTCCTCTATGGCATAGAGGAGATGAAGGGGGACATTGTGGAAGAGGGGCATAGCGGAGATGAAGGGGCACATTGTGGAAGAGGGGCATAGCGGAGATGAAGGGGCACATTGTGGAAGAGGGGCATAGCGGAGCTGAAGGGGGACATTGCGGAGCTGAAGGGGGCATTCGGAGATGAAGGGGGCATAGCGGAGATGAAGGGGGCATTGACCAGGCACCCTCCCCTCATCAGAGCAGGGGGTGCCTGGTGTCGCCCCATTCATTCCAATGGGGCTCGGGTGCTCGGCCGAGCACTCGAGCCTCAGGGGGTGCTCGGTCAGAGCACCCGAGCACCCGAGCATCGTGGTGCTCGCTCAACACTAGTACATAATCCTAGAATGTTTAGGTAAAAAATTTTTTTAATGGTTTAATCTCCATTAACACTTTTGATATTATGCCCCAATATGTAATATCACATTACCTATGATTTTAATAGCATAATTAGAATCTATGGGGACCTGGGGAAAATATGAGACTGGGATCCCCCACCCCTCATTTTCTGGTGCTCAAATGATTATAAAGAAAAATTAAGGGGCTCACTGACTCTTTTTTTATCTTTCTGGTCTGATTGTAAGTGATATAAGGCAATTGTTGAACTAGTGAAACCCCATGGATGCAGAGCCCCATGGCAGATGAACCCTCTGCTCTCCCTATAATTACCAAATAGATCTCAGACCACTGATGACACTTATGATAATTCAACTGAAACCCTTTATCATTAGTGCTAACATAAATGAACATTATCTAGAATGGGGATGCCCAAACATGTTCTAAATGACAGGAGCATTTAAATGCATGGGTTTACCCTGGTTTCAGAGGGCTTGACCTTAAGCTCCTAATTTTGATTGAGCTCTTAGGATCCTAAATGTTTACTTATATTTGAAGGCCTCCATTCACAATCCACCTGGGGCCTTAGGGTCCTGCTCAAGGACTCCATTTTTGAACATAGGTAGACTAGTCAAGAAGAATGATACACTGATCATTTCCAATTTCAAATGCAGCATACCATTGCCCATGGTATTCAGTGCTCTGTGCACATAAGTGAACCACTGCAGCTTGATGACAGTGATTTTCACTGCAGAGATTTTCGTAGAAGGTTCTGGGGAGGGGCTTCATCCCCTTTGCCACTCCCGGGAAAATCACTGCCCCAGTGATTTTCACAGGGGTGGCCATTGGTGCTTTCATATATATATATATATATATATATATATATATATATAGACAGAAAGACAAACCTGCTCTCCTCTATGTAGAAAATTTATGTGTGTATTGGGCATATATAATATTTCTTGGTAAATAAAAAATCCAACACGTTTATTATAACATCTCCTCAGGGATTTTTTATTTTTATTGTAATTTTAGATATGGCTTTATATGGCTTTAGAGCAGGACTTGCCGCAAAAGTGATGTACCTTGGCATGGTGGCAAACTTATACACAACTTGGCCAGTCTGTGAGAACTAAAATCTCACTTATTTACTAAGAAATATATATGCCCAATAGAGGGCACACATTCATTTTCTATATAGAGGAGCGCAGGTCTGTCTGTTTGCACATTGGGTTTGGCCTGATGTTTGGAGGACTGGAGAACCCTCTCATTCCTAGCTGCTATATATTTATTTATTCTATATTCACATTAAAATTATATTTATTATATGGATATGTAATGGTGAGTTGGCGCTGTGGGCTTTCTCTTTTGCTTTATATATATATATATATATATATATATATATATATATATATATATATATATATATCCTATATAATAATTCGTTAAATGTGTGTTTGTCAGAAGCCGTCATGCGCATAGAGGCGGTTGCGCGAGCTGCACACACTACAGACTGCCAGCACCGTGGCTGATAACGGAGCTGGGTTCCAAATTCAGATCGTAGTTGGTGCGCAGAGAGGACTATGGTCTGAATTTGGAGCTCCCCGCCCCGTATCAGTAATGGTGCGGGCAGTCTCAACTGTGCATGACTGAACCGAGGCTGTTGCTGGGTGGCACTGTGGCCCATGTACACGTACAGGGCCGGCCCTTACATGGGTCCCGGTGGGTCCATGGACCCAGGCGGCACTTTGACATGTTTATTTATTTTGTGTCACTGTCAGCGCCGGCCGGGCGGTCTGTTCTCTGTAGGTAGCAGTTATGCTGGGTCCCACACTGTCTTCCCTTTCAGTGTGGAGATGATTGCGCCGCACTGCCTCTGCTTCTGCACCCGGAAGTTCCTATGGAGGCAGTGCTGAGCAGTCGGCTCCACACAGCATGGGACCCAGCATAACTGCTACCTACAGAAAATAGGATTAAGGCATGTCTCTACAGAGTTATAAAACAACAAGTCAAACTTTGTATCAATGTTTGTTTCATCAAATTAGTTGTAATGCAATAATTTCTCCGGCTGTTGTTGGACTACAGTACCATTGGTTAGCTGAGGAGCATGGGAGATGTAGTCCATATTGCTACAGGTTTTCTACTTCAGACTTAGACAAACGCTCAGAAGCTAATCAACACTATATGAATTTTTGTTATTACAGAGTTGAATGTGAAGCTGATTGGAAAAACATAATGAAAGTAGTTTACTGGTCTTGTGCCGTCTAGATTCCTTGACCTGCCATTTCAATAGGATAGATCTAGTCCTTGGATGCCATATTTATTTACTGTCCAAATAATGGACAAATGTTATCTTCTGGGAAATCCACAAAGCTAAAGTTACAGATTATATTTTCCCTTTGACTTCAGACACAGGATAAACTTTAATTACCCCTCCACATTCTTCACAAAGAGAATGTCCGGTGAATCTGAACTCTTAAAGGCATAGTAATACTTAAGTATTACTAATCCCAATAGTAAAGTCCTTTTAAAAATACATGCTTTGCCCCCAGTTTCATCTCTCAAACCTTTATGGTTTGAGAGATGATCACTCCTAAAGTTGCCCTCTCCCTCCCCCTTCCCCATAGTCAGCGTTCTAGCTGACTGTAGGGAAGCAAGTCGTACGACTTTCAGGCGGCTCTCCAGCACAGCCACGATCGCATTAATAAAAAAGAAAACTTTCACTGAAATGGTCTTCTACATGTGCTTGGTTTGCAATCCCACGTAGAAGACCGTTTTAGTGAAAGATTTTTTTTAATTAACGCGATCGCGGCTCTGCTGCAGAGCCGCCTGATGATCTAAGACCAGATTTCCCTTCAGTCAGTTACAACGCTGATTTTGGGGAAGGGAGAGGAAGAGGGCAACTTTAGGAGCGAATATCTCTTAAACTATAAAGGTTTGAGAGATGAAACTGGAGGCAATACATGTATTTTTAAAAGGACTTTACTATATGGATTAGTAATACTTAAGTATTGTTATCCCTTTAACAAAGGGCTGTTTGAACAGCGCATGGAAACATGCACAATAGTTTCAGTGTAATGGACTATTCTTTAATAGTATAATGCTGCAGAACAGATATGTGCAGCTTGCTAACTTGATAAGATACATTTTCTAAGGTTTGTCTTCAAGTTTTCCAGCAGAGAGTTAATTTTAATTTGATAATATTTTCAAAATTGCTTAAATGTACAAAAATGCAAAATGAAACACATTTATCTGAATCTAATAAATCTGTAATAGTTGAACCAGTTAACCTCTCTGTTTCAGAACTTTTTGGAGTACGGGCACAGACATCCCTGGTTATGAAAGGGTTAAAGTGGTGTCCTGGGTGAAAGATTGCTATCTAACAGTACTGCAATTGTAAAAAATAGTTCTAAAATATCACATAATGGATGTGGGCGTGTTTTGCTGGGCGTGTTTTTTTTGGGGGGTAGCATTTCATCCTTGGACCCAGGCAGCACAATGTCTTGGGCCGGTACTGTATATATATATAAAACATTGTCTTTATTTCATACCAGGAGCTGAAATCTTATCGTCTTAAAAATGTCTTGTGCATGTATCCATTCATTATTTGCGCAGGATCCATTATTATTATTATTATTATTTATTTATTTAGCGCCAACTAATTCTGCAGCACTGTACAATAGGCAATAGACATACACAGGTATTAAATAGTACAATCAGATGTGGAGAACAGGAGGATCAGAGGGCCCTGCTTGTTAGAGCTTCATTAGCATAAGCAGTTTTGATAGGAGTTTCAAAAGTGATATTGCAGTATTGTCTATTACATGTAATAGTCTTTCTGGCTATCAGAGGCGTAACTAGAAGCCTCCGGGCCCTGGTACAAGAAGTGCCACTTGCCCCCCTGACCACATTGACCCCCTCTGCAATGACCCCATCTCCTACCTGGAGCTCCCGGCACTCTGCATTACTAGAGTGCCAGTGGGAGATTGCGGGCGCCAGGCGGAAGGGTCGCAGGGGGAGGCCGGGCCCCTGGAGTGCACTGGCCCGGTCGCAGGTGCGACCCCTATAGTTAAGCCACTGGTGGCTATTAAAGGACTTATACTAATCTGAATACCTAAACTGCCTTAGCTCTGGTCATTTATTATTACTCTCATGAACAGAAAAAGTAAACAAACTGGAGCAAACCAACTGAGCCACAGGGAGCAAGTAAAGATTCCTATTGCTTCAAATGGGGCTTTTGACTGGTTGAAAACCTTATTTATATCAATTTAGATCAATATGAATTTCTTTAATTTTTTGTTTGTTCTCTAATGCACAGTTGGTTACTCCAGAATTTCTTGTGTAAAACCTCACTGTCTTCCTGTCCTATTTACTACACATGAATTAGAACTAGAATGAAGGAGTAAACCTTTATTTATCGTGAACTTTGTAAGAAGAAATATTTATTCAGCAGGATATTTATATATAATAGAGAGAGATCCGTTTGGATATTTGTGTGCTTTTTTCCCTCTTCATAATAATTTACTACATCTTTCAAATATTTCTTCAGCAGAAACATTTCTATATGTATGTATGTATATAGAAATATATACAGCGAGAGAGAGTGAATGTGTGGGAAATGGGGTTGGACTTTTTTCCCTCTTCATAAATATTTACTGCTCCTTTAAATATTTCCTTTGTACATATGCAAGCTTGGAGTATGGGATGTTAACCCCTTGAGTGCAGGGGGTGGGGGTGTGCAACACTTGCAAAGCAATGAGCTACATAACCCTCTGGCACGAAAAGCGTTAAATGTATATAGACCTATTTCATTTGAGGTGTTAGTATTCTTTTAACACAAGTGAAACATTAAACAGAGTTGAGTTATAACTTGTACTATTTTTTAACAATTTTTGTATCATGATTTTGTTAATCTGAATTCCATTTGTTTTACCTTTTATAACCTGCTCTTGAACAGGAGAAGGTAACCCTAAACTATGACAAACCACTTGGGTACAAAAGAGTACTCCAAGGTATTGCAAGTCCTTTCCAGCATTCAAAGGGTTAATGGTCAACTGATTTCCAGTATTAACCCTTTGAGTGCCGGGGGTACGCAACACATTGCAAAGCAATGTGTTGCGTGCCCCTCTGGCACTCTAAGGGTTAAGGTGGTACTGATCACAGATATGCCCATGCCCAGACACTCCATTTTTCTGAGTTAATTAGCAGATTTCTAGCACAGGAGTTGATTCTCTGAGTTCCTTGGTAACCCCGCCCACTCCCCCACTCATTCTGACCACTTCCTGCTCCATTCTGCCTCTTTTTAAAGGAGCAGTAAACTTTTATTTATGAAAACATATTTTACAGAGCATTTCCTGCAGAATAAAACAAGGTCACTCTCACTGCTGTCAGATGTTTTATTCAAAATCTATAGCAGTTTAAATAATCAGGAAGTGAGTTCACTATGTTTACTTCCTGGTAGTTCTAACTGACAGGAAGTGACAGGCAGTTTCTATCACATTCTATGGAGAACTGTATGTCTCTGACTTTTCTGATTTTCCTCTCCATTAGACTCTAACAGGAAATCTAATTAGAATTTGATCTCTAGAGGACACTGCTAATGTAAAAAAACATGGGTTTAAACTGTAATAAAATATAAATCTCTCGGCAGTGGGTGTACCCTTATTTTACTCAATAGGAAAATCCCTACAATATATATTTTTTCATAAAAAAAAGTTTACTGGTCCTTTAAGAAAACTTTGCCTTTTCTCAGTCTAATCCCACCCACTCCCACTAAGCACCACATACATTCCAATGCAAACTGTGTCATTTTGGACACTGTCAAACCCAGCTCCAGTTGTTATTCCAGTGCTTATGGACATCCAGGTTCCCAACTATGGAAATGATGCTCACAATGAATGTCAATACTTATTAATGTAAACAGATCCTATACCTTAATAAAAACTGGTGATTTTGAAAGAAACTTCCAGATCGCTTATATGTTGAATTAGACATTTATTTTTTAGAAACCTAATTTATCGGTTTATTAGATGTATTGATTATGATAATTAAGTCATGTTGTCTAGGCACTTCTTGTCTTATTACTTCCGCCACTGTTTGGCAGTTAACTCAAAGCACTGACTACACCCTCAAGCATTGAATGGATGAAGTATCAGTGAGTGGGGGCTGCATACCTCCCAACATTTCAAATTGCCAAAGAGGGACACTTGTGTTTTAGGGGGTGTTGCTGGGAACGTGGCTGGTGGGTGAGACGTTACTGAGAATTTTTAGGCTATTTCATGACCTATTGATTCCTCTTTGTGTAACCAAATGAATGACTTATAACAAGATCTAAGTATTTTATTTACACAGAATAATTTATAAACACATATACTGACATTTAAACAAACAATAATGTGAGTTTTATTGCTGTAGAGCAATATGATACACTTATATACACACCATGCAATCCGAATTCCTAAAAAAGAGGGACATCAGGGTATGAAAGAGGGACAGAGGGATTTGCGTCCTAAAGAGGGGATTTGCGTCCTAAAGAGGGGCTGTCCCTCCTAAAGAGGGACACTTGGGAGGTATGGGGCTGTAAAATAAGTTAAAGACATGAAGTGCCTGCACAACCATGCCTTAATTATAATCACCTATAAATGTAAATAACTCACAAATTGACACATGAGTAATTTTGAGAGCACCTGTAACCCCTTGATTGCCAGAGAGGTATCCAACACATTGTAGCACAATGGGTTTGATACTTCTCTGGCTCTATAAGCGTTAAAATTACCAAAGTTATTTTTATGTCATAGGCTACCTTTTACCCCTTGAGGACCAGAGGACTGTGTAACACATTATTTTTCAATGTGTTGCATAACCCTCTGGTCCTCAAGGGGTTAATGTGGAATTCTTAATTAGTTGCTTCTTGTGAAGTATGATTCAGTCCTACTGGCTCCAGAGGATGCACAATATCACAGTAAATTATAAGCATCAGATTGTGCAGATGACATCTGTATCCAATACAACATCGCATTCTCCTAAAAGCTGGCAGGTCTAGGATTTCAGACCCTTTAATTGCATGTTGATGCATATGTGAGGGGCCCTTGTGCTTTTGCCCTTTTCTTTCCTAAACAAATCCTTGATTTAGTGGGAGACATATTAATTGTTGGGCGTCCGCCACTATTTCATAGTGTTACTCACTCTTTTTTAATTCAGGAGATTATGACACTGATGTGAGAGGTTAATGCCATATCCTGCTCTGCCCTGACTCAACGGAATTCCCTGACTCATAAAAAAATATCATTAATTCTGAAAAAGGATAGGAACAAACAGCAAGGGTGCTTTATTTCTACATTATATTAACTAAAGAGGGTTCAGGGGATATTTATGCAGTTAGTGTTTATTAAGTTGCATGATGAGCATGGAGCTGGGACTTTGGGCCTTATGCAGAAAGACAAGCTGAGCAATTTGGAAGCATGCAAACTGTCCCATGGGGGGGTTAAAATGCTCCAAATTTTCATTGATTTAACCACTTGACTGCTGAGAAACATCTGTAGAAGACTCTCCAAATATAATAAGGATGTTGTCCCTGACTTAATCAGCAGTAAGATGCATCTGAGGGGGTAAAGGAGCATATTATACTCGTTACTGGGTCCTCCTTTAGAGGATCTCTTCAGCCTCATTTAAGATGATGTAATCGCAAGCCCGTTAGATTGCAGATTTGTGAATGAAGGCAGGGGAAAGCCCTAAAAACCCAAAACATGGGCCAACCATATATATATATATATATATATATCCTATATAATAATTCGCTAAATCGTGTGTAACGCCCGACATGCGCAGTATGTAACAGGAGCGTCCAGCTCTGTATCAGCCGTGGCGCAGGCAGTCTCTACTGCGCGTGACTGCCCCGCGACTGGCTGCCAGAGGCACTGTGGCCCGTGTAACGGGCTGTTCAACTAGTATATATATATATATATATATATATATATATATATATATATATATATATATATATATATAGATTTCTGAAGATGCACTGGATGGTGGCTCAGCCCCCCCCCCCAGCTCATATTAACTCAGGGGTACACTTGTTGGATAGGAAAGAGTTTTACCTTTCCATCAAGGTGCGGCATGAATTTGGTTAATATCAGGTGAGATTAGACCCCCCCACCCCCAATTCCTATCTTGCTAGGACTAACCTCTTTTAAAAGTATACATCTATGGAACCTTAAGAGATGGATGCCCTCAAGCTCCATCTCATATTATGATATCTTTATCCTTGTTGTAAAGGGGAGAGTATCCCCTTTACAACAAGTGTAACCTTAAAAGGGTTAATACCAGGCGATCACCTGGTATAACATAGAAACATAGATTTTGACTGCAAACAAAATAACCATCTGGTCTATTCAGTATGCCCATTTAACTTTCTAATAAAATACAGAATCTTGCATACTTCTCAGAATAGACTCAGAATGTCTAATTTCAGGCATTTTTTGAATTCCTTAATAGTATTTGTCCCAACCACTACTGCTGAAAGGCTGTTACATGAGTCTACCACCATTTTTGTAAAGTAGTATTTAAATTCTGAAATTTTCACCCTCTAATTTTAGATCATGACCTCAAGTTTTAGTATTAATCTTTTTTTAAATACCTATAACCTATAATAACTATATTAAATACCTTAAATAATTAAAGGTTTGTATAATTTCACAATGCCCCTCCTTTCTTCCAAGCGATACATATTAACGTCTTTGTGTCTGTTCTAGTACCTTATGTCATGAAGATTTTGGACCATTTTGGTGGCTCTTTTTGAACTGCCTCTAATTTGTTAACATCCTTCTGTAAATGTGGCATTAGTAATCTCCTGCTGCATACAACCAAGAAACCAGTTTGCTTTGCCCTTTGCTGTACAGTATTGCTTGTCTATCTTCAATTCATGTACAATAAGAACAACCAAGTCCCTTTTCTCTGATGTTTTTGTCAGCACAGTACCATTAAGCAGGTATTCCACGTCTAGATTTCTGTGCCCTGAATGCATTATCTTGCTCTTTTCAGCATTACATTTTAGATCCCATATATGTGTCCATTCCTCCAGTTTTCCTAAATCCTCATGAATTTGGTTTCTTTCTCTTGCACAGTCAACCCTGTTTCCAACAAAAGTAAGCATGAAGGAATTAATATCAGGGGATCATGTGATCATCTGGTGTAAAAGTACACTTCTTTCAAATAGGTAACTTTGAAAAAGAAAAGTGACAGTATAGATTAGTGCTCCTGTCACCCAGTATGGTATGGCAGGCCATGCCAATGTGTTACCACTTTTCTCAAGCTAGCAATAGGGGCTGAATACATTAAGAACTGTCATAGTTTTCAAATATATTAGTACCTTTACACGCTATCCAATATAGCATGCCTTATCTTCCATTTCCATTTGCCAGTAATTGTTATTGCCACTTTAGTACAGGCAGGTAATGTTAGAAAAAATTATAGGTGTGGTTTAGTATACCTTGCACCTCTACTTTTTTCAATCTATATCAATTTAGTACCATTATCCCTGAGCCGCTGTTAGGTACTGACTACAGTAGGAATTTCTTTGAAGTTAGTTGTGTAACTGTTAAAAATATATACATTTTTCTTCCTATAACACCAATTTCTGGAAATAAAATTAAAAGACATATGAACATTAATTTGATAGAGTGGTTGTCTTCTTTCCAAAATATATGCCTTGTATGCCTTTTCATCATATATATAGTTTCAGGTCATATTTAAATGTAAAACAAATTATTTTCTAAAGGGTATTTTTGTGTCTCTATCACCTCTTATGGTATATCACTTACTACCAATTTGGAGCTGCTAATTAATAAAGTAGGAAACTCCATATTTTTAAACTTTTTCAGTACCTTTGAACTGTTAGAAATTTAAAGAAAAGTCTTCTGGAAACAATTGTGTGCACCTTGCTAGGGGTAGATACTTACCCTCATTTTATGTGTAAGGTTGTCTTCTTTCCCAAATGGTATGCCTTGTCTACCTTTTCTTCTTGCCTATAGTGGTTAAAAACATGTATATAACATTTATATAACATATACGTTATGTTCTGAAAACTGATTGTGATCCATGCAGTTTTGTGGCCTTCACAATCTGTTCAGTATGTCAAAACTCATACCAGTGTTGTACCACTTTACTAAAGAGGCCTATAGCTACTGAAACACATATGATATTGCATTGTTTTTAGTGATTTCATGTCATAGGGATAGGGTATGATCCAGCAATAAAAAACAGACACATCTATTGGTGGGGATAACAGACCAGAGCTTTATTTAACATTGTATTCACATTATGTTATTTTCCTTACTCAAAACACCACAATAACAATGAACAATAACCAATACTCTTTTAATTAAACTGACAGTCCTTGCCAATCCATTTCCCTTGAAACCAAGCATGGCCAAATTGTACGGGCTCATGCTAAAATTCCCACCTTCTTCAGCACTACCGTTGATCCCAAACATTCCTCAGCACTTACAGCTGATTCCCCATTTTCAGCACTTACAGCTGATTCCACCATTTCAGCACTTACAGCTGATTCCACCATTTTCAGCACTTACAGCTGATTCCCAATAAATTACCCCATTGGCCATCCACTTTAGGTCCAATAGGTAACGTCACCTCCCGCGACCTAAGTCCGGGGCAAACTCTCAAAGGGCTTCCACCCGAGGATAAAATCCCTTAACTTACCACCTCATTTATCAATCTCTGAAAACCATGCAAGGACTATCCGCCAAGCAGAAAAACACACAACCACACCCTCTGAAACAAGGGGCGGGCGGGCGGGACGCTTCCTCTGTCCTTTCTTCTTTGCAAAACAGCTCACTTCCTGTCTCTAGCACCTTTTAAACCCTTAACCTCTTGCTCCTCCCTAACACACACACCCACACACACACACACACTTCCTTCCTGAATCAACCCTCCCCATGACATGCTTCCCCTCCGCTAACCTGCGGTCCACTCCGGGGAATTTCTTTATAGTTGAAACATTAAATGTAAATATTTATGTATATATATATATATATATATATATATATATATATATTTATTTTATTTGATACAGCACCATCTTCTAGCAGTTTCATAGGAAACCAGTATTGGGATGGAAATGCAGATGACCAGTCCCTGAAATTGGAATTCTGTATAGTTTAAAAAAAATAGTATGTAAGGTTATTTGACTCATTTTTTCAACTGGTAATTTTTATAGGAGGACCTTTAAAAAAATAATGAATTTTGGCCTTCTAGAAAGTTGAGTTAATACTAAATCTAGAACCATAAGTGTTTGCTAGTGTAACAGAAAAAAATATACCTCATGACTATATTGAAATTCCAATAAAAACACACATTTTTTTTCGTTGCACTCTTGGAAAATGTTTAGGTCATTTAAGTGAGTATCCAAAAACCAATGGTGTCTTTTGAAAGTGCAGCGCCTGTTGGGGGCTGTTCAAAATTGACATTAGATTGTAATCTGCAACAAAAGTATAAAAACATGCATAGCACAGTGTGTGTGTGTGTTTGGGGTGTGTCAATATCAGCAAAGTTGTTTAACCCCTGAAGGACCAGTGATGTGTCAGGACCGTCACTACTGTCCTTGCACATCATATATTTTTACTTACAGCGCTCTTGCGGGAGCACTGTGAGTAGAAGTGGGGTCTGAAATTGACCTCTCCAAGACCGGAGCGGTTACTATCAGATCCCCATTTGACATGTATATACACGTGATCAGTCATATCTGCCAGCACGCTGAAGTCTTCAATTTGATCCTTAAAGGCAAACCAGCCCCCAGGGCTGCTAGTCTTTAATGGGTTAATTGAGGTTTTAAAGGGTTATTAATGTCTAACATTAACTAACCCTCATATTGAATGTTTTAAAAAGATAAAATTAATGTGCCAGGTCGTATCTCTCAAACCTTTATGGTTTGAGTGATATAAGCACTGAAAGTTCCCCCCTCCTGCTGACGAGCTGTAAAGCTGTCAGCAGTGGATCTGCGTTGGCCGACTCGGAGACTCTTCAGCAGAACTGAATCAATGAGTGCTATTGAAAAACAGATACTTCACTGGAACGGTCTACAAAGTGTGCTTGGTTAGCACGAACACTTTGCAGACCATTCCACTGAAGTATTTGTTCTTCGATATCTCTCATTCAGCTCCGCTGAAGAGCTGCCGGCTGGTGTGGACCTGGACCTCCTGACGTCAGCTACATGCTGACGTCTGGAAAAGGGGAGGGAGGGGGGAGACTTTCAGCGCTTATATCTCTCAAACCATAAAGATTTGAGAGATATGACTTGTCACATTAATACTATCTTTTTAATACACTCAATATTAGAGCTAGTAAATGTTAGACATTACTAACCCTTTAACCCCTGGAATTCCTGAGTGGCCTCAAACTCATTGTGAAACAATTCACAGGAAACTACGCTGACATTCAAAGGGTTAAAAGCCCCACTTAAATCAAAACAGATCCTTAACTCCCATCCCCCCCATGGTGAAATTGGTTTGCTCAAGAATAATTTGTTCCATTGGGGGTTTAAGGTTTCTGGCACAATATTGTAGGAATAAGGATCTGTTGGAAACTTGTGTGCTGTCAGCACATACTGTATGCAAATGATGGAAATAACCATACTTGAAAAGCTCTAATATTCCTCTGTTTATTTTATTAAGGAAGTTTCTCATGCACACCCTAATTGCACCAAGCTATTGCACACACATACAAAATGGTTTTGGCATTTGGAATAGCTCCCCATAAATCAGCAATATCCCATATATATGCTTCTGTGGAGTTTCATATCTAACACTTTAAGTGCAAATGAGGCATCCAAATCACTTCAGCAGAATACACTGGCTATCTCTCTGGCACTCAAAGGGTTCAAAGTATAGTTTTAACCCTTTGAATGCTGAACTGCTTGAATGCATTGGAGACACCTTTAGCTGTATGAGGTTTAAAACATATGACGTATCAGTCATAGACATACTGTGAATGATACGACGTATGAGTTAAATGGGGCTTTTAAACCCTTGAATGCTTAGATCTACAATGCATTGCTTTGTCACTAAACAAAGTTGGGATACAGAAAAGAAAAGGTGCACTGCATTTTTCTGGGATATCTTTACATCAAGAGTGTTCCCATCTCATCTGCACAACAGCATTTTACGAGCCTTGTGCAGAAAGCCAAAAAAGAGCAATTCTGAAGCAAATCAACTGCACCATAATGTGAAAGTGGAAGACGGGGATAAAAATTCCCTAAATCCCCACTGATTTAAATTGGGCTTAAACCCAGTGAAGGCTAGAAAGACCACTAACATACTGTAATGCAATGCATCTGAGACATCGCTAACATCCAAGGTATTAACCCTTTCAGTGCCAGAGGGGTACGCAATGTATTGCATGGCACTGAAAGGATTAACCATTTGAGCACCAGAGGGATGCCCAAAGAATTGCAAAGCAAATGCATTGGTCACCCTGTGGCACTCAAAGGGTTAAAAGCTCCACCAAAATGATAGTACAATCGGTTTGCTCCGGAACTGCTCATCTCTGTTTCTGCTTAAAGCCCTAAATATTGTACATTCTCTCTATTACTCAGGTGATTAAGTAATTATAAAGATGTAGCAATGTTACTGTGCATTAAAACACTCAGCTGTCAGTCCCATAGGAATTCAAGGCAATAGGGCATATGATGGGTGTTTTCTGGAGAGCAGAGGCAGGAACATATATACATGTGTGGGGCTTTAAAAGGGGTTGCAGTACTGTGCAGATTTTGGTGCTGTGTGAAAATTAATACAGAATACATTATTTTGTGTGATAACATCTTGGATGCTAGTGTCACAGCTGTAACATGTTTTTACTGGGAAAAGCTCTCCATGTAATGTTTGGACTTACATTTCAGTTGTCCCAATACAACGAAACCCTTGATGATTTTCGCCCAGTGGTGGGCAATGCAACATGAGGCCCTCCAGCTGCTGGCAGACTACAACTCCCATTTCTATGGGAGATGCAATCTGGCAATAGCTGAATGGCCTCACATTGCCCGTTCCTGTGTTTCCCCTATTATTATCAGGATCATCCTGTGCCCCAACTCCTAGAATCCATGACCAGCAACCAGAAGGAGGCTGAAGAAGAACAGGTCCAGGAGGCCTCCCCTTCTGTCAACCTGGCCTCCTCCATTACCTTTTCTCCTGGGGATTTCCAAGGAATTTCACCTCTTGTGCAGCAATACTTCTAGTGCACCATAGGCTGTAACCCTGCTACCATCACCACCTGCTATCACCCGTGCACAATCTCTGGCAGCACCAGCCATCACCATGGCACCACAATTTCTACAATGGAAGGGATTTAGGTACCACTGGCTCCCACCATGACTCCTGACCCACAGCAGCAATCCCTGACAAGGGCTTAGTAACAGGTTGGAGCAGGGCCCCCTACATTGGCACCCTGAAAATGATGAGCTGGTCTTTGAGCTAGACACAGGGAATGGCAAAAGCACCGTGATGAGCTGCAGGTGACAATGGTAGGGCTGACCACTAAGTTCCAGTATTTCCAGTAGGACTGGACTGGGTCAGTGGCAGTCTTTGTATATGGAGCACTGACTATATTCCATGTGACCCCCATCTAGACATCAGTTCAGACCCCAGTAAGAGCATAAAGGAACCTGGATTATCTACAACTGGCATAACAGTTCTTCCAGGACCATCTGGAGGAAGGAGTACTGCTCACCCTGCTGATCAAGCCTCAGCAGATCTAGCGCACCCATCACCATCTGCACCACTGCTCTTCACATCTATGCCCCCCACCATCTGCTGTAGAGGCACCTGCAGAAAAGTGACTGTCTGCACACTACCTCCTGATCTAGATCAGTGATCTGTTGTTGCTGGTTTAGCACCTTGCCCATCCTGGCTATTATCTGGAGGCACTGCCTCCCAAACCCATTTATGTCAAGGCTAACATGTCTGTTAAAAACAATGATCACCAGAAGAAAAAGTTATCTTTAAATGCGTATCATTGTCTTTTTTTCATAGTGTTAAGATATTGTGTGTACAAGTCATTGGTGTAAAGTGGCTTTGAAACTATTGGAGCTTAGAGTGAGACTCAATGCAATTCTTTTCATTGCTTTGGAAACCTCTCATGCCTAGCTAGGGATGATGATAGTTGTGGGCCTCAACAGCTGGAGAGCCCAATTTTGAATAAATCTTGTATTGGGCCCTTAGTAAATATGGTCCATTCTTTAGTAACAGTGAATTCACTATTGGATTCCCAAACTGTTGATGCCCGCACAAGTAGACAGTAGAATTGATGCTACACAATGTAGTATCAAACTTGAATATAATAAGCAGACAGACTCACCAGCAATCCATGGGTGCTCACCGAGAGACAGCGCTCCAGATGCCATGCAGTCAATACAGGAACAGAAACGGATACGGAAGCACTCCTGGTAATGCAAAAGTTGATAGCGTGACGTGTGAAAGAATGAAGTGCTCACTTGTTGCGGGCTACAGATAAAAAAATCAAACTTTATTACAAAACATGTTAAAATAAATGTGACTGAACATGGCCTAAAGCTTGGGGGGAGCAAAACCCCAGCTAGCCATTGGCTATTAGAGGATATTAGAGAAACAGCTGGAGAGCCCTCAGCTGAACAGACCCTGTACTGGACCCTTAGTACATATAATCAGTATATGTGGGATCATCTGACTACCAGTGGGCAGAAGAATTGGGTTGAAGGGTCAGTGGATCTGGGAATCTGTGACTACCAGTGGACAGTGGAAGCAGACAGTGTATATGGGGATCTGTAACTACCATAAGTAAGTCCATCTTAATCTTAAACTGGAGGCCCATGAATACCTTAATCTGGCATTGGTGTGGATGATGAAAGTTGTAATTCTTAGAAGCTGTAGGGCCTCATGTTGCCAACCCTGGATCCACTCAGCACAATAATTCTGGCATTAGCTCAGGGAAGGAGGAGACAGAGTGACTGTGGTGAGTAGCATTACTGATTGGTAGTCTGAGGGTTAAGCACACTGGTTATGATAATGCAGCCAGACAAGGAAATTAATAAATATAATTTATTAGAGGGGTCATGACACACAAACATAAGACAACAACTACAGGCAAATAAACAGAGGTAAATATACAACCTACATACTTCTACTATTCTCATCTAGATATACTAACAAAGTTATACTGACTGGTACAGTTTCTACTTAATACTCACAGTCCATTTTAGGCTTACTCGGAAGCTTGAACACAGTCCCAATAGAGGCAGGAGTGGGGCATACAGACCACTGTGCATTCACCAGGTGCTGGCTTGCATGAAGTCTCTTTGTACCTTGCAGTCCAGGCAGAGAGGTTGAAAAAGGCATCCCAAGAGATCATCCATAGTACACACAGAAACATAGAATTTGATGGCAAATAATAACCATTCAAAACATCTAGTCTTCCCTAAATCCTGTTTGGTCCTTGGTTTTGTCTTATGTTCAGGAAAGCCTTAGGCCTATCCCATGCATGCTTGAATTCCATTACTGTATTAACTTTGATCATTCCTGCTGTTAGGCTATTCCACGTATCTACTACCCTCTCAGTGAAGTAAAACTTTCTTACATTACATCTAAACCTGTGTCCCTCTAGTTTTAGACTATGGCCTTTGAAATATGTGTCCCTCCTTCACTTGTTGAATCTCTTCATATATTTGAATGTTTCTGTCATATCCCCTCTCTCTTCTCTCCTCCAGGCTATACATGTTCAGACTCTTTAGTCTATCCTGATATGTCTTTTCCTGTAAACCAGTCACCATGTTAGTAGCCCTTCTATGAATTCTCTCTACAGTATATATAGCCTTCTGGAAATGTGGTCTCTAGTACACAATACTCTAGCTGAGGTCAAACCAGAGAACTGTAGAGTGGCATAACCACTTCCCTTTTTCTGCTACTAATGCCCCATGCTATACAACCTAGCACCCTGCTTGCATTCCCCACCACTTTGTTATATTGCATACCTTTAAATCATCAGAAACTATTACTCCCAAATCCATTTCCTCTGTTGTCTCTGACAGAACAGTGCCATTAATACTATATTCTTCCTTTGGATTTGTACGTCCCAAGTGCATTATTTTACATTTATCAGCATTAAACTGCAGCTGCCACACTCTTGTCCATTCTTCTAATTTACACTTACACTTTTCTTATTCTTGGACTGTAGCCACCAGAGTTTTGCATTATGGCTCCAGCTTTGTCATGAGAACATCAGGGCACTTTCCATGGCTGAAGCTGCTGCATGTTGGCTTATAGCACGCAATTGATTAGTGACCCAGCCACCGAAGTGCACAATTTGCATGTACTGCCTTAGCAAGTACATGGGCCTGTCACACTTCAGACTGGTCCCAGGCCTTTCTCCATCCTAGAGAGGCCCTACCCCTGCTTCTAATCCTCACCTCTCTTCACCCTTCTCACTCAATTACTCTCTTACACTTTCCTTACTACCCCGCCCCTCCAGGATCTGATGTCACAGTCACCATTACAATATATATATTTTGCACAGCCTGCTCTACGTGGGGAAGGAACACATATTCAACTAACACATATGTTATCTATCCCCCTGTATCTGCCCAAATGTTAAATGTCTGCACATACATATGATTTACAAGGGGGCTATATGATAACACTGAATCCATTCTGTTAGCTAGATTCCATTGCACCATCACTCTGTACTTCATACATATTAACTTCTCCAATACTGGTAAACAATCTCTAATGTATGCACACAGCAGATGACATTAATGTTTTCAAGAATGGGAAGACATAGGCGAAGGCAAAAGGAGTTACTGAAAACAGACAGGGTTCATTCTCATGGTGACCACCATCCCAAAACATCAACATTTTCTCCTCTCAATCCTGCCCACTCAATTAGGCCATGTCCACTTCATGATGTAATTTGTGACATTTAGACACACCCATTCCCAGCCCATGAGCCCCCTCTGGGGCTCCAAAGAAGGAAGTATTTAGATATGCTCTTTATCACACCATATTGCATAATCCCCAAGATATGTGAGGGCTACTTTTTAGGGACTTATTTATCAACACAAAAGTGGAGCAGTTCTGGGGCAAAGTAACTACACCATATTTATCAAATAGCAAGAAATTAAACTGAAAGCAGTGGAATATTTTCTTTGACAAGCATGTTGCAGTTATTTTGCCCCAGAACTGACCCAGGCTCTTTACTAAATATTTTTTTTATTTAATAATGATGAAAGAAACAATGTGGGAATGTTTCAGTGGTTTATTTGTACTTTTGGTGGAAATGTAGATAGAACAACTTGGTTTAAAGCAGGGATTATGTTAAATGGAAAAATTGAAGCATACATATGACAGCAGTAGCTCTTTCTGTGCCCCATTAACCACATTTCTGTAATTCTGGCACTATGTAAGTACTCCATATAGCCATGACGGTTCCTTTTTCATATATTTGCTGAAGGAAAGTGTCCTAGTGACTTTATATTTCAATATAATTTTATATTATCAACATTGCATTTTAAAACCTAATTTCTTAAAGAAAGAACCTCAATAAAAATGGCTACAAAAATAATTATAATAATTTAGAAAATCACCTCACCAGTATACATATGTAAATCTAACACACTGCAAATATATACTGGTGGGATGTTACATTGCTGGCCTTCTGGTCATACGTAAGTAGAGTGTGGACTTTTCTTCATATGTCAGTTGTGTCACTTAATACTTTTAGATGTTTTAGGCGCTAATTTGCTTTGCCTTTATTTTTCCTAGGGTACTTAGATAGTGATTTATATACTGTGGTAATGTGACTTTATTTTCATGTTTTTTCTTACTGTCCTGTGTACTATGAGATTATCTTGATAAAGATCCAAGTGACGATCAAAATGTTGAATTTTTCTAAATAAGTAGCAACTGATTGAAATTTGGAAAAGTCTTAAGCGTTCTGATTTCACACTATCTCTACCAGCCAATGTTGTGGCCCTCCTTGGAGGGAAATGTTGGTGAACGGCCCTCGACTGTATTTGAGTTTGACATACCTGATATAAACAGCTGTAATTCTCTTGGAAATGAAATAAAACTAGGTTTGAGTAACAGGTCCAATGTAAGGATTTCTCTACCTGAGAAAAATGTGTGTGATCAGTGGATCTTTCATTAGAATTAGTTCATATGTGCTCACTCAGAAATGTCCTTTAAAAACCCCTGCACAGTGATGTTATGTTTACACAGGCAACTTGGGTACCTTCCATTTAATCACTGCCTAAATCCCCCGTGTTTCCTTAACTGTGATCTAATATATTACCCTGTATCTCCACACATGGGGAGCAGGGCAGAAGTCTGACTGGCCCATATGTATATTGGCCATCTATGATTTTCTGACACTCAGATAGGTCAACCAGTTAATGGATGTTGCAATGAGCATCTCAACCTCCTATATTGCTCATATGAATGATCTGCAGAAATGCTGTAATTTGTATTTAGACATTGCTGAACAATTTCAACTTTTTTGGGGAGATTGGTGAAGCATTAAAAATCCTACTCTAATATCGTCCATGTGAACTTATTTATTTATTTATTTAGAAAACTAGTTGAACAGCCCATGTACATGGCCACAGTGCTAGGCAGCAACGGCCACAGTGCTGTCATGCACAGTAGAGACTGGCCCCGCCATGGCTGATAACAGAGTGGGGCGCTCCAAATTCAAACTGTAGTCCTCTCTGCACACCGACTATGGTCTGAATTCAGAGAGCCCTGTTCCATTGTCAGCTGTGTTGCGGGCAGTCTGTACTGTGCATGACTGCAGCACTTGCAGCCATCTGTACTGGCATGACATCTTCTGACAAACATAAGTTAGCGAATTATTATATAGGATTTTTTACCAGGAAGAATACATTGAGATTTCTTTTCTTTTCAAGTATGTCCTGGATAGTTTTCAGTAAAAGGTTACATGTCTACACAAAAAGAAAATCAATATATATACATAATTACATAAATATACATACATATTAAAAATTATATACAGTTACATACTGTTTTTAGACATGAAGAAATATTTACTTAGACTACGAGAAAATCTGATTTTAATTTGGGCAGATTATTCCAGTCTTCTGGAACTCTGATGATGAAGGCAGATCGTCCTGGCTTCTTTCCTGTATTTTTGTATATGCAGTGAGTCATTGGCAGTGGAGCAGAGGTTATACTTAGTATGGAGAGCTGGAGAGTACGTACTTCTCAGGTAGGCCAGTCGTTTTCCACAGAAGTGGTTGTGTACTAAGCAAGAAAGTGAAGGACATGTCTAGATTTGAGTATTAACCAATTTAGTTCTTCAAGCATATCATATTTTACCCTAAGGGGTACTTGAAGACTGTGCTGGAAAAACACTGTTCTATAATCCCTGGTGGAAAAGACTGGCGCTGGCTTGATTTCTGGCTTTTTATATCCAGAATTTTGTAATTCCATTTTTTATTAACTTTTTCCACTTCTGCTAGGAGACTGTTGTATCTGTTTTCTTATAAAGTGTTTTTTTTTTAAATTGTACTAGAGACCTTGGAGTATCTTATTTGATTATATTTGTTTATGTTCCTTTTAACCCCCTCTGATAATAGAGACCTCTCCAGTGTATTGCTAAACAATGCATTGGAAATATATCTAGCAACCAATAGGTTAACCATTTGAGGACCAGAGAGGAGTGCTATTAATTGCACATGAGATTAAGAGGTAATTTTTCCCAGACAGAGCCCATGTTTTCTTTAAAGGGGAACATTCACATGTAAAAACATTTGGACAGGTACTTAGGTTTTTAAAATTATATTAGTATTCATGTTTTGTTTTTTTTAACTTACGTACTCCTTAAGATATGCAGAATTAATTCTGGCACTTACCATTCTGAGGAACACTGTACCTTTAGCACAGCGGCGCAGGACTTCCCAGTCCTGTAATTCTACTCCCACCTCCCTCCCAACTGTCCCAGGGAGCGTGTTCATGCTTCCCTACATAGTGGTATGCATCACACAGATGAGTTTGCTGCTGTGCCAAAGATACAGTGTGCCGCAGAATGCAGAAGTGCCCAGAATGAATACTGCATATCTTAAGAAGTATGTAAGTAAAATAAAATAAAAAACACAAATCCTAATATAATTTTAGTAACTTGAGCACCTGGCCAAACGTTTTTTACATGTGAAAGTTCCCCTTTAATTCATGTAACATCTCTTTGTTATAAGAACTGCAGAACCATGTTACGTAAAATCAATAGAATGCTTCTTATCACTGCCATAACATGTTACCTAATACCGTGGACCTTATCCACAAAATAAATGAAGAACAATTTTAGAGTAAAGCAGCTCTACTTCATTGAGAACAAATGCGTACACCCATTGATTTAAATGGGACTTTTAACACATTGAATACTAGACCACTGAAATTTATTGGAGACCTCTCTAGCATTAAAGGTGTTAAAGCCCAATTTATATCGATGCAAATGTTAGGAATTTGCATTTGTCCAAGTGCCATACTGGCTTACATGGTACAGAGAAATCTCCTGGTAGGTCTCATGTCCTTGCCACCTGCCCCATGCTTATATTCCACAAGGTAGAAGAGAGACCTGTTCTGCTGTCAGAACACATCTTTTAATCAGTGTTCCTCTCATTCCTGTGTTTTGTGACTTGCTGATGGCAGTGTGCTGGATACGACATCACATCCGGTATGCGGAACTGTCTTCACTGAACCATTTCTTGATGCAGAGAAGGTCCATGAGGGGCAACAGATCTCTTCTACACTACTGTCCCAACCATTGGACCACTAATGCAAGAGGTCTCTGCAAAAATATTCAAACGGTGATTGTGTGTGAAGGGGGGTTAATTTTTGTGAGAGTGTGTATATTTTATTCTGCAAGGGTAGGTAGGTTGATTAGTTAGATAAGTGTTAGAAGTATGTGGGAGGGGTGGTAGAGGAAGCCTAAAGGACCTGGGAGGGTGTTAGAGGGGAAATAATGTGACATGGGTGGGTGTTATATCATTTTTTCCAGGGAAGATTTTTATATCCAGTCCATTCCAATTTGTCCTCTATGGTTTCAATTACAGAAGAGACATCTAAGGGGTGATAAAAAGAACTCTCTGAAGGACTATTTACTCAAAGAGCTGAACAAAAAACAATTGGTCATCTATTAAAACTGGAGGACAAACACTTTCAACTAAAAAAAGACATGGATTTTTTTTTTTTTACAGAGAGGGTAGTAAAATTGAATTTTTTGCCTTGGATGCGTTGCGAGCAGTTACTGTCATTGGTTTCAAAAAAGTAAAGGATATCTTTCTAACTCGGACAAATATTGAGAATTGTGACAATTGGTTTCAAACCAGAAAAGCATGTTGATCCAGGGAAATATCCGACTGCCATTTGGAGTCAGGAATGTTTTTTTGTCCACTTGGGGCTTCATTGGAAATGGTTTCAATTATTTGTTTTCCCTTCCTCTTAATCAACAGGGATGATATGGCATGGGTTGAACTTGATGGGTGCATTTCTTTTTTCAGCCTTGTCAACTCTTTCTAAGTTACTATGGTGTAGCTGGTCTGCCCCGGATTTTCCTCTCACTTCTTTTGTGCATAAGACTCCTTGTTAAAAGGATTGCCACTTCATCCCTTTAAGCTCATCCTATATAATAATTTGCTAAAATGTGTGTAACGACGAAGTCATGCGCAGTAGAGACTGCCTGCGACGTGGCTGATATAGAGCTGGCCAGCTCTGTATCAGCCGCGGCATGGGCAGTCTCTACTGCACATGACTGCCCCGCGACCGGCTGACAGTGGCACTGTGGCCCGTGTAACGGGCTCTTCAACTAGTACAATATAAAAAACTCATGTGTAGAGCTGCATGTTGGGTTGCCAGATCATCCCTTTAAACTTAGCACATGAAAAATGCAGTGATTACTTCTGTTGCAGTGGTTCCCATGTAGTCATGCAGCATGCATTTATTCATGTGTTTAGTTTTAAAGGGGGTATACTGAAGCCCAGTAGAAATCACTGCAGCCCTGCATCATGAATATTTCATATGTGCTCTGGTTTAAAAAATGATGTAGTAACCCTAGTTTCAGCTGGCAAGGGGAGTTGAACCTGCATCTATATATTTTATAGCTTCTCCCACAGCTCATAAGCAATTTCTCATCTTTCAGTATTAGTTTTATAACTAACATTTATCTTATCCTACTGGTATTTGGAGAGCTCGGGAACAAGGATTTCATCTCCCGTTTTGTTTATTCTCTTTTTTTTTGTATCCTTTCCACATCTATAAATAACTTGTCTTAAGTTTCTGTCGCAAGCAGCCTCATTTCCAGTCATGTCAGCGTGGGCAAGACTTATGGAAACCAAACATGCACTGATCTGGTTCCCGTACAGCCGTCACAAAGCTCTCATGCGCATATGGAAGTCATACACATGGCTGACACACAGAGGGCCAGAGGAACACAAAGTAACCCCTTAGCTACCAATCGATTCTGTAATACAGTCTTACTGTCCTATAGATTAATTTGCTGAAAGCCTCTTTGTCGGAAGTGATTAAACAAAGTATAGGGCTACAGCTTATTAAAAATGTGCTACACTTAGAGGTCACTATTTGATGTTCTTAGGGTTCTGGGATAAGGAGGAGGTTAATTAGAAGTCCCAGAGTAATTGGAAACCTTCAAACACATGAAGGGATCTAATAAAGTGCAGGAGGGAAACAATTTCAGAAAAAAGTGATTCTAGAAATTAGGGGTTAGGAGATTCATGTAAATGAGTTTCAATACTACTTTACAAAAAATTGTGGTAAATTCAAGGAATAGCCTCCCAGCAAAAGAGGTGGGAGTAAATACTGTAAGATAATGTTAGAATACTTGGCACATCTATCTAAAGATTATTAAGACAGAGTTTAAAAAGCTAAAACGTCCTAATACCGTACTATTTTAATTTTGACCTTGTGCCTTTGTTTAGTAGATATCATTTTCAATCAGACCTGGATGTCATGTCCGTGGAGGCAGACATGACAGTTTCTGGCAGTGTTTTTTTTTTTTTTTTTCAAATCGAAACAGGCAGAGTGAATTAGCTTTTTGTCCAGAGGGGTATGTAATGCATGGGTTTGCACTCCCCTCTCATCCACAAAACCCTTTATATTAACATGTGCAGTGAACAGGAGGGGTTATGCATTAAAGCATGATAAAGAGGTTAAAATGCAGAAATGACTTCTCCAGTGATATCATTTCTCCAATTTCTGTTATTCTATAGAGCCTATTCACTAAGATCTCCAAACATAGATAAATCTTAGTGAATTGGCTCCATAGAATAACATAGAAACAGGAGAAGTGATATTACTGGAGAAGTCATCTCCACTTTATCAGCTCTTTATCACTTCTTAGTGCATCTTCCCCCAGAGAGATGGTCATGTGGTCCTGTTAGCAACAATCTTGTCTGCCTCCATGGGCATAGCATCCAGGAATGATTTTGGGGGTTGTGCACTAAGGTGTGATAAATTGGAGGTAGCTTCTCCAGTGATATCACTTCTAAAATCCTTATGTTATTCTATGGAGCCAGTGCACTAAGATCTAGGGGGGGGGGCGAAATTCTGTGAAAACCACATTGTTGTCTGCTTTTCTGTGGGAGAATCCACTTTAAAACCAGCGACTGAAATCTTCACATTTTTCGCCCATTAGCCAAAATTCTTTACCATTTTTTCAATGGCTAGAAAGTTTCTGCCCATTGATTTACATGTGTTTTGCCTTTTCACTATCACTATGAGCAGGTTTAAAACTAATAAAAGGAGGAACTGGAAGGACCCTTATGTGTCTGAGTCTGAGCAGGAGGCGGAAGTGAGCGCAACTGAACCAGTGCTGTCCAGGCCCCCTAAATCACCCCTAGGGATCTTAGGGAATTTAATGGGAAGGGAGTGAGAAAAATGTAGTACTAGTGAGAGCAGGACAGGTCAGCTGCCTGCGCCTGCTGCCAGACGTGCTGCTCCTGCTGCCACTATTGCTGCCACTGCTGCCACTAGTGCCGTGCCTGCTGTCAGATGTGCTGCCCCTGCTTCCACCAGTGCTGTGTCTGCTGCCGGTGCTGAACCTGCTGCCAGTAGTGCTGTGCCTGCTGTCAGATGTGTTGCCCCTGCTTCCACCAGTGCTGTGCCTGCTGCCAGTGCTGAACCTGATGCCACTAGTGCTGTGCCTGCTCTCAGACATGCTGCCCCTGTTTCCAACAATGCTGTGCCTGCTGACAGTGCTGAACCTGTAGCCACCAATACTGTGCCTGCTGTCAGACATGCTGCCCCTGCTGCAACCAGTGCTGAACCTGCTGCTAGTGTGTCTTGTAATACTCAGGGAGGGGGGGAAGAAGATGATGCCAAGTGTGACAGCAGGGGACGCTAACTCACACTTGACATCCCTAAGCAGTGCTGCCAGTGCTAGTGCTACTACTAATAAGGAGCAGCAGCTTGTTAGCATTAGGACTGAAGGAGGGGGTAATTAATATCCTCATATTAATAGTGGCTGTGAGGAGGAAGACTCTGGGGCTGAACTTGATGTTTTGGTGTTAGTAGTAGTAACAGTAATGGTGAAGCAGCCGGTGGGACTAGTGTCAGGGGAGTGGTAAGGGAAGCATTTGAGAGCTTGACTAGAGGTCAAGGGAGCCCACACTATTCCTCTGGCCCTGTGAGTCCCCTTCCCTTCACTACAGTGTCCAAGTAGAACATGATCCTGAAGAACTGGTGTTGGGGGAGAGCAGGTGCAGATTTAATACCACCACCACCATCAGCAGGAGCACAGATCAGCTGCCTGTGCCTGCTGCTACTGCTGCCAGTATGCCTTCTTCAGGTCAGAAGAAGAAGACATTAGGGGACCCTCTATCACATTGCTCATCAACTCCTCCAAGCATCAGTGAGATGGCTGTAGTAGTGGTGGTGGTGATGATGATGTTGGAGAAGCTGGGGTGGAAGAGACATTGATGGCCTTTTTAGGAGAAACTGAGAAGGAATGGAAGACATGGATGAGGATGGACTTCATCACCACTAGCAATGAGCTTTTGGAATTTGCAAAATTTGCAACTGCTCTAATTCCTTTTGCTGCTGAGTTGCAAGGGCAGCAGGATGCTGAGGAGCAAGCTACTGTGCCACAGATCACTGTGGGCACAGTGGGAATGGGTTCAACAAGTGATGCGGGACTTGAACAGGTTCCACTTGCCAGCAGTAGTAATACCCCTGGTCCAAGTTGCAGTGCTGATTCTGAGGCAGTAGCAGCAACAGCAGCAACAGTGAAGGGGAATGTGGAGGAGAAGAAGAAAGAGGCTATTCTCCACCCGTTCTCTATCCCCTGAAGTCATGGGGAGTGGGCCTATTTTTCTCCTGGGTCAGGCACAATGCAGTCATCATCAATTGCACTCTGCACAATTTGCGACAAGACAGTGAGATGGGGAAAGGAGGGAACGTGCCTTGGCACAACTGCCCTAATATCACACATGAAAAACAGACACCATGACATTTATGTCAAAAATGTTAAAGCCAAACACCCACCACAGAAATCATGCACTACTGTTGCTGTGCCCCCTTGACTCTCCAGAAAGGCAACAAGAGGCGAGGTGGAGATCAAAGAGGAGGAAGAATAGAGAAACCCAGCCAGAGACTGGAAGTTCCATTATGAGCAAAACAACTAGCTCTCCATCACCTTCTTCCTCTAGGGTAACTACATCTTCTGCCAATCCACCTCATTCATCATTAACTCCTCCACTAAATGATAGCCACTCTTTTGATGTTAGGATGTGGCAGTTCTTCTCCACCAGTTGCACATTGTGTGGTGCACTGACCATACATGCCAGTGTGGTGGAGGAGAATCGCAAGCATCAAGCGGCATCGCAGGAGATTCCATCTCACAGAATACGCTAAGATGCTGGCAGGGAGGGTTCATCATTAATATTAAACTGTCAGTAAGTTGTCATGTATCCTTAGTGGGGTCTGAACAAGGAGTTTAGTCACAGCAGCAGTACGTGGTTTGGGATGTCATGGTGTTTGGATACAGTTATGCCCCCGTGTGTTATTTACCACACACATTGCAGTTACTGATGAGAGGCACAGTTCCTGCTCTCAAGTGAAAAAATTATATTCTAATAACAACACACCCATGATTTTGGAGGAGGGGCAGGTGGAGAAGAATTATTGGCCAACTTCTTCTTTTCTCCACATATAGTGGGGGCTACTTATTGTGCTGCTAGTCATGACAAGTGGAACCTTCATCATCAATCAACCATGTTACTGCTATTGTTGATCCCATTCCCTTTCAGCTGCCTAATCATATTGCTGCTGAAACAGTTCAGCAGCAGCAGCAAGAACAGCAGTTGCAAATTCTGCATCTACCACAGGGCATCTGACAATGGCCAAAAGGACATCAACTGCTGGCACTAGGACAGTAGGGCATTATTTTTTTTCTCAGGGCTTGTGTTCTAAAAAAAAAAAAAAACATAGTCCTACAAAAAAATAAACATTTTTGGGGGGTTTGTTTATAACAAGTCCTACAAATCAATGTCTCCTCAGGGCTTGGGCCTCTATTACAAATCTATGTTTCCAAAGTTGAAGAAATCTTAGTGCATTGGCTCCATAAAATAACATAGGAACTGTAGAAATTGTCTCCACTTTATCGCCTCTATATCACACCTTAGTGCATCCCCCCATTATCTCTTGAAAACAGGTACAAGAGCAAAATCCATAGGGGCCATTTGGGTTTTCTGGCCATAGTAAGGGGAAGTAGGGTTATTATTAGGAGATGTTTGCTGTCCATTAGAAACAGATGCATACCTGAGTCTTGCACTGTCTTCAGTTAGAGTCCTTGTAGTCTTCATTTTCTACAACTGCTTGTCTTTCCAATGCACACCATAGATGGACTAATTAGTTCTCTGTTGTCAAAATCTATGTTTAACCCTTTGAATACCAGAAAGGTATCCAATGTATTGCAAAGCAATGCTTTGGATACCTCTCTGGCCCTCAAAGAATTAAAAGCCCCTTTTAAATCAATGGGGATTTTTTTTTGTTCCAATTCGTTGTAGTACATCAGGAATGTTGTACTCAGAAAATGTCCAGAATTGACAGATAAGAATTTATACACTTTATTAACAACTAGTTGAAGAGCCCGTGTACACGGACCACAGTGCCACCCAGAAAGGGTCACTGTGCAGTCACTCACAGTAGAGAATGCCTGCGCCAAGTGGTCCCAGGAAGGTGCGCAGAGAGGACTCCGGTCTGAATTCGGAGCGCCCTGCTCCGTATCAGCCACGGCACAGGCATTCTCTACTGAGCATGACTGCTGCTCACGCGGCCGTCTCTACTGCGCATGACGGCTTCTAACAAACATCCTTAGTGAATTATTATATAGGATGAGCTTGGGGCAGGATAGGCTTTATGCTGTTTTGCATGGCAATCAGTGTTATTCCTGGTTATTGGGTGAAATGGGTAGAGCATACTCTGTCCAAGCTGTGTGTTATATTACCGCTGGAGTTAATAAAGTATGATTTTTTTTTTATTAGTCCAACAGTAGCCTGCAGCAGAGACGAATCAATGGGTTGGAGGAGAGGAGATGGAAACAGGAACTTGCCCGGCAGTAACCACACCTCCTAGGCAATCAGTTTCTAGCAGAGGGATGATGCAAGTGGTAAACGCTGATTGGTTGGGAGGTATGCTTACTGCAGGACATGTTCAGGTTCTTGTTTATCCCCACTTCACTGCCAATGGGAGCGTGGGAATAATTTTGAACAGGAACTATCCATATAAAAGGTAATCCCTATTCAAATTTCCCACAGTGTGGATCAGGCTACGGCCTGAAAGGTACAAGGAGGGGGAAGTTTTGGTGTTTTTTCCTGGCACAGCATTATAACTTAAGATTTAATATAAGGGAAACACTACGTTTAAAGAAGAAGACTAAAGAAGAGCACAGACGAAGAAAAAGGAGACAAGAAGATGATAAATGAAGAAGTTAGAAGCTTACAGAAGAAGACTTGAAGAGGAAGACCAGGGTGTCCCGCTTGACATCAGATTTACAAGTAAGTGTTTATTTTAATTTTATGGTTTTAATTTGCAGGGGATTAACCTTCTGAGTGACAGTGGGATATGCAACACTGTGCATTGCATTGCATACCATACTGGACCCAAAAGGTTAATTTCTTTTACATTTACACACATATTTTTGGTATTTTTGATGTATTGATATGGGGCTTACACCCCTACTTTTGCATTTAGTTTTCTGTTTGTATTATTTTGACACTTCACTTACACGTCAGTGGTTAGGCACACTCGTCCTGTAGCGCGTGTTACTAGCCACCACATGTAATTGAATCGCAAATTCAGCTAATTTGTCATTTCTTCCAGGGGTTGCAAATTTAGCTCCCACTGTGCATGTTTTCCGTTCTGTAGTGTGTCACATTGCAGGTAATTGCATATCTGACTGTGACAGTGTTTTTTTTCTAACAGTGGTAGCTGGAATTAGTCCCTAGCAAAAAAGGAATGGTGATCATGTCTGTAAGGTGTGCTAATTAGTTATTGGTGAAAATGTTCATCTCAAACCAAAACTGGAAAATAATGGCACTTCCTGCTTGAAAAATAGTTTCCAGTGAAAAATGTAGTTTTTCTGCTTTTTTCGCCTAGCTCATTCCATTGAAATCAGGGTGAACGTTGAATTTACACACAATTTCCCAGACGCATGGTATAAAAGGGAACAAAAACTGCAACATCCTTATTTCTACTGAATGACTATCAACCGGTGGGGATGATAAAGATGAATGATTGCCACCTCCCCTCAGATGTGGAATCTGGTCCACAGACCAGACAGCAAGGGACAATCTTCTTACTGTGAGAACAATGAAAGCTCTGCCCCCATTTACAGGTTTTTCCCTTATCTTAATTGAAGATTGTCCCTCTCTGCAATCCACTTGGACACCACCCTGCTGCTCTGAGCTGAGCAGTGGTACATCAGTAAAAGCGGAGGGAGGGGGATACTTTATCATTCAATTACTCCTGAACTACAACTCTGACAGTACTGTAATAACACTCTACATGGCCCAAATACTATGAAGATTAATTGGAGCTGCTTTTATTATGAAACATTACTATCCCTTTAATCTTGCTCATAGTGATAGCAGTCACTCTGAGCGTCTCCTGCCTCAATTTTGGAAACCAACTCACAGCACAACAGTCTAGCACCTCTCTCTCACTCTGTACCTGTGAGTATTGTGTTTCACTTCCGAGAAAATGGCATATTTTTATAGAGGAAAGGCAAAAAGCGTGATTTAAGGGGAGAAAATAAGGGATAGGCGAAAATTTTCGCCTCAAACTGAGATTGGCGAATAATGGCACTTTCCGCTTGTTGAAAATTTTCCCTCGAAAAGTGCTGTTTTTTTACTTTTTTCTGCCTTTTCCGCTTATTGAAATCAATGGGAACAAATATTTCTACACCAAACAAAAGTTTTCTACAGCCATATAAAAGGGTGTCAGGCTCTCACAGCAGTCATTCTGTGTTTGTGAGAGGAGAGAGCAGCATGTTTTTTAGCTAGAGGAGATAGGCAAATAAAGGGGAATTGAAGCTTAGTTTAGGAAGTCATTTAGGTAGGACATTTGTTCTCTGTATTAAGAGAGGCTGGGGGTACTCTAGGGGATAAGAAGGGAGGAAGCAGGTTGTCCCCTAAATACTGCAAAATACCATGTGACTGACAGGCAAGACACAGGCAACCTATTTGCTTGCTAATCTTGCTGTTATTGTTCCTGTGCTGCATGGGGAAGTCTGGGGAAAGACATTGTTGATTTTCTTTTTCAGTTATAATTTTTTTTGGACAGACTGTGATAAGACAACAGGGTGGACAACTTAAAAAAAATAAATAAAATAAAGAATAAAATAAAAAAGGATAAAAAACAAAATATCTTAGGTGACAGTGACAGACAGCTGATTGGGCTTAGGCAAGGCATCATACAGCTCCATCAGTTGTGTTGTGCACAGTACATTAAAAAAACACAGTGTAGTTGCAGCATGTCCAGCAAACGCACAAGGGAAAGGGGGAGGGGTGCAGCAGTGTAGGGACGTGAGAGTAAAGTAGTAGTCCAAAAACCTACTGCAGCAATGGTTGTTGCAGCGTGTGCAATCAATGATGATGATCCCTTTACTCCAAGGGAGGATGCAGTTTGTTAAGGTCCCAGCAAAACTAGGTCCAGCACAACCAGTGCCAGTAGAAATATAGAACCATATAAGAAGAACACTGAAGAAGACAACAAGTCACATTCAAGTGTTGATGATGATGGCAAAAGCATAATAGAGGAAGGTTTAGCAGCTGAACTGCCTGATGCATCAGACAGTGAGACACCAAAATACCTGTCCTCAAAGTAGTAGTGAATTTTGTTATAGTAAAAGTAAAAAGCAATTGTTTGAGACCTCCAAAAGCTTAGAGGAATATAAGAGTAGTAGTGGGCAAGAACTGTCAGGTGATGCTGATTCTGCTGAGGATGACCTAATGATGACTGATGATGATGCAGGTCTAGAATATATCCCTCAAGCATCCTTCTCTTGTTCAGATACATATGAAGTTGAAAGTGAAGATGATGGCAGGGCTATAAAGTTAGCAGAAAGTCAAAGGCTGTATCTTCCGCCACTTTTAAGGAGCACCGTGCCTGTCTATAAACTGTTTGAGAAAGCCATTGGAAAGTCTGACCCTGGACAAGTACAGATGTCAAAAAGCACACAGTCAGCCTATCAGTCATCCTCAGCATCATTGTCTCTTCAAAGTCCAAGTCCCACTCAGCCACACACACCTGTTTTGAGTACCCAGCAGCACAGGTTGTGTTAGATATGATGAGTAACTCTGGTGCTGCTGCTATAAGTGCTGCACCTTTGACACCTAGTTGTAGTGGCAATAGAATTATGTCAACATCCAGCTCCAGTAGTTGTAGTAGTAGCAGAAACCACACATGACAGACAAAGCCAGGACAAATATATTAACAGCAGCACAGATGAGGAGGTGGAGGACGGAAGTGAAGAAGGGTTTCCACCATCTACCCCACTTGGGACCACTGCTATGACCGATAAGTAATATGTGTCAATAATCTGAGAAGGAGGATAGAGTATGACAATGGTATGGTATGACAATGGTAAAAATACATACACAAATCACAACATGCCAGTCCCCCCACCACCACTACAATACATATCTGCCACATTATTACTTGATATCATCATGAATATATGCCAGTGTCACTTAAGCAAGAAAGTGTTGTGGGCAAAGGACAAATGCATTCTGCATGCTAACACATTTTTCAAGCCATATTTTGCTGTAAGACTCTCAACTTTGACTTTCAGCCACTTACTTCTAAACGTCAGCCCTCAGAAGAAGTAATATTACAGTGGGAAATGTAGTACCTATAAGAAATATAGGTGAAAAATGTGTTAAAATAGGCGGAAAATGACTTAACATAGGCGGAAAATTAGTTAAAATAGGCAAAAAGGAGGACATTTTTGCATATGAGGGAAGGCAAAATGTTTCGTGGGAAAAGCGAAAAATCGGCACGTTTTTGCAAAATTTTTCACAATTTGCGCCCACCCCTAGAGAAAATGTTCTAGCCAATGAAAAATTTGTGAAAAATGTTTGACAATGGGCGAAAACGGCAAAGGTTTAAATCTCTTTATTTAAAGCAGGTTTTCTTGTGATAAAGTGGACAGCCACATGGTTTGATATCTGTTCTCCTCATTCATGGTCTTCTCCAGGGTCTGCAAGGCAGCTTTTTCTGTGCAGACAATGAAAATATATATATATTCATGCACATACACAGTTTCGCAATCATAGGTTATTTTCCTATTCTGAGTGGACTTTCTGTCTGGGTTGTCTTCTGTGTACAGATACCAGAGGAAGGCTGGTCTGGAGGGCAAGGGAGTAATTGCCCCCTGGGCCAGTCATATGTCTGGGCCGGTGGGCCACTGACTCAGTCTTTCGCTTGCTGTTGTAAATGGAGCTACACTAGTACTACCACAGATCTTACAATTGAAATGAAGCTACACAAATGATTCCACAGAGTTACAATCCAAATGGAGCTACACTACTAGCATAACCCTTTTTCTTTGTAAGCTCTATGGTATTACTATTATAGCTTTACTTCAATTGTAAGTTCTGTAGTATTAGTAGTGTAGTCTCTTTTCACCTGAATGTATCACTTGACTCACAACATTAATGCCATTTTTAAAATTAACAAGAGGAGTGGGCTGGGACAGTGGGCTCGAACCATAGTAGAAATGGACCATTTGATTGTATTTGCCCCCCAGGCCACATGTTGCCAGCTCTTCCTTGATGGATATTTGACTTATCTTGACCCTAATTCTGTGCCACCTATCCTGACCATTGCCTACAATGTTGACTAACATCCATAGCTGTTACAAAGATGCCTGTCCTGACTTTTGGGTAAAACTACTGACTATGAACCAAAGCCACCTGTCCTGACCACCGCCTTTAACTACAACTACAAACCAGAACCTCCTGCCCTTACCACTGGTATCAACCTGAGCCACTTTTTCTGTCCCTTGTTTTAATCCTAGCCTCACTTGCCCCTCTTCCTTTTGCACTTTGGGTCCATCTCTAGACCTTGTGATCACCACTGCTCTGCTACCTTACAAGATCACACCAGCCACTGCACTGCTCACTTACATCTCTCCCTAGCACCACAATCCAGCTGCATCAGATAGTATCAGGTCCTGCTGGGTGGTCGGATCTCGAGTGCATTCCCTTTTTGAGTGTCCCCTGTACAATACATTGGTCACACCACACATCCTTTAAATTGAGACAGAGAGAGAGCATTTTTTTCAGGTTGAGAACAAGTACAGGGACTGATGAACAACTGGTTTGGTAAATTTTGTTTGCATAGAGGGGGTAGATTTCCCTACAGATGTGGGGATATTTTAAAACTGATCTAACAGAAGGATGGCCTTCTGGATACTCATGTTGAAACCCATGTTACCAGATGCTCTAAGTTCAGAATGGGACATTAGTCATATTTATTAACCTCTATATTGATGTTTCCTCTGATTGCCAACTGAATCCACTGTTTTTAGATTTTGCTTATTTGCACTTGTCCAAGTAATATAGCATATTGCATGTCGTCCAGGCTATTCATGGTATCTTCCTTATTTAAATTTTTTGTTACTTTTTTAGGCTTTTTCATATTTTAGAGCATATTGGACAGTTATGTGGTTTTGTAACTTTAATTCTTTTTAAACTGTAATTACATAATGCATGAGCAGTATAAATACTTGTAATATGAGCTATGTGTTCAAGTCTATGATAAAGCACCCTTTTAGTACAATTCCTTTATGACTTTTGAGTGACAGAAGGGTAAGTAACGTAGTGCTTTGCAATGCATACCCCTCTGGTACTCAAAAGGTTAATATTTTGGAAGCAATAAAGATCTTTGTTTTTACTTAGCAGATTATTAACTGTACCTGAAGGTATGGCATTAGTATTTTTTGGCCATAGGAAGGTATTTTATAATTAGAACGTGTCAGTATGCAAATCCTCTATGTTTACTATCATGGCATTTTATCAATCATGGCTCTCAAGGATGTAAGATCTGTATCTGTGTTTTCTACATGCAATATAGCACCATATAGATCTGTCTTAGGGAAATCAAATGTTGGAATTAGCACATCTGAGATCAGACAGGGTACTCACAAACACACATAGTGATGCTGATGCAATGAGGAAGTCACGCTAGAAAACAGTGAAGCAATTGCTCACAGATCCTACTGGCAGCATACATAGACACCAGATGTGGTCTGCCTCAGGCACAATGACATAGTCTAAACCCTTGTACACAGACATTCTACATTAAGACATACTTGAACGCAGGCACTCTCTCACACTGAGAGGTACTTGATCACAGACACACACATGTGTTCAGACACTTGAATGCAGATACACATATACGGCGAGACACATTGACCTTGAGGTGCATATAAATGCCAACACATGCTGACATATGCAGACAAACTGGTGTATGGCGATGTAGACAACCACTCTCATGCTGTGGTGAACACATGCACAGATACTGACAAATATGCTAAGAGATGCATACATTTATGTTAACAAACGTTGACACACTGAGAATTTAAAAAAAATCAAGCAATTCTGGGGCTAACCAGCAGGACCATAGCAGCTAAATAATAGTTGCCCAAATTCCAATTTATTTATATAGTCCATTTAGGGACTTATTTATCAAGCTAAAAAGGTGTAATTTTGGGGCAAACTAACTGCTCCATAGGGAAGAAATTAAAATTCCCTTTGATTTTTATCCCTTTGAATGCTTCACAATGCTTTGGAAGCCTTTAGCACTGAATTTCAAGATCCATTTAAAGCTGTCTGTGAATTTTTTTCCACGCTATGATGCAGTTGGTTTGCTCCAAAACTGTACATCCTTAGCTTGATGAATAAGGCAGTTTGAATTATAGTTTTCATATTGAAAATTTTAATTAAAAATTGACTGTGTTATGCTTGCCGAAAGACCAGCAGATGAATAACTCAGGAAGTAGTGATTATTTTTTTTAAGTGAACGTCTCTCTTGGTGCAGTTTCATATGATAATCAAGGTAGTGCTGTACTGAGAAGATCATTTTAATCACTTGAATGCTGGAGAAGTATCCGGTGCATTGCTTAACAATGTGTTGGAGACTTATTTTGCAGTCCAGGTGTTAAATGCTCCATTTAAATCATTATTCAATATCTGGGGAGTACAGAGTTTTACAAAAGCAAAGTTTCTGTGTTACTGTGTGAGTGACTATAGTATTTGAGCTAACCATGGCAAATGAAAGCAAGGGGCGGTGTGTTAGTAGATAGCAGCATATAGCGGAGTAGGTGAAGGCAGCAGATGTGAGGTGATGGAAAGCAGCTTAGGGTATGGTATGGTTATGGTGATAGTGGGAGACAGGAGGTGGTGAAGTAGTGGGTGGTATGAAATAGTGGAGTAGTGTAAGGCAGTGGATGCTAGGGTAGTAGAAGGCTTGAAGTGGTGGTGTAGTGAGTCAGAGTATGCTATGCAGTGGAACTCAGGCCAGGGATAGAGATGTGGAGGCAGACAGATAGTGCTTCAATAGAAGGTAGTGGAATGGATCCGCAGGATTTCCACTTTTTCTGCATAGCCCCTAGTGTGCTATTAGTTTCTCGCAAGTCTGGAACCAGTTCCTCTGAAGGTATGTGGAAGAACCTACTTGCATGAACACATCCCCAACAATCTGACTCTCTGTATTCCACTACTATTCAGACAAAGAGGGCTCTGACTGCTATCTTTGTACTGGACTCTTAAATACCCAATGTATCAAATGGTAATGCATGCTAAATTAAAATGCTTCATGAAAAAAATAATTGCACAAAATGCTGCCTCCTCATCCCAACAGTTACTATCCCCATGGAGTGAGTTCAAGAAAACCCCCAGTGCAGGCTGGCACCACTCATCTTAGACAAAAGGAGCAAATATATTATTATGTAAACTAGATATGATTTTGTTAATGATGAAAATGCCTACATATGGTAATTTTTATTCTCATTTCCCCTAATGCAAACTAGAGATTGTTTACTGATAAAAATCTTAAGAGTCTGTAAAGAAGAAGGTTGCAGAGTAGCTTATATGGAGCTATGTATGGAAGGAAAGTGAAGCAATGTTAGTGCAAGTTAACTGCACCAGGTGAGAGAAATGCAAAAAATCACTGATTTATCAGTGGCGGTGGTAGCAGGGGGCAGCCAGGCCCCATGAGTGATGGGCCCGGTCACAGTTGTGACCCCTGTGAACACTATTGTTACGCCACTGGGTTTAGTTTTTTTTTTAATGAGGCAGTAAAGACTGTTCTTAATGATTTGTCTGTGTGATCAGAAAACCTAATATGAGTGGAAGATAGAGAAGGGATAATAGTATACACCAATTATTATAACAACAAAAGACAAGGAACATACAACACCATGGATTACACTGAAGAAGAAGACCATATCCTTTTTGGATAATGAACATTATTAAGTTATGGAGAATGATTCTACCATTAACTTTGTCAAATATTTTTATATGTTGGGTGAAGATGTCTATATAGATCAAGTGATCATAAGAATGGACCAGGAACTGTTGTATTTGAGATATCATAAGGCAGCAGTATACTATGATTTGCCAGATTCACAAATTCCTGGTCTGTCCACCTGGATTCCCGATCATATCTGGCTCTAACAGTTTACCTCAAACCTTTCACAATTCTTTGACTTATAACTATTACAGCACATTTTAGGATTGACTTCATATATCAGGGACAAGATACAGTTACTTGAGACAGTAACAAGAATCAAGTAAAGGACCAGCTTTTAGACATCAAAGTCATATATATATATATATATATATATATATATATATATATATATATATGAACATAGATCACCATGTAGGTATTCAGACAGTGAAACATCTCCTGGTGCAGGACCTCATTATGCCTTTAAAGCAATTTGAATTTCTTTTATTTATGAACTACAGGGATTACTATAGGAACAAGGTATGCACCAATCTTTGTTCATTTTTTTTTAACATTTCCATATTTGGGCAGATAACCTGTTTTTTGTTTACCTGCACCTTAACAGATACATTACAGTTATCATCATAATCTGTCAGGGGTATGGAAAAGGCCTCTCAGTTTGTCGATTAGATAAATTCGAATAACCTGGGTGTCATGTTTACAACTAATATATGGGACCAGAGTATTCAGTTCTTTGAAGTGGAGCTTTTTTGTGACTGGTAAATCAGATATAGTGTCTAATAACACATATAGCTTTTTTATATTTTAATAGTAGCCATTATCAAAGCTGGTTGAGAAATGTCCCCAGGATAAGACATAATTGTACTCATGTTCAGCAATATATTGAGTCCATTGTCCTAAAGAAGCATTTTTTTGTTAAGAACTACCCTGCAGATCTGGCTTAAGGTTCATGTATGAGGACTAGGGAGAACTTCTTCATTGATGTATAAGGTATGTAATATGGTATCTAAGTCCCCCAAATATGTTTTTTATCACACAGTATAATTGCTCACATAGATATATTTTAAATGTATTTAATTGAGTATGCAATACAGTTGTAGTTTTATAACCCTGTGCACTTTCCCCCGGGTTGGGGGGAAGTGTACGTGGGTGCTCAGAAGACCTGTATCTCCACCATCTACAAGTGGATTATGGCATATTTGTGTATTCATCGGGTGGCAGCATGGGAGATAGGAGACTTGGGTATAGTTCCAGCAAGGGTACGTGTGCACTTTGCTGGGGTTTAGTTATTATATTTTTTAGATGTTTATTCTATCGATCAGTTTTATTATATTATTTTGCCAGTATTTGGTTTGTAGACAATGCTTATATTAATGGGAGTGGAAGGCAATTGAAGATTCTTTCATTGGCCACAAGGATAGGTGTGATTTGATTAGACTCCTCTCCCCATTTATTTTACCAAGTTCTCATTGGCAACTGGTAGTTTTTTCTATCCCATTCCTTTCTTTGGTTGGGGTTCGTTTGAAAAGCACATTAGACACCGACCTCTCCCCCTATTAAGTTGAAAATTATTTTAATTATTTAATAAACATTGTTTGACTTAAATACTGCCTTTTTTGTTTTGCCTAGCTTGCAGCACCTTCATACACCTTGACAGTGATGTGAAATCCCCTGTTGTACCTCAGTAATTAACAGCCATGTAAGTGTACCTATATTGTTCTACTTACGGAATATGCAGTGAGAAGTGAGCAACCCATTTTCATTTGGATGATAATTTAAATCAAGCTCTTAAACCTTTGAGGTAGAGAGGTCTCAAACACATTGCTTTGCAGTGCATCTCAGACATCTGTATGATTCAAGTTGATAAAAGCCCCATGTACATCCATTGAAATGTTCATGTCCCCTATGGTACTTTAAAATTCCTCATCATTTGCATACAGCTTCTTGTACACAGCTTTGTAAACAAACCTTACTGATGATCATACAGGAGAGAAAACAGAATAGTGTAGTGTTTTTGATCAGTACTATAGCATTCCAGAGCAGCATTCTGATGGGCAGCATTATGTAAATGAATGGTGGAAGAAAGCTGGAAATATGTTGCACAATGACATCCTGGCAGGAATGAACAGGCTGTGGTTTACAAAGTGAATCATACAGGCTCTAAACTGTAAGCTCTCACGAGCTGGGTCCTCTGATCCTTTTGTTTTTTATATTTGATTTGTAATATTTAATATCTCTGTATGTCTGTTCCTTATTGTATAGCTCTCCAGAATAAGTTGGCGCTATATAAATCACAAATAATAATAATACTGCAGGCAGCAGCTGGGCATGTTGAGAACCAAACAGGGCAACATCTAGGTGGGAAGGAGTAAGCTGCCAGCCCTCATGGTGGGGAGGACATCAGTGCAACACTTTGTGAATAACATGAATATAACATTACATTCCCTAACCAATTAGAATAAAACGTGTTTCTCTATCTGTAAGGCGCATCTCTGAAATCCTTCACATCCCTTTCCTGTTCTAGGGTTGAGGAATCAGATATGAAAGAGGTTTTTTGTGACAGCACATCTTGTGATCCCAGATGGGCATAGGGTGCTTCAGAGACATCCGAACACCAGGAGAAAGGCTGATGTACTAAGTAGAACTGGAGCAACTCTGGGAAAACACCTGCACCATTAGAGCAAATTAAATTTCCCATTGATTTAAACGGGGCTCTGAACCCTTTGAATGCTAGAGGGGTCTCCCACACACTTTTAGGTAATACACTGGAGACCTCTCTTTCTGTTAAAAGCATCATTTAAATTAATGGGAATTTTTGGTATGTTTACTTGTCCCCTATGCAGCAGCTTTTTTGCGCTTTATTACTTCATCTGCACATGAGAGACGTGGAAAGACCTAATTGTGAGATGGGAGAAAGAAGATTAGCATGCTTATAAGAGAAGAAAGGGGCAGCAGCACTATTATCGCTAAAGAAGAGGAAGAGGTTGGCATCAGCCATGTTCTGTTTTTGATGTCACTTTAACATATGAGATCGAAACTGGAATTATTCTACAGCAGCCAATGGTCCTAGCTGTACAAAAGGCTGAGTGTAGATTGAAGTGGGCAGTTTATATGAAATAAATGATAATCATCTCCGCACCCATCTATGTCTATTATACTTCCTGTGCGAGACAGCAATCACAGTTATTCTGCCTGCATGACCTCGCACTTACTACAAGCGTGTATGATATTAAGCAGGAGAAAGTGAGACAGCTCACCAAAACACTCTCCCCTCATAGACTATAACAGGAATACCCAGCCGCAGGGAAAATATGCAATATGTTTATATATTTCAAAAGTTTGAGGTCACTTAGAAATGTACTTGTTTCTGTTATGGAAGCAGCTTGACCGTATTGTAGTTAAGAAGTGCCTATATATATTTATTTATATATATTCAGGAGGCCATTTAATGGCTGACTAAGCAGATTTAGGATGCAAGCTTTCAAGAAATCTTAAGTCTCTTCCTCAGGCATGTTAATATGCTTGAGGAAGAGACCTAAGAGGTCTTGAAAGCTTGCATCCTAAATCTGCTTAGTTATTCAATAAAGGTATCAAATTGACTATACTTGCCTCCTGTATTTCTATGGCTAACACAGTAGTGACTCTCATGCTTGATATATATATATATATATTCATACACAGTACATTCATATAATCCTATAAACACTAAGGGTGTCATTATGACCCAGACAACAGTTTTTAGGTGTTAGCAAGGAGGCATCTTACAATATTATCAGACCTCAGCTCTTTCTGGCCAATGTGTGGGGAAGATATTGCCTTACCTTGCCTGCCACATAGCTCCAAGTATTGCACTATAGGTATTTTCTGGAGCTATTCACACATAAAAAGGGAAATAAATCTTGTATGACTTGGTAAGCTACAAAAAGATGCCTCTTCTGAAGTCTAAAGAATAATTTACACAGACACTGAAGATAAGTTTCACCTCCAGCTGAATCCAAGTAAATCAGGAACTAGCATTCCTAGAGTCATGAATGTACAACCTATGTCATATATTATGCATTCACCTTTCATTCCATAACATGTCTAATGAAGAGACCTAAGTAGTCTTGAAAGCTTGTATTCTAAAGCTACTCATCCAGTAAAGCTATCACTTTTATTCTATAAGCATTGTACTGGCATTAAGTTCAGATGTCAGCTGTAGCTTGTGGAGAAATACTAAATTGAAGAAGCAGTAATATTATAAAAGGTATATTTTAAAGGAATAGTAATATTTTGACTTTACATATTATTCAAGTATGTAGTATGTACAAGTCAAGTTGCTTATACCTTCTGTTTCCTCGTCACTGATTTTTTCTTGCACTTTTAGGTCCTTGACAGTGAGTTACCTGGATCTGATTGTAGAGAGCTTTCTGACAGGGGACCTGAGGACAGGTCTATTATGATACAACGTTAAAAAAAAAAGGACCCTCTACTCTGTAGCAGTTACAGACCAATTTCTCAGCTGAATGTGGACCAACTCACGAAATTACTCGCAGAGAGATTGAAGGATGTATTGCCTTCTATTATAGGTAAGGACCAAGCGGGCTTTATGAGTGGCAGAGAAACTAGAAACAACATCATTAATACAATAATGATCAGTCAGATTGCCAGTTTCTCTCTGTACCCCTCTTTACTCCTATCATTGGACGCTGAAAAGGCCTTCAATAGAGTGAAATGGGACTTCATGAGGGAAGTGCTCCGCCATGTAGGTGTCGGCCCTAGCCTACAATCGGCTATTTGCTCCTTATATATGGGCCCCTCTTCTAAAGTGCAAGGGAACGGTATACTTTCAAACTCACTCGCTATTACGAATGATACACGGCAGGGATGTCCCCTGTCCCCACTTCTATTTATACTAACATTGGAACAACTGCTCTCGATGATTCATTTGGACCCCAAGATCTCAGGTATTCACATGACTTCGAGAGAGATCAAAGTTGGTAGCTATGTCGATAATGTTCTTCTTTTTCTGTCCGATCCTGGACGTTCCCTTCCAGGTATTATGCCTGTACTCTCTCCTTACAGCCAACTCTCTATGATAAGTCAGAGATCTTGAATTTGACTGTTCCAGAGGCTCTCTCTGGAGACCTTCGAAGAGACTTCCCTTTCCAGTGGCGCCCCGTGTCTATAAAATATTTAGGTATTCTCATCACATCTTCAGTTCATGATTTGATGGCAACCAAATTCATACTCTTAGAGCATACTATTCAAGATGCTCTGACAGCGTGAACAGGCCAAGTCAACCTAATGAAAATGATGGTGCTGTCCAAGATTTTATATTTATTGAGGTCCATTCATTTACGCACGGCGAAGGGGCTTTTGCGCTCTCTACAAAGTTTGATCTCAGATTTTGTTTGGAATGATAAACATCCAAGACTCGGCTTATCCACACTGTCTCGATCTGTTTCTCAGGGGGGACTAGGACTTCCAAATCTAGTAACTTACCGGAATGGAATAGTCTTATCCATGTAAAAGGAACTGTACTCCCAAGCCATCTCCATGGAATGGACGGCCATTATGCGAGGCAAATTGGGCCCTATATACCCAATGCATCTCTTTTTGGTGGACACTCAGAATCTTCCTGCTCAGCTGAAAAGTAATGCATTTCTGTCTCACTTACTTCACCCTTGATCTACCTGCAATAAATCTCATTCTCTAGCTCCCAGAGAAGGACCAGTGTGTGTACTGGGTGGTGGAGAGGATATATTTGTGCAGTACAGCTATACTAATGCGCATAGTTGCAGAGTTAAATGGGAATTTTAATCCCTTGAATGCTAGAGAAGTCTCCAATGCATTGCAAAGCAATGAGCTGGAGACCTTTCTAGCGTTCATGGGCTACAAATCCCCTTTTAAATCAATGGGAATCTTTAATTTTCCCATAGTACTAATTATTTGTCTCAGAACTGTGAGTTTCCAAAGCTGTGCAAACCTTAATAAAACAGAAGAGGTAAAGTGGAGAGTTAATGTAACCGTTTAATTACCAGATAAGTGTCCTAAGCATTGCTTTGCAATGTGTTGTGTACCCTTTTAGTCATTAAAGGGTTAACAAAAGCAAATAAATGGAGCGGAAAATAAAGCAGGAGCTATTAAATGAAATCATCATGAGGCTTCTCAGATCCTTGGCTGTGCAGAGTAGCTAAATCAGATGTGCACAGCTTAGGCCTCGACATGCCAGAGTTTTGGGATTTCTTTAATTAACTGGTAATTAATTCACATTTCTCTCTATATCACTAAGCATAAAGTTCAAACTTGTATTGCCTTGTAAATTAAGCCTGTCAAAAGCATTCAGTGATACAGGTACCAGCCAATTCATTAGGTTTCTTATAACCAATTGGATATTAGAAATGTCTCTAATGCTTTGCTTCTCAATGTGTTGAAGAAGCCTGTAGCATCCAAAAGACTGTGACAGATGTCACTGCCATACAGGCTAAGGCTGCACTAGTGGATTATTGAATACAGGAATTGCTGGGGCAAAGAAATAAGGGATGAGCAATACAATTAGCTGAGTATGATAAAAGTGATCAGGTTAGCTGGCTATGTGAATGAGCATACAGAATGGGTAAGGCTTAATTCACCCATGTGATCTGTTCTGCTTTGCATCCTCATCACTGAGAATGTGTCACTGATGGCTGGCATGTGTCAGCTTCTGCAGTGCATATCTGGTAGATGTACAAGTGAATTGGCCATTCATTGGAAGTTGCAAGGAGCATTGCAACATCTAGTGTCATTTATGAGAATTATCTGTGTGATGCCTGCAAAGGCCTTCAGAGCGAATATGAAAATAAACTAGTGTGGACCCATTGGTGTTAGCTTCTTACACCAAAGTCTTCACCTAACAGTATGCACTAAATCTTATGACCACTGTAGTGCGGAGTGGTGTAAACATTCTGCCTGCACTGAACTTTAACCCCTTAAGTGCCAGTGGGGTGTGGGACACTCCTCTGGGACTCAAAGGGTAAATGTTAGTAAATTCCACACACCAGTTGCCTCGCATGCACAGGGAAATAGCATATATGAATGCAGTTTCCTCTATTTGTTGCCCTGCACATTGGCCTAAGCATAGTGTAGACGAAAGGACCACTTTGAAACACCCAAAGACTGTCTCCTTGTCTTCCACTTGGTGCAAGCTGTGGAAAGACATCCTAAACATGCTTACTCATGGACATGCTTCCCATTGCATTGCTCACCACTCTGCTCTGTAAATGGTACTGTAATAGGTGCCTCCAGGCAGGTTAAATCAAGATCTTAAGGCGCAGGGTAATGCAGGGGCTGTAGGAGTGTGCACAGGAGGTGGTCCTACTAGTACTAGTAGTACCAGCCTCAGTTGCACACCATATAGTTATTCTAGTGAAATTAATAAAGGCATATATCCCATATGCAGCTACCATAAGCCTGGAAAAAGAGTTGGGAAGCAGAAGACCCAACTTGAATCTGCTGCACCATTTACAGATGCAAGCTAGCTCCTGTCCTTAGCAGACATTTCTTTCTGAATTGCCTCAGTCCTCATTCCTTTTTGATGCTCAGATAAAGAGCAAAGTGGGAGTGTCTGCTAAGGGGAGGAGCCAGTTCACATCTGTAAATGGTAGTTTATAATTTATGTATTCTATGCTCATTATCTGAAAAGAAAAACATGTGGGTCAACCCACATGTCTTTCTGTAGTACTACATCTTTTTCCCAAGGGTGTTTGTTCCAATGGTTCTTTTGCCCATTAGGACATTTGTATATACCAGTAATATCTGATGCAATGTTTACTTTCCCTTACCTCCTCTGCACATGCAGGAATGGTGCACATATTCCTCGACATTGAGCACCCTGAAGGGATCATGCAAAGGAACAAGTGGGCCTTGCCTGCATGTGTAAACAAGTGAAGGAAGCACGACAGTGGATACTACTAGTCTATGTATATCAGCCATATCGTTTAATACATTTGTGTGACATGGCTTATGACCATATTTATGTAAAAACAAGTCCAGCCTTTTCCTGCATAAGGGTGGCTATCAGAGCTTAGGATGTGTGGTGAATAGCCACATTAACATATCAATATGCCATGAAAGTAGATCATTAAGTCATATTTAAATCTGCAAATGAGATACTATGTGGCGACCATGTAACATCATAGTAACATAGTAAATTAGGTTGAAAAAAGACACAAGTCCATCAGTTCAACATTTGCCTCATATCCCAGAAAATTGGAATATAATTAATTTCAAATCATACATTCCTTTAATTCATTTTGTTGATCTTCTCTATACCCTTTCTTGTTCTAGAATATCCTTTTTTTAAAACTGGTACCCAAAACTGCACTGCTTATTCAAGGAGGTCTTACCAATGGTTTGTACAGTGGCAAAATTATGTTATCTAATCTTGCTTCAATACTCTTTTTATGCAAGAAAGTAAGTCTGATCTATAATTCCCAGGTCCTGTTTTAGTTACCTTCTTAAATAAAGCCAATATATTAGCTTTACACCAATCTTTTGGCACTGAGCCTGTGGAGAGAGTCTTTAAAGAGTAAAAAAAAGAGTGGTTTACTAACAGGTCCTTGTGCTTTCCTTGTCTTAATTTTGTCCAGTCTTCACTTGACCTCTTCTTGTATTAATCCTATATCTAATAATGGTATGGTGATAATAGTTAGTTTTTGAGAATCTTCAACCATTTATTTTTTCTGGTATATATACTTATGAAAGGAAGGTGTTCAGAACATCCACCTTATCCTCCCTAATCAATTTACCCGTATCATTTTTTTTAAAGCTATCTCAAGTAATTTTGCTATTTATGTATCTGAAAACCTCTTTGGAATAGTTTTGCTCTCCTTGCAATTCTTGTTTAATTTTTTCGATTTTTGCTAGTCTAATTGTATTTTTGCAATTTTATTGCATTCTAAGTATTTCAGGAAAGAATATTCTGTTCCTTCAGACTTAAATAGTTTGTGTCTTTTTTTCCTTGTCATTTTCTTCTTTACATTTGCATTTAACCACATCAGTTGTGATTTACTTCTTTTGCATTTGTTCCCCAGGGCTATATACTGTTTAATATATTTCTGCAACCTAGATTTAAATTCTGACCATTTCTCTTCAGTATTTTTTCATTTTAATAATTCATCCCAGCTTGTGTGTTGTATTGATTTAGTCATCATTTAGAAGTTAAGTTTTTAAAATTAAGAGTTTTTGTTATACTTAAACTATTATGTTTTTTCAAACTGATCGAAGATGTGATCACTGTATCCCAAATGTTATCATACTGTAATACTGGACACTAGTGTTGAGCGAGCACCCCGATGCTCGGGTGCTCGGGTGCTCTGACCGAGCACCCCCTGAGGCTCGAGTGCTCGGCCGAGCACCCGAGCCCCATTGAAATGAATGGGGCGACACCAGGCACCCCCTGCTCTGATGAGGGGAGGGTGCCTGGTCAATGCCCCCTTCATCTCCGCTATGCCCCCTTCATCTCCGAATGCCCCCTTCATCTCCGCAATGTCCCCCTTCATCTCCGCTATGCCCCTCTTCCACAATGTGCCCCTTCATCTCCGCTATGCCCCTCTTCCACAATGTGCCCCTTCATCTCCGCTATGCCCCTCTTCCACAATGTCCCCCTTCATCTCCGCAATGCCCCCGTACCTCCAGTCCCTGGTGGTCCAGCGGAGCGTCTTCGGATCTGTGCCTCTTCCGGCACAGATCCCCGCCACCCGAACATGGCGGGAGAGCACATGGCGGTACTCGACGAGTACCGCCATGTGCCGAGCAGAGCGATGCTCGAGCCGATCCGAGCATCGGCCGAGCACGCTCGCTCATCACTACTGGACACCATAGCTATGTTTTTTGTTATATATTGGTCCAATGCATTTTGATATCTTGTTGGCACTTTCACCATTTGTCACATGTAGCCATCCCTATGCATGCTCACGAACCTGCTTTTTCTTATTTCAGTTTATATGTGGATAGTTACCCTTACCCCACTCCTCCTACAATTATAGTATGCCAGAGATGTGCAGCTTTTTTATTTGCAATATATTTCCCTAACCCTCTGAGTGCCAGAGGGGTATGCAATGCACTGCAAAGCAATGCGTTGTGTACCCCTCTGGCTCTCAAAGGTTTAACTTTTGACTTAGATCTGGTTTGAAATATAGGCATACACCGTCCCCTCTTTTAGTAATCCTTCCTCTTAAACAGGGAATAACCCTCAATATTTACAGTCCAATCATGTGTATAACTCCACAATTTTTCTGTTATATCAATTATGTCCTAATGTTCATTAATGGGCAGTAATTCCAACTCATCCATTTTCCTACTATACTTCTTGCATTTCCCAACATATAACTAATTTTGTCATCATTATGTATTTTATCCACTACTTGTATTTTTCTACATTTGGAGTTAATATGAGTTTCTTCCTGTTAGCAACATGTATTGCCACCCCCTCTCTAACCCATAGTTTGTACCCAGTTCATATATACCCCATTATTACTAGCTATACCCTCCCCTTTCCCGGTATAAAAGCTCCTCTAGCCTTCTAAGCATTCTATCCCCTAGCATGGCAGCTCCCTTTCCATTTAGATGCAATCCATCCCTATAGGATTCTGCCAAAGAGCAAAGTCAGCCCAGTGCTCTAAAACCCCCAAACCAATAATTAAGCCATGCTTTAAGCTCCCTGAGCTCCCACTGCCTACCTTTACTGGTGCATGGAAATGGTAGTAATTCGGAAAACACTATAATAGAAGTACTTGCCTTGAGCTTGTTCCCTAGATCCCTGGAAAAAAATTTTTTACGCCCCGTCATCTTCCTTCAACGTTGTCATGGGTATCAGTATTTACCAAGACAGCTGGATTCCTTCCATTCCCTCCCAATAATCTGTCTGCTCTATCCACAACATGCCAACTTTTTCGCCCAGCATATATCATATTGTTCCATTAAAGAATTCACTTCCTATGAAATTTAAATGTAAAAACATTTTGCATGAGAGTATAACCTGTCAAGTAATTTTTATTCAGTCTTCTTTCTAAATATACCTGAAGAAGAAACCTACGTTGTCTTTAAAGCTTGCACACAGAGCCACTTAGTTAGTCAATAAAGGTATCACTTTTTACTCTACCAGTCTCCTGTAACATGCTGTTCGCCATTCACGTTCCTGATGAAAGATTTCCCTGTCTATACTCCTAATAATAGAGTCCCCTATTACCACCATCCCATCTAAACTGGAAGAAGGACTCTTACCCTGGCTGTTAGAGGAATCATCTCTCTCCAGTAGTGTCAATTCTGAGCTATCACCACCATCTTCGTCACCCAGGTTTGCAAATATGTTGGTTTGAGTAATTTCAGAGCTGGCCTTCCTCTTCCTCTGCCCACTTTCTTCTCTCTTTACTGTCACCTAGCTGTTTACCTGCTGTTCCTCATATACAACTCCACCCTCTTCACCACTAACCCGACATACTACCTGCTCTGTGTGTTCCAAGCTCCTTTCCCGGTATGCACCATGGTATTACTGCTCCAAGTTTAAAAATGTGTCCAGTAAATGTGCTTTTCCAAACTGCTTAAAAAACACAACATTAAATTCCTGTCTGCCATCACCAAACCAACTACCTGTACCACAGAGATCTATTGATTTACCGTAAAACTCCTGATTCTTTCAAACTACATTTGTCTGTTAGCCACTTCTCTGTATGTCAATAGAACAGGCTTCAAAAGAGCTACACACAGGTGGATCCCTTTATTCAATCAAGCCCTCATACCCCCACATACAGGAGGGTAGAAAAAATGAATACAAATGATTTGTTTATTTTAACTCTTTATATAACTAAACACCCAAGCACCCAAGTATACTTTTCACCTGATTCTTTCAAACTCAGATAGAACATTTAAGCCAATAAGGCATCATATGTGTGGAGAAGACATGATGATGTATATCTATCTACAGTATCTATCTATCTATTCAGCTTTGTGCATACCATGAGATGACTTTTGGTCCAATTTGCCACATCATCTCCAAAGTGCACCCTTATCCAACTTAATGCACCTCCCCCCCTGCTGTGGCATATTACAGGAATCATGGATTATGTTAAAATTCTAGCTATAGTTACAAGTCTTGGACATTTACCATTGCTTTTTTTGATATGTTGTTCTGAACACATTGCTGGAAGAAAGAGATAGGAAAACCACTATAATGAATATAAAACATGTAGGTAAGTAATGTTAATCCTTTGATTTCATCACCCCTTAAACTGCCAATATGACTTTTAGTCTGTTTCATGGCAAAATAACTTTGGACCCAGTAAGGCTTTGACAGAAACATCAGGTTAAATTTAATCTTCTTAAAGAAAAATCCAATCAAAAATAATCTTCACCAGTGCCAACAGAGTAACAGACACTGTTATTTGCTCTGTCATTTTTCCTGGGGAAATGTTTGCGCTGTATGTGTAAAACCAATTTCATACATTTCATATTTATAAATGTAGTTGTATAATAACACCAGCAACAGGGCATATTTTTACTAGAAAAGCATGCATACAAGTGATGGAAGTTTGAGGAATGTAACACAGTGTTCTATGTAAGTGTAGTCATGACCTAGACATCCCTATCCATTGTTTTAATGTATATTAACAAAATAGAAACTTTGCCCACAAGACTGACACTGCATTTAGAGGTTTGGAGATTAGTTTAACTCCTTGAATGCTAGCAAGGTCTGCAATGCATTGTGAAGCATCATCAAAAGATTTCAGGGAAGCTTAACCCTTTGAGTGCCAGAGGGGTATGCAGTGCATTGCTTTGCAATGCATTATGTACCCCTCTGGAGGTCAAAGAGTTAATGTCATAATCCCAGAAGCAGCTTTATACAGCAGCAGTTAATGACTTTTGCCTTGATCACACTGACTTAGAAAGGGTTTTATTGCTTGTGTGTCACTGTGCACCTAACTGCAATATGAGACCGAGCAATTCTATATTCTGAGCTTGTCTGCACTAGGGATGGGCGAAAATTTTCGCCTCAAACTGAAATCAACGAATAATGGCACTTTCTGCTTGGAGAATAATTTCCTGTGACAAGTGAAATTTTTCCTCTTTTTCCCGCCTTTTTCACCCATTGAAATCAATGGGAAGAAAAATTTTTCTCCACGACATGAAAGTTTTCTACAGCCACATAAAAGGGTGTCAGGCTATCACAGCAGCCATTCTGTGTTTGGGAGATGAAAGAGCAGCACCTTGCTTGAGCTAGAGAATATAAGGGAATTGAAGTTTAGTTTAGGGAATCCTTTATGTAGGACATTTGTATTAGGAGAGTCAGTGGGGCACTCTGGGGAGAAGAAGGGAGGAAGTTGGTTGACCCCAAATACTCTAAAAATCCATGTGACTGACTGGCAAGACACAGGCTGTTATTGTCTCTGTGCTGGGTGGGGAAGTCTGGGGAAATAAGTTGTTGAATTTGTTATTCAGTTATGTTTTTTTGACAGACTGTGATAAGACAAATAAAAAAGAATAAGGAACTAAATATATTAGGTAACGGTGACAGACAGCTGACTGGGCTTAGGCAAGGCATCATACAGCTCCATCAGTTGTGTTGTGTACCGTAGAGTAAAAGAACACGGTGTAGATGAGTAATGTCCAGCAAACGCAGAAGGGGAAGGGGGAGGGGTGGGAACATGAGAGTAAAGTAGTAGTTCAAAAACTGACTGCAGCAATGGTTGCTGCAGCATGAGCAATCAATGATGATGATCCCTCTACTCCAAGGGAGGATGCAGTTTGTCAAGGTCCCAGCAAAACTCATTCCAGCACTAACAGTGCCAGTAGAAATAAAGAACCATATAATAAGAACACTGAAGATGACAACAAGTCACATTCAAGTGATGATTCTGGCAACAGCATAATAGAGGAAGGTGTAGCAGCTGAACCACCTGCTGCATCAGATAGTGAGATAAACAAGCACCAAAACATCTGTCCTCAAAATAGTAAGGAACTTTGTTACAGTAAAATTAAAAAGAAATTGTTTGAGACCTACAAAAGCTTAGATGAATATAAGGGTAGTGGGCAACAATTGTTAGGTGATGTTGATGCTTCTCAGTATTAACTCATGACTGATGATGCAAATCTAGAATATATCCCTGCAGCATCCTTCTCTTGTTCAGATACAGATGAAGTTGAGAGTGAGCATGATGACATGGCTATAAGGTTATCAGAAAGTCAAAGGCTGAATCCTCCACCACTTTTAAGGAGCACTATGCCGTTCTAGAAATTGTTTGAAAAAGCCATTGGAAAGTCTGACCCTGGACAGGCACAGATGTCAAAAAGCACACAGTCACACTATCAGTCATCATCAGTATCATAGCCTCTTCAAAGTCCAAGTCCCACTCAGCCACACACACCTGTTATCACAGTCTACCTTAGAGGCCTAGTTATCTTGTGCTTCCTTCTTGTGTGGTGTGTAGGCCAGCATAGTTGCGGCCACCTCTGCAATGCTGACATCATGAAACAGGCACTGGCTAGAATGCCTGTTTATGAGCCTATTCTGTGTGGCCTAATTGGGTCCCACCTTCTCCTGCTCCTTTATAAACCTCCCTGGGCCTGGGAGTCATTGCCCTTACATGGTGATTCTGATATTATGTCTTGTGCTCCTTTGTGACCCGTGCCTTACCTGAGAATCAGCTCCATGTATGACCCCGGCTTGTCTGACTACCCACATCGGTTCTGGCCTGTGGCTCTGGCTGACTCACTTGCTCTGTGTATGACCCCGGCTTGTCTGACTACCCACATCGGTTCTGGCCTATGGGTCTGGCTGACTAACTATCTTTGTGTATGATCCCGGCTTGTCTGACTACCCACATCTGTTCTGACCTGTGGCTCTGGCTGACTTACTCTCTTCATGTAGTACATGGTTCATCTGACCTCTGGCTCTTGCTGCCTATCGCTCCTTATAGTCCCCGGCTTGTCTGAACTGTGGCTCTGGCTGACTAACTTGCTTTGTGTATGATCCCAGCTTGTCTGACTACCCACATCTGTTCTGACCTGTGGCTCTGGCTGACTTATTAGCTTCATGTAGTCCCCGGTTTGTCTGACCTCTGGCTCTTGCTGACTACTTGCTCTGTACTCTCCGAACTTGCCCGACCATCAGTCTCAGTGTTTCATGGTTCAGGTCTGCTCTCACTCCCTGTTGCCTCTGGTCGCGTAACCCAGGGTGGAGACTTGTGCCTCAGTTACCTTTCCCTCTGGTGTTCCACTTGCATCTCGGTTCTAGTCTCCGGTATCTCACAGTAGTGCAGTGCACAGCACAGTGTGCAGCTCTGGGTAGGAGCCTGGGTCCTATCATCCTGTTTTCTGGGGTTGTGTGGACTACAATATTATTACTGTACTTATTAAATAAAGGTGGATTTATATTTTATATTAGTGTCTGTCCTTCTTTTCCTGAAAACTGTGACACCTGTTGTGAGTACCCAGCAACACAGGTTATTAACATCCACAATGTTAGATATGACAAGTGCCTCTGCTGTTGTAAGTTCTGCATCTTTGATACCTAGTAGTAGTGTCAGTAGAATTGCATCAACATCTAGCCCCAGTAGTAGTAGTAGCAGCAGCACCACCTCAGTAACCCCTCATTGCATGAAGTCCACAGTATGGAGATACTTCACTCCTCAAGCTAAGCATTTTGATATCTGTTGTCTGTGCAAAAAGCACTTGTGCAGGGGGAAAGCAGGCTTACACCTAGTCACCTCCTCTATGAGATACAACCTAAAACACAACCACAGGTCTGACTGGGAGACACACTATCAGCAGGCCAAAGGTGCCCCAACTAGCAGCAGCAGAAGCACTTTAAAGTTCCCATGGCTCTAGGGCAGGAAAAAGAAGTAGTGAAGTTATTTGTGTGTCAGAGTGTGTACTACTGCCAGTGCCAACAGTTAGTACAGTCCAAATAACCCCTATGGTCCTGCTTCAGAGGAGTATGACAGATAAAACCAGGAAAAATATATTAACATCAGCACAGATGAGGAGGTGGAGGAGGGATCTAAAGAGGACTTTCCACCATCTACCCCACTTGGGACCACTGCTATGTGCTACAAGTAATGTGTGTCACTGATCTGAGAAGGAGGATAGAGATTTGACGCAAACATGACAATAGTAAAAATTATATACATACACAAATCACACCATACCAGCCAGTCCACCACCACTACAATACACATCTGCCACATTGTAGTTTGGACTTTATTTTATTTCATTACTTGACATCATCATGAATATGTGCCAGTGTCACTTAAGCAGGAAGTTAGTGTTGTGGGCGAAGGACAAATGCATTCTGCATGCTAGCACATTTTTCAAGCCATATTTACTGTAGGACTCACAACTTTGACTTTCAAACAATTAAATACAGCCCACAGAAGAAGTAGTATTACATTGGGAAATGTAGTACCTATAGGAAATATAGACGTAAATGTTTTAAAATAGGCAAAAAATTTGTTAAAATAGGCAAGAAGAAGGACATTTTTACATAGGCGTAAAGGTGAAATCTTTCACGAAAAAAGGAAAATTTGGTTTTCACGAAAATTAATGCTGGAAATGTTTCATACTTTTTGCCCACCCCTAGTTTTCACAACCCTTAAACTGTGTGATTTGTACATCCCTGCATTCAGTTTGTTTTGGGATTCACAAATAACTGTGCATTTAACTGCTTAAAGGGATAGTAATACTTAAAATGTAAAAAAAAATATGTTGTAGGGTTTATTCCCCTGAGTAAAACAAGAGTACTCCCACGGCTGAGAGGTCTTTCATTCAAAAGTTATTAATTTTCAAAGTTGAATTTTTTAGGTGCAATATCACAGTGGCCTGAAATTGTACAGTGGCGCTGTTGCTACACCATCCTATGGAGATTTATGGTCAACTGACCAGAGTTGTCCATAGGATCGTGTAGCAACAGCGCCACTGTACAATTTCAGGCCACTGTGATATTGCACCTAAAAAATTCAACTTTGAAAATTAATAACTTTTGAATGAAACACCTCTCAGCAGTGGGAGTACTCTTGTTTTACTCAGGGGGATAAACCTAACAACATATTGTTTTTTACATTTTAAGTATTACTATCCCTTTAAGGACCCATGTCATGCCCAAACCGTCATGGAAAAACTTCCCTAAAGGACCTGTGACAGTCCTGGCACGTCATGGATTTCAGGGCTCCCGATGTGGCTGCACGCTGTTCGGGGAACCCTGAATTGGACTGTGCAAAAAAAAAATCTGTGGTCCTTAAGTGTAAGCTATAAAAATACTAAAGGAATTATAGTTGGAGATTCATCTGGTTTGCCCATCTTTCGTCCATCCTCTAAGAAGAGGGTATATTACATCTGTTTCTCCCTTGCCAGTCAATACATCAGTACTCTTTGGACACCTCTTATTGTGAGTATAATTCTACCAATTTATCATACTAGTGTCCTAGTATGGAGTTCTGGTTAATACTCTAGAAAGTAGTTTAATATTCAATTAAAGCGTAACTTTCACTACATTAACATAGCGTTTCAAATGATTATTACATTAGCAATATGTATCACATATGTTTATTTTCAAATATAATTGCTCCTTTAACAAAAAGTATAACCTTTCATGCAGGCAGGCACTGGCTGGGATCTTGCAGTAGGCGCTCTGCTCCTGCACTGTCAATCGATTCTGTTGCCTTCCAGCACAAAGGCATTCAATTCACCAACCAATAGTGGAATTGAAGGGGACGAACAGCGCAGTTGCCGAGATGGCAGCTCTACAAGATGTCTGCGCTGTTCCCCAGTGTCTGCCTGCATGAAAGGTTATATTTTTCGTTAAAGGAACAATTATACTTGAAAATAAACATGTGTGTTGCATATCGCTTATGTAATAATCATTTGAAGCGCTATGTTATTGTAGTGAAAGTTCCGCTTTAATTAAAATGCCAGGGCTGGATTTACATCCAAAGCACCCATAGGAAAGGCACTCTAGGTACCCTTAGCTCTGTCGATGGTCACACCCACATTCTTCATATGACCCCACCCCCAGTATCATCCACTGTTTCCTAGCATAGACAACGTCCTTGGCCTATAAGAAAGAACAAAAAAGTTTTAACCCCTTGCTTGCTAGAGAGATCTCACATCACATTGCTCGGCAGTGCACTGGAAATCTCTTTAACATCCAAGGGGTTAAATAATAGCCTGTAAAGGGGAATACAGCTGGTGCAGGGACATTGAGCTGTCTCTGTCCACACCCACAACTCAGAATGTGGGTGTGGCCAGCACAGCTGAATCTCTCCTCAGAATGTGGAGCTCTAAGTAGTTGCTTACTCTTCCTAGTGGGAAATCCAGTCCTGTGAAACATCCACTGTAAATCAAAGCAAATTTGTGCACTTTGATGCAAATGGTTTGTGCAGAATTGTTCTATTTTCTCAGTATATCAATCTCAGTGAGTGTCACATGTCTAAACCAAAACATGCAACCTATGGCTAGCTGTTGTGGACTGCAATTCCCATTTTCCTCTGCAAGCCAGGTAGTCGAACTGAATGCCCACCCCTGATCTAAGCACTGTATAAGGGAACACTTTTCAAAATTTGTTGCAGATAATAATAAAATAATATAGTGACACAAAACAAATATACCTTGTCCCAAAACATGCATATAACTTTGATTTTTTATAAAACGCTGCACTATCAGCTCATTCAAAGCTGTGTTTTGTTTTTTTACATTGTGAACTATATTGCAATAGCTACAGCTGCCTTGCACACCACCACCCCAGGATTTAACTAGGATATTTAGAGTCTCTGAGGACTGTGACACTTTCTCTTTGGATAAAAGTTCCCTATGATGGCCAGTTCCCTGATTAAAAGAACACTAGAACGTCTTAATGAAACTGAACTATATACATTTAAAACTCATGAACTCCAAGATAGCATCTGTAACTAAATCTTGATTTAATTCTTGATCTCGAAAAGTTAATCCTAAACTTGCTTTTTTAATACGTGTCTAGACAGTTGGATTACTGTTCTTTTTTTAAACTGATGTGTTTGTTTGTGTAGCTTGTAATGAGTGACTTTTTAAGGCAGTTAATGTATTGAGATTTGTACCCACTCCTCCTCTATTATATCTGATAGCTGACAGACAATATTATCATGACTTTGTATGAAAAGATACTTACCAAAAGGTATACTTAGGAGTAGATTTTCAGGTATCAAACAAAATTCTTATAGATGTTAGCTTTAGTACGGGGCCTGTAAGTGTACATAACCCCATTTCGGTTTTAGGTATTAGTATTCATATAACAATTCTAATAGGCACATTCACTAATACAAATATTAAACAACTGATGCAAAAGCAACTATAGCATAGGGCAATGATTCTAAACAGGGATAACTTGGCAAGTTGACCTGTTGGTATGTCCCAAGGACAAATGCTGAGGAACCCTGCCATAGGGATTATGTGAGACAATTCTTACTATGGACTGTATTCAGTAAGTTAGAGAGGTACAATTCTGGAGCAGACCAACTGCCCCATAGAAGAGAAATGAAATTCCCATTGATTTAGATGTGGCTTTTAAACCCTTGAATGCTAGGGATGTTTCTAACATATTACGGAGTAATGCATTTGAGACCTCGCTAGCATTCAGTAATTTAAAAGACTAATTTAAATCAAAGGAAATGTTGGAAATATTTATTTATTCCCTATGGTGCAGTTGGTTTGATGCAGAATTGCACTTCTTTAGCTTCTTGAACACCACCCATGTTGTTATCACATGCTATTTACTAAAAAGATTTTTTGTTTGCCTAGGAGATTTTTCCCTCCTTTGATGACCACCTGGGCCCTATATAATCCCATTATAGACTATGGGCTGAAAAAGTCTCCCTGGTTAATACATTTATATGAACATGGAGAAAAATCTATTTATATTTTTGTAAATTCAAGATTTTCTCAGCTGCATTTCAGTACACAACTATAGCTATTTTTTCCACCCACTGTGGAGTGAGCAGTAATAGAAATAATCACTTATGTACCAAGGGTTTTCATGAACAAAATAAACATTTATTAAACAAATAAACAGAACACACTCTGTTCTTCAACATCTAATACAGGGTACAATGGGATATTGCTGGCAGCAACTCCCGGAGATATAACTATGGGCAGAGGTGGGACTATCCAAATCACGTGATTTGCATCATAATTTGGGCAGGGCTTCATAGAAGTGGGTGGGATTGGGATGAGGGAAGGTGGGTAGAATGAGGAAGGGGTTGAGTGGAATGAGGTTATAGTGGGCAAAACAGGTGAGAATGTGGGTGGGGTTACCACCAATCTAGCTTTCCTGCTAAATCACCCCCTGTCCCAAAGATATGATAATTAAATCAGATAACCAGAGGGTAGATCTGGAAAGTTCACAGGTATGCTTACAATCTAAGGAATCCTATCTGGTCTCTAGGTTCCTTGTCCTTGGGAATCTTCTATCCCTCAGCTAGTAACATCCCTATGGTCACACAGTTTCTCTACAAGGAGGCCCTCATAACTTCTACCAGTCCTCAGTTACAGGATCTATAACACAGGAACAGGCAGTCCATATAAGCCTTATAAGAGAAACTCCATCCTCTTCCAGTCATATGATTGTAATCATTGAGGAACCTCAGCTCCCCTGACCAGCCTTGGCTGCCAGTGCACATGCTCCTCTCTCCCTGACTTACTGCCATACAACACTCTACTCCTCCTCCTCCTAAACTCTCCCCTATAGTGCAGTTCATTGTTGCTTACTATTGGCTATAATACATTTGCCCATATGCAGATGCAGGCTATGTACTAGCTGAAGGGATATTATGATCATGTTACCATGTCTTGTTGACTGAACAAGGAATGCAATTATGTAATACCCTGCCAATTGTATTAAATATAGTGGTGCAAATGACTTGCACAAAATGCATATGAAAAGTAGTAAAGGTGAAACCATTATGGACAAACCAAGGTGCATCAAGTGTAATATTCCCAAAAGGTTCCACTGATGTGAACTGAGATTTTCCTGCTTGAATGTAAGAAGGGCATGCAATGCATTGTCTTGCATTTAAGGGATTAAAACCCTAACTTAAATGAATGACAGCTGTTATATCTTCCCTCTTGGTGCTATTAGATTTACTTTTTGTGACAATTTTAATGCAGGAGGATTATTCAAATCCCACGTTTCAGGGTGCTTGCACCTCCATCTGGTTGGCAGGTGGCTCCTGCCCCGGAACACCCGAATGTAGCCACTTGGTAGCTCCCAGGAAGGCACTGGATGCAGGCTCACCAGTATCCACCAGTCCTCTTGTAATTCCAGGTGAGGGTTGTTAGAATATATATAGATATTTAGATATATATACTAGGTTGAAGCCCTTCATTCAATGGCTGTGATGGGGAGCCATGTACAATTTGCTAGGAGGCATCGCTTTCTGTGTCCGTGCGTGTTACGCACAATTTGCTAGGAGGATCACTCTGTGTGTCCGTATCTGAGAAACTTAGTAGTATTGTCTTTTAGACAGATTTACCACTTTGCCTCAAGTGATAAGTTTTTCACCAGTGTATCCTTCCAGTCCTTACATGTGACTGTGAAACTATCATGGTGCCAGTGCTTTCGCTGGCGACATTGTTATGTCAGGGCTACTTCCTGATTCTCTTTTATTGGCTACTGAGGTTTATCTCCGCCCAGTTCTAGCCCTTATATACTGAGCCCTGTCACTTCAGCACTGCCCTTTAATGGTGTTCCAGTTGCCAGTGTGTATTCTGTGTATGACCCGGACTGCCTGACTACTCTGCCTGATTGTTCCTGCTCTGTGTACCGACTCGGATTGGCTGACGTTCCTGCTCTGTGTATCGAACCTGCTGGATCCCGGTACTACTATCTGCTCTGCCGGTGTTCAGGTTGGAGGGCTCCTCTCTGGTGTAGATTACTGTCTCTGACAGCTACTGGTTGCCTCCAGTCTACACTGCTTCTGCAGCGCTGTCCTGTGACCCTGCCTCCTCATTGTGCTAATATACCTCTGCTTCTCAGTTCCGTTGTTTGCACCCGGTACTCTTGACCTGTCCACTCGCTATTCCGAGGTTGGGTTCTCTCTGGGCACCTCAGTCAGTTTCCACTGCTTGGCAGTTCTGTCCAGGTCTGAGCATTCGGTAACCCATCACGGGTTAGTGCTATAGTGCTTCAGGGTCACAGACGTTCAGAGAATCCTCCCTGAGATAGTGCCTGACAGTATTGTATATCCTCACTATTCAGGCAGTCCTGTCATTGTTGCCTACAGATCCCTACAGCCAGTGGCCTCCGATAAGGCTGATAGGGCATCTGTCCGCTGGTCTCCTCTCCTAAGCTTACCTTTGGCTCTGTTGCCTAGTCTCACTCTTACTGTCCTGTGGGATAGTATTGGCCTCCGCTTTGTCCTTTACCTGTGGCTTATAGCTTGGGCTAACTCCCTGAGTAGGGAGTCTTCATTAACTATACACTACTAGGGCCTGTCGGCCTCCCATAGCCTAGTAGTATACCTGCTTGCTCTTCCAGAATCACACGAACTGTGACCTGAACCGTGTCAGTATTGCACCTTTGGTGCCTGCTGGATCTGAGTGGGTTAATTTTTCCTGGTGACCTGACCTGTGTCAGTCTTGTACATCTGTACCTACTGGACCTGTGTGGGGTAACTATACTTTATTGTAGCCTGACCTGTGGCAGTTGTCATTTGTATGTACTGGGCCCATGTGGATCACATTATCCTTGTTCTATTAATAAAACTGTGTTTTTACCATAACCTTCCGTGTCTGAGTGTCCATAAAACCGTAACAGAAACATGGAAACTGAATGTCAAAGCCATACAAAAAATGTAAGTTTACTCAGAGAAGGAAGGAGAATTGAATTCTGAACATGACTAAAAGAGACAGAATAATGTGTGTATGAATTCATCTGCAAACAAAGGTCTATGATATCATTGAAAGAGTAAAGTGCCTGATATGGAAATGGGCGTTGCAAATAGCAAGAAGACCAGATGGTAGATGGACCTAACACATTTTGGAATGGATTTCACTTGATACTAAATGCCCAAGAAGAAGACCAAAGATAAGGGTCTAGGTTCTATTGTAGGTGCTAATTTTATCTCTGCTTTTATGTCAAGGTTTCAATATAGACTTCAATAGGAAAATGTTTGACAAAACAGGTGTTAACATTTAACACCTGCAATAGAATCTAGCACAAGATAGGTAGATGAAATTACCAAATTTGCTGGTACACAATGGCAACAAAAAGCACAGGAGGTTGGAGGATTGCTGAGGAGGCCTTCATCCTGCAGTGGATTGACAATGGCTGACGATTATATATATATATATATATATATATATATATATATATAATTGTATTATTATTCTTTATTTATATAGCACCAACTAATTCCGCAGCGCTGTACAATAGAGTGTGATAACTTTCCATTTTAATTACTAGAGATGTCAAGAGAGAGTATGATAACTTTCCATTTTAATTACAAGAGATATCAATGGGCCCATATCCTTTGCTTCACCAGAAGCCTCCAGGTGGCTGCATTCAGGTGATTCAGGGCATTGGGTGGAAGTTGGAGAAAACCATCTTCCGAACAGTGGTGGTGCAAGCACGTTGCCCTGCATTGGAAACATACAGGAAGACAGGAATACAGCAGATGCTCTGGGGCTTTGTGAACATCCAAGGGCAGCAGAGTAGATAGACAGTGGTGAGCAAGTGCTCAGCTAAAGCATTAATCTTTCCTTTACTTAAACGGTTTCTGTTTCCAGGTCCCTTACCAGCAATACTAGAAGGCATTTGGTGTGTTTTAAAATAAAGTTTGAAATTGTTGTTGGTAATGTAAGATGGTATTTAATTATATACAATTTCTATCTAACTGTAACCAAATATACTATGATAGTGTAATTTATTTAAATAATGTATTAACATTATTCTGTTTTAGGTGACTTGGCTGGTTTGTCACTGTGGATCCCAGGGGGGTGTATTCTATGTGGAAAAATAAATTATAAGAGTGAGTTAATCAATACGATGCACTTGTGTTCTAGCAGGGAATTCCTAAGTCCTGGCCTGTTAGTGGCCACTGAGGGCATGGGTTGAGAACCTCTGTTGTAGACAGCTAACAGTCTTTCTGTTCTTGCTTTAAGAATATTTCCCCCTCTTCCTTGCAAAATGCTTCTAATTTGAGATCTGCCCCCATATTTCAATAATATTCAAGTCTGGGGACTGTGAAGGTCACTCTAAAACCTTAAGCTTTTGTTTCTTGAAGTAGTTCATGGAAGCTTTAGAATGACGCTTTATATCACTGGAGGATATGCACTAATGTATGAAAAGAAGCGATAAAGTGGAGAAGACTATTCCAGTGCTATATGTTCTCCAATGCCTATGGAACCTATGCACTACTACTTCTCAAGTGGGAGAAATCTTAGTGCATAGGCTCCATAGAATAACATAGAAACTGGAGAAGAGATATCACCATACCTGGGAACTCTCCAGATTTGCCCCGGAGACTCCGGTTCTGACAGAGCTTTACCGGGTCTCCGGGGCAAAGGCTGATTCCTCCGGATGTGGGGAGTTTCTATTGAAACTCTGCCACATCTGCTTTTTCTCCCGGTCTTCCTCCTTCCCCAGCCTTCCGTGTGACAACTTTAACCCTATGAGTGCCAAAGTGGTACGGAATGCATTGCTTTGCAATGCATTCCGTACCACTATGGCACTCAAATGGTTAAGTCCCCCCCCACACTCGCGTGAAGCCCTGCCCCTTTTTGACGCGATTAGCGTCATTTTTGTCGTCCCCCCCCGAAAAGAGGACTACCCTCCGGGTAGCCCTCAACTGTAAGTTCCCAGGTATGGATATCACTGGAGAAGGAATCTCCACTTTAGCACCTCTTTATCACATCATAGTGCATAACCTCCATTGTCTTGTTGTGATATCCAAACTCCTTTTAGCTTTAGTTTCTACACTGACTGTGGGATATTAGCTTCTAGGATTTGTTCATACTTGTTGATTGTAGCCAAAAAGTAAAATTTTATCTTCATCAGGCCATAGCACTTGGTTCCAAAACACCTCTGCTTTTACTTTACTGTTTTACTTTGCATTCCTGACCAGTCTACAAGCAGTTCTGTTGGAGATTTTTCCTGATTTTCCAGATCTTGTTTTGACTTCAACAGTTCCCCCTAATGCCCATGTCTTAATGATATTTTAGATATTGTCAAGTGTAAGCACAACACCCTGAGAGGTCCAAAGAGTCAGGGAATGTATTAACCCTTTGAGTGCTAGAGGGATAAGCAACATATTGCTTTGCAATATATTGCATACCCCTCTGGCACTCAAAGGGTTAAGCTCTGGAATTGTACTTGCAATCACCTAACATAGATCAAGGCCTAACAAGTCAATTTCTGAGACCTTACAAAAGGAGCACTAGCGGAACAACTGGAAGGGTACCCACATTTTTTGCACACGCCATATTTTATGGGTTTTTTTTGAGGGGTTGTTTTGTTGTTTTTAGTAACTGTGCATTGTAAGTATAAAATGTGTTTGCTGCAGAGGTTGCAGGTGCAGGTTTTCTTCCATCATATAGATAGACAGACGTTATATGGGCTCATACTGTAACCAAGTAAGACTACTGACCTTAATATGGACTTGTCACTTTAAGGTTGGTTTAGCAGATGGCTAAACATAATTAAAAACTGATGATATGTTTAAGTAGCCATTCATTTCTATTATTAATAGTTTTTGAGAATTTAACCTTTAGTTGTTGGTGGCGCAGATTGTTGTTGTACTAAATTATTTCTATACTTGGCTAATATTACCAAGCACATACTGTGCTATGAGTGTATCTAGGCAGAGCCCACAAACCGGAGACATTTCTAAGAGAACAGTGAGCTGTGTTTGCCTTCAAACAGACCTAATTAGCATACTATGCAGGGAACTAGCATAAAGTGTCACTAAAATATAAAGGTTAATTTTTCAAATACAATTTATTTTACAGAAAAATGGCTAGTACAAATATAGGCAGATTTTACTTTTCTGTAAAACAAACAAAACTCGTCTTAGCATGACAGGTCCACTTTGAAGTGCAGTAGCTTACATTTAACATCTCCATGCTTTAGCAATGTAACACTTTCCTATTGGTCTTTTGTTAGGGCCTGCTGCCAGCTAGCACCTTCAGCCTGCCAAAGAGTAAACCTTGGCCTCCCTCCCCCAAGTCTTATCAAGAACAGCTGACTCCTATCTCATGAAGTAGTCTGAAGGTGCTCAGAGGAAAGTGTAAACTGACAAACCCGGCTGCACTCCAGCTGTTGAAAAGCAGTGGTGGGGGGATAGCAGTACACTTAGTACTTGGCGACAGTTTTTAACTGCTTGAATTCTAGAGAGATATCCAATGCTTTTAACCCTTTGAGGGTTTGCTTGTTTTTTTTTTTGTTTCAGTGTTATACGCTCCTCTATGGTCCTTAATAGTTTAATCCTTTCCCTTTGAGATTAGCTATATTTTGCTACATTTTAGCATTCAAATCAAAGAGAATCTGACTGCAAAATTATCTGATTCACAGAAGAAAAAGTTACCTAGCACAACTGGCTGCAATGTAGCAGAAGAAAGACATAACCAAAGCAGAACTAATATCTTATACTAATACCCCTACACATACACACTTCTCTTACTGTGGTATCCTTATGGCCCTTATGAATTTAACATCTTGTGACTTTGTTAAAGGGTTAGTAATGTTTCATAATAATAACAGCTCTAATTAATCTTCATAGCATTTGGGCCTTGGAGAGTGTTATTTCAATTCTGTCAGAGTTGTAGTTCAAGAGTAATTGAATGACAAAGTATCCCTACCTGCCCCTTCTACTGATATAGCACTGCTCAGCTTAGAGCAGCAGGGAGTGTCCAGGTACATTGCAGAGAGGGACAATCTTCAATTAAGATAAGGGAAAAAGCTGAACAACCTGTCAAGGGGGGGGGGGGCAGGGATTTCATTGTTCTCACAGTAAGAATTTTGACCCTTGATGTGAGCTGCCTGGTCTATGGACTGGATTCCACATCTGAGGAGTGGTGGCTTACACTAGGTAAAAGGGGCAGGAGGGGAAACTTTATCATTCAATTACTCTTGAACTACAATGCTCACAGTAATGAAATAACACTCTCTATGGCTCAAATACTACTAAGATTAATTGGGGCTGCTGTTTTTGTGAAACATTACTATCAATTTAAGGAGGTAACTTCTTCAGTCAGTCTGGATGTCATATCCATGGAGTGAGACCTAACAGTTGCTGGCAGTATTTTCAGAACGAAGCAGGCAGGATCATGAGCTTACTTCAATGCTTATATAGTACCACTGCCGCACATATACAAAATCAGATGACAATGTCTTATTAGAAATACCAACATGGGACTAAAAGGGGGGTCCCATGTGAGTTTTTTGCTTAGGGCCAACAAAAATCTAGAACCACCCCTCTTTAAGGTCCATTGTGAAGCAAATCATTGCACACTCAATCTGGTCCTTCATGGGTAAAGATTACCATGTGAAGTGAAATGAACAAAGGCTAGAGAAGATATCAACTTATGGTACACACTGTTGTTACCCCTGTTTTCTGTATGCATTGATCAGTGGTTAACGGAACAGTATAAAAAGTATCTTTTAGTAAATATACAAATAAAACAGGCAAAAAGAACAAAATCTTAAAAACAGTAAAAGGGAGCTATAATCACAGTGAGCAAATTATATTGAATACCGTCTCTGCATCATGCAAGATCAAGTTACAGCTGGCAAAATATTAGGTGCAACAAAGCCCTATAATAGCATAAGCAATGGACATTGGAATACTCAGATTTCAGGTCTTCACTGTAGTTAATGCTTCCATTAAATATAGCAAACACAAAGTCAGAAAACATAACAGTGCAGACAAGTTAGTGATTCCTCATTGTCCCTAAAAGGTTGCTGTTTTCTGGAACTATCTCCTGGAGACACCACCAAGAGTATGAAGCTAACAAAGGCTCATAAGTATGGAACCCTTAAAATTGACATAATCACTCAATTGTCAAGGAGCATGGACCAGGATACACTCCCACATCATGAGTTTTGGCCATGAAGGCCTTTATCATAGTGTACAACAGAGACCCTCTTCACACTTCATCTTTTATACCCCTTCAAAGCATATCACAAATTGTGAAGTGGAGTCACTCATGCTCAGCAGATTGGTATGGTTACAGGTATAAAAATAAACAAAACAAATGCAGTCATTAATGTAACCATTAAGTAGCAATAGTACAAGTGGTTTATGGTATTGTAAATAGTGCCTAGTGTCTATTTGATATTTTTACCTAAATCACGCTGGGCATTTTATATGTGGTTTAAATGTTCTAAAATTCTTCTCCTTGTCTCATTTTCATCTCCATGAGTGACAGAGTACATGAGGATCAGATCAATCTATTGTATATTTCCATTTTGGTAGTACTGCAATCCTTACATGAGCCATGTTTATAAAAGATATTTTAATGTTCAGAAAAGTTTTTCTGCGTGTCTCAACAAAATGAGTTCTGGTAATGTGGTCTATCAAGTTACACTCAAGTTATTAGTTATGTAGTGGGACACTCAGGGTCATCTATAAGGAAATGCCAGCTCAAGAAAGATCACAAATATTGCAGAATAGCTGGTATATCTTGCTTAACTTGAGAGACCATATTACCCATATTCATTTTGTTGATACACGTACTCAAAAAATTGTGGACATTAAAAGGGAAAACTTATTTAGCTTACATTAATTTGTTTTCCAGGTTATTGTCCATGGCAAGTCTCACCATATGGTTAGCTTTACAATCAGGACACAACTAACAGAGAATGAAAGTCACCAACTAATCTATCTCAGTAACATAGCTTCCAAAAGAAGCTTATGGTCAAAAAGATTGTTCTGATCTTTAAGTTAGGAAAAAAGGTGGGCAAAACAATACGCCAGCAGATGTGGACATTGAACTTCATTTTAGGTAGGAGACTCGGCACCATACAAAGGACCACCTTGTCTGCATGAAATAGAGTATATGATTCATCTGTAGATAGAAGCTGATGTTCAGAAACCCTCCTGTCCAAGATGATGGGCAAGAGTAATGACAGTTTAAGGGAAGCATTCTCAAAGAGTTGGTCACCCATAGGTTCAAATGGGGGGCAAACTAGATCATCCAGAACTAAGGATAAATCCCAAGCAGTCTTTCTTTGCAGGTCTCAAATGAAGCAGAGCTTAAACAATTTTGAAAATAGAGAAGGAGAGGCCCATCTGACTAGCTGAATCCGGAACCCCTGAAGATCAAACCAAATTCATATTTATCAGAGGGGAAAATGGAGAAGACCAGAAACCTTTAAATCCACGAGATCTAGTTGGTGAAAAGCCTATCACTAGAGGAATTCCATTTCAGTTGTAAGCTCTATGGTATCACTAGTGCAATTAAATTTAAACTGAATGATCTGTAGGATCACTAGTGTAGCCCCCTTTAAATTTTAAGCTCTGTAGATCACTTGTGTTGCTCCATTTCAGTTGTAAGCTTTGTGTTATCACTAGTGCATCTGAAGCATAAGCTTTGTGTGTCACTATTGTAGCTCCATTTCAAATATAAATTTTGCGGTATCACCAATGCAGCCAATTTCAGTTGTAAGTTCTGGGGTATTACTTGTATAGGTCCAACTGAATTGTAGTTGTCCTGAGTGAAGCTTCATTGCAATTATGAACTCTGTAGTGTATCTCCATTTCAAGTATAAGGTTTGTGTATCAATATTGTAATTTTACTGACATTTGGCAGCTCTCTGGCAGTCCTAGGGATAATAATGTAGCACAAACAGGAAGTCTGTCTCATTATTTAACCTAAAACTACCAGAGATGTATCAAATCATTCATTGGTTTATTATGTAGCCCCATTAAACTGTAAACTCTGTTTGGAGTAACCCCAGTTCAATTGTAAGCTCTGAAGTTCACTAGTGTAGCCCCAATGCAGCTCTGTGGATCACTAGTGTAGTTGCATTTCAGTTTTAAACTCTGTAGAATCATTAGTGTATTTGAAGTTTAAGCTCTATGTTTCATCACAATTCAAGCTCCATTTCAATAATTAACTCTGCAGTATCACAAGTGTAGCTCCATTTCAATTCTGTGGTACCACTAGTTTAGCTCCAATTTCATTATTTGCTCTATGGTTTCAATAGTGTAGCTAAATTTTAGTTGTATGCTTGGGGGTATCGACAATGTAGCTCCATTTCAATTAATATATATTGATATTAATATTTCAGCTCAGTTTAAATTGTAGCCCTGTAGTATGTCAAATTAAATTAGACTGAATATTAAAAATAATTCAAAATTACTTACCTGATTGCAATATTGACACTGAGGTTCTACACAAGAAAAAAAGCACACTGGAAGGCAGAACTACTCAAAACATATTTCTGTTTAAATTATGTTAAACAACATTTCATTACTGATTGAATCCTAACTTCACAACATTATGATAATTATAAATTTAACAAAAGATGGAGAGCTGGGATTATAGGCTGAAGCAGTAGTAGAAATGGGTCATTAGTGTTGGGGTTAATATTGCAGTACATGTGCCACTGTCTTGCCTATGCCCTGCACATAATGTACTTAACTATATGTGTCTTTGGTCACATAGGACATAACTTTTGACATGGGCTTTAGGATCTCCCTGATTTTGGCTTTGTACCTGTTCTACAGACATCTGTGTCTCCTCTATAGAATAACATAGACATTTCTGATAGCACTTTCAAACATGGATGTGGAAAATCTAAAGATGTCTTGATCCTGGGGCCATTCGAATAAAACTAGGATTGAAAAAATCCCCTTTCAGCATTCTGCATCTTGTACCTATTGATTGAGGAGATGAAGTCTCAATTGTGAATTTGATGAAATTCTAGGGAATATCCTGATGACAGTATTTAAATTACCCAGATGTCAGAAATTAAGGTGACACGAGTGTCTCCAAAGTTCTGCAGCCACTTCCTCTAGCCCCTTGAAAGAGATCTGACTGACCAACCATCCAAGATTGCATCTGGATGATTTCTTTCCTGTTGTGTAAAGGATTAGGAACAGCTCTACCTTCCTTAATAACCCCATCCACCCCCCATCCCCATTTGTGTACTGCCTTCAGGGTCCACTTCCCATTGGAGATCAACATAGTACTTGAATAGACTTTGAAATTTCACCAGGGGCTTGAAACCAAAAGCAGCACCTGGAAATGATCTCATCCAGACCACTCAACTCTAGTCTTACTGACTCTGAAAATGTGACAGGAGGGTGCAGAATTGGCCATATAAGACTCAGGTGGCAAGCTGCAGCAGCTAAGGAATCTCCCCTCCCTGGCATCTGGAGAGGAAGCATGAAGCGGGACCATTGGGTGCAGGAAGAGAGAGAGAGACATGCACCCAGTAAATGGACCAAACCAATTCATTAAGCTCTAAAAAAGAAAACAATAGCCCCAATGGGTTGAATGACTCCTACCAGCTGGAGAACAGGAAACAAAAGACAAGTTAGGGAGGAAGAGTTGTCTTTTAAATCATTTGTAAATTATTTCCTGACCTATCAACTGTGGGGACAAGATAATCATTTTGTGAAGTAGCTGCCATAGGTGTCCTGGAAAGGATTTCATAAATGGCTGCCTCCATAAACATGACATCCAGGACTGAATGAAGATGCTACATCTCTTCAATAAAGGCACAAGGGGGTAATTAGGATTTTCTGACCATAGTAATATAAGTGAGGGGTCACTATTAGTAGACTCTAGTTCTCATTTAATTGAAAAAAGTCAGATCTTTTAACATCACCCCATTTTGAGCCTAGCACAATGAGGATATTGGGTGCATACTCTCATCAGATGAGACTGTTGTTTATATCAGTGCAAATCCCACAAGCTTAGACTCATTGCCATGCAACCCACCCCACTTGCACTTCTTATTCTCATGCATTTATAAAGCATCAGCATATTGCAGAGAGCTGTATAATTGTGGAGATATAGTTCCAAACAAGTGTCACGCATCTACAAATTGTTAGTAGTGGAGAGGTTGTGAGACCTTACTTGATTATAACTGTAGATGCTATGAATGGCAGTGATGAACACAAGGCAGCAAAGCTTTTGTACTCCAAGTAACATAATGAGAAGATATTATAATACACACATTCATGTCTGAGGACAATACAGCAAATTAACCCAGAGGGATGGGAAATTATGACACTCAAAAAGTATGATTTAATAAATAGTTCTGGAGCCAAGTAACTGCACCATAGGGGCAAACTACAATTTCCTAAATTTTCAGTGATTTAAATGGGGCTTTTATCCATTATATGCAAGAGAAGTCTCAAACGCATTGTAAATAAATGCATTGGAGGTTTCTCTGGGATTGAAGGGATAAAAAGTCCCATTTAAATCACCGGGAATTTGTATTTTTCCTCTCTGATTCAGATGGTTTGACACAAAATTGCTCCTTTTCTTCCATTTAAATCATCCTCAGATGGTCCGTACAATTTTTGATGTAAGGAAGATCTGATTTTCTTCTTGTGGGAATTCCTGCAGAAAAAAAAGCTGTAGCACTCCTTTCTGTGAAAAAAAGAGTTTTCTACTGAGAAAATAAAACCAAAACTTACCTCTGGAAGGTGTTCCCGCATGTAGGTTTCAATGTTCTTGCAATTATGTCATCACATACACACACAGTCAAAATCATCATCACACAGAAAAGCACAAACGTTCATGCACTCACACAGAATAAGCCACTGATTCCTTAGTGCCGCAGAGAAGTATACACACTCCTATACACATATCATGACAGAAACATAAAATCATAGATTTGACTGCAGATAAGAACCAGTTGTTCCATCTAGTCTTCCCATTTCCGTATCTACTTTACCTTAGACTTATTTTTTTCTTAGAATAAATATATATATTTATCCCAATAGATCTTAAATTCATCTGCTGTTAGTCTCACAAGTCACAGCTGCTTCTGGGTGACTATTTTATCTATCTCTCACCTTTCCTGTAAAATGGTTTCTTTTTTCTATATTGCCTCTTTTTTCCCACATTCCAATTTTAGGGCATGCCCTTTTGTTCAAATAAACCTTTTATTATGAAACAGTGAACCCACCTGAAGGCCATTAAATGACTTGACTAATGCATTGGATACCTCTCTGGCACCCAAAGGGAACATTTTTAAGAGATTTGAAGGTTTCAGTAATATCACTCCTTTCCTTCCTATCATCCAAGCTACTCATATTGAAGTACTGGGGGTGATTCACTAAGTGGTGATAAAGAGGTGTTATTCTATGGAGCCTATGCACTAAGATTTCTTCAACTTTGGAGATCTTAGTGAATAGGCTCCAGAGAATAACATAGGAACTGGAGAACTGATACACCGGAGAAGTCATCACCACTTTATCACCTCTTTATCACCACTTAGTGAATCTCCCCCCTGGAGTCTTTCCTGATCTGTTTTATTTTTTTAATCCAACGTAGCCCTTCTTTGAATAGTCTCTAAATTATTCATGTTCTTCTGGAGCTATGGCCTCCAGAACTGTACACCATTCTCTAGACGAGGTAGAACCAGTGATCTGTAAAGTGGCATTACAATCTCCTTTTTCTGCTACTAATGCCTCTTCCTATAGAACCTAATACCTTGCTTAATTTCCAAATGACTTTGCTGCATTGCTTGCCTATTTTTAAATCATCAGATGTAACTGCTCCCAAGTCCCTTTCCTCTGCTGCTGTTGGCAGAAGAGTACCATTAAGTATATATTCTGTCTTTAAGTTTTTGTCTTATTGGCATTATTTTGCATGTTTTTGGTATTGCAGTTGAAATCCATACTTTAGTTCATTCAACTAACTTTTTTTTAACTTACTTTTAATTTAACTTACACCTCCAAGCATGTCAGCATTGGTCTTGCTGTAATTTGCTTATCCTTGTATATTTTTTATCTTAATACCTGCTACCTTCCTAGAGAATAGGGATGTGTGAAAAGTAAAAACATGTTTCTGTGGGAATATTCCTTGGACATTAGCAATTTCTCGCACTTCCCATTAAAATTTATGCCCATAGAAAATACATACATTTTTTGCCATGTTAGCAATGCCAATACATTTTCCATGAGCCATTTTTGCCAATTCTATCTATGACTACAATATATATTTCCTCAGTGCTACTGCTGCTGAGAGCTGAAGTGGAGAAATTAACAGCTGAAAGTAAAAGTTGTGAATAGGCAGAGCACAGCAACATATCTTGATGAAATTGTTTGCAGGTTGAGTCCCTTTGTCCACGACACTAACCACTTTTTTGTACAACTTTGGCACAACCATCCTTGAAAAATAAGTGTGGTATGGGATATGCCAACATTGTGTAGCACATGATATCAGTTGTTTAAAACCTCTGTTTTCAACAAAAAAAGGGCAGCTTGTCAACCACCAACATGTTGGCAAATTTACTATTCCACAGGAATCCTTTTGTATTATTATTGTGCATGTTTTCACTCTTTGTAAGAACTCAGTAAGTGCAGGATGGCAGTATATAGTGGAGGAACTGTGTAACTTTATTGCCTCAACAACATGCCTTGTGGTGGTGGTGGTGGTGGTGGTGGTGACAGCAGCAGGTGTGGGCATTCTATGACTATTATAATCTTCAACAAACTCAGAGTCATACTGCTCCATGCGTTTCTATTGCAGAACAATAGCAGGAGCCATAGGTGTTAGTGTAAATGAATGAATGAAATCTTGGCACTCTCTGGCACATCTAACGCACTATTATGTGCCCCAGGAGTCTTTAGGGGTACTTCTACTGCTGCTAGTATTGCACCACTGACATGTTGATGGTGTGTCTCCCAATCAGACCTGTGGTTGTGATTCAGGTAGGATTTCAGTGAGGATGTGCCTAGGTGTGATTCTGCTTTCCCCCTGTTCACATGCTTTTTACACAGACAACAGATTGCAACATACTTTGCTTTTAGATTGCGAGTGAAGTATCTTCATACTGGGAACTTCATAGACCAAGGAGTTACTTAGGGGATACTTCTACTCCTAGAGCTAGATGTTTCTGTAATTGTATTAGCAGGAATCAAAGTTTCTGCACTTGAAGCAACAGCAGGTGCACTTGTTATAGCTAAGGCTGTTGATAACCCATATTGCTGATTAGTCAACAATATTGTGTGTGTCAGGGTGGGGGCTAGACTTGAAAGTGGGGCTGATGCTAGTGATGACTGATAGCATGAATGTGCATTGTTTTAGGCATATTTACTTGTCCAGAGCCAGACATTCCAGTTTATTTCTCAGACAGTTTCTAAACAGGCATAGTTCCTCTTTTCTGTGGTGGAAAATGTAGCCCTTTCATTTCAGCTAATTTTCTGGCAATTCCATCTCTTCATTTCATGTGTATCAAAAAAGTGATATATTCTAGATTAAATTTATAATTAATAATCAGGTCACCATCAGAATTGCCCACCGCTTCTTCACCATTACATTTTTTCATTATTATAGACAACTGTGAAGCATACAGCATACCAATTCTTACAATATGCATACATAAAGAATGTGTTACATATGATTATAATTCCCAGTGTAATGAAAAAACAAAGCACCAACAATTGTCACTTCTTTTCTCCCTCCCCTTTCTCTTCCTCTCTCCACCCCTTTCCTCTCTCTCTACCCCCCCATACATGTTCTCTCCCTTAAATAATAAGTAGGAGTACACCCTCCGCTTTGTACCTTACAGGCAGAAGCCACATTTCACTGTGAGGGAATTTGAACAGAGACTGCCTTTATATACGGGCAGTCTCTGTTCAAAAGGACTCACAACTATTGACTGGTATGTATGCTTATGCACCTCCCAGCCAATAAGCTTTGAGTGGGGGACTGACAGAACCTTCACAAAGCTGACTGGATGGGAGGTGCATAAGCACACATCACAGCCAAAGGTTGTGAGTCCTTTTGAACAGAGACTGCCCATATATAAAGACAGTCTCTGTTCAAATTCCCTCACAGTGAAACGTGGCTTCTACCCGTAAGGTACAAAGGTGATGGTGTACTCCTACTTAATTTCTCCACTGCCGCCACAGACAGAGGTGGATAAAATTAAAAAGGGCCAATATTTTTGTTTAAAATGTTTTTGCCATTTTTCTAATTCATGCAAACATTACGGGATAAAGATTGGTCCTAATGTTTTTGATTTTTGAGCATTTTTGTAAAAAATTGACCAGCATATCTAAACATTGTTTAACCTTTTATGTCCCCAAGAGGTATGAAACACATTGCTCTGAAATGCATTGCGTACCTCTCTGGCACTCAAGGGGTTAAACTATGTGCAGATGTGCTAGTTCTTTGTATGGAATATTTATTCATATCTCTTAATTTTTCTTACAGGTAAATAAGTAGAAGATGGAAGAAAGAAGACAGAACAGAGGAAGAAAGAAGATGGAGTGAAGAATAGAGTAGAAAGAAGAGAAACAAGAAGGAAGATAGAAGAATACGGACAGTGGATGACAGGTAAGTGTAAAACAGATGAGCTAACGTTCAGTGCTTGAAAGTATCACAGGTACCGATCATTAGCTTTTTTCCCTTTAATGTTCCCATTATTAACACTATTTAGTGGTGTTTTGGGAACTTAGAGCACAAAATGGACGTTTGGCCACAAGTCCTTTACTGTGGCCGAATGTTCATTGTGCTTTCAGTTGGTAGATAAATTGAATAGCTCATTAGCACTTTTTGCTAATGAGATGTTATTCAGTTTTGCCCTACCTCAGTTTTAATGGCCTCAGTTGAATGGAGGCCTATATAATTTATAAATATAATAAAACACCTAGGGCCTGATTTAAATACAGGTGCTAATTTTATCTCTGCTTTTATCTCCAGGTATCACCATAGACTTCATTAGGAAAAAACATTTACAAAACAGGAGGTAACATGTATCTCTTGCATTTGAATCCAGCCCCTAAGCCTCGATGCAGTTGAGGCTGTTACAACTGATGGTAGGGCAAAATTGGATAAAGTCCCATTATCAAAAAGTGTTAACGAGCTATACAATTGCCCTACTATCTGAAAGCACAACAAACATTAGGTTACAGAAAAGGACTTGTGGCCAAACATTCATTTTGTGTGTTAAATTTCCAAAATGCTGCTAAATAGCTGCAATAATGGGAAAATCAAAGGAAAAATACTAACGATCAGTGTCTGATATACTTTCAAGCACACATCATTAGCTCATCTGAGTTACACTTGCCTGTCATCTACTGTCCGTCTTCATCTATCTTCCTTTTTTCTCTTATCTTCTTTCTTCTCTCTTCTCTCCATCTTCTTTCTTCCTCTGGTCTGTCTTCTTTCTTCCATTCTTCTCGTCATTTACCTGTAAGAAAAATTAAGAGACATAAATAAATATTCCATACAAATAGCCCGTACATCTATGAATAGTTTAAACCCTTGAGTGCCAGCAATGTGTTGTGTACCTCCCTGGGACTCATTGGGTTAAACAATACTTAGATGCAGGTCAATATGTCTAAGCCCCATATCAATACATCCAAAGTACTGAAAAATGTGTGTAATATAAAAGAAATTAACCTCATGAGTGCCAATGGGGTATGTAATGCATTCAGGAGCATTGCAAACCCCATTGGCACTCTCAGGGTTAATCCCCCTTAAGCTAACACCGTCCCCAGAAAATAAACACTTACCTGTAAGTCTGCTGTCCAGTGGGGTCATCCAGTGTAAGTCTTCTTCTGTAATCTTCTATCTTCCATCTTTTTCCTTCTCATCTTCTTTTTTTTTCAAATGTTTATAGAGAAAGAGAAATAGTACAGCAGTAGTACATTGTAATATTTCAAAAAATGAGTAAATAATAACAAACTACTAGTTATCCATATTGCATGCAAATAGACAGTATAAGCAAGAAGGTACAATCTCACATATGCTTCACAGTACTCAACCTTCGAAGTATAGCTCATTAGAAGATTGTATAATAGAGAAATCGAGGTTTGTATAACCTTTCTGTGACATGAATTAAAGTCGTATCTGACCAGATTGGGAATGTCAGGGTTTTAGTCAGTGGAATGTTGAGGACTGTAAGTGAATAAAACAAGCACATCTACCCTCATAGAGAAAGTCAAGTAAGATAAGCAAAGTGAAGTAAAATTTAAGATGAAAGGAATGAGGGGAGAGGAGGGTTGGAAGGGAGAGGAGGGGGAGGGTAGCGCAAGGTTCCTGCGCTGGATCATGGGACAGTGGAGGTCTAACAGAGTCCCAGATTAGGGTAATAGGGGCCGTCCCTTAGTCAGAGAGGCCCACACTTCAATAAAGGAACAGGTCGAACTATAGAGTCACATATATTGAACTTATTAGGTGGTTGATCTATATCACAACCAGTTTGCCCATTCAGTCGGGATCTCATGGTTATTCTCTAAAGAGATGTGCCAAAGTCTATGCATGTTAAATATACTGTCCATTCTTAGTCGCCACTCAGTCAGCGAGGGAGGAATGTCTGACTTCCATTGGGTAGGAATAAGGTATTTTGAGTGGTGTGAGGGTAGAAGAAGTCACCAGGCCTTCAGGGAGCAGATGGCCACAAAGAAGTTGAGAGGGAGAAAGTGTTATATCAAAGCCCAAGATGTCCTGTATTTCTGAGCGAATAGCCATCCAATATGGCATGATTCGAGGACAATCCCAGAGTATATGTAGTAGTGAGCCCACATCTCCACCACATCTCCAGCAGGTAGGTGATGAGTCTTGGTAAAAAATTGCAATTATTTGTGGAGTACAGTACCACCTAGTGTAAATTTTATAGTTGTACTCCCTGGTGAGAGTATCCATGGAATGTCTTAGCAGTCTCTCTCATATCCTGTGCCACTGAGGAAGATCAATAGACATGTTCAGGTCACGTTCCCAGTCAGTCAGGAACTAGGGTTCAAAAATGGTGATGAAGTAAGCAAAAAGGAATACCATTTTGATAAGAGCGTCAGAGTATCCTATTATCCTTGAGTAGCGCCTCAAAGGGGGATTGGGCAGAAATCAAAGGTAACTTAGGCAGTAAAGGGGCAATAAAATGACGTAATTGAGAATATTGCCAGAAAGGTGAGGCTGGTACACCTCTATACCTGTCCAATTCCTCATACGACAGTAAACGAGAGTCAAGAACTAGATCATTCAGTGTGGATATCGGCAGGGATACCCAAGAGGACATAAAACTGCCAGGCATTCCTGGAGGGAAAGCTGGATTCCCTAGTAGTGTCATGTTCAAAGAGGGGAATGGAATGAGCGACAATGATGTATTCCATGATCGCCATGACAATAAAAGGTGGCCCAGGATGGGGTGTGCACAAGATGTCATGGGAAAAGATGTTGTGTCAAACCAGCAAGGAAATCGAGATCTTTTCCCGGAGCATAGCTGCTTGGGTGGAGATATAGTCAAATCAGCGAGCCTAGTCATCGTAGTAGCCATATAGTAAGCTTGTAAATCAGGAACATCCAACCCTCCAGCTTTAGGTGCTAGTCGCAGAATACGCAATGGGAGTCAGGGCCTTAGGAATTTCCATATAAATTAAGAAAAGGAACTTTTGAATAAGTTTTGTGGGAATATGAAAAGGGAGAGCATTAAAAACATACAAAATCTTAGGTAAGTAGATCATCTTCAATATGTTGATGTGACCTATCCTGGACACAATCAGCTGTGACCATTTTGCCATATCTCTTTCTAGGGAGTCCATGAGAGGATCTAAATTCGCCTTAACAATATTGGAAAGTGAAGGAGTTATTAAGAAGCCTAGATATCGGATGTGTTGAGATGTCCAGCAGAATGGAAATTTAGATTTAAGTGACCTCTGCAAGTTTGGTTCTAAGTTTAATCCCATAGCAATTGATTTGCCTGTGTTTTCTTTATAGAAAGACAGGTCTCCAAAAGAGATCTAAAACATCTAAGAGTGGGGGCAGAGATGTTAAGGGAGAAGCAAAGAAGAGAATTAAGTCGTCCGCAGAGCAAGTCAGTTTTGATTGAGGGGAGTCCGGAGACATCTGGGGAAGTCCTTGAATAGTTGGAGTCAACCTAATAGTTTGTAGAAGCGTCTCTATAGCCAGTACGAACAAAATAGGCGACAGCATGCAACCCTGTCATGTACCATTCCCAATGTCTAACCTGTCTGATAGATGGCCCTTCAAAAAGACACAGGCAGAAGGAACCATGTACAGACTCATAATGGCACACAGGAAATGTGGACCCAGGCCCAAGAGTCGGAGAACTCCCGAAAGATAGGACCAATTGATCCTATCAAACGCTTTTTCTGTGTCAAGGGATAAAAGAATAGAGGGGATTTTTTTTCTGCTTAGCCTAGTGCATAAGTGTGATGACCTTGGAGACGTTATCCTAGTTTCTCTTCCTGGCATGAAAGCTGATTGGGCTTGGTGGACCAGGGCGGCGAGATGTGGTTTCAACCTATTGGCCATAACTTTGGCGAAGAGATTGATATCCGCATTTAGGAGTGAGATAGGTCGATAATTACCACATGATATAGGATCTTTATCCGGCTTCAAGATTACCTTAATATGGGCCTCCAGAGATTGTTTAGGGGGTTACCCTGGGCTATTTGGTTGCAGATGGATGTGAGATACGGGAGAAGGATATGGGTAAATTTATTATAGTAGGCCACCATTATCGACATCTCTGTTATCGGCATCTCTGTCAGCCATAGTAGAGTATCTCTTAGATATGGGGATATTATAAAGGTTTTGGTAGAAGGACCGAAAGGCCTCCGCCATATCAGGGAAGGTATGGCATAATTTGCCTTCAGGTGTGTGTATCCTATGTATGTAATTCGTCTTCTGTCTGATCTTAACCAGAGCAGCCAAGTGCTTCCTGCACTTATCCCCCTTGAGATACCTCTGGAATTGGTACCATTGGAATGATCTGATTGATTTACTTTGCAATAAGTGCCTCTAGAGACATAGACGCTTTGTGTAAGGCTTCCTTTTCTTGGATCTGTCTGAGAATGGATTGGATCTGAAGTTGGTTACATTTTCGTTTACGTGAAGCGAGCTGTATGCGGTGGCCACGGACCACGCACTTGTACACTTCCCATACAGAAGTTTGAGAAATGTCCGGGGTGATGTTGGTGGAAAACAATCCGTCAAAGTTTTTTCAACTACAGATGAAATGTTTTCATCGTACAAAAGCTGGTCATTTACCATCCAGGTTGGGCAACCCTTATACACTTGTGGGAGGGAAAGAGTCATAGTAACTGGTGCATGGTCAGAGAACGTAATCGAACCAATATCAGTTTGAGTGAATTATGCAACTGATACTGGTCGACTAGTAGATAGTCAAGCCGGGAATACATAGAGTGGATCTGAGAGTAATATGAGAAATCCTTGGTGGTGTGGTTCTGCAGGCGGCAGGCGGCGGACAAGTGTAAATCATTGAATCTGGAATGAAGCTCACATAGGGACACGAAAGAATAAGGAGTCCTACCTGAGGAAGTATCCCAATCGGGATCTAATGCCACATTAAAGTCACCGGTCAGTAAAAGAATTCAGGATTTGAAAGATTCTAGAAGTCGAAGAATTTTGGACATGAAGGGAGGGACTTTAACATTAGGGGCATATACACGCGCCAAAGTAAATCTGACATTGTACATGGTTCCCTTAAGAAAAATATATCTACCCTTAGAGTCCACCACTTCCTCTTCCAAGACCCAAGGCACACTTTTATGAAACAATATGGCAACACCTCTTTTCCTTTCAGCAGCAGATGCAAAATATCCAGTTGGACAATGAAAATTCGATATTCTCGGTGACTGAGTGGCGAGGAAATGTGTCTCCTGAACACAGAGTACATCTGCTCTCATGCAAGAGGATTCTTGGAGGGTTATAGACCTCTTCTCAGGAGTTTTCAGGCCCCAAACATTAAAAGACATAATTGCATATTTAGTGTGGATAGTTATGTCAGTGGAAAAAAGATGTCTATTCACAGTGTATCAGGCACCCCACCCGAGTGGTAAATTTACTTCAGTGTAAAGAAGAGAGGACCTAATGGAGCCCAACGTAAACAGCACAAGGACCCCAGTGCCACAAATGTGGGAGGAGGTGAAGAGGGAGGGGGAGGAAGAGAGAATGAGGAGGAATAAGAAGAGGGAGAACAGATAAGTATCAGAAAAGGGGGAGGGAGAAGAAGAAGAACGGAAGAAGATATAGGAAAGGATGAGAAGAAACAGAAAGATACAGTTAATAAACCATGTAGACCGTCTGGGGTGTAAACAGCCCCAGAGGTACTCAAAGCACGGTGTTGCCCAAAGGGCCAGGGAGGGAAGTGTATGTAATTTGTAAAGAGGTCGCAAGAGTATCCATCAAGTACTCCACAGCGGCCAAGCTACAACAATACCCCGTGATGTGTGTACATCAGTGTATGAAGGGAAATTTCTACCAATGAGAGATAATTATGTAGCAGGTGCTGTGAAGAAGCAAATAAGTAGTGAGGCTTAGAAACTGATTATCATGTGGTGTAAGTACAATATTGTTCAAGTAGTAGGTCAGGTAGTCAGAACACAATCTATATAAATTCATGACTAGGGTGGAACTAACTGAGTTTAAGTCAGAAAAGTTTATTATCACAATGTTAGTATAAACATCTATAACCTTTAATCAATATTCAACTGCCTGTAAGGGTCTTAAGTCCACTGCACCCACACCCCGTGAAGGCAGGAGAGATGGGTGCCGCTGAGTCAGGTGACCTAGATATCTAAGGTCAATCACAAAGATGAGCTGCCGAGAGATGAAATACATACACAGTAAGCGGTATGAGCTCATAACCTCAAGGACACCATTAACTATCGTGGAAGACGCCTGAGCCTTCCGAGCCATTGTGGCATAAAAAGGGAAGTCAGTATGGGTCCAAGAGCTGGAGAGATCCCCCAGTGCAATCCCAGAGGAGGAGCAAGGAGGGAAGAGGGAGGCCCACCACAGATCACCCCCATCCCCCAGGCCCCAGAATCGAGAACACACAGGGATAGCTTAATGAGGATACCCCTGGGAGTGCAAGTCAGCCCAGGAAGTCCCATTCAGATCTTAACTAGGAGTCATATACATTTGCAACATTGAGATCATAAATATTGTATATTAAAAGGCAATGGTGCAGTAGTGGGTGGGCTGATAGGCATAACATAACAACAGAAACTGCATCAACCCACACGGGTGAGTCCCAGGCTCTCCACGCCACCACTCCATCAAAAGTGAGTGCAGTGCACGCGGGAGAGCCTGAGAAGCCCTCAACACGGTTAGATTAAGATACAACTCGGCGGCCGTACATGCTCTGTGCTACCGTGTCCCATATACCTATCAATCATTAATGGACTCTGGGAGCTAAGGTCATAGCAGTGGACCAAGCATGGAGGAGGTTCCTGGGTAGTGCAAGACGACCCATGGAGACCCGGAGAGGTTGATAAAATAAATCATATTAATGTAACCTGGTACAGACCCTCCTTGAAGGCTCTTAGCAAATAAATCATAAGGTGTGTTACATAACAAGGAAGGAATAGGTAGCATGAAAGGGGAAAGAAGAGCAGACCATATCATAGTTATGAAAGCAGGAGCCCTTAGGGGTCGTCCTTTGTAATGAAAGGGGATAGATCATCCTTCGTTAATGCTGGAGAAGGAGGTGCCATTGGGGTGATGTTTTCTTTACCCTGCCGGTGAGGAGAGGTATCCAGGGGTAAATTCTCCTCATGCACAATAAGGGAACAGGCACTATCCTCACCCCAGTCTCGTTGAGCGTCCACCAAGAGGGGCTTCAATTGTGTTGTGGTGCGGCCTTTAAGTTTAGTCGACAGAAACTCTGAGATTCGTCTGTAGTCTGGGCAACTCTGCCCTTTTTTTCCACAATCCTTCATGTACTAATGCTGGTTCTAATAATCAGTGGGGAAGCTCTCCGTGAAGGAGTAAAGCTGAAAAAGTAAGGCTTAAGCTCCGCCCCCTTCCTTCTCATCTTCAGTCTTCATATTCTTATCTTCTTATCTACATCCTCTTTCTATATAAAATGCCACTATAAATAAAAAAAAAGCAGAACAAAAATCCTCCCCGCTTCTTAGATGCCTCTTGGGCTATTGCCAGAGCCATACTGAGGAAAATTTGAACAGAGATTAGCATTTATATGGCCAGTCTCTGTTCAGAATGGGTTGCATGCTTTCATTGGCTGGTATGTGGGGTTATGCACCACCCAGTCAATCAGCTTCTAGCAGGTATGGCATAGACAAAGTCATAGACTAATATGGCAATGCTTCTCCTCTCACCTATTCCCAACAACTGAACACAATGTACGGCTTGGCCCTAAATGCTGAGCAGCAGGCCAAAAGGCAGACTGAACCCCAAAACTGGCTATAGGTGGCATGCATGAACCCAGTGCCCTGCTGCTTACCATTCAAAGTATAGGCACAGGTGCCTTCCATACACCCAGAGCTTCAGCAGTGGCATCAATACTCTGCAGATAAGGGCACGTGGATGCTAGTATGTACTGACACCTTCCCAAGATCCCTTCCCCTTTACCTTAGTGCTAGACTGGCAAAAACCCACCCTCATAGAAAGGGCTCTGCAGTGCTGCCTACTCTGCCCCATATATAACCTTCTCTGTCTACATTGAAAAAGCATGAAGAAGCATAGGTTGCTTCATTACCACCCCCTGAAGAGGGTACTCCTAAGGTAGCATCCTCAACTGCTGCTGTGACCACATCCTATCCCCTAAGCTATGCTTATTGCTCCATTAAATAAACCTAACTCTCTCTCAGTTAGGTGAACCTATCTGACCTATTCAACTTTTCTACTGAATCTTATGCCTAATTCTTTCTATGCCACATTCCCACAGAATACAAGAATCTGGCAATGAAAAGGTTTGCTTTATTCTGAGGCAATCCTGGTAACCATTTCTGACCATAGAATTTTTAGGCTTCGCCCTATCCTTGTCCTATTTTGCCCCAAACTGCTTGCCCTCAATTGCATATCTAGTGAGTTTATAGACACCATACTTTCCCACCAAAATGAGCCTATGTGTCTTCTGTGGTATGTACGCATAAAGGGGATTGGCAACCTTATTGGGACAGGCTCCCAGACTTCTCACTCAGAGGAAGAGTAAGACATCAGTTCAATAGATACAGTACTTCCAACATCAAAATAAGATTTCTCTCCAGACACTGAAGGATGTGCTGCTATGCTCTGCCTTTTCCTTGTTCCTTGCTTCAGCTACTTACACTGCCTCAGCTGTTTAATTTCTTCTGGTATGCGATGATGGTGTCTGCCAAGAACTTGGCTACCCTTGCTGAAGACATGCAGGAGGCATATCCCAGTGGACCAGATCTGTTTGTTTGTGCAGCAGCCCATGGCAAATTTCCCCAAGGGAGGCCAAGCAAATCTCTGGTGTCACACTGACCTCCTGCACCCAAAGTGTAGCTGTATTAGTTAATTAGTGGAAATGACTTGCTGCAGTAAAGGCTATAATGGAGCCAGAAGCTGCTGGGTAGTGTTGGGTATAGAAGATGATTGATACTTTAAGACAATACAACTGCTGGCAATGGTGGGTGCTTGGGCAGTGCTGGGGAGCTGCTGCAAAACTGGCTTTATTATGGCCAGCAACCTTTGGTCTACTTTAGACTGCATGGATCCTAGGGGAAGGCAGAGGGTACTACTGGCCAGCTCATCAACATGGGGGGCTCACCTATTCCTCATAGAGCTCAGAGCTCTGAAGGACTAGTGGCTGCTCACTGCCTAGGGGAATGGCAATGTTGTGAGAGCTCTGTGAGATTGCCCAGCATCTCCCACCCAAGAACCTAAAATGGAGGCAGGGAAGCCAGAAGACACTATAGCCACCACTCCAAATGTCACCTTGGAAGTGGCAGAAGTTTGTGGACATTGGTATAAGTGTGGGAGGAAGAGGTGGATAGATGGGGAGCATTGCTTTGCAATGTGATGGATAATTCTCTAGCACCAAATGAGTTAATAGGGCTTTGTAATAACTTATTTAATAATCCACCTTCTCCTAACATATCTGAATGTGAGTAATGGTTTATGTTAAGGTTTTTACCATCCCTCTAAAAGGAGCCATTTTCAAACCTGATAATGAGAGAGAGTGTGTGTATATTATTATCCAGTATCCGTAGTTATGTGTGCAAACCCTGGCAGGCACATCATGTTTAGTGGCAGTCAGAGAGCTGTGCATAGAATGCTTGACCCTTTTAGGACTTGAGGTATGTGCAACGTATTGCTTCACAATGAGTTGCACACCCCTCTGGTCCTTAAATGATTAAAGTCATTGCAATTCTCGAAAGAAAGGCAGCTAAGCCACATAATATCCAGATGTGCAAAATAAAGAACATCTGTACACACATTGTAGCTCTACATCTGCTTGGCAGGTCTAATTTTCAATAACCCACTGGAGGATATTTGCTATAACATGTTTGTAGTATGGTTAGAGTCTGTATAGGTGTGAAAAGTGGAGTTTGTTTGCAATGTGCACATACCGGATATAGGTATAAACAGGAACAGGCCCACCTGCTCCAGAAATTTTAAGCTTGCCATGTATCCTACACTTGGTCTCCATGTTAGAAAAGGTAGTCCAACACAGGTTCTATAGAGACTATGTGCACAGCCCGCTGTTTGAGGCTGAAAGCCACAGGTTGGGTTCCAGCCAACAGAATCAGTTTTTAAACCCCTGTAACTGGCTGATAGGTGCCATTTGGGGCTACACAATTCAAGGCTTTCAAAACTGGCCAGGAGATGGTGGTCTATGAGCAGTAGAGATGCAGACAGGACTCTAACATATGATGTGGTCTGGATGTATTTGGAGGCTACCACAGATACACCAGGAACCTGTGTTTCCATAGATTCCTCCAGTCTGGCTGTATTCCATCTTGATGCCCTCCTGTCCCATCAAGCTACCCTGCTCCAGTGCAATGATGGTTGATCCTTGTCCGTGACCCATGAGGAGACGTGCCTTATCACCTGGAGGACTTAGCCCGTGCCAAGGCTGGGCTAGAAGGAGAATTTTGTGCATTTGCTGAGGCAAGTCACCCTCGTGATTAGGGGTGGGCGAAAGGTTCCGCTGTGTTCCCGCAAAATAATGTGGGAAAACCATGTTGTTATCCTCTTTTCCACAGCAATATCCGCTTTAAAAACAGTTATTAAAATCTTTGCATTTTTCACCCATTGGCAAACATTCTTTGCCATTTTTTAAATGGCTAGAAAGTTTCCATCCATTGATAGACGTCTTTTTCGCCTTTTTGCTATAAAAACATGATATATTTGAGGAAGTGAAACACAATAGAAGCAGCTACAGAGAGAGGTAGGCGTGCTGTGTTTTACTGATGTGATCTTTTTCCAAAACTGAGGTAGGAGAGGCTCATAGTGACTGTTATCACTATGAGAAAGTTTAAACATAATAAAAGGAGGAACTGGAAGGACCTTTATGTGTCCACTGAGTCATCTAAGGAGGAAGTGAGCACTATAGAAGCAATGTTGGCCCGTCCTCCTAAATCACCCCTAGGGATCTTGGGGAAATTAATGTCAAGGGAGGAAGAAGAGGGTAGTAGTGATAGCAGGGCTGAAATTGATGCGGTTGGAGTTAGTAGCAGTAATAACAGTGATGGTGAAGCAGCTGGTGGGACTAGTGTTAGGAGAGTGGTAGGGGAAGCAATTGAGAGCATCCAGACTAGCAGTCAAGGGAGCCACACCATACCCCTGACTCCGGGAATCCCCTCCCCCCCATGTCATTTTCCATGTGGAACATGATCCTGAAGAAGGCAGAACTGTTATCACCACAATAATACCAACACCACCAGGAACACAGATCAGTTGCCTGTGCCTACTGCTAGTCTTCCTTCTTCAGGTCACCAAGAAATGGCAAGTGTGACATTTGGGGACCCTCTGTCACATTTCTCCTCACCTCCTCCAACCAGCATGAGATGTCTGTAATAGAGCAGCAGAAGCAGCAGCACGGAGGGACTAGTGGTGGTGGGGTTGATGTTGGTGGAGAAGCTGGATTGGAAGACATTGATGGCCTTTTTAGCCCAAACTGAGAAGGAATGAAAGACAGACAGATAGGCATCACAACCACCACCAGCAGTGAGCTTTTGGAATTCGCAGAGTTTGGTACTGCTCTAATACCTGCTGCTGCTGAGCTGCAAGGACAGCAGGATGCTGAGGAGCAGACTAGTGTGCCACAGACCACTGTGGACATAGTGGGAATGGAGTCAACAAATGATGCAGGACTAGGACAGGTTCTAATTTCTAGCAGAAGCAATACTCCTGGTTCTAGTTGCAGTGCTTGTTCTGAGGCAGTAGCAGCAACAGGAGCAATATCATCCTCTGTCCCAGTAAGTGAAGGGGAATGTGGGGGAGAAGAAAGGGGCCATTCTTTCTCACCTGTTCCTTACCCCTGAAGTCAGGGGTGTGGGACTATTTTTCTCTTGGGGCAGGCACAGTGCAGTCATCAACAATGGCAATGTGCACAATTTGTGACAAGTCAGTGAGAAGGGGAAAGGAGGGAACACACCTCCTGATAACACACATGAAAAACGGACACCATGATATTTATGTCAAACATGTTAAAGCCAAACACCCACCACAGAAATCAAGCACCTCTGTTGCTGTACCCCCTGACTCTCCAGAAAGGCAACAAGAGTTGAGGCGGAGATCAAAGAGGAGAAAGAATAGAGAAACTCAGGCTGATGTGGAAGTTTGATGACAAGTGAAACAACTAGCTCGCCATCACCTTCTTCCTCTAGGGTAACTACATCTTCTGCCAATCCACCTCGTTCATCGTTACCTCCCCCACCAACTGATAGCCATTCTGTAGATGTTAGGATGTGGCAGTTCATCTCCACCCATTGCACACTGTGTGGTGCACTGATCACACATGGCAGTGTGGTGGAGGAGAATCACAAGCAGGGCATCAAGCGGCATCTGAGGAGATTCTATCCTGCAGTATATGCTAAGATGGTGGCAGGGTGGGTTCATCATTACTATTAAACTGTCAGCAAGTTGTCATGTGTCCTTAGTAGGGTGTGGGCAAGGGGTATAGTGACAGTGTCATTACTTGTTTTCTGGTGTCATGGTGTTTGGATACAGTTGAGCCTACAGGTTTTATATATCACAAACACTGAGCACATTTGTCACGGGACTGCAGACAAATAAATAGTCTGACAGGTACAGGTAGAATAAAATAAAGATTTTATTGAAATTCAGGCAGTAAATAATAAACACACTTCCCCAACCTTCCCGGGTCAAACGTGGAGACAGTGCAAGGTCCACTACAGGAACAGCACTGAACATAGCCAGACCGTCTCTGGATGATGCAAACCAGGATGTAAGCACAATAGCGAACAGAAAGTGGTAAGGCACACAAGCAGGGAGCAAGGAAAGGCTCACGTAACCTAGAACGCTAGGATACTACGGACGTCCTAGAATACTAGGACCTTTTGAGCAATACGAATGGTCAGAGCCGCTAATCCACCAGCACTCACACCTGGAGTCAGGTCAGGTATGCAGGCCGAGGTCATACACAATATGGGTAGTCAGACAGAGCCAGGGTAGCACGTTCCGGGTAGTCAGCCAGGCCAAGGGTCATACATGGAGCTGTTAGTCAGACAAGCCGGATCGAGCACGGACTGGGTAGTCAGACAAGGCCAGAGGTTCAGACACTAATAGGGTAGTCAGAAAAGCCACGGGTCATACACAAATCGGAGAGGCAGCCAGAAACGGATCGCGACACAGAAAAATAACGCTCGGGAACACCACAAAAGGGCAATCGGGCTATGGCCGAATTTGGCTTATAAGGCCTCCTAGGAAGGAGGAGTTACAACGCTAAGGTGAGCGTGGCCTATAAAAATATTGAGCGCATAATGACTCACGAGCAACCAGGAAGTCCACGACCTGTTACGGTTCAGTACACTCAGACACAGTAGATGTTGGTAAAACATTATTGAAACACACAAAGAATAATGTAACCCTCACGGGTCCAGTAAATAGCAGCAATAACTGACACAGGTTACAAGCAGGTTAACCCACACGGGTCCAGTACGGATATACAATCACAATACTGACACAGGTCAGGTAACTAGATTGATACAGTGTATGAAAGTCCAATGAGAACTATGGAGCCACTGACTAAGTAGCCAGGTATCACGGTGCCCGTGCTCTTTTTGTTTTTTGTTTTTCTGTCAGTCTAGTCTGTGCCTTGCTCCCATTGGCTGCCATGTGTTAGTCCCACCCAGTGTGACCTTTATATACTGGGCTAGGGGCACCCCTCCGGTGCCCTTTCGTGGTGTTCCTGTGCCAGTGCTTATATCTGCTCAGTGTTTCCCAGTGTACTGACCCAGCCTGCCTGACTACTCTGCATATTGTCTGCTGCCCTTGTGTACCGACCCGGATTGCCTGACTATTCTCTGATGTTCCTGCTCCGTGATTCGACCCGGCTTGGCTGATGTTCCTGCTCCGTGACGCTGACCCGGTTTGGCTGACGTTCCTGCTCCGTGATCCAACCTGGCTTGGCTGACGTTCCTGCTCCGTGTATCTTCCCGACTTGTTTGGAGTTCCTGTGCTGTGTCGCCTAGGCGACATTCTGACTGTCTGGCAAGTGGGTTATTTTCTTGTGCAGAGTATCAGCGGCCAGTCTCCGTTACCACTCCGGCTGTTGAGCCACCAGTTGCCTCCAGTTAAACTTTGCAGAGTGCAAGTGTTGTCTCCGTTACTGCTACGGCAGTTTACTTTGGGCCTAGTCACCGTTATTGACTCTGCTCAGAGCAAGTGTCTGCCTCCGTTACCACTCCGGCTGTTGAGCCACCGGTTACCTCCGGTTAAACTGTGCAGAGTGCAAGTGTTGTCTCCGTTACTGCTACGGCAGTTTACCTTGGGCCTAGTCACCGTTATTGACTCTGCTCAGAGCAAGTGTCTGCCTCCGTTACCACTCCGGCTGTTGAGCCACCGGTTACCTCCGGTTAAACTGTGCAGAGTGCAAGTGTTGTCTCAGTTACTGCTACGGCAGTTTACTTTGGGCCTATTCTCCGTTATTGCCTCTGCTCAGAACAAGTGCCTGCCTCCGTTACCACTCTGGCTGTTGAGCCACGGTTGCCTCTGGTTAAACTTTGCAGAGTGCAAGCGTTGTCTCCGTTACTGCTACGGCAGTTTACCTTGGGCCTAGTCTCCGTTATTGCCTCTGCTCAGAGCAAGTGTCTGCCTCCGTTCCCATTCCGGCTGTTGAGCCACTGGTTGCCTCCGGTTAAACTTGTGCAGAGTGCAAGTGTTGTCTCCGTTACTGCTACGGCAGTTTACCTTGGGCCTAGTCTCCGTTATTGCCTCTGCTCAGAGAAAGTGCCTGCCTCCGTTACCACTCCAGCTGTTGAGCCACCGGTTGCCTCCGGTTAAACTTGTGCAGAGTGCAAGTGTTGTCTCCATTACTGCTACGGCAGTTTACCCTGGGCCTAGTCTCCATTATTGCCTCTGCTCAGAGCAAGTGTCTGCCTCTGTTACCACTCCGGCTGTTGAGCCACCAGTGGCCTCCATTAGACTTCAGCAGTGTGCATGTGTTGCCTCTGTTACTGCTCCAGCAGTACCTCACGTATCGCTGTTTCCAGTATTGCCTAACAGCTCATGCCAGTTCTGCTATCTGGCAATTGGAGTTATCAATTCCTCAGCTGTCTATATGCAGAGAGCCCCATCAATGATCTCTCTGCACATGGGACTGTTTACACTCTGAAGATCATTAACCCATACAAGACCTTGCTCCTGGGAAGCCATCACACTGCCTGACCTGTGTCAGTATTGACTATTGTGGACTTATTGTTTATGCTGGACCTGTGTAGGCTTATGTATATATAACCTGTCGTGTGTCTGTACTAGTCTGCTATATATAACAGGACCTATGAAGGTTATTCATTTTAATAAAACTGTGTTTTATCCTAAGCCTGTGTCTGTGTGTCAAACAAACAGTTACACCAGGATAGTGGATGCCCAATGTCGCCTATAGGCAGCAGGAGGCGACAGTGACAGGACTGCAACAGCAAACAGGCAAGGATCACCTGTATGGAGGATACAACGGTGGACGCCCACCGTAGGCTACACAAGGCAGGTCAGCGCTCATGCCAAAAACAGAGGCCCTACCGAGACTATCACCATCGTGTGCTCTTGCTACCCACGAAGGGTTAATGTGCATATAATATAAAATGGATGGCAACCGGGAACGCCCAATGGTACCTATTTGGAATCCCAAACGCACAGATAACGGAGCCCAAACAACACTGGTGTAGCAAGTAGTAGAACGAGGCACCACCCCTGAAGGGGTTAATGAACGATATGGTCTGGATAACGGCAGACAACCGGATGCGCCCAACTGAACCAAAGTGTAAGACCAAGCGATCACTAGCACGGTGTGGAGGAGCACTGGCACACTGAGACTGAACCTCCGGACTGGATAGAGCAAGGTACCGGAGTACCGTGACACAGAGAGACACAGCAACACGAGAACTGTGCAAGGTAGTCAGCAGCAAGAGCTGCACCGTATTCGCCCAACCGGGCACTGAGAAAGCAGGAACCACCGCCAAGCCGATTCGGTACACAGCACAGAAATGTCAGCCAAGCCGGGTCGGTACACGGAGCAGGAACTTCAGTCTCACCAGGGCGGTACACAGAGCAGGATCGTCGGTCTCGCTGGGTCGGTACACGTAGCAGGAACGTCAGCCAGGCCGGGTCAGAACAGGAAGCAGGAACGTCAGCCAATCCGAATCGGTACACAGAATCAGGAACAGAAACAATGGCATGGTCAGGCAGTCAGGGGTCATACACTGGTATCAGGAAATCACAACTAGCGCTAGGCATCAGGTACACCACGAAAGGGCAACTGCAGAGTGACAGCCCAGGGTATAAAAAGGCTGTCACTGGGAGGAGCAGTACAGCGCAGCCAATGGGAAGGCAGCAATAGCAAGATGGTCAGAATGTCGCCTGATCACAGGCGCAGTGATAGTACCCTCCTCTCAAAGACCCCCCTCCAAGAAGAGGAACCTGGCTTACGGGGGTACTTGGCATGGAAATTGTGCTGTAATCTGGGAGCATGAAGGTCCTTAGAATCCACCCATGAACGCTCCTCTGGACCATAGCCTTTACAATGTACCAAATACTGCAATTTCCCTCTGAATCTGCGTGAGTCATTAATATTTTGCACCTCATATTCTTCTTGGCCTTGTACTTGAACAGGCCCTGGCGCCACAGGAGTAGTAGTATAATGATTACAGATCAGAGGTTTTAACAATGATACGTGGAACAAATTATGAATATGCTTGGATGCAGCAAGGTCCAGAGCATAAGACACAGGGTTAATTTTATGAATAAATTTAAACTGACCAATGAACCGGGGAGCCAACTTATTGCAATGGGTCTGAGGAGAGCCAAACCCTGTCCCCAACCTGGAATGAGACCGCCAGCAGCCGTCTGTGATTAGCTTGGCGCTGATACCACTGGAACGGGGTACTGAGGGTCCTCTGCACCTGTGCCCAAGTGGAACGGAGTTGCTCCATATGCTCATCCAGAGCTGGAATTTGCTGCATCTAAAATGAGTCTGGGAGCAGACAAGGTTGAAACCCGTAATTGATGAGAAACGGGGAGCTCCCAGACGATGAATTAACCGCACAATTCCTGGCAACCTCTGCCCAAGGCAACAGGTCGGCCCAATTATCATGATGGTCAGACACAAAACAGTGCAAAAACTGCTCCAAGCCCTGATTGGCATGCTCAGTGGCTCCGCTGGTCTGGGGATGATACGCAGACAAAAAGGATAACTGTATGCCCATCTGTGCACAGAAAGCCTTCCAGAATCTTGACACAAATTGGCTCCCACGGTCGGATAGCAATACTCTGGGTACCCCATGCAATCGGAACACTTCCTTGGCAAACACCCTTGCCAACTCCTGGGCAGAGGAAAGACTGGGCAGGGGCACAAGGTGTGCCATTTTAGAAAATCTATCAACTATCATCTGTATAAAAGAATATCCCCTAGACACCGGTAATTCCCCCATGAAGTCGAAAGAGACATGAGACCACGGACGTTCTCCATTGGGTACTGGTTGTAGCAAACCCACCGGAAGGTGTCTAGTAGAACAAGCTGCAGTAAATGCTGTGCAGTCAGCAAGAAAAACTGCAAGAGTGACCAGATTAATTGATGCCCAGCGGCCTTAGAAGCATGATATGTCTCAAGGAGACGGGTACAGAGAGGCTCGGCTACGAAACATTTATCCACTGGGGTCTCAGGAGGTGCATTAGATTGATTAGCAAGAATCTCTGCTCCCAGGGGAGAAGTAATACTGGTTCTCAATGTAGCAAGAAGGCGATCCGGCTGGATAATCGGTACCGGAACCTCCTCCTTCTCGGTGTCAGGGTTAAATTGCCTGGACAGAGCATCTGCCCTGATATTCTTGGACCCAGGCAGATAGGACACAATAAAGTTAAAACGTGACAGAAATAAGGCCCACCTAGCCTAACGTGAGGACAATCTCTTAGCCTCAGAAAGGTACGTTAGATTCTTGTGATCAGTCAGGATTAGCACTGGAGTTCGGGTACCCTCAAGCAGATGCCGCCATTCCTTAAGGGCCAAAATGATTGCCAACAATTCCCTGTTACCAATCTCATAGTGACTTTGTGTGCTAGTCAATTTTTAGAAAAGAAACCACAGGGCCTTAGCATACTCCCAGGGTCCAGGCGTTGCGACAGTACGGCCCCTACCCCAGATTCTGAGGCATCTACCTCCAAGGTAAACGGCAGGGAGGGTTTAGGGTGGGACAGCACAGGAGCAGAGGCAAATGCAGACTTTAGTGTCATGAAAGCTTGTTCAGCTTCTTGAGACCACTGAGAGAGATCAGCACCCTTGTGTGTTAAGTCAGACAGAGGTTTCACAATAGTAGAAAATGTTCTAATAAATTTCCTATAATAATTAGCAAAACCGAGAAAGCACTGGATAGTCTTGAGCCCCTTGGGATGTGGCCACTGAAGGACTGCTGCCAACTTGTCCCTATCCATTGAGATGCCATCCTTAGAAATGACAAAACCCAGGAATGGTACCATGGGCTTGTGGAAATCGCATTTCTCGATTTTGCAGAAGAGTTTATTCTCACGGAGCTTAAGCAAAATGGCAGTGACATCCTTAATATGTTGCGACAGGCTAGACAAATGAATGAGAATATCGTCAAGGTATACAACTACACAGGACTATAACATGTCGCGTATGATGTCATTAATAAACTCTTGAAATACTGCTGGTGCGTTACATACCCCGAACGGCACTACCAGATATTCATAGTGTCCTGACCTGGTATTGAATGCCGTTTTCCACTCATCACCGGCCCTTATCCTTACCAAATTATAGGCGGCCCGTAAATCAAGTTTAGTAAAGATAGAGGAACCCTTCAAACAATCAAACAGCTCGGTGATGAGTGGTATGGGATAAGCATTCTTAGGCATAAGATTATTCAAGCCCCTATAATCAATACAAGGGCGTAGTACACCACTTTTCTTCTTTACGGAAAAGAATCCTGCTCCCGCGGGCAAGGATGACTTTCTGATAATACCCCTCTCCAGGGCATCAGCAATGTACTCCTCCATTGCTTGATTCTCCTCGCAAGACAACAGGTAAGCACGACCCAGAGGAGGAACGGCACCAGGAGGCAGATCAATAACACAGTCACAAGGCCTGTGAGGCAGCAATGCACTGGCCTCTCCCTTACTGAACACGTCACTGAATTGGCTATACTCAGCTGGCACTGAGGGAGAGATACACATGATCCTCATAGGGTGGGAAATACAGTGTTCATCGCAAAACTCAGACCAGGCCGTAATTTCACAAGTTTGCCAGTTAAACCTGGGGTTGTGCATATGCAACCAAGGAAACCCCAATATGAGATCATGATGCGGGGAGCAGATAATCTGAAAACGATGAACCTCAGAATGCAATGCCCCAATACGCAAACTTAAGGGAATTGTCTCCATAGTAATTTGGGCAGGTACCAAAGGCCTCCCATCAATGGCCTCAATAGTTAAAGGAGAATCTTTCACCACAAGGGGAATGTTATGAGAGGCAGCAAATAAATTGTCCATAAAATATCCGGCCGCACCGGAATCGACAAGTGCCAGGGTTTCTACGGCTAGGTCGGCCCAGGCAACTACAACCTGTATGGTGGGCTTTTGACTAGCTGGGTCCAGGGACTGCTGAACGCCACCTAGGGCCTGTCCCCCAAGGTACCCTAGGTGCATTCGTTTCCCGGCCAGGTCGGGCAAGAACGTAACAAATGGCCAGCCTGGCCACAGTATAAACAGAGACCTTGTCTGCGGCGATGCACCCTCTCTTCCTTAGACAATCTAGTGAATCCCAGTTGCATTGATTCACTACTCTCACCAGCTGGTGCCGGAGGTATGGGAGGTGACGGAGGTATGGGTGGGAAACTTGATCTTACAGAACCCATTTCTCTAGCCCTCTGCTTCCGGTCTTTGGTTGCCATACTCTCCCTAATATGGGAATCCATCAAAATTGAAAAGTCAATAAATTCATCAAGATCCGTTGGCAGCTCTCGTGCTGCCTTTTCATCCTTCAATCGTTCACAGAGGCCCTGTGCAAAGGCTGCCACCAGTGCTTCATTGTTCCAGCCCACCTCTGCTGCTAGGGTGTAGAATTCTATAGCATACTCAGCAACTGTGCGAGACCCTTGTTGAATTTCTATCAGTTTATTTGCAGCAGAGGCGGCTCTCCCAGGAACCTCAAAGACTCTACGAAACGCCTTTACAAACTCAGAGAAGTTCAGAGTACATGGTTTGGCAGTCTCCCACAATGGGTTTGCCCATGCCAGGGCTCTGCCCATCGGCAGGGAAATCATGTAACCCACTTTACTGCGATCACTGGGAAATGCATGAGGAGTTAATTCTAGGAAGATTTCCAACTGATTAATGAACCCTCTGCATAGGGTAGGTTAGCCATCGTACCTGAGAGGTAGTGGAGCGGTAGCCATCAGCCCTCTGTTAGCGTTAGTTAACGTACCAGACTGTGCTCCCGGTGTCGGAACAGGGGGGACCACCGGAGCAGGTACTGGTTGCGGTGCGCTCAAGAATAGTTTGAACAGCCAAAGCCAACTGGTCTAACCAATGGATACTCTGTGCATTACCGTCACCGCTACCGTCTGAGGTCATGGCCCTTTCGTACTGTTACGGTTCAGTACACTCAGACACGGTAGATGTTGGTAAAACACAATTTTATTGAAACACACAAGGAATAGTGTAACCCTCACGGGTCCAGTAAATAGCAGCAATAACTGACACGACAGGTTACAAGCAGGTTAACCCACACGGGTCCAGTACAGATATACAATCACAATACTGACATAGGTCAGGTAACTAGATTGATACAGTGTATGAAAGTCCAGTGAGAACTATGGAGCCACTGACTAAGTAGCCAGGATAGTGGAGGCCCAATCTCGCCTATAGGTAGCAGGGGGCGACAATGACAGGACTGCAACAGCAAACAGTCAAGGATCACCTGTACAGAGGGTACAATGGTGGACGCCCACAGTAAGCTACACAAGGCAGGACAGAGCTCGTGCCAAAAACTGAACCAAAGTGTAAGACCAAGCGATCACTAGCACGGTGTGGAGGAACACTGGCACACTGAGACTCTGAACCCCCGGACTGGATAGAGCAAGGTACTGGAGTACCGTGACACAGAGAGACACAGCAACAGGGTAACTGTGCAAGGTAGTCAGCAGCAGGAGCTGCACAGTATTCACCCAACCGGGCACTGAGAAAGCAGGAATCACCGCCAAGACGATTCGGTACGCAGCACAGGAACGTCAGCCAAGCTGGGTCGGTGCACGGAGCAGGAACGTCAGTCTCACCGGGTCGGTACACGGAGCAGGATCGTTGGTCTAGCCGAGTCAGTACACGTAGCAGGAACGTCAGCCAGGTCGGGTCAGAACAATACGAATCAGTACACAGAATCAGGAACAGAAACAATGGCATGGTCAGGCAGTCCAGGGTCATACACTGGTATCAGGAAATCGCAACTAGCGCTTGGCATCAGGTACACCATGAAAGGGCAACTGCAGAGTGACAGCCCAGGGTATAAAAAGGCTGTCACTGGGAGGAGCAGTACAGCGCAGCCAAAGGGAAGGCAGCAATAGCAAGATGGTCAGAATGTCGCCTGATAACAGGCGCCGTGATACGACCAGAATGAGCCGCCAGCCACTACAGGAATAATCAGGTACAGTTCCTGCTCTCAAGGGAAACATTTCTATTCTAATAACAACACACCCATGATTTTGGAAGAGGGCAGGTGGAGAAGAGTTATTGGCCAACTTCTTCTTTTCTCCACATATACTGAGGGCTAGTTATTGTGCTGCTAATGCCTAAGGTGCATCACTGGAGCTAGTTGTGGCAAGTAGAACTTTCATCATCCATCACCCATGTTGCTGCTGTTGTTGATCCCATTCCCTTTGAGCTGCCTAATTATCCTTCTGCTTAAAGGGATAGTAATACTTCATTTTATCTTTATTTTATTTTGTAGGCATTAAAAAAACATGAAGAATGATATAAGTCTTATCTCTCAAACCTTTATGGTTTAAGAGATATTCACAAGCAAAGTTTCCCCTCACCGCCCCTTTTGCCTAGTGTAAGCCATCTCTTCTCAGATGTAGAATGCAGTCCATAGACTGGACAGATAACAGCAGGGGACACTCTTCTTCCTATTAGAACAATGAAAGCCCTGTCCCCCTTGACAAGCTTTTCAGGTTTTTCCCTTATCTTAATTGAAGATTGTCCCTCTGTGCAATCTACCTGGGCACCTCCCTTCTGCTTTGGCTGAGGAGTGTTACATCAGTAAAAGGTGCGGGAGGGGGACACTTTGTCATTGAATTACTCCTGAACTATAACTCTGACTGAACTGAAATAACACTCTCCAAAGTCCAAATACTATGATGATTAATTAGAGCTGCTTTTATTATGAAACATTACTATCCCTTTAAACAACTCAGAAGAAGCAGCAAGAACAGCAGTCACAAATTCTTCATCTCATCAGTGTATTTGACAATGGCCGGTGGCCACTGGCCAACACAACACGATGCCAGCAGGGCATTTTTCCTCAGGGCTTGTGCTTTAAAAAAAAATAAAAAAAAAAAAACCCATAGTTCTACAAAAACATACAACGTTTTGGGGTGTTTGTTTCTAACAACCCTAAGTCCTACAAATCAATGTTTCCTCAGTGCTTGGGCGTCTAATAAGTCTAAGTCCTACAAATCAATGTTTTCTCAGGGCTTGGGCCTCTAACATCAAATCTTGCAAATCATCCTCTATAAAATACTCTGTCACATCTTCCCCAAGCTTATGTCAGGGGTTCCCTGTCTCCATCACGTTACATACACATTTCTTATTTTATTTTTTTATTAACTGTCCCCCCAATACCAGTCAATAAACCCCCCAAATAAATTCCCTGTTCAACTGATTCTTTGCCCAGACTCCACCCACCAACACAGACAACCTCTTCAGACACCTTTTATACCATGTTTTATGGGTTTTTTAATTGTATTTGGGATTTATTTTTTATTAACTGCCTCCAATCCAAGTAAACAAGCCCCCCCAAAAAAATTCCCTGTTCAACTGATTCCTTCCCCACAACCTACCAACACAGGCACCCTCGTGCCCCTTTTATACTATGCCTTTGGGAAATAAAATAATATTTGCTATTTGTTGTGTGTAAATTCAATGTTCCCATTGATTTCAATGGAATGAGCTAGGCGAAAAAAGCAGAAAAACTGCACTTTTCGAGGGAACTTATTGGCGAGCGGGAAGTGCCAAAATTCGCCAGTTTCAGTTTGAGGAGAAATTTGTGCCCATCCCTGATCTAGTTGTGGGCTATATACCACCAGGCATACATATACAGGAAGAAGGCAAGAGGCTTTCTCAAAGGTTTTGACTAGTGTTGAGCGAGCACCCCGATGCTCGGGTGCTCGGGTGCTCTGACCGAGCACCGCCGGAGGCTCGAGTGCTCGGCCGAGCACCCGAGCCCCATTGACTTCAATGGGGCGACACGAGCATTACACCAGGCACCCCCTGCTCTGATGAGGGGAGGGTGCCTGGTCAATGCCCCCTTCATCTCCACAATGTCCCCCTTCATCTCCGCAATGTCCCCCTTCATCTCCGCAATGCCCCCTTCATCTCCGCAATGTCCCCCTTCCACAATGTCCCCCTTCATCTCCACACTGTCCCCCTTCATCTCCGCAATGCCCCCTTCATCTCCGCAATGCCCCCTTCATCTCCGCAATGTCCCCCTTCAATGCCCCCTTCATCTCCGCAATGCCCCCTTCATCTCCGCAATGTCCCCCTTCCACAATGTCCCCCTTCATCTCCACACTGTCCCCCTTCATCTCCGCAATGCCCCCTTCATCTCCGCAATGCCCCCTTCATCTCCGCAATGTCCCCCTTCCACAATGTCCCCCTTCATCTCCACACTGTCCCCCTTCATCTCCGCAATGCCCCCTTCATCTCCGCAATGCCCCCGTACCTCCAGTCCCTGGTGGTCCAGCGGAGCGTCTTCAGATCTGTGCCTCCTTCGGCACAGATCCCCGCCACCCGAACATGGCGGGCGAGCACATGGCGGTACTCGTACGAGTACCGCCATGTGCCGAGCAGAGCGATGCTCGAGCCGATCCGAGCATCGGCCGAGCATGCTCGCTCAACACTAGTTTTGACGTCTTCTGCCAGCATGCTGACTTTGGGGTTCACTCAGATCACAGGTATGAGGAGTTGATTGTATGATGGCCAGAAGAGCTGTGTTTCTCGTTCAATCCAGTGGTGGAAGACCCTCTGTTACTGCTGATTGGTAAAAAGAGGGATCTAGAGTGGAAGTAAACATCCATCTAGGTAGACGAGAAAAGCAGAACAGGCCTGGAGATCTCCAGGACCTCCCATGACAATCCGGTTTCAGAGAAGGAGTAGGAAACTGAAATCATGCTGGAGTGGACCAGGAAGCTGACCAAGTCTGAGAGGGATGCAGGGGCCTCAATGCCCATTAATGATACAGAGTTACCCACCACTAGGGCTGTTACCACAGATAGGGATGCCACAGTGTGAATCCAGGTCCATAACCTCCTCCCCAGGAACACATCCTGCTGTGGAGAGGCCTGTGAAAGTAAAGAGAAAGCACTAAATGAACCGATCTGAAACTAATGGTGCTGATCTAAAACAGTCCCTGCAGGATCCAGAGTTTGATGGCCCTGGCACTGATATTAGCAGCGGAACCCCAGCTCTAGCAACAGAGTAGCATATGTTGGGGGATGCAGCATTCCTGGTGGATAGCAGTCCGACAGGCAGCCATGCTCCCCACGAGACAGCAACACCTCCAGGCACCAGGAACACTACTACTGGAAGACAGCTGGGAGCAGCACAATAGAGTCCTGCATAATGAGCTTTTTCCCAAGACTGGGAAGCCATCGACCCCCAAGCTTACCTGCTTGAGAATAGACTGGCGGTACATGCCAGTGCCCTTGCCCACTGGTATATCACATATCCCAGTCATTCCCTTGCAGGGGGCCATGCTCGGGGGGGGAGGGGCTGGTTGCCAGTGACCTTTGGGCTAGACACTGCAGTAGCCTGCCCTGAGAGGAGGCTAGAGGCCAAGAGAACAGATACTACTGTGCCCCTTTGAGCAACCTGGATGCATACGCCACTAGGGAATTCTTTGTAATGGATGGAGGGATGGGATCCTGGGTGCCTAAGCAAGGGGCCCAGGCTTAGGACCAGAGAAGAAGCCATGGATAGATTTTCCTCTAGCACCATCCCAACTGACTGTATTCCCTGTTAGCAGGGAGAAGGAGATGGGTGGTTTCACTTTGTGAACCCCAATGGCCCTTTATTGCAACCTGCATATCGGCAGGCACTGGGGTCTAGACAGGCTGGTACACAGGTTACTATGGTAGAGCTAAGGCAGACTGTTTCCATCCAAGAGAACAATGGACTTCCTAAAAACTCATGAGTCTTCAGCGGGCTTGTTGAAAATCTCCCTACATCTCATTTGGTTTTTGGGTGAGGAGAGTTGTGGCAACGTGCCCCTAGTACTAAGTGGAGGCAGGTGGGTGTTGAAAGCCAAGCACCCAGCCCCTGCCTGACACAGTCTATTTTAATTGAGATAAATGTGATACTTATGTCTTGAAGGATCATTATTACATTTTGTGGGTGTTCACTTTTGATCTGTCTCATGAGTCATTCATTTTATATTTCTGTCACTATCACCATCCCAACTGACTGTATTCCCTGTTAGCAGGGAGAAGGAGATGGGTGGTTTCACTTTGTGAACCCCAATGGCCCTTTATTGCAACCTGCATATCGGCAGGCACTGGGGTCTAGACAGGCTGGTACACAGGTTACTATGGTAGAGCTAAGGCAGACTGTTTCCATCCAAGAGAACAATGGACTTCCTAAAAACTCATGAGTCTTCAGCGGGCTTGTTGAAAATCTCCCTACATCTCATTTGGTTTTTGGGTGAGGAGAGTTGTGGCAACGTGCCCCTAGTACTAAGTGGAGGCAGGTGGGTGTTGAAAGCCAAGCACCCAGCCCCTGCCTGACACAGTCTATTTTAATTGAGATAAATGTGATACTTATGTCTTGAAGGATCATTATTACATTTTGTGGGTGTTCACTTTTGATCTGTCTCATGAGTCATTCATTTTATATTTCTGTCACTATTTTCTTTAATAGCTAAGAGAAAATAATTCACAGTTGCATGTGTAACCTATGTTTATATTAGTGACACATATGCCCCAATGGTAACAACTCATGTACTTTTTCCTTGATCTGTTATCGTTTAGATAATTTCCCGTGTGTGATATATCCTAATACTTCATATATAAAGCCAGCGTATGTTTCAAAAATATGTCTTGCCAGTATAATGTTAATAGTGCCTCTTAACCCACTGTTTACTGGTCTGCTGTACTGGCTGGTTTGGAAACATAATTATAATACACTGCACCTAAGACTTCAGTGAACAAAGGGAGCCATATTCACAAAGAAAAGAGGAACAATCCTGGGGACAACCCCATATACTTAAACGAGGAGATGCCTTCTTCATTGGTATCACTTCTCCAGATCCTATGTTATTCTATGAAGTCTATGCACTAAGATCACCAAAATTGGAGAAATATTATTCCATTATCTCCATAGAATAAAATAAGAACTGGAGAAGTCCACTTTATCACACCTTAGTGTCTCTCTTTTCTTGAATGCTAGGGAGGTTACAACACATTGTGAAGCAATGCGTTGTGAGATTTCTCTAGCATTCAGTGGGTTAAAGTTCTCATTTCATTTGGTGAAACTCTCATTGATTTGACACAGAATTGCTTGTCTTTCTTTGTGCATATTGCCCAAAGAGTACAAAGACTTCAGTAAACACAGTAAATGATGATTGTATTGCTGCACCATGTCACTCCAGCATTCTCCCATGAGGTTTATCACTTTCTGTGTTTACTGCATTTCACCCACTCATAATAAAAAAGGTATTAATGTATTATAATGGTACCTTTAGACATGTTGTATGGCAATACAATGCTAGTGGTGCATAGACAACATTAATGCAGGGCTGCTGAAAGCTTATGATTGAACTTGTATTGCTACTTCACGTTCCAGACTCTGCAGCTGTTGACATGGAGATCTTTAATGTATCCGCACTGGCAGATGCCCTCAAGTTTTATCTCCAAGAATTACGTAGTCCAGTTATACCCCAGCATTGTACAGCGAGCTGATCTACTCTGCTGAAGGTGGGTACATTTTGAAGAGCAAGGCCAGTGTAAGGATAGTTGCCACCATAAGTGAACCTTCAGGCTGGTTTCTCCACTAAAATAATGTGTTACAATCCAACCTGTCGTAACCCTTTCAGTACTGAAGTGTCCAACACATTGTGAAACAGCACACTGGACACCTGTCTATCACTCAAAAGTGTCACTGGAATAACAGAATTAAATGGTTAAATCATTTGAATGTAAGTTACATTAATAATTATATTTATTCTACTCTGGCTGAGGCTCCATTTGCCTAGTGGCCCTGGTGTTAAGGGGTACATATCCATTTAAATTATGGATGTTTATAAATAACAAATACTACAAGGTTGCTGGGCAGCCCTGCAGAATGATGTTTTCATAAGCAGCCATGAAATAAAGGGATATGTGATCATCTTACCCGGTACAGCACTCTCATGTATTCTGGAACTTAGCAAAATGCAGCCCTCCAGCTGTTGTTAGATTAATGGATATTTAAGTATCATGGGAGTTCTAGTAGAACAGCAGCAGCAGGGCATGCCAAAGGCTGCCTAACATTGATTTATTTACCCATCAACTAACCTCCTTTTCACCCTGCCAGGGTGTCCAGCTATTCACTGTAGACCATGGACTGCAGTTGTCCTGGGTGACAGGATATCTAATTGACCTCTTATTGATTGTTGTCCTTTAGTGGTTCTTAACCAGTGCCCTCAGTGGCCACTAACAGGACAGAGTTTGAGGCTTCCACTGTCAAGTGCATGTGACTTAATCAGAAGCTCAGTCATTGTGACTGATTCACTTATGCTAAATTGGGGAAGTAATTCTCAAGTCCTGGAGCTGCAGTCCCCTTATATACATGATTTAGGGCTCAATTCAGTTAGCTTCATTAGTTAACCCAAACTAATGTCTGTAGTTTTAAGTTGTAGTTTGGTATTCTATTACCTTCGTTGTAACAAACTACCAGCCTGTAAAAATGCACAACGTGCACTAAATTAGCACCTGTTGAAAACAATGAATATGCAGTTCAGTTACATGCAGTGGCTAGTAACACATGTTAAGGACTCTGTTTTTTGCGTTGAATTAGCGTCTATCAATCCTAGGTTTTGAGTCCCTAACGCTTGTTAAAAACCATCAACGAGTAAGTGAACAATACACGCATATGGAACTAGACATCCATACACTAGAGACCCGAGGATGTATTGATATGGGGCCCTAAGCTCCATATCAATACAGCTAAGGCACCAAAAACATGAGTGATACAAAAATAAAATTAATGCTTTGAGTGTCTGTGGGGCATGCAATGCATTGCAGAGCGTTGCATACCCATCTGGCACTCAAAGAATTAACCCCCCTAAATCTAACACTATCCCATGGCCCATAACCCACAACATTAACAAAAAACGCTTACCTTGAAGTTGAAGGTTCAGCGGGGTCTTCTGTACCCTTATCTTCCTCTTTACTAGGGATGGGCGAAACTTTCCGCCTCAAACTGAAATTGGTGAAAAATGCACTTTCCGCTTGGTGAAAAATTTCCAGCGAAAAGTCCTGATTTTCCCGCTTTTTTTGCCCATTGAAATCAATGGGAACATAGAAGTTACACACAACACATTACAAATAATATTTTATTTCCCAAAGGCATTGTATAAAAGGGGCATGAGGGTGCCTGTGTTGGTGGGGTGTGGGGAAAGAATCAGTTGAACAGGAAATGTTTTTGGGGGGTTGTTTACTGGGATTGGGGGGCACTTAATAAAAAATAAATCCTAAATAAAATAAAATAAAAACCATAAAATATAGTATAAAGGGGTCTGAGGAGGGTACCTGTGTTGGTGAATGAATGAATCATTTGAACAGGGAATTTGTTTTGGGGGGCTTTCTTGACTGCTATTTGGGGGACAGTTAATAAAAACAATAAATCAATAAAATAAGACATTTGTATTTAAAGTGACACAGACAGGAACCCCCTGACATAAGCTGCCACTGGGGTGGACTGATACTTGATTTGATAGAGTATTTTATAGAGGATGATTTGTTTGATTTGTTGTTAGAGGCCTTCGTAGGGCTTAGACTTATTAGAGGCCCAGGCCCTGAAGAAACATTGATTTGTAGGACTTGAGCTAGTTTGGCACAAGCCCTAAGGAAACATTGATTTGTAGGACTTAGGCTTGTTAGAAACAAACCACCCAAATATTGTTTATTTTTTTCGTAGGCCTAATGCCAGCAGGTCATGTTAGCCAGTGGACACTGTCAAATGTCCTCAGGAGTTGCAACTGCTGTTCGTACTGATGCTTCTGAGTTGTTTAAGCAGCAGGATGATTAAGCAGATGAAAGGGAATAGGATCAAAATTAGCAATAACATGGAAGATGGATGATGAAGGTTCCACTTGCCCCGACTGGCTCCAGTGATGAGCCTGAGGCAGTAACAGAAGAATAAGTAGCCCCCAGTATATGTGGAGAAAAGAACAAGCTGACCATTAAATCTTTTCCACCTACCCCTCCTCCAACATCATCATGGGTGTGTTGTTATTAGAATATATATTTTTCCCTTGAGAACAGGAACTGTGGCTTCCATCAGCAACTGCAATGTGCACAGTGTGTGTGGTAAATAACATCTGGGAGCACAACTGTATCCAAACACCATGACACCTGAAACCAAGGACTGCCGCTGTCACTGTACCCCTTGTCCAGACCCCGCTAAGGACAACTTGCTGACAGTTTAATAGTAATGATGAACCCTCCCTGCCAGAATCCTAGCATATTCTGTGGGATGGAATCTCCTCAGATGCCACCAGATGACCTGGTATCGATTCTCCTCCACCACACTGGCATGTGTGGTCAGTGCACCGCACTGTGTGCAATTGGCAGAGATGAACTGCCATATCCTAACATTAACAGAGTGGCTATCACTTGGCGGGGGAGATAACGATGAATGAGGTGGACTGGCAGGAGATGTACTTGTTACCCTAGAGGAAGAAGGTGATGTTGATGGTGAGCTAGTTGTTTCGCTCGTCATGGAACTTCCAGTGTCTGTCTTGGTTTCTTTATTCTTCCTCCTCTTTGTTCTCCACCTTTCTGGAGAGTCAGGGGGTACAGTAACAGCGGTGCTAGATTTCTGTAATGGGTGTTTGGCTTTAACATGTTTGGAGTAAATGTCATGGTGTCTGTGTTTCATGTGTGTTATCAGGGCGTTTGTGCCAAGGTGTGTTCCCTCCTTTCCCCTTCTCACTAACTTGTCACAAATTTTGCACTGTACCATTGTTGATGATGACTGCACTGTGCCTGCAGTAACAGAATAATAGTCCCACACCCATGACTTCTGGGGGGAGGGATAGGGAACAGGTAGAGAAGAATGGCCTCTTTCTTCTTGTCCTCCACAATCCCCTTCTCTTTCTGTGGCAGCGGATAATGTTGCTGCTGTTGCTGCTACTGCCTCAGATTTAGCACTGCAAATAGGATCAGGAGGAGTATTGTTACTGCTGGCAAGTGGAACCTGTCCTAGTCCCGCATTACTTGTTGAACCCATTCCCACTTTGTCCACGGTGGTCTGTGGCACACTAGCCTGCTCCTCAGCACCCTGCTGCCCTTTCATCTGAGCAGCAGCAGAAGTTAGAGCAGTTGCAATTTCCACTAATTTCAAAATCTGACTGCTAGTGGTGGTGGTGATGCCCATCCTCATCCCTGTCTCCCATTCCTTCTCACTTTCTGATAAAAAGGCCATCAATGTCTCTTCCACCCCAGCTTCTCCAACACCAGCACCACCACTAGTCCCTATGTTCTGCTGCTCTATTCCAGACATCTCACTGCTGCTTGGAGGAGGTGATGAGCAATGTGACAGAGGGTTCAGCACTGACAGCAGGTTCAGTACTAGCAGCAGGTTCAGCACTGGCAGCAGGTTCAGTTCTAGCAACAGGTACAATACTAGTGGCTGCAGGATCAGAAATGGTGGCACTGGAAGCAGGGGCAGCACGTCTGGTAAGAGGTGCAATACTAGTGGCTGCAGGTACAGCAGTGGTGGCACTGGGAGCAGGTGCAGCACGTCTTACAGCAGGCACAGGCAGCTGATCTGTCCCGCTCTCAATAGTACTACCTTTCCCATTACCTTTTCTCCCTTACTTTCAATTCCCTTTTCTCCCTCCCTTCCCATTAAATTCCTCAAGATCCCTTGGGGTGATTTAGGGGGACTGGACAGTATTGGTACAGTAGTGGTCCCTTCCTCCTTAGACTCAGTGGACACATAAGGGTCCTTGCAGCTCCTCCATTGATTATTTTTTACCCTGCTCATAGTGATAGGAGTCACTATGAGCCTCTCCTGCCTCACTTTTTGCAAAATATCACAAGAGAACAGCACAGCACGTCTATCTCACTCTGTAGCTGATACAATTCTGTCTGCCTTCAGCAAAAATGCCATGTTTTTATAGCGGAAGTACGAAAACAATGTAAATCAATGGGCAGAAACTTTCTAGCCATTGAAAAAATGGCGAAAAATTGTGGCCAATGGGCGAAAAATGGAAACATTTTAACCGCTAGTTTTAAAGCGGATTTTCCCATGAAAACGCAGATAACAACATGGTTTTCGTTAAATTTCCCTCGGGAACACGGTGACAACTTTCACCCACCCCTAATCTTTACTTTGTCTTAAGTCTTCTTCTCTAAGCTTATTTTTTCTTTTTCTGTCTTCTTCTTCTTTCTTGTTCTGTAAAGTTTCTTCTGTGCCTGTAAATCAAAAATTAGAAATGTAATACCATGCCCCTAAATGGTGTCCGCCACTGCCGGAAAAAAAATATACACTCCCCATTTTTGTACCTTTTTGGGCAGTAGCCCAAGCAACAGTGAGGAAAAAATGAACAGAGACTGACTTTTATATGGCCAGTCTCTGTTCAGATTTGTTCCCACTCTCCTATTGGCTGGGATGTGGGGTTTCTTAGGGCAAGGAAAGTGCCCTTCAGTAACCACACCTCACAGCCAATCAGCTTCTAGCTATAGGGGTCACAAATGTGCATTTTTTCATCCATTCAGTTAGCCAATTATTAATAGCTGGAGGGATGATGAAACAAGCATTCGTGATCCCTCCAGTTAGAAGCTGATTGGGTGTGAGGTGTGGTTACTGCAGGGCACAATCATGCCCTGTGTAACCCCGCATCCCTGCCAAGGTAACCCCACGTCCCTGCATGGGAACAAATGTGAACAGAGACTGGTCATATAAAAGCCAGCCTCTGTTCAGATTTCCCTCACTGTGGCTCGGGCAAAGGCCTGAAAATGGGGAGGTTTTTTTTTTTTTCCGTCAGTGGTGGACACCATTTACAGAGGCATTGGATTGCATTTATAATTTTTGTTTTACAGTCACAGAAGAAATTTTACAGAAAAAGAAAGAAAGAAAAAGAAGGTTAGAGAAGACTTAAAGACAAATTAAAGAGGAAGACCAGGGTGCAGAAGACTCCATAGGACCTCCAACTGAAATCAAAAGAGCTCTTCAGATTGCATTTTTATATGTGTCCCCAGTTAAATGTCAGGGCCAGCCTCACCAAGGGCCACATGCACAAAACTAAAATGGAGCAAGCAAACTGCACTACAGGAGACAAGCAAACCCTTCCTTTTAAATAAATGGGTCTTAAATGCATTGGAGACCTCTCTAGCATTCTATGGGTTAAAAGCCCCATTTAAATTAACTGGACGTTTTCAGAATGTGTATTTGTTTTCTATGGTGCAGCTGGTTTGACCCAGAGCTGCACTGCTTTGGCTCTATTGAGTACCCAGAATCTGACTTTGTCAGATATAGTGGTGTCAGTAATGCACCACCTTACTGTCTGTTCAGAGTAGCAGATAGTTCACTTTAAGTTTGCACCTTTGTACTTTTCTGTACATCTCTGTCTCTTGGGTTCCATGAAAAATGAAGTGTGAAGTATGATTCTCTAGCACTTATTAGCTTCAAAGATATTATTCTCTGTCCCTCTTCATTTTACAACTTTATGTTCCTTCTCTGCAAAACTTTCCACTGCTGTCTTGCTAATGAGGCCTGAGTTTGGTCACGTGCTGCAGTGTTAGTCAGCTCAGAGAAGTACGCAGACTGGGAGCTGTCATCCATGGGGAAATGGGCTGCAATCTGTGTTTATATTAGAGGTGTGTGCCGAGTCTTGTCACATTTAGCTTGGACTTGTAATTACCGTATCTTTCCTTTCTCCGATGTAAAAAGTATAACAAAAACTTCTTTGTACCAATCAAAATATATATATAGTGTGTGAGTGTAAGTATGTATACATTTATATGTACACTTCATTGCCCAGTCCTTGAGTCTGATGTACTAAGTAAAATGGAGTGATTCTGGAGAAAACCATAAAACCATGAGCACAGTGAGGTACCAAAAAGATCCCCATTAATTTAATTGGCTCTTCTAACTCCTTGAATGCTAGAGAAGGTCTAACCCGTTTGAATGCCAGAGAGGTATCCAAAGCATTGCATTTCAATGTGTTGGATACCTTACTGGCACTCAAAGGGTTAAAATCCCCATTCAGTTCAATGAGATTTTTTATTTGTGTCCTAAAGTACAGTTGGTTTACCTTAGAATTACTCCACTGGGGAGATGCACTAAGGTTATATAAAGGTGAGATAAACTTTCCAATTCCTGTGCTAACTAGTGTTGAGCGAGCATGCTCGGCCGATGCTCGGATCGGCTCGAGCATCGCTCTGCTCGGCACATGGCGGTACTCGTACGAGTACCGCATGTGCTCGCCCGCCATGTTCGGGTCTCCTCCCCGCACGTTTTGCGGCTGCTGCGCAGCCAATAAACGTGCAGGGAGGCTCTGACATCGGTGTAATGCCAGCAGCCATGTTGGCTGCTGGCATTACACTGATTGGCTGGCCAGAACCCGTGGTCGGGTGCTGTATAGCACCTGACCATCGAGTTCGGCTCAGTCTGAGCCAGGGAGAGCTGAGGATAGGAAGGGAAAGGCAGTGTAGGGAGGAAAAAAACAAAAATTGTGAAAAAAAAGAACCAAAAGTCCTTTTTAGGACTACTGTGTGTGGGGGCAGCAGGTTATTTTGTGTGGGGGGAAAAAAACAAAAAAAAAAAAAAAAAATATTCTGTTTAGTGTGAAAAGTTGCAGATTAGAGCACATTCTGTTTAGTGTGCACAGTTGCAGATTAGAGCACATTCTGTTTAGTGTGCAAAGTTGCAGATTAGAGCACATTCTGTTTAGTGTGCAAAGTTGCAGATTAGAGCACATTCTGTTTAGTGTGCAAAGTTGCAGATTAGAGCACATTCTGTTAAGTCTTCAAACTAAAATATCAAAGTCACATATTCCATTCAGTGTGCGTCGCCGCAGTTTAGCAGCACATTCTGTGTACTGTGCAGAGTTGCAGAATAGGAAGAAATACTGTTAAGTCTTCAAACTAAAATATCAAAGTCACATATTCCATTCAGTGTGCTTCGCCGCAGTTTAGCAGCACATTCTGTGTACTGTGCAGAGTTGCAGAATAGGAAGAAATACTGTTAAGTTTTCAAACTCAAATATTAAAGTCACATATTCCATTCAGTGTGCTTCGCCGCAGTTTAGCAGCACATTCTGTGTACTGTGCAGAGTTGCAGAATAGGAAGAAATACTGTTAAGTTTTCAAACTCAAATATTAAAGTCACATATTCCATTCAGTGTGCTTCGCCGCAGTTTAGCAGCACATTCTGTGTACTCTGCAGAGTTGCAGAATAGTAAGAAATAGTGTTAAGTTTTCAAACTCAAATATCAAAGTCACATATTCCATTCAGTGTGTATCACCGCCGTTTAGCAGCCTATTCTGTGTACTCTGCAGAGTTGCAGAATAGTAAGAAATAGTGTTAAGTTTTCAAACTCAAATATTAAAGTCACATATTCCATTCAGTGTGTTTCACCGCCGTTTAGCAGCCTATTCTGTGTACTCTGCACAGTTGCAGAATAGTAAGAAATACTGTTAAGTTTTCAAACTCAAATATTAAAGTCACATATTCCATTCAGTGTGTTTCACCGCCGTTTAGCAGCCTATTCTGTGTACTCTGCACAGTTGCAGAATAGTAAGAAATACTGTTAAGTTTTCAAACTCAAATATTAAAGTCACATATTCCATTCAGTGTGTTTCACCGCCGTTTAGCAGCCTATTCTGTGTACTCTGCACAGTTGCAGAATAGGAAGAAATACTGTTAAGTTTTCAAACTCAAATATTAAAGTCACATATTCCATTCAGTGTGTTTCACCGCCGTTTAGCAGCCTATTCTGTGTACTCTGCACAGTTGCAGAATAGGAAGAAATACTGTTAAGTTTTCAAACTCAAATATTAAAGTCACATATTCCATTCAGTGTGTTTCACCGCCGTTTAGCAGCCTATTCTGTGTACTCTGCACAGTTGCAGAATAGGAAGAAATACTGTTAAGTTTTCAAACTCAAATATTAAAGTCACATATTCCATTCAGTGTGTTTCACCGCCGTTTAGCAGCCTATTCTGTGTACTCTGCACAGTTGCAGAATAGTAAGAAATACTGTTAAGTTTTCAAACTCAAATATTAAAGTCACATATTCCATTCAGTGTGTTTCACCGCCGTTTAGCAGCCTATTCTGTGTACTCTGCACAGTTGCAGAATAGGAAGAAATACTGTTAAGTTTTCAAACTCAAATATTAAAGTCACATATTCCATTCAGTGTGTTTCACCGCCGTTTAGCAGCCTATTCTGTGTACTCTGCACAGTTGCAGAATAGGAAGAAATACTGTTAAGTTTTCAAACTCAAATATTAAAGTCACATATTCTGTGTAAGATGAAGAAGGCGGGTAAAAAGGGACGGGGAAGTGGACGTGATCCTGAAAGTTCAGGGCGCGGGTCAGGACGCGGAGAAACTGTGCCTGGTGCCAGAGCACAAGAAAGAAAGACATCCACCATACCTAGCTTCATGTGTAATTTTACAGGGCGTCGCAGGACATCACTCTCGAGGTCCGACCACTGCGAACAGGTGGTCGGTTGGATGACAGCTGATACTGCTTCCAGTCGGTTAAGCACCACCCTGTCTTCCACCAAGTCCACTCTCAGTAGCCAAGAGTCTGGTCAAAATAATCCTCACTCTGATCATCCTTCCTCCCACCATACACGGTCTGGTCAAAGAAGTGATCCCATACTGGGATATAGTGAGGAGCTCGTCTCATCACCAATCCTTCATTTGACCCTCTCTCCAAGCACGCTTGCAGAGGAACATGACATCTTGTGCCCTGATTCACAACCTCTAGAGGCTACCCAATCACAAGAAGATGACAGATGTGAACGGCATTTAAGGTCAAAGGAAGTAGTGGATGATGATGATGATGATGAGACACAGTTGCCATTAAATCAACCACTATTTCCGTCTCAAGACCTTGTTGAGGAGAATGTTATACAGTTGTCAATGACTGAGTATGTGGTGGGATCAAGACTTGAGGAGGATGATCAGAGTGAGGAAGTGGAGGAGGACTTGGTGGACGATGAGGTGACTGACCCCACCTGGGAAGGTGTAGAGCCGAGCGATGTCAGCAGTCCTGAGGGTGAGCCATCTGCAGCACCGCAACAGGCTGGAAGAGGCAGTGGTGTGGCTACAGAAAGAAGGCGGACCGCACCAAACCGGCCCGCAAATGTTCCACGGAGCACCCCCTTGCGTAAATCTCCCTTGCCAAAGGGTAGGTGTTCCGCGGTATGGCGTTTTTTTAAGGAAAGTGCGGACGACAAAAGAATTGTAGTTTGCAACCTGTGCCACACCAGAATGAGCCGAGGCATGAACACTAGAAACCTCACCACCACCAGCATGATCCGACACATGGCATCCAAGCACCGTAGTAAGTGGGAGGAACGCCTGGATCGCCCATCTGTGTCTGCAGTCCACACCACTGCCTCCTCTTCCCCTGTTTTCGGTGCCGGCCAATCGCCTGTCGAAGGCGCAGGCCCGCATACCTCCCGCCCTGCACCTGTACCATCTGAAGCACCATCAGCGACCACATCCACTTCCCTGTCCCAGCACAGCGTCCAAATGTCGTTACCCCAGGCATTTGAGCGCAAGAGAAAGTACCCAGCCACCCACCCACAGGCTATAGCACTAACCTCACACCTTTCCAAATTACTGGCCATCGAAATGCTGCCATTTAGGCTTGTGGACACTGAGTCCTTCCGCAGCCTGATGGCAGCAGCTGTCCCTCGGTACGCGGTCCCCAGCCGCCACTACTTTTCCCGGTGTGCCATCCCCGCATTACACCACCATGTGTCCCGTAACATCACCCGTGCCCTGACCAACGCAGTTACTGGGAAAGTCCACTTAACGACTGACACATGGACAAGTGCTTGTGGCCAGGGACGCTACATTTCCCTGACGGCACACTGGGTGAATGTCGTGGAGGCTGGGAGCGACTCGGACCCTGGGATGGCACGGGTGCTACCCACGCCGAGGATTGCGGGCCCTACCTCCATCAGGGTTTCCACCAGCACCTACGTTATTGGCTCCTCCTCCTCCGTTTCCACCTCCGAATTCTCTACACGCAGCGCCACTCCCCCATCAGCCAGTAGCTGGAAGCAGTGTAGCACTGCAGTGGGGAAGCGTCAACAGGCCGTGCTGAAGCTGATCTGCCTTGGGGACAAACAGCACACGGCCTCAGAGCTGTTGCAGGGGATTAGTCACCAGACCGAGCAGTGGCTCTCGCCACTCAACCTGCAACCAGGCATGGTTGTGTGTGATAATGGGCGTAACTTGGTGGCGGCTTTGGAGCTCGGCAAGCTCACACACGTACCATGCCTAGCGCATGTATTTAATTTAGTGGTGCAGCGATTTCTAAAAACCTACCCCAATGTGCATGATCTCTTGACCAAGGTGCGCCGCGTGTGTGCACATTTCCGTAAGTCATCAACAGCTTCAGCCGGCCTATTGAAGCTGCAGCAGCGCTTACAATTGCCAGCTCACCGGCTGCTGTGTGACGTGAGCACGCGCTGGAACTCCACCTTCCACATGTTGGCCCGGCTTTGTGAGCAGCAGAGGGCAGTAGTGGAGTACCAGCTGTTACACGGTCGTCGCCTCTCCGTTCAACTTCCTGTAATCAGAAGTGAGGAGTGGGAATGGATGTCAGACCTCTGCGAGGTTTTACGCAATTTTGAGGAATCGACACAGATGGTGAGCGGCGATAACGCTATTATCAGTGTAACCATCCCACTTCTGTGTCTACTGAAACGCTCGCTGCTCACAATTAAAACCGACGCTTTGCATGTGGAAGAGGTGGAAATGGGGGAGGAAGAGCTTACACAAGGTGATAGCCAGAGCACCCTCACTTCGTCTTCTCAGCGACAATTGGAGGAGGCGGAGGAGGAGGAGGAGGAGGAGGAGGAGGAGGAAGACACGGTTGCCTCCGCTACAGAGGGTAGCCATGGAACTTTAGTTCCATCTCTTCAGCGTGGGTGGGCAGAAGAGGAGGAAGAGGATGAGGAGATTGAGAGTTATCCTCCTGGTGAGGACAGCGAAATCTTGACTGTTGGTACTCTGGCACACATGGCTGACTTTATGTTAGGCTGCCTTTCCCGTGACCCACGCGTTATACGCATTTTAAACAACACGGATTACTGGGTGTTCACCCTTCTGGACCCCCGCTACAAAGAGAATTTCTCATCTCTCATTCCTCCGGTGGAGAGGACAAGCAAAATGGTGCAATACCAGAAGGTTCTTGTCGAAAAATTGCTCCAAAATTTTCCATCTGACAACGCTGGCGGCAGAGTACGTGCTACCTTGGCCAACCGAGAAGGGGAGAAAAGGGGAGCACACAGCAGTTCCGAGAAAGGCAGGGCAACACTCTCCAAGGCGTGGGACACCTTCATGACACCCCGCCAGCACCCTCACCCTGATGCGCAGCCTAGTGTCACAAGGAGGGAAAAGTTTTGGAAGATGGTGAAGGAGTACGTAGCAGACCGTGTCAGCGTCCTCAATGATCCCTCTGTGCCTTACAACTACTGGGTGTCCAAGCTGGACACGTGGTATGAACTGGCACTCTACGCCTTGGAGGTGCTGGCCTGCCCTGCCGCCAGCGTTCTGTCTGAGCGGGTATTTAGTGCTGCTGGTGGCATCATAACAGATAAGCGTATCCGCCTTTCCACCGACAATGCTGATAGGTTGACACTTATAAAAATGAACAAGGCCTGGATTTCCCCTGACTTCTCCACTCCACTGGAGGAAAGCCCCGGGGGAACATAAACTCACTTTATATATGTTATTTACAATGATGGGAATACTCTGTATTCCCATTCACCCCTTCCACCCAAAAAACGGGTATATGGTTGACTCTTAATCTTCTCATCCTCCTCCTCCTCTTCCATATGCCCTGGGATATAATTTTTATATAGGGCCAGCTCACCAGCGGGCCCTGTGATATAATTTTTATATAGGGCCAGCTCACCAGCGGGCCCTGTGATATAATTTTTATATAGGGTCAGCTCACCAGCGGGCCCTGTTTGCCAATTTTTATATAGGTCAGCTCACCAGCGGGCCTTCTCATATAATGTTTTATTGGGTCAGCTCTCTAGCGGGCCCTCTCATATAATGTTTTATAGCGTCAGCTCACTAGCGGGCCTTCGCATATAATGTTTAGGATGGTCAGCTCTGCAGCAGACCCTCACCCATAATGTTTTAGATGGTCAGCTCAGCGCACGTTTCCCTCTTAATCATGGCCTCAGTTCAATAAAATCAAGGAAATTTTTGGGAGAATTTGCCTCTGTGCACGTTTCCCTCTTAATCATGGCCTCAGTTCTGAAAATCAAGGAAATTTTTGGGAGAATTTGCCTCTGTGCACGTTTCCCTCTTAATCATGGCCTCAGTTCTGAAAATCAAGGAAATTTTTGGGAGAATTTGCCTCTGCGCACGTTTCCCTCTTAATCATGGCCTCAGTTCTGAAAATCAAGGAAATTTTTGGGAGAATTTGCCTCTGCGCACGTTTCCCTCTTAATCATGGCCTCAGTTCTGAAAATCAAGGAAATTTTTGGGAGAATTTGCCTCTGCGCACGTTTCCCTCTTAATCATGGCCTCACTTCCGAAAATCAAGGAAATTTTTGGGATAATTTGCAGATGATATACAAGTAAATATACAGCAAATATTGTTTGGTAACAATTTTTCGCCTAAAGTCGTTTTTATTTTCCTTTTTGTGTGTTTTATGGTCAGTCTGTAAAAATGGCGTACTACGGGCGAAAGATCGTTCCCAGCAGCGATGTTGGAGTCCAAGATGCATCCAGACATCCTCCCTATGCTGTCCCTGAACCATTTCTGTAGTGTTTCCATCTTTTTCTGCCCTTTTCCTATGGACCAGGCACCCTCCCCTCATCAGAGCAGGGGGTGCCTGGTGTAATGCTCGAGTCCTCCCATTGACTTCAATGGGGTTCGGGTGCTCGGCCGAGCACTCGAGCCTCAGGGGGTGCTCGGTCAGAGCACCCGAACACCCGAGCATTGGGGTGCTCGCTCATCACTAGTGCTAACCTAAGGAGCCGAAGCACTGTCAAGTTTGTGCATAGGCTCCATAGAATAACATAGGAACTGGAAAGTTTATCTGTAGAGCTTATATCCCCTTTATCACACCTTACTGTATAACCTTCCAGTTCTTCTAAAGAGCGCACTCAGCTTCACTTGATGGGTCATGCTGAAATAAATATGGATAACAAATATCAAAAATTGGTTACTCAAAAGAATTTACTGAAGTCCTCCTAAAGTGTGAACTATACACATAAATTCTAACTTAAGTACTAATGTTTCAGTGTAGATGCAGACCTTCCCCAGAGCAGTGAAATCGTGCATGGACCCAAATCTTCTATTACCATAGTGATACAGAAACTCAAGGAAGGTTATACAAACATAAGAGTTTTCTGCACATAAGTAAATACAAAAATAAACTTGCAATTGTCTTTTATCTCACTTTTTTTTTTTGCATCAGCAGTTTTATCATACTGACACCATTTAAAGAGATAGTAATGTTTCATAATAAAAGCAGCTCTAATTAATCATCATAGTATTTGGACTTTGGAGAGTGTTATTTCAATACTGTCAGACTTGTAGTTCAAGAGTAATTCAATGACAAAGTGTCCCCCTCCTGCCCCTTTTACTGATGTAACACTGTTCAGCCAGATCAGAAGTGAGGTGCCCAGGTAGACTGCAGAGAGGGACAATCTTCAATTAAGATAAGGGAAAAACCTGAAAAACGTGTCAAGGGGGGCAGGGCTTTCATTGTTCTCATATAAAGAAGATTGTCCCCTGCTGTTATCTGTCTGGTCTTACAACCACATTCACATCTGAGAAGAGATGGCTTACACTAGGTAAAAGGGGAGTGAGGAGAAACTTTGCTTGAGAGATAAGACTTATATCGTTCTTCATTTTTTTTAATGCCTACAACATAAAATAAAGTTAAAACGAAGTATTACTATCCCTTTAATTATTTCACTACAGGAGAGTGGTAGATCCCGGTCCTCCTTTTTGTTTTTTCTGTGCAGAAGTTGCTGAAGTTTGTTTAATGTTGTAACTTTGATTTTGGTGCCAAAAAAATGGTAGGCCGAGTATTTAACCCTTTGAGTGCCAGAGGGGTGTCCAGCCCTTTGCATTGCAATGTGTTGGATACCCCTCTGGCATGGAAAAGTTTATGTTTTGGTTAATGTACTATTCCAATTTGCAGACGAAGGTATGCATTTATATACGTCCCAAAATGTCAAATTGCCAAAAGAGGGTTGGTTTTGTTCTAGGTAGTGTTGCTGGAGGTTCAGCTGTTGGGTGGAGAATTTTTAAAACGTAACTTTCACCTTCTATAAAATCGCCCTCCAATAATTAAGCATATGGCAACTAGCTTCATAATTTTGTAAAGTTGATATTTTTATTGGCTAACTAAACAGATTTAAAATGCAAGCTTTCAAGACTTCTTAGGTCTCTTCCTCAGGCATGTTATACAGATAAATATGAAAACTTCTCTCTTAAATACAAGTACACATTACATTGTTTATAATGGAAATAAGATAAGAAATTAGTCCAGATACTGATTCTTTGATCAGTCCAGGTATTTATGATCCCATAGGGACTGTCTTAAAGGTTAAGTCACAATGTGATAATGTGACAGAAACCCTTTGTCTCTATTCAGCCCATAAGTCAAAGAATCAAATTGTAGCATTCATTTTACCTCCCATAATTTTCTGTCCCTCTGAGTGCGAAATTGTCCCATCAGTACAGTCAGTCTAATGTCCCTGACACTATGTCCACTTTGGCAAAAATGTTCTCCCACTGGTGTCTCTGTCTTTTTGTTGTTAATGCTGGATCTGTGGGAATTAAACCTCTTATGTAATGGCTGTCCCGTTTCACCCACATAAAGAGCTGTTCAGCATTTTGCACACATGATGAGGTATATTACATTGGATGATCTGCAGGTGAAATTACCATTGATCTTATGGTGTAACTGGGTGTTTGGTATGGGTATCTTATCTATGGTGTAAATGTGTGCACAGGTTTCACACCTACTTTGTAGGCAGGGTAATGTGCCATTTTTTGTATTTTTGTTCAGGGCACTCCTTACCATAAGTTGTTTTAAATTGGGAGGCTGTCTGAAGGAGAGTAAGGGAGGCTGTGGGAATATGTTCTTAAAGAGATAGTAATACTTCGTTTTAACTTTATTTTATTTTGTAGGCATTAAAAAAATATGAAGAATTATATAAATCTTATCTCTCAAACCTTTATGGTTTATGAGATATACACAAGCAAAGTTTCCCCCTTCCCGCCCCTTTTACCTAGTGTAAGCAATCTCTTCTCAGATGTGGAATGCAGTCTATAGACCAGACAGATAACAGAAGGGGACACTCTTATTCCTATGAAAACAATTAAATCCCTGCCCCCCTTGACAAGCTTTTCAGTTTTCTCCATTATCTTAATTGAAGATTGTCCCTCTCTGCAGTCTACCTGGGCACCTCCCTTCTGCCCTGGCAGAACAGTGTGACATCAGTAAAAGGGGCGGGAGGGGGATACTTTGTCATTGAATTACTCTGGAACTACAACTCTGACAGAATTGAAATAACACTCTCCAAAGTCCAAATACTATGATGATTACTATCCCTTTAAGTCTTTCATCTGTATGTAAGATTGCTTGAAGTTCTCTTGATATTTTGAGCAGAGCTTCAACTTTGGGGTGGTAAGTGACCACAAATGGCACACGGTTTCCCTTATGCTGCTCTTTGTAGCTCAACAGATCTTTTCTTGGTATGTGAGTAGCTTTCTGTATCTGACTGTCAATAATCCTTGCATTGTAACCCTGTTTTATAAAGTCTCCTCTGAGTTTCTGGAGGTGCTTGTCACAGTCCACCATTTCAGAACAGATGCGATTGTATCTGATGGCGTTGCTGTATATGATGAAGGTCTTTGTGTTTTTGGGTGAAAGCTATCGTTTTTCAGGTAGGTTGGTCTGTCCGTTGGTTTACGGTACAGGGATGTATGGATGCAGTTGTTCTGAATACTGATAGTCATGTCTAGGAAGTTAATGTTTGTATATGAGTGACTGAGTGTTAGATTGGTACTGGGGTAGAATGCATTGTAATTTTTGTGGAAATTGAGAAGTTCCTCTTCACTGGCAGTCCAGATCATCATCTATGTAGTAGAGATAGACCAGGGGTTTTGTCTGGCAGGTGGACAGGAAGTTCTCTTCTTACTTTGCCATAAACAAGATGGCATATTGTGGTGCCATTTGGGTACCAATTGCTGTCCCCATTTTCTGAAGGTAGAGGTCCTGTCCAAACTTGAAGTAGTTGTGGGTGAGTATAAACTGTATGGGTTTTGTTACTTATTCCGTGGCTGTGTTATTTCTTTCCAGATATTCTTGGCATGCTGCTATGTCATCTGTGTGTGGAATGTTGATATAAAGGGATTCTACATCCATAGTGGCAAGGATGGTGCTCTCTGGAATGGGACCCAAGTCTGCTAGTTTGTTCAAGAGATCTGTGGTGTCTTGAAGGAAGCTGGGTGTTCGTATTACCAGGGGTTTCAGGGTATTTTCTACCTAGCCAGAGATATTCTCTGTGAGTGTGCCAGTTTCTGAAATGAGGGGTCTTCCTGGGTTTCCTTCTTTGTGTATTTTTGGTAACATGTAGAAAGAGCCTGCTTTTGGACCTGCTGGTATTAGGGGCCTTATCTGTTCTCCAATGTTGGAGGGCAGTTCTTTTATGATCATGTTGAATTGTTTTGTATATTTTTGTGGGATCCTCTTGTAATTTCATATAGTATCTTTCATCAGAGAGTTGCCAATTTGCTTCTTGAATGTAGTCCACAGAGAGTTTCTGTCACATTATCACACTGTGAATTAACCTTTACGACAGTCCCTCTGGGATCATAAATACCTGGACTCCTCAAAGGAAGAATGCAATTTAAATCACATCCTCTACCATTGACTGATCAAAGAATCAGGATCTGGACTAACTTTCTTATCTGATTTCGATTATAAAACAATGTAATGTGTACTTGTATTTAAGAGAGACGTTTTCATATTTATCTGTATAACATGCCTGAGGAAGAGACCTAAGAAGTCTTGAAAGCTTGCATTTTAAATCTGTTTAGTTAGCCAATAAAAGTTGAACTTTACTAATTGTTTGCCTCCTGTATTTCTACGGCAAACACTGTACCAACTCTCATCTATTAGCTTCATAATTGTTCTATTAGCTCTCAGAAGTACCCGATTCTGAAGTAATCTTTAATCTTCGGAGACTGGAAGCCAGGAATCAGCGCAGGCATCTTAGAGACATCTGTGCGCCTGCGCTGTCAGTCAAGGTATCCTCTAGGAGGCATTGGACTGTTCTAAGAAGTACCAGAAGGGACTGACGGCACAGGCACGCAGATGGCACTAACCTGGGCGTCAGTCTCCGTAGATTAAGGATAACTTCAGAATTGGGTACTTCTGAGAGCTAATAGAACTATTATGAAGCTGGTTGCCATATGCTTAATTATTGGAGTGTGACTTTATAGAAGGTGAAAGTTCCACTTTATGTTACTTTATGACCTATTGAAGGTCTTTATTTAGAGGAACAAATTACTTAAAAGAAGAAGGCCAAAGTATTTTATTTACGCAGGCTATTTTATAAACACATATACTGAGGATTACACAAACGTTAATTTGAGTTTTGCTGCTGTGGAGAAATGTGATACACTTCTATACATACTACACATTCTGCTCGCCTAAAAAGAGTGAACTGGGGTAAGAAAGAGTGACAGAGGTATTTGGGGTTTAAAGAGGGACTTCCCGCTTAAAGAGCGTAATTTGAAAGTTATGCATTTAGAACAAAATGTTGTCACTCTATTTGTTATTTTTTATAGGGTCATATGAACAAATTAATTGGAGCAATTGTTGGGCAAACTAACTGCACCATAGGGAACAGATAAAAATTTCATAACTTCCAAATGATTTTAAGGATAACCTTTTAAATGATAAAATACTTTTCTTAATCAGGGGTATTTTGATAATTGTGCATATCTGGTCCAGTTTCAGTTGTCAGGTTCCATATTTTCAGCAAACAATTTGTCCAGTGATCAGAAGTGAGTGAAGCTGTCCAGGCTGAGAAACACAATAATGTGTCTGCTTTTCCCATAAATAGTGATTGGCCTAAGGAAGGCAGCCACGAAATGTAAGGGAACAGTAAACTTTTTAAAGAAGTTAATTAGTTTGAACTCGCAGGAAATAATCACACTATAATTCACTTCCTGAGAATCTGAAATGTTATAACATTTGAATTAAACAACACACAGCGGAAAAGCTCAGCAGGAAAAGTTCTATAATATATAGGTTTTCATAAAAAAAGCTTATTGTTCCTTTATAGCAATCTTAAATGTATTCCTCTGTTTTTGGGCCTACAAATTTTGCCACTGGCCGGAAATGTTCTAAAAATACAATGTACTTATCAAATACAGTACTGGGCTTCTTATAACTGACTTCCACATGACCTCACAAACCTTAAACATGTATAAATAGTTTTTGCTGTGTTCACTGTTATCTGTATTTCTCTAGACGTTCAGTTGGTTTCTTCTTCCTTCACATTTCGTCCTTTAAACCAGAGCTGATTTTCAGACACGTCAATGACCCTGTGCCTATTGTCGGTGACCCAGTACATTTTATTAAGAAAAAGGTGACCAGTTGCCTTTTCTTTAGAAAATCACCCATTGGTTTAAACATCTCACTGCTGAACAATATCCCACCCCACTGAAGGGCATTTGAAGGAGTAGCATGAGCTGGGTGGGATTTGAGCAGCAGAAGAGTACAAGAAATTTAAAGCAAAAGCAGCACAAAATCCTTATTAACACTTTAACACCTGACATGCCAGGACCGTCACTGGTGTCCATGGCTAAAGGACCAGTGATGGTCCTGGCATGTCATGGATTAAATGATCGATCATGCTCAGTCAGTGAAACTGAGTGTTCTAGGACAGGAACACTCAGTTTCAGGCATTCCCCATTCTGCCAGTACATGTGATTGCTCCTACAGGTCACATGTACCGCATTTGTCAATGACAAAGGCAATATATTCTGTACATTGCCCTTGTCAATGTTCTCTGCCTCTCTCTTCCTACTGTGATAGTAAGGAAGAGATGAGCAGAGAATAGAGTAAAAATCAAAGGAAATTGGCCACAGGTGGGGCATTAACCCCTTCATTGCTGCTGCTGGGGGCATTAAAAGGTGTAGGTCTCATTATGACCCATTGATACCTCTTTGTGTAACATAATAAAGGTTGTAGAGCAAGACCAAAGTATTGTATATACAAATCCTACATATATACACTTATGCTGTAGAATAAATAAACAATAATGTGAATTTTATTGCTGTGGAGCAATGTAATAATTATTTACACACCACAAAGGCTAATTTCTAAAAGTGGAAAAACAGGGAAGGAAAGAGGGACATGGGGATTTTCACCCCAGATGGACAGTGCCCCCCTGAAACTGTACATTTGGGAGGAATGAACGACTGTTCATACCTTATAGTCAGTATTTATTAAAAAAAATTATCAAAAAGTTGATTTTTTTTTTATACTTGATTATCCATATAAATGTGGTATCAAAAGAAAGCCCTACTTGTGCTTAAAACAAGAGTATAATTTTTGTGGCTGAAATAAAAGACTTAGAAGGAAAACACTGTTGAATAAAGACATGGTCAAAATTGCTTTGGTCCTTAAGTGCAAACCACCAAAGATTTCCTGGTCCTTAAGGGGTTAAACTCTCTTTTTATATTGTGATGCAGATCACATAATAAAGTCCCAGGGAGTGGTCTTTGTGGTTTCCACATATGTCAGAATGGCAAATACAGTGTGTTCAAGGGTCCCTGGAACAGAGTATTCCGAAAGCAGGGTGGGTCAACACTCCATCCCACTCCAAAGTGGGAAAGTGTCTGATAATCCAAGACATGTTTTCAGAATCCAGGCCAAAAGATGGATTTGGTTAACAGATGCTCGGGATGCACTAACTTAAGAATTTGCAGTAGCAGAGTCTCAGAGAGACTGACAGAGAGAAGTGGAAGAGTCCCTGCTCTCCCACGGTAAATAGAGGCCCTGGTCACTAGCCTGTGCCTTTACCTGCCTAGAAGCTGTGAGTGCTGTCTGAGGTGGTTTTCCAGTGCCATGCATAGCTGTGTCTGATGGAGATGATTAGATAGTGGGACCAGCATGTACAGGCCAGAAAGCACTCCAATGGGAGCTAGACTTTTATTTTATGACTTCATTTTGGGGTTTAGTTTTCTTAATAAACAGGAATACCTATATGCAAAAATACTGAGTACCTTACTGCCTAAAAGACTGTGTTAAATATCAAAATAAAGTGACTCAAAAGGCACCAGACAAAGGGGATTTTATAATATATAATTTTTAAGTGAAAAGAGATATGGGGAAAAATCCACTATTTATTTTGCTTTACACTTTATATCTCTTTCATGGATTGGATCAGTCCATCAAGTCTACACAGGAACCCTGTGTTGGGTTTGCGTTGTTCTGTACTAACTGTGGTGCTGGAACATAGTTTGTTCCATATACATAACACTTCCCTCACTGTTACTTCATTGATCCACAATAACTCACCCATTCGTATCTGTCTACAACCAGGGAGGGAAGACATTTTCTACAAAGAGGGGCATATCAATTTAAAGGAACTAACAGCTAAAAATGATCTGGGGTTATATACAATTAAACAACTTAATTTACCCTGTGTGTGTGCCACAGTGGGGGGTGCAGTGCATTGCAAAGCAATGTTTTGGACACCTCTATGGCATGTACATAAATTACCTCTAATTCCCCCCCATATACTGTAACCCCCCCAACCTAGTTCCACAGCCCTCTGGAAGTTCCATTCCCCCAGTCTGACCCTCCAGCCTGGTTCTACTGCCTACTGGCAGACACAGACTAGCAGTGTGCACTGGAATCAGTCTGGGAGTCAAACAGTGTATGTGGGGGACAGTGCAAATTGATAATCTCAGATCCCCTATATGCACCATCAGACCTCCCCCACCGAGCCTGATGCCCCCTCAACAAGGTCTGAGTAAAAAATTAAAAAAATAAATAAATAACTGTGTGTGTTACATGGCACATGCAGGATTTGTTTTTATTATTTTTTATTTAGACCCTGATGGAAGGGGGTGGGGGCATGAGGACACACCAAATATTGATGTATTGCAAAGCTGGCACTCAAAGGGTTAAATCACTTTTTTATGGCACACAATAGGGACCCTGCTAGTTTAGAATTTGCAGTTACAAGAAGGATTTAAGTAGTAATAGAAGTGAGGATAAACTCTGTAAACTGAGGCACTGAAGGACTTATGGGACACATTAACTGATGTCTAACACCTGTGGTCTTATTATAGCTATTGATATCAATACCATTATATACATATATATTTGTATTGAAGCAATTTTACAACGTTTTCACTTTTACGTCCATCATGATTCTTTTTAATGGTGTTGGATCTCAGTGGTGGCAGATGGCAGTGTGTGTCTATATATATGCCACTCTCCTTTTTAATGTTAATTTCTTTAATTTTTTATTTTTTATTGATGTTACATTTCATTATATTGGTGATCGGGTCTTATTATGGTTATTACTAATATAAAAGCCTGGGTACACGGGCCAAGGTCCAGGTGATGTTAACCCTTTGAGTACCAGAGGGGTACGCAACACATTTTTTTGCAATGCATTGCATACCCCTCTGGCACTCAAAGAGTTAAGAGGCCAGTCCTGCTCTGCGTCCTGCCGCATTCGGGCAGTCTCTACTGCGCATGGCGGCTTCTGACAAACATCCCAGTGAATTATTACATAGAATCATTTGATCAGAGGTTGCGCACAGTTTTGTTCATGTGGTTTTGCCACACTACCCTCAGACATATAATTTTGTTTATGCATTTGTTTATACATTTTTTCTCTGTTTTTTTATAGACTGTTTGTAAGGCCCAAACAGTTGTTATCAATAACCATATGTTTAGAGGAATTACCACATATTTTAGTCTGTTTTTTTTTATTATATGAATTTTACATTGGTGTTGGTATGGAATCTATTGATTATCTAGTACATTCATTTTTTAATTTTAATACTGTGTTCAGTGAATAGAGCAGGAGATGTGACTAGTATCATGGTACACTATGTATTATAATAATTTTGGAACAGTTCATTATTATTTCCTTGTATTGATTTTGTGTCATGAAATGTAATGTTATAAATAGAGCTAATAAATGATCCTGCGGTGTTTAACCCTAAAGAAGTGGGCAGTGGCTCAAGAAAGGGCTCAGGTTTTTAGTGCACACTTTCATGCTGACCCCTGCCCTAAGCTACTTATCTTCTCCATGGTTGGCAAGAGGTGAAGGAGTAAGTTACATATTTTAACTGTAGCATTAAAACATCCTATATCTAAACTCTTAAAGACCTTGAGACAGAGGAGGCAGTCAGTGGCTAGAGGATAAGGCAAATATACAATCTGGGGGAAATGTACTAGCTTTATTGTAACTTTTCTACACTTAAAATATTGCAGTTAGATATTGCCTGTACATTTTCTGTCCTTGAGAGTTTATCTTTTCCATGCAAGAATTACTTGGTATATTGCGGACAAGGCCATTGGTATGTAAGCTGCAGAAACGTATGGACAATGGATGGATTGATTAATTGGGAGAAGATTTGCTCAATTATAATTTATACTATAATATCTCTGTCATCATAGAGGTGTAATTTTTCCATCCATTATATTCAGAACATTGCATTACATCTATTGAATATTATCTGTCTTATTTATGTATGTTGGTTCAAGTGACTTGGATCATTGGTGAGCCCAGAGACATCCAGTTAAGGTATTTTCTCAGTTCTTACAACATTATTAGTTTCTGCGGCCTTTAAAGAAATTGGGACCATTGTAGATCTCTGCTAATTGACTCTTACCATAGTTTATTAGATTTCCTGTAATCTTACCCATCATTTCTTTTGGTTTTTCAACAGAGAAACACACACACACACACACACACACACACACATATATATATATATATATATAGATAGATAGATAGATAGATAGATAGATAGATAGATAGATAGATAGTAATGTGCAAAAGTTTTAGGCAGGTGCGAAAAAAATGCTGTTAAGTAAAAATGCTTTCAAAAATAGACATGGAAATAGTTTACATTAATCAATTAACAAAATACATAGTGAGTGAACAGAAGAAAAATATAAATCAAATCAATATTTGGTGTAACCAACCTTTGCCTTCAAAACAATATCAGTTTTTCTAGGTACACTTGCACAAAGTCAGGGATTTTGTCGGCATATAGTCAGGAGCTGCCCAAGCACTTTTGAAAAACCACAAAGAAACAGGTAATGTTGAGGACCATAGATGCATTGGTCGGCCAACAGATGAAAGACACACCATGCTTACTTCCCATCACAATTGAAAGATGTACATCAGTGCCATCAGCTCAGAATAGGCAGAAAACAGTGGGATCCTTGTACACCAATTTACTGTACAGAGAAGTCTGGTCAGAAGAGGTCTTCATGGAAGCCTTGCAGTCAAAAAGCCATACCTCCAATGTGGAAACAAGGCTGAATGACTTAACTATGCAAGAACACACAGGAACTGGGGTGTAGAAAAATGGCAGCAGATCTGGACTGATGGGTCAAAATTTTAAATATTTGGCTGAAGGAAGTTTGTTTCCGAAGAGCTGGAGAGCGGTACAAGAATGAGTGTCTGCAGGCAACAGTGACACATGGTGGAGGTTCCTTGCAAGCTTAGGGCTGCATTTCTCCAAATGGAGTTGGGGATTTGGTCAGAATTAACGGCATCCTCAATGTTTAGAAGTACAGGCAGACACTTATCATGCAATACTATCAGAGAGGTATCTGATTGGTCCCACATTTATTCTGCAGCAGGAAAAAGACCCCAAACATACAGCTAAAGTCAGTAAGAATTATCTCTAACAAAAAGAAAAACAAGGAGTCCTGGAAGTGATGGTATGGCCCCCACAGAGCCCCAATCTCAACATCATTGTGTCTGTCTTGGATTACATGAAGAGAAAGAAGCAACTGAGGCTGCCTAAATCCGGAAAAGAACTATGGTTAGTTCTCCAAGATGTTTGGAACAACCTACCTGGCAAGTTCCTTAACTCTTTGAGTGCCAGAGGGGTACAGAATACATTGCAAAGCAATGCATTCTGTACCACTCTGGCACTCAAAGGGTTAAAACACTGTGTGCAAGTGTACCTAAAAGAATCGATGCTGTTTTGAAGACAAAGGGTGGTCACACCAAATATTGATTTGATTTAGATTTTCCTTCTGTTCTCTCACTATGCATTTTGTTAACTGATAAAAATAAACCATTAACGTCCATTTTTGAAAGCATTCTTACTTTCCAGAATTTTTTCACACCTGCCTAAAACGTTTGTATATATATATATATATATATATATATATATATATATATATATACAGAAAACAAACACGAGCCCCTCTATATAAAAATTAAATTTGTGCACTGTAATGTGCATATATAATATGTTTTAGTAAATAAGTGAGATTTTAGTTTTCACAAATGAGATGTTATAGGAAACGCGTTGGAGGGGGACCCTTTAAATACAATCATTACAATGCTTATGTGTCCCAGTGTGTTGCACTTAAAAACAGAAGACATACAATATAAAAACATGTAGATGGAGGATTACCTGATGCAAAAACCCCAATGGGTCTACATAGTGAGAATATGAGAAGGCTGTGGATACAACAGTCCTCTCCAGAAATTAACCTTTTTATCAACTCCCCACAGGTCATGTGAGGAATGAATAGGGTTGCCACCCAGCCAGTATTTTACCGGCAGGCCGGTAAAAAATTGGCTTCTTTCCAATGTTAAGTCTATGAAAGGAATGCCTTGGCCGGTATTTTTTTGAAGAAAATGTGGCAACCCTAGGAATGAATAATTGCAAACACACAGGTGCATGCAAGCTAGGACAGGCTTGAGGCCTAGTCCTTAAAGGACAAGAGTGAAAAAAGAAATTAGAAATAGTGCAATAATATTAGTGCTATACAGTGTTTAAAATATACACATTCCATGGGATTCATATCAACTTACTCAAAGCCAGAAATGGTTAATATTCAAGGGCTTGTTCTTTTACAGAATATGTTTTTAATTTTTTTCTCATCAACACCTTTGACTTTTATTGAAATTGTCTGTTTGCATTAATTCTTTTTTACTTGACTCGAGATTCATATGAAGATCAAAGCAGATTAGGGGAGGACAGTGAACCTTCAGAACATTTCACCTGAAGAGTAACCCTGTCACCTCATATTAAGAATTTTAAGTGCATATGGAATGTGAAGAATCTGGAACCATTATCTGATCTAAACACCACATGAGGTCATGTTAACCGATGCACCTCTGTACTCTAATGTCTCTACAATACTATGACTTCAAGTATTACACCAAGGTCAAGGAATTGATTGCCACTAAAACAAACATTCTAAGCTTGACCCCTCTCTCATTAATCATTTGTCATCTTACTCATTGAGGTCCCTGATGACCTTTTATACCCCAGCAGCACTTGGTTCAATTGAAGTATGTTTCCTAGTCCTAAGAAAAAGCATATAACTGTCAATGGATCATGTCTAGGGTGACTGAGAAAATAAAAGAAACCGTGTGATACAAGAGCTTAAAACAAAGCATCTGAAGGTAAACAAGTGTTGTTTGATTGGCTTTTCTGACCATAATTGTCCTTCTTTAACCCCAAGTCAGTTATCTGCATGTTACTCCCTTGGTAGCTAGAGATGTGTTAGTGCTTCTCACTGAATTGAAGATGGATCTAACATCCAAGGTGTTACATGTAAACATTTACAATTCAGAACAATATTTCATTCAAAATTTATTACAGCTCCAACTGTTAAGTGCAGAGCCAACTGGTGTTACAGAAGCAATTTTTTTTTATAATAAACTCTACAGAAGAACCTGAGTCATTAACTTTGGCTCTCCATAGTAAATGATAGAAACAGCACCATCTGGTGACCACAACTGAAAATGTGTCATAAAAAAAAAGAAACCTGTTTCTGGAACCTCATGTAGCACCTACCTAGAGGTAGTCAACAGAACAACTGAAAATGTATTTTAATGTTCAATAAAAATAACAACAAAACAGCACAGCTGTTCAGCTGCAATAACTTTTGAGTGAAAAATCTAAATGCAGTGTTAGTACCAGTGGTATCAGCACAAAAAGCTCTATAATTTATTTTTTAATTTAAAAAAGTGTACTGCTCTTTTAAGTCTTCTATAGAGATTATGGGGCATATGTATAAGGACAAAAGGTAGAGGAATTGTGGTGCACTTGAAAGGTACTGGAGACAGTGGCATAACTCATTATTGGAGGGCCCAGGTGCAAACATTTTTTGGGCCCTTTTGGGTCCCCTAATGAAAATATTTTCATTGAGCGATAACTAGAACCCATTGAACCCTGGGACTGATGGAGCTTCCTTAGATGCTATGCCCTGGTGCTACTGCAACCTCTGCATCCCCTGTAGTAACACCAGTGATTGGAGACCTCACTCTATCATTTAGAGGGTTAAAAGCCCCATTTATATCAATGGGGATTGTTTATTTGTTCTGTATGATAAAGCTGATTTGCTCCACAATTCTTCCATCTTTTCCTTTACACATATGCTGTGATATGTATTTATTTATCCATTTTGAAAGTGTTTTACTGGGAGGAATACATTGAGATTCGTCTCATATTCAGGTTTATCCTGGAGAGCATTTACCTTACTACTCTCCGAAATTGGACAGCGTTTGGAAACACACACTCTTCCTCTCCAATCATTTTGTCGAAATGATTTGCAAGTTGTTATTTCGTTGGTATTATACACTTTCCAGGCTTCATTCTTTCGATCAGAAGATTTCCTCCTTTTGCTGGAGGTTTCATTCTCATAAGGGTACTTTTGCACATCTCTGGTGGTCTTACCCACCGATTACTTCCTTCTGGTCTGCACGTTTATCACATATTAAAACATTACTTGAAATTTTCCTCTCTAGGTGTCCTTGGCAGATCCTTCTGTTCAGGCATCTACTACACCATGTGATCCTGGTATACTAAGGCTGAGGACCAGATTCTATTTATTAGATTATCATGGTTTCAGAGAGGAAAAGATCCTTCTCTCCTTGGCACTTTACTAACCCAATGGCATAACCTCCAGAACGACAGGAGTCTTCCTCCCTGAATTGCTTTCTCTTTTGGCCTTTATGCTCCAGAAGATCCCAGATCTGTGTTCTCCCCACTTCCCTCCCCCTTCTTCCCTTACACCTCTTCTCCTCAACTGCTTCTAATCTTCTCTCCAGCTTTCCTTACTTTACTACTTTTACCTCTTCGCTTTCCTTTCCTTGCCTTTTTTCCACTTCTTTTTTAAATTTATACGGGTTGCTGTATTTTTTATGACTCACATACTAAGAGGTACTATGAGGACCAGGATGCTTTCGGACATTGCAATATGTTCCACTCTTTATCTCCTAGAAATTCATGCGACTGTAATTGTTCCATTTTTAGGGATTGCTTGAAATGTATTGTGCTGTATTGTACCACATTGTTTTCTTCAACCCTCAATAAAAATCAGATATGTAAAAAAAAAAATAGGAATTGACACAATCTGTAGAGACTTACCCACAGAAGTAGCAAACAGACATTGCAGTCCACAAAGCTTCCCATAAACAGTGGACATTTTCCTACAGTCTTTATAATCTACAGTAGAAATGAATCTCCAATTTTGCAGCACAAATAAACTATGCTACAGTCTGTACTGTGGAGCTTGGAAACTGTGGAAAAATGACACGTTTGTAAAGTTTACAGACTGATTTACATGACACACAATGAACCACTGGTAAGAAAGTGAGAGAAAGGAGAGATATTGCTTTAAATCAAGAAAGCTTTATGAACGTATTGACTCATCTCCTCCATAACCTGTGATCCACTTAGTGGGAAGGGTCTGGGCACTTTGGAGACCTCTTCTACCTTTGCTTCACCTCAAAGATCTGAAAGTAGCAAACTAAGCATGGGGCCTTAGAGAGCAGAGTAATGGTCTGCACAGGACTTGGAGCTATCATGTTGTGACCCAGATGCATATTATAAACTATAGAATGGGTAGTAAGTGCATGGCACTTCTCACATTACACAGCTACAGATTACCATATTGTACAAGTCCCAGGTGGGACATACTGAAGCCTGGCAGTAAATATGGACATAAATCAGCAAAAGCACTGCTATTGTTTATATCATAATTAATCCCTTTTTCTCCTGTACCTCCTGCTACATCTATGGAAATGCCATTAGCAAGCTAACCCTTTGATTGTCAGAGGGGCATGTAACACATTGCAAAGCAATACATTGCATACCCCTCTGGCACTCAAATGGTTAAGTCCAGCAACAGCTGAAGAGTAACAAAATACCTACCCTTTTAGATGGTGGCAAAATCCTTGTGAATAAAGACCTACACTTCTAATCTTATTCATGGAACGTAGTTATGAAATGATCTAAAACTGGGTTTTGTAGAACAGCCTATGCTAAGCTTTTTCTGCTTGGATGTTTTTGGGTTTTTATGCTACGTGGCAATTCAGAATAGCCATAATATCTGCTGTACTAAATATTTTGCAGAAGAAAGAAAATGATCACAGTGTCTTCTTTTTAAACTTCTATCTAATTCTGCTATCAATATACTAACAAGAACTCAAGTGGGAAGATTCCTTATCACTTTATAATCAGGGTCTTCATTAAAAATTTGGTAATGCTTAGAAGTAAGAAACAATATAAAGATATTTCAGAGAATAATTGATTCCAGTCACTCTAAAACATTCTGAGTCTCATTTAATAGAAATCTTTAATTAAAATCCCCCCTTCCCCTTTTTGCTTGGTTAGCCCCTTAATTCAGAAGGAAGTGATTGGTCGATCAGCCAAATACCTGTCATGGAGCTCCAGGAGATGTGGTAACTTTACCTGTTGCTGTGGTTAGGGTCAGGACCCTGTGAAAGCATTCAAGCAAGGGAAATAACTCCTTATAGCTACAGGGGCTCGGTGGGAGATGTCTGGTCCAGTGAACAGAGTCATCTCCTTCTGATTGAAGGAGCTAATGTATCTAAAAGGGGCATGGGGGATTTCAAATGAAGATTTCTATTAGAAGTGACTATGTTAAAGAGAGTCGCTGGAATGCTTCACTTTTTTAGAGTAGTTTATTATTGTTTAAAGACAAATTATTTCTAAGTATTACTATTTCTTTAAGGTTGACAGTACAGTGGCTTACAATAACTTCAGTAAGTTCCATGTAGATTGATTTTATTAAAGGGAAAATAAAAAATTAGTTTACAAAATGCTTATTAACCTGACTATCTTACTCAGCCTTTGAAATCAAGTATTATAATTTGCCACTTACTGAAGCTGGGTAAGCTGTAAAAGCTGCATTGCTGGGGACAACCATTTTGCCCTTGTAGTTATCCCAGATGACGTACATGTGAATGAAACTTGCTGTCTGTCTAAAGCATGCTTCATATGTATGAATGCTGGAAATGATGTCACTGCCCAGGTCCTGCCTTGTGAGATTTTAAGGATATGTCATGCGAGGAAAGGAGAAATTCAATATATATATATATATATATATATATATATATATATATATATTCAGTTCATGGAGAGAGATGGCACTCACAGGATCCTTTTTCAAAGCTTGAATGAAGTTGCATTTAATGGAATCAACGTTTTGGCTGTCACCACAGCCTTTTTCAAGATTACAATCGTGTAACAAACAACCCATTTAAAAACCCATCCCAACATGAAAAAGAGCTCCAAACAATCAGTGCTCCAATTAGAAAACCGCTACAGTGATTAACCAATAAGTGATGAAATACGGTGTTCAACCTGTTGTGTTCAGTTAAAATCTAATCATATGTAAAACATCCGCTAATCTGATATGGTATACATTTAAACCTAGTGATAAAGTAACGGAGTACATATGATACAAAAAACTTAAAATAAAATGAAGTAACTATTAATCTACTAATAGTGGTTTTCTAATTGGAGCACTGATTGTTTGGTGCTCTTTTTCATGTTGGGATGGGTTTTTAAATGGGTTGTTTGCTACACGATTGTAACTTGAAAAAGGCTGCGGTGACCCCGTGATTGTCATCTCTCTCCATAAACTGTATGTATCTTATGCTTTCTCTGATGTGCACCCAGGTCATTTTGTATCATTTTACAGTGCGTGCATTCCAACATTCATAATATAACACACACACACATATATATATATATATATATATATATATATATATATATATATATATATATATATATATATATATATATAGATAGATATGATTCATGAAGAGAGATGGAACTCACAGGATTTCTTGTTGAAAATAAACGTTACATGTTTATTGGAATCGATATTTTGGCTACCTGGGCAGCCTTTTTCAATATTATAGTATATGATAAACAGAAAAAAACACAAAGGAGGTGCCCCAATAGTGTAAATCAATTACAACTTATTATAAAAAACAATAAGAAGTAGCAGGTCTACCCACCCTTTGATATTGTCAGTCGGATTTACCATCAGAACTGACAGGAACAGCATTCGGAGAATATTAAACCCATCTCCGTTCAGTTTCATAGATAATCAGTGTTGTACCTCCTTCTCCAGCATGCAATCGTACGTATCCACAGGAACAGCGGGTAAACGGAAATGAACTGAAAGGAGCGTATACTGTTCTCAGTAAAATAACATTTATTATGAATACAATCAAGTCCACATTAGTAGACAATATTGATATATTGTTATCCACAGCGTGTGCATTCCAATATATATATATATATATATATATATAGATATATATACCCATATAGAGGCCATTTCCATACAGGGTTCTTAAATGCTCAAACTGCTAAAATCTACTAGCCCCTGGAGAAGCTGGTTTTACCAGGGGAAAAATATAGGGTGAAAACTACTTTAAAGGGATAGTAATGTTTCACATAATTTGAGCTGCTTTTATTGTGAAACATTACTTTCTTTAAAATTGAGTAAATAATTTGCAACCTAATGAAGCACTGAAACATTTTTAAACTTTCTACCTCTAATAAATGTATTGTTAGAAGAGTGTCTAGCTAGAATATGGGACCCTTCAAGTCTCCTGTGGTAAGAGAGCCATTGGTAGAGGTGTGAAATAATCATACTTTAGGATTTGTAAACAGTAGACTTTTAGAGTGAATTTTCCACTCTCTTTAGGAGCTTTTAAAATAAGAAATGAATTAGCATTTTTATCGGTGTTAGGGTCCCACTCCCTATTTAGCATTAATATCTGTGTCAGAGTCCCACTTCAACCCTCTCACATACTAGACTGTGGGTTTGAGGTCCACATCCAACATCCCCACTTTTTTTCCCCTCACGTTCCCCTGCTTCTCCTCTGTTTCTCTTTCTGTATCTTACTTTCTCATTTCTCTTTTCTTCTTACATGCTCCACAGTTATTTCTCATCATTATTCCTGAAAATGTCCAACTAATAATTGGATTTAATTGAGATTAGTAAGTTTGTATCCTTTCATTAACCTTGTCCTGAAGAAATATCACTTCCCAGCCGTTGTTGCACCTGTTGGATGATCCTTTGTTAAAACAATGTACGGATTGTTTCTATAATCAATGATATCTTGTAGTACAGATATTTGTCACCTTCTATGCATTAGCTTGATGTAACTTCTCTTTTGATCTTAATAAAGAAACTTTAAAAAATAAATAAATAAACTTGGAAATGAGGAAGCAACCATTCTTAATGTCTGAAAAATACAGTTGACAAAATATAAAACAACTAACAAATAGATGAATTTTGTCAAATGTAAGAAGTGTGACAGGCAAAATACACTCCTGCTTCAGAGACTTAGTACAATGTTAGCAAGACCACTCTGTCTCCCTAGGCTCAGTGCCACAGGGAAATATCTTTATGTAAAAAGGGAACTAAAACAGATCCTGTGGAACATGTGTCTGAACTTTGTAGTGGGAACATTGTTTAATCAGATAATAAGAGGATATGTTCAGGAATACACTGAGAAAACCAGAAATACTTAGCAGAAGTCAACATGGTTATATAAAGAATACCGAACAAATCTGTTGGGGTTCTAAGTAGTAGTAGATGTAGTATATCTAGACTTTACAAAGGAATTTTATACATTACTAAAAATAAGGAAATTAGGTCTAGAGGGACAAATTTGTAATTAAACAAAAATTAAAATTAGGATTAAAACATTGGTTGATTGATAAGGAGCAATGCTTTGCTGTAAATGGAATATTCTCAAATACAATTGAAACTGAGGGTGGAGTACCTCAGAGTTCAGTACTTGGTCCGTTACTTTGTAATGTGACCTAGGAATAGGTATAGAAAGCAACATTTAAATAACTGCAAATTACACAAAATTATACAAGGTAAAATAATAGTCAAAGCAGGATGTTTGTTCTCTACAGGATGATTTATATAAAATGGCTGATTGGGCAAACAAATGGAAAATGAAAGTCAATATAGTAAAATGTAAAGTTATGCAGATGGAAAGTACAAACAAGCATACTACTTAATGGCAGCATTCTAGCAGATTAATTGCTGGAAAAAATCTTATAGCAGTTGCACTGTATAAGGCAAACTTGGCAGTAGTGATCAGTGTCCTACCTAAAAAAGGGTAGTAATACAAGTGTAAACAACATGTTGTTGCCACTGTCCAAGTTGGTAAGACCTCTCCTGTTATAAAGCATGAATTTATACACCTGTTCTTAAAAAGGATATTATAGAAGTGGAGAAAAAGCAACTAAATTAATTAAGGGAATGAAGGAAATTAAGTTTGTAGAATGTGTAGCCAGATTTCAGTTGTTTAATCTAGAGCAGGGCTTATCAGCTCTAGTCCTCTGGGAACACTAACAGGGCATGTTTTCAAGATATCCCTAATTAAGCACAGGTGGATCAATCACAATGACTGAACCACTAATTACTTACCTGTGATAAAGCAGGATAACCTGAAAACCTGTATTGTTAGTTTGTCCCATGGGAGAATGGTGAGAAACATTGCTCTTGAGAAAAGATGACTGAGGGGACCTTGCTATATTGTACAAGTACTTGTGAATTCAACACAAAAATTCCTCAGTTATGTATTCCAATCCCTGACCAAATAACAAAGGGATGTCATTTTAGATGAGAGAAAAGTTTCACTTTTGGTGATTGCAGATATAACTAATACATTTAAGATATAATTAGACACATTTCTAGAAGGAAACATACAGAAATATACTATGTATTTGTAGATTTAATAGGAAGTTCTGTTAAACAGACTAATGCTCATCTTGGAGTCAGGAAGTATTATTTAGTTCTAATTTTCTGGGATATGCTCTGGCAAAGGTTAAACTTGATAGATGTCTATTTTTTAACTTCATCTAAAATGTAATTATGTAGCTACATATGTCATATGACTTTTTCCTGCTGAAGTAAACAAAAGTACTACTGCAGCTGCTGGGAACATTTTAATTTAACAGTTATTACTGCTCAGTTTAGGTTTTTTTTTGTTTGTTTTTTGTTTTAGCAACAACACCAATTGGTATCTAAAATTGTGACAGCTTGAGTCATAGATTCTGGCTTTCTATAGTAACTGGTAGGAACAGTACTATCACCTGTGAACCACGAAAGAAAATTTCAGTTTCATTAAAAAATGCCCCACTCTACACAGCAGAAAAAATATCTATCTATCTATCTATCTATCTATCTATCTATCTATCTATCTATCTTTTCCATTAAAAAATGGTTGCTGCTTCAAAATGTGTTGCACATCTCTCTGGCACTCTAAGGGTTCACTTAGTAATATAAAAGATTGATATTACAAATATTTCATACCTCCCAACAATTCAAATGGCCAAAGAGGGACACTTTTGTTTTAATTGTTATCGATGAGGGTGTGGTTTGTGGGTGGAGCATTACTGAGAACTTTCATGACACATTGCCACCTTTGCCTGTAACTGGATAGATGATTTAGAGCAAGACAATAGTAGTTTATTTACCCAGGCTAATGTGTAAACACATATACTGAAATTTAAATAAACACTATTCTATGTTTTATTGCTGTGGAGCCACATACCACATAGTCTGATCTCCTAAGAAGAGGGACACTGGGGCAGGGAAGAGGGACAGAGGGATTTGGGTCTCAAAGAGGTACTGCCCCCCCTGGAGATGGACACTTGGGAGGCTTGAATATTCTAATATTCTGATGGTGGTGCCCAGCAGAAGAGTGGTCTCTTTGGATAACTCACGTGTTTAGGAGAGTCCTGGAAAACATTCAGAATCCATGTTTTTGTTAAGAGAAAATTACTGACCAATTTACCAATTAAGTAGTTGGCCTAAATGAGAAGAGAAAAGTGAAGGTAGTTTTAAAAATGTGATTTGACAGAGTAAATGGGACAGCACTTCCAAGTACGTCTGATGCTTCTTTCTGGATGTTTAGTCAATTAGAAGTAACAAGATTAGCAGCAATTAAAACAAATGAGAATATCCCTGCCATGGTAACATGTCTTTGGAGTATACAGAGAAAGCCATGCTGTATATAATTAATGCTTTTACATCAGCCACCTCTCTGCTATATACTGGAAATCTTATCTCAGCAGGACAGTCACTGTTTCTTTGTGTGCTATAGACAGCTGCACAAAATATTTCTATTCTGCAGGTCATTGAATGGGTTAATCCCAGGAAGCACATGGAAACAGCAAGCTTGTTTGTAGTTAACCTGTTGAATGCCTACCTGGTGTTATGTTGGAGGACATCCCTCTGGAATTCAGAGGGCTAAGAACCACTTGACCCCAGTCTGGTCTGAGCCTTGGTGGATCAACTGAAGGGTCAAAGTTTGAATTTTCATAGTTTGGTGAACTGATAACACAACCGTAGTTCCCATAAATAACAAAGGAAGGGTTTTCTAACCTGCAATCTATGGAACTGCATGTGCAACCAGCGAAACTTGTGGATTTGATCTACATACTTATTAGTTTTGTCCAGGCCTCTTGCCAGACAAGGAGCTCCATTTTTGGATCAAGTCAACAGATGATAGAGGCATACTGGAAATGCATGGAACAGTCCCTGATTTTTTTGCTGTCTGCTGCATAAGATCAGACAGAATATTATAGTTTACCTTTAATTCTGGTAGGAAATACAATACTCCATAATCCCTTAAAGTCTCAAGCCTTAATTTTCAAGTTAGCTCTCAAACCTTATCGACAATCAGGTCTGTAAGACTATCCTCCCATGAGTCTAAGGGTTAGTTTATCACAACCATGGGGGAATCTGTCAAAACTTTAATTATAGGGCCTTAAGCAATTCTGAGGCACGTCAGCAGCAGTAAATGGCAGAAATAATACTTCCCACTAAGTTAAAATGGGCTTTAACTCCTTAATTGCAATATAATATTGCTCTAGTATTCAAGGGTTAAAACCCCATTTAAATCAAGTTAGCCCCATATACACTGCCTGACACCCCAAACCTTCTTCCTTTGCCTAGGCAGTGGCCATGGGGATTTGTGGCTAGCAGCGGGCAAAGGGAAAAGGCTGGAGAGGGTCAGACAGTGTGCATGGGGATATGTGGTTACCAGTGGGCAAGTGTGGGGGCCAAGCAGTGTATATGGGGTTCTTTGACTACCACTGGGCACGGAAAGAAGGCTGGGGGTGTCAGGCTGTGTATATGGGACTAACACACAATGATGTTGTTCCCCATGCTGCACAATATGTTAGAAATCTGACATACAGTGGCCCCCTTCGACATATTAACACCCCTTTGTAATTCGGCATATAGTGCTCCCATCAGACATATTAATTTTCTCCATTTGTATTTTGACATATAGTCCTCCCTGACATTCTGACATTCTTCTTTTTCCACTTTTATTCTACATACACTGCCCTCCTTGTATATGAAATGTTGAAGTGTTTTGAATACATTGACAAAATCATATTGCCACAGCATCGACCTTTAGTGAATCTAGGCCATCTAACCCTTAACTTGACCTTTCTGTCATGAAACATATGCCTATTGCCTTGGACGTTGACATTTAGCACATTTTTAGGTGGTAGTTTAAGATGTAATTGAATAGAAGCAGACAGTGCCATGTTTGTTAGCATGGTGAAATGTACTGTCTACTCCAGTTTTGTTTTATCGTGGTTCATCATCTGAAGCGCTATAAAAAAAAACAGTGTTTGCAATTTACACAGTGCTGGTTTTTACTGTTTGGCCTGTTTTAGCTCCAACATTTGCATCAAGGCCACGATGTCTTAAATACCAGCCATGTCCCACTATCCCAAAATGCACTTTCTGGCACCTCAAAAGTGTTCCACTGTCCCACTGGTAGTCAGAGAATCATACATGCACAGTCTGAAACTCCAGCCATGTTCCAGTCTTCCATTGGTAGTCACAGATTCACTCATGCAGCATCAGACATAATAGATGTGTTCCACTGACCAACTGATAGTCACAGAATCACTACCAGGGAACAGTGCAGGCATATCAGAAATAGGGATGGGCGAAACTTTCCACCTCAAACTGAAATCGGCGAAAAATGGCACTTTCTGCTTGGTGAAAAATGTCCTGCGAAAAGTGCCGATTTCCCACTTTTTCTGCTTTTTTTGGCCATTGAAATCAATGGGAACATAGAAGTTACACACAACACATTACAAATAATATTTTTTTCCCAAAGGCATGAGGGGCATGAGGGTGCCTGTGTTGGTGGGGTGTGGGGAAAGAATCAGTTGAACAGGGAATGTTTTTGGGGGGTTGTTTACTGGAATTGGGGGGCACTTAATAAAAAAGAAATCCTAAATAAAATAAAAACCATAAGACATGGTATAAAGGGGTCTGAGGAAGGTGCCAGTGGATGTGGATGAATCATTTGAACAGGGAATTTGTTTTGGGGGGCTTTCTTGATTGCTATTGGGGGGACAGTTAATAAAAAAATAAATCAATAAAATAAAATAAGACATTTGTATTTAAAGTAACAGAGACAGGAACCCCCTGACATAAACTGCCACTGGGGTGGACTGATATTTGACTTGATAGAGTATTTTGTAGAGGATGATTTGTTTGATTTGTTGTTAGATGCCTTTGTAGGACTTATACTTATTAGAGGCCCAAGCCCTGAAGAAACATTGATTTTTAATTTCTTTTTTTTCAAAACACAAGCCCTGAGAAAAAAAATAAAAATGCCCTACTGGCCTAATGCCAGAAGGTCATGTTGGCCAGTGGCCACTGTCAAATGTCCTCCTGAGTTGCAACTGCTGTATGTACTGCTGCTGCTGAGTTGTTTAAGCAGCAGGATGATTAAGCAGCTGAAAGGGAATGGGATAAAAATTAGCAGTAACATAGAAGATGGATGATGAAAGTTCCAATTGCTACGACTGGCTCCAGTGATGAGCCTGAGGCAGTAGAAGAAGACTAAGTAGCCCCCAGTATATGGGGAGAAAAGAACAAGTTGATCATTAAATCTTCTCCACCTGCCCCTCCTCCAAAATCCTCATTGGTGCGTTGTTATTAGACTATATATTTTTCCTTTGATAACAGTAACTGTGGCTTCCATCATCAACTGCAATGTGCACAGTGTGTGTGTGGTAAATAACATCTGGGGGCACAACTTTATCCAAACAGCATGACACCCGAAAACAAGTACTGCCGCTGTCACTGTACCCCTTGTCCAGACCCCGCTAAGGACACATGACAACTTGCTGACAGTTAAATAGTAATGAAGAACCCTCCCTGCCAGAATACTAGCATATTCTGCTGGATGGAATCTCCTCAGATGCCACCTGATGACCTGGTATCGAATCTCCTCCACCACACTGGCATGTGCAATGGTTAGAGATGAACTGCCATATCCTAACATTAACAGAGTGGCTATCATTTGGCGGGGGAGGTAACAATGATTGAGGTGGATTGGCAGGAGATGTACTTGTTACTCTAGAGGAAGAAGGTGATGTTGATGGTGGGCTTGTTATGGAATTTCCAGTGGCTGTCTGGGTTTCATTATTCTTCCTCCTCTTTGATCTCCACCTCTCTGGAATGTCAGGGGGTACAGTAACAGCGGTGCTAGATTTCTGTAACAGGTGTTTGGCTTTAACAATGTTTGGAGTAAGTGGGTACAGTAACAGCGGTGCTAGATTTCTGTAACGGGTGTTTGGCTTTAACATGTTTGGAGAAAATGTCATGGTGTCTGTGTTTCATGTGTGTTATCAGGGCAGTTGTGCCAAGGTATGTTTCCTCCTTTCCCCTTCTCACTAACTTGTCACAAATTTTGCACTGTACCATTGTTGATGATGACTGCACTCTGTCTGCAGAGAATAATAGTCCCACACCCATGACTTCTGGGGGGAGGGATAGGGAACAAGTAGAGAAGAATGGACTCTTTCTCCTTGTCTTCCACATTCCCCTTCACTTTCTGTGTTGCTGCTGTTGCTGCTACTGCCTCAGATTTAACACTGCAATTAGGATCAGGAGAAGTATTGCTACTGCTGGCAAGTGGAACCTGTCCTAGTCCCGCATTACTTGTTGACCTCACTCGCACTGTGTCCACTGTGGTCTGTGGCATACTAGCCTGCTCCACAGCACCCTACAGCTCTTTCATCTCAGCAGCAGCAGATGTTAGAGAAGTTGCAATTTCCGTTAATTTCAAAAGCTGACTGCTAGAGGTGGTGGTGATGCCCATCCTCATCCCTGTCTCCCATTCCTTCTCAGATTCTGATAAAAGGGCCATCAATGTCTCTTCCACCCCAGCTTCTCCAACACCACCACCACCACTAGTCCCTACGTGCTGCTGCTCTATTCCAGACATCTCACTGCTGCTTGGAGGAGGTGACAAGCAATGTGACGTAATTTTCTCCTTCCCAACCTGAGTACTACAAGAAACACTAGCAACAGGCAAAGTATTGGTGGCAGCAGGTTCAGTACTAGCAGCAGGTTCAGCACTGGCAGCAGGTTCAGTACTAGCAACAGGTACAACACTAGTGGCTGCAGGTACAGCAATGGTGGCACTGGCAGCAGGGGCAGCACGTCTTGCAGCAGGCACAGGCAGCTGACCTGTCCTGCTCTCACTAGTACTACCCTTTTTTCCCTCCCTTCCCATTCCCTTTTCTCCCCCCCTTCCCATTAAATTCCCCAAGATCCCTTGGGGTGATTTAGGGGGACTGGACAGCATTGGTACAGTAGTGGTCCCTTCCTCCTCAGACTCAGTGGACACATAATGGTCCTTCCAGCTCCTCCATTGATTATTTTTTACCCTGCTCATATTGATAGGAGTTACCATGAGCCTCTCTTGCCTTATTTTTGCAAAATATCACAAGAGAACAGCACAGCACCTTTATCTCACTCTGTAGCTGCCTCTATCATGTCTGTCTTCAGCGAAAACATCACGTTTTTATAGTGGAAGTACGAAGTCAAAGTAAATCAATGGGTGGAAACTGTCTAGCCATTGAAAAAATAGTGAAAAATTTTGGCCAATGGGAGAAAAATGTGAAAATTTTAACTGCTAGTTTTAAAGCGGATTTTCCCGCAAAAAAGCGGATAACAACATGGTTTTTGCTAAATTTCCCGCAGGAACACGGCGAAAACTTTTGCCCACCCCAATCAGAAAGTAGATGTGTGGTTAAGTGACTTCATGCTAGTACAAGGCTGAAGTGTCAGACAGTATATGTGCATTTCTATGACTATCAGTGGAACAATGCTGGGGTGCCACATAGTGTATGTGTGGGTCTATGACTACCAGGGGACACTAGAATCTCTCTCCCACCCCTCTGCCTCTTCTCACATGGGTAGCATTGTGATTAACTTGCTATTGTGGGCATCTAGATAATGCATACATAAATACACTGCATGGTTTTTCCTGCATAGTGAAATAAGAGCACCCCCATTGGGAGTTTCGTCACTCTAAAATTATTACAGCTCCTGAAGCTCTGCTCTCACATGGAAATGCATGTGTGCGCACCAGAAGGAGATGATACTAGCAGTTTAAAATTAGCAGTTTGTTAATTCTTTTATTTATTTATTTAAAGGCATCCCGAACTGTAAGAAAAAAATTGAATTAAGCATTTCCCAGAAGTGGAAGTACACATGTTTTTAATCAACCGTACAATATATATCCTTTACTGCTCCTTTCACCCTTTGGTTGCTAGAGGTATTTCCAGAACATTAAGAATAAACATGCTGTAGACCTTTCCAGCACCAAAGGGGTTAAGTACAAAAACATATTGTAAAATACCTCTTACCTGAGTCATTTAGACTGCACAATTGAGAAGTGACCTCGCATGTGTCCTTCCTAAATGAACATTGAGTGATTACTTTTGCAGTAAACATATACCACATTTTGGATAACTGGCTATTTTTTTATTTATTTTTTTTAACATGGCCACAAAGGGCAAATAGGAGACTGTGTTTGGGACAGAAGCTGGCCAAAATATACTGGTCTAAGCAGGAGCAGATTAAGCAAGTTTGTTATGGAGAAAAGGTTGGCAGAAAGCCTACATTTGTTCTAATCAGAACATTTCTCCTTGGTCTAGCTGCTTTTTTCTAAAGATGCACAGTGGATTAAGACTTCAGCAGACAGATGGCCCAACTGTTACTCAGCAGAGTTTCACTCATTGCTTGAGTGAACAGCCTGTTTTCAGGCACATTTGGTAGGTAACTAGATTAGAGAACAGCCTAAGGCTTTCCAGCTGTTGTTGCACTACAACTCCCATAATCCCCAGACAGCCATTGACTGTGTGAATATGATGGTTGTAGTCCAACAACAGCAGGATGGCCTCAGGCTGCCCAGCCCCTGAATTAAACAGCTCTAATTTCTTTGAACTAAGCAAAGTCTTTGTTAAGAATATGGACTTGCTATAATTAGGTCCAAACTATAATTTTCAATTTAAGAATTTGAAAAATGAACCCTCTTTTCTGCATGACTAATTTTGCTTTATTATAACTTTTTATATGAAGTGGAAATTAAATATTAGAGTGCCAGAGGGGTACATAATGCATTGCTTTGCAGTGTGTTCCGTACCTATCCGGCACTCAAAGGGTTAAACAAAAAAAAAGGAAAGTTGGTCATATAGATTTGTCATTGCCAAAAAGCATTGATATGAACATTTAGAAAGTGAGGAGTATATTTATCACTCGATTTACAGGAACCCTGCGAACTCCTGCTTGCCTGATTGCACTTTGTCTGTTATCATGTCCTGATCTTCAAGTGTTGCCGATAGTAAAATATAAAATTTGGCTGTTTAGAAGCAAAGTTACTTTAGTCTGTTCATATTGTAACTGCTGTGTTCTATTAACAGTGTGTAACATTTGCCAAAAACAACGTTGTTTTTATTTATAGACTGGGGGGATTTACTAATCTGTAAAATCTGTTCCAGCCCCTGTCTGAGTTTGAGACTCTTTAAAGGAGTAGTAAACTTTTGTTTTGAAACATATATATTGTAGGGATTTTCCTATTGAGTAAAATAAGGGTACTCCCACTTCTGAGAGATTTATATTTCCAGAGTTATTACAGTTAAAACCCATGGTTTTTTTACATTAGCAGTGCCCTCTAGTGGTCAAATTCTAATTAGTTTTCCTGTTAGATTCTAATGGACAGGAAAGTCAGAAAAGTCAGAGATATACAGTTCTCCATAGAATGTGATAGAAACTGCCTGTCACTTCCTGTCAGAACTATCAGGAAGTAAACACAGTAAATTCACTTCCTGATTATTTGAACTGCTATAAATCCTATATAATAATTCGCTAAAACGTGTGTAACGCCGCAGTCATGTGCAGTAGAGACTGCTGTGTGTGCTGCAGTTATGCGCAGTAGTGACTGCCCGTGCCGCGGCTGATACCTTCGGAGCATCCAGCTCTGTATCAGCCGCGCCACGGGCAGTCTCTACTGCGCATGACTGCCCCGCGACCGGCTGGCAGTGGCACTGTGGCCCATGTAACAGGCTCATCAACTAGTTTTGAATAAAACATCTGACAGCGATGGGAGTGACCTTGTTTTATTCAGCAGGAAATGCTCTATCAAATGTGTTTTCATAAATAAAAGTTTACTGCTCCTTTAATCTGAAACAGTATTGCATAATTCTGTTATGACAGTGCAGCCGAGCTGCCATAGTTAGTTTGAACGGCAGATCTATGTTAAATCCTGGGTTTTCAGATGCTTATTACTTTTGAACTGAGTGACCATTTTGGATTTCAGGTTGCATCGTTAGTCCTAACAATGTCTACAAATTTTGTACTAGCAATATATTTTTTAAATGAAAAAATATAGTTTCCCACTTTAAACAATATGATTGTTAGTTTCATTTAAAATGGTTGATGTTGTATAACTATAGATCAATTGAGTGAGTGATCAATCATATTCAAAGAATGATATATTTCAGTAAAATATATCTGTCAAAAGTTTGAATGATCATATATATCACATTTGGAATGGACAAGTGGAAAAAAGGGATTTCATTCTTCTATATTTTATCAATAAATGAATTGATAGATTGATCAAACTTTAATAGTGATTGATCAAAATAGAAAGTTACATTATCTCACATATGTGATCCATCACAAGCTATAGCAGTTATCAAATAATAATTAATCAAATACAACTTTATTTGATCAATTCATTGTATCAATAAATGCTAGTGGAAGTTAATTTAATCAAACACAGTAGTTTTGATAAATGTGATTAAAAAAATAAGAATTAAAAGGCAAAAAAACATTTTGTTTAACTAATATTAAAGCTCTTAACTTTGGCTTTATCAAAATATTTTGCCCTTTTAAATTACTATTGTGAATACGAAATTAAATGTATGTAGAAAATAGAATGAAAAAATATGAAAAAGATAGTTTTGCCAGCAAACTATCCATCTTTGCTGGTTCTGGTTTATGCAACTCCTGTTGTTCTCAGTGAGATTACTCTGCTTGATTAAAAAGATATAACATAATTCGAAATTAGCTCAGGCGAGCCTTGAAATATTGTTGATATTTATGAGAATTTGAAAATGAGTGAACCTTGTATTGCTTAAAGAGGACCAATTCTCCCTCAGTAAACAGAGGCAGTCCTCTTTTTGCTTTATGTAAACATCAAAGAGGAGTTAATGAGCAGAAAGAAGAGAAACAATTGCACCAAACTATATATTCTAGGGAATCAAATAAAGCAATTTGTTAATTGTAGGTGAGTGCCCACAGAAATGGATAAAGCAATATGAACTAAAAGAAGTAAAAGACCTGTTAAGCGGCATTTCATTTGATACTAGGCTCAGTCCAGTATCAAATGAGGTGCCTCTTAAAAGGTCTCTTTTGGTTTTTTTGTCTCATATTAAAGAAGATTTGTCACCTTTCCAAATATGGCCTTTGGAGGGGGCCTCCATCTTGAAAGGATTTACATGATTATTAATTTTGTCCATCCCTCTGATGGAAACTGATTCTTGCTGTCTAAGGTGAAGAGGTGTGATTTAATGGGCATGTGAGTCATAATTATACAGGTTTATCAGGCAGGACAAAGGGGGAGATTTAGAAAAAGTGTTCTTATTCGTTTTTTGTGAACAGATCCTTAAAATGTCCTTATTCCTTATCACGAGTGTTGGTATTTATAAAGTATTCTAGTTACATTTATAATTGTGGTGATTATAAATAAGAACAGTTCAGACATGACCTTAAATATTTTGAGAAAATTCTGTCTCTAAATTGTGGCAAATAGTGACATTTCTTTATAAATTCGCTGAGCCACTTTTTACAAACTTCCTTACTGCAATTTATAAAAAACCTACTACACAGAGTTATGTCCTAAAATGTCCTTAATACTTTTATAACTACTAGCGGCTATCTTACAGCGATTTTAACTCTTCTCTTCCATTAACTCCCCTTTTATCAATCTCCCCCAAAGTTCTGCTAAAATTCCCCAACCACTGAAAAAAAAATCACTAAAACTATTAAACTGGTTAAAAACAAAAAGCACAAGGTATACGCGGTGTATGTGATAGATGACTTTCTGTTTTAACAAACAGAGACAAATCTCTCGAGTCGAAAGTACAGTATATTTTTAGAAGGAAAATTATTAAATTGTCTCAAAGCTCTTATGTTCATAAATTGGAGTAATTTAATGCAAACCAACTGCACCATAGGGAACACATACAAATTATGATGTCTGCTGTTGATTTAAATGGTGTTTTAACTCCCTATGTGTTAAAGAGTTCTGCAACATCTTCATTCATAATATATTGGAGGCTTTCTTAGCATTCAAGGGGTTAAAATCTCAGGTTATATAAATGGGAAAATGTACTTAGCCCCGTATGGTACACTTGGCTTGCTCCAGAATTGTTCCAGTTTTCTTTTCAGTATAGGGCCCTGAAAAACAACTTTGCTTTGTAGTGAACATCCACAAAATAGATTTTTTTTGACTGGAAAGTATGCTCACAACTTGATAAAGCTAAACCTTTCAGTCAGTGTCTGGGTGGGTAACTGTAATGCTCCTTTAATGAACCTCACTGGAGTAAAGTGACAGAAACATAAAGTAAAAATAGCCTCCAGTCTGTGTTTGGTAAGCACTGATTTACTGGCTTTGCTTTCCTCTGTAGTAATTTTACACGTCAGCAGGTGTCGGTTTGGCAGAGGATGAAAGGTTTTTTTGAGGCAGGACCTCTGTAAATACTGCATGCAAAAAAGATTCAGGAAGAAGGATGGGCAGATTAAAATTTCCAAATGGAGAATTGGCTTTAGCGTAGCAATGGGGTCTTCTATTATCAGTAAACAGCAGCACTGACCCCCTCCTGCATGAATTTCAAAGATTAAAATGATCTGACCCATTGTTCTAAGTCCAAGTTCTTTTCTGTTACAATAGAAGTCAATAAAAAGTGACCTCTGCTATGCAGGCAAGGCCTTGCATTGGTCTTAATGGAGGTGCTAAAATCTAACTGTTCCTAGTCTGCACTGCAAATAGAGAAAGAGAGCTGGTCAGTACTATCATCATAACTTGACTCTAAAATGGGTGGAATACCAAATTGCTTCAGAAATGTAGCTTACTAGGGCAGAAAACTAGTTTACTCTTAATGACTAATAAAATAAGACTTGGTGGAGAGAATATTGATTGCTCTGTAATTTTCACAATGTATTAGTACATTTGACATTAGTGCTCATTGCAACTAAAACACTTGCACATGATACCTTCCACAGAGTTTAATTTATCTGAACCCTTTGAATGCCAGAGGGGTATTCAATGCATTGCAAAGCAATGTGTTGCTTATTCCTTTGGCTCTCAAAGGGTTAATCAAAGCTAAGCACATACAAAACACCTCAAAAAAGATATATACTCATATGGAATTGTTTTTAGCTTGATTGTGTTCTTAAATAATCTTTTTTCATTTGTTTTTAACATTACTAGGAGAAGTGACTCTTTGAATCTGAGAAGCTGATGTACTAAGGTGAACAGCAGCAGTTCTAGGACAAACCAACTGCACCGCAGGGGAAAAGTAAATATTCTCACATTTCCAGTAGATTTAAATGAAATTTTTAATGCCTTGAATGCTAGAGAGGTCTCCAATATATTGTTTCACATTGTGTTGGGTATTATTCTAACATTCAGTGGGTTAAAAAGTCCCATTTAAATTAAAGGTTGCATTTGGTTTACCCGATATTTGCTCTAGTCCCTTCTTGAACCTCAGCCTCCATAATGTATATTTTCTCCATAAAACACACAGAGCAATCACACCTAGTCCAGGCAATCATTCACCAATCTCAATGCAGTGGACAAGTTCACAGTTCTCTGGTTACTCTTTATTAACAGATGCCTTTCAGAGAATGAAAATAGAACATGACCAGTGCTGTAACTGGTCATTGGAGGGTCCTGGTGCAAATCATTTTTTTGGGCCCCCTAACATAAAAGTATTCTCTCAGAGGCATAAATGAAACCTACTGACTGAAATTGATTCCCCCCACCTCCGATTGCCATGCTACATCACAGCTGCACCATTTTTATCCCATTTGGTTACACCCTTGAATATGATTTAATGGTCTTGAAACAAAGTACCCAGGAGCCTGACTTGGTATTAAAGGATTGCACCATGCAATTAACCTGGCATTATCACTCCTCCTTGCTGTTATAGCCTGGGGAGGCTTAGCCTCAAAGAGTCACTGCTTCTCTTGTCCATTGACTGATTGGATGTTAGTGATAGTCTAGCATCTGAATTTCTAGCGCCAAATAGATTAATAAATCTGATAGGTTCATGGTTCGTATCACAGAAATAACTACAACAGGACTCACACATAGTTCCAGCCATCTCCAACATAATCGCTCTCTTCTCAACTGGGGCAGACTGATGGAAAATCAAAGAAAACGTAATATGGAAAGGCTCAAAAACAACTTTTGTGTTCAAGCTTTACACCCCATTTGGCTTGATAGGAGTTGTAGCCCCAAAACGCTGGAGGTAAAGCAACTGACTACCCGCGCATAGGGAATATATTTTTTTAAACTTCCCTTTCCTCACTGATGCAGTGTGAGTGAGAGCAGAGCATGTTCTTGCATTTTTACCATATACCCCCTCACTTCCTGTTTTAGTTTTATCCATTAGATACCAATATCCAAGCATAGCCCTAAAACTGTATGCAAAAAGTTCATTCATACTGCATAACTGACAGAGATTTACACCCTTAATCTCTTCTTACTACTAGTGAAGTATACCTGTAGGTGTTCTGGCTGCCTGTGGAAAGTACTGTGGTATGATGTGCTACTGTTTCTGAGCACCTTGGGACAGGGCTGGTGCAAGGATTTTTGCCACCCTAGGCAAAACCTAATTTTGCCGCCCCTTGGCTCCACCCCTTGTGTCCTACCTCTTTATGCCCCGCCCTGTATGTGTTTAAGTGTAAGTTTGTGTGTGTTCTCTATATGTGTATGTGTGTCAGTATATGTTCCCTGTATGTATGTGTGTTCCCTATATGTATATAAGTGTGTCAATATGTGTGAGTCTCTGTAAGGATATCAGTGTGTAAGTATGTGTGTGTGCTTCTCTATATGTGTATCAGTGTGACAGAGTGTATGTTCTCTATATGTGACTCTCCTCACCTTTGACTCTCTCCCCCTCTTGACTGTTGATCCCCCCTCTGACTCTCTCTCTCCTCGTCTGACTCTTGATCCCCCCCCTCTTGACTACTGATGTCTGACTCTTGATCCCCCTCTTGCTTCTGATCCCCCCTTTGACACTTTCTTCCCCGTCTGACTCTTTATCCCCTCTTGACCCCCCTTCCACTTACTCTTCCCGCTGCACATCTCTCTCTCCCTTGGCTGGCTATTTTTTTTTAAAGGTGATTCCAATTTAATTTATTAAGCCATCTATCTCATGTAATAGATCAAAACAACTGAATATGAGAAAGTCTTATTAGATCTATAGGTTGTAGACACTCCAAACGGCCTCAATAAAACAGTAGATAAAGTGTTGTAAGTTATAAACACCAATACATTAAGGATTAGTGTTTTAAGTAGGAGTATACTTAGACAATTTTTTTAAATACTTTACAGTATATTATTAGTACTAGCACATCTCATATAATAATTCACTAAATCGTGTGTAACGCCACGAAATGCGCAGTAGATACTGCTGCGAGTGCTGCAGTCATGCGCAGTAGAGACTACTGTGCGTGACTGCCCCGCGACCGGGTGGCAGTGGCACTGTGGCCTGTGTAACGGGCAGTTCAACTAGTTATATATAGTAGAGTATATTTTTTTACCAATCTTACACACTCACCCATTAAATACACCATTTTACACATTTGTTATATTCAATTATTATATTCACTGTATTTTAGTTCAATATCAATATATGTATGAGGCCATCTGTTTTTATATAGAGATGCATTTTGGATATTATAGATTATGAGACACTAACAGTATTGGGAAATTGTGCTCCTTGTTGTCTGAGTTATCAAAGGCTACTCACTGTGTGCAGCTTTCCTCAAATTCTGTCAGTGCACAGAATAAATAAAATTAGGAAAAAACAAACAATGAGGGAAGAGCAGATCTGTCAGTAACATAAAATTATGAAATATATTTTATTACAAATAAACATAGAGAAAGCATATATACTGTGGAGACCTCCCACTAAAACATCTCACTATATCCGTACAAAAAATAACAACACAAAAACATATATGTGTAGACAGTGACACCACTGCCCTTCACAATAAGAACTCAACACAGTACACCCCATCAGCCATGTATATAGTTGCACCCCTGAAGAAGTAACACATAGACACGAAACAAGTAGGATTGTGGTGATCGTTTTTGGACTATCCGTTTTTTATTACCAGAGACATTGCTATCCAACACCACTTCATTGCAAATCCAGCTTTAACCCCTTGAGTGCCGGAGGGGTACGCAATGCATTGCAAAGCAGTGCGTTGCGTACCCCTCTGGAACTCAAAGGGTTAAGTGCGAGAACCGGATGTGATGTCTTCCTCATTCCTCATACTAGCGCTATAGATTCAGTCATACGTACATCCACACTTATACACCTGCACCCGGTCGGGTGTATAGAGGTCAACGGGGCTGGCAATTTTTTTAATGCAGCACAGTGATACCCGTTTCTCTCTCCCCCTCCACTCCGCCTGCTTCAATCCTGGTCCAGGACTGAAGAAGTGGAGGGGAAGAGAGAAACGGGTACCGCTGTGCTACATTAAAAAGTAGCCAGCCAAGTGAGAGCACCGAAACATACTGCCCAAGTTAAAAAAAAAAAAAGTAAGTGGTGAGCGGGGGCGGGGGATGCGCCCCCAGAGAATGTGCGCCCTAGGCCGGCGCCTACCTCGCCTATAGGTGGCGCCGGCCCTGCCTTGGGAAGTGTTTTTAAAGAGATAGTAATGATTTAAAATAAAAGCAGCTCCAATTAATCTTCATAGTATTTGGGCCATGGGGAATGTTATTTCAATACTGTAGCTCAAGAGTAATTGAATGATAAAGTATCCCCCTCCCCCCCATTTACTGATGTATCAATGCTCACCTCAGAGCAGCAAGATGGGTCACAGAGAGGGACAATCATCAGTGAGCATAAGGAAAAACCTGAAAAACCTGCCAAGGGGACCAGGGTTTTCCTTATGCTCACAGTAAGAAGATTGTCCCTTGCTGAGAGCTGTCCGGTGAAGGGACCAGATTCTACATCTGAGAGGAGGGGTCTTAAACTAGGTAAAAGGGGCAGGAAGGGGATACTTTATCATTCAGTAACTCTTGAACTACAACTTGGACAATATTGAAATAACACTCTCCGTGGCTCAAATACTATGCAGATTAATCGGAGCTGCTGTTTTTGTGTAACATTACTATCCCTTTAAACACTTGTCTCAAGGAAATGCTTTCCTATTAATGCTTTGTTTAAGATTACAATTTATTTAATTGTGTTATGTATGTAAAAATGCAATTGATTAAAGATGGAATTATTGCATAAAATGCAAGCAATGTTGTCCTATTTAGGACAAGAGCTAAAATGTTTCATAGCCACATATAATCACCTTGTTTGTAAATAATTATACATGCAAAGACAGAATAACTGGATAGAATCTTTTATCATAACCATCCTCCTAATAATTTTTTTACTAATTTCCTGTGTCTAACCAGCCAGGTCTGCGCATTCACCAGTAAGAGTGCTTCCTTGGCAAACCTTAGTTTGCTGGTCCGAACTCAGGAGAATATACATATACATTAAAAAACTGTTGGAAAGTCCCTGACAGAAACTATGTGGTCATCTGGTTTATTGCGGTCATTCATCATATTTTTAGCTACAACAGTGTTCATTTTCAATGTTTGTTTCTATGAATTCAGGGACTTTCTCATGACACTTTGATTTATTCTTTGATTCTTTTTTCATTTCTAAAGTATTGGGTTGGGTTCTACTCAAAGTGAAAATTGTTCCTTATGGCTTGGAAGTATTGGGTTTTGCTGATTTAAACTACAAATCTTTACAGACTTCCATTCAGATAAAATCAATTGGCGCTAATATTTTTGATACAGATGTAGCCTACCTTACTGTAATGTCTGTTGAGGGAAAAAGCTTAAAGTTTCCCTTTAAATCATATTTCCTTGTTAGTTGTGTGGCATAATGCAAATAATAATGTTCCTGTACAGCCACTGGCGTTTACAGAAGAAGTTAATGGGAATCTTGTTATTGTTGAGAGCTAATAGGAACCATCAGGCAATTTGCCACCTTAAGGGTTCCTGTAATTCTGCTGCAACATATCATTAACTGATTGCAATGTGTTACCAACCCTTCAGCCCGTATGTGTGTGAAATGCAGACATATGCAACACATAGGCAGACACATACACACAGTGAGCAGCAGAAACATGCAAAAGACATGCACACACACAGACACACCGGAGATGCACACATGGAAAACACATACGTAACTGAGATGTACACATACACGCAACATATATGCGCAGAAACACATGCACGCATGAATTGTGCATCCCTCTGGCACTCAAATGGTTAAGGTATAGAGAGGCATGTCAGAGTTAAATAGCAATGGGAAGTGTATTCCTACCTGGGAACTTTGACTTGTGGAGTCCCTGTAGGGGACTGATGTGGTGCTGATGTGGAGAGGCCAATGGGGCAATATGGTTTAAACGTGGGTGGTGCTTAATCATGAGTAGGGGCAGGGCTTAAAATAAATGTTGAAAAAGTGTTAGTAATAGGCTGGGGAAGGAGGAGAAGTGGGAGGGAAATGCAAGTTTACAGTGTGAGGGGTTTGAACACACTCCCTGAGGGGTAAAACTTGATATACAACCCTGTGGCAGTCAGTGGGTTAAGTGTGAATCTGATGGCTGCCTGTCCTCTGTGTTGCATGGCAAATGATGACAGTCATGAAATAATTCAGCAATGAGGACCTACCTTAACCCTTTAAGTGCCATTTTGTTCCCCTGGTGCTGCAGCTTCCCTTCAGTGGGTATACTACAGGTCCTGCTGAGGCCACTGGGAGTCAGAGTGAGTGACTGTGTGTGTATGTGTGTATGTCAGCCATATTTCTTTCTGGTTTTGTGTGTTTGTTTGGTGCTGTGTGTGTGTTTGTTTCTTTCTGTGTGAGTGGGGCGTGTGTGTGTCTGTGGTGTAGGAGCAAGTGGCATTTTGTTTCATTTCTTCAGTTGGATAGTGGTGGGCAGGCTGGATAATCCTGTGAAAATCACGCCCTATTGAATCACCAGATGGGATCAGTAACTGCTCCTTCCTGCCACCCCTGGGTGTGTGTGTCTCCTAAGGAGACATAAATTAAGTAATGAGCCATTCTCCTCTATGTGTGTGTCTCCTGAGGCTTTCTCTTTTATATATATAGATTATTTTTAATTTAGGAAGTGTTTTACAAGGAAGAATATAATAATTATATCAAAGTATTGTCCTGGGGTATAGATGTTATTATTACCCAATTTAATGGTACTCATTTTATCTTCCTCTGAAGGATAAAGGCTGACTTGAGCCTGCTGGGACTAGAACCTGTGACCCTGAGGTTTAGAACAGATTATACAGCTTGTGTACAATCAGCTGAGTCATCTAACCAACATATTGAGCTTTTTTTTCACAATTTCAAGTACAAAATGTCCTGGAGAGCATCTAGAATACAAAATTACACAATTACATGTAAATAGAAATGAGATCATAAAGATAACATTTCAAATACAGTTTTACTGCAAAGAACCAGCATTTTTTAGGGATCATAAATTGAGATTTTATTTTTTTTCTGGTAGATTATTCTAGGCTTTCGGAGATCTGTAGGAGAAAGCAGATTGGCCTGCTTCTTTCTTGTAGTATGGAATAGTCAGTGGTAGGGGTGGGTGAAAAGTGAGAAACATTTCCTGCATGACTTTTCACAAAAAAATTTGAGGATTTTCCTCTTTTTTTCACAAAAGTTATCTCCTTTTCTCCAGTGCAAAATGTTCCTCCTTTTCACCTATTCCAGCAAATGTTTTGCCTATTCCAACACATTTTTCTCCTATTCCAGCACATTTTTCTCCTATCTACACAATTTACTCCTATTCTAACACATTTTTCACCTATTTAACACATTTTTCTCCTATTCCAACACATTTTTCTTCCACGTTTAATATGATGCAACATTTCTCAGAAAAAGATTACTTCTTCTGAGGGCTGCAGTGGAGAAATAAGTATCTGGAATTCAAAGCTGTGAGTCCTACAGAAACATATACCTTGAAAAGTGTGTTAGCATGTAGAGTGCATTTGTTCTTTGCCCACAACACTTACTTCCTGCTTAAGTGACACTGGCACATATTCATGATGATGTCAAGCGATTAAAAAAAAAAGTACAACCTACAATGTGGTCGTGGGGGACTGGCGTGGTATGACTGGTGGGATCTTGATAAACTGCATCCACCCTGGGAGGACAGGTATCATCATCATCAATTATTGCACATGCTGCAGCAACGATTGCTGCAGTCAGTTTTTGTACTAACCCTTTACTCCCATGTCCCTGCACTTCCTCCACCCTTCCCCCTCCCGCTTGTGCATTTGCTAGACATTACTCATCTACCGTGTTTGTTTTTACTCTCTACAGTACACAACTGATGGAGTATGATGTCTTGCCTTGACCCTCAACAAAATTGTAAATGTTGCCTTCTGTCTATCAAGTCTGCCTCAGTCACAGAGCTCATATCAGGCTCCCAGTAAGCTGTCTAATATATTTATTTTTTTAATTATTTATGGGTTTTTTATTATTATTTTTTTTAAGTTGTCCACCCTGCACTTCCTCCACATTCCCCCCTCCCGCTTGTGCATTTCCTGGACATTACTCAACTACTGTGTGTGTTTTTACACTCTACAGTACACAACTAATGGAGTATGATGTCTTGCCTTCGCCCTCAACAAAATTGTAAATATTTATTTGTTTAATTAGTTTTTTTTATTTTTATGTCTTTATTTTTTTTTAAGTTGTCCACCCTATTTTATCACAGTTAGTCCAAAACAAAAAGATATAACTAAAAAACAAAATCAACAACTTCTTTCCCCAGGCTTCCCCATCACAGAGACAATAAAAGCAAAATCAGCAAGCAATTTGGACCCCAGCTTCCTGTGTCTTGCCAGTCAGTCACACCAAATTTGGGGGTATTTTGGGTCAACCTCCTTCCTCCCTTCTTCTCCCCCAGAGTGCCTTCAGACTCCCCTGATACAGAGAACAAATGTCCTATCTAAATGATTCCCTAAACTAAGCTTGAATTCCCCTTTATGTGCCTATCATCTCTAGCTCAAAAATATGCTGTTCTCTCCTCTCACAAACACAGAATGGCATGCTGTAGGAGCCTGGCACCCTTGTACATGGCTGTAGAAAACTAGAGAAAACTTTTGTGTTTTGTAGAACATTTTTTCTTCACTTTATTTCAAAGCAATGAGCTAGGCGAAAAAAGTGGGAAAATTGCACTTTTTGCTGGAAATCTTTTGCCAAGTGGAAAGTTCCATTTTTTGCAGATTTCAGCTTGAGCTGAAAATTTTTGCCCATCCCTAGTCAGTGGGCTACTAGCAGTGGAGTGAATGTTATAGAAGTACGGACAGCTGGAGTGAACATACTTCTCAGGTAGTCTGTTAGTTTTCTAGATAAATGGTACTAACCTAGAAAAGAAAGATGAGGGTACATCTGGATTTGAGTGTTAGCCAATTTAGTTATTAAAACATATTGTAATAAAGTGTTTTGTAATTATATTGGAGAACAAAGTGGCATAATGAAATATACATTGTCGAGATTTCAAAGATAGATTTGTGAAGTGGAAGAATATACTATATCCCAGTAGTCGATGACTGGCTTTAATATCTGTTATATTTTCTTACCAAGTGACTTAGAAAGGATTTGTTTCTAAACATTTGGATGTTAATTTATCAGTATGAAGACTGAAAGTGAGGTTGGAGGTCTAGCCACATACCAAGATATTTGTAGGAGTCAACTGGGGTCACAATTTACAGTTAGACTTTGTTACAATGGTTAAATGGGTATTGTGGACTTTAAGTAATTTACACTTAGTACCTAATACTTATTTTGATGGGTTTTGTCAGTGTTTAAGAAAAGTTTGTTTTTAATGATCCTTCATTTGATTTAAAAGAAATCTCCCTGTAATACTTCCTCAAGTTCTGATTTGTTTGATGTTTAGTGTACATTATGGTCTGCATCTGCAACCATGTGCACAGAAAATACTTTACAAACTATGGAAAGATGATTTACAAGTAGGTAAAAGAGAAGGGGTGAGAATGGAACCTCCTGAAACCCAACATGTTACTTTGAGTGGGAGGGAAACACTGTCACCAACAGACACGTATTATACTTGTCTAATAAGTGGGAAACAAACTGGTTTAGGATGATTAATGAAGCCTGAATTTTGAGTATATTTATCAGAAAAGTATGGCTTACTGTACCAAAGGACTTTGTATACTGTAGGAAAATAGTACCTTTATTGCAAAGCTGAAAAATACGTGACCATCATGTTCTTCACATGCCATATCACCCTTGCAAGTTCATTATGTTTCATGTCACTCTGTGTATCACTGCAAACCTTTAGGAAAGTGGTGACTGTTGAGTGATTTGTATGAAAGCTAGATTGAAGAGGGTAAAAAAGTTGGGAAATAACTGGTAGTAGTGCATGTGGACACATTCTTTTCAGGACTTTAGATAATGTGGGGAGTAAGGAAATTGGTCTGTGGTTTGATACCACATTTTTATCTTCACTTTTTTGGCTAGGTGTAACTATAACCTCTTTCCAGGCTTTGTATACTCACATGACAAAGGATAATTAATTAGGGATGCAATGAGAAGGACAGTGACTAAGACACTAAGCTTTAGTAATATTATTGCCAGTTTGTCAGGCCAAGATTACAACTAAATTTCTTGGTTGTGTAGGTGAACAATTATAACAATAGCGGGTATTGGCATGAATTGAATTCAGCAGTAATGTTGGACAAGTGGAAAGGTGATTGAGACTGTTCAATGCATGTTTGTTTTTCATAATTACTTTTGAATGGTGTGATCAGGGAGGTATCACATCCAAAGAAGTAGTTGTTGATTCAATGCATTAGCTATTGATTTGGGACACTGCAGTGTTTCATTGTCTATTTTTATAGTTATGTGGTATGAATGGGTAGGGGAGTTGTATATATTTTTCATAACCTTCCAGATGTTGAATGGTTTTGATATTTTAATTGTTGGTAAAATATTGAGCTCTGGCTACTTTTGTTTGCTTTTATCCGTAGACAGTTTGATCATATGTGGAGACAATGTGTTTAAATTTTGTCCATAAGGTATCGTTAAAATGGTATAACTCAGGGAGGTCAGCTGAAACTAAGGGTAGATAGGCCCCATTACCCTGACCTTCCTTAGTGGGGCATAAGTATTACAGACCTGCAAGAATCTGAATGAAAATAGTTAATTGAAGAATCTAGGTCAGGTATTACATTTATACTGATCCGTGGGCAAGTGCTTAGATCATGGAAAGATTTGAGGTATACTATGTCCAGCGAGGACTGTGGCGGGGTACTAGGTGGTTGGTAGATGCCAGCAATTATATTTGGTTTTGAGAAGGAAAATTCAATTTTACCAGCTATGTATTCATTGAGGTAAAGGTACAAAAGTAAATTAATAGTACTATAGACCCTTCTATCTAATTGATTATGATTCCTCCCCTGTTTGCTCTTTCTTTTCTAAAGCAAGAGTATCCCTAAAGGACAATGGAGGAAGATGGTATTTTATGTCTCAGACAGGATTTGGTGCGCAGAAAGATTTTTTGTTTGTATGCTAAGCACCATGTTTCTAATTCATCCATTTGGAGTTGTATACAAAATAACATTTTTCTAAAGGTAAATATACATTCTGTTACAGATTAAGTGTTAGGGTTAGATTGTACATCATTTTCTAGGGAGATTAGTAAAATACTTAAACAGTTAGAGCTGCTTGTGTTGATAATATATTGAAAGTGTGCCTTGGTTGCTTTGAATACTGGGGCTGAATGAGTTTGTTTTTAGCACTCTCCACCAGCATTAACTGGGTAGTGCACATGTATTCAGAGGTCCATTATGGATTAGTATGTTATGGTGTAAGTCAGGAGTATGATTATGAGGAAATGGGGGGGACCGTGTTAGAAACTGGAGGTATAACATAAATAGAATTAATATGTTCATTTTGGTATGCATGTCCTACTGATAAGAGGGGGGTGAAACAAGAATTAAGAAAACCTAATTAATTTGCTTTCATAGGCAATTTTATATTTTTTTCATCACTGTTTCCATTTTGATTACGTGCCTGTTATCTTTATGTGGTTGGCTGCAGCTGTCCACCTCTCCTGTTAAAATCTGATTAATAACTCAGAAACCTAGAGAATGGGTATTTACCCCCCCCCAGACTGAGCCTAAATGTAAAGAATGTAGGATTAACTTTCATTTGGATCGTCTGGGTGAGGCCACTTAAATTTATATTTGCATAGAGAATGTCCTGAATACAATCAGGTGTGACACCATAAAATATCTGTGAGCAGATGCTCTAAGGCATGATCAAGAGGTAATAAAGCGGAGATGACTTCTCCAGGGATATCACTTCTCCAGTTCCTTGGAGATTTTAGTGCATAGGGTCCATAGAATAACATAGGAACTGGACAAGTGATATCACTGAAGAAGTCATCTCTGCTTTATCACCTCTTTATCACACCTTAGTGCTTAACCCACCTGTGTTGCCTAAATGAAGAAGCACATATATTTGGTAACAGGAATACATGTGAGGAAAATATGACTTGTCTAACCTGATATCAGTGTTCAATGCATAGGCTGAGAGGTGAATCCCTGTTTCCTTTCAATCTCCTGAGGTCAGATGCATTAAATGGATATTTACACTTTTTGAAAAAGCAAAACAAAAATAATTCTTTAATTACACATTTTTACAGGACACAATTAATTTTAAATGAATTATTATCCTTTAAAACAATGATACACTTTCTAGTAAATAGGATTTTTTTTTTACTTGTATGTTATTTTATATGTAATCTCTTTATTACTTCAACTCTATAGAATAATATATGACTTACAGAGCTTTTATCTAGTGGAGTTACATCACGGACCCCATTCCACAGTTTGTCTCAGAGTTTATTTCAAATAAGGCTGTTAGGATCTCAATTTCGAAGTGAGTAAAAGCATTGTTTACCATCTGGAATCTTTATTAACCAGAATTATTCTATCTCCTTGAATCTAATCATCAGTGTACTAACCGGAATCCACTGTAAAATCAACTTACATCTTCACTTAGCTCACTATTTCTGGCAAAAGTTGGATGATGAATCACTAACTACAGCCTCTGATAGTGGAGCTGTCTGGAATATTGCCCCTTTTGTATACAGGTACCACCAATATGGTCTTTACTGTGCAACTTAAAACACTGAAGAAACAAGCCCCACATGGCATTGCTAAGTTTATACAGCACCAGTAGAGGACAGGAACGGGTAATGTAGGGACAAACAATCTACATACTAACAAGCAGTTTGTGTTAAGTCAGGCTATTTGTTATCTGGCAGAGTTAAAATACAGCACATGTCACATAACAGAGATTTTACAGTGTGGTAAATTTAATAATAGTATGTTCCTTAACTTTTATTAATAGTGTGAAGTTGGAAATAAGTAAGTAAAATTATTTGCTCCTGCACACAATCAGCTGGATAAAGAAAGGAAAAATTACTTTCCTCTGTTTTGAGCATGTAGTAGTATGGATTAGCATGTCCATTCCAGGGCCTAAACTAACATTGGTATATAGGGTGCAAAGCACTGGGGCCCAGAGAACTTTTAGGGCCTGTTTTAGGGCTCGATTCAATATACACCGGGAAAACAGCCAGTAGGGCAAAAATGGCTAATGACCTGTTAACAAAATGTGTTAATGGAGCCATTCAGTTGCCCTACCAGATGAAACCACAATGGACATTGGGCCACAGAAACTGACTTGTGGTCAAATGTCCATTTTGTGTTTTAAATTACCAAAACCCAAGCCACATTATTGTGAGTAATGGGAACTTTAAAGGTAAAGATCTAATGATCGGTGCTGGACACACTGTCAAGCACTGATCATGAGCTTAGCACACAGTCATCCTCCCAAACACTAACCCTACACTACCCCTAACAGTAAAGTGCAACAATACTATCCCTAACACTACCCTAACAACCAGATATGTATAAAACATACCTGTCATCCACTGTCAGTCTTTTTGTGTTATCTTCCTTCTTCTTTCTTCTTCTTTCTCTCCATCTTCTGTCTTCTTATCTTCCTTGTTTAAAATACTTTTCTGTAAAGAGAAAAAAAAACATTAAACATTACATTTTGGCAAAAATCATAACTTGGAAATATGTACATTGTTTAACCCTTTGCATACCTCTCTGGCACTCAAAGGGTTAATGTAATGCATACTTTCCAAGTCGTAAGACAATATGCTCCGCAATCGAAAAGTTAGTGTCCCAATCCATTTGCCACCAAATATTGTTCCTTCCAAATAGAAATTGAAATATAAATGCGGAAATAATGCAGAATAATAATAAATAAATATTTCTGGGCTCTGCCGCTGTCGGTGGTGGCTGCAGAAAGTGAGACAGACAAACCCTCTCTTGGTACCTTTCGGGTAGAAGCCTAATGGGGGGATGACGAATCCCACTAGTAGATTGGCCGGGAGGTGCGTAAGTACATATCATAGCCAATGGATGTCTGGGAGACATTTTAAACAGGGACTGGTCATATAAAAGCCAGTCTCTGTTCAAATTTCCCACACACTCGCTCAGGTATCAACTCGAAAGGTAAGTGTGTGTGGGGGGGTATGCCTGTTGCACATTCTGTCACAGCACTGCCGGTGACAGCGCCAGAGCCCAGAAGGATTTTTTTATAATTATTCAGCATTTACATTTCAATTTTTTGGAAGGAATAATATTTGATTGAATGGATCGGGACACTGATTTTTAGCTTGTGGGGCATATTGTCTTCTGACTTGGAAAGTATGCATTACTTTAACCCTTTGAGTGCCAGAGAGGTATGCAACGCTCTGCAATGTGTTGCGTACCCCGCTGGCAGTCAAAGGGTTAAACAATGCACATATTTCCAAGTTATGTTTTTTTGCCAAAATATAATGTTTAATGTTTTTTCCTCTATACAGGAAAGTATTTGAAACAAGGAAGATAAGAAGATGGAAGAGAAGAAGACGGAAGAAAAGAAAACAATTGAAAAATAAGGAAGATAGAAGATTGAAGGAGAAGATGGGCAGTAGCCGAAGATTCTGTGCTGAAGATTCTGCTGGACATCAGGATTACTGGTAAGTGTTTCTTTTCATGTGATCTTTTTTAACTTAGTCAGATTAACCCTATGAGTGCCAGTGCGTTAAGCATACCCCACTGGCACTCATAGGGTTAATTCTACTAACATTTCACACATTTTAAAAGTACATTGGATGTATTCAATGCATCCACTTGGTGACAGTTTTGGGGGGCCTTCCCTTCAATTACTGTGTTGGCAGGATTAAAATGTGGACAAAGGACTCTGCGCTCAAAAAAACTGGGTGCAGATTTTCACCAGTTAGAGTCATTCTGCATGTTAAGGCCTAACGGACGGAACTGAATGGGAATATACCTGTTTTTTTAGTGCGTTTTAATGGGTTTAAATGGGAGCTAACGTTTGTGTGTTTTTTTTCTGCTGGTATTTTTTCATAGCACTGGTAATTACTTGAAAAAATTCCATCGGGTATTTTATATTCAATGGGGTGAATTGAATCAAAGCCTTAAATACTAACAATAAAACAATTTAGGAGTTTTTGTAGTTTGCAGTGAATTGGGGGCTAAATTGCTTTACACTAAGGTCTTCAATCACTACTTTCACCACTATTCAATTCTCTCTATAGTTTTAAGTACAGTTGGTCATTTTATGTTTTTAGAGATTAAAGCAATATTACTATGCATGATTAAAATATAGCACAAACAAATGCTGAAATTACTGCCACCTTTTCTTCATGCACACAGTCTGTAGTTTGCACATGGTTGGTTATGTTCTAAGGCAATGCAAGACAAAAAGACTAATAAATTAGTTAAAAGATATCTACACCGTGTAGTAACATGAAAAAATGAACACTAAAATATTAAAGCTTGATCTTCTGCAGGTTATTCACTGCTATAGGGATGGGCGAAAACTTTCGCCTCAAACCAAAATTGTCTTTTTTTTTGCCTAGCTCACTGCATTGAAATCAATGGGAAGAAACATTATTCTCCACAACATGAAAGTTTTCTCTACTTTTCTACAGCCATATACAATGGCTCTCACAGCACGCCATTTTGTGTTTGTGAGAGGAGACAGCAGCATGTTTTTCAGTTAGGGAAGATAAAGGTAAATAAAGGGGAATTGGAGTTTAGTTTAGGGAGTCTTTTAGGTAGCACATTTGTTCTCTGTATTAGGGGAGTCTGGGGGCACTCTCAGGGAGAAGAAGGGAGGAAGAAGCTTGACCCCAAAATTTGGTGTGACTGACTGGCAAGACACAGGTAGCTGGGGTCCAAATTGCTTTCTGATTTTGCTTTTATTGTATCTGTGCTGGGGAAGCCTGGGGAAAGAAGTTGTTGATTTTGTTTTTTAGTTATATCTTTTTGTTTTGGACTGACTGTGATAATATAGGGTGGACAACTTAAAAAATAAAAATACAAAAAAATAAAATAAAAATAATAATAATAATAATAATACATACATATTTAAACAAATAAATATATTATACAGCTGACTTGGATCCTGTGACTGAGGCACACTTGATAGACAGCAGACGACATTGAGGGCTAAGGCAAGACTGCACACTCCATCAGCTATGTACTGTAGAAACTAAAAACACACATAGTAGTTGAGTAATGTCTAGCTAATGAACAAGGGGAAAGGTGGAACAGTGCAGGGACGTGGGGGTAAAGTGATAGTTCAAAAACTGACTGCAGCAATGGTTGCTGCAGAATGTGCAAAAAATTATGATGATCCCTCTCCTCCCAGGGTGGATACAGTTTGTCAGGGTCCCATCAATTACACCACTCCAGCCCCCCACCAACACTTCCATACACATCTGTCATTTTTTAATCACTTGACATCATCATGAATATGGGCCAGTGTCACTTAACCAGGAACTAAGTGTTGCAGCTAAAGGACAAATACACTCCGCATGCTAACACATTTTCAAGGTATATGTTGCTGTAGGACTCACAGCTTTGACTTTCAGCTACTTATTTCTCCTCTATAGCACTATATTAAACATTAAAATGTGTTAGAATTGAAGAAAAATGTGTTAGAATTGGAGAAAAATGTGTTGGAATAGGAGAAAAATGTGTTGAATAGGAGAAAACTTTGCTGGAGAAAAGGAGGATAATGTTGTATTGGAGAAAAGGAGAAAACGTTCACAAAATAAGAGAAAATTGTCAATTTTTAATGAAAAGTCATGCAGCAAATTTTTCTCACTTTTTGCCCACCCCTAACTGTTACTCCCAACTCTGGTTAAAGCAGCATTAAATGCACACAGCTCTAGTTGTACAAATCAGCCCTCATCTTTTCTTAGTTTCTATAGTTCCTGGAGCTGTTAGTGGCCTCCTCATTCCTGTTGGCTGTGCAGATGAGTGAGACATCCAAGCATCCAACAGGAATTATGCCTCTCCAGAATTCACAGCAACAGGTCTGGGAGGAACCTGTACAAAGGATTGCATGTTTATATTATTTCTTGACTGTCATCATTTGCCATGCAAGACAGAGGACAGGCAGCCATCTGGTAAACACTTAACCCACTGACTGCCACAGGGTTGTATATCAGGTTTTACCCCTCACGACAGACCAGAAGCATAGGAAGGAGTGTGTTCAAACCCCTCACACTGTAAAATTGCATTTCCCTCCCACTTCTCCTCCTTCCCCAGCCTATTCCTAACATTTTTCCACATTTTTTGTTAAGCCCAGCCCCTGCTTGTGATTAAACCCTGCCCACTTTTAACCCAAATTGCCTCATTGGTATTCCACATCAGCACCACATGAGTCCCCTCCAGAGACTCCACAAGTCAAAGTTCCCAGATATGAATACACTTCCCACTGCTATTTAACTCTGACATGCCACTCTATACCTTAACCCTTTGAGTGCCACAGGGGTGCATTTCAAAACCCTCTGACAATCAAAGGATTAACATGCTGGTATAACACTCCTTTTATTTTCTGCTTTCCATTTGCACAACCCAAACACATACAGGCATAATACTTCAATTCTGCCCCAAAGTAAAGGAGAAATAAAAAATAACACTGATGTAATCCCATACCTCCCAAGTGTCCCTCTCCATGGCCGATACCCCTGCCAGCCCCTAAGCTCCCGCCCGTTTCCTCAGAATCAACAGCAGCTTCTTTCTCCCGCACTGGATTTGGACATTGCAGGGCACATTGTGGGGAGAATAATGTATCTGCTGTACCAGGGCCAGTAATGTGGGGCGCTTAACCTTAACATTATTTATGTCATTCGGACAATTGAACAGCACTCTGTTTAACTCTTTGAGTGCCAGAGAGGTAACTAATGCATTGTACCACAATGCATTGGATGCCTTTACAGCACTCAAAGGGTTAACTGACATGACACACAGCTGTATACTGCATGGTACTCTATGGTTTAACATGCTTTCATAAGTCTCTCTCACATAATCTTTTATTTTCTGCTTTCCACTCCTACACGCCAAACACACAGAGCCATAATACTGGAATTCTGTCCCAAAGTAAATAAAATATACCATTGATTTCATGGCTTCACGACCATGGTGAGGATGGCAAAATGTTGAGAAGCAATGTTCTCTGGTCCTTACAGGGCTATATTTGGCTTCTAACTCTCTGAATACTGCAGATATTGACTTCAATACAAGATTCTTACCTACACAGCACTGTAAAGCACCTACACTAATCCCAGGGTGGCCACAACCCACACTTCTACACCCAGAACCTACAGATCTGGGGGACCACCAACAGCCAGAACATCAACACATGGGGGGCGGCTATCACTGTGTCAGTCTCCCTCTATGTGTGTATGTTGCGTGTGTGTGTGTGTGTGTGTGTGTGTGTGTACATATAGCTGTTGCATGTGTGTGTGGGTGTGTCTGTTGTGTGTGTGTGTGTGTGCATATGTCTGTTGAGTGTGCGTGCGAGCGTACTGTTTCATGTGTGCACGTATGTTTGTTGCATGTGTGTGTGCATTTGTCTGTTGCATGCGCGTGTGCGTGTGTCTGTTGTGTGTGTGCGTATGTCTGTTGTGCATGTGTGCGAGTGTTCTGTTGTGTGTGTGCGCGTACTTTTGCATGTGTGTGCGCGTATGTCTGCTGTATGTGTGCACGTATGTCTGTTGTGTGTGTGTGTGCGTATGTCTGTTGTGTGTGTGCATATGTCTGTTGCATGTGTGTGTGCATGTCTGTTACCTGTGTGTGAGCATGCCTTTTGCTTGCATGTGTGTCTGAGCATGTCTGTTGCGCGTGTGTGTGTACATATGTGCATCTCTGGTGTGTGTACATGTCTTTTGCATGTTTCTGCCACTCACTCTGTGCATGTGTCTGCCTGTATGTTGCATATGTCTGTGTTTATCAGTGTGTCTACATTTCACAAACATACGCTCAACGGTCATAACATGACGGGCAACGCTGTCCCATATTGCTTTTAGAAATATAATTCAGTGATAGATATCTGTGAGCAGGTCCAGGGTCTAGTTGATATAAGATAGCTGTGAAGAAACCTGAGGCCTAATTCAGCAAGCTAAAGAGAGGTAAATCATTCCTGGGAACCTCATCATCTTGAGTTCCTGGAGAAGGCACATGTGCTGCCAACCAGAGGATTTCAATGATGCGATTTGAGTGATAAATGGAATGTGGCTTAATTTGGCGGGTGGGGCTTAACCCTTTGAGTGGCACTCAAAGGGTTAAGCATATTTCTGACATAAAGTCAGTGGGAAGTGTGCAGAACACGGTTAGAAGGAAGGGAAGTGGGAGGAACAGGATGGGATGCAGAAGAAACTCACCACCACCAGAAAATCAGTCACTGTACCAAGATACCAGTTAATTCAGTCTGAAAACTGGAGTCTCCAGGGCAGATCTGGAGAGCTCTCAGGTATGGGGGTAAGCCAAATGCGCCATAGGGTACAAATGAAAATATATTTTGATTGAAATGGAGCTTTTAACCCCTTCATTGCTAGAAAAGTATCCAATGCATTGCTTCTGGCATTGGGAATTTTTTATTTTGTCCCCGTATGGTGCAGTTAGCTTGATCCAGAATTGCTCCACTTTAGCCTGATGAATTCAGAGCTGGATCATCCATTATGTCAACCTAGGTAACTCCCTAGGGCCTGTGGCACTATGAGAGGCCTGGCTGCAAATAATGGTTCACAGACAGAGGCCATGCTGTTGCTGCCTCTAACATCTTGTATAAGATGCCTTTTTTTGTTGAAAGAGACCAGCATCACCCAGTTGCTCCTACTTCCGGTAGAGACAATGCCAGTACTTGCTAGCAGTACTCTGTGATGGAACACACACACAGAATCAAGAGATGTGAGGCCCCAAATTGGTACCTTGCTTAGGGCCCCATGGAGCCTTAATACATCTCTGGCTGAAATAGGTCCTGTGTGTGCAAAACCTCAGTTACATAGTATTATTGTTATCACTTTGTGCCTGTATATTGTGGCCTTTCACAGGAGCAAAAGTATTTAAGGTATTGTAAGGGTTAATGCTTTCTGGTATTTCATAATTTTTGCAACTTTTAGAGATAATAAAATGCAACTGATTTTAACATCTGGGACTGTCCTGACCTTCACAGTGATGTTGTCTGCATCTGTTTTCTACACAGCTCTCTTGGGTTCATAAAAAAAATTAAAAAGACAACAAAACTTGTTCATCAAAAAAACTCATTAGGAATAGCATATGCCATATTTACTGCAGGGTATTTATCCCTGTGCATTCAGTATTCCTGCTTGAGCAGAAGTGGGTCAATCAAAATGAGCGAATCCCTAATTCATGCCTCCCAAGTGTCCCTCTTTAGGAGGGACAGTCCCTCTTTGAGACCCAAATCCCTCTGTCCTTCTTTCCCACCCTGATGTCCCTCTTTTTAGGAGGTCAGACTGTGTGGTGTATATATTACATGTATAATGTCGCTCTACAGCAATAAAACTCACATTAATGTTTGTTTACACGTCAGTATTTGTGTTTATACATTATTCTGTGTAAATAAAATACTTTGATCTTGTTATTTATTAGGTTACACAAAGAGGTGTTAATAGGTAATGAAATGGCCTAAAAATTCTCAGTAATGCCCCGTTCACCAGCCACGCCCCCACACACGCCACCTAAAGCAAAGGTGTCCCTCTTTGGCCATTTGATATGTTTGGAGGCATGCTAATTGACTGCCAGGGTTCACACAGTTCAATCTGTTTTGACAGTGATTCCATAGAACTGCCGCCTACCACTGTAAGGCAACAGCCTCACATACCTTTACCTTCCAACATCTATTTTCTTTAGCAATGTTTACATATATTTATGAGCTCTCTCACCCTTAACCCTTTGGATTCCTTCACAATTATTTGGATATGTCTTTAGCATCTAAGTGGTTAACCAGTTGCCTTGCTAGTAACTATCACTGTTAATTGGGAATGCATGCTTTACAGGCTCAGTATTACAGAATATATATATACTAGTATTGAAGGCCTGGGTACACTGGCCAAAGTGCCAGCCAGCAGCCTCGGCTGCTGCCCCGGAGCTGGAGGCGGTGGGCCATTTGGAACGCCCCTCTCTGGATCAGCAGTGCCTCTGACTTGAAGCCGGCAAGTTTGTGCAGTCTCTATTGCGCACTGCGCATGACTGCATCGTCCGGGCAGTCTCTACTGTGCATATGAGGTTACACAAACAGGGAGCTTTGCATTCTAGCTCTTTATGTTATTTAGATTTATATATATATATATATATATATATGCTCTGCAGGCCGATCCTGAGCCTCCGCTACCTGGGAGTTGGGGTACATGAATGCAGCAGTGCCTTCACCCAGCTGGGCATCCAGGGTATGAATGTGGGCCCAGTTGGGAACATATTTAAGTGAGCAATAAAAGTGACACAGAACTATCTTAAATAGAACTTTGTATTACACAGAAATAAAACCCTGTGCAGGAATATAACAGATATGCAGGAATATAACAGATACATGAATATAATACAGTACAACAGTTCAAGAATGCAATGGTCAATATGGTATTTACCCACCAACAACAAATACTACAACCCACCCTAGGCTTTACCTAGTGACAGTTGGGTACCATTAGTTGGTGCACATAGTTGGGGCCCAGAGTAATTGTAATCCACATTATGGTTTGTGTTATGCTGTAATCTTCCAATGATGAGAAAATCTATAGAGCAAGGTCTCTTTAATTGTGTAAGCAGATTCATGGTGCCCTGTGGTGAAACAGGGGGAGAGGTTTCAAGCTTACCATTCCACAGTCTGCAATTTGGTCAGTTCAGGAAGGGGAGCTCCTGCTCCTTTAACTGCTGCTGGAATTTCTGCACTCTTCACAGCATTCCCTGCCAGGATCAGTTATGTGTCTTGGTCTAGTTACCACTGTCTGCTGGAATGCTTCTTCCAGGATCCTCCAGCACTGGATCAGCCAGGTCAGCATTCCCTGCTTAGAAGAAGCTCCTTCACTCACTTCAACCCAGCTCTAAAACCAACTCCAAACTAAAATGGAACATACCTCCCAACATTTCAAGTTGTCAAAGAGGGACACTTGTGTTTTAGGGGGTGTTGCTGGGGACGTGGCCAGTGGGTGTGGCATTACAGAGCATTTTTAAGCTATTTCATGACCTTTTGACACCTCCATGTGTAACCTAATAAATGACTTATAACAAGACTAAAGTCTTTTATTTACACAGACTAATTTATAAACACATACACTGATGTTTGCACACACAATAATGTGAGATTTGTTGCTGTAGAGCAATGTGGCATACTTATATACACACCACACAATCTGATCTTCTAAAAAGAGGGACACCAGAGTGGGAAAGAGGGACAGAGGGATTTGGGTCTAAAAGAGGGAAAAAAAGAAGAAGAAATGTTACACATGCTTCACACTATAATTTTGATATATATAGATGTAAAAAAGTATCTTGTTCAATCTATCTCCAAATACTGCCAGAGTCCGGTGCATAAACAATCCGGTTCTCCAAAACCCGGAAACTCTAGGTAGCAACTTCAAGGATTTGACTGCACCCAGACAGAAACACATTGGGCATCCATGTGTTAAAATCCACTTTTCTTTATTTGAAATCTTCATTAAAAGGTAACCATGTAGACACACATACGTGACAAAAGCGGGTAAGGGGAAAGCATGAGGCAAGACCTTCAGGAGGAAAACTCATTAGCCCGACATGTTTTGTGCTATTTAGCGCTTATTCATGGACTCGGAATATTAACAACCAACCCACTGAAGAAACCATGGTGCTGTGGTAATTGGTTAAAATTAAAAAAACAATAGGAATCCCTCATTGGAGGGAGTCCACCATCACAAGCTCCTCCTATAAGATGTCATTATACTGTATGGAGTAACCAGATAAAAAGGACATAGCCAAATAACGGCATAAAACCAGCCAGGAATTAGTAATCACAAAAGGGGTTAAACCAAACATGGGCTTAGGTGAATAAAACCACGATAGGGAAACCAAAATAGAAATCCATCTCATGGTCGAAAAATTCCCCAAGCTCATTGTTACACATAGGGAATATCATGAAGGAGGAAATGCACCACAGACACTACAAAAGATGCTAAAAATGACCCTAGATAATAATAATAATATCAAGATCTCAAATTATCAAAATTTCAAGAGGATAGAGTACAGTGGTGCTATAAATACTCTATTGGATAATCATATCCTCATAATATAAATGGCGTCTGGAATGTATATCCAGACTCCACCATCAACCTCAAAAGCCCTAAAAAATATGGCTTTTGTCCTACTCAGAGTTAAGACCGAGTGGAACACAGGTTCCAAGGTAAAAAATCCAGTAGGCTTCACGTTTTGCAATGAGAGATAAAATATCTCCCCCAAGCCACGGAAGTTTAACCCTTTCAATCCCTTGAAACTCAAAGGATGAAAGTCTACCTTCATGACACACCAGAATGTGCTTGGCCACTGCAGATTCCGTCCTTCCTCACTCTATCTGACCAATATGTTCTCTAATTCAATGCTTGAGAGGACGGATTGTGCGGCCAACATACTGCTTCAAGCATGTCTTGCAGGTAACCAGATATTTCACACATTCTGAGTGACAATTAATGTATCCCACAATATTATAATTGACATTGCTGATTCTACTTGCAAAGCTGTTCGAAACTCAAGCATATTGGCAACATTTGCAAACTGTTGCTCCACATCTATAAAACCCTGTATATCTCAGCCATGTTGGCGTGGCCCGCTGACTCAAAAATAAACTCGGAGACACTATATTACCAACAGTAAGTCCCCTTCTGGCCACAAATTCACATCCATTATGAAGTATTTCATCCAGTTTGCTGTCCATACGTAGCAGGGGTGGATGCCTTTTGATGACATCACAAATGGCCCCAAATTGAGATCTGAAACCTGTAATGAACCTGACATCCCGTTTCCCAGAGCTAGAGGTAACCTGGTTCTTATCCCTGATCACATCAACCCCTATTTTGTGATCTAGCAAACATGAGAGCCTCACCCAGCAACTTCTCCCCATATCCTCTATCCACAAATCTTTGCCTCAGGTCAAGAGCTGCCTGTTCAAATATGGCCTCTGAAGAACAGTTCCTGCATAATTGCAGGAACTGTCCTTTAGGAATATTATTGATCTGAGACTTCGGATGAGCAGATTTGGAATGCAGGAGACTATTGCTGGATGTCGGATTTCTGTATATGCTAGTCTGAATCCTCCGTGAACCAGGATCCCCTTTGAGGGTAAGGTCAAGGAAAGAAACCTCTAATAGAGGGACTGTCCCTCCTAAAGAGGGACACTTGGGAGGTATGATGGAGTCCTGAATATCCATCCATGCGCCATCTGCTGGCCACTCCACAGGAACTGAAGGATAGTCAGTGGCAGCAGAAATCACTGTGATCCCAGAGGGGTTACATGCTCCCCTATGAAAAATACTTGCCTTCCACTGGCAAATGGCCAGGAGCGATCAGAATTGAGCAGCATTAAACATAACATATGTAACAGCCTACAACAGTGCGAGCTAATACAATGATATCCTGACTAGTCAACTGCTCTAACACAGAGAATGATTAGCGTCTACTATTTCAGCTAATGCATGGAGGAAGGTGGTCATTTTAGATGATGCCTGTGTCAGGGAAGCATAACTGGGCTCTCCTATATTATTGTAAACCAAGGCCCTAGGAGGCTGCCGTACCCTGGTGCTGTGTCTCAGTTCTCTCTAAGGAAGAGAATCTTCTGGCCATGCCTGGGAAGTTTCAGCCCCTGCCCTGCAGTTTGGGGGGTCACCAGTGGCTTGAGGCCCTGGCTCTCACATAGAACTAGAGTCTCTAAAGGTGGTCCCAGGCACAAAGCACGGGCTTTCTGGGTTCAAATTCGGTGAACTGTGTGACACAGGAGGGATTCTAACACTATGAGGTATCTCAGGGGTAGAAGAAAGCAACTGCTGTATTTCCTCAGCAGGAGAAGACCACCACTGATCATTAGCACTGAGAGCTTCTGGGGTCTTTTCTGTCCCCCTTCTAGGACTCTCTGCTGTGCTTTTCTCCAATTCACCCCTACTCCCTTCCTCATAATCAGTATAGGCTACTGGTAGTAGATGGTTCCTATGCCAAGCTTTTATCCGGCCTTCTGGCCCTTTTATGTTGTACACTGGCAGCCCTTTTAGCTTAGACACAACTTTGAACAGGGTATCCTTCCATCTGTCTACCAATTTGTGTTTCCCAGGTACCCCTAGATTCCGGAGAAGAACCTTGTCTCCTGCCTGGATTTCCCGGTTCTTCACTTTGGTATCGTATCTTCTTTTGTTCTGTTCCTCCATTCTTGCCGTAGCTTGAGTGGCCAACTCTTAGGCCCTGTGAAGATTTTGTCTGAGGGTCCTCACATACTGGAAGTGTGAGTCTGAATTTGTCCCATCTGGAGACACCCCCAGCCAAACATCTATCGGTAGTCGGGCTTCCCTTCCAAACATCAAGAAGTATGGTGAGAATCCTGTAGACTCATGCCTTGTACAGTTATATGCGTGGACTGTGGCTTCCACGTGCTTACTCCAGGATTGCTTCTCCACTTGTTTCAGAGTCCCAAGCATGTCCAGGAGAGTCCTATTGAAACGCTCAGGCTGAGCATCACTCTCTGGGTGATAGGGTGTTGTTCTGGACTTCTGAATCTGTAACATATCCAACAGTTCTTCGATCAGCTTGCTCTCAAAGTCTCTACCTTGATCAGAATGTATTCAATTGGGTACACCACAGTGCATGAAATACTTCCGCCAGAGGACCTTGGCTACGGTCACAGCCTTCTGGTCTTTAGTGGGAAAGGCCTGAGCTTATCTGGTGAAATGATCTGATACCACCAGAACATTACTGATTCCAGTAGTATCGTTCTCAATACATAGATAATCCATGCACACCAGATCCAAGGGTCCTGCCCATAGGGGCAGCTCTCACAGGCAGGGTCTTTCTCTGAATACACCTTCTGCAGGTCTTTAAATAATGTTCAACATGCCCCCTCATGCGAGGCCAATATAACCGGTCTTGTACAAGGCCGTAGGTCTTGTCTACCCCAAGATGCCCATGTTGATCGTGGAGGGCTCTCATGACCATCCCCCGGTATCTATGAGGTAGTACCAGCTGCTGTCGGCCAGGGTGGGCGTGATATTTGATAATTCTATAAAGGATCCCATCTTCCAGATGTAGTTTACTCCATTCTCTCCGGTTCAAGTCTCTTTGTCCAACAGGGAGGGAGTTCAGTAATTTAGGGTTCTTGTCTCTTATTGCCTTGAGGACTGTCCCTATATACCAGTCCTGGGACTGGGCTTTCTTCTTGTCTTCAGTGGTTATATAAGACCAATGTTGGGCCATGGCTGGCACGCAGAATATCTCTGGTAGGGCTTCTGGGGAGTGACTGATGGAATCTATTCCTCTAAGTTCAGAGAACTCATCCTGCTTCTCGACATCCACATATGTTTGGCAAAGGGCTCCTACCCCAGGCCCAGGGATTTCTTCCTGTTCCTCCTTTTCTTCATGAGGAGGGAGTCCACATCTGCGGGACAAAGCATCCACCCTGACATTCTTGCGGCCTGGCTTGTATTTAATGCTGAAACTATAGTTCAACAATGCAGCCAGCCACCTATGCCCTGTGGCATCCAGCTTAGCCGTAGTTTGAATATAGGTAAGCGAATTGTTATCCGTCCTTACCTCAAATGTTGCTCCATATAAATAGTCATGTAACTTGTCCACAATTGCCCACCTGAGTGCCAAGAATTCTAATTTGTGGACCGGATAGTTTTTCTCTGCACTAATCAGACCTTCCATACTGGTATCGACACGGAGCACATACGCCAATACAGGAGTGTCTGTGAGTCTTTTCTTCAAGGTTAAGAAGGCTTCTTCACATCCTAGGGTCCATTTCTTTCCAAAGGAGTCTTTAGGACTTGGACCCTTAGCTCCCTCTATATCAGAGGTAGTCTTTTACAGGTTGTGTAGCTCTCGAGCAATGTTTGAGTAGCCTTTCATGAACCTTCTGTAATAACCACAGAATCCAAGGAATGAATGCAGCTCACTGATGTTATCCGGCCTGGGCCAATTCACCACCGCTTCGATTTTAGTTGGGTCAGTTGCCACTCCTTGTGCGGAAACAATGTGCCTGACATATGTGACAGCGTCCCGCACAAACTGACATTTGTCTATCGATAATTTCAGACCCTCTGCTTGTAGTCGATCAAACACCTTCAGCAGTCGCTGTTCGTGTTCTTCTGGGGTCCTTCCAAACACTTTGAGATCATCTAGATACACTAGGCACTCTTTGGGATTCATATCCCCTACAATCTTCACCATCAGCCTTTGGAATGTGGCAGGAGCTCCTGTGACCCCTTGGGGCATCCTAATAAACTTGTAGAACCCCAAAGGACAGACGAAAGCTGTTTTTTCCTGATTCTCCTTCTTCATGGGTACCTGATAATACCCAGACCTCAAGTCAAGGACGCTAAACCACTGGCTTCCCGAAAGGGCATTCAACAGATCTTCTATCCGTGGCAGCGTGTATTGATCTGGCACAGTCCTCTTGTTCAGAGTGTGATAGTCTATGCAGAGCTGTACTGTACCATTCTTTTTCCTAATCACCACTATGGGTATAGCGTATAGACTTCTGGACTCTTTAATATTGTCAGATTCTTCCATCTGTTGGAGTATATCACGTACATCTTCTCAAGGGGGTATTCTCCTTGATCTCTCTCTGAAAGGAGCCAAGTTAGAAAGTCTGATAGCATGTGTGGCACTCTTTGCACATCCCGCATCCATTTCTTTCCTGGAGAAGACTTTCTCTCGGGTAGCTAGTTTGGATCCGAGGCCATCTTTCCACTTTTGTGGTAGAGGAGAATCTTCCAGATCAAAAGCTGTGGGTCCTTCAAGGTCATCCCCTTGTTCTGCCTTCACAGACATTACTGAAGAGACTAGGTCTAACAAATGAATCACACCAATCTTCTGGTGACGATCGATTCTGACCTCTGTGGGTGTTAGATTCTGTATCATTATGGGAAAATCTTTACACCAGTGATTCCACCAGTCTTTCTCCTCAGGTATTAGGGTCCACCCTTGTTTTTCACCCTCCTCAGGCAAAGACTCAACAAGGTACTGCCTGGTTCCTCCTGATATTTCATGGTGTATAGAAGCTATGGCTCGTATAGTCTTGGTCTCCCCAGGCTTCACAAATACAGGCTCTTTCTCTGAATAGTGGCATGACCATGGTTTAGCTTGTAGTGCTAGTCTATGACACTCCTCCCCTAGAGCAGGGCTGACGTCCATCAGTCGAGCTATAGATACATCTTCCACTTCTGTGAGGTAGGCCCTGAACACATCCTGCACCATTCTGGCATTGGTACCCAAAATTATTGGGGCACATGTTTTTTTGGCCACAGGCCATACAAGAGCTTCCAGTTCCATAGGGTAGATCATTCCAGTGTTTAACTGTGAGATGGTTATGGTCACTCTTATGCATCCCTCTACAGGCTGGGCCTGAGATCCCACTCCCCACAACTGCAATTCTCCTGCAGGCTCTAGGGGAATATGTTTTAGGTGACGGTCATAGAAGTTTCTATAAATGATGGTGACCTGTTACCCAGTATCTAGCAAGGCTGAGGCATGAATACCCTCTACTAGCAAGTGTATCAGAGATTTGGGCCCAATCTTAGCCCCCACAGATAAACTGGATGCATGTTTTTTCTTCCTTTTCTTGGAAGGACTGGTAACTTGGGCCTCCTGCAGCTCGATAGCTAGCATTTCCACATCTGTCTCTGATGAATTGATGGGACACTCCTGCTTGAAATGCCCTGATTTCCCACACTTAAAGCAGTTCCCTCGGGGGGATGAATCCTCAAGGAACAACCTTCCCAGGGTATCCCTGCGGTGTTGCCTCCTGATAGGAGAAGAATCTGTCCTTCTTTGCGATGGCTTGGACAACAACTCTAATTCAGCTACCTTCTTTTTAAGGACTGACAGTTCCAAATCCTCTTCCTCTGCTGCTTTAGAAGTATTCCCTTTGGTGGAGGAGGTTGGGACATCTGGTCCTCCAGTCTTTTTGCTTTGTTGATCAGGATGGAATAGGACAAGACTGGATCATCCAGCTTAAGTCTTAACATGATCATGACTGGGTCATTGCTAAGGCCTCCCTTCTGAATTTTCTTGGATAGCCGAGTATCCAACTCAGTTGCGGTGACTGCTCCTTTATGAAATAGTTTTCCTAGTAACAATTGTAATCGATTGATATAGTCAGAAGCTTTCTCATGCTCCTTCTGATTTTCCATAAGCATTCTGCAAGACTTTCAGGTAATCCTGTGAGGTAGCTTGTCCATTCACTCCCCTGAACAGCCTTATCATGTCCATAGCTGGGAAACAAAGACTCTCCACTAGCTGTTGTTTCTTTATGTCATCTGTACAAGACCATTCTTCCAACAATTGTACAGCATTACCCTTCCAGGCCTCAAAGGTTTCCTTTCCCGCAGGAACAGACTGATTCCCAGAAAACACCTTCAGCTTACGGTAGCTGTGGGTGTGGGTAGCTGTCACTATAGCCTCTGAGAGTTTTTGCAGTATTTCAGGTATGTTACTTTCCCCTGAACTTGTGTTACTCAATAAGGGGTTGCCTGGCTTTGGTGATGTTGGAGATGAGGGACATACGAGACTTGGGGTCTTAGGGGTAGTTGTCCCTTGCTCTCTGGGAAAACAGACAGTTTGTTTGGGGATAGCCCCACTCTCTAAAGATGTAACCGGTAACCTCCAGGCGGGTTTATGCGACACAGGGGTCAGAAACTGGGAATAACTTGATACGTCAGAGTCTCTTAGGCCTATACTGGAGGGTTGCTGTGGTGTAACCCCTTCCTCCTTGTCGGGGACAGCGTACACTAAGGGGCATCCTATAGGAGCTGCTCCAAGAAGGTGTAGGCCTCCCCAGGCCTCTCAGATCTTCATGGGAATATAGTAACATGTATGTTTGATCGTCTAAATCCTGCAGGATATCCCTGACAGTAGCCATCTCTATTCCCAGTATAATCGCTACACACTTGGTGACATGATTCATCTCACTACAGGGATGTACTTTGCATATATCATGGCATGATGTAATGGTACCTTCTGTTGCTGGGCCCACTCTGTTGCAAAGGGGAGTGTGGGTATGGGAATTAACGTATCTTCACTGGTTGTACCCCAATTTATCTCAGCAGTGCCTCCATTTGTACCATTAGTTGGTGCACATAGTTGGGGCCCAGAGTAATTGTAATCCACATTATGGTTTGTGTTATGCTGTAATCTTCCAATGATCAGAGAATCTATAGAGCAAGGTCTCTTTAATTGTGTAACCAGATTCAGGGTGCCCTGTGGTGAAACAGGGGGAGAGGTTTCAAGCTTACCATTCCACAGTCTGCAATTTGGTCAGTTCAGGAAGGGGAGCGCCTGCTCCTTTAACTACTGCTGGAATTTCTGCACTCTTCACAGCATCCCCTGCCAGGATCAGTTATGTGTCTTGGTCTGGTTACCGCTGTCTGCCAGAATACTTCTTCCAGGATCTTCCAGCACTGGATCAGCCAGGTCAGCATTCCCTGCTTAGAAGAGGCTCCTTCACTCACTTCAACCCAGCTCTAAAACCAACTCCATACTAAAATGGAGTCTTGAATATCCATCCATGTGCATAGGAGCTCGCCATCTGCTGGCCACTCCACAGGAACTGCAGGATAGTCAGAGGCAGCAGAAATCACTGGGGTTACACATATATAGTAGGATGTTTCCTTCTGCCTAAAACACTACATGGGCACTGGCACTTCATTCACAATGTATAACAGTTCAAACTGTCTCAAATTGGTTGGTTATAGGATACTCAATGTGTAATGTCCCAGAGTTGAACATTTACATTTACCAGTCCTTTCTGGTATATGTTGCTTTAAGTTTAAAACATGGTTATTTATATATTTGTGTGATTGTATAATGTTGGTATAACTGTAATATTTTTGTTGTTCATGTGCCTTTAAGGTGAGCAGTGCAGAGGGTAACATGTGACCACAGGAGCCAATGAGGTTTTTACCCAGCAGCCCCCTGGTCTAGCCAGACAGGAAGGAGCAAGCTAGTGTGTGTTCAGTATAGAGGAGTCTAGTGAGGAAGTTGTGGAGATAAAGACCGAGGAGAAGGTGAAGGAAACCAGTGGAGCTAAACAACTACAGTGTTCCACAGCACAACCATAGGCGTTCCACCGCACAGGAGTCCAAGTCCAAGTCTGTGCCTGTCAACAAGAAGAGCTGTGGGGAGAAGTGCTGAATGCGAATGGGCCCCATAGAGAGTACTACTTATCGTGAGTGATAGGCCTACGGCGGCCTCTGCTCTGTAGTCTCAAAAGTCCTAGTTAAAAGTCCTTAGTTAACCTGGCGGTAGAGTGTACAAGAGCGACCTATGGTTCAGACAGTGTATGTGGCCACATAAGTTAGAAGTCTTCAGTAACTACAGTAAAGTTTAAAGTTGTCACTAGTAAAGTCAAGATTAAGAGTAAAGTCTACTACAAGTCTCAGCAAGCCCTGTGGCTCCCTGTTACCTCTGCACTTGCCCCTGCCTTACCTCTGCATTGCTTTAATGGACTATTTCACCTGTCCTGCTTCTCCAGTAAATGCAGTTATCCGTAACCCTGCAGTCTGGTGTTTTATTGCCCCAGCGCTGGGCCCAGGAGACCTGCTTCACCCCTGGAGTGTGGTGTAAAACACTACCCTGGCGTCACGAGCCGTGCAACTACAAGCACATAAATTCACAACCCGTGCACCACATATGTGTTTTGGCGTCTTTAGTTCACCACAAATGGGTCTCCAACTTCATGTTCCTTTGAGCTGTTACAGTACACACACAAGCAGGCCGCTTCGCAGCTGATCCATGTAAAAAAGACATTCAGACACACTGAGCAAGTCCAGAGGTGCTACTCCATTTGACTTAACTGAGTAACTGCTCAGCCACATTGAACAAGCAAAGATTTATTGAAAATATCATCTGTTGGTGTTTTCCAAGGACTAACACTGAAAATCACTGCCCTAACACAGGAGAGCTCAAACCTATACTCAGCCCCCAGTGGTGCAGGTTTTCCAGAATTTCCTCATAAGGTTCTGTCTGAGTTAACAACAATCATTAATGTTTATTTGAGATTTTCCAGAAAACATGCACTGATGTGGGGTAGGGGGTTCAAGCTTCCCTACCCTAAAACCTGCACTATATTGGCCTTCCAGGAATATGAATATAACAGTTTGAATTGCAATAACATTTAAATGATGCCTTTTCTAGCAGTTAGAGCACTGTTTTATTTTATACAGCATGGAAAGGGCATCCCTATATTATATGTTGTTTTTGTTGGTTTTATTTCTTTCTTTTTATACTAAGTTTACTGCCTCTTTAAGTATTTTGCTTCTGGGTCACCAAACAATCCCCAGCCCAGTCTCTCCTCCTCTCCTGTTCAAATGTAATACTTTGTAGCTTAGACCTTCCTGTAAACACAAAGCTCAGAGCAAACTTCCCTTCAGCATTTGCCTTTCAGGCACACAAACATACTGTCATTTCACTGCCTCAGTCTACAAACCTTCCTTAACATTTTCACTGCTGCTGCTTTCTTGTTATTGAAATGTATTTAATCACCTATAGCAAGGAAGCAGATACCACAAGGAGGTTCCAATAATTGGATTTATAGACAGGGGCCCTGAACTGGAAGTATGTCTGAGCATCCAGAAGCCAAAGAGAACCCTACTAAAGGCTTGTCTGTCAAGGTAACTAAGTGCAATTCTGGAGCTTACCATCTGTACCAAGGGGTTGAATGAAATGTTCCAAGTTCCCATTCATTTAAAGGGGTATTTTAACCCCTTCAATGCTAGAAAGGGTTCAATGCATTGTAGACCTCTTTAGCATTCAAGGGATTAAAAGCCCCATTAATACAGTGGACATTTTCATTCCCTCCCTGCTGTGGTGCAGTTGCCTTGTTCCAGAATTGCACTCCCTTACTTTCATGAATAAGGCCTTAAAGCTGTATCCAATAAGCTAAATATTTACAATTCTGACAGGGAGGTGGAGGAATAGGGAAAAATAATTTGACTGGATGAGGGAATGGAGAATGGCAGGAAAGGGACGGGGGAATGAAGGGGTAAAGGAGAGGTGATGTGTAATGTATATTTCATCTATAATTATCACCTCTCACTCCTGTCTACAAGACTTTACTAGGGCTCCTCCCACCCTATGAAACTCTATTCCTCACTCTGCCAGATTCTCTCCTAGTCTCCAGTCTTTTAAACTGTTCCAGCTCAAATCCTACCTCTTCAGGGAAGCCTGGCAAATAATTTAACATCTCCCTCACAGTCACAACTTCCTCTTCAGCTAACATAACTATGCTTCACTTCCATATAACAATATCCTATAACCCCATATTGCTTTGTACTATGTGAATGTGACAGAAAATATTTTGTCTTATTAGGTATAAGATATTAGCACTGGACAACATTATATATAGCTACAAGAGTGTATATATAGATAGATCGATCGATCCACGGGTTAAGTTTCTCTAATAATGCCGACTTTCTGGATTTCCCCACCAGAGTGCAGTTCATAATTATTGGCTCTTTTGATCTGATAATTTTATGTACACTCAGGCAGGGAAATCCAGAAAACATGCATTGTTAGGGATACTTGAGGACCGTGGCTGTCAAATTGTGTAACAGATGTTTTGTTTTAAGATTTTTTTTTATGTATTAAATGTATTTTCTGTGCCAATGTAGCAGTACTCAGACCAAGGAGTACACCTGTATTAGGATCTCTCATAGAAAGACAGAACATGAGTCTGGCTGACTTCTCAACTTGAGATGAACAATGTGGGCAGTGTGGAGGTGGGCAATGTCCAGTTGGACGGTGGACAGTTGAGGTGAACAGTGTGGGCAATGTGGAGCTGGGCAGTGTAAGGAGGAGTTGATTCAAAGAAAAGTGGCACGAAACTTGATTTCAATAAAGGTTATGTAACTCGCCAACTTGAATGGAGATATGGTGCAGTTGTGAATAGATGAGCTGGAACATCAAAGACATAATGTAGAAAGAGGAAAATCCACCACACTGAATATGCTCCAATAAAATCACTTGTTTATTAGAAAAATTATACAGAACACTAACAAGTAATAGTCTCACGCGTTTCGCACACAGTGCTTGCTCATAGACAAGCTTAACATTCAACAATACACTATCTTTATGCAAAGGAAACCAATGGCTGTTCATTCAAAAGGACCTGTCAACAACATCAGTCAATTATTTCCACATGTAATCCTTAAGAGTCAATAAGTTACCCTGCTTGAATTATATCAGTCTTGAAAGAGTATGGTCGTTTAATCCAACAGGACATGTTGCCTCCCTTCCACTCAACATCAAATATAACATCAAACAAATGTTTTTCGTACTGGTTTTTAAAAAAAAAATATGTATTTGCTCACAATGCACAACTTAAAATTCAAAAACATATACATTGTATTCACTTCATATATAATTCTAAATGTGAAGATGTAGCAGAAGAAATGTTTTTTTCAAGACTTTTCAATTTGACCTCCTTGGTGATATATAGCACATAGCACAGAATGCAACAACATGAATTCTTATCATTGTTCGATCATTTTGTTATATTCTATTTATATTTTATTCCTTAAAACAACTTCCCTTTTTCCACAAATTACTGTGCTGCTTCTCTGCCATTAATCCAGTTGGTCAAAGGGAAAACCCCATTCAGTACCATCAATGGCCCCTTGGATATCGACATGGCACACAACGTCAGACTCTAAGCAAAGCAGAACATATCCAGTATATGTTCCGATGGGAAAGTCTACTTGACAAATTTGTAGTTAGGAGGCTTTTCTGTTCAAGGTCTAGAGAGAATTATGAAAACTGTGAGGGGTGGGGATTTGTTGAGTAGACTTTCCCATTGGGAGGTGTACTGGATAATTACCCTATCGACGAGGATCCCAAAAGGGCTAAACAAGGAGTATGATGTTACTTACTATATATAGCCTTTTTCTAAGAGGATCAATCCTATAAAATGATGTGATACCCATGTAACATTGACTTTTAAAGGGTGGAGGTGGGCAATGTGGACAGTGTGGACTTGGATAATGTGGAGGTGGACAGTGTGGAGTGGAGCAGTGTGTGGAGGAGGACAGGTTGGGCAGTGTGCGGAAGTGGATAGTGTGGGCAGTGTGGACAGTGTGTGAATGTGGACAGAGTGTGGGCAGTGTGTGGACAGGGTGTGAGGGTGGACAGGGTGTGGGCAGTGTGTGGACAGGGTGTGAATGTGGATAGAGTGTGGGCAGTGTGTGGACAGGGTGTGAGGGTAGACAGAGTGTGGGCAGTTTATGGACATGGTGGTGGACAGAGTGTGGGCAGGGTATGGATAGCATTAGTTCTTCTAGGTACACTTGCATAAAATCAGGAATTTTGTAGGCATGTAATCAAGTGTATGGTTAAACAATTATATCAAACAGGTGCTAATGATTATCAATTTAATAGGTACGTTAAAACACAATAATTAACAGAAACAGCTGTGTAGGAGAGCTAAATATCAAGGTACCCATGATTTCTTGCCTGCTCTGCTACCCGGTGGTGGGTTCTGGATGCAGCTTCTGGTCTGCCACTATCAGTGGGCGTGCTTCTCTGATGCAGCGCTCGCTATTTTCTAGTTTCCTGTCTGCGTGGCCTAGATTGCTCTGCCCTTGGTGACGGCCTTATAACCTTCCCACAAACTGGGCTTAGTTGCCCTTTCGTGATGTTTCTGTTCATATTCCAGTGTTGCTCATTTTGACCTTTGCTTGGCGTTTGATATCTCCTGGTTCTTGATCCTTGGCTTGTCTGACTATCTGATCCGGTGTGTGACCTTGGCTCTGTCTGACTAACTGATCCATGTATGACTCTGGCTTGTCCGACTACCTGCTCTGTGCTGACCGCGGCTGTGGCTGACTACCCAATCCGGTTCCTGACTGTGGCTTGTCTGATCTACGCTCCGTGCTAATCTCGCTCCTGTCTGACTACCACTGTCCCCAAGTATAGCTGTAGATGCCTTTACCTATTTGGTGCATCTGCTACCGGTAGCTTTGCTAGTTGCCTCTACACCATGTGATCCCTTTGCCTCCATGCACTACCTAGCCAGTACAACTCTCCTTGCTGGTAGCATTGTTTGTTGCCTCCGCAATGTGAGATCCAATTGCCCCAGGGCTTGTAGTGTTACCTATTTCACTATACCAGTTGCCTCCTGGTACACTACCTTTGTGTGCTCCCTGCTGTCTCTGCCTGTCTCTCTCTAGGTTCGCACTGTGCTACTGCAATTACATATTTGGCAGCCTCCTAGTGCACCTCCGCTGTGTGGCCTTCTTTCGGTACCTTGCTGTACATTACTGTGCACTATCATCTACATCTCTCTCAGGAGGTTGTCCGTGTACTCTCCATTACTATTCCTGGTGTTTCAGGTGAGAGCCAAGTCTGGATCGCTACCCGTGTTATCTATTTTCCAATTTTCCAATTTATTATCTATTTTCCAATTGCAGTTCAGTGACAGCTTGAGCAGTGGACTACACTGTCCTTATGCCTGTCTCCCCAAGGGTGAGGAAGTGTTCGCTCTTATTATCATTCATACTATTTCTATTGCTACTATTATTTTCTTCAATAAACTGGTTAAACTTAATTGTACTGTGTTGTGTGATTATTTGCCTAAGTTACCGTGACACTAAAACTGGATGAGGAACAGCCAAACTCAGCTAACAAGGTGTGGTTGCTGAAGACAGTTTAATGTCAAAAGTCATACACCAAGGCAAGACTGAGAACAGCAACAAAACACAAGTTAGTTATACTGCATCAGCAAGGTCTCTCCCAGGCAGAAATTTCAAGGCAGACGGGAGTTTTCATATATGCATATATGGCAGTCTCTGCAGGAACCAGGAGCAGGAACAGGAACACAGGATCTTGATCCGACGTAGTGAGAATACTGACTCACGCCTGCCTTCAGTGTGGAGTGATTTCTGACTCACGCCTGCAGTCAGTATAGGGAAATGGATACCTGACTCACGCCTGCAGTCAGTATCAAAGCTAGTCTGCCAGAGCCCCAGGTCTGCACTAGATTAGGTGTCTGCTAGATACAAGGGACAGAGAGGGTAGTCAGACAAGCCAGGTCATACACAGTTCAGGGAGTCAGCCAGAGCCACAGGTCTGCACCAGGTTGGGTGTCCACTATAGGGATAGACAAAAAAATAGTCATATAGAGCCACAGGTCAGCACCAGGTTGAATGGAAGACAAGCCAGGTCATACACAGAGCCCAAGGTAATAGAACTGCTTTGAACAACGCAAGGGCAACTGAGTCAGGACTCAGACTGCCCATTAAACCCCTCCTCAGGAAGTAGGTAGGAGGAGCAGGCTCAGAGGAAGGAAGTAGGTAGGAGGAGACTACAGGAAGCATGGCATAAAACAGAGGCCTGCTTCACTCTGGAGCCTCGAGCCTGCAGATGACGCATGTAAAGATGCCGAGCGTCGCTGAAGATACGGCGTTGGAAACAAAGTAAGCTATGACACATACCTCCAACGTGAAAACAAGGCCAAGCGACTCAACTATGCATGAAAACATAAGAACTGGGGCACAGAAAAATGGAAGCAGGTGCTCTGGACTGATGAGTTAAAATTTTAAATACTTGGCTGTACAGAAGGAAGTTTGTTTGATGAAGGACTGGAGAGCGGTACAAGAATGAGTGTCTGCAGGCAACAGTGAAGCATGATGGAGATTGCAGGTTTGTGGCTACATTTATGCAAATGGAGTTGGGGATTTGGTCAGAATTAATGGTCTCCTCAATGCTGAGAAGCACAGACAGATACTTATTCATCATGCAATACCATCAGGGAGGCATCTGATTGGCCACGAATTTATTCTGCAGCATGACAATGACCCCAAACATACAGCCAAAGTCCTTAAGAATTATCTTCAGTGTAAAGAAGAACAAGGAGTCCTGGAAGTGATGATATGGCCACCACAGAGCCCTGATCTCAACATCACCAGGTCTGTCTGGGATTATATGAAGAGAAAGAAGCAACTGAGGCTGCCTAAATCCACAGAAGAACTGTTGTTAGTTCTCCAAGATGTTTGTTACAACCTACCTGCTGAGTTCCTTTAAAACTGTGTGCAAGTGTACCTAGAAGAATTGATGCAGTTTTGAAGACAAAGGGTGGACACACCAAATATTGATTTGACAAATGGAAATATTAGGTTGTGCAGAGATATGTAGATTGGGAGCAAATCTATTTTCCAGCAGCCAAGAATAAGAATCCTTGCTCATAGATTCCAAAAATAACCAAAATGATCTAATATATATTCAGCGCTTGTAATCAACAGATGTAAGCATATAGAGAAAAGACACAGTCACCAACACCCCAAACCAGGGGCATTAATCTCCAACACCACAGACAAGTATATGCCTTTAAAATAGTTTATTTTAAATCATCCGTATTGCGTGTGTCCACATATATGTTTGACTCATACAAAAATAGCTGACCTAAAGTCACTATTGAAACTAGTGGATTTTAATACATACTGGAACATATATTGTGAATGATGGGAAAAAACTGTACAAAGTGACCCTGAATCCACCAATCAGGATCAAGAATCTCAATGTGTTCCCAAACAATGATATGAAAATGGTTAAATGAATGTCACGTCAAAAGACGTGCACTTATAAAACCTATATTTCAAAAACACCTCTATGAAACATCCAAATTGATCCCTCCAATATGTCGGACTGGTGGAAAGAGAAAAACATAGAAACAATCTCTCTCCACAGTACTTACATCCAAGGGTTACATCAAGGATATATAACCAGCTCAGCTGATATCAAGCTACATGAATAGACAAAGAAAAAATAAAGACTCTTATTAACCCATTCGTTACTATAACAAGAAAAAATATAAAAAAATAAAATATGTATAAAAATAAAATAAAAAAATATATAAAAAAATATTTATACAAGGAGCCCAAGTCAAACGATCGATCGTATAAAAATGTGAACTACCACAAAGAAAAAAGGGTGGTCACAGGAGTAGAATTTTACAATAGATTTATTGTTATTATGGGTCTTTTCCGTAGCTTGAATTTTAATTTATAGTACTTCAATATATTCTGTATTATAGTTTCCTCGTTTAGACACTGTATATCTTTCCCATGGATAAATCGGCTGTATTATAGTGTTTATGCAATGCCTATGGGGGTATAGAATATTAAACAGTAGGTGATTTTCGCTGGCTTATATATGGAAAAGTAACGTTCTCACTGATTTCGAGTCATTAATGTCCTCCTTTCAGGGTACGTTCTCATCAGCACGGGTTAACTTCATCCTTTCATCCCGTTACGTTCTTGCCAGGCTTTTCATTCACTAGTATACCTACAGGAGATGTTTCTTCTTCCCCTTCTGAGGCAATTGCTAGCTCAATTGTTCAGTGTCCAGAACTTGTATTTGGCGCCGTGCAGACATAAGATTGTTTCTTTGTAGCGGTGCTGCCTTGAATTCATTCATCACCATGCACATCAATATCAGTTTAAATATTAGATGCAATAAAGCTCAGCTAAAGGGTCCCCTGTGACCAAGCTCCAACGAGTTTCAAAGTTGCAACTGACTTCTTCTTCAGGGAAAAAATGGTGCTAGAATCTAATTATTGATGCTGCGCCTGCTATTACCTATTATTTCCCTATTCTTGCCTCTTGTACCTAGGGGAGGGCAGAGTATGGGTATTTCTGGGAAACTCATTCTTGTTAAAGATGGCAAAGTGTGTGCCAGTATTCATTAAAGTGATAGATAATGCATCCTCTCACAAACCTCAAAATGCAGGCTTGACTTTTCTACGGGAGACTAATAGAGTAAAAATGATGCATTCATTGACTAATCAAGTATCTCTAGGATGCAAGCTTTCAAGAAAACTAGGTATCATCTTCAGGCATAATAAGAATGAAGACTGAATGCACAATGCATGAGTTTAACATTTAAGTTCTACTGGCAGTAATATTCTTATCAGTGTTGACCATAAATGTTTACAGAGGCTCTAGTAAAGTCTCTTTGAAGTGGACTAGAAAATGCAAACACAAGTAATTACCTTTTCCATGCTCCAGTGAATTCCAGCATTTAGCCAGTGAAGTCTAAGTCTACAGAATGTATGGGTTAACCCTTCAAGTGTCCGAGGGGTGCATAACCAAATTCGTACAATGAGCTGTGCAGCCCCCTGGCACCTAAAGGGCCCAAAATATGTTTATTTTGTGGGATATGTGAGATAAATTCCTTGTCAGAGACACATAGAAACATGGAATCTGATGGCAGATAAGAACCATTCGGCCCATCTAGTCTGCCCATTTTCCTACTGTAAAAACCTTAAATCTTTTTTGGTCCTTGGTCTCTCTTATGTTAAGGACCTCTTTATGCATCCTTAAATTCTGTCAATGTATTAACTTCTACCACTTCTTCTGGTAGGCTATTCCACTTATCTACTACCCTCTCATTGAAGTAAACGTACATACATTATGTCTAAACCTGTGTCCCTCTAGTTTTAGACTATTGCCTCTTGTCCTAACATGTTTACTCCTTTGAAATGTACTTTCATCCTTCACTTTGTTGAATCCCTTCATGTATTTGAATGTTTTTTATCATATCCCCTCTCTCTTTTCTCTCCTCCAAGCTATATATGTTCAGATCCTGATGTTTCTTTTCCTGTAAACCAGTCACCATTTTAGTAGCCCTTCTCTGAATTTTCTCTAGAGTATCTATATCCTTCTGGAGATGGGGTCTCCAGTACTGTACACAATACTCTAGGTGAGGTCTAACTAGAGATCTGTAGAGTGGCATGGCCGCTTCCCTTTTTCTGCTAGTAATGACCCTAGCTATATAGCAATACAACCCAGCACCCTACTTGAATTCCCCCCTGCTTTATTACATTGCCTGCCTACCGTTAAGTCATTAGAAATAATTACTCCCAAATCCCTTTCCTCTGTTGTCTCTGACAAAACAGTACCCTTAATAGTATATTTTTCCTTTGGATTTTTTTGTCCCAAGTGCATTATTTTACATTTATCAACATTAAACTGCAGCTGCCACACTCTTGTCCATTCTTCTAATTTACCTAAATCATTTGTCATTTGGCTTATATTCCCTGGAATGTCTACTCTATTGCAGATCTTTATATCACCTGCAAAAAGGCATACTTTACCTTGAAGACCTTTTGCAATATCACTAATAAAAATATTAAAAAGAATGGGCCCCAGTACAGATCCCATGAGGTACCCCACTAGCAACACTCCTTTCGTCCGAATATTCTCCACTGACGACCACCATCTGTCACCTGTCAATCAGCCATCGCCTTGCCCATTGAACTATTTTTGCATCCAAACCCAAACGCTGCAATTTATTAATGAGTCTTCTATGAGGGACAGTGTCAAATGTTTTTCTGAAATCTAGATAAACTATATCTACTGCTCCCCCCTTGGTTTTATATTTTAATTACCCAGTCAAAAAAATCTATGAGGTTAGTTTGACAAGATCTCCCTGCTGTAAACCCATGCTGTTTGGTATCTTGCAAGCCTTTGTATCCTTTGTCTTGCCATTTCATTTTTCTAACAGAGGTCCCTTCCCTTCATCTTCCTCTGTAAAAACTGAACAAAAATATTCATTGAGACAGCTAGCCCTTTATTCTCATTCACATAGTTTCCATTTTTTGTTTTCAGTCGAACTATTCCTTGTTTCATTTTCCTCCTTTCACTTATATATCTAAAAAAATGTTTTATCCCCCTTTTTTATTGACTGGGCAGTTTTTCTCCTGTGTGTGTGTTTTGGCACATCTAATAATGCATTTGGCCTCTTTCAGCCTAGTCTTGTACTGATACCTATCTTCTTCCTTCTGCATCTGCTTATATTTCTTAAATTATTCTTTTTTCTCCTTTAGTTTATTTGCCACTTCTGCGGAGTACCAAAGTGGTTTTCTTTTTCTTTTACTCTTGCTAACATGCCCAATGCAATGCTCTGTTGTGTTAAAGGGATAGTAATACCTAAAATGTAAAAAAAAATATGTTGTAGGGTTTATCCCCCTGAGTAAAACAAGAGTACTCCCACTGCTGAAAGATGTTTCATTCAAAAGTTATTACTTTTCAAAGTTGAATTTTTTAGGTGCAATATCACAATGGCCTGAAATTTTACAGTGGCGCTGTTACTACACCATCCTATGGAGATTTATGGTCCTGAGACCAGAGCTGTCCATAGGATCGTGTAGCAACAGCGCCACTGTACAATTTCAGGCCACTGTGATATTGCACCTAAAAAATTCAACTTTGAAAATGAATAACTTTTGAATGAAACATCTTTCAGCACTGGGAGTACTCTTGTTTTACTCAGGGGGATAAACCCTACAACATATTTTTTTTTACATTTTAGGTATTACTATCCCTTTAAGTAAAACACATTCAAGATTTCTCCTGGACGCCATCTAAAGATCCCCAAGTTGTTAAAGACTGACATAAAAATGTTTCCATTTTAGAAAAATCAGCCTTTCTAAAGATTAGAAACTTTGTTTTTGTGTGGCGCAACTCTGCCTCTGTCTTTATATTAAACCACACAGATTGATGATCACTGGAGCACAATCACTCTCCTACAGCTACATCTGATAACAAGTCTCCATTAGTAAATAATAATTATAGGGTGACTTCCTTCCTAGTCAGCTCTTCTACTAATGGACTAAGAGCTAATCCTTGTAAAGAATTTAGGATATCTCTACTCCTGTCTGAACCTGCTGTTTGGTGTCTCCAGTCCAATAATCTCACCTTTCACAGTCATCTTAGTTACTTCCTTGACCAGCAGTTGATCTAACTCCTCTGCTTGTCCTGGGGGTCTATAGATCACACCTATACGAGTGACCATTATATTCCCATATTTTAAAGTTATCCAAACAATCTCTGTGTTCTCCTCCATACCCTGTATAAGATTAATCGTTAAGATATTTTTTATATAAATGGCAACCCCTCCTTCTTTTCTGCCTTTCCTGTCTTTTCTAAATAGAGAGTAGCCTTGTATTTCTACATCCCAGTCATTTTTTTCATTGTATCAGGTCTCGGTAATCCCCGGTAAGTCCACATCTTCACTAGTTATTATTGCAGTGAGTTCAGGGATCTTATTCACAAAACTGCAGGCATTTGTACACATTGATCACAGTTTACTGGTTTTTAACCTATGTGCCACAGACATACCTTGATCAAATTCATCTGTGCAATGCTGTGGGGGGCAATTGGTTTTATCCTGTATTATTCCATTGCCCCCCCCCCCTCTACTAGTTTAAATACCTGTTAACAAAACTTCTGAATTGCTGGTAAACTTGGTTATTAGTTTATACTCCCAGATCTTTCTGTCTCTCTGTGTCTTAAAATTTCCCATCAGTACAGTCACCCTAAGATCTTTAATCAGTTTTGCCACCCACTGGGGTGTCTCCTTCGCTGTTCACACTGGACCTATGAGAATGCATCTTTTTTCTCAGGATCTGTCCTGTCTTGCCCATGTATAGTCCGGTTTGGGGACATTTAAAGTAAACAACATTACATGAGCCACAGGAGAATCTACCCTTGGTATTGTAGTTTCAGTGGGAATGTGGTATTGGCACTTTATCTCTGGTACATATGTGTACACAGGTTCCCCACATCCTTTGTAAAGGGAAGTATTATTTTCTGCTGCATTCTTAAGGGAGCTCTTCACCACCAGTTTTTTCAAATTGGGCAGGCTGTTTATAGGAGATGAGCGGAGGTCTTGGGAATATTCTTTTTAATCTGCCATCAGTATGTAGTATTGTTGGAGATCTTTTCAGATTATGAGCAGTACTTCAAACTGTGAGTTCTTGATCACTATTTATGGCACTTCTCTTCCTGTGGTTGCTTATAGTCCAGGAGATTTCTTCCAGGTACACTGGTGGCTTACTGAATTTGGTTGTCTGTATCTTGGCATTATATCCATGACTGGTAAAATCGCTCCTGACATTTTTAAGATGTTGACCTCGGTCAGGAGTCTCAGAGCACATGCAGTTATACCTTAGGGCCTGGCTGTTAATAATAGAGTTTTTTTGTGTGTCATGGATGGAACCTGTAATTTCCACGATAATTAGGACTGTTTGTTGGTTTGTGGTATAGAATTGTCTGGATGGAGTTGTTTCTGATACTGCTTATGGTATCCAGAAAGTTAATTTGTGTGGGTGAATGGCTGAGTTTAAGGTTAATGATTGGATAGAAGGCACTGTGATTTTTGTGAAATCCCAAAAGTTCATCTTCTCTGGCAGTCCAAATGATTAGGATATCATCTTTGTAGCAGAGGTAGACGAGAGGCTTTATTTGGCAAGTGGTCAAGAAGTCCTACTCCACTTTTGCCATGAATAGACTGACTTATTGTAGTGCCATTCATGTTTACATGGCAGTTTCAGTCTTTTGTATGTATAGCCCAAATGTGTAATAATTATGTGAAAGTATAAAGAGTAGTGTTGAGCGAGCATGCTCGGCCGATGCTCGGATCGGCTCGAGCATCGCTCTGCTCGGCACATGGCGGTACTCGTACGAGTACCTCCATGTGCTCGACCGCCATGTTCGGGTGGCAGGGATCTGTGCCGAAGGAGGCACAGATCTTACAGACTCTCCGCTGGACCACCAGGGACTGGAGGTAGGGGACATGTGGAGATGGAAGGGGGCATTGTGGAGATGAAGGGGGACATTGTGGAAGGGGGACATTGTGGAAGGGGGACATTGTGGAAGAGGGGCATTGTTGAGAAGAAGGGGGGCATTGCGGAGATGAAGGGGGCATTGCGGAGATGAAGGGGGACATTGTGGAAGGGGGACATTGTGGAAGGGGGGCATTGCGGAGATGAAGGGGGGCATTGCGGAGATGAAGGGGGACATTGTGGAAGGGGGACATTGTGGAAGGGGGGCATTGCGGAGATGAAGGGGGCATTGCGGAGATGAAGGGGGACATTGTGGAAGGGGGACATTGTGGAAGGGGGACATTGTGGAAGAGGGGCATTGTGGAGATGAAGGGGGGCATTGACCAGGCACCCTCCCCTCATCAGAGCAGGGGGTGCCTGGTGTAATGCTCGAGTCCTCCCATTGAATTCAATGGGGCTCGGGTGCTCGGCCGAGCACTCGAGCCTCCGGGGGTGCTCGGTCAGAGCACCCGAACCCCCGAGCATCGGGGTGCTCGCTCAACACTAATAAAGAGTATTAGCTGGGATATAGGTTCCTTGGGTAAGACCTCGTTCTAGGAGTGCTGCAAAGACATCTTCACGTGGAATGATAGTGTAGAGTGATTCCACATCCATAGTGACTAGAATGGTTTCCCTAGGGATGGAGCCAAAGTCAGACAGTTTGTTTAACAGGTTATTGTGTCCTTTATGTCACTGGGTATTTTTTTTGACCAATGTTTGAGAATCCTCTCCACGCAGCCAGATATATTCTCTGTAATTGTGCCTGTTCCAGATATTATCGGCCTTCCAGGACTCCCTTCCTTTTATATTTTAGGAAGCATATATATAAGCATCCCACCCTTGGGTCTTCCAGACTGAAGGCTTTCAGGTGGTCTCTTGTATTAGAAGGGATTAATTTCATGATCATGTGGTCTGCTATAGTATCCTTCATACATAAATTGCCTGTGTACCTCTTCTATATAGTCAGTTGTGTTCCTGGTAACACTTTTGGGCTTCCTTGTCCAGGTTTGTGAACACTGTCAGGGTTTTAGAGGTTCTGAAACCTGAACAGATTTAATTTCTCTTGTGCTCCCGCTGGTTAGAGCACAGGCATCTATTACCTTCACCAGAGCACTAATTCTAATTGGCTAGACATGCAGCTGCTTGCTGATTTAAATGGAGCTTTTAACCCTTTGAATGCTAGAGAGGTTCCCAATGCACTACTTGCTTAAAACAGGCCTCAAGGCACAAATGAATATAACATAAGGTTAGAAATGTGGCACATCACTCTGCATATACCAAAAAGCATCATGCCTCAGTTTGGTTTTGGCAAGAGTAACAAGGTGCAACCCTATTTGTACACCACCCCCTCTTCCCCATTTAAGGCATCTTCCACACTGCAGAACTCTCTTTAAAACAGAGGACCTTTCACCTTTCTAGATCCTCCCCTCAGTGGGAGCCTCCATCTCCAATGTATTTGCATGATTACTCCTCTACTCCCTCTGGTGGAAACTGATATTTTCTAGCAGCCTAAGAAGATGGCGAGACATGATTTGTGGACATGTAAGTAATTATTCTGTATTTTTATATAACCAGGTCGGAGAACAGAGTTCGGCTGAGATTAGATTCCCCAATCTCTAAATCAAATTTCTCTAAACGTATTAAACTGATTGGAAAATAAAAAGTTCAAGGTACAGAGTAAAACATTTTATATCGATACATGTAATGAGCCTAAAGGCTGGCAGGTGACAGGTCCATGTTAAACCTTTAACCCTTTCAGCACCAGAAAGGTATGCAAGGCATTGCGATGCAATACGTTGCGTACCCCCCTGGCACTCAAAGGCTTAACGACCAGTGGCCTGTATGATGAGTTGCAAAGTAATACATTGCGCAGACCTCTGGTCCTTAACTCTTTAAGTGCCAGAGAGGTATCCAAAGCATTGCAACGCAATGTGTCATATACCTCTGGCAATCAAAGGGTTATAATTTATCTTTGGCTTTATGCATAAATACATTAAAAAATACACAAATTCCCCATTTATTTAACCTTTTGGGTACAAGAGAGGTATCTAATATTTCGTTGCAATGAGCTGCACACCTTTCTGGCTCTCGGAGGGTTATACAGTACACTGGAGACCTCTAGCATTCAGGGAGTTAAAAAGCCTTATTTTAATGAAAGAACATTTTAATTTCCCCCATGTGGTGCAATTGGTTAGCCACAGAATTGCTCTTCTTTTCTTTATGGCATGTTTACTGTATCATTGCTGCTGTAGGTGGATTTGCCAAAGTGGCAAAGGCACCTTTCACCCCACAGTCTGGCATCTTTATCCTTCCATACACTTACTGGAAACCATGACCCTTTCAGTCCTCCCTTCCTTCCTGAATGAAGCCAGTGAAATTTGGCTGCCTTCTCTGAACCTGCCCTCTGTGACCCGTGAATTCATTACTCAGAAGTTTAGGGGATCACTGCCAAACCTTGAAAAGGGCAGGGACTAGGGAGAGAGAAAACACACACACAAACCTCTGACCAACATGGAGTCTTGAGGGAAAGCACAACTCATTTTCTTTTTTGCTGAGCAGTATTTTCTTCTGTTTAACTCCTGCAAGTCCATACAGGGCCATACATACAAAGAGTAAAAGTAGAGCAATTCTGAGGCAAAGCTACTGAACCATAGAAGTCAAATTAAATTTTCCAAAATTCCCTTTCATTTAAATGGGGCTTTTAACTCTTTGAATGCTAAAGAGGTTTCAGTGCATTCAAAACTCTAGCACCAAGTTTTAGTTACCCTTTATACTAAAAGTCAGTAAGTCTTGAAAGTGCTCCACTACACTTGGTGCATATGGCCAATTTTTATTTTTTCAGCTGTTCAGCAGTGGTTTTTTCCCATTTCTAGCAACCTCAACATTCCAAAGGCCATATTTATGAAGTAAGTGGAGCAATTCACAGCAAACATTTTAGTTGACTGAAAACTTTGAGTGCCAGAGGCGTACCTCTCAAATGGTTAAATGAGGCTGTTAACACTTTGAATGTCAGAGGGGTAAGCAATGCATTGCGTACCCCTCTGGCACTAGAAGAGTTAACCCTTAAACGCTAGCTAGCTGTCTAACAAATTGCTTCACAGTACTTAGGAAAACTCTAGCACTGAATGGGTTAAAACTCCATTTAAAAATAATTGGGAATTATTATTTCTCCATCATCATACAACTGTGTTGTCTTTTACTTTTGTGTATATCATCTGCAGAGTTTGCAATTGCTAGAATGCAAGCACCAAAGGAGATTCATTGATTAATGAGAAAATGTTGTTCAGTGCTAACCTGAGGTTCTATCACTCTAAAGACCAGATGGGTCAGCTTCACAATGTGTTTTACACCCATCTGGTCCTTAAAGAGTAAAAGGGATAGTTGCGCATTACAGGAATGTAGTCATATTAAAATACATGTCTTAATACTGCATTGCCCCTTTAAAAATCACTAGCTAGTATATTAGCAGTATAACATTTTGAATAACATTTCCATTAAAGTGTTTGTTTTGACTGGAAGAATACAAGATTTTTTGTTTTCAAGTATGTCCTGTAGAGCTATTGCTATAAAAAAAATAGAAAATAGAAATGATTATTATCATTCGTAATATTGCACACTTTTAGGAACAAAAGCCAGATAGGTGGGGTCAGAAAGTTCAGCATTTGGTTATACTTTCAGAGCTGTATGTAAAAAAATGTCCAGAACTTTAGATATTATGGGGAGTAAGGATATTGGTTTGTAGTCTGATACAACTTTTTATTGCCACTTTTTTGGATAACTGCTTTCCAGATCTTTTGTGTGTGTGTGCACATATATACATGGATGACAAGGAAACATTAATTAGGGATGCAATGGGATTCACAGTAACCAATGCACTGAGCTGTAGTAACTATGCAGGTAGCTGGTTAGGCCTAACCAGTGATTTCATTGTTTGGTTGAGGAGGTGGTCAGTTTATCATTAGCTGGTAATGGCATGAATAAGAATTCAGAGGTATTTTTGGAACAGTGGAAGGGTGTCAGAGTGTCATGCGTATTTCTTTATCATAATCACTTTTTACTTGTGTGACCAAGGTGGAACATCCAACAAAGTCATTTTTGAATGCTTTAGCTATTGTTATGTAGCATTGTGCAGTCTTTCAATGTCTGTGTTTATAGTTATGGGTTGAAAATTGTTAGGTACATATTTTACTAGCTTTCCAAGCGTTGGCTTGGTTTTGATATGTCAATATTCAGTAAAATATTAAGCTTTGGCTAGTTTTGTTTGTGTTGTGAACTCATTCCACAACTGTCTGAAGACAGAGCCTGTTTTATCAATAAGGTATCTCTAAAAGGGTATAACTTAAGAATGTCAACTGAAGGGCAGTTGAAACCCATAGTAGATGAGCCCTTACTCTGTAATTCCATAATGGGGCATTGTTTTCCACACCTGTGAAAAATATCAAAGTATTGGTCCGGTATTACATTTATTCTGTACCACTGGAGATTACATTCCTTAAAATATCTGGTAAAAATAACTTTAGGGTGTGATTTAATTGACTTTATTTTCTGGGCACAGTACAGTAAATGAATCAGGGGTATTGGATTGTGATTTGGCTTTAACAGACCTGAACAGTCATGTTGGTCTCATTTTGCTGCCTAAAAGTGAAATAAATGGAACATCAAACAGCAGTGTTATAGTGACATAGTGGAGACATTTAGGATCGCATGCATAAAGAAAATGGAGTAATTCTGGAGCAAGCCAACTACATAATAGAAAACAAATAAAAATACTCATTAAATGAGACTTTTATCCCCTTTAATCAATAGCATAACTAGAGAGGGTGCACCACAGGTAGCCCATAGCCTCTGCACCCTCATGTAGTTCCCTTTCCTGGTGGGTCACAGGGTCAATGGCCAGTTGGGGATATCAGAAAATCTACTTTAACTAACCCATGGAGACCTATGCCTCCTCTATTACAGAGCTCTATATCACCACTCTCTCCTAATCCTTGTGAGATTAGATAGTGCAGATATGACAAATCATTAGGACATGCAGGGATCATGAGGAAGCATTAATACTGTACTGGAGGAAGCACAGACTTCATTTCCAAACACTGAGCTAAAAAGAATGAAAAACCCTTCTGTTCAAGGATAGTATGCAAGCAAGTGGGGCACCTCATTAATGTTTTTACCCCCAGGACTGAGAGAGAGGACAAAAAAGAGGGGGTTTGAGAGAGGAGAAGGCACTATGGAATAAAATACAGGGGAGGGGATCCTGGGGGGAGAGTATGAGAAATAGAAGACACTGGAGGAAGAGGGATGGAATGGGTAGTGAAAAGGGGGGTAATTGAAAGCAAGGGATAGATTGGAAGATATTGAGAGGGGGATGAGTGAGGGATAAAGGACTGTGGAGAAAGAGTGGAGGACGAATATTGAGGTGAAGTGGAGGACTGAGGAGAGAAGGTGGGCTAATGGAGAAAAAAAGGGGTTTGTCACAAAAGCGAGATTGGGGGATCAAAAAGACTAGAACAGAGGGGCTAAAAGGGGAGAGGGAGGAGAAAAAAGGGGTAAGAGAGGGTAAGGAGGCTGAAAGAGAGGGGGGGAGGTGAAAAAGGAGAAAGTGAAGGAGAGAGGCTGGGGGTGGTGGAAGTTCAAAGATTGCATAACTATATAATGGTTGGTATATAGATACAGATTTACATTTGTTTGGGTCCAATGTATATAATTCAAATCTGCTCAGGTGATTGATGACATATGAGTCATTTGAACAGGCACCAAACAGTAATTTATCAGAAGCTATTTGCCACCTTGTAAACAATTGTTCTATGTAAGCCAGTGCTCAGTTCGATCAGTGTGTGTGTGTGTGTGTGTGTGTCTGTGTGTTTGTGTCATACAATTGAGAGTGGGACCCAAGCTGAGATTTTACACCACGTCCCAGCAGGGTCTAGTTACACCTCTGCCTTGAATGGTACAGATTTTTCCAGCACATTGTTTTGCAGTGTATTGCAGACCTCTATAACATTCTAGGAATTAACCTTTTGAGTGCCAGAGGGGCACGCAATGCATTGCAAAGCAATGCATTGCGTACCCCTCTGGCACTCAAAGGGTTAAAAACTCAATATTTTCATTTGTCCCATTGGTGCAGTTGGTTTACTCCAGAACTGAACCTTTTTTCTTTTTTCAGGTAACTCATAGGAGGTTGAGAAAATATATAGGCATGCCCTGTAAATTGTTAATATGTTACTGAAGAATGAGCAGTTTATTAACACTCTGAGTAGCAGAAGGGTGCCCAGTGTACTGTGACGCAATGTGCTGGACATCCCCTCTAACACTTAAAGGGTTAAAACATTATGGAACTTATTCACATATATAATAATATGTGCATGGTTGAGATATGATGTTCCAGCCACAAAAGGGTAGAACCTATAATCTGAAAGATCCATAGTAACAGCAAACAAGTTAATCAGGCATCTAGCGACATGTCATTAATTGGTTAACTGACTTTTCTTTTAATAACTAACTTATTAGACATGAGCAAGCTGTTCATTATAGTGTTTGCATTAATGACACAGTCCCACCCATCTAAATGCTTCAATGTTGAAGGATCAGATTGTGTTCCTTCAAGTTACAGAGGTTCCCTTTAGAATAAAGGAATTGTTTACTGATCCCCACAGGACAGCAAGTCTTCCCCCAAACATGGTTCTCATCTCTCAGGTACAGCATCTTATTTTAATAATGCTCTAGTGCCAATTAGTGCCAGTTATCACCTTGGTTACTGTTTATCTGTGGGAACTTCACAACTGAGGCTCTAAGGACTGTGTAATATGAAACCAAGTAAGTGCACTAAAATGCTGGAAACAACAGTGAACTGACGGGAGGACAATGAGGACTTGATCTTTTGACTGACAATAAAGAATCATTTAACTATAGCTGTTATTCAGACAGTTCTGCATATATACAGATGTTTGCATACTTCCCAAGTGTCCCTCTTTGAGACCCAAATCCCTCTGTCCCTCTTTCCCACCCTTGTGTCCCTCTTTTTTTAGGAGATCACATCACTAAAACTGTTTACATTTCAGTATGTGTGTTTATAAATTAGACTATGTAAATAAAATACTTTGGTCTTTCTCAGAGTCATTTATTCAGTCACACAACAAGGTGTCAATAGATCATGAAATAACCTGGAAATTCTCGGCAATGCCCCCCACCACCACCACCAGCCACACCCTCATCAACACCACCTCAAACAAAAGTATCCTTCTTGGGAAATTTGAAATGTTGGGAGGTATGGGTTTGGATATACAAGGCTAGAAATATATGGGCCCTAAGTTCCAAAGAAAATTGGAATAATTCTGGAGCAAACCAACTGTGTTAGAGGGGGCAAATAAAACTGCCCATTGAGTGAAATTGAGCATTTAGTCTCTTGCTAGGGATTTTTCCAGTCAATGTGAATTTTTATTTGTCCCCCATGGTTCAGTTGGTTTGGGCTGTCTTTTTGTCATTGAGATGCACTTTAACCCTTGAAGTGCCAGAGGGATAAGCAACACGGTGCTCTGCAATTCTTTGCATTCCCAACTAGGATTCAAAGAGTTAACTGTTGCTTAAACATCCTGTGCAGGACTTGTTGCTTTTTAACATAAAATATGTAGAACAGGACAAGCTAGTATAAGTGTTTAATACATTCAGCATCCTCTATGGCTGATGTACTGAAACATTTATGGAGGAAACCAAATGCACCACAGGGGGACAAATACATTTTCCTCAAATTCCCATTGATTTAACTGGTACTTTTAATCCTTTGAATGATCGAGACCTCTTTAGCATTCAAAGGGTTCTAGTGGAACTATCACTTCGTAACAAGCAGGTGATTTTCAAAGAGAAGTCATTATCACATAAATGTTTGACTTTTTTTCAATTAAAACAATGGTTTACAAGATATTTATCTATATTTATTTGTCAGTTTGTTCAAATTAACATTTCACACCGCCCCCCATGCCACCCCCTGCTGGCCGTTGCAAGCTCATTTTCATCAAATCTTGTCAAAATGGATGCACACACTGAGGTGCAACTATGGACAGGTGATAGCTATACTTTAAAAAGCTCCATTTAAATCAGTGGAAGATATTTTTTTTGGTTTGCCCCAGAGTTGCTCTAGTTCTTCAGTCATCAGCCTCATTCTTTCTGGACTTTAAACAAAAGTAAAAAGGAGGTAAGCCACATACATGTGACCTTCCTAACATAGGAACATAGTAAATTAGGTTGAATAAAGACACAAGTCCATCAAGTTCAACCTTCGCCTCATACCCCAGTGAGAATTTTATAGCTTTCCTGCTACCAAATAAGTTAGTTTTTATCATACCTTCCTGATCTGCTTAATAAAAAAAACAGTATAACTCTGTATGTTGCCTTTTGAAAGAAATGTATCTAATCTTCTCTTAAATGTGTCCATTGTATCTGCCATAACTACCTCCTTGGGCAAGGAATTCCACAATTTAACGGACCTTACTGTAAGAAAACCCTTCCTCTGCTGAAGTCTAAACCTCCTTTCTTCTAATCTCAAGGGGTGTCCCCTGGTCATCTGATCAGGCCTTGGAATAAATAGCTCACCGCAGAGATCCTTGTATTGTCCTCTCATATACTTGTACAATGTGATAAGGTCTCCTCTTAGTCATCTTTTCTCTAGAGTAAATAAAGCAAGTTTGTCTAGTCGTTCCTCATATGTCAAGTCCTCCATTCCCCTAATTAATTGTGTTGCTCTTCGCTGTACCCTCTCTAGTTCTAGTATATCTTTTTTCAGAACTGGTGCCCAAAACTGAACTGCATACTCAAGATGAGATCTTACCACTGATTTGTATAATGGCAAAATAATGTTTTCCACTCTTGCTTCAATACCTCTTTTTATGCAAGACAGGACTTTGTTTGCCTTTGCTACTGCTGTTTGACAAGGGTCACTGTTTCCAAGATTGTAGTTGACAAGGATACCCAGGTCTTTCTCTAGCAATGAGTCACCTAAAATGATTCCATTAAGTTTATAAGTAGCCTTGGGATTATTTCCTCCCAAATGCATGAATTTACACGTCCCCATATTAAACTTCATATTCCATTTGTTTGCCCAATCTGCCATTGTATATAAATCCCTCTGTAGAGAGAAAATATCCTGTTCTGAATTAATTACCCTGCATAATTTAGTGTCATTTGCAAATATTGATATTTTGCTTTCTATATCTATTTCCAGGTCGTTTATAAACATGTTAAAAAGCAGCGGACCTAATACTGAACCCTGAGGTACTCCACTCTCCACTTTAACTGTATTGGAGAATTTTCCCTATCCATCAAGCAGTTTTGTATCCAATTGCAAAGGTTATCTCCTAGCCCCAATTTTCTTATTTTATACCCCAGCCTTCTGTGTGGCACTGCATCAAATGCCTATCCTGTACTCTTTGTCCAGCAGCCTGGTGGTCCCTCAACAGTGCATATTCCCAGAGGGCAGTACTTTAGAGGTGTGTAATGAGAAAGATGGGACCAGAGGGCAATATCACTATTCTCTCTCTGTCTGTCTCACTTTCACTGTTTCTTTCTCAGGGTTGCCTTAAATGTTACATGTACATAGCTGCTTATTACCAAGCATGCTAATCATCTGTTGCAAGGCTATAATTCATCAAGCAGGAATAGATAGATAGATAGATAGATAGATAGATAGATAGATAGATAGATAAATATTAAATTTAGATTAGCCGTGCTAGTCAAGCTTTCGAGAGTGATGCTCTCTTTTTCAAGTCAAAAGCATACTGGTTATAAGAAAAAAAAAACATTTAGTCAAAAGTTTAAAACTGAAAAGTAAAAAATCCCCTGACAGGAATACAAGATGAGGGGGAGGGGTAGTATGAGGGGGAGGGAGAGACAGACAGAACCATGGTATATAAATATAAGTAGAACTTTATTTTGAGAGAAATGTGTAAACATGTACCAGAACAAAATACATAGAAGGAAATATTATATAAAATTTTGGTAATGTGCCAGGAATCCCAAGTCCTTACTTAGTCCAGTGTGTTTGGTGTTGAAATAACTGATCAAATGTCTTTCTCTCCTGTGTATTTTTTAGGTTTCCTCTGAGTATTTTGATTTTAAGATTATGGACAGAGTGGTTTCCCTGGGCAAAATGATGACCGATTGGGGTATGGTTCTTAGATGTGCAATAAGTGGTCTAAGCAACAACCACAAAATCACCATTAAATCGGAAGATAAAGGAGGAGCAGTGGTGATCATGAACACTCAGGACTATATTGAAGTGGAAAACAGACAACTATCATACATCAATTACTATGCAAAAATAAGTCAAGGTCCCACCTATATATACAAGGCAACTCCATAATCTCATTAAAATATTCCCAAAAGACTCCCAACCAGAACTGAAAAAGCGTATACCATCAACTCCCTGTAACGGTTTTTAGGACACTCAGACCAGTTGGTAAAATCAAACACAATTTTATTAAGTAAAAAATAATGCAAACGATCACCCTCTGCAGGTAACAGAAATAATAGCACTGTATTGACAGATATACCCCACAGGCCCAATATACAGAGTCAGGGTAATACACACTATCTCAGAACAGATAATGGCAATACAGACACAAATGGGTTAAATGCAAAAATCAGTCCAACTCAGCTGTAGGGTTTGGCACGCCCAAGGTGGTGATAGGAGGTACTGTGTAGATTTAGACAACACAGAGTTCTTAAGGTAATAATGCTGTTATGCAATCTGTGACCATTGGTAGATTCAGCAGAACAGTGACCCAAAATAGCCCCTGCGGGTGTACCCAATGAGACAACTGATTCTGCAAGTGCGAGAGTCGGTAGCCCCCACGGGCGTAATCTCAATTATCTTCACAACTTTAGCTTTCACCCAGGCACACTAAACAAGGCATCATTCACAGCCAAGATATCAGATACCACAGTATATGCTCTGATACCAATGACTGCAACAGTCACATAAAACATTGTCTAAATCATTCAAACAGGCTATAAAACAAGGGCAATTACAAAGGAAATAACATCTGCACTGAGAACACCACATAAACCCAACACCTGTTACAATACAAAGAGAAGGAAGTCTAGACCACTAGTGACTACATTCAACCCTGCACTAGAATAAATATGCAACATCCTTAAAGAGCTACAGCTTCTGTTAACAGACAATGTAGTGTTAAAAGTGGAAGTCAGAGACGCTCAACTAGGAATGTGCCTGAAATAGAAATTTGCAGGCTCTCTAGAAGTGGTGTCCTACTTAGGGTGCAATCCCTTTTAGACCACTAGTCCCTTTCACAGAAAGCACATTATACTGGTCCTGCCAAAACACCAGTCCAGCCACGAAGTGCCAGACAATTCCTCTCTGAACAAGAGAAGCAGCCAACCCTAGACCTATGTATGAGAGTCTCTAATTCCCAGTTTACAAATGTAGTGTTAAAAGACGTATTCCCGTAACCACATACTTTGGCATTCAGTAAACCACCAAGGGCCTGATTCTATTGCAAGTGCTAAATGTTAACACCTGTTTTATCAAACATTTTTCTTTGGAAGTCTATGGGGAAAACTGGAGATAAAAGCAGAGATAGAATTAGCACCTGCAATAGAATCTAACCCAACATCTGAAACAAAAATTGATCAATAGAAAACTGACCAAGGAATGGTCAAACAAGGATAATGGGTCTAAACCTTGCAATAAATCTCGCTACAAATCATGTCAACACAGTTGTGAAAACAATACTGCACAAAACAACAAGCTATACAACATTAAATGATTATATTTATGAACATCAGCAAATGTTGTATAATGTATATATGATACAATGCACTGAATGTGAATCTGGATGTTACACTGGTGAAACAGGCTTGCCACTAAACCCAAGGATGAATACACACAGACAATCTATTGAGAAATACCATAAAACTAAGAACCATACCACTGTCGGTCATCACTTTACCCAGGGGAACCACTTCATCCATAATCTTAAAATCAAAATGCTTAGAGGGAACTTCAAAAATACACAGGAGAGAAAGACATTTGAAATTATGATAGCTGGTTATTTCAAAGCCAAACACACTGGACTAAATAAGGTCTTGGGATTCCTGGCACATTACCAAAATGTTATATAATATATCCTTCTATGTATTTTGTTCTGGTGCATGTTTACCCATCTCTCTCATAATATTTTTCTACTTACATCTGTCTGTCTCTCCTTGTCCCTCATACCCCCCTCCCCCTCCCCTTGCATTCCTGTCAGGGGATTCATTACTTATCAATTTTAAACTTTCCTTTACATGTTTTTTTTTCTTACTATAACCAGTTAGCTTTAGACTTGATAAAGAAAGCACCGCTCTCGAAAGCTTGTCTCCACATAATTACTGTTAGTCCAATTAAAAAGGTATTATTACATACTACAATACTCATTAATTTGACACATATATATATATATATATATATATATATATATATATATATATATATATATGACAGATACCGACCAAGTTGATGTTATAGAAACAAAGCTGATTGACTCATTCTCATCCTATGTCTGGATGTGTCCCACTAAACTTTCTTTTTTATAGACTCAATGTTAGGGATATAACTGGCTGCCATATTTGCATATTCCTGGAAATTACAGTTGCAACACTAGTATCACATGTCCTGTGGGTGACTTAGAGACATGATTTGTAGATGTTCAGTTTATTTTTGGCCTCAAAGCATTTAAAATTAAATTCTAGTAGTAAAGGAATGATCCTGCTGATGGATATGAAAGTTATTTATTTAGAAAGTGTTCTAAAATGAAGACTACATTGTGATTTCATTAGTTTCATAAAAAAATGAAACAAATTAGGATACTTAGCAGCTTGTTAGACACACACCTCTCGCTGAGGCTAATGTTCTAAGGAGAACGGGAGAAATTCTGGAGCACAATAGGAACAAATAAAACATTCCAAGATTGCCATTAATTTAAATAGGGGTTTTAGCCCATTTAATGCTAAAGAGGTATTCAATGTGTTAAAACCCTCATTTAAAGCAACAGAAAACAGCTGTGCTGTCTTAGAATTACTCTAGGGTGTATATGCACTAATGTGTGAAGAACAGGAGATAACTATTAGCGACAAACTCTCTAATCCTTATATCATTACATGGAGTCCATGCACTAAGAATGATCAAAACATATATTGTGTAAAACCTTAGCTAACCCATCCTGTATTCTTATATATACACACATTCTATATTTCATCATTACATCCTTCACCAGGGAAGGAGGCCCTCCAGCTGTTCCCATTATCCCCATCCAGCCATTGATGGGAATTATATACTGAATAGCTGGAGGGCTTCAGGTTGCCAACCAATGCCCTATACTTATGTTTATTTGACAATGGACCATTTGTTACCTGTTGTTATTCATAGCTAATGATTTTTTACTGTGAATATACAGTAATCAGCAATGTCCTTTACTAATAAGTGCAGGACGTTACTTTTTACAGTGTGTTATTTGCCCGGCTTGCTTCGTCATGTTGATGCTGCATGCAGACAGCTGTTTAGACAAACTACTGGAAGAAAGGGGAAGGTAAATGACAGGAGAGAATCCACATCATCTTAGACATAGGAAAGATGACTGTACTCTTCCTCACCTCAGCTTACAGTTTCACCTACAGTGAAATACCCTAGTAGGTGAAACTGGTCTCTTTATTATCCTGTATAATAATTTGCTACAACGTTTGTAATGAAGCAGTCATGAGCAGTAGAGATTGCTGCGCATGCTGCAGTCATGCTCAGTAGAGACTGTTCGTGACAAGGCTGATACAAAGCGGGGCGCTCCGAAGGAGCGTCCCACTCTGTATCAGGCGCGGCGCGGGCAGTCTCTACTAAGCATGACTGCACTGCATCCGGCTGGCACTCTATTAGCCATGGAGTGGGCAGTCTATACTGTGCATGACTGCCCCGCAACCGGCTGACAGTGGCACTGTGGCCCCTGGGTAATGGGCTCTTCAACTAGTATTTGATAAATAAGCAATTTATTTGGGGGGAAGGTTGTATATGGTTACAGTTCAGCTTTAATGATGCACTGAAGAACTTATGTATAGTTGAAGGCTGCATACTCAATAATTCAATCTAAAAAAGTCACATAATCAACAAATCCCTCCTCTGAGGGATGAATATGCAACAATTGTCTCTAATAATGGCTGTTATCTGCACTATTATTTTATTTGGGAGGTCAGGAGAGATGGATGTAATTTAAATAGTTTGCTGCTCTGCTGGGGGTTTTCTGGTAATGTACCCAGTGTTACCTCTAGAACAGGGCTAAACAACCTTTGGCTCTCAAGCTGTTAGAGACTATCTACAACTCCCATCATCCCAACCAACAGCTGGATATCTAAAGGTTCTTACCTTGTTCTAGAAATGAGCAATCCTGCTGAGGGACACAATTTATTAGCTGGGGGGGATAAGTTTGATAAGCTAGGACTAAAGCATTCATACTCTGTAGTACAAGAGTTGGTAAGGATGAGCACCTCCAACTGTTGCCAGACTACAACACCCATCAACCCCCTCCAGCCACTGACTGTTGATGGATGATGGGAATTTTAGTCCAGCAACAGCTGGAGAGCCTCATATTGCCCACCCCTGCTTTTAGTATATACCCTGAAGTATGGGCAAAAAAATGTGTTGCTCTAGAGGATCTGAACATTCACCCACTGAGCATTTTTTTTTATATATATACTAGTGTAAAAGTGTACACGGGCCAAGGTCCGGGTGATGTTAAGAGGCTGGTCCTGCTGTGAGTCCTGCTGCCGACGAAGTCATGCTCTTTATAGATTGCCTGAAAGCACAGAATGCTCCCAGCATTCATACACCTCCCAGCATTCTGTGCATTTGGGCAGTCTCTACTGCGCATGACGGCTTCTGACAAACATCTTAGCAAATTATTATATAAGATTTGTACTTTGTCACGTTGTCCTATTCTGTATTGCCCATGCTGCCCAGACTGTTGAGTGTAGTTTATTTTGTGTTAGGTCATGGAAGTGCTAAGATTTTACACAACATCTGAAATTGAATTCTGACTGAGTGACATACAAAAGAAAAAGCTTTCTATCTACAAAGTGGATGTGGAATTGAGTTCTGATGTCCCAACCACAAGTTCAGCCCTTCTTACACACTGAATCATCTTTTATATTAAACCACAATGCTTTTTGTCATAGTATTAAAGGGGAAGCAACACCTCCTAATAATAACCACCACTTTCCTTACTATGACCAGAAAATCTTAATGGCCCCTATGAATTTTGCTCTTGTGCCTTTCTTCAAGAAATAATAGTTTCAAAAAGTCCCATATTTCATGTCCATGGAAAAGGACATGACAGTTACTGGAAGTTTTTTTCCAGCAGAGTGCTTGAGCTTATTTAATCCTTAAAGGAGGGGTACACAACCCACTGGACACCTATCTGGTCCTTAAATGTGTGCAGTGGGTGAAGTATGGTCCTGTGGTCCTACTAGCAACTGTCATGTCTGCCTCCATGGACAGACATACAGGACTGATGGACAACATTATTACTTAAATCAAGGTGCAAGGAAAAATTCAGAGGGGTCATTAGGATTTTCTGGCCAAAGTGGTGGTTATTATTAGCCGGTGTTACTTACCCTTTAAACTCAAGCACAAAGTGTTACAGCATACATTCTATCTAATTAAAACTAGAAAGCTTAACAGACCAGTGGCCATATGCTCAAAAGAAAAGTAGAGAAATCCTATCAAAAATGAATCATAGGGAAGAAATACAAATTCTTCATATTGGCACTGATTTAAATGGGAGTTTGATTTACATGGGAGTTTTAATCTGCCGAATCCAAGTAAATTCTTCAATACATTCCAAAATTAAGGGGGTTAAATGCTCCATTTATGTCAATTGGTTTTCCTTTCTGCACTAAGATACAGTTGATTTGCCCAGAATGAATTCCTTTTGTTTTTTAACATCCAGTCTCAAGTAATTTGGGCACAACTGTTTGATGCCAAGCAGAGGAGTAAGATCAACTGCTGGTTGAGGAAATAACTAAGATGAAGGGACTTCAATCTGCTAGGTGTATAGGTATCCTAATGTTTTTACAGGAATTATCTCTCAGGCAATTAGTAGTAGCTCTAACAACAAAGGAAGCCATACTAGATTCCTTATTTCTAGTGTTGAGCGAGCACCCCGATGCTCGGGTGCTCGGGTGCTCTGACCGAGCACCCCCTGAGGCTCGAGTGCTCGGCCGAGCACCCGAGCCCCATTGAAATGAATGGGGCGACACGAGCATTACACCAGGCACCCCCTGCTCTGATGAGGGGAGGGTGCCTGGTCAATGCCCCCCTTCATCTCCGCTATGCCCCCTTCATCTCCGAATGCCCCCTTCATCTCCGCAATGTCCCCCTTCATCTCCGCTATGCCCCCTTCATCTCCGCTATGCCCCTCTTCCACAATGTCCCCCTTCATCTCCGCTATGCCCCTCTTCCACAATGTCCCCCTTCATCTCCTCTATGCCATAGAGGAGATGAAGGGGGACATTGTGGAAGAGGGGCATAGCGGAGATGAAGGGGGACATTGTGGAAGAGGGGCATAGAGGAGATGAAGGGGGACATTGTGGAAGAGGGGCATAGCGGAGATGAAGGGGGACATTGTGGAAGAGGGGCATAGAGTCTATGCCCCTCTTCCACAATGTCCCCCTTCATCTCCGCTATGCCCCTCTTCCACAATTTCCCCCTTCATCTCCGCAATGCCCCCTTCATCTCCGCAATGCCCCCGTACCTCCATTCCCTGGTGGTCCAGTGGAGCGTCTTCAGATCTGTGCCTCTTCCGGCACAGATCCCCGCCACCCGAACATGGCGGGCGAGCACATGGCGGTACTCGACGAGTACCGCCATGTGCCGAGCAGAGCGATGCTCGAGCCGATCCGAGCATCGGCCGAGCACGCTCGCTCAACACTACTTATTTCATTTATTATCGGAGACTTGGATTCAGATGTAACTATAGGGTGTGTTTGGGCTCCAGTGATCATCAGTCAGGGAGGTCTAATATAAGGACAGAGGCTGAGAAGCACTTCACTAAAATAAAGCTTCTAGATTTTAGAAAGACTGATTTTTCTAAAATGTAAAAACTTAATTAAATATTTAAGATCCTGGAGATCTTTATATGCAATGCAGGAGAAATGGGATTGTCTAAAAGGTGTTTTATTGATGACAACCAAGCATTGCATTAGACTTGTCAGTAAGGGTTGAAACAAAAAATGGAACTACTGTGGTACTCAACACAAGTGGCAAATATAGTAAAGGAGAAAAAAGTAGCATTTAGGAAATATAAGCATTCTGAGAAGGAAGAAGATAGGTATCTATACAAGGCTAGGCTGAAGGAGGCTAAATGCAGTATTCTATGTTCCAATTTGCCAAAGCACAAGCAGAGCTGAAAATTGCCCAGTCAATGAAAAGGAGGAAAAAACAATGTTTAGATTTATAAGTGAAAGGAAAACAAATGGAACAAGGAATAGCTAGACTGAAGACAAAAGATGATAGATACGTAAATGAAGATAAAAGTCTAGATTACTGCCTAAATCAATATTTCTGTTCAGTTTTACAGAGGACAGTGAAAGGAAAAAGAAAGAGCGAGACATGTAAAACATGCATGTTTACAGAGGAAGAAGGGTTACTTCAAACCTTTACGTTTAAAAATCGATAAATTAATGCAACTAGATCAGATACACCCCAAATTATTAAAAGAGCATGGGAGTGTGATGGCAAAACCTTTAACAGACTTATTCAATCAGTCACTACTGGCAGAAGTAATTCTAGAAGACTGGAAGTTAACACCGCTTCACAAAAAGGTAGCAGCGAAGAGTGTGTCAACTACTGATGAGTAAATCTTATACATCTGCAGTGGGAAGATTAATGGAAACCATGCTAAATGAAAGAATTGTTAATTACCTGAATTTAAATGGCTAGCAAGATCCATAGAAGCATGTGTTTTCCTGCAAGGAGATCTTTCCAAATTAACATCATATATAAAATAATAGAATGTGGGGGGGTTGTAGATACCTAGATTTCAGTAAGGCATTTGACACTGTCACAAAAGACACCATTAATTCATTGCAGTGATTGGTTTATATGTAAAGCAGTAGAATGGATAAGGCAATGGCTGAGCAACAGGAGACATAAGTTTGTAGTTAATGGAGGATATACAGTGGGGTACTTCAGGTATCTGTACTGGGGCCCATTCTTTTGAATACTTATTAGTGATATTACAAAAGATTTTCAATGTAAGGTATGCCTTCTTGCCAGTGATACAAAGGTCTTCAACGGGGTAGATATTCCTGGGTAGAAAGCCAAATGACAAATGATTTATGTAAATTAAAAGAAAGGATGAGAATGTGGCTGCTGCAGTTTAATGTTGATAAAGTAAAATAATGCACTTGGAAAGTAAAATTCTAAAGGCACAGTATAATATAAAGGCTCAGTGATAACAGATTATTTTGGATTTGGGAGAATTACATCTGGTGACTTAAAGGTAGACTGGCAATGTAACAAAGTGACAGGGAATGCAAGCAGGATATTGGGTTGTATATAGCTAGAGGCATTCATAGAAGATATAGGAATGGCTTACAGGATAAGAATTACAAGAAAAGACTAAAGGATCTAAATGTGTATAGTTCTGAGGAGAGAAGAGAGAATGGGGATATTATAGCAACATTCAAATACATAAAGGGATGCAAGACAGTAGAGGAGGGAAGTACATTTCAAAGGAGTAGAAATGTTAGGTCAATAGATAATAGTGTAAAACCAGCAGGTCAGGGGCTTACATATAACATAAGACAGTTTTACTTCACAGAAAGGGTGGTAGATAAGTGGAATAGCCGACCAACAAAAGTCATAGAGGTTAATACAGTGAGGGAGTTTAAGCATGCATGGAAAATAAGACAAGACTGAGGACCAAATAAGGCTTGAGGTCTTTACAATGTGAAAATAGGCAGATTAGATGGGCCAAATGGGCCTTATCTGCTGTTAATTCCTATGTTTTTATGTATGTTTCTATTTGGCCTATTTTCAGTTACAATTTTTTTTAAGTAGACCCCTATGAGAGTAAGAAACAGACATAAGTTATTAAGTGCATTCTCATGTTTTTCACTCTATATATATTCATTTTCCAGTGGGCTTCTCTGACCCATTCCCTGCTACCCTGATGGACCTGCTTTTTTCTGTCTTCTTTTGCTCATCCTGCCAAACGCTTTCTGAATCCAGTTTATGGGTTCAGTAGACTAAGCACTAATAAGCAGCTTACCCAGAAGAATACTACAGGCTGTACATCTGCAGTGGAGGTTGTGTATGTAACTACTAGATAAATATATGTTGCCTAAAGATGGTAATCCCACTGCTGCCTATCAGGGATGCCCAGAAAAATGATATGGGCAATTCTGAAGGCTTTCTGTATTCTTCCAGTTGGCTAATAATAGATGCATGCCTCTTGAGTATTCTAGCACAGAAAAGAAAATCCCCATATGTCATTAGAAAATTATCTAGTTCAGTTTAGCTTTTCCCCACTGATTGGTGACTCAGAATATTTGGTTCCCATAGCAATATACTTAGCTAAATATTTCCATAATTGTATTTTACTTATCAAGCACATTGTATATGATGGAGTTATGTTTAATAGTGGTGATAACAATGTGGTAAATTAACAAAACATGTATCCACTCATTGGGCCTTTATTCACAAAAGGAAAGAGGAGCGATTCTGCGGTAAATCAAAATCATTAAAAGGAGCCAATAAAAATTTGCATTGATTTAAATGGACTTTAACCCCTGGAATACTAGAGAGAGAGGTCTCTTCTATGACTGAGGAGTACTGGAGACCTTTTTAGCATTCCATGGGTTACATTTTGGAAGCTGCTATATGTCCCATTATTGTGCTGTTGGTTTTTCCAGAACTGTGCTTCATTTCTTTTGGGAATACGGCCCATAAGCCAAGGGTCTGAATGATGGAAATTAAAGAGATGCAAGTGAACAAGCTGTGTTGTAGTGAACAAATGGCAATGTTGCAAATTCTCTCTGATTTTAGAAAGCTATTGAGATCTTTAACACTTTTGTTCACAATGAGTTTTACACCTCTCTATTATTTATTGGGACACAGCACAAATTATGTAGCTGGGAAAATTTGGTATGCTTGAGAATTGCATCTCTTTGTCCCACTGGTATGCAATGAATCTCACACACAACACACACACACACATTGACACCCCAGTCTTGCACCACTGTCCCAATGTTAGCCATACTATTAGACATAAACCCCCAATGTTGTTCTAGTGCACCCCAGTTTTTCATAATATTAGACAGACAAAGTGATGTTTTAGTGCCCCCCCATTAGCCATAATATTAGCCAGACATCCAAGTATTATTACATTGCCCCCCCCCCCCGTTAGCCATAGAAGTAGATAGACACACCAGTGTTTTTCCAGTGCCTTTACGTTGGTGATAGAAATAGACATAAACATGCCAGTCAAGGAAGTTAATATATGCATTAATATGGGAACTGGAGCCTCATCTAAATTAAAAAAAAATCAAAGGGAGATGTCTCCGGGACACCATCTACCTCACCCCACTCCATTCCCATGTACATGTGTTTAAACATAAACACTTTCCTAGATGAAGGAGGTCCAGCAGTGTCCATGTCACCCTGGTCCTCCACTGCAGTCCCCTAAAAAAACAAACAAGCAAACCTCTCTCCCAGTCTTTCCTGTACTGTTGCCCAGAAAATAACAGGGATTGTATTTTATATGGTCAATCCCTATTAATATATTTTCAAACATTCCCATTGGTTGAGAGGTTGGGTTATTCAGATCACAGTATGTATGCAGGAGTAACCTCACCTCTTAACCAATCACAGTAAATATGAGGAGGGTCACACATAAATGAGGCGTGGCCCCTTCATCTAGCCAACCCTCTTCTTCTTTATGGTGGTTGGGTAAGAGGAGATATTACTCCAGAGCATATTCATTACCCCACATAACCCTAGCTTACAGACAATGGGAATATGGGAATATATTTCAACAGGGATTGACCATATAAAAACCTAACTCTGTTTATTTTTTGTCTGAAAAGGGGTGTTAATGTTTTTGTTTTGTTTTTTAACTGTGGTAACAGTGGCAGAAGGCTTCTAGGGTATTTATTTTAATTGTTTATTTCTTTAGGAGACTTCAGTAGAAGTTCAAGGCATCTTTGACCCTGTTGGAACTTCGGCATCTATGTAAGGGTTCATCCTTAAACAAGCTTACATGCTTGTGTGTGCGGACACCCAGGGACTCCTTCCTTGGATTCTTTCTTGTAAATACTGTGCTGGTCCCCATATTAATTTATATATTAATTTACTTGAGCCTGGCTTGGGTGATTATATGTATTTCTATTGATAACTGGGGGGCATTGGAACAACAATAGAGTGTCTCAGTCTAAGAGCTAAGTATAAGAGCTAAGAGCGAGTATTGAAGCAACAATGGGATGTCTATGTCTAACATGGCTAACTCGGGGATATAGGAAAAGACTGCAGTATCTATGTCTACTTTTGTGGCTAATGGGGGGACAATTAAACAACATTAGGGTGTCTATATCTAACACTTTGCTTAACAGGAGGATAGTGGAACAAGGCTGGAGAGTGTATTGGTAATACTATAGCCAAGAGTGGAACAGAAGAGCATCCATGTAAGTGTTTATCTTTAAATTTGCATACATGGGAGGATGGAAGGTGTTCTAGGACTAGGGATGGGAAAACATTTTTGCCTCAAACTGAAATCGGCGAATAATGGCACTTTCCGCTTGGTGAATAATTTCCTACGAAAAGTGCAGTTTTTCCACTTTTTCCTGGCTTTTCCTCACATTGAAATCAATGGGAAGAAAAATATTTCTCCACCACAAGAAAGTTTTCTACAGCCATATAAAAGGCTGTCAGGGTCTCACAGCAGCCATTCTGTGTTTGTGAGAGGAGAGAGCAGCATGTTTTTTAGTTAGAGGAGATAGGCAAATAAAGGGAATTGAAGCTTATTTTAGGGAGTCATTTAGGTAGGACATTTGTTCTGTGTATTAGGGGAGTCTGGGGGCACTCTAGGTGATAAGAAGGGAGGAAGGAGGTTGACCCCTAAATACTCCAAAATTTCATGTGACTGACTGGTAAGACACAGGCAGCTAGGGACCTATTTGACAGCTGACTGGGCTTAGGCAAGGCATTATACAGCTGCATCAGTTGTGTTGTGTACCGTACAGTAAAAAGCGTAGTTGCGTAATGTCCAGCAAATGCAAAAGGGGAAGGGGGAGGGGTGGAGCAGTGCAGGGACGTGAGAGTAAAGTAGTAGTTCAAAAACTGACTGCAGCAATGGATGCTTCAGTGTGTGCAATCAATGACGGTGATCATTCTACTCCAAGGGAGGATGCAGTTTGTCAAGGTCCCAGCAAAACTAGTTCTAGCACCAACAGTGCCAGTAGAAATAAAGAATCATTTAAGAAGAACACTGAAGACAACAAGTTGCATTCAAGTGTTGCTGATACTGGTAATAGCATAATAGAGGTAGGTGTAGCAGCTGAACCGCCTGCTGCGTCAGATGAGATCAGTGAGACAAACAAGAACCAAAACACCCATAGTAGGGAACTTTGTTATAGTAAAAGTAAAAAGAAATTGTTTGAGACCTCCAAAAGCTTAGCGGAATAGAAGGGTAGTGGGAAAGAATTTTCAGGTGATGCTGATACTGCTGCTGATGACCTAATGATGATTGAAGATGATGCAGATCTAGAATATATCCCTCCAGCATCCTTCTCTTGTTCAGATACAGATGAAGTTGAGAGTGAGGATGGTGACAAGGCTATAAAATTAGCAGAAAGTCAAAGGCTGAATCTTCCACCACTTTTAAGGAGCACTGTGCCTGTCTATAAAATGTTTGAGAAAGCCATTGGAAAGTCTGACCCTGGACAAGCACAGATGTCAAAAAGCACACAGTCACCCTATCAGTCATCATCGGCATCATCGCCTCGTCAAAGTCTAAGTTCCACTCAGCCATACGCACCTGTTTTGAGTACTCAGCAACAGCAACACAGGTTAACATCGACAGTGTTAGATATGACAAGTACCTCTGGTGCTTCTGCTGTAAGTGCTGCACCTTTGACACCTAGTAGTAGTGGCAGTAGAATTACATCAACATCTAGCTCCAGTAGTAGTAGTAGTAGAAACCACACATGACAGACAAAGTCAGGACAAATATATTAACAGCAGCACAGATGAGGAGGTGGAGGACAGATGGGACCACTGCTATGACCGATAAGTAATGTGTGTCAATAATCTGAGAAGGAGGATAGAGTATGACAATGGTAAAAATACATACACAGTTCACACCATGCCAGTCCTCCCACCACCACTACAATACATATCTGCCACATTTTAGGTTGTACTTTATTTTTTTTATTACTTGATATCATCTTGAATATGTGCCAGTGTCATTTAAGCAAGAAAGTGCTGCGGGCAAAGGACAAATGCATTCTGCATGTTAACACATTTTTCAAGCCATATTTTGCTGTAGGACTCACAACTTTGACTTTCAGCCACTTATTTCTAAACTTCATCCCTCAGAAGAAGTAATATTACAGTGGGAAATGTAGTATCTATAGGAAATATTGGCGAAAAATGTGTTAAAATAGGCAAAAAATCTGTTAACATAAGCAGAAAATTTGTTAAAGTAGGCGAAAAGGAGGACATTTTTTATAGACGGAAAGGTGACATTTTTTGCAGGAAAAAACAAAAAATCTGCATGTTTTCACGAAAAGTCAAGCGAGAAATTTTTCACACTTTTCACCCACCCGTATCTGGGACCCCTTCAGCTGGATTATTTTTTGTAATCTGTGCAGGACCTACTGTATATCTAATAATGGCTGGGGTGTGGTGTATGATGGGGCTACCAGTGGGACAGTGGAATGGTACTGGAGTTTGATGTATAATGCAATTAATATGACAGTGGAACATGACTAGAGTGTCAGTGTATGTGACACAGCAAAAGCCTCCAGTGGCACTACTCATTACAACCAAAGAAGCCTGGGAGCTATTGCTTCAGTGTCACCCATTTTAAGCTTGTCTTGAACTAGGAACTATTCAATATAACTGTGATATAGTAAACCCTTGAATGCTAGGAAGGTTTCCAATACATTGAATAGCAATAGACTGGAGACCTTTCTAGCAATCAAGGTGTTTAAAACCTCAATTAAATGAGTGTAAATGTTTTCCACAGATGCTGTATTATTAGCAAAGGAGGGTGAATGGTCCATATCTCTCTTCCCTGTTTTCTTTAAATTGATGATGCAGTGTAAGCAAGCACTGAGCATACTATTGCAGGCATCTGCGTGTGATAATGGTAATAAGGGAACAGAACAAAGCAGATTATAGATAAAACACAAAAGCATATTCAGTGCTCACTCTCACTGCATCAATGATGCAAGAGGAGGAAAAGAAAAGAGACTCATGGAGAGGGCTTGATTTGCATCTCAAGCGCACCTAGGCAAGAAATCCTATAGCACTCAGCCATGCTCATGAACCTGTCCTGCCTGACATAAAATACACTTAGCCTATACAATACAAGAATGGAAAAAGCCTTTAACTCTTGCTAGGAAGATCCCCAGTGCATTTCTTTGATATGTGGGTTGATCTCTCTAGCATACAAGTGATTAAAATTACATGTAGAATTATATGTAAATTGCAAAATATATTGGTCAGATTACTGTTTAACCCGGTAAATAAAAGACCCAAAATAAATCAGGAGTGGATAGTTATCTAAAACCATAACCTAGACTGTGGATGTGGCCATCACTGTTGCAGAAACCCATAAAATGTTTGCTGTAAATAGCTGCCTACTCTGCCTAATGGGAATTCCAGATCTGCATGTGGATACTTTCACCTACCTTGCTCCTAGTGCAACATGCCCAGTTGTGGTGGTCTGGGTATCAGTGGAAGACATTTACTATGACATGCTGCACTAATGTTTCATGGTAATCAGGATGTAACTGTATTTAAAATACTTTTCTCAAGATGATACTTTCTCTTTAAAATTGTGACGTCTTTAAGACCAGCACAGCTAAAGAAACAGAATAAGAGTACATTGGTCTGGTAGCCACGTATTTCAAAATAGAAGAATTATGGTCTAAAACATTGCCAGCTGTGAAACAGTATCCTACAGCCTACTTGGCAAGCACCACTCTCTGTGGTTTGCACTGCATTTCACTCTGCACGTCTGCTTCATGGGCCTGTTGCTATGCTGGTTCTCTAGAGGTTAATTTACACTTCTGAGACCATGTGACATGTCTATACAGAGAGTTATCTAAATTGCTTTTGGATTTCAAGATCCCCATAGACCCATACTTAATGCTTACCTGGTAAAATATTACAGATTCATTCTATAGGAGCAGAAAGGCAACTACATAAGATTTTCCTGTAACCTTTTATCCCTGTAAACGTAACAGCATAAAACCAAGACTTTCTACAAACGTATTATTAGTGGGATTTGTTAAGCCATTGTAGTACTAATATAAATATATTTATAGATAGATAGATAGATAGATAGATAGATAGATAGATAGATAGATAGATAGATAGATAGATAGACCGTTACTGTTACTAGGTTGGGATTTAGTACAGTGCTGCACAGCATTTGTTGCTACAGATGAGATTCTTTTTCAACTAAAAACTGTGCAAATTAGATGTGTTGTTCAGTGAATAAACACTCTATAGACTACTAGCAACAGTGCAACCATAAAGTAGAAAGCATATGAAAAACAGTGTTCTCTTCTTTTCTCAAAAATGCAGTATGGAGTTATAATACTTTTAGAATGTGTCATCTGCCAATAGCAGCAGTATCAGTGGACCCTTGTCTTACAAAGGGCTGGATTCCATTGCAGCTAGAGATGGGCAAACATTTTCGCCTCAAACTAAAATCGACAAATAATGGCACTTCCCGCTTGGTGAATAATTTCCCATGAAAAGTGCAGTTTTTCCACTTTTTTCGTATAGCTCATTCCATTGAAATCAATGGGAACACTGAATTTACACACAACACATAACAAATATTATTTTATTTCCCAAAGGCATAGTATAAAAGGTGCACAAGGGTGCCTGTGTTGGTGGGGTGTAGAGAAATAATCAGTTGAACAGGGAATGGATTTTTTTTTAGTGAGGGGTTGTTTACTGGGATTGAGGCAGTTGATAAAAAAAATAAATCCTAAATACAATTAATAAAACCCCATAAGACAAGGTATGAAAGGGGTCTGAGGAGGGTGCCTGTGTTGGTGGGTGGAGTCTGGGGAATGAATCAGTTGAACAGGAATTTGTTTTGGGGTGGTTCTTGACTGGTATTTGGGGGAACAGTTAGAAAAATAAATACATAAAAAAAGAAATTTGTATGTAAAGTGAGAGAGGACTCCCTGACATACACTGCCACTGGAGTAGACTGATACTTGATGTGATAGAGTATTTTGGGTATCCATTTGAAGTGCCGCATGTACAGTTTTGCATCATAAAATGACGTATGTATTTGGCTGCGTCATTTAAACTGTCACAATTAAAGTTATGCGTCTTAAAGTGTCGCAAATTTTACATTTCACGTTGTTCCGAATGGCACATTAACCATATCATGCATTAACATGTTGCAGCATTAAGGATGCAATATGGGTGCATTAATGACGCAACTTGGGGTTAACATGTCGCCAAATTCCTGGTCAGACATAGCTCAACACTCAAAACAAGAAAAGCGAGCTGATGGTTCTTGGAGACTTTAATGTTAAAGGGCTAGATTCCAGGAAAGAACAATGTTATTCATTGTTTAAAACATTGAACTTATCACAGCTAATATCCTCCCCTACTCGCATAAATCTTAAAACATCCAACCATACTCTGCTAAACTGGATCCTTTCATCCGGCACAAGCAGAATCCAAGATTCAGGTGTACTAGCAAACGTGTTTAGCGATCATTCCATAGTTTACTGTGTCCGGAAAATAAAACCAGTCAAGTCGTGTTCTAAAGTCATACTCTCGAGATCATTTAGAAAATGTAATCTTCAGTCCTTCCTAAATGATTTAAGAAATTTCTCATGGAATAAAATACATCTAATAACTCAGAATTCTTACAGGTCTATAATACCCATGCCCCACTAAGGAAGGTCAGGGTTAGGGGGGCACATCTACCCTGGGTCTCAGCTGACTTGATTCAATTATACAGTTTCAGAGATACCTTATGGGCAAAATTTAAACAAACCGGCTCTGCACATGATCACACTGCATACAGACAATTAAGGAATGCATGTACAAAACAAACAAAATTAGCAAAAGCACAATATTTTACTGACAACTTAAACAGTAACATTTCGAAGCCAGACAACTTTTGGAAGGTTATTAAAAACCTCTACAACCCTCCTAATCATTCTCACCCGTCAACTATAACCGTAGATAAACAAACAATACAGTGCATCATTGCCATAGCCAATGCATTTAATAGCAACTTTGTTGGATGTGGCACCACCCTGATTACACAAAAAAAAGATAACTTGGAAGTTCAGCCATTTACAGAACACTCACTGGCACCAATTGCCCATTTCAATTATGATAATGAATTCAATTTCATGCCAGTAAATGAAAGCAAAATATATGATCACAGCCTTAACCCAAAAATGAAATCCCAATCTAGCCCTGACAAACTACCAGCAATGCTATTAAAGCTCAGTGCCATGGTAATGGCCAAACCGATTGCATCTTTAAACTAATGCCTCTTTGGCAACAGGGTATATTCCCAAATCCTGGAAGGTGGCTAGAGTTGTGCCTATACACAAAAGTGGGGATAAAAATGTAGTATCAAACTACAGACCAATATCCCTACTCCCCACTTTAATGCAACTTAATAAATATTACCAACAGTCCAGTTTTTTCACCCCACTTCATTCAGGTTTTCGACCAAATCACTCAACAGTCACGGCCCTCCTAAAGGTAACCAACGATATCCATACGGGCATGGAAAATGGTGACCTCACAGGAGCCATTTTCCTAGATTTTGCCAAGGCCTTTGACACAGTAGACCATAATATTCTTATAAACAAACTCCAAAGATCAGGACTGGGTAAAAATTCTTTAAACTGGTTCCGATCCTATTTATCAGACAGAATGTAGTATGTGTCGGTTGCCGGCAATGACTCCCTTCCACTCAAAGTAAGAAGTGGAGTTCCTCAAGGCTCCATTCTTGGCCCTCTTCTATCTTCTCGTTTTATAAGTGATCTGCCCATGGTTTGCAAATCAACTTCAGTACACATGTATGCAGGCGACACCATACTCTATGCTAAAAACTCAAACATTTCACACCTTGAAGCCATATTACAACATGATTTCTGTGAGGCTGAAAGATAGATAGAAAGGAACAAACTGTTCTTAAACACAGACAAAACTGTCACAATGATATTTGGTACAAAGCACAAACTGCATAATCTCGGTAATACTCACCTATCCATTGTAACGGAGTCTAATCGTAAATTGGCTCCAGTGGACTCCTACAAATATCTTGGTATTTGGCTTGACCCCAACCTCACTTTTGGTTATCATATTGACAAATTAACCTCCAAGCTTTATTCCAAAATCAGTACTCTTTTTAGACACAAATCATGTTTAAGTCCCCCGGTTAGAAAACGTATTGTGCAACAGATGTTGCTGCCTGTCATAGACTATGGTGATGTAGTGTATGCTCCAGTGACACCCTGTATAATTCAATATGCCGATTTAGCCCCCACTGTAATTACACTACTCAATGCTTTGATATGCTAAAAGAACTAAATTGGTTAACACTCAAATCTAGACGTACCCTTCACCTTTCTTGTTTAGTACACAACCACTTCTCTGGACAACTACCAGACTTCTGCTCTCCATAGTAACTATAACCTCCGCTCCACTGCTAACAGCTCGCTACGTATACCACAATACAAGAAAGAAGCAGGAAGATCTGCCTTCTCCTTCAGAGCTCCAAAGGCCTGGTACAATCTGCCTAAAATAATCAAATCTGCTCCCAGTCTAAAATCCTTAAAAGTAAATGCTTCTTTATATCTAAAAACAGAGTGTAACTGTATATAATTTAATATTCCATATGTATGTATATTCATATGTGTATGTATATATAATAACATGTAATATATAATATTTCTCAATTTGTGTAAATATGCAACCCTTTACTGAAAACTATCCAGGACATACTTGAAAACGAGAGAAATCTCAATGTATTCTTCCTGGTAAAACATTTTCTAAATACATTAAAAAAAAAATCTGCTGCACTGTTTCCTTGGCTGACAACTGTGTCTACGGTCCTCAACGTTGTCCGTTTCTTTGTGCTTCTTCAAAAGAGCTTGGACAGAACATTTGGAAACTTTGAAATTTCTGCCTGCAAGAGACTTGCTGATGCAGTATAACTACCTTGTGTCTTGTTGTTGTGCTCAGTCTTATCATGGCATATGACTTTTGACATTAAACTGTCTTCCTTGTTAGCTGAGTTTGGCTGTTCCTCACCCAGTTTTATTCCTCCTACACAGCTGATTCTGTTTTAGTTAATGATTGTGTTTGAACCCACATATTAAATTGATGATTGCTGGCACCTGTTTGGTATAGTTGTTTAATCATACACCTTACTATATGCCTACAAAAAAACTGACTTTATGCAAATGTACCTAGAAGAATTGATGCTGTTTTGAAGGCAAAGGCTGGTCACGCCAAATATTGATTTGATTTAGATTTTTCTTCTGTTCACTCACTATGCATTATGTTAATTGATAAATATAAACTATTAAACTACTAACATGTCTATTTTTGAAAGCATTCTTACTTTACAGCATTTTTTCACACCTATCTAAAACTTTTGCACAATATATATATATATATATATATATATATATATATATATATATAGATTCATGCTAGAATCTGTAAAAAGCCTCTAGTTGTTTTCTGAAGCCTAGAATCTAGTTTGTGTGCTCAGTAGGAGCTTCCATTGTTGCCTTTTCCAGGACTCCCTGACTCTCAAACAAATTTGCTGGTACATTGATAGTGATAGTTCTAAAGTGCTTGTAAAAGGGCTGAAATATGGTCGCAATCATGTTGAACAAAGAACATTGGTTACTAATCTCAATATATTAACTGCATTAGGTCTTATTTCTCTTAACAAACAGCACCAACAAAATAAATCAAATTGTGTCTGAATAGGTCAATTTGCACATGCATTAAAAAGCAAGAGTATAATTATATTTTACAGATGTAACATAACAAAATATATTTAGTACATGATATATAAAGGTATATCAATTAATTTAACTTTTAGGTGATAGTGTTAAAGATCAGAGGGGTCCACAATTCATTAAGAAGCAATATATACCACATCTTGTCCATTTTAGTGCCAAAGAGATTACCAATGCATTGGACATGTCTCTACCATACAAAATGTTAAAGAGATGAAAAAAAATACTTTAGAAAAAGTGGAAAATGTGTTAAATGTATTACCCAATAGAGCAATAAATATGCAGGAAGCGAAACAGTTGGAGCTATAACTGTTGATTTTCATTGAAATTCATGGTAAGGTTAACATATTGAGATCATGCAGACACGTAGCCATATTCAGTGTCCAAAATACACATAGCTCATTTCACCATGATTTCTGCAGTACAAATTAAAAAAGTAACTCTACAAAACATTCGGGGTGATTTATAAATAGCTGTATGCTCAAAAGAAAAGTGGAGGAGTTCATGGGCAAACCATTTGTATTTAAATCAATGGGAATTTTTTTATTCTTCCTTATAGTGCAAATGGTTTGCTTCAGAATTCCTCCTCTTTTCTTTTAAAGATGCGGCCCTATTAGTGTAAGTTTAAGAAATGTTGCTAAGGTTCGCAATGATAGGTCATATTCATAAAGAAGGTTATATATATATATATATATATATATATATATATATATATATATATATATATATATTTCTGAGAATTTTCTGACAATATCCTGAGAAAATTTGCTGGACATTCTGAGAATATTTTTTTGCATACATAGCTGTATTTTTCCATTAAGGACAGGTTATACCTAGCATTAAGATTTAATCACTAAACCTACCATTTTTTATTTATTTTTAGACACATTTGTTATTTAGACAAGACCAGTTCTACTCCACTTTTCAAAAAAGTTGACTGACTGGAGTGAGGACTCAGCAAAAATGTCACTAAACGTTTATACATATTCTTATGCCTTATTGTGGCTATTGTACAGACCCTTTCTTTATAACTCAGATTTTATACATCTACCCAATGGGCCATATTCAGTAAGATAAAATTGTGCAATTATGGAATACACTAACCGCACCACAGAAGATAAATAAAACTCTTCAAATTCCCCTTGATTTAAATCGGCATTTTAACTCTTTAACCCCTTAGGGACCCTTGACGTACCAGGACCGTCAAGGGTAAATTTGCTCGAACGACCCTTGACGGTCCTGGTACGTCACGTACTTTTTACTTACAGCGTTCTACCGGGAGCACTGTAAGTAAAAATAGGGCATGAAATAGACCGCTCCAAGATCGGAGCGATCTGTTTCAAGCCCCATAGTGACGCGCCGATACACGTGACAGGTCACGTGTACCGGCTCGTCAAAGTGCCCCTATGCGGTCGTTATGGGACGGAAATGTCCCATAACCTCCGGTCCTTAAGGGGTTAAATATTGGAGCTCTCTGGCTCGATTCTACATATGTCGCTAAATCCGTTGTTAGGGGCAAAAGGAGTTCTGGGCAGTATACAAACACACGCACAGTTGCACCATCAGAATTGTATTGCTTGGCCAGCATCCATCTCAACGAGTGTTGTTGCAAAAATGCATGTTGAGCGATTGTCACAGCTTCTTTTTCCCATAATGCACTCTAAATAATTATATAAATAAATTAATAAATATTGGGAGCATCAAAGTAAACAAGCTATGATCAATGTTTAACACAGTGCCACACATTAAGAGTGAGCCAAAAACACCACCCCCCACCCGCCTAAACACTAACCCTAACCCTGGCCCTACACTACACCTAACATTAACAAAAAAGTTAAACAGTACTAGAGTTAACACTATCCCCTGACCAATACCCCATAGCTGTAACACTTACTTGTATGTCTGAGGTCCAGAGTGGTCTCCTTCATGCTGGTCTTCCTCTTGAAGTCTTCTTCTTTAAGCTTCCTTCTTTTTTTCTTCTTTCTTCATCTTCTTTCAAGGTAAATTTTTTTCTAAAAAAAAAAAAAAAGAATACATGACATTCAATGCCCCCCATAAACTTTTGTCGCCATCACCATCTTTGTCGCCATCGCCATCAGAATAAAAAAACAAACAAAAAACAAACCCTTTTGGAACCTTTCAGGCCATTGCCCAGTCCACACTGAGGGAAATTTGAACAAAGACTGGCTTTTATATGGCCAGTCTTTTTTCAAAATGGTTCCTACACTCCAGTTGGCTGGGATGGGGGTTATGCAGGGTGTGGAACGTGCCCTGCAGTAATCACAACTCACAGCCAATCAGCTTCTACCTGGAGGGGTCACAAATGCTCATTTTATCATCCCACCAGCTAGGCAATATTTGAGGGATGACAAAACACACATTCATGACCCCTCCAGGTAGAAGCTGTGTGGCTGGGAGGTGTGGTTACTGCAGGCCATGTTCCTTGCCCTGCGTAACCCCACATCCCAGCCAATGGGAGCATGGGAACCATTTTGAACAGAGACTGGCCATATAAAAGCCATAATGTTGAGGATCCGACTGTGATGGACTAGAATGTGGGTGCACTCTTGGTTATGGAGAGTCAAGATTTCGTCTGATGGAGCTTTGATTAACATATCTTCCAAATATGGTATAAAAGAAATGCCTTGAGCCGTGTAGTGAACTGGTAGTGATTAAATGCAAAAGCAAAATCCAGGAAGCACTGGTGATCCAGGTGTATTGGGACATGCAGAGAGTGAAAAAGATTCCATCTTGAAGCAATTAGCAACAACGTACCGGTTGAAACATTTCAGGTCCAAAGTAGGACAGCAACTCCCGTCAAAAAGTTTAAATTAAAAACCAGAACAGTGCTATCGGTCTGGGACCAGAAACTGTTTTTCCAGTAGACTGGAGATGGTGCCGATGAAAAGATGCTTTCTCTCTTGACCCCACAGAACCTTTGGCAAAAATAAGTGATAGGGAGGAAGGGACTTGTAGTACACTTCTGCTATCACCCACAAAACTCACTTGTTTATTACGAAGGATGGCCAGGCATCTTGAAAAAGGCAGAAATGCCCCCCTACAGGCAGCAATGAACATGCAGATGTTGGCTTGTCAGACTTACAGTTTGCAGAAGGTTTCTTGTGCTGTAAAGTCTGTATGCAGGGTGTGCTTGGGATACCAGGGGGATTTGTACCCTCTAATTCCTCCTCAGAGAATATTCCAAATACTTGAGTATGACCCTTAAAAACAGGTTTGATGGGTTTGAATGTGGGTAAGGGTTTACAGGAATGGAGAACCTACTGAGCAGAAGGTGGAATAGCTGCCACAGATAACAAGGTTTAAACTCAAGCTCTTCCTCAGTGCTCTCTGTCAGTGCTGGATGGCCCAGGTGGAGTTGTAGGTGTCTCAATACATGTGGGACATATAGACCCAGAGTATTCCATTGTTAAAACAATAGAAAAGAGACAGGGTTCACACCCCTCTAACATCATAACCTGTTAAGTTAGGTATATATAGATCCTCCAATACCAATATGCTCACAAACATTTGAGGTTAAAAGGACCTGCTGCTTCCAAGATTCAGAAATGAAGAATCCACATTTTTTAAGAGAATGCCCAGGGTACTAAGAAAAAAACAGTTACTTATTACTTAAGTGTGAGAAAAAAACAATACAGAAATACTAGCCAAAAGCTTTTCTTACCTATTAAGATACTTCCACAGGGTCATAAGAAGTAATAACAAAACTATTTCCAAAAGTACATAGGCATCAGTAATATCTTTAAATGCCTTTTTTACAGTAAACCCAGGTGTGAGACAGCTCCTTCCCTTGGTATTCCCTTGGTAGCCCAGCATGGCATGAGAAACATTGACTGAAGGGGGTAATGGAAGGCCTTGAATCCTTAGTCTTGGATTTCCCCATATGCCCCTTAGGGTCAGATATGTCCAGGAAAGTGTCTAAAACTAGATATACCTAGTTGAAAGTATCCCCAGTTTCATGCAAAGCCCCCAGAAAGACCTCAAAAAGTACTTATCTAGTATACAAATGATTAAACTGGGGAGGAAAACAGGAGAGTCAGCCTCTGCATAGGATAAGTAAGAGATAAGTAAGATGACCACCAGAAAGGGTGCTACCCAACTGAAAAAAGGCCAGGAGCTGTGGGATTATGGGAAATGTACTCTTGCCCCTTAGTTGTTGCCTGGCAATTTGTTTATGCAGGTTGCGATGTGCTCTGAAGAAAGAGACAACACTGACCGTTCTATGATAAATGGATGCAGAGATAAGTCCCAAAGAAGCTTCTCCCATTAAAGTCTATGGAGCAAAGACGGCCACCTGGTTCATAAAGGAGCCATGCACTTAAAAATGAGCAGAGAAATACAAGTAATGAAAAGTCCAAAAACCCCTGGGGGGGGGGGTTTATCATAGGGAGGTAAAAAATAAATATTGAAATTATGTGGGGGGGCTTCCTGTCAAGGTTTGGCTGAGCTGCTCTAACTCTGCTGCTTGATTCTACTGTCTTGGTTCCTGACCCTGGCTTGTCTTTTGGATTATGCTTCTGGATCATGATTTTGCTTTGTTTGCTTTTGTTATTTTAAAAAAGTTTTGCACTTTACACTTTTGTGTCTGTCTCGTTCCTGGTCCCTAACAGTGCACAAGGGCCATGAATTTAAAAGGTGAAGGCAATCCACCAAATGTTTTTTTCAGGCTGGACCAGGTAGACCAGCGCATGGACCAGTTTGCGTTAGCCCTCCATACTTTGTTGCTCCGTACTGAGCATCTGGCTCCACCACCTCAGCAACCCCCGGTGCAGGCTGCCCCTATAGCTGCTGTTGTTCCCGCTGCCGATGGTGATTCTAGTGTTGCTAGAGGCATGACTGGGTTCACCCCGCTTCCTCAGCATTATGGGGGTGACCCTAACCAGTGCAGAGGTTTCCTGAACCAGGTCGGTATCTATTTGGAGATGGTACCACAGTCCTTTCCATCTGATAGGAGTAAGATTGGCCTTGTGATTTCCTTACTTTCTGACAGGATCTTGGCCTGTGTTAATCACCTCTGGGAGATGCAGAAACCTATAGTGTACAATTACCCTGAGTTTGTGGCATCCATTAAAAGGGTATTTGATGTACCGGGCCACTCCACCTCGGCTGCCAAACAACTGTCCATCCAGCAGGGTACAAGGATGGCTTCGGATTATGCCATAGAGTTTGGTTGGAATAATGAGGCTCTCATGGATGTTTTCTCTGATGGGCTTTTGGATACAGTTAAAGGTGAGATTGCAGCCCGGGACCTCCCCAGAGATTTAGAGGAACTGGTCTCATATCGCATCTTGATTGACTCCTGTATCCATGAGAAACCTTACTCCCAGGAGTGACTGTGGAGGCATCCCATCCATTTAGCCCCAAGCTTTTCATCCCTGCCCGTGCCTCCCTCTCCTCCCACGCCTCCTAGTCTCAAGACCTCTGGCGATGTGGAGCCCATGCGGCTTGGGTTTGATCAACTTTCGGTTGCTGAAAGGGCCTTTAGGAGGAGGGTGGGCCTGTGCCTTTACTGCGGTAAGGCAGGGCATATGCTGTGAACTTGCCCCACACGTCCGGGAAAACATCTGCTCCTAAGATCCTATAGGGGACAGACCTTAGGTGGCGTCTCAGTGTCCCTGGCTATCCAGAATGATAAACCTCTAGTCTCCGTTGGGCTCTCTGGGGCGAGCGTTCCATTATTACAGAGGCACTTATTGACAATGGAGCAGCAGGCCTCTTTTTCAACAGTGCCTTCACCCAGAAGCACTCCATTCCATTGCAGCTTCATACTAGTCCACTTGCCATTGAGGCGATTGATGGCAGACCCCTGCAGCTGCTGCAGGTAACTCACAAATCCGTTTCTTTGTCTATGGCTGTAGGGGCTCTCCATCACCAGTCTTTACAATTCCAGGTGATCCACTTATCACGGTGCCCGTGCTCCTGGCTGCAGGCGGCGACATTCTGATTCTTCTATTTTCCTTATCTCATTTCTGATTGGCCAGGATCTTTGTCACCGCCCAGCGATAGCCTTTATAACCTCTGTCATGTCTACACTAAGGTGCCCTTTCATTGTGTGCTAGTTCCTGACTTTTGCTCCGTTATTGCTGATCGTGTATGATCTGGCCTGCCTGACGACGTTCCTGAGTTTGCTGTAGTACTGTTGATCCGTTGCTGACTGTATCTGGCTGAAGAACCTGCTCTGTTGCTGACCGTATCTGGCTGAGGACACGCTTCCGTTGCTGACTGTTTCTGGCTGAGGACCCACACCGTTGCTGACAGTATCTGGCTGAGGACCCGCTTCCGTTACTGTTTCTGGCTGAGAACCCGATGCGTTGCTGACCGTATCTGGCTGAGCACCCGCTTCCGTTGCTGATCGTATTTGGCTGAGAACCCGCTCCGCTACTGACCATACCTGGCTGTGTATCTATTCCATTGCCATCTGTTTCTAGCGTTTTGACACTTGGTTGCCATTCATATCTAGCCTGCCATTTGGTTGCCTCTGGTGGCTCCAGCTTTGTCAACCGTCAGCTAAGCATTCGTGCTGTAGCTACTCTCTTTACCGCCGTTGGCAGTGTGCACACGCGAAGTACCGGTACAGTGTTCATAGCACTGACTGTGTTACTCTGATCTCTGTGTCCACCTCCCTTACAGCACTGGGCTCACTCCCTTTGGGAGTTGCAGTATATACAGGGCATTACCTATTGACCCTTTCCAGGTAGGGTTGTGCATATTCCACTCTGCAGTAGCCTTGGGCTCAGGAGCCAGTGTTGCGTTGTTATCATCCTTTACAAGAGGGGACACTGGTTGCCTATATATATATATATATATATATATATATATATATATATATATACCTTATATATATCTACACTTTATTACGATCCACCCCTAGTGTTCTAGGGTTTACTTGAGAGTTGTCTTGGTCTATTGGTATCCCGTGCCAGTGTCAGTGTTGCCTTGCTCCTTTGGGTTCTGTGCCTCCCAGGCGTCTGGGTTGTGCCAGTAGTGTTGCCTCGCTCCTCTGTGTTCTGTGCCTCCCAGGCATTTGGGTTGTGCCAGTAGTGTTGCCTCACTCCTCTGGGTCCTGTGCCTCCCAGGCGTCTGGGTCGTGCCAGTAATTTCCTCCTGGACCATCTGTTACCAAGGTCCTGTGGTCAGTTCTCGGACTGTGTTGCCTGCTGCCTGTTTAGTTCAAGCCAGAACCTCCGTGGCCAGTGATTGTTATCCTTCATACCTACAGTCTTTTACTGGCTTACTATTACTGTATGTACCTGCATATATTTAAGTGCTCTCTGTGTGGGCCTATAGGCCTAACTACGTGTGTTCTCTTTATTTCAATAAAGTCATTTTAACCTTACCAACCTGGTCTGAGTGTTCATCAAAAAACCATGACACCACTTTTCTCACTATCCTGTGGCCCTGGGTTATCCATGGTTGCACAGACACAAACCCACATTTGATTGGGTAAGGGCCAAAATCATGGCATGGTCACCTAACTGTTCCAAGATGTGCCTAGCAAAAGTGGTGAAGGTGCTAACCACATCCCTGGTCTCTTCAATGCCTGAAAAGTACCAAGAGTTCTGGGATGTATTTGATAAGGACTGGGCTGGTGAGCTCCCGCTTCACCGCCCATACGGTTGTACTATTGAGTTGCAACCGGATGCCATACCTCCTTGAGGTCAAGTCTACCCTCTTTCTGTCGTGGAGAATAAGGCCATGGATGAGTATGTTGCGGTTGCGCTGTCCCAAGGGTTCATCCGCAAGTCCTACTCTCCCACTGGGGCCGGATTCTTCTTTGTGAAGAAAGAGTGGTGAACTGAGACCTAATATCAATTACAGGATGCTCAACCATATCATGGTCAAAAATGCTTACTACTGAGCTATTCGATCTGTTAAAAGGGTCCAAGGTGTTCACTAGGGTCGACCTGCAAGGGGTGTACAATTTGGTACAGATGAAGGAGGGCCACGAATGGAAAACTGAGTTTTAACACCAGGAGCAGGCATTATGAATACCTTGTAAAACCCTTCGGGACATGCTCCAACAATGCATGGTGATATATTTAGACAACATTCTGATTCATTTCACCTCCGTGGATAGCCAAAAGGCAGATGTAGCCCAAGTTCTGCAAAAAGAGAAAATAATCTATTTTGCAAATTAGAAAAATGTGAGTTCCGACGCAAACAGGTCACCTTCTGGTGGTACATAATCTCAGAGGTTGGTTTCACTATGGACCCAGACAAACTCTCAGCTGTTCTCGAGTAGCTGCGACCTGTAGGTCTCCGCTCCCTTCAACGTTTCCTCAGGTTCACTAATTACTAGAGGAAATTTATCCGCAATGTTTCCTCAATTGTAAAACCCCATTCCGACATGACCAAAAAAGACAGTAACTCTACACACTGGCCTCTGGAGGCCATCAAAGCATTTAGGAATTACAAGTCGCCTTTGCCGCAGCACCCATTTTGACACACCCGAAACCCGAATTTCCATTTATACTGTGGTTGATGCATCTGAGACAGAAGTAGGCTCTCCTGTCTCAACATCCTACTCCTGAGAGCCAGTTGCACCCATGTGGGTATTTCTTGAAGAAGCTAAGTCCTGCGGGGTGCAACTATGAAATTGGTGACCATGAGTTGCTGGCAATAATACTCACTCTCAAAGAATGGAGGCATTTGCTTGAGGGAACTTCAGTGCCAGTCCTAACCCTCACTGATCCTAAAAACCTCACATACCTGTCCAAAGCTACGCACTTGACTCTTACCTGCCGGGCACCAAAAATGTCCGGGTTGATGCCCTATCCAGACAGTTCTCAGGCGCTAAGGAGAAGAGCCCTCCTAGTCCTATTATCCCTCCGGACCGAGGGCTGGCAACCATACGTACAAGCATTACAGCTCCCCTGGGGAAGAGAATACGGGCCGCCCAAGTAGATGCACCTGCTGAGACTCATTCGGGGTGCTGTTTCATACCTAGACACCTCAGTACCAAGGTACTTTCCACATACCATAATACGAAGTCAGCAGGGCATCCCGGTAAGAACCAGCTTCTCTGGTCGGTTTCCCGTCTTTTCTGGTGGCCAGAACTTAACAAAGATATTGCTGCCTTTGTCACTTCCCCTCAAGTCTGTGAGCAGACCAGATCACCCTGTCACGTTCAAGTGGGCCTTCTCCAACCCATACCCAATGGGGAGAAGCCATGGTCACACCTTGCCATGGACTTCCTAGTTGACCTCCTTTTGTCTAATGGTAACACAGTCATCCTCATGATCGTTGACTGATTTTCTAAAATGATTCACTGCATACCTTTCAAAAAACTCCCATCCGCTAAAGAGTTGGCTACGGTAATTGTCAAAGAGGCCTATAGGCTACACGGGGGTTCCCAAAGTCATCATTTCACTACGGTCACTCCTCAACCCCATTCAGTGCCTGTTGACAGCCACAAGGAGTTCAAGATCCACTCCATAGTCGACTCTCATAGCTTCCAAAGGAGGCTTCAATATTTGGTCCATTGGAAGGGATATGGTCCAGAAGAGCGCTCATGGGTTCCAGCCGCAGACGTGCATGCCCCCCACCCTCATTCGTACTTTCCATGCACAATTTCCCCATAAACTTGATCCTGCCCGCAGGGGGGGGGTACTGTCAAGATTTGGCTGTGCTGCTCTAACTCTGCTGCTTGATTCTACTAATCCAGTGCACTGCTAGCCATTACTGTTGCCTTCCCTTTGCAGAATCAGGCTGAATCAGCTGACCTCTCTGTGTTTGCTCACCTGACTGTTATCAGCCAATTCTCCCAGGGTATTTAACCCTTTGAGTGCCAGAGGGGTATGCAACGCATTGCAAAGCAATGCGGTGCGTATTCCTCTGGCACTCAAAGGGTTAAACAGCTTAGCTAACTTCCAGATGGCCCTTGTGTCTGATTCTGGTTACAAGCGTGTATCCTGAGTTGATGATTATCTGTGCATGACCTGGCTTCCTCTGACTTCCCTTCTGGTTCCTAACTCCTGGACTTGTTCCTGACATTGCTTCTCTCCGTATTCCTGACCCCAGCTTGGCTGAGTACCTGTTTTGGTTCCTGACCCCGACTTGTCCTTTTGTTTATACTTCTGGATCACGATTTTGCTTTGTTTGCTTTTGTTATTTTAATAAAGGTGTTTTGCACTTAACACTTTTGTGTCTGTCTGGTTCCTGGTCCCTAACGCTACCCCCCACCAAAAAAAAAAATCCTGCATAACCCACAGAATAACAAAAATAGCTGAAAAAGAAAGAACAGCAGAGAAAGGGTTAAGTCCTGAACACTACTATGCCATCTGTACCCCAAGACTAAGAGAGAGAACAAGAGCTAGACGTGAGTTTGATACAACACTCATAGTGTCAAGAGGCTCATAATGGGACATACATCGGACCATGGCATGCAATGGACTACTGTCTTCGGGCTCCCATCTTAATAGGGTAGAATCTCTCGGAGACTCATCCATGATGAACACATTTATTGTAAAGTCAACCTCCACAGGGAAAAGGGTCCATAAAACTCATGTGAACTGGCAGATCCAACTGCAGGGAATCAAGAGACATAAGCCACCTAATGGGGGACTATATAGCCCCATAAAAATAATAAAAGTCTAGAAAAAAACTAAGAGAAGTTGCTCTGGTTGTTCCTATCTTGGATGTAGGACACATGTCTCTGGGGCAGAGGGTTGAGCTGGAGGGATGAGGAGGGAGTCTCCAAGCTAAAGACCCTGTCTTTTTGAAGAGCTCTGCCCTCCTGGAGGAGGGAGCTCAACCCCATGTTTCCTTTGTTCCATATTTGATGTAAGAGAAGTCCAGTTTTAATGTATAGTAAAGTCCAGGTAAAGCAAAACAGAAGTGAAAGAAGAGAACAAAATCTTCTGTACAGAAAACCTAAGAGGACTTCTCTGCCCAGCCAATCAATCCAATGTTTTTTTTCAGGGAGGTAGTATGGTTTTCCACCTGGACTAAGAGAAAAGGATGTTATGGTAAGTTAACTAAAATCCTATTTTTTCTTTTATCCAATGTGGAACACAGGAACCATGGTGATATACTAAAGCTATCCACCTAGATTCCAGGGAGGCAAAAAGATGAAAAAACCTCAATCTCAAACCGTATTTACAGGATTAAACTGGTACAGCATGAACCTCAGGTGTCAAGGGATGCAGAACTTGAACACCAAATAACAAAAAATGTACAGGAAACCAAAAGGGTTCTGATTTCTGAGAGAGAATGGTAGAACAACACTTATACAGGCATCGCAGCCTGAAGGAACTTCTGACCCAAGACCATCTTCAGCCAACGCCAGCATATTCACATGGCAGTGCTTGGTAATGGTGTGCAGACAACCATGTCACCACCTTATACAACTACTCAGCAGTGGCCTGATTTTTGTAGGCCCAAGATACACCCTGTGTGCAAAAATGTGTTGTGACCTGTAAGGGGATAGGTTTATTGTGGAAGACAAATGGTGGAGCAGCTAGTGTGGTAGAGCATATGAGAGCATTTTAGAGCAAAGCAATAAGGAGTGAGAGAAAGAGATGCAACTGGGGATGGGCATCTCCACCTGCAGTGACAATGTGGAGTTTGCTGCTGCTGTAATTCCTACTGCTGAGTCATCAGAGACAGACGTTCATCTGCAACAGCAGCAGGATGATCATGACCAGGCTAGTGTGTCACAGACCAACCACAGTGGCCACCATGGAAATGGGTTCAAAAAGCAGTGATATTGGGCTAGGACAATTGCCACCATCACTACTAGCTTTAGCTATAGTGCTGACAATGAGTCGGCAGCAGTGCCTACCCCAGCCAGTGAAGTGATTCTGGGCAAGAAGGGAATTCTTCTCCACCTCTGTCCTAACTAAAATTATGGGTGTGGGGCAGGCACATTGAAGTCATCAGTGACTGCTCTGTGCTCTATGTGTGATAAGGTAGTGAATAAGGATGGGTGAAAACTTTCTCCTAAAACCAAAATCGACAAAAAATGGCACTTCCTGCTTGGCAAATAATTTCCCAGGAAAAGTGTCATTTTTCCACTTTTTTCACCTTGGTCATTACATTGAAATCAATGGGAAGAAAAAAATTTCCCCACAATATGAAAGCTTTCTCTACTTTTCTACAGGCATAAAAAGGGTGTCAGACTCTCACAGCAGACATTTTGTGTTTGTAAGAGAAGAAAGCAGTATGTTTTGAGCTAGAGAAGATAGGAAAATAAAGGGGAATTGAAGCTTAGTTTAGGGAGTCTTTTAGGTAGGACATTTGTTTTCTGTATTAGAGGAGTCTGGGGGCATTAATAATATTAGGTGACAGACAGCTGACTGGGAGCCTAATGTGAGCCCTGTTACTGAGGCAGACCTGATAGGCAGCAGATGACACTGAGAAGTTTGTTGAGGGATAAGGCAAGACATCTCATTCCATCAGTTGTGTACTGTAGAGAGTAAAAACACACACAGTAGTTGAGTAATATCCAGCAAATGCACAAGGGGCAGGGGAAGAAGTGGAGCAGTGCAGGGATGTGGGAGTAAAGTGATGGTTCAAAAACTGACTGCAGCAATGGTTGCTGCAGCATATGCAATAGATTATGATGATCCCTCTCCTCCCTGGCTTGATGCAGTTTGTCAAGGTCCCATCAATCACACCATGCCAGTCCCCTATCATCACTACCACACACATCTGCTGCATTGTAGGTTGTATTTTATTTTTTTATCACTTGACATCATCAGGAACATGTGCCAGAGTAACATAAGCAGGAAGTTTCTGTTGTGGGCAAATGACAAATACACTCTGCATGCTAACAAATGTTTCAATGTATATGTTGCTATAGGACTCACAATTTTGACTTTCAACTACTTATTTCTCCACTACAGCCCTTAGAAGAACCAATATTTTGCAGGGAAATATTGCACCATAGGAAACATAGGAGAAAAATGTGTTAGAACAGGAGAAAAATATGTTGGAATAGGTGAAAAATGTGCTGGAATAGGCAAAAAGAAGTAAAATTTTGCATTGGAGAAAAGGAGAAAACTTTCACAAGAAAACAGAAAAATCGTCAATTTTTTGTGAAAAGTCATGAAGGAAATTTTTCTCAGATTTCAACCACTCCCAGTAGACACCACAACATCTATGTCAAGCATGTGGAAGCCTAAGCCTGAAAAAAAAAATAACTAAGAGCCACTGTCACTTTGCCCCTTGTCTCTCCCCACGGGTGCAAAGGACAGGGGAAAAAATCTCAGTAGAAGACAAGAGATACCTAATCTTGAAGTTTGATGACAACTGTCCCGGTATGGAAAAATGTATCCATTGCCCCCACCCCAGAACCCTCAGGGCCCTCTTCCACCTCCTCTGGCTTACCTCCTTTGCCTCCATTACCTCACATACCAGCTGATAGTACGTCTGTAATGTGTGGATCTGGCAGTTTGTGTCCACCCATTGCATTATGTGTTGCAATGATAACACCTGACAATGCAGGGTATCAGGGGGAATCTGCAGACATTCCATCCTGCTGAATATTCTAAGCTGGTAGCAGGGAGGATTCATGAATAGGGAAGCAAGTAATAGGAGCTCTATTAAAAATAAAAATAAAAAAAGACTAGCCAAGAGAGCAGTGCCCATACATTCTTCTATTGATGAGGCCACTTAAAATGGGTATTAGCTGGAGCTAGAAGTGACCTGCACTCCTGGAGGAGGAGGAGGAGACTTTACACCATGGTTCCTGTGTTTCACATCACATGAATAAGAAAAAATATGAGAAACTTGCGTTTTCCAATGTGATTCAAATCTCATGAATCTCTATTTTTCTGCCCATAATGCTTTTCTTCAGATTCAATACTGCAGCTTAAGCAGTTCACAGCAATTGCACTGACCTGCAATGATTTGTGCAATACTTTTAAAATCAATACAAATCGCATATACTTGAGATAACACACTGCTGGACCAAAAGTTGAAGCAAGATGTTACCTTACAAAATGTACTGGTTTGATACCAATTTCATTAATTTTTTTCATGCTTTCGAATTGTTGCAATTCAGGCACCAGTGTGAAGCGAGCTGAAAATATAATGACTGTTAGGCACCCAGAGGAGAGGGTTTGTTAACCATCAAGTTAGTTCTATGAGTGCCAGAAGGGTTGGAAATGTAGAGCACCCTCTGGTATTCACAGGGCAAAAATAAAGTTTACTTACAGATAATTACAAAATGCATGCATTTCTAAGGCAATTATGTGCTGCCAAAACAGTTCATTTGCTAAATGGGAGCTATTTCTATAGGAATAAGGGACTTTTATAGTGATATGATAAGAAGAATCTGGAGTAATTCTGAAGCAAGCCAAGTGCAGCAGAGGGAACAAATAAAAATTACCATTTATGTAATTGAGACATTAAAACTCTCCAATGCTATGCATATCCATGGGTATTTTGTGAATTTGGTTTGACCCAGAATTACTTTATTGGTACTTTATTGGTTCCTTATTGTGTTTGAAAAAAAGGAGCAAAAGATGCATGGAGGGAATGCGTAAAGCTAAAATTCCACAATCCCACTGTCCGCCCACACATCCTATATAATAATTTGCTTGGATGTTTGTCAGAAGCCGTCATGTGCAGTAGAGACTGCCTGAATGCACAGAATGCTCTGAGTTCTGTGCTGGGAGCATTTTGTGCTTTCAGGGAAGTCTCTACAGTACATGACTGCATCGGCGGCAGGACGCAGAGCAGGACCGGCCTCTTAACATCACCCGGACCTTGGCCCGTGTACACAGCTTTTACACTAGTAGACTGATAATCCAGCTGTGTTCTACTGGTAATCAAGACATTCACATACACTTTCTGACACCGCAGCATTGTTCTGCTTTCCCACTGGTAGGTACAGGCCCACACATACACTATTGGGCACCCCAGCCTTTTCCCACTGTAAATCTGCTAGCCCCAGGATTGTTCCCCTGTCCCACTTGTAGTCTTCCTGGTAGTTTCACTGTCTGACTGGTAGTAGACCCAGTGTTGTTCCACTGTCTGACACCCCAGGCTTGTTCCAGTGTCTCACTGGTAGTCACAGACCTACACATACACTGTTTAACACCCCATCCTTTTTCCACTCTCTCACAAGTATCTGCCACTCCAGTCGTATTCCATTCTACCACTGGTAAATACAGATGCACACACACACACTGTTGGCCATGCCAGCCTTGTTCTGCTGTAAATCTGCTAGCCCCAGGCTTGTTCCACTGTCCCACTGGTAGTTTTTCCTGGTGAAGGCGTGGAAGGTTACAGCAAATGGGAGAGAAGAACAGACTTTAAAGAGTACAGGGAAACTTAGCACTGACATTTCCAGAACTTTTGATTCATGCATGGAAGAGATGTGCAGTGAGTTGTTGGGCAAGGCACCTGTTAGGGGAAAACAGTGTTCTCTGACTGTCAGTGGCAAATTACATCTTCATTGCAACTTGTTGTAAAGCATTTGTTTCTTTTGAATATAACTATATGACTGTGTGAAATAGAGATCTGTCATTCCTTTTCTTCCAAGAAAAATGTTACTAATCTACAAGACATGTATTTACAGAAAGGAACCAATACTATCATTGATCAATGAATTCTGGGTGCAGAATTTCAATGTTGTAACTCGTTCGCTGCCACAAGGTTCTGCAATGCACAGCGCTATGGCACAGAAAGAGTTAGGGAGTGATGCTGGTTTGTGGTGCTGAAGTCTGAAGTCCCCAGTGGGTAAGTGAGGGAACAGAGGGGATGATCCAAGACTTCAGGATTGTCATAATGCTGGTGATGTGTAACATCGTCCCTTAGTGCATCTCCCCCCAGCTGTTGGAAACTACAACTCCCATCATCCCCATCCAGACAGCATCTGCTTGGGGATGATGGGCTGTGTAGTCCCCAACAGCTGGAGAGCCAAAGGTTGCCTACCCCTGCACTACGTGTTTGGTCTTAGTTAGTTTATTTAGATTATACACTCTGCTTTGTACTTGTGATCCAGCCAATTTATTTTGGTGTTCAGAACCCAACCAAAGTAGTAAAATGTTTGCAACCTTTTTTCTTACATTTTTTTGTAAATCATCTTCTAACACAAACACAGCAGGGCTGCTATTTGATACCTCCTTTGGAAGGATAACCTCCTGAGTTTTTTCAGCCAGCTGAGACACCTTCTTGGCTCCATGCATGTGTGTGGGATTATTCTTGGCTGTTTCATTGTTCCAACTAATCGACAACAGCAGAGTACTTGTTACCGTCTAATGAGCATCTGAAGCACAGCACAATATTACCACTCAATTTCTCAGTCAGACTGGCTCCCTTTTTTTACCTTTTAGTGTCTCCAAAATGTTTTATCACTCTTTCCTCCATCCTAGTAAGGCCAGCATGTCTGTAATCTCTTTCTGTCTCCTGAAGAGATGATAAACTGGTAGCACAGAGGATTCAGAGGAGTGCAGTCCTACCACAAACGTGGCAGTGCTAGCTCAGTAAAAATACAGAATGAGGCTGATGTCCTACTGAGAACTTGAGTAATTCTGGAGCAAACCAGATGCACCACAGGAAAACAATAAAAATTCCCAAATCTTAACTGATTCAAATAGGGGGAGAGATCTCCAAAACACTTAACATTCAAGGCATTAAATGCCCCATTTAAGTCAATGAGAATTTGTATTTGTCCCCTCAGGTGCAGCTGGCCTGTCCCAAAATTACTTCTGTTCTTAAAGGAGAAGTAACCCCCTCCTAATAATAACCTCCCCACTTAATTTATTATAGCCAAATAATACTAATGATCCTTATGAAATGGGGACGTGTATCTTTGTTCAAGATGTCTTGAATCAGTCCGCGGAGGTGGACATGACAGTTGCTAGCAGGACAACATGGCACAAAGTCTACTCACTGTGAATGGGAATCTTAACCCTTTAAGGGCCAGAGGAATGTGTAGCACATTACTTCATAATGTATTACATACCATTCTGGTCCTAAAAGAGTTAACATGCAATCTGCATGACTAAGTGAAGATTCCCTCCAATGAACTAAGACAAAAGGGCAACATTATAATGGTTTTCTGGCCATAGTAAGTTATATTGGGGGTTATTATTACTATTATCATTAGAAGTAGTTACTTTCACTTTAATTATATATCAGCCTAAATGATGGCAGCTGATACTCATTATCAGTTTGTTGAAAAGAAAACACTGATATGATGTAACAAATACATCTCTCCACACATTCATTTGCAACTGCTACACAAGAAAGAACAGTATAAACACATTTATTATTATATTTTTCAAGAGTGTGAAATCTCACACAAAAGGTGCAAAAATCTTGCCAATATCTTCTGCTTATATAAATAGACAAATCTGATTACAAACAAGGTTCAGATCAGGGTTACAGTCCCAGGTGTTGGCTGTCTCCATTGCCTCTCCACACTCGTAAGCAGTAGACATTTTACATGTCAGTCAGGTAGGAGGGGAAGGTGATGTCCAGTCAATAATTAAGCACAATTCTGTGAGAAAAACATATGTTTTTCGTCTTTGAGTATAGCGCTGTTGCCTCCAATGTCTGTGTTTTAACCTTTTAAAATACAGTTTTTAGATTTTACACACAACCTTCATTCTTGCCTGCTAATTGTGTTGTTTAACCTAACGCCTATATCAGGGGGTAATACACTAAGGTGTGATAAAGAGGTGATAAAGCAGAGATAACTCCTCCAGTAATATCACTTCTCCAGTTCTATGGAGCCAATGCACTAAGATCGCCGACTTTTGCGAAATCTTAGTGCATTGGCTCCTTAGAATAACACAGGAAGTGGAGAAGTGATATCATTGGAGAAGTCACTTTATCACCTATTTATCAAAGTGCATCTCCCCCCAGAGTTGTTTTAAACTACTATGGGTACTTTGGCACAATAGGAAGAAGAAGCCTACATAGCTTCTTAGTTGCTAGTGAGGTCTTCAGCACTGTGATTTTTAATGTATTGGATAGTTCTTTAAAGGGATAGTAATACTTCATTTTAACTTTATTTTATTTTGTAGGCATTAAAAAAACACGAATAATGATATAAGTCTTATCTCTCAAACCTTTATGGTTTATGAGATATTCACAAGCAAAGTTTCCCCCTCCCGCCCCTTTTTCTTAGTGTAAGCCATCTCTTCTCAGATGTGAATCTGGTTGTAAGACCAGACAGATAACAGAAGGGGACAATCTTCTTTGTGTGAAAAGAATGAAAGCCCTCCCCCCCTTGACAAGTTTTTCAGCTTTTTCCCTTATCTTAATTGAAGATTGTCCCTCTTCGCAGTCTACCTGGGCACCTCCCTTCTGATGTGGCTAAACAGGGGGGGGGATACTTTGCTTGTGAATATCTCTTAAACCATAAAGGTTTGAGAGATAAGACTTATATCGTTCTTCATGTTTTTTTAATGCCTACAAAATAAAATAAAGATAAAACGAAGCATTACTATCCCTTTAACATCCAATGGGTTAAATAATAGCGACACCAGTTTCCCTTCCTACTAAAATGGATTAAAGAGGTTTATAGTAGCTTCACACAATTTTAAGCTTATATTAACTCAACTTCAAAAGTGTAATAATAAGATGGACAGCTTCAGGAGCAGATGTCGGTCCTGCATGTGTCATTGGGCCAAGACAGAGAGACTTGTTAGTGAGTGACTGCAAGATGGGGTTTTACCTGCAATTTAACCCTTTACGATCATGATGGGTTTGCAACGCATTTTTGCCCACTCCTCTGGTCCTTAAAGGGTTAACAGGGTACAGTGCAACTGTGGACCTTTATGCCTCTTCGAGCACAAATGTTTTGTCTGTAGAGAGGTCCATCCTTTACCCAATGTTACAAAAAAGTTATGGCAAATGTCATTAAGCCACTTGAGCACCTTACAAAATGGGAGGACTGTGGTGGGTGTTGATGCAATGCATCTGTACTAAAAACATGTTAAGAAGGTATAGATTGTGTAGGTTATAAATTAAGGGTTTGCCACATTTTTCAGAACTAATTTCAAGGCTAAAGAGGATTTTCTCATGGTGGCTATTCTGATGTAAGCACTTGAGTATATCAATGTGGTTAGAGACAAGCTAATGAAAACATATGGTAGGTCAGTTCATCTCACCTCCTATTCTATACTTGAGGATCTACCCACTTAGGGGTATCCTCAAAAAGAGTGAGGTAAATTGTGTCTGATTAATAATGTAATATTCTCAAAGGGCTAAACAATGGCATTGACACAAAGAACATCAAGGTATACTATAAGGCTTTAACAAGTCAGTTCAGCTGGGCTGTAAATCATAACAAAAGTTGTATGTGGACAAGCATCCCCTCATGGACAACTCAGTATCTGGAATGGGTTATTCAGGTTGGATCCCTCACTCACTTGACTATGGGGTGAAAGAGAAATAAAATAGGATTTTAGTCTTACCTGTTAAATCATTTTCTCTTAGTCCATATAGGTTACTGGTAACTTTGGGTAGGCGATCAGCCCCTTTAAGTAGGCAGGAACAATTCTGAGAAGTGACTGCTAGGTGGAGTCTACCTCCTCTCCTTAGCTTGCAGCTAGCCAATCCCCAAACAGTAAGATTTGCAGACTAACTATTGACTAGGTAGTAAGAAGGTAAAGGAAGACTCCGATGAGCATGAACCAAAAAGGACCCCCACATTCTGCCACAGGAGAGCCAAGCATGGTCCCTTGACAGGGTGGGAGACCAGTAACTATGTACTAAGAGAAAAGGATATAACAGGTAAGACTAAAATCCTATTTTCTCTGTCATCCAATACAGGTTACTGGTAACTTTGTGATGTCCAACCATTAAGTTCCCCAGGGTGGGAAGAAAGGCAAGGACCAGGCGCAGGCTCCCAAAGTCACCAGAGCACCACTGATCCTACAGATCATGAATAGCTCAACACTAACCGCAAAGTGTCAACGGACACTGAACAGGGGTAAAACAAACCCTATGAACTGTTACACAGCACGCTGAACTAGAGCCAACAGGGCTCAAAAGTGAAAGCATACTGAAAGACTGAAGAGATCCTAGACAGGCAAGACTGCCTCCAGGATCTTCCTCCCAAAACTGGCATCAGCCGATGCCAGCACATCCACACGATAGTGTTTAGCAAAAGTATGCACAGACGACCAAGTGGAGGCCTGGTTCTTGTAGGCCCAAGAAGCCCCAATAGACCTCGCAGAATGAGCTGTGACCCTGAAGGGAACAGGCTTCTTCCAAAGTTCGTAAGCCTTACGAATCGTAGGCTTGATCCAAGAAGCAATGTTTACCTTGGAAGCAGGCTTCCCTGCCCTAGGACCCTCAGGAATGACAAAAAGAGTTTCAGACTGCCGCAAGGACTCAGTGTGATGCACATAGAACTTGAGACAATGAACAACATCCAACAGATGAAGATTCCTCTCTTTGTCAGAAGTAGGGTTAGGACAGAAGGAAGGAACCACAATCTCCTGATTAATGTGGAACTCAGACACCACCTTCAGGAAAAACTCTTGTGAGATGGGAAGTACCACCTTTTCCTTGTGAAAGACCAAAAAGGGTGGTCTACAAGACATGGCATGCAGCTCCACAACTCGGCAAACAGAAACAATCACCAGGAGAAAGGCCATCTTCCACGTCAGCATACGAAGAGGAATGGTAGCCAAAGACTTAAAAGGAGAACGCTGAAGTATTCCTAAAACCGAGTTAAGGTCCCACTGAGGAGCAAGGGACTTAAACGCTGGACGGTTATGAGCAACCCCCTGGAAGAAAACCTTGACATCAGGAATAATAGCAAGAAGCCTCTGAAAAAAGACAGAGAGAGCAGAAGTCTGAACCTTAAGAGAACTCAGACTGAGACCCTTATCCACACCATCCTGGAGGAAGGAAAGAACTGTAGGAAGGTCAATATCCTGAGACAGGTCTTTGTCAGCACACCAAGATAGAAAGGTAGATCAAACACGATGGTAGGCCTTAGAGGAAACAGGATTATGGGCACTAAGCATAGTAGCCACCACACCAGAAGAAAAACCTTTCTTTATCAAAATTGAGGATTCAATATCCATGCCGTCAAAGACAGATGATGAACGTCTTCTTTCCAGTGGTAACCTTGTAGAAGAAGATCTGGACGGGGGGGAGGTTCTGCCACTGAGAGGTCCAGAAGCTCCAGAAACCAAGCCTGTCGAGGCCAGTACGGAGCAATCAGAATGACTGGGCATCGCTCCAGTCTCAGCTTCTGTAGCACCTTGTTCAACAGGGGAATGGGAGGAAAGATGTATTCCAGGGGAAATGTCCACGGGATCGACAAGGCATCCACTGCCAGAGCCAGGGGATCTGCCGAATGATAGCAGAACGTTGGAACCTTCCTGTTGTGCCTGGTTGCCATCAGGTCGATGTATGGAAGACCCCACTGCTGGATGATGAGGTTGAACACCTCTGGATGTAGCTCCCACTCTCCGCTGTCCACCGTGTGCCGACTGAGGAAGTCTGCCAGAATGTTGTCTATGCCAGGAATATGAACTGTGGAAATGGCAGGAACATGCTCCTCAGTCTATGATAAAATAGCCTTGACCTCTAGCCAAGCTGCGAGGCTTCTTGTGCTGCCTTGCTTGTTGATGTAGGCTACCGCTGTGGCGTTGTCTGACTGTACCCTGATCGGGCAAACCTCCAGCTGCCGTGTCCAGTGATGTAGGGCATGAAATATCACCCAGAGCTCCAAGACATTGATAGGAAGGAGAGACTCCTCCTGGGACCATCGGCCCTGAACACTCATGTGCCCCAGTATCACTCCCCATCCAGAGAGGCTAGCATCCGTTGGGACTGTTGTCCAGAAGGGCACCAGGAAGGGTCTGCTTTTTAGGAGATTGTTCAGGTTGAACCACCAAGAGAGGCTTTGCTCCACGTGAAGAGGGAGGGATAGGGATCTTTCCAGGAGATCTGGTTGACCCCTGCATGCCAGGATCAGAAACCTCTGAAGTTCCCAGGCTTGAGCCATGGAGAACAGGACTGCTTCTATGGTGGAAATGAAATTCCCCACCAAGGATGACAACTTCTTGGCTGGAACCGGATCCTGCGACAGGATAGCCTGGACTTTCAGTGCTATCTGATGAGCCACTTCGTCCGTGAGAAATACCATCCCTTTCTGAGCATCGAAGAGGAGGCCCAGAAAGACCATCCTCTGGGAAGGAACAAGGTCAGACTTGTCCAAATTGATGATCCACCCGTGATGGGAGAGAGCATGAATGCAATCCTGCACCTCCTGATGAAGGGGTTCCGGAAAAGAGGAAGTCCATATATGGAGTCACCCTGATGCTGTTCCGATGTAGGACGGAAATCAATGCTCCAAGGACTCTGTTGAAGACTCGAGGAGCTGTGGTCGGGCCAAAGGGGAGGGAAAAAAACTGGAAATGCCCTCGGTTGCAACCAAAGTGGAAATATTACTGACTCTCTGAATGAACGGGGATGTGCAGATAGGCATCCTGAAGATCCAGAGAGGCCAGAAATTCCCCAGGGGACATGGCTGCTATCACTGTGTGCAGAGACTCCTGGCGGTATTGGGACCGGACCACAAAGGAGTTGAGATCTTTCAGATCCAAAATGGGACGCAGCCGCTATCCTTCTTGGAAACCACAAAGAGGTTGGAGTAGAACCCCAATCCCCTCTCCTGAGGAGGAACTGGTTCCAGGACCGCCTTGTCCAGAAGGGCCTGAATAGCTTCCTTGAAAAGGCGCGCTTTTCCGCTGCCAAGGGAGAATGAGAAGAGAAGGTCCTGGGAGGAGGAAGGGAGGTAAAGGGAATCCTGCACCCCATAGCCACCACCTGTAAAACCCATGGGTCTACCACAGAGGCCTGCCAAGCCGAGAGGTAGTGGCGTAGGAGGCCACCTACCTGCGGTGGGGCCACGGGTTCGGCGAGTCATGTAGAAGAAGGTTTGGAAGCCTTGGGCTTCATGGAGGACTTGGCTCTCCATTGCTGCTTAGACTTGGATGAGGAGCGAGGAGCCTGAGGGACCGTCTGGGTCGCTTGGCGCGAATATGCTTGAAAGGGACCAAAAAAGCCGATTCCTTTTGACAGGCGCCTTCTTCCTCAGGACCACTGGCAGGTGAGTACTCTTCCCTCCAGTGGCCTAGCTGATGAGATCCTTGAGCTCAGGCCCAAACAGGAAGGAGCCCTGAAAAGGCAAAGACAAGAGAGCCTTCTTGGAGGCCATGTCAGCAGACCAGATCTTGAGCCAAAGAGCACATCTGGCTACCACAGACATGGTAGATGCCCTGGCTACCATACACACACCTTCAAACAGGGCAACAGAGACATAATGCTGAGCCTCAGCAATGTTAGCGAGAAGTCGCAACATGTCAGCAGTAGGGGCCCCCTGACGGGCAGCTGATTTGAGCTTTTCAGTCCAAACAGCCACAACCCTATTTACCCACAATGAAGCAAAGGCAGGGTGCAAGGCAGAGCCAGCCATCGCAAAAACAGCCTTGAGAGAGGTCTAGGCTTCTTATCAGTCCAGTCTTTGAGAGCAGAGGCGTCAGCCACCAGCAAAGCAGTGGACTTAAAAAGCCTGGAAACTGGGGGATCCACTTTGGGAGGATGGACCCACTGCGTGAGGGCCGTTTCAGAGAACAGGTAAAGCTTAGCAACCTTCCTAGACACAGTTGGTTTTCTGTCTGGAAACTTCCACTCCTCAGACACCAAGCGGAGAAGGGTGGGGTTAGGTGGAAAACAAGTATGGGGCGTAACACATCAGAGGGGTCAGAAGACGCCTCCTGTACCAAGGGAATATTCAGGTTGGTTAGCACAGTCCTGATCAGGCCCTCAGCCAAGGGAATGGGGTCAGCCTCAAAAGGGTCACCAAAAAACTGAGATGAAGGAACAGCTGAACAGTCATCATCATCAGAGTCCAGCAATAATTCCTCCTCAGAGGAGTCAGACACATCGGGTACACCCGGTGGTTTAGGCAGGGAAGATCTGATAGGGGCTGGGGCCTGCCACGAGTGGAACACCCCCTGTAAAGTGGATGGAAGGAGTTGTAAGGTGGACTGGAGTTCCCTGGTAGTAGCCTTAAACTCTTGCATCCATACTGGCTCTAGTGCATGGCTGGAGGCCCCTGCAGGGGATTCAGGGACAGCAGCACATGCTGGGCAAACATGACCAGAGTATTCTCTAGGTAACCCTGAGTGACATAAGGAGCAATGAGCAATGGCGGACACAGACACCCCAGTGTCCTTAGTCTTAGGTTTAGCCCCAAGGTCTAACAGAGTAGATATTCTCACAGAGTCAAACAGTCAAAGTATCAAAACACCCACAAAACAGTGTGTATGATAAATAAATTCACCCCAGAAATGCTAAATAAGACTTATCTGGTAGGCGAAGGTTTAAACTGCGGAGGAGAGAAGGAGAGTCCAAGCCCTGTGTAGGATTCTCGATCTTCGAATACACAAAATGTCTGCCATGGCGGGAGCCAATCAGAAACGAGTGTGAAGCGAGCGCTCATGGGAATCGTAGTTTCGCTAATAGAGTACTCCAACAGTGCCTGAAGCCCCCTAAGGCCCCCAACATGCCCAGAACATTGACTGGATGACAGAGCAAGGGCATACCAACAAAATGAGCCATCTCTGACCTCGCTAAGTGGGATGGTTGCAGAGATGTGTCCCAAGCTGTAAAGTCCCATAGAATTGAATGGAGCAATGGCATCTATGCGTTAAACCTGCGCCGGAACATAAAGTAAATGAGGTGAATACCAAAACATAAACCACTCAAAAGTCCACTAGAATTAAACAGTAGAGCCAATCAACACTGTAGGGAAAGTGCCCAAAAGCCCCCCAAAAGGTGCTAACCAGCAGCAACAGGGTTAAGTTACCACAGAAACTTGCTCCAAACACCTCACAGACATACAGATAAACCCAATGAGTGCATGAGTATGTAATAGGAACTCCAAATGAGACGCCTGTGCGGAGGGGAAGCATGGGACATGTGGACCTCAGCATTCAAAATGTGCTCACCTTTTTTCAGCAGGTCTTCTGTCTTCAGATTACCATATATCAAGAAGAAGCCTCAGTGGGCAACTCCTGGGTAAAGAATTTGCAGCCAAGACCCCCCCCCAGGGCTTAGGTCCACAAAAGCACCTGGTAAACTGAGCTATCCACATTTGGGTGATGGGAATTGTCAGTGATGGTAATCCGCCTAATGCTGGTATTCCATATAAAACAAAAAAGTAATAAGAAAGCTAAAAGTATAGCAGAACTGTTATTTTGCCTTGTGTTTTGACCAAGGAACAAATCTTACTGGTTGGGGATTGGTTAGCTGCAAGCTAAGGAGAGGAGGTAGGGTCCACCCAGCAGTCACTTCTCAGAATTGTTCCTGCCTACTTAAAGGGGCTGATCACCTACCCAAAGTTACCAGTAACCTATATGGACTAAGAGAAAATGATTTAACAGGTAAGACTAAAATCCTGATTGCCTACCCAATGGTTTATCTGTTGCCAATGTGTGGATCCATGTAAGGCTAAATCAAATCTTAGAACCCCCCTACAATAATAAAATAAAAAAGAGACCCTAGCAACACCAAAGCCTTTGCTCCTCATCTTCACCCCAAAAACCATAACATTTCCTTATCAAGAATGCATAAAAAATTAACTAAAACGTGTGACAATGGGGCAAAAAAGAAGTTAATCCAAGTGCACTGTACTGAAAAGTGCACACGAATGATAATGTGATACATTTGTTATTCTATATGCATCTTTTGATTTTAAATGTAGCACAGACAACCTCAAAAATATTGCCTTTTTTCAATTATTTCTCACTATCCCTTTGACAGGTGTCCAATTTCATCTTTCTGTTTCAAATATACCAGCATTCAGAGAGGTGATCCATTAGGGATCTATGAGAGCTGCTGACCCTGAAATGTATGGGACCCAGCTTTGAAATACTCATGCATAGTACATTAGGAAGCCTGCCATGTTTTTACATATACCTAAGAAGCACTGTTTTTTCTTTATACACCACCAAATGATTTGTCTGCATTGTTCTGTTATCTCTTTTCTTTTACAGTACTGCACACTGGCCCCTATGTGTAAAGGTGACATATAGCTATTCTGGGGAAAACAACAGCACCATAGGGGGCAAAAAATAATTCCCCAAATTGGCATGGTTTTAAATGTGACGTGTTAACCCCTTAAATGTTAGGGACGTCTCCAATGCTGGAGACCTCTCTAATACTCAAAGGATTAAAAGCCCATTCAAATCAATGACCTGTGTTTATAAATGCAAACTGGAGTTATTCTGGATTGATCCTACTGCAACATAGGAGACACATAAAAATCTCCATTAAATTACATTACACCATGAATGCTTTGCAATGCATTGGAGACCTCGCTGGCATTCAAGGGGTTAAAAAAAGCTCTATTAATGTGCATGGGAATTTTTACATTTGTATTTGTCCCCTATGGTGCAGTTGGTTAATCCAGAATACCTCCAGTTTGCTTGTATAAATATGGGTCATTGGGAATAGTTATTATTCCTCTGCGGTGCAGTTGATTTACTCCAGAATGGCTCCACATTGCTTTTATACATTTGAACTAGTGAGGCCGATGTACTTAGAGGAACTGAAGAAATTCTAGGAAACACCAGTTGCATCATAGAGGACAGTTGAACATTTCTATTTATTTAAATAGGGCTTCATAGGGGTTACAAGTCACATTTGACTCAATGGGAAGTTTGAGAATGTTTATTTGTCTCCTGTTGTGCAGTCAGATTGCCCCATAATTAATTTCCCTATACAGAAGATATTTTTTAACCTGTAACATCCAAAGATGTGCCAGGACCGTCACAGATTTTGGTCCTTTAAGGGTCCTTGTACGTCATGGGTTAAATGATGTCATAGCACTTCAGGGTGCACTATGATCATGCCGGGGAGGCAGTAACTGACTACTCCAGAACCAGAGCAGCCAATTTTAGCCTTTCCCTAGTGGCTTGGTACATGTGATCGCTGCTACAATGATCACATATGCTGGTTGAGCCAATGACAAGGGTAGTTTATTCTATACATTGCCTTTGTCACTGTTCTCTGCCTCTATATTCCTTACTGTGATAGTAAGGAAGAGAAAAGCAGAGAACAGAGTTCTGAGTGCCTCAAACGGCCAAAAATTAGGCACTTTTGAGGTACTGGAAGTAGGACTGGGGGTGGGGGGAGTTAAAAGAAAAAAATATAGATAACGCTTTGTTACAGAATAAATGATTTGGAGCAAGCCCAAAGTATTTTATTTATACAGAGACATAGGGATTTTCACCTAAGAGGGACAGTACCCACGTCAAAAGGGACATTTGGGAGGTATGTATGATCGTTCATACCTTTTATGTGGTTATTAATAATTTACTTATTGAGCACAAATTATGACATGAAAGCCTATAAAAAGTTGGGTTTTTTTTTGTTTTTTTTCCTTTTATTTTATCTAATGAAATGGTGGGGTATGCATATAGATGTGGTATCAAAATAAAGGAGTACTTATGCTTAAAAAATGGTATACAGTTTGTGGGGATGAACTAAATAAATTTGAGATAAAATATGGTTGAACAAAGGATTACTAAAATGGCCAACATTGTTCTGGTGCTCTAGTGTAAAAAAAAAAGGCCGGTCCATAAAGGGTTAATATATACTAGTGACTGATTTTTTATTTATTTATTTTAAAATATTCTCTAGGCATTTATGTCTTTCTTTTTTTAGAGATCTTTTTAAATTTGTATTCTATCATGGACTGTGCTAGTTACTGAATGGAGTGAGGACACTTAAGGGTCTTAGGCACAAAACAAAAGAGAAGTAATTCTGTGGTAAACCAATTTCAATATAGAGGACAAATAGAAATTCCCAAACTTCACATAGATTTAAAGGAGTAGTAAACTTTTTTTATGAAAAAATATATATTTTCCTATTGAGTAAAATAAGGGTACTCCCTCTGCAGAGAGATATATATTTCCAGAGTTATTACAGTTTATACCCGTGTTTTTTTACATTAGCAGTGCCCTCTAATGGTCAAATTCTAATTAGTTTTCCTGTTAGATTCTAATGGAGAGGAAAGTCAGAAAAGTCAGAGACATACAGTTCTCCATAGAATGTGATAGAAACTGCCTGTCACTTCCTGTCAGTTAGAACTATCAGGAAGTAAACACAGTCAATTCACTTCCTGATTATTTAAACTGCTATAATTTTTGAATAAAACACCTGACAGCGATGGGAGTGACCTTGTTTTATTCAGCAGGAAATGTTCTGTAAAATATGTGTTTTCATAAAAAAAGTTTACTGCTCCTTTAAATGTGGAATAAGGCAATACTTGGTCTGAGGACAATGATTATAAGTTTAATGTGTTCAAAATGTACTGAGTGTGATATAAATTATAAACAGGTGCTCCCATCTCAGTGGGGAGGAAATGCAACACGTCTCACAGAATATATATTGTTTTCTATGGGTTAGTACACATGTGACTTTTATGAGGACAATAATTTTCAATGACAGACTTTTGTTGTTGCAGCATCTTCCAACAAAGTCCTTAATGTGTACCCATATCTATTCTTATTAATATAATGTTGTGCCCTTTTATACTCCATAATATCTTTTAGCCTGCTTTTGTGCTATGAAATGGGGATCTATAGATGGCTTACACACTGCTGAACATATGTTCTAAATGTTTAGCACTGTTTTTTTCTTTTTCTTTTTTTTCTTCCTTCTTCAATAAGACACGGATAGAAATAGCATGGAATCAGTGCCAACATGTTTATTTTGAGAGATGTCTGTTCTGCTATCCACATTATTAACCAATATTGCCAGCTAAGAAAGGGCTTTCTCATATTCTGCCTGCAGAGATTTACGAGGCACAGAGGCCAAGCATTATGTTTGGAAAGGAGAGTAATGGATATACAGAACACAGCAAGTTAACTGAGTGCTCTCTATAGAAAGAAATGTAAAGCCATGTGAAATGTGTACTCATAGTCAGGGCAGCCCTCTCTTCACAAATGTATTTAATGTTTCTGTACTGAAATAGGTAACTAACATTTTTGGTTAGCCATTGAATTGAATTGGGTGGTCAACTGAATTTGACTATAAAATACAGCAAGCATTTTTTAGCAATCATTTTAAAAGGAGCTGAGAAAAACAGAAAATAATATTTTTAGTGTAGTGGTATTAATTTAGTTCTCTCTCTCGCATTCTTTATCACTCTCAAGTAAAATGTTTAATGCTTCACAGTGCATTGTGCACACCTCCAGCATTCAAAGGGTTAAAGGAAAAGTATCACAAAAATACACACATATATATATATATATATATATATATATATATATATATACTTATTCACTGTGAAATGCACTCACTGATAGCAGTGACAATGATGACCTGGGGGCTCATCGGGATGAAGAATCAGAGATACAGATACACTACAGGTAGTTGGAAAGCACTCACAGGATCCGTTATTAAAGGCCACAGTGTCAGCCGAAATGTCGATTAAATAAACCACTTGTGCTTCACTGCAAAAAAGGATCCTGTGGGTGCTTTCCACCTTCCTGTAGTATCTGCCTTTAACAATCAACCAATGTTTCTGTCCCCAAAACAACCTTTATATAACATGTAATATGGTTAACACCATCTATTAAAATTTGCTCCCAAATCTGTTTAGGACAATACTGCAAAGTTTTCCTCTGAATGTAGAAACTCTACTTCAGGGAGACATACAGTAAAAGGATTTTAGTAAGTTCCAAAAAGCCAGATGTATCTTATCCACACAAGAAGTAAATAGTAGGTGGGCTTGCTCTTCCAAGACTGTTTAAGTGTTATGTTACTATTTAGACTGTTATGTTACTACTTAGATATTCCAGGCTGTGCAAACTCATTCTCAAGGCAAGAATCTATCTATTGAAAATAGTGATTTTAATAAAACACTACATGAATGCTTGTTATACCATTTCAAAGTCCAGGCAGAATAAAACAATGGAAGCTTCACACCTGGCCTAAACCGTAGAATTGTGGTCTTCAATATATTATGTCTCAAGGAACCCCTAACATACTGTGCACAATTTTCAGAGCACTCGTAATATTTTACAGGTAATTGGTAAAGGGTGAAATGGAAGGTACAAATATACAGTTATACTCAATGTCATTGTTTGTTAGCCCTTATCGGTATTAGGGAGAGGTGCTTGAGAGTGAAGCTAGAGATCAGAACCAACCCTTAGGAGAACACTTGCTGAAGCCATAGCTGGGAACTAAAGATGCTGACCACAAGGTCAAAACCCCAAACCCCAAGTCAGCTGAGGTCTGAATCAGGATAAGTGCTCAAAAGAGTTGATACTATATGGGCTATAATACAAATAGATCTGACACAGAAGATGGCAAAACAGGGGTTGCCAATCTGAGAAACGAGAAGGCAGAGAGAAAGGATAAGAGATGAGGAGACAATCAAGGAGATACTGAAAATGTGATAGAAAAGGATAATTGCTAAGAAAGAGAATAGAACAAGTACAGATAGCAAGGAACTCTGTAATTAAGCAGGTAAGGGTCAAAATCAGAATGTTGTGCAGGCAATACACTGTACAGAATCAGAGTGTATAACTTATAGTCAAGCAGGTATGGCCAGAACCAGGGAATCAATCAGAGCAAACATAGTGCAGAATTGAAAATTGGATAAGAACCAGGAAATTCATCAGCAAGCATGGGTCAATCTTGTAGATCAATCAAACAGTTGAAGAAAGCAGAATCGGAGTGGAAAGCTCATTTTCAAGCAGACGGGAGTCAAACTAGTAGGTCATTCAAAAGGTGCAAAATCAGGGCAAAGAACTAAAAGGCAGGCAGTCATGAGTCAAACTGGAAGATCAATCAAAAAATAGTTAAGATCAACTGAAGAGATGTCTCTAGGAAACTAGCTCGTAGAACAGTCATAGAGTAAGGAAAGGAAGAGGGCTAAATGAGCAGAACAATAAGGATGGAGAAAAGCAATCAGGGGCAGATGGGAGGCTCGCCAGGACTAACCAATAGGCAGGAATGTATATAATCAGTATGATAAAAAGTAAAACAGCTTCCGTAAATAAGCATTTGAAATTGAATATTCATATTATCATCAAAGTCTTCATAGAAAATAAGTGGCACCCTAACTTTTCATCCACTGCACACCAAAGGGCCACGGAACCCTGGTTGAAAAAAGGGGCTGTATTCAGGAAGCTAAACTGGAACAATGCTGGAGAAAACCAATTGCACCATATCAATGTGATGTCATTTCTAACACCCAAGTTGTTTATTTTCTATTTTTAACATCATTCTTTTCACTATTTTGTTCTAAATATATTGAAATATAATCCTTGAATTTTCTTTGTCAAAGCTATATAACTAGCTCATGAGGTTTTCTAAAATGTCTGGATTTAAGCATGCTTTACTTGAGCATAGGTTATTTAATCAGTGTCTTGGTTATTTTGACTGACCAGCTTGAATGCAAAAGGAAAATCCTTAATTTCCAAATTTTGAAGTGTACTTGTAAGCCACGCTGGACTCCCTAATCAACAATACGTTATGAATATTGTTGATAACTGCAACCAGTGAAATTTATAGTTTTTTTTTTACCAAAAGGCAGAAATTCATATAAGCAGCTTCCATATTAATCTAATATTTGCTATTTCTGTCACTCTATTATATATTTCTGTTTTTTTCTTGCTACACATTTTGAATCTCATAAAAAATACTTTGCAGGATCACAAAACTTAGAAGACTGTGGACCACAGGTGAAAAGAGTGTTGAACTCTCCCAGCATTCCCCAGAAGCACTGCCTCCTGCTCCAGAATCTGACTAGACATTTCTGTAGACTCTGTCAAAACAGCAGCAGAAACAACCTGACCCCAAGGATTTTGGGAAAAACCTTTGGTGAGGTCCTTTTCCACAGCTCTGTGTCAAGGTAAGGACAATCACGATTGAGCGAGCTTGCGAAAGTTGTTATACAGCAATTGTACTGCACTATATATTTTTTTTGTTTAATTAAGTTTTGGTTGAATTACATTTCTCAGTAGTCGGACCTAGAAAGTTCCTTAGTGAATAGGCAGTGATAATAATAAAACAATATAAAAATACAAGAATATACATATGATACAGAGTTCTATTAGATGTGATCAACAGTCTGTATAAAGCAGATGCTTTGCTAGCCATTAGCCGCATGGGCTCAAGCCTAAGGCCTTATGTGTATACCCAAATCTTGCTGTCAACTCAGGGAAATGATGAAAGGCTCTGGGTTTGGGACTGTTTCTTCCTCCTGTTATCTTACTTGGAAGTGTTTCCCCTAAATTGACACTGGCTTATTATTGGTTGAGCTAATGAAGATCATTCAGTAGGAATATCTGGTTTATTTTGTGCTGGTCTCATTTAATAGTGCAATACTTAGATGGTGTCATGCAATAATCAAAAGCTCTGCTGTTTTTATGAAAAAACATGTAATACTCTGCTGCTCTCACTAATAGCAACTGTTTTTTATGTTTATATTGTGTCCCATATTCACATATCTGTGTGAGGATCACTAATAATCCATTAAATGGGCCCAAGATAAAAGTCTTTTGGGTGATATGCAATCACCCCTTTCTAATGTGTACCAATATCAGTGACATGTTTATGGAGTCACATCTAGGTTAATGAATCAATATGAAGAAAAATGTGTTTAAGTAGTTTTTTTTAACTACAAAGAATTTAACAAAGAGCAGCACAAAGGGACTTAGCAGAGTAAGCACTTCTGTCCCAGAAAATCCCTGCTGTATATCACATCAAAAAGTACACTAATGCCTATCGCTCTTTGTCTACAGCACCAGGGTAAATCCAGAGAATCATGTGAGGATTATAGAAGCCCTCATTGTGGCTGGAGGAGTTGTGGACATTCAGACTGCACCAGGTAGGAATAGATGAACCATTTAATACTCTAACCAGTTGGAAACATACATGGAAAGTGAATAACATTGCATGTAAAATGGGTCTGATTTGTTGTCTCCCACACTAAGGTTGGTGTGCTAAAAAATGTAGTAATTCTGGTATAGATCAGCAACACCACAGGGAAGAAATAAACACTCACATTTATTTGAATATGGCATTTAACCTACTAAATGCCACAGAGATCTCCAACGTATTGCATGTCTTGCTGTCAAGGGTTTAGCCCTTTGAGTGCCAGGGGGTTCACAAGATATTGCTTTACAACCCCTGACATTCAAAGGGTTAAAAGATCCTTTTAAATCAACTGGGATTTTATTTATTTCCTGTGGTTTGATTCAGAATTGCTCTAGTTATTTTAGGGCACCAGTCTCTTATTATTGCTCTTATTATTTGAAGTCCAGAACAGCACTAATGGATTTTTGGTCAAACTAGTTTAATTTCTCAAAGAACTGCATTCTCTAAACAATACTTTTAGAGCAAACATGTCAAACTCAGATGTACTCCGTTATATACTCCATACTGAAATCTAAGGAGGGACCACAATAGTAGTCAGAGAACCACACATACCCTAAATTAACACCCCATTCATATTCCATTGTCCACTGGTAGTCACAGAACCACACAGACACAGCTTGGCATACCAACTTTTTCACTATCCACTGGTAGTCACAGAACCACATAGACACAGCTTGACACACCAGCCTTGTTCCACTATCCACTGATAGTCACAGAACCACATAGATACAGCTTGACACACAAGCCTTGTTCCACTATCTACTGATACTCACAGAACCACATAGATACAGCTTGACACATCAGCCTTGTTCCATGATCCACTGGTAGTCACTGAACAACATACACTATTTGACTCCTAAGCCTTGTTCTACTGTCCACTGATAGTCACAGGAGTATGCATCCCCTGTCTGACACTACGCTTTGTTTCATTGGTAGTCATAGACCAACACATATATAGTGTGACATGGGGAACTTGCATAAGCCTGACATGATATATTAAAATAGATCCCTATGATGTCATTAACCCTTTGAGAACCATGCCCTTCTGATCCTCAAAGGGTTAACCAGAATGTCCAGGGTGCTAATATGGTGTTTTTGGCTCTCCCTAGCCCAGGATGAAGAGATGTTGTCGTTGCTAGAGAATTATGTGATTGATGCTGCGGTGGGGCCCTCAAATTAGTTATGCCACTGCTGTGCTGTGTACACTGGCATGTTAAACTGAACCTGCTGTCAGCACAAGGTTCTAACCTGCTCCGTGACAAACTATAATCAAAAGTTTTGTTTACAGTTGTAACAGAGCAGTTTAGAACCTTGTGCCGACAGCAGGTTCAGTTTAGCGTGCCAGCATACACAGCACGGATGTCCCACCTGTCTGCTCCCGTCATTAGGAACAGGCACGGGTGGGCGGCCCTGGGCCATTGCAAGGCTGGTATGTCTGAGTAGTGGAATTTTAACACTATGAGTGTCAGAGGGACAACCATCTGGCATTCAAATGGTCAAAATGAAAGTGCTGGACAACATTATATTTAAAACACCAAATGCTGTTTGTGGCAGCAGTATGTCGCCCGGGGCATGTGCTTGACATGCCTGCTTTAGCGTCCTTAACCTATTTTTTTGTCCTTTGAATTTCACCTGGCTTAAAGGGACATTATCATCTATGAAAGAAAAGGATTCACATTAATATAAATATGATTCCTAGCTACAATGCGTTGTGTACCCCTCTGGCACTCAAAGGGTTAAGTGGGACATTTAATCACTTGAACGCAAGAGTAGTTTCCAATGGATTTTGAAGCAATGAGTTGGAGCACTCTAGCATTTGAAGGGTTAAATGTAGAATTTAACATTTTGAGTGCCAATGGGCTAAATCAGTGAGACATTGGTTTATGCCAGAATTGCTTCCAATCTTCTTACTACATCAGGTTCACTTTTCCTATGGATCTCTAGGTAGATATGCAAGATCAGTTGTCCCCTGTTTATTCATACTAGTGACTAATAAGTGGTATATACAATGAATGCTATAACTGAAGTAAATAAACTATCAGGAGATGAGACACTGGGAACTTAAAAGGGAATCTCAATGCAGGTATCTTTATCTTTAAGTTTGATCACTGTTTTCACAAGCTCTGTTAAAATAGCCTTTTGCCACTGGATGACTGGGGATGATGGGAAATGTAGTCCTCAACAGATGGAGCACCTCAGGTTAACCACTCCTGCTCTATCCTTTTTCACCTCTGTGTATGAAATATTTAACCCCTTAAGGACCCATGATGTGACCGTCATGGGAAAGCTTACATTAAGGACCCATGATCCTGGCACACCATTCGGGGACCTCTGAATCCACTGCACAAAAAAAAAAGCCCAGTGGTCTTTAACTGTTGGTCACACGGCCGTGCGGCCAGTCGTTAAGTGGTTAAGAACGTTTTTAACTAAATAATATATATATGTTTTTGTTTTTAGAAAATACTGGGTAAAAGTTCATGATATTAAACCCTTTGGATGCCAGAGAGGTATCCAATGTATTGCAATACAATGTGCTGGTTACCTCTCTGGCAGTCAAAGGATTAAATGCAGAGGTAGACTAACTTGTAAAAGATGAATGTCATTGTTGCCTTCTCATACAATTAACTATATTGTTTTCATCTCAATGCTTATTTTAATGTTTTAGTGGATCAACCATTATGTTCTGTGATACATTATGTTTATTTACAGTGCGATTAACCTCTTAAGGATCGTGCGGTCTGGGGGTTGGGCGCTCTATAACTCTATAACTCTAACTTCCATGATGTGCCAGGACCGTCACCTGTCCTTAACGTCCTGGCATGTCACAGGGGTTAAACCAAACATTTGTGAATATCAGTTAATGAATTACAGTGGCTGATGTACTAAGTAGAAATGGAGCAATTCTTCTGAAAACTAGTGATTCTCAGCTACAGTCCTTGAGACACTAAAGGCCGTATGTACAAAGAGGTAGCAGAATAGCTTTTGTAGTTTCAATTCAGTACAGTGTAGTAGTTGAAGTACAATTCCTGACTGAAATTATCATATGTAATGACAAAAATGTGACATTTCTGCTACTTTTTTCTTAACGTACAAATTTTGTCTTTTGCACGACATTTTTTTGTCATTGTATACAACAAGTTTTCTTTACACCTATACGATGCCAGTGAATAGTTTACTAACACCCTTGCCCCGCCCCTTTGCTCAGCAATTCTGGACGGACATTACTAGTTTTTTGTCATATATTCTATAGAAAATATGTTGTTCATGTATACAATTAATTATTTTTTGATGATCTTACGACTTTTTTTGTTGTTATCCCTTTGAACATATGGTCCTAAGAGATCAGGTTTTCAGAATAGCTCTAATTAAGCACAAGCAGCTCAATCGCAATGACCAAGTCACTGATCACTCCACTGTGATTAAGTAGGGATATCATGAAAAGCTGCCCTTTAGTTGTGCCCGAGGACCTGTTTTGAGAAACAACACTATAAGGGAAAATTGATTTAAATGTTTGTTTTTCCAGTGGAATGCTAGAGAGGCCTCCAACATATTGTTCCGCAATATATTTGAGACCTCTCTGGCAGCCAAAGTGTTAAAAACTCAATTTAAATCAATGGAAATATTTGTTTGTCCTCAGTAGTGCATGTAGGGTTAACCCATATTGATCCAATTCTTCTGAGTACATCTGCATTACTGTGTTAATAGTTTCCAAAGTATTATAATAGAGGCTACATCTGGAAGCAGTGTTCTTCAAAGGTTACCAGTTGTTGGAAGTTGTTTTATGTTGCAGTAATTCTATACACAATCACAAGTGAAATGGGTAATCCTCTGCAAATCAATGATTTATTCTGAACTGATTCCAGAATTGGATAAAGCCATTAATATACTTTTGTGATCTTTTCAAAAACTTCTTGTATTCATATGCACATGCTTAAAGGGATAGTAATATTTAACCCTTTGAGTGCACTGAAAGGGTTAAAATGTAAAAAAAAAAAAATGTTGTAGGGTTTATTCCACCGAGTAAAACAAGGGTACTCCCACTGCTGAAAGGTGTTTTGTTCAGTTTTTACAGCTCAAACTTGAATTTTTTAGGTGCAGGATCACAGTGGCCTGAAATTGTAGTATGTCACTGTTGCTACATCATCCTATGGAGATTCAAGGTCAACTGACCAGAGATTTCAATATGATGGCGTAACAACAGTGCCACTGTACATATTCAGGCCACTGTGATACTGCACCTAAAATTTTCAAGTTTGAGCTGTAACAACTTTTGAATAAAACACCTTTCAGCAGTGGGAGTGCCCTTGTTTTACTCAGGGGGATACAAACCACAACATATATTTTTTACATATTAAGTATTACTGTCCCTTTAATACCTCATAAAAGTAGACAGCTTTTACTATTGATTATTATACAATTAGAAACCCTTTAAACGTATAGTGCCAGTGAGATGTGCAGCAAAGTATTCTATTATACATTGCACTCATGTCTAGTACAGAGGGTGCTCATAGGGTGGCAAAATTCAGTAAGGTTCCCACTGAAGTAGCCTTGGCTTTCCTGACGAAAGGGCCTAGGCTTCATGAAACTCATTGAAGTGTCTACATTGTATTTTTTTTTAATTATTATATTTCTTCTTTAATATGTGTATATACACGGGCTAAAGTGCACCCAGCGGCCCCGGAGCAGAGACAGGCTGTGAGCTGTCCGGAGCTCCCCGCTCAGGATCAGTGCATTCAGCGAGTCTCTCGCCGAGCGCACTGATCCTTAGCGGGGAGCCCCAGACGGCTCCCAGCGAAGCTCCCTGTGTGCGAAACCATACATGCACAGTAGAGACTGTTAGACTGCGCATGTGCGGTTACGTTCACAGGGAGTGACGCATTCTATCACTTTATAGGATATATTCCTTTTCATTGATACTATCGTATGAATTTGAAAGTGAATTCTTAACCATTTAAGGTCCAGACAGTGTTCTACTCATTGCTTTATAAAGCATTGCATGCTCCCTCTGGTCATTAAAGGATTAAGATACGGAGTTCTGTCCATATCTTTCCTCCGTTGCAATTAATCGGTCTGTGCAAATTCACATACACCTATTAGTAGACCTCAAATATAAGTAAAAGTGTTTATGGTCTTCAAACACTGAATAATACTTATTGTACACAAGCTGGATGTCTAGCACAATCATGGTTAACTAAACACTCTAAATGTATTTTGATTGACACATCTATTCATGAACTCTTTCCTTGGAAATTACTCACAAAAAAAATCTGCAACCAGGTGATAAAGCCGTGCTAGAGAATGGAGACCAAAACCATCTCAAGGGCCCTCCAAAAATTACAAGTGCTGCTCTACATGCTAACAATTATACCCTTTTAGTTTCTTCCATTCAGAAATGAGATCACTGTTACTTTCTATGAAGCATAAACAGATGAAACTGCTTTTACTTGTGTCACTCTAAAAGACGTTCTAGTGCTTTTTGTGTAAACGCTAGTCTTCATAGAGAGTGAAGACAAATTCTGTCCAGATGTTGGTCAAAATTCATGCATTGCTCTTCTCCATGTATATTAATGAATGATGCATGTTTAATCTCTTAAGAAGGGAGAAAAGGAAACTATGGGCTGGAGTAATCAGTCTAAAAGGATGCAGTTCTGGTGCAAATCGACTGCACCAATGAGTTTGAGACCTTGCTAATATTTAACTGAATTTAAACCTCATTAAAATCGTGACAATTTTTATTTACACCCCATAATGCAATTGGTTTGCTCCAAAATTGCATCTCATTAGATTGAAGAATATGGCACTATAGGCCTTATATTGAAAAGGAAATTAATTCTAGGGCAAACCAGCCTCATCGTGGAGAAGAAGTAAAACATTCCTATTGCTTTAAAGCTGTGATTCTCAACAGGGTGTTGTGGCACATTAGAGTGTCATGGAATGCCACTTAGGGTACCTCTTCTTTTCTATAAAGATTGACAAAAATATGAATGTTGAGGTTCAAATACACATTTCTGGAATTTTGTATGTACAGTATGTGTATTTTTGTAACTCACATTGTGAGATCTAAAAATAACAGTATAGTTATTAGTAATGTATTTGTACCCTTCATTATATATATATATATATATATATATATATATATATATATATATATATATATATATATATATATATATATATAGTGAGCATAGTAGTTTAGAGATGCACTCACTGTATAAAGTCCAGTATTGCCTGGGTGCTCATCCAGAAGCTTAAGGATATTCACAGGGAAATGAAGACAGCACTCACAGGTTACCTGTGAGTGCTGTCTTCATTTCCCTGTGAATATATATATATATATATCAGTTTCTGATTCGCTACCAGATACGCCTCTGGGTGACAGGAGGGCAGAGTTAGCCATCACTGCAATAAAATGCAAGGAGTGAAGCCCCCCTGTCCACTCCTGTCAAAACTCTGCAAGAACCTTCACCTCTGTCCACCATCTCCCCTGTCCTTCCTCCCTACCTCCCTATTCACCTCACTGCTATCTCCCTTGTTCTTCCTCCCTACCTACCTCACTACTATCTCCCTTGTCCTTCCTCCCTATTTTCCTCACTACTGTCTCCCTTGTCCTTCCTCCATACCTCCCTATTCGCCTAACTTCTATCTCCCTTGTCCTTCCTCCATACCTCCCTATTCGCCTAACTGCTATCTCACTTGTCCTTCCTCCCTATTTGCTTCACGGCTATCTCCCTTGTGTTTCCTCCCTACTTCCCTATTCACCTCACTGCCACCTCCACTGTCCTTCCTCCTTACCTCTCTGTTCGCCTCACTGCCATGCCCTCTGTCCATCCTCCCTACCTCCCTGTTCACCTCACTGCCATCTCCCCTGTCCTTCCTCTCTACCTACCTGTTCACCTCAATGCCATCTCTCCTGTCCTTTCTCCCACCTGGCCCATTTGGCATGTCCCAACTGTTTTTCCCCTCCCATGCTCCCTATTTGTCATGCCCCCACTCTTTTTCCATTCCCCCCACCCTGTGCGCCATGTCCTAGCTGCTTCTTCCCTCCTACCTGTCCTTTTTACCATGTCCCCACTCCTCCTTCCATCCCATCCACCACATTCTCCATGTCCCCATTCCTCCTTCCATCCCATCCACCACATTCTCCATGTCCCCATTCCTCCTTCAATCCTACTTTCCTGTAAGGGACAGAGAGGTAGGGTGTGTGTTTGCACAAGTGTGCATGTGTGTTTGAGTGTGTTTTCGTATGTGTGTGTGTTAACCCTTTCAGAGCCACAGGAACACTCAAGAGGATACCTCTTTCACTCACATAGGGTTGACCTCGTAAACTCTTTAGAAGGTTAACCCTTTCAGTGGAAGAAGGGTCCACAACTGCAAGGGGGATTTGTTTAACCCTATCGGTGTACAGATATATCAAAAGCATTGCAATGTATTGTATACTTCTTTGCCAGTAAAAGAGTTAACTCTTACAGTGCCAGAGAGTGATTGCATTGGATACCTCTTTGCCACTTAAAGGGATATCCATTTCAGTGATGGAGGTTTTCCCAGCACATGGTGGGATTTTTTAACCTTTTCAGTTTCAGGGAGGTATCCAGCACATTGCAATCCATTGAATACCTCTTTTTCATTCAAAGGGTTAACCCTGTCAATGCCAAAGGGGTGCCAAATACATGGGGAATTTTTTTTCCCTTTCAGTGCCTGAAAGTTATCCATCACATTGCAACGCATTACATATTTCTTTGACACTCAAATGGTAACAGCTTTTAGTGCTAGAGGGTTTAGGTAACTATAACGCATTTCATACAAATATGCCCGGGGTGGGGGGTAATATCTCCATTTGAATAAGTGTAAAATTTGGTAAGTTTTATTTGTCCACTAGGCTTACTCCATAACTAAACCAGCTCCTCTTTCTAAATCTGACTCATTCTGTTTCGTATTGTTCTCATTAGTGTTAGAATCCCCGCAGCAGCAATGGGGGCAACACTTAACTGGCTTTGAGCTGTCCTTCTTCAAAAATCAAATCTAAGTTGGTAATTAAAGCAGAAATGACACAATAACTAATTATTCCTTCTCCACATTGCACATTAATTAGAATTTCATTAGGAAATTGGTTCTGCTTCGGCTGTCTGTATTTGTTTACTTTATTTATTATTTTAATTGCTTCTCTCAAGAAGAGCCGCAATGTTACTGGAAGTGTCTGGTAAAAGTTGACTTTGGGAAGACTCCAGGAGAGAGAGGGCTTGAATTTGGGTTCAGGCATTTTTTTCTTCTTTCAATTCCTTTGGAATATGTTTGCTTCTATGTTATAGTTTGCATACAAATGTTTGCTTATAATGTGCCATGTAGGAAGAGTTTACAATGATAAACAGAAACTGAAGTAATGTTAACCCTTTGAGTTCCAGAGGGGTACGCAGCTCATTGCAAAGCAATATGTTGCGTACCCCTCTGGCACTCAAAGGGTTAATTCTTTGGAGATATTGCTAGTATCCAAATGGTTAAACATGCATTTTAAGGGGAAAAAGATACCTCAAAATATGTAAGGCTTATTTAGCCTGAAATAATTAGTATACACATGATATTCATAGTGGCACTCAATAAATTCCACCAAATATACAATAATATAATAATGGCGAATTTTATTAAAAATATACATAAATAAGTGCTATCTTGATATGGGCAAATAACTCCCTGAAGAGCATAGCGGAGGGGGAGGCATGAAAAAGGGGAGGGTTAGGAAGATAAAGGGATAGTAATACTTGCAAATTACTAATCCCCATACTGTAGCTTTGTTAAAAAGAAACTTTGTCATCTCTCAAACCCTTATGGTTTGAGAGATGATAGCACTCAAAGTTCCCCCTCCCTCCCCCTTCCCTGACTGAACGCTGACTGCAGGGGAAGCTGTCGTACGACAGTCTTATGTGCATTAGGCGGCTCTGCAGCTGAGCCAAGATCGCATTTATATAAAAGAATTCTTTCACTGAAACGGTCTTCTACATGTGCTTAGTTTGCAAGCACATGTAGAAGATCGTTTTAGTGAAAGATTTCTTTTTTATAAACCCGAATCGGCAATGCTGCAGAGCCGCCTGATACAAGTAATATTTTTTAGTGGCGCTCCAAATACCATATATATGCATTTTTGGGGTTTCCTTTAGAACGATTTTGTTCGGTTTAGCAGCTTTTTTTGTCCAGGTTTGTTTCACAATTGGTTACGTATTAGGACACAAAGAGAAGGTTTCTTGTTTCTCTGAAATAATTTTTAGCTTTTCCTATGACCATTCTTTCTGTTCTACCAAATGTTTTTTTTTTTTTTTGGGGGGGGGGTTTAACCCTTTGAGTGCCAGACACATAATCAGTACATTGCGTTGCATACTCCACTGGCACTCAAAGGGTTGAATGTCACTGGATTTGAGTCTCGAATAGGGACTGTCCATCCAAAAGAGGGATGTATGATTAAGTTGAGTAATTCTGGAGAAAACTGGTCGTCACAGGGAACATGTAAAAAAATCCCAAAATATTTGTCAATTTAAATGAGGCCATTTTAACCCCTTAAATGCTAGAGTGATCTCAAACGCATTGTGCAGTAGATTTGCCCAGAATGGTTCAAATTGATTACTTAGTAGATATGGCCAGCCCTGAAGGTATGTTTAAAAGGGCCCATCACTGGCTGAGAATATACGAAATGTAAGTGTATATAACCCCTTATCATAATTAGGTTATATTGAGCATTATGTATGAAATCAAAGTGGAACAATTTTGGGGCAAACCAACAGCACCACAGAGGACAAATACACATTCCCAGTGTTCCTACTAAGTGTGGCCTTATAATCCCTGGAATGGTAGAAAGTCTCCAATGTATTGCTTTGCAATGCATCAGAGACCTCTCTACCATTCAAGGGCTTAATATGTCCATTTAAGTCAATGGAAATGTTTACTTATCCCCTAAAGCGCGGTTGGTTTACTCCAAAATTGCTCCATTGCTTTTATATGAACAGTCTATTATTTCTTAAAATAGCTTATTCCATTTAAGCACACACAATTACAAAAATGAAAAGCCAGCAACTGAAATAAATTAATATGCACTACTAGAATAATAAAATACTATTATTCCTTTGATGCTTCACCTTCAATTCAGTTCATATCTTATGAGGGAGGTTTATATTTGAAGTTATGTGACCTGCTATACAGTATCTAATGTAGCTGTCCTTGGAATGTTCTGCTTGTGCTTACAGTCCTGGCATTCTTTAACGCCTTGGATTCTAGAGACGTCTCTAATGATTAATTCACAATATTTGAGAATGAGTTAGCAATCTCTCTGTCATCAAAAGGGTTAACTTTGAAAATTCTTGCATGAGTCTTGAACAGAATATTTTTCGCACCCAAACAATTTACAGTGTGGTTCACAATTCCTCAAGAGGAGTTGTCCCGCTGGCCGTGGTATGACCAGCATATTAAATTACTCCAGTGTAGACTTAGCAGGAGGCCCACCCTGAAATAGGAACGTAGCCTATTCCAAAGGGTGAGTGGGATTTTCCCTACTCGGCAGGTGCAAAGTCTGAAGCTTGAGTATAGATTACTGCATTGGAATGACACTTGCTGGTGAATCAGCAGGTGTCTGAGAAGTGCCTAGGGGAACCATCAGGGAATGCAGACTGGCAAAACTAACAGCAGTTCAGAATAAGGAACGACAGGGCCTGGTAGGGAGCTGACAATTATGTCTTCATATTTCACTTACATTGGTTTGTAACCCTTTCAGAGGGGTTTAAAAAATAAATATGTAAAATAAATATACAGTTATATTCATACCTGGAAACCTCCTTGTTCTCAGCTCCCAGAATGCAAAGAAGTGCAGGTTGTGGGAGAGTTCAAAATTACTTCAGTAGTAGGACCGGTTGGAATGAAGATGGGATTTGCCTTGAAAACTGGTGGGGAGTGAGCGGAATAGGCAGACAAATGAACAGTACACCAGAAAAGGGTGCAATTAGAAATCTGGAGTGCAGTCCGAATCGGGGTGGATTTTCAAATCCCTGTTTGCTACTACATCTTGGATCCTATAACTGGTACCTACTTGGAGGTATGAGTATACATATAGGGCGTTATATATATGGATACTTGATTGTGGATTGCACACTTTTCTGGTGTACTGTTTGTTTTGTTCAAGGGTGGTTTCAACGCCTTTGATTTTTGAGAGGAGCAGTAACCAGTCCCTGCCACTTTTCAGCCCATTCACTCAGTTTCTGCAGAGAAAAAACATCCATCTCTTTATGCATTTCCTTACACAGCTTAGTATGATTAAATGCCTAGATTATGTACTGGTAATGTCTACATCAAAGAGTCTTTACAATTAGTGGTGCAACCCTTGAGCTGTTGTTGAACTACAATTCCCATCATACTCATCCTGCCAGGAGTCCAACAACAGCAGGAAGAAAGCCTCATAATGCCCTCCCCTGGTCTTAACATGCACACAAAAGCATAAAAAGTGTTCCTTATATAGATAATAAATCTTTGTCACAGCATGACCTGATAGGGGGCAGCAGAGTTCAGGGGGATCTCCGGCTACTCAGTTAGCTCTTATTCATGGGATGTGGAGTGTAAGCTATCCTTTTTCTACTTTTTTGGGAGTTGAAGTTCAAGATATATTGTTGCCAGAAGGCTTTGCCATTGTATATGGAAAATGGGTTCCATAAAAGGCAAATGGTAATAGCATCACCTGATCATAAAACACCTTTAAGTGAAACTATGAAAATATGTTAGTTTGATATATAATAACTTTGAATGAAGATAGAGGTACCCTTGTTGAACAAGAAACATTCTATGTTATATATCTATATTTGTATACCTAGGGGTTTACTGCCCCTTTAATCATAACAGTGGAAATATTTACACTCTGATATGCAATAGCAGTTAAAAACTCTACTTATGAGAACTTACAGATTCATTTTATGATTTACCAGAACCACATCCTGTTGCCAGTATGTTCCCTGCCTCTAGTCAATGGAATTGTGTGTGGTCAAAAACCCATATATACTATATATATATCATGTCAAAAAAATTGGTCTTAATACCCTCCCCAGATCCAAAACAGACCTTCATTTCAGTTCTCAACAATAGAATGCACTCCCAGCGATGAATGTTTCTGCATGTGAAGTATAAAAATGCTGTTTTTATAAAAGACTATATGTAATTCAAGTGCATACAATGTTTGTTATAGCCACAGTTCAGTTCTCATTCAAACGCATAAAATCAAGATAGGTTCTTCCAGCTTAAAGTGGACCTGTTACATACACAGATTTCAGTTTCATTAAATGTAACTGTCTAAACTACCTTTAACTTCTGATAATCTATATCTATAAATATAATTGTTTCTGGTTCTCTGTTTGCCCCTCCCTGGGAAGGTAGGGAGGACAGAGTATGCTCACCACACCAGCAAATTGTGGCAGGCAATAATTTTGACAGAGGTTCCCCAGTTGTGCACCACAAACAAAGACGGAGCATTGAAATGCATAGGCAACACTGTGCAGCATTCTCTAGTTGTTTTATAAACAGGTTAACAGTTTTAGAAATATTTTAATAGTTTGGGAATCTAATCTCATCAGTGCTTTATTTTGTGACTTGTTCAAATGAGGCATGCAAAATACATTAGCCACATTTCCAGAAAATCACCTCATAAAGATCATAAAACTCATTTTACGGCAGAAGCTCCCACTGAGGGTGGACCTGGAAAGATGACAGGCCCATGTGCCCATGTACAAAATTTTTTGTCACTGGGGAAAAAAAAATGTCATCAATTTTGTATTTCCTTGGGTACAGGTTTATAGGACTGTATTGTATCCCTATCCGTTTGTACCATCATTTACCAGTGGTTAGTTTTATTGTGACATTTTGTATTTCATCAAATCTCATTTGTTTTCCTGCAGTGCCATGTATTGATGAAAGCCGGTACTAAACCTAGTTATTAATGTTTCACTGTGAGCTCTCTACTGGGCATTTGCACTATGTGATCCGATTTACTAGCCTAATTTAAAAAAAAAAAAAAAAAAATACTTAGCAGAGCCCTTCTCCCCGCCAAATTTTAGTAAATTTTTATGCTCCATTCAAAAGTTATGGCCAAAATAAAAATGTCAAATATCACAGAACCTTTGTTGAAACAGTTGAAACATATTCATACTGGGCTTCTTAAATATAAACAGACATCAGGAGAATAAGTGGGTCTGAGGAGGAGTTTCACATGCTCATCACTCATGCTTAATCATAGACCATTTCAGTTCTTTTAGTGCTGCTGATGCCAGAAAATAACTTAGTAAATTTGGAAAGGATTTATAAAAACACTGGTGTTATTCTGGAGTAAACTAGCTGCACCATGGGGACAAATAAAAATTCCTGTTAAATTAAATTGGACTTTTAACCCCTTGAATGCTAGGATGTCTCCAATGCCTGATATATCAAGCTACAGAGATGCAGTTCTGGAGCAACTCAACTGCATCATAGGAGAAATACATATTCCCATTGATTTGAAATGGGGCTTTTAACTCCAATGCATTGCTTCATTTTACAGGTTGTTCACTAAATGTCACAAAGCCCTTTCTCTCATTATATAAAGCTAGTGTTGAGCGAGCATGCTCGGCCGATGCTCGGATCGGCTCGAGCATCGCTCTGCTCGGCACATGGCGGTACTCGTACGAGTACCGCATGTGCTCGCCCGCCATGTTCGGGTCTCCTCCCCGCACGTTTTGCGGCTGCTGCGCAGCCAATAAACGTGCAGGGAGGCTCTGACATCGGTGTAATGCCAGCAGCCATGTTGGCTGCTGGCATTACACTGATTGGCTGGCCAGAACCCGTGGTCAGGTGCTGTATAGCACCTGACCATCGAGTTCGGCTCAGTCTGAGCCAGGGAGAGCTGAGGATAGGAAGGGAAAGGCAGTGTAGGGAGGAAAAAAACAAAAATTGTGAAAAAAAAAGAACCAAAAGTCCTTTTTAGGACTACTGTGTGTGGGGGCAGCAGGTTATTTGGTGTGGGGGGAAAAAAACAAAAAAAAAAAAAAATATATATATATATTCTGTTTAGTGTGCAAAGTTGTAGATTAGAGCACATTCTGTTTAGTGTGCACAGTTGCAGATTAGAGCACATTCTGTTTAGTGTGCAAAGTTGCAGATTAGAGCACATTCTGTTTAGTGTGCAAAGTTGCAGATTAGAGCACATTCTGTTTAGTGTGCAAAGTTGCAGATTAGAGCACATTCTGTTAAGTCTTCAAACTAAAATATCAAAGTCACGTATTCCATTCAGTGTGCGTCGCCGCAGTTTAGCAGCACATTCTGAGTACTGTGCAGAGTTGCAGAATAGGAAGAAATACTGTTAAGTCTTCAAACTAAAATATCAAAGTCACATATTCCATTCAGTGTGCTTCGCCGCAGTTTAGCAGCACATTCTGTGTACTGTGCAGAGTTGCAGAATAGGAAGAAATACTGTTAAGTCTTCAAACTCAAATATCAAAGTCACATATTCCATTCAGTGTGCTTCGCCGCAGTTTAGCAGCACATTCTGTGTACTGTGCAGAGTTGCAGAATAGGAAGAAATACTGTTAAGTCTTCAAACTAAAATATCAAAGTCACATATTCCATTCAGTGTGCTTCGCCGCAGTGTAGCAGCACATTCTGTGTACTGTGCAGAGTTGCAGAATAGGAAGAAATACTGTTAAGTCTTCAAACTCAAATATCAAAGTCACATATTCCATTCAGTGTGCTTCGCCGCAGTTTAGCAGCACATTCTGTGTACTGTGCAGAGTTGCAGAATAGGAAGAAATACTGTTAAGTCTTCAAACTAAAATATCAAAGTCACATATTCCATTCAGTGTGCTTCGCCGCAGTGTAGCAGCACATTCTGTGTACTGTGCAGAGTTGCAGAATAGGAAGAAATACTGTTAAGTCTTCAAACTCAAATATCAAAGTCACATATTCCATTCAGTGTGCTTCGCCGCAGTTTAGCAGCACATTCTGTGTACTGTGCAGAGTTGCAGAATAGGAAGAAATACTGTTAAGTTTTCAAACTCAAATATTAAAGTCACATATTCCATTCAGTGTGTTTCAACGCCGTTTAACAGCCTATTCTGTGTACTCTACAGAGTTGCAGAATAGTAAGAAATACTGTTAATTTTTCAAACTCAAATATCAAAGTCACATATTCCATTCAGTGTCTTTCACCGCCGTTTAACAGCCTATTCTGTGTACTCTGTACAGTTGCAGAATTATAAGAAATACTGTTAAGTTTTCAAACTCAAATATTAAAGTCACATATTCCATTCAGTGTCTTTCACCGCCGTTTAACAGCCTATTCTGTGTACTCTGTACAGTTCCAGAATTATAAGAAATACTGTTAAGTTTTCAAACTCAAATATTAAAGTCACATATTCCATTCAGTGTGTTTCAACGCCGTTTAACAGCCTATTCTGTGTACTCTGCAGAGTTGCAGAATAGTAAGAAATACTGTTAATTTTTCAAACTCAAATATTAAAGTCACATATTCCATTCAGTGTCTTTCACCGCCGTTTAACAGCCTATTCTGTGTACTCTGTACAGTTCCAGAATTATAAGAAATACTGTTAAGTTTTCAAACTCAAATATTAAAGTCACATATTCCATTCAGTGTCTTTCACCGCCGTTTAACAGCCTATTCTGTGTACTCTGTACAGTTGCAGAATTATAAGAAATACTGTTAAGTTTTCAAACTCAAATATTAAAGTCACATATTCCATTCAGTGTCTTTCACCGCCGTTTAACAGCCTATTCTGTGTACTCTGTACAGTTGCAGAATTATAAGAAATACTGTTAAGTTTTCAAACTCAAATATTAAAGTCACATATTCCATTCAGTGTCTTTCACCGCCGTTTAACAGCCTATTCTGTGTACTCTGTACAGTTCCAGAATTATAAGAAATACTGTTAAGTTTTCGAACTCAAATATTAAAGTCACATATTCCATTCAGTGTGTTTCAACGCCGTTTAACAGCCTATTCTGTGTACTCTGCAGAGTTGCAGAATAGTAAGAAATACTGTTAAGTTTTCAAACTCAAATATTAAAGTCACATATTCCATTCAGTGTGTTTCACCGCCGTTTAACAGCCTATTCTGTGTACTCTGTACAGTTGCAGAATTATAAGAAATACTGTTAAGTTTTCAAACTCAAATATTAAAGTCACATATTCCATTCAGTGTCTTTCACCGCCGTTTAACAGCCTATTCTGTGTACTCTGTACAGTTCCAGAATTATAAGAAATACTGTTAAGTTTTCAAACTCAAATATTAAAGTCACATATTCCATTCAGTGTGTTTCAACGCCGTTTAACAGCCTATTCTGTGTACTCTGCAGAGTTGCAGAATAGTAAGAAATACTGTTAATTTTTCAAACTCAAATATTAAAGTCACATATTCCATTCAGTGTCTTTCACCGCCGTTTAACAGCCTATTCTGTGTACTCTGTACAGTTCCAGAATTATAAGAAATACTGTTAAGTTTTCAAACTCAAATATTAAAGTCACATATTCCATTCAGTGTCTTTCACCGCCGTTTAACAGCCTATTCTGTGTACTCTGTACAGTTCCAGAATTATAAGAAATACTGTTAAGTTTTCAAACTCAAATATTAAAGTCACATATTCCATTCAGTGTGTTTCAACGCCGTTTAACAGCCTATTCTGTGTACTCTGCAGAGTTGCAGAATAGTAAGAAATACTGTTAAGTTTTCAAACTCAAATATTAAAGTCACATATTCCATTCAGTGTGTTTCACCGCAGTTTAGCAGCCTATTCTGTGTACTCTGTACAGTTGCAGAATAATAAGAAATACTGTTAAGTTTTCAAACTCAAATATTAAAGTCACATATTCCATTCAGTGTGTATCACCGCCGTTTAGCAGCCTATTCTGTGTACTCTGAACAGTTGCAGAATAGTAAGAAATACTGTTAAGTTTTCAAACTCAAATATTAAAGTCACATATTCCATTCAGTGTGTTTCAACGCCGTTTAACAGCCTATTCTGTGTACTCTGCAGAGTTGCAGAATAGTAAGAAATACTGTTAATTTTTCAAACTCAAATATTAAAGTCACATATTCCATTCAGTGTCTTTCACCGCCGTTTAACAGCCTATTCTGTGTACTCTGTACAGTTGCAGAATTATAAGAAATACTGTTAAGTTTTCAAACTCAAATATTAAAGTCACATATTCCATTCAGTGTCTTTCACCGCCGTTTAACAGCCTATTCTGTGTACTCTGTACAGTTGCAGAATTATAAGAAATACTGTTAAGTTTTCAAACTCAAATATTAAAGTCACATATTCCATTCAGTGTCTTTCACCGCCGTTTAACAGCCTATTCTGTGTACTCTGTACAGTTCCAGAATTATAAGAAATACTGTTAAGTTTTCAAACTCAAATATTAAAGTCACATATTCCATTCAGTGTGTTTCAACGCCGTTTAACAGCCTATTCTGTGTACTCTGCAGAGTTGCAGAATAGTAAGAAATACTGTTAAGTTTTCAAACTCAAATATTAAAGTCACATATTCCATTCAGTGTGTTTCACCGCCGTTTAACAGCCTATTCTGTGTACTCTGTACAGTTGCAGAATTATAAGAAATACTGTTAAGTTTTCAAACTCAAATATTAAAGTCACATATTCCATTCAGTGTCTTTCACCGCCGTTTAACAGCCTATTCTGTGTACTCTGTACAGTTCCAGAATTATAAGAAATACTGTTAAGTTTTCAAACTCAAATATTAAAGTCACATATTCCATTCAGTGTGTTTCAACGCCGTTTAACAGCCTATTCTGTGTACTCTGCAGAGTTGCAGAATAGTAAGAAATACTGTTAATTTTTCAAACTCAAATATTAAAGTCACATATTCCATTCAGTGTCTTTCACCGCCGTTTAACAGCCTATTCTGTGTACTCTGTACAGTTCCAGAATTATAAGAAATACTGTTAAGTTTTCAAACTCAAATATTAAAGTCACATATTCCATTCAGTGTCTTTCACCGCCGTTTAACAGCCTATTCTGTGTACTCTGTACAGTTCCAGAATTATAAGAAATACTGTTAAGTTTTCAAACTCAAATATTAAAGTCACATATTCCATTCAGTGTGTTTCAACGCCGTTTAACAGCCTATTCTGTGTACTCTGCAGAGTTGCAGAATAGTAAGAAATACTGTTAAGTTTTCAAACTCAAATATTAAAGTCACATATTCCATTCAGTGTGTTTCACCGCAGTTTAGCAGCCTATTCTGTGTACTCTGTACAGTTGCAGAATAATAAGAAATACTGTTAAGTTTTCAAACTCAAATATTAAAGTCACATATTCCATTCAGTGTGTATCACCGCCGTTTAGCAGCCTATTCTGTGTACTCTGAACAGTTGCAGAATAGTAAGAAATACTGTTAAGTTTTCAAACTCAAATATTAAAGTCACATATTCCATTCAGTGTGTTTCAACGCCGTTTAACAGCCTATTCTGTGTACTCTGCAGAGTTGCAGAATAGTAAGAAATACTGTTAATTTTTCAAACTCAAATATTAAAGTCACATATTCCATTCAGTGTCTTTCACCGCCGTTTAACAGCCTATTCTGTGTACTCTGTACAGTTCCAGAATTATAAGAAATACTGTTAAGTTTTCAAACTCAAATATTAAAGTCACATATTCCATTCAGTGTCTTTCACCGCCGTTTAACAGCCTATTCTGTGTACTCTGTACAGTTCCAGAATTATAAGAAATACTGTTAAGTTTTCAAACTCAAATATTAAAGTCACATATTCCATTCAGTGTGTTTCAACGCCGTTTAACAGCCTATTCTGTGTACTCTGCAGAGTTGCAGAATAGTAAGAAATACTGTTAAGTTTTCAAACTCAAATATTAAAGTCACATATTCCATTCAGTGTGTTTCACCGCAGTTTAGCAGCCTATTCTGTGTACTCTGTACAGTTGCAGAATAATAAGAAATACTGTTAAGTTTTCAAACTCAAATATTAAAGTCACATATTCCATTCAGTGTGTATCACCGCCGTTTAGCAGCCTATTCTGTGTACTCTGAACAGTTGCAGAATAGTAAGAAATACTGTTAAGTTTTCAAACTCAAATATTAAAGTCACATATTCCATTCAGTGTGTTTCACCGCCGTTTAGCAGCCTATTCTGTGTACTCTGCAGAGTTGCAGAATAGTAAGAAATACTGTTAAGTTTTCAAACTCATATATATTAAAGTCATATATATCGTGTAAGATGAAGAAGGCGGGTAAAAAGGGACGGGGAAGTGGACGTGATCCTGAAAGTTCAGGGCGCGGGTCAGGACGCGGAGAAACTGTGCCTGGTGCCAGAGCACAAGAAAGAAAGACATCCACCATACCTAGCTTCATGTCTGATTTCACAGGGCGTCGCAGGACATCACTCTCGAGGTCCGACCAGTGCGAACAGGTGGTCGGTTGGATGACAGCTGATACTGCTTCCAGTCGGTTAAGCACCACCCTGTCTTCCACCAAGTCCACTCTCAGTAGCCAAGAGTCTGGTCAACATAATCCTCACTCTGATCATCCTTCCTCCCACCATACACGGTCTGGTCAAAGAAGTGATCCCACACTGGGATATAGTGATGAGCTCGTCTCATCACCAATCCTTCATTTGACCCTCTCTCCAAGCACGCTTGCAGAGGAACATGACATCTTGTGCCCTGATTCACAACCTCTAGAGGCTACCCAATCACAAGAAGATGACAGATGTGAACGGCATTTAAGGTCAAAGGAAGTAGTGGATGATGATGATGATGATGAGACACAGTTGCCATTAAATCAACCACTATTTCCTTCTCAAGACCTTGTTGAGGAGAATGTTATACAGTTGTCAATGACCGAGTATGTGGTGGGATCAAGACTTGAGGAGGATGATCAGAGTGAGGAAGTGGAGGAGGACTTGGTGGACGATGAGGTGACTGACCCCACCTGGGAAGGTGTAGAGCCGAGCGATGACAGCAGTCCTGAGGGTGAGCCATCTGCAGCACCGCAACAGGCTGGAAGAGGCAGTGGTGTGGCTACAGAAAGAAGGCGGACCGCACCAAACCGGCCCGCAAATGTTCCACGGAGCACCCCCTTGCGTAAATCTACCTTGCCAAGGGGTAGGTGTTCCGCGGTATGGCGTTTTTTTAAGGAAAGTGCGGACGACAAAAGATTTGTAGTTTGCAACCTGTGCCACACCAGAATGAGCCGAGGCATGAACACTAGAAACCTCACCACCACCAGCATGATCCGACACATGGCATCCAAGCACCGTAGTAAGTGGGAGGAACGCCTGGATCGCCCATCTGTGTCTGCAGGCCACACCACTGCCTCCTCTTCCCCTGTTTTCGGTGCCGGCCAATCGCCTGTCGAAGGCGCAGGCCCGCATACCTCCCGCCCTGCACCTGTAGCATCTGAAGCACCATCAGCGACCACATCCACTTCCCTGTCCCAGCACAGCGTCCAAATGTCGTTACCCCAGGCATTTGAGCGCAAGAGAAAATACCCAGCCACCCACCCACAGGCCATAGCACTAACCTCACACCTTTCAAAATTACTGGCCATCGAAATGCTGCCATTTAGGCTTGTGGACACTGAGTCCTTCCGCAGCCTGATGGCAGCAGCTGTCCCTCGGTACGCGGTCCCCAGCCGCCACTACTTTTCCCGGTGTGCCATCCCCGCATTACACCACCATGTGTCCCGTAACATCACCCGTGCCCTGACCAACGCAGTTACTGGGAAGGTCCACTTAACGACTGACACATGGACAAGTGCTTGTGGCCAGGGACGCTACATTTCCCTGACGGCACACTGGGTGAATGTCGTGGAGGCTGGGAGCGACTCGGACCCTGGGATGGCACGGGTGCTACCCACGCCGAGGATTGCGGGCCCTACCTCCATCAGGGTTTCCACCAGCACCTACGTTATTGGCTCCTCCTCCTCCGTTTCCACCTCCGAATTCTCTACACACACCGCCACTCCCCCATCAGCCAGTAGCTGGAAGCAGTGTAGCACTGCAGTGGGGAAGCGTCAACAGGCCGTGCTGAAGCTGATCTGCCTTGGGGACAAACAGCACACGGCCTCAGAGCTGTTGCAGGGGATTAGTCACCAGACCGAGCAGTGGCTCTCGCCACTCAACCTGCAAGCAGGCATGGTTGTGTGTGATAATGGGCGTAACTTGGTGGCGGCTTTGGAGCTCGGCAAGCTCACACACGTACCATGCCTAGCGCATGTATTTAATTTAGTGGTGCAGCGATTTCTAAAAACCTACCCCAATGTGCATGATCTCTTGACCAAGGTGCGCCGCGTGTGTGCACATTTCCGTAAGTCATCTACAGCTTCGGCCGGCCTGTTGAAGCTGCAGCAGCGCTTACAATTGCCAGCTCACCGGCTGCTGTGTGACGTGAGCACGCGCTGGAACTCCACCTTCCACATGTTGGCCCGGCTTTGTGAGCAGCAGAGGGCAGTAGTGGAGTACCAGCTGTTACACGGTCGTCGCCTCTCCGTTCAACTTCCTGTAATCAGAAGTGAGGAGTGGGAATGGATGTCAGACCTCTGCGAGGTTTTACGCAATTTTGAGGAATCGACACAGATGGTGAGCGGCGATAACGCTATTATCAGTGTAACCATCCCACTTCTGTGTCTACTGAAACGCTCGCTGCTCACAATTAAAACCGACGCTTTGCATGTGGAAGAGGTGGAAATGGGGGAGGAAGAGCTTACACAAGGTGATAGCCAGAGCACCCTCACTTCGTCTTCTCAGCGACAATTGGAGGAGGCGGAGGAGGAGGAGGAGGAGGAGGAGGAAGACACGGTTGCCTCCGCTACAGAGGGTAGCCATGGAACTTTAGTTCCATCTCTTCAGCGTGGGTGGGCAGAAGAGGAGGAAGAGGATGAGGATATTGAGAGTCAGCCTCCTGGTGAGGACAGCGAAATCTTGACTGTTGGTACTCTGGCACACATGGCTGACTTTATGTTAGGCTGCCTTTCCCGTGACCCACGCGTTGTACGCATTTTAGACAACACGGATTACTGGGTGTTCACCCTTCTGGACCCCCGCTACAAAGAGAATTTCTCATCTCTCATTCCTCCGGTGGAGAGGACAAGCAAAATGGTGCAATACCAGAAGGTTCTTGTTGAAAAATTGCTCCAAAATTTTCCATCTGACAACGCTGGCGGCAGAGTACGTGCTACCTTGGCCAACCGAGAAGGGGAGAAAAGGGGAGCACACAGCAGTTCCGAGAAAGGCAGGGCAACACTCTCCAAGGCGTGGGACACCTTCATGACACCCCGCCAGCACCCTCACCCTGATGCGCAGCCTAGTGTCACAAGGAGGGAAAAGTTTTGGAAGATGGTGAAGGAGTACGTAGCAGACCGTGTCAGCGTCCTCAATGATCCCTCTGTGCCTTACAACTACTGGGTGTCCAAGCTGGACACGTGGTATGAACTGGCACTCTACGCCTTGGAGGTGCTGGCCTGCCCTGCCGCCAGCGTTCTGTCTGAGCGGGTATTTAGTGCTGCTGGTGGCATCATAACAGATAAGCGTATCCGCCTTTCCACCGACAATGCTGATAGGTTGACACTTATAAAAATGAACAAGGCCTGGATTTCCCCTGACTTCTCCACTCCACTGGAGGAAAGCCCCGGGGGAACATAAACTCACTTTATATATGTTATTTACAATGATGGGAATACTCTGTATTCCCATTCACCCCTTCCACCCCAAAAACGGGTATATGGTTGACTCTTAATGTTCTCATCCTCCTCCTCCTCTTCCATATGCCCTGGGATATAATTTTTATATAGGGCCAGCTCACCAGCGTGCCCTGGGATATAATTTTTATATAAGGCCAGCTCACCAGCGGGCCCTGTGATATAATTTTTATATAGGGCCAGCTCACCAGCGGGCCCTGTTTGCCAATTTTTATATAGGTCAGCTCACCAGCGGGCCTTCTCATATAATGTTTTATTGGGTCAGCTCTCTAGCGGGCCCTCTCATATAATGTTTTATAGCGTCAGCTCACTAGCGGGCCTTCGCATATAATGTTTAGGATGGTCAGCTCTGCAGCAGACCCTCACCCATAATGTTTTAGATGGTCAGCTCAGCGCACGTTTCCCTCTTAATCATGGCCTCAGTTCTGAAAATCAAGGAAATTTTTGGGAGAATTTGCCTCTGCGCACGTTTCCCTCTTAATCATGGCCTCAGTTCTGAAAATCAAGGAAATTTTTGGGATAATTTGCCTCTGCGCACGTTTCCCTCTTAATCATGGCCTCACTTCAGAAAATCGATGAAATTTTTGGGAGAATTTGCAGATGATATACAAGTAAATATACAGCAAATACTGTTTGGTAACAATTTTTCGCCTAAAGTCGTTTTTATTTTCCTTTTTGTGTGTTTTACGGTCAGTCTGTAAAAATGGCGTACTACGGGCGAAAGATCGTTCCCAGCAGCGATGTTGGAGTCCAAGGTGCATCCAGACATCCTCCCTATGCTGTCCCTGAACCATTTCTGTAGTGTTTCCATCTTTTTCTGCCCTTTTCCTATGGACCAGGCACCCTCCCCTCATCAGAGCAGGGGGTGCCTGGTGTAATGCTCGAGTCCTCCCATTGACTTCAATGGGGCTCGGGTGCTCGGCCGAGCACTCGAGCCTCAGGGGGTGCTCGGTCAGAGCACCCGAACATCCGAGCATTGGGGTGCTCGCTCATCACTATATAAAGCCTGAGCAAGACAATTCTTTACAGCAAAAGCAGTAAGATGACAGTAGCTTTAAGCAGAAGGGTTTTCAGCCAGAACCACTATCTCTACCCATACAAATGGCACTGAATATCATGTTGGGAGAGACAAAGCAAGGCACACCTTTCAATCCAATCAACCATATACCTATTCTATATACCTAGGTTATATGGAGGAGCGCAGATTTGTTTTGCTTTGGGTATTTTAACCATATACCTCTGCCTGCTAAGAAGTCTGAAACAGTTGACTATACACATTAAGGACGGGAGCACAAAGGACTTGTCTGCCCGCTAGAGCCCACTTGGCATGGGAGATGTACACTCATCCTATATAATAATTCGCTAATTCATGTGTAATGCCGCGACATGCGCAGTAGACACTGTTGAGCGTGCTGCAGTCATGCGCAGTAGAGACTGCCCACGCCGCGGCTGATACAGAGCTGGGCGCTCCGAAGGAGCGTCCAGCTCTGTATCAGCAGTGGCGTGGGCAGTCTTCACTGTGCATGACTGCCCCGCGACCGGGTGGCAGTGGCACTGTGGCCCATGTAACGGGCTGTTCAACTAGTATATAAATATAAAAACATCTGAAAAGGTGCATTGTTTTACCGGCTACTTGCTACATAAAACTGTTGCATTTATAGATCCATGTGCAATGATCAGAATTTAATACTGTTAGTTATAACAGATTATATATAGGTCCCATACATTTTATATGTTGAGAGGTACTCTCTATGAACCCTGTCTTAGGTAATAACCTACTACCAATTCAAAAATTCTTTATTGCTATCATCAACACAAGCACAATTGCCATACCTATATTTTTTATATTTATCTGAAACAGCACACTAGAGCAGTCCTGCCACATTTAGGCATTACATAAGACAAATTCGGTCAGGAATTGTACTTAACGACAAACCGACACTCTCTGAAAATGTTAATGAGCCCAACGACTGTACTCTGAAATGTTGTTACGGAAGCTATTTAGCTACTGCTTTGAACATATGGCCAAAGACTTATAATTTCACTTCAGTTCTGGGTATATGAACTTCTGTTCCATTTTGCCCCCTGTTTGCAGGTTATAACTGTTAATAACTATGCTAAATTACATGGAGTATAGAAACAATATGAAAGAAACTTGGAACCATTTTAGTGTTAGAGGGTGGACTTTTGGGTATATAAAATGTCTGTTTGTGATGTCATAATATCTTGAAAATGACATAAAGATCTGAAAAAGTTACTTAAACATTGTCTAGACTGCCTGTGCTATCCTAGGTCTGTCTAACACATATTATCCCTGCTTTTTTAGTTATGCTGCTGACCTCTCTGCCAATCCTCTGCTTATCCTGGCTTTATCTCTAAGATTGTAATCTTAAACCCTTATCTATCTTTATAGTGTTCACTCCTGACCTGTGTTGACCTCTCTTAGTGCAGGTGTGGTGTGCTCAGTCATGTCTGGTTGGATGCTTCATGTGCTTTAGTTCATTAGTAGCATAATGTGAAATTAAATTGTATGTAAAAAGGTTACCATATATCTTCATTTTCAGGGGCCAGTCTCTGGTTTAAAATTGTTGTCCCTGGAGAAAATTTGCCTCTGGAAATGTCCCCTGAATATCTTCCCATCTTAAGGTTGCCTGCTCCAGGCCAAGACTAGTAGAAACCATTCCCACCATCACAAAGTATTATTATTAGCCTAAATATTTAATTATTGCTTTACTGCTTCTGTTAGCCACTCACAATGATAATCTGCAAAAGCAAGCATTCTATCTACCTCTCTCTCTCACATTCAGAGGTTCATGTTTGTTCTATAGATTAGAAGCTTTTGGCTCAAATTCACTGCTGATTTCAATCTCTGAGGCCCAGTCTTTGTTTGCACTGTAAACCCAGGAGTTAGATCTATAGATTGCAAGCTCTGAGGGTCAATTGCATTGTAAAAACTTGAGTTAACCCTTTAAGTTCCAGATGAGTGCCCAACACATTGCTTCTCAATGCATTGGACAGCCATTTGGCAGCTGAAGGGTTAATACAAGCTTCACAGTGTGGTGTGAGTCATATGGATAACTGTAGTATTTTTTCTATTTGAGTGTGAGAAAAAGAAGGTATACAGCCCCTAAATGCTAGAGAGCCATGTGAAGCATACCTTTTTAATTCACCAGGGACCTATCAAACATCTAAGGGGTAGAGTTCGATATATATGGTAAATATGCTCATAACAGCTGCCCCCCCCCCAAATACACACACACACATAAACACACTTACTTTACTTTGGCCAGAAAATCTTAAAGGGATAGTAATACTTAAAATGTAAAAAAATATATGTTGTAGGGTTTATCTCCCTGAGTAAAACAAGGGTACTCCCACTGCTGAAAGGTGTTTTATTCAAAAGTTATTACAATTCAATGTTGAATTTTTTGGTGCAATATTACAATGGCCTGAAATTGTACAGTGGCGCTGCTGCTACACCATCCTATGGACAGCTCTGGTCCCGGGACCATCTTTCAGCAGTGGGAGTACCCTTGTTTTACTCAGAGGGATAAACCCTACATCATATTTTTTTTACATTTTACATTTTAAGTATTACGACAGTTGTTGGCAGATTTTCAAACCAAAGCACACAGAGTGCCTGAGTATACTGAATCTTTGAGGACCAGAGGGGTGTACAAAGCATTGGAAAGCAAATGTGTTGCAGACATCTCTGTCCATGGAAGCGGACATGGCAATTGCTAGCAGGAGCACAGGACTCAAACTCTACATAGCCACTCTACCCACCTACTCTAAGATTACCATTTCCATGGATATTGTTTGTGTTCTGTGCTCCTGCTAGCAATTTTCATGTCTGCCTCCATAGAGATGACATCCAGGAATGATTGAAGATGTTATCTCTTGAACAAATGCAACACTGGCAGAATTCATAGGGGTCATTAGGATTTTGTGACTCAAAGCTACTAAGATACTAAGCAAAATTGAGGGTTATTATTAGGAAGTGTTACTTTTCCTTTATGCTCAAGTTATGGGACCTGCAGTGCCATCCATTTAAGAGATCAAATAGAGACAATAAGTGCCTTTACTTGGGTTTATGGTATTACAAGCAATGTGGTGCGTTGGTATTGTTATTTCATATACAGGGCTATAAGTTGTATGTGGTATACAATGGGTTAGAGCAAACAACACAAGGCAAGATGGCAATTTTAATGAACATAGTTAGATCACATATATACACAGCGGTATGGGCTATACAGTGCCTCCACACAGTGAAATAGAGACTTTGTAGCTCCTCATTGTGCAGTGATGTAATATATTCTAAGCAATATGTATATTATGTAACTAACCACAGGCACTGACATATACGTGTATGGAGAGCGAGAGAGAGAGGGAGAACTTTCTCTGTACAAATGTGCCTGCCATTTAATTGCGGCTGCTGGGTGCATTGACGCAAATTACATGAACCATGCACCCAGCTACTTTTAGATGCATGCTGATTGCCTGGATTTTGTTACTTGTCTGCTCCCGATCAGCCTCCAGGTATACCATGAAGTGGGCACCCAGCTGTTCCCAAGCTGGCACGGGCACCCAGTTGCTAGCATACAGTCGATGAAGTTGGATGAGACACATGGCCTGTTAGTGACTTGAGGATACATTTGGAAATCACTGACAAAATCTTTGGTGCAATAGAACAGGTGCTTGATTTTGACCTAAAGTGTAAGCACAGATAATGAGATGTGGTGATGAATTTGTAGATTTATACTAATCCCAACGGTAATTTGCATATATATATTGAAAGTCAGCACTACTGGGCTAAAAGAGATTGCACCCTGGGTAGGACACCATTTCTATAGAGCCTGCAAATTTGTATTGCAGGTTCGTTCCTAGTTGAGCATCTCTGACTTTTGATATACATATGCAATTTACCCTTGGGATTAGTCACCCCAATGGTAATAGGGGAATCCAGCATTGGACCTCTTGCTCACAGTGCTTAGAGAGATCAGCTACACCTCACTGATGAGGCCCAACAAGGCCGAAACATACATCTGGGGTTGGCTGCTTCTCTTGTTCAGAGAGGAATTGCTTGGCATTTCGTGGTTGGACTGCTGTAAGGGCAGGACCAATATAATATGCTTTAGGATATTTCCTCTCTGTGAAAATCACTAGTGGGCTAAAAGAGATTGCACCCTGGGTAGGACACCATTCCTATAGAGCCTGCAAATTTGGATTGCAGGTCCGTTCCTAGTTGAGCATCTCTGACTTTTGATATACAACCTCCAAGGAGGGACTGTATTCTTGAGTAAAGGAAATACTTGAGGGAGGGGCAGAGGGAAGCACTGGCCCTCTCCGGCATGCATTCCATAATGCAGCATTGAAAGGTGTATCAGATGTATAAAGGGAATGCAAGCTAGAGCGATTGATTGATATGATGTTTTAAGTATTAGCCAGGTAGTCGCCGAATCGGGGAACTGAAGATGCATTAAGAGCAAAGGAAAGGTCATGGAGAGAGAAGTAAGAGTAGAGCTAGTGAAGAAGACTGGACAGGAAGGATAACCAGGAAGAGGGATATCAAAGAAAGGGACTGGGGGGAGGAAAGCGCAGGCGGCACACCCAACCCAGAGAATTGCCTTGAAAGTGCTCCAGATGAGTGCTTACTGATGATCAAAACTAGAGGCAGTGTCAGGCAACTTGGCCAGATATGCGACTCATGGGGTCCAGACTTATTCTAACTCTTACCATCCCTGTACTGCCCGGGCATTAAGTTTCTGATTATCATACACAGACTGGACTCTTTTTATCCAACTAGAGAGAGTGGGCCTTGTCCCAGATTTTCAAAGCAGAGGGATAACAGTTTTGTCTGCGTTAGTGAGTGTGCTAAACAATGTCTTAAGGTGTGGATTCCTAGTCAAATGGCTAGGGAGATCATAAGCAAAGAGAAACAACAAGGAGTCAAAGTTGAGAGTGAGATTCAAAATCTTTTCCGTCTGCTCAGAAACAGTTTTGCAGTAGTTGGTTATGCCAGCACAGCTCCACCATATATGTAAAAGAGAATCTGATGCAAATTGGCATCTCCAGCAGAGCGGAGATAGCTGACAGGACAAGGCGTGTAGGATATGAGGGGTAAGGTACCATATGGTGAAGAGTTTAAAATTGCAATCCGTGTGGGAACATTTAAAGAGGAGTGTAGCAAGTTTCTGATAATGGAGTGCCAGTGGGTTAGAGGAAAGAAGACTGTCAGATCTCTCTCCCACTCACAAAGAAACTATGGTTTGGAAGCAGGGATGCTAAGGAGTAGAAATTTGTACCATTTGCCCAGAGTGTGGGTCAGTATTCTTGGACTAGATAGCATAGTTTCAAAAGGGGAGTCATTGCCTATGTCCGCATCTGGCATGAGAATGGAGTGGATGAAGTGTCGAACTTGTAGTTATTGCCAGAATCTGTTAGCTGGGAGTCAGGAGTCTACAGTAAGCATCTGGAAGGTCTGGATTTCTCCTCCCTACATCAGACCGCTAACAGAACAGAGGTGCAACTTGTGCCACAGTGAGAATCACTCAAGATCTTGTCCTGGTGGGAAAGCTGGGTTGCCCAGCAATGGGGTGTGGGTTGATGGGTAAGGGACAAAGTGGAGTTTAGAGTTGAGCCTGGACCAAAATATTACAAAGTGGCTTAGTATAACATGTTGTGTGCATGGAAAGACTTGGGATCTATTCATCAGAAATTTCTGAGGGCTAGATCTGGGGCAAAAAAATTGCCAGCTTATGACTCATTCTTTGGGAGGTAAGTGTTGAAGGTCCATGATCTGCAGAAGGACTGAGGCATTATAGTATGTATACATATTCTTGGTACTCAAATACCAATTTACGAAAAATAAATACTATTTTAACCCTTTTAGGACCAGAGGGGTATGCAATGCATTGCAAATTAGCACATTGCACACCCCTCTGCTCTGCAAGAGATTAAAGAGTCTTCGAAACACAGGGACTGATATGTAAATTAAACAATTCTGGTGCAACTGGTTTACTCCAGAATTGTTTATTTACATATCAGTCTCTGTGTTTTGAAGACATGGGGCTTTTAAGAAGTCATGGAGCTATCATTAGGCAAATCCAACAACAGTGGGCGACCAAAACACAGTGTGCTGCATCTCCTCAATGTTCACCAGTTGCAGCAGTGAAGGTCTGCAGAGTGATCTGTGGGGCCACTATGCAGGCCATCCACACAGGTGACTGAATTGTTACAAGTCTGTTCACAAGGATCTGATCACAGGTTGGTCCATGTGGGCAGCAGTCAGTCAGATAATGCTGGAGCCTATACGGGTCAGCCAACAGATTTAATGTTCACTTATCCCTCTGTGTTCAGCTTGCAGTACATGGGACATGGGTGGTACCAATATTATAGTAATGTCACCACTCCAGTACTGCTCTTGTGAACAAGGCCTAAGATGAACAGATGATATCTGCCTGTTCTAAACCTTATTTTGTAGATTTTTTCCCTAAAACACAATCAGATTATATATGGATTAAAAGGTTAAGTAATTAAGGCGAATCATTTTTGATGCATTTTCCCTTTAATTCCCACTAGATTTCATCATTGCAATGATAATGTAATTCTTATGTAATATGTGGGGAGGTGGGTTGCGTGTCTCCTCAAATGCCAGTTACGACCTGGCACGTAGGATCTATTACTTTTCTTTTTGGCACTAGGTTTCCTTGGTTTATAGAAGAGCTCCTCTTGAGAAAGCAAAGAAAGAGATAATCTTTCTGGGAAGTTCATATCCTGTTCCTGTAAGTCCCCCTCCTCTCCCCTCACCACTACCTGTACTCATGACCAGTTTCAGTAACAGTAATTTATGTGCTTGGTGAGAAATGGCAGGCAGCTGGCAATAGAACTCTGTTTGTTATTGCATAAGCAGGGCTTCTGTGTCACACTTCAGTTGTAATGAAGTTTAAACACATGGCAGAAAGGTGATTAACCCATTGCACGCTGGATAAGACTTCAAAGCATTGCTTTGCAACACGGAAATACATGCAATTGTCCTTTATACATTAAGGGCACCCTATCAATAAAAATCTGAGGAAGTACTTTCAAAATCACATATATGTTGAATTAGTCATGTTTTTTTATTCAGAAAACTAATATTTGTTTTTCTTAGCTTTAGTGATTATTCTAATTGAAGCATGCCATGAAGGCACTTCCTGTCTTAGCTCTACGTTACCTACCTGTTATTATTAGTATTGTTCTTTATTGATATAGCGCCAACTAATTCCGCAGCGCTGTACAATTGGGAATAGACATACAGAGGTATTAAATAGTACAATCAGATGTGGAGAACAGAAGGATCAGAGGGCACTGCTCGTGAGAGCTTACAGTCTAGAAGAAGGTACCTAAGTCATTCCCCACTTCCTATAGTACCGAACCATTCGGTCCATCTAGTCTACCCATTTTCCTACTGTAAAAACCTCAAACCTTGTTTGGTCCTTGGTTTTGTCTTATGTTCAGGACAGCCTTATGCCTATCCTACTTATCTACTACCCTCTCAGTGAAGTAAAACTTTCTTACATTACATATAAACCTGTGTCCTTCTAGTTTTACACTATGGCCTCTTGTCCTAACATTTTTACTCCTTTGAAATGTACTTCCCTCCTGCACTTTGTTGAATCCCTTCATGTATTTGAATGTTTCTATCATATCCCCTCTTTCCTCTCCTCCAAACTCTACATGTTCAGATCCTTTAGTCTACCCTGATATTTATTTTCTTGTAAACCAGTCACATTTTAGTAGCCCTTCTATGAATTTTCTCTAGAGTATCACTATCCTTCTGGAGATGGGGTCTCCAGTACTGTACACAATACTCTAGGTGAAGTCTAACTAGAGATCTATAGAGTAGCATGACCACTTCCCTTTTTCTGCTACTAATGCCCCTAGCTATACAACCCAGCACCCTGCTTGAATTTCCCACCACTTTATTACATTGCCTGCCCACCTTTAAGTCATTAGAAATAATTACTCCCAAATACTTTCCTCTGTTGTCTCTGACAGCACAGTACCCTTACTAGTATATTTTTCCTTTTATTTAAACCAGGTTTGACCATGAAAATTGATTGGAGGCAGTAATAAAAATACTTTTACATGTATTTGTTAAAACGTGCACCATAAATGCAGGGGGTGAATTTCAGTGCTTTGTAAACCAAGCCTAAGTAATGACTTCTTCACCCCAAAAAACAAGGGAATGGAAATTGTGCCATTGACACTCACCTTAATAATCAGCCCCCCATAACAAATTCAAGAGGGGTGGGATGGGAGAGGCATTGTACATGGCGATGTGACCACCTCTGCAAACGATGATGTGTAAAAGGACTTAGGCTCCCTTATAGTTTTTATATATCCCCTGCAAGGTCAAAGACATATGATCTAATGCAATAAATGCCCACAACTCAATGCCAAAGAAATGAAGCTGTTGGATGTCACATTCCGTGCAGAACCTTCCCCAACCTCACATGTTGACTGTCTAAGAACCCAGCAGTTTGTTGCATTGCAAAGCATCACTGGATCATTAAGCAAGTGACAGAGGGGGTTTGGGGAAGTGCAGAAGGACAGTAATTTGATTTTTGGTGGTGATTAAAAGCCCTTCGTAACCTGTAAAAGAATAGCACTGCTTTTCAGTTATATCAAGTCCCATATACAAGGGGTTAAGGAATTGTGCCAAGTTAATCACGTACCTTTAAAAGATGCTTGCCCACCTAAGGTACAGCTATGTTCATGTACATGTCTGCACTACACAAAGTGATAGATAAGTAAGTATAACATGTTGTATAATGGAAAACACATTTACATAGATTTGGATGCTTGTTTTACTGTAGTACATAGCTCTTTTTAATAAAGTGGTTACACTGAACCCCTGCAGATCCCCGATAAATGCCTCCTTACCAGTAATATACAACCCGCTGTTCTGAATCTATTGATTTCTCCCTAGCACAAAAGGAACTGATTTAAATGCCATCTTATGTAAATGGGGTGACATCACCCTTTCTCAGCACCCTATTTATAGCGGCTTTCATTGACTCTTCTTCTCACTATTATCTGTCCTTTTGTCCCCCTGTATTTAGCATGTGAATTGACAGCCGGCTACCGGCCATACGATCTGGCATGATGCTCTTTTCTGGGACTCGGGAGTGGGGGGTATTTTCTTGCCAAAGAAAGAGGATGGGAGGAGGGCTTTGTACAGCTGCTGCAGGCTGGGTAGGCAGAATAATCTGTTGATTTGGGGCAGGCTGCTGCTGGCTTCTGCAACTCTCAAGAAGGAGGGGGACTTGTGTGGGTGCTGCCACTAGCTAAGTATCCTGTTATGAGAGGATAAAGGATTGTTCAATAGAAGTTAACATGCATGAATCAAACTGGCACCTTTTTCTCTTGTAACCCATTCATACTAGAGACATCTTCAACAAATTGCTTCACAATGCATTTAAGACATTATCTAGCATCCAGTGGGTTAACTTTAGAGGTAATTTTGTAAATAATATACTGAGGTTATATTCTGGTTCTCCAGCAAATAAATAGATTTGGATTATTCAGGAGACAACAGCACCTTAGGTTGGTGATACCAGTGACTGGATGATTCCATGTTTTGCATAAGCAAGACCAAAGGAAAATTACCATTCTGTAGTTGCATCTAAATCAAGCAGTTTTCCACCCACAGTACAAAATTCTTCTACAGCGTGTAGTTTTCTGGGAAAAAAAATAAGTAAAACATTACATCTAGTCTACCCATTTTCCTACTATAAAAACTTCAAACCTTATTTGGTCCTTGTTCTTGTCTTGCTCAGGACAGCCTTATTCCTATCCCATGCATACTAACATGAATATAATAAAGACTAGGTTCTAGGTCAGTCACTTGATATGTTTCTTGGTGTGGGTTCTACATGACATTTAAGGCCTTATACACAAAAGAAGAGTAGCAATGCTTAACTAATCCAACTGAATCATAGAGAGAGAAATAAAAAATACCCCAAATTTCTATTGATTTAAATGCCAAATGTAACCCCTTGAATGCAAGAGAGGTTGCCTATACATTGCAAAGTAAAAAGCATTCAAGGGGTTAAAAGCCCCATCTAAATCAGTGGGAAGTTTTATTGTCCCCTTTCAAGCAGTTGTTTTGCTGCAGAATGACACATCTTCTCTTTTGTGCAAAATATCCTTAATAAGTACAGGTATTATTACCGATTTAACCCCTTGGATGTTAGGAACACTAACCAGAAACATCCAATGCACAGTGAAACACTGCATTGAACACCTCTGTGGATCTCAAATGGTTACTATCATTAACTGTTACCATAAGTGATCATATTGTTAAATAATGTGTCATCCTGTGCATTTGTACCTGTAGATCTTGCACAGGAGATGTTTCCATTCACCTAGTGGCTTTCCAGCATCTCTTGCATTTTATTGGCTACATTTACAAGCTCACAGCTTGCTTCTTACCTTCGATTTTCTATGCACACCTCCCAAGATTCCAAAAGGCCAAAGAGGGACACTTTTTTGTGTTAGGTGTTGTTGGGGGGTGTCTGGTGGGCAGAGCATTGACAAATCTTTGTGTAATTGAATAATTCAGAGCAAAACCACAGCATTTTATTTACACAGACTAATTTATAAAAAAAATATATGTGTGTGTGTATATATATATATATATATATATATATATATATATATATATTACCAAACACTAATATTGGGTAAACTAGGGCTCCCCTATACTGCAGGTACCACTAAAGCAGAAATATGGAAAAGAGGAACTGACTGCTGCTCTCCCAATATTCTGCCAGTGATCAGAATAAAACACAAAAAGAAAAAACAACAGTATGGGAAAGTGCAAGTTCCTCTAAATAAAAACACAATTTATTATACACAATATAACAAATAGATGTACATCCAATAATAAGGAGTGTCCTATTGCAAATCTAAAATATCCCTTATGTGCTGTAGGTACCATACAGCACTAAAAATAATAAAAATATATCCAGATATAAAAATGATTATAAAGATGGTAACTATCCAAGTAGTTACTGTAATACAGGGCAGGCTGTATATCACATATAGCCACCAAAAGTAGAGCCTTGATCTAAGTTGATAATCATAACGGGCAAGCTTAATATCTCCTAACCCAGTGAAAACAGTACCTTGGTGTTGTAATGATCTCTAAACCGGCAGGTTAGACTGTGAATGACCTGAGTAAGATATGCAGCTTCTCTCCTGTCTTTGAACAGGGGTGGCTCCGATGTATATTGCTTTGTAGCCTCCTCTGAAATATAGCCAAAGGTTAATGTTAGTTTTACTACTGTGAAGCAATTATTATTATTAATATTCTTTATTTATATAGTGCCAAGTAATTCTGCAGCACTTTACAGTTGGAAATAGACATACAATCAGATGTGGAGAACAGAAGGATCAGAGGGCCCTGCTCGTGACAGCTTACAGTCTAGGTGATGCATATATATATATATATATATATATATATATATATATATATATATACACACACACACACACATACACACACACACTAGACATCCTGATCTCCTGAAAAGGGGGACAATGTGGTTGGAAAGAGGGACAGAAGGATTTGGGTTCCAAAGATGGGTTTTTTTCCTAAAGAGGGATACTCACAAGGCATTTGTATGTGCCCCCATTTCAATCAGCTGCACTGTTCCACCAGATAAGGTATTGTGGATCAGTATTCTATGATACCTATTGATATCTCCTGCAGGGCCGGCACCACCTATAGGCAAGGTAGGCGCTGGCCTAGGGCACACATCTACTTGGGGCGCAGACAGAGCTGGCCCTTACATGCGTAATTTGCTGCCCCAAGTAGAGGTGTAGTGGAGGCCCCCTCAGAAAGTGTGCAGAGATGGCAATAGCATGACAGTGGCCTCAGCGATATGGGGAATCCTGTGCCAAAAGGGGTCCCCTGATGCACACGGATAAACTGTATATTGTAGCTAGCAGAGTTGCCATCAGCCCACAATACCTTCGGTTCCAATGCACAGTCTGACTCCTGATCTCAATGGTTCAGCTTGACGCGATGACGTCATGACATCACTCTTCTCATTGAGGTCAGGATCAGGAACTGGGACAGAACAGTAGCTGGTAAAGGATACAGGAGGAACAGAGAGATGTGACTATCAGAACAAACAAAGATTGGATGTGTCTAGAGGGAGCCCAGAACTGAAGTGTGCAGAGTGCTCTTGGTTTGTTTGTTGTTTTTTAATTATGATGTGATAAAAATTCCAAACTCACAGGAAGCGGTACAGTTAGAAGTAAGACATGTGCAGGGGCGAGACATAAGTGTGTGCCAGCTGGCTGTTGCCTCCCTTCACCTACTGTTTTCCCTCTTTTGATTTTGTCAAGAACAAATCATTGGAAACTTTAGTGGGCTCAGTCTTTCCTGAATTATGGGAGCAAAATTGAGGATCCAGAGGGAAGTGGAAAATGAGAAAGTTAGTCTGGTATATGCAAGTCTCTAAGGCTAAGGAAAAAAAGAGATAGGGGAGTAGTTAGAGACAGAGGAGGTTTCATCTTTTAAACAGAGTAAAACATCTACTAAAAGTGCAAAGTTCTGCTGTTATTGTTGTGTTCTGTATTATTACCGGCAGCAATAACAGCAGAACTGTGTACTTTTAGTAGATAAGTGGAGTAATTTTGGGGTAAACCAACTGCAACATCAGGGGCAAATATAATTTAATAAAATTCCCATATAAGTATTTTTAGCTCTTTGTATGCTAGATAGATTTCCAATGTATTGCTTCGCTCCAGTTTAATCAATTGGAATGTTTATGTGTCTCCTATGGTGCAATTTATTTCCCCCCAAAATAACTTCACTTTCTTTACAACTGTGGGAGGGAGGATATGTGAAAAAAAATTGAGGTGTACAGGACATAATTATAAAGTCAGGTTTATATAATATCTTTGTCTAAGGAAAATCAATGATGAGAACTTTTTTCACATACATAGCTAGTGCATTTTCACTATGTACGTCCATTAGGAATAGAATATAACAAGTGTTAAGATTTAATCACTAAAACTGTATTGATTTTTGTCACAAGCAACAAATTTCTTTATACAAATATTGCAATACAATTCGTATTTGGACCACGTCAATTTCAACTCCACTTTTCCAATAAAATCAACTGATTGATTTTAGTACTTGGAAAAAAAATTATAAAAAGTTTATATGTATATATATATATATATATATATATATATATATATATATATAGTTCTTAAAGCGGAACTTTCAGATAATAGCAAGTCGCCATGCATTCATTAAATGCATGGCGTCTAGCTTGAAAATAGATGTCTTACCTTAAAAAAATACATGTGTCTAAAGGAATCCCATTTGGAGACAGGAACTGAGGCTAGAGCACAGACACCTTGTCTGTGCGCCTGCGCCGTCAGTCCCAGTCTCCATAGACTAGACTGCTTTGCACCATATGGTCACCGGAAGGGACTGACGGCACAGGTTCACAGACCGCACTAACCTGCTCTTCAGTCCCGAAACAAAACGGATTCCTATAGATACATGTATTTTTTTTTACGGTAAGACATCTATTTTCAAGCTAGTCGCCATGCATTTAATGAATGCATGGCGACTGGCTATTATCTGAAAGTTCTGCTTTATGTCTCCTCGCTGCACTATCTTTATTAATTTGGTTTTATTCATATTCTCCTATGGCTCTCTGCATTCTTTCGGCTGAAGCAGTAACATTAGATTGGTGAGGGTGTACATGGTGTAGAACCCTTGGAGAGACATGGGAGCAGATTATTTTTTAGTCCTTGGTGTGGGTTTGTAACTGTTTTGTTGCATTCATTAGATGGGTGAGGACATTAAATTCAAGGAAACTCTCCAGATGTGCTTCAGATATTCTAATATTTATAATGAAATACTATAAAATATAATATCACACCTTAGTGTCTTTCGCCTAGAAGGAATAATCGCAAAGAACAATTTTAGGATCTTACAGTTAAAAAGTAAATATATATTCTAGGATTAAGAATCTCTTTATGATTTTAGCATAAGCATTTACCTAGGTAAACATCCTTCAAACAGAAATCTGTTATAATTATGTATTTAATCTGCAAATCCCTGTACATAATATCTTCTGAAGTCTGCCTCTAGTTCACACCACCTCTCCTAGTCTTCTCACAACAAGTAACAGGATTCTAATGTCCTCAATGGATCATAAGAGTCAATTGTCTATATCAGATAGCAAACAAACAAATAGCAGTAGACTACAATAGAGATAAAATATAAAAAATAAATATATGGCATAATTCACTGCTATTTGAAGGACACACACCTTGGAAAGTGCTTCTGGTAAACATATTGGAACTAGAGGTGTGCCCTCTGTTATAAGGATGTAGAAGGCTGTAACTCAGTGGCTGATGGAAGCAAAGGTAAAGCAACCAGGAACTAACTTGACTGTCCGATGTAGAGTAAAAGAGCTCTGAATAATGTAGAAGGTACATTGTAGCCCAGGATTTGCTTGTAGTGAATGAAAACTGAGACACTGGGAGCAGGAACAGTGGAGTAACTGAAACCCCCCCCCACACACACACACCTGGCACCTGCAATGTGATCAACGCTATCTCCCTCCAGCACTCTAGTAATGCAGAGCTCTGGGAGATGACATTATCTCCCAGTGCTCTGCATTACTGAAAAGGACCACGAGGGAGCTCAACCTGCGTAGAGGTCTCTCCTGCCATGCCACTGGACCACTTGGGAGGTAGGAGATAGGGGCATTGTGGAGATTGGGGGGCAATGTGGAGGGGGCCAGTGTGGTTGAAGGGGCCAATGTGGTTCAGGGGGGGCAATGTGGTTAGGGGGGGCCCATGGCACTTCTTGCACCAGGGCCCGGAGGCTTCTAGTTACGCCTGTGAGAAGAAATCAACAGTGTGCTCCTGTTCAGGAGTAACAATGCAGATAGACTCATATTCAGGTGGAACCAGGGGTCTATAGCCAGGGATACAGGTAAATTGCAGACAGATGTAGACAGGTGGAATCAGTGATCTATAGCCTAGGCTACTAACAGATGTCTAGTGAGATGGAGCTGGGAGTCTATAGCCAGGGATGCAGATATTTGTGTAGGTTGACTGACCCAGGGATGCATATGGAAGTGTAGCCAGATGAAACCATAGGTCTATAGACAAGCATGTAGATAGAAGCATATTTATTCAGATGGAGCTAGGAGTCTTTAGTTACTTATTTATAAGTGTAGTCAGACAGAGCCAGGAGGCCGCTACTGGCTATGTAATTTGAAGTATAGTAGGAAAACTTACATACCCTTTGACTTTCTAGCTGTTTTTGAATTTCATCTCCCATCATCCTTACACAAACGATGGCTGGCTGAGAATGGTAGAAATTGTAGTCCACAAAACAGCAGGAAGGATGTAGGTTGCCTGCACTTAGACTTAAATGGTCCTTTAACCCCCTGAATGCTGAATAGGTCTCAACTCATTGCTTTCCAATGCTTTGAAGATCTCCCTAGCATTCAAGGGGTTAAGACCCCATTTACATAAATGGGAATTTTGACTTCCTCAATATGGTGCAGTTGATTTGCTACAGAAATGTTACTCTTTATCTTGACGAATAAGGCCCTAAATATTTCCATAGCTGGCCAATCTGGCGAGAGAGGTTTAATAAGACACAGCTCAATACATATTACTACAGAGAGAAGGAAGGAAACTTATGATAACTTTTTAGTGTGTCTTCCCAGCACTACAGAGTATGTAAAAGATGAGGCATTTCCTCCCTGGATGCACTCCCAGCCCTCTTAGGGAAGGAATGCTGTACCTTGAAGTAAGGCTCAGGGAAAAAAGCATACGGTTATTACTGTAAATCTAGACTTTCCAGTTCCTTGTTTAAATTGTACTTAACAGTATTAAGCAATGTACATGAAAGTTACAACTGTGTAAAGTTCTGGTTTTTATTTATTTATTTAATTTAGGCTTTCAATCACAGATCCAAAATTATCACTGACAGAAAAGGTCTTGGAGACAATTTTGGAAAATGGTATATTATCTTCTTGAGTTTTGTCCACCAAGAATTTAATGGATTTTTCCAGCACTGGCAACATCACTAAACTGCAATATAAATATGGTTTTAATGGGCTAGCAACAAGCACATACCAGTGAAATACAGATGTGTGAAACATCTGCAGTCTGCTTTGTGAAAGGTTGTACCATGTCATAGAACTGTCATGATATGTTCACAAGTTACCAAATTTGAAATCATTATATATTTCTGAGATTTTAACATCCAGGTCTGCCACGTAACATATTTAGAATGGACGAAACAGGGAAAAAAGTCATATATGTTACATCATTTCTTTTTTTCAGTCAGATTTTGGTCACAGAATTGTATACACTAATGGGAGAACTGAGACCTGTTTCCTGATGCTAAATATTAGCTGTATCCTAATTTTCTTGTGGAGTAAGGCTGCTGTGCATTCATTGAGCTGTCATTGCAATACAATCACTATAAAGTTTATATGTACAGATACATATATATATTTATATCTATTCTTACATATACATAGATCTGATGCTCTTCTTATAGCCCAGAACACGCATCACTTTCGGTCACAGCAGTCAATAGGTGGTTCTCAATCTGGTGTTTAGAACACTGATTTTGATTCACCTTTCTTGACTGCTTTGGTGATAGAGACATTCTGTGAGAATTTCTAGAACCAAAGGATTAAAAAATAAAATTATAAAAGCAAAATTTGTTTAAGGTAATAAATTAGTCATGGAAAAATTGTTTATATTAAAACTGAAAAGTGAAATGTTTTGGAGGTACCTCTAACATCTATGGAGCTAAAGCAAAGCACAGTAGATTTAGATTGAGTTTGTGTCCTGCAAAAGTCTCTTCATTGGGTGGCAGATGCTTGGATAACAGCTACTTATCTGGCAATGGATGAATATGTAGCTTTATGTAGGTATTTTACTGAAGACATTGATACTTTATTATGGAAGTCAACCTCTTGTTCAGTAATTTCACACTCACATCACTTAATCATATGTTCTTGATTTGGAAGACTTGGTTTACATAATCTCTGAAAAGATGACTGTATAAAGTATGTCCTTACAGACACATTTTTATCTTTTTTTTATATTTGCTCTCTACATCATCAACCTCAGTAGCATTGTAAATGGAGTTTTCTGTAATGCTACACCATAGAAATCCAGCTTTGAAGGGGAGCATGAATGCACTCCCTGGGGCAGCTGGGAAGTCCTGAGGCGTCATGCAGAACGTGGAAGTGCCCGATCTTGAAGGGCTAATATCTCCACTACTAGGTGATTTGAAAAAAAAAAAAACAACACACAGCTCTAATGTTGGGTTAAAGATTAAAACCCATGGTAAAACTTTGATTTCAGGTGATAGTTCCGCTTTAAAATCTGATCTCTAGAGGATACTGGTACTGAAAAAAAGAAACAACAGTTTAAACTGTAAAAAATTTTGGAACAATGCATATCCCAGCAGTGGGAGTACCATGGTTTCACTCAACAGGAAAAGCCCAACTCTGTTCTTTTAACCTCTAAAACTATATTAACTCTTTATGGAAGAGACTGGGGTGCAACACATTGCTTCTGAACACGTTCTGCACCTCTCTGGTCTTTAATGGGCAAAATACTAAAAGACAAAAATTAACACCAGTGTTGTAGTTCTCACTCACAAGATCTCAGGTATAGAAATGATGATTACTGTATGTAGAGGAGACCTTTAATGCAACAACTTCCTGTTGCTCTGATGGTTATTTAATTTGTTTTGAAAGAACAAATCACATGGGACCATATAATTAAAATTTTCATATCTAAATGATAGCTGTAATTTCTGTAATTTTTATCTCTTAAATGAAAATTAAATTATTATCTGTATCATGTTTTTCTTACAATTTCCAATTTTTTTTGTTTGAGCAACATTTATCTCTTGTTATCTTTTGTTTGATTATCTTACTTTGCCGGCATACTCAACTTTTTTCCCTCGTATTTCCCTCATATTTTTTGATAAATCAAACTTACTCTGTGAGCACTCTGTTTTTTTATTTTGTCTGAAGTTTCGATAAAGAGTGTTTGGTATAAATTATCAACTTTTTTAGAGTCTTGTGTTTGATTGAACACACATCACAAGTACAATCAACTTTTTATATAAATATATATATATATATATATATATATATATAATATTTTGTTTAATCTGCTGTTCAACTGGATGCATTTCATAAGCCAAATCAACATTTATTTATCCAGCTAATATTTGTTTGAATGGGTTTCTTGCATGTCATCAATATTTCTCATGATAATCGTTTGTTCAACATTGATTTTTTTCAGCAAACTTTTTTTTTTTTCTTTTTTAACAAGCTCATTTTGCTTGCACAATTGGCATCTTTTTGTTGAATAATCTTTTGTTCAGTCAAGAGCTCTTTGTGCACATTATCTTTTTTTCAGATAATTAAACTTTTTGACACACATTTTCTTAGAATGAACATTTATTTAAACAATAGTGTTTGTTCCATCAAGATTGCACGATTGACAAAGGGGCCAGTCTATACTTGTCCTTTTTAAACAATTTCACTAATCAATGAAGTTTATTTTTTGTGCTTGATTATTAAGAGACACTGTATTAGATCTGACCTCAGCTATGCCCGCTCTCCGTTGAGTATGTGGCTGAAAACCATTATCCACTTTTTATAAAAACTTTCTGTGCATGTGCGAACCAGAAACTTCAAAGCCCTGTATGCCAAATATAACACTAATGATTAACAAGCTATAAATAGACATGAACAGCCCCCCATGAAATCTATATCACTACCAAATTTCTGATGTATCCACTTAGAGCATTGGGATGTAACTTTGTCTTAATTGCTGTGATGTTAATATAAGTTATTATGGGGAGAGGACTCATTCATTACACAGCCTCACATTTTTTTCTACCAAACTAATTGGGCCAGAATTTGCTGGGTTTTATGGGAATTGGCACTGACTCAGTAACTTTTAAAATTCAAATTTATAAACATTTGAAAGTTAGCATTTAACATAGAACTCTTGTTCAAACTATAAATATAGCTGTGCTCAGCTCAGTTGTAATTATAAAAAATAAGTTTTCATTTGTATTCTCTGAGCTCCTATAATAGTGCAGGTTCTTGTACAAATATTTATAGATGGTACACTGTTGTTCTATTTACTGTAACCAGGTGGTGCTGTTGCTGCTGAAGTCTATTCCAAACTCTGTATTCAGATACAAGCTCTTCATAGAGAATAACAGCAAAAACACCACCTGGAACAAACAACATGCAAGTATGTATTGTATTTACATTTGAATAAAGCACCACCTACCATTGAAAATTGTTTTAGAGATGGGTCAACAATGGACAGGCAACAAACTGAGGGAACATTCACTTTCTTTCATTCACTGGAGCCTGTTCCTTGGCTGATCACACAATGGTACAGAATACTCATTTGATCCTGTTTATATAAAAGTAAGATCAAGTACATTATACACTTATGGTATAAATCAGCACAATGGGATTTTAGAGAACTAGCCATATGCAGAAAGAAAATGATGAGCAATTCTGGAGCAAATCAAGCTGCACCATAGGGACAAATTAAAATTCCTATTGAGTTAAATTGGGCTATTTGAATGATAGAGAGGCATCCAACACCTCACCAACATTGATGGGGTTAAAAGCCCCATTTAAATGACTGGAATTGTGTTTTCCTTTTTAATTGCCACTGTATGCAGCTGGTTTGCACTAGACCTGATCTTCTTTCCTTTCTACATAAGGCTCAATGTGTTAATCATTGAAATCATTATTGGGATCATTACTCTAGAACAAGGGGTGGTCAATTGCTAGACCTCCAAAGGCTGGTTAGGGTTGATGGTAGATGTAGCCTCAACAGCTAGCAGGGAATGATGGGAGCTATAATCTGGAAACAGCTGGAGAGCCTCTTGTTTCCCATCATCCCAGTCTTGTTCAATGGTAGCAGAGAACCACAAATTCTGACCTCCCAGGAGTCCCAGGTTGGTCTCACTGTGCTGGTATGCAATAGAACCACACACAATGAGTCTGCATAGCTGTGGGGATTCTTTGTAATAGATGGAAAATGGCAAAGTTCTTGCAGGAAATTTATTGGAGTTAGTAAAAAGAAGGTAGTTTTATGGATTTTCAATAAGAGAGAAACTCTGCAGAAAAGGGGGGGGTCATTTTTTTTCACAAGGTTTCCCTTGAAAAAATTAGCAAATTTTCCTAACTTTGTGAAGGAAAGACAGGATTTTATTAAAGACACGGAGGCAAGTATTATGCATTTAAGTCTGCTTCTTTACTACTCAGCAGCAAGGTTTTAAACCTTTTTTATATATAACCCCACCCTTTATAACCCCACACTCCCATTAAGGTGTATAATACATGTAACAGGTGTCTCCACTTCCTCTTTCTTTGGTGACGTAGGTAAGTTCAACTGTAGAATATTTTTCTGTCATCGATACCGCAATTAACCTAATAGGGCAATATAGAAATAAGAGGAGTGTTAATAACAGAGAAGGATAATACTCGCCTCTGTGTCTTTAATAAAATCCTGACTTTCCTTCACAAAGTTAGGAAAATCTATGAATTTTATTGCAAGACATGGAGGCTCATATTATGAAAGTTTAAAGCTGTTTTATGACATTAGTAGTTACATGTTCAATTGGTTTATAATAAAAAGTTTTGAAGGTGGATTCCCTGGAATAGTCTGTCACCTTAAGAATGTCAAGTCTGCCACCGGCAGAAAGTGACTTGGAAGCCATAGCTTCTCTAGAAGAATGGGCACCATAATGGTTAGTATCAATGCCAGCGGCTTGCATGATCCAGCGAACCCATCTAGCTAAAGTAGCTGAAGATACAAGTAAATAAGGTTTTATAAAAGAAATTAACAGTTGGTGAGAATTAACAGACCTAAATTTAGAAATAATGGATTCATAGAGTCTTAGGCAGTGGACTACACAAAGCTGTGTATTTTGTAGAAAACTCGGGTAGAAGATTTCCTTAGAAGAGGATTTAGTTCTCCTAGAGATAAGGAAATGTACCCCGTCAGGTTCATAAAATCTGTTAGATACATCTAAAGCGTGGACGTCGGATTCTCTTCAGAAAGAAATGAGGCAAAGAAGCATTGTAAGTTTAGCCGAGAGTTGTTTAAGTGATAACATCTCATTAGGAGGACAAGATCCTAAGAATAAGACTGTATTAACATCCCAAAGGTTGCAATATTTGGCCCTAGGTGGTCTAAAAATTAGAATACCCTTCATTAGTTTACATAGTAAAGTATGTTGACCCGAAGGGATGCAGAAATCGAAGACCTGTACAATTGATAGTTCTGTATGCCTTCCCTTCTTGGAAACACGAGGAGAGAAAGTTTAGAATAGAACTCAGATTGGAAGAAAAGGGATCCAGGTTCCGTTCCAGGCACCAATTTGTCCAGACCTTCTAGCAGGTTCTGTAGCATGTTCTAGTACCTGGAGCCCAAGCCTCCATTATGAGGAACTGAGCCGATTCCAAAAGGCTGTTGATAAGCCATCGATTCCTGAAATCTGCCAAGCTAGGAGATGAAGTTGATTCTGAAGTAATAGATTGTGCGGGTATGCTAGTAGATCTAGTAATAACTGGGGATAAGGAATTAGGTATCAGGGGTAGTCTATGGACATCTATAGAAGTGGAGAGAACAATGGTTGTGCTGTCCAGAAAGTTGTGATTAGGACCAAAGTGATTATCTGTTTCCTGACCTGGAGGAGGACCCTGGGAATCATGGCAAAGGGAGGCAAAGCTTAACTCCCCTGATTGGGCCAGGTCTGTAGGAAAGCATCCAAGGCTAGTGCCTCTGGGTCTGGTCGCCAACTGAAAAAGTTTGGTAACTGAGTGTTCCTTCTGGAATCAAAGTTGCCTATCACCAAGGGACCTCAGATTGAATTTAGTTTTGCAAAAGTCATACAGTATAGTGTACAGTCGCTGGAATCCTTCAGGTGTCTGGAATTCCAATCCTCGATGGTGTTGGAAATGTTCCTGTCCAGACAGAAATGCCAAAACTCTTTTGCTAGGACAGCCAAGGTCTTTGATTTTGTGCCTCCCAGATGGTTGATGTATCGTACTGCTGATACATTGTCCATCTTTAGTAGTATGAAGCAATTTGAGGTGTTTTTGAGACACTTTTGAATGCAAATGATCCTGCTAGCAATTCCAAGAAGTTGATATGCATATCTCTTTATGAGGGAGACCATTTTCCTCCTGTGGTGATATCTCCACACTGAGCTCCCCAACCTAGAGTTCTGGCATCGGATTTGATAACCAACTCTGGGGACGTCCCAAAGATCTCTCCTCCATTCCATGCTTCCATGTGTTTCAACCACCAAAGAAGTTCTTCCCTCACATCTATGGATAGAGGAACTCTGTGTAACCGAAACCCCTGTGAAGATGCATCATTTTCAGTTTTTAAAGAGCCTGGTAATGAAATGGAGCAGGAAAGATTGCTTGAATAGATGCTGATAACAGAGTGCTTTTAGGATGGATTTGATCTGTCTGCAGATGTTCTTTAGTTTATTGCGAGGTACGCGAAGAGTGGAATTCAGAGAATCCCAAAATTTCAATGACTTGGGTTGGTTGAGTCACCAATTTTTTCCAGTTTATGATGAAACATAGATTGGTAAGAGTCAGGACAGTCAACTGAAGATGATTCTTGAGGAGTTCTAAATCTTGGGACATGGTCAATATGTCATCTAAGTATATAATTATTCATACGCCCCTGCTCCATAGAAAGGAGGTTAATGGCTTCATGAGTTTCTTGAAACACCACTGAGCCAATGAAAGGCCAAATGGGAGGCAAGTGAATTGCCAAGTGATTCCTCTCCAAATGAATTGAAAAAGATGTTGTTGGTGATGAACAATTGGGACCGTTAGATAAGTGTCCGTTAAATCTAGTTTGACCATCCAATCTGATGGCATGAGAAGGTCCCTGAGGCAGTGAATGTCTTCCATTTTGAAATGCCTGTAAAGGACAAAAGCATTCAGATTGGTTACCTGTTATAAGGGGTGGGATTACCAAAATGTCACGTTCTATATTTATCTTTAAAAAAAATATTTAAAACTTTGCTGTTGAGCAGTAAAGAAGGAGACTTAAATGTATAATATGAGCCTCAGTGTTTTGCCATAAAATCTGACTTTTCACCCATCTCTAAATGTTATTGCTCACTTTCTCTGTGTGATGTGTGTAATTGTATATGGAGAGGACATTAGATTGCTTGACTTGTTGTATTACACATATAGTCTAGTGAAGCAGAGGCCATGTCTTCTGCAGTTACATTTCATCAACTGGAATTCAGCAGTATTGAAATTCACTTCTAATGGAAATGTTATTTCTGGCTATATGTGTACTGTAGATTACCAGCTGTATACTATGCCTCTGGCAAAACAGCTAACACTTCAACACACAAAAGGTTGCTTAACGCTGACCTCATTTTATGTTGAATAGCAACAAACTGCACATAAAATGTGTGTGTATTTTAATGAAACCTAAACTGAAGTTGTTTTATGGATGGGCATTTGTTTAATTTGTTTCAGATTGTAATATAAAATAAAAATCATTGTCATTGGTGATCAGTGTGTTTATGAGTTTTATGTAACACAAAATAATTGACTAATTGGGTGCTAATAGGTGGTTAAGGCCTTGGAGGAGAATCACTAAGGAGTGATAAAGAGGTGATACAGTGGAGATGACTTCTCCAGTGATATCACTTCTCAAATTCCTGTGTTAATTTATGGAGCCTATGCACTAAGATTTCACCAATTCTCCATTATTTCACCTTTTTACCACACCTTAGTGAATAACCACCCTTCAGTGTCAAAAGCTTTCCATTGCAATGCAAGACTTATGTTAGTCAACTTTCTGGCACTCAGTTGGTTAATAATGCTACATTTCTTGGCATTTGGTGAAAAAGTCATTATGAAAGAACAATACAAATATCTGTAATGTTACCTGTTGTTAATAGTGATCCAAAGTTCAAGTTAACCACTTGTGGACCAGAGGGACGTGAAACATATTGCATCACAATAAGTTATGCATCCCTCAGTGGTTTTAGTATATCACCACTATGATGCAGTTGGTTTACCCCAGAATTTCTCTTTTTTGTGCATGTCCCTAATAATATCACAGATTTTAAAAGCTTAAGGACACTTGACGTGCCAGGACCGTCAGACCTGGTCCAGTAAGGTGACCACATGTCCCTGATTGCCCAGGACAGTCCCTGATTTTAAATGTGTGTCCCATGTCCCTGGCAGACCCCTTCTGGGACAATTCAAAGTCCTTGAATGAAGACTCCAGAGCAAATGGTTCTAAATACCAGAAGGAGAACTGTCCATTGTCTACTGTGACAGGAAGTGATGCCTTTGATGAGCTACAAGGAAATGGCTTACAGACAGAGCTCTAACCAATATGAAGAGATCTGAGTCTTGATCCTGACATCAAACAGGAGCTGCAGTGCAATTTTGTTGGAGTGTAATGCTAGTCTAAGGCTTTGGGAGTGATGTACATTTCTCTTAGCCCACCACAGGAATAATTTTCTGTGATAGCAGTCAATGGGCAGGTCTCCCTCTAGTGTTTAGAACTCTGTGGTGCACCAGAAAAAGAGAGGGTTGCTCACTGATGACCAGTGACCCCTCCGCATGGCTGAACTAGAGCCTAGGACAAGTACTCTGTTGCTCTCCTCCCTACAGTGTCCCTGAATGGAAGAATGGAAATGTGGTCACCCTATGATCTGGCATTTAAGGACCGGTGATGTTATAGAATTCCATGGTTGCTGGATGGCTGCACATCACTTGGTGACCACAAAATCAATTGCAACAAAGAAAAAAATGCCCAGTGGTCCTTAATGGTCAGCCATGTGCCACGTCAGCTGGTCGATAAGGGGTTAAGCCACTTTTATATGGCTAATACCATAAAACTACTTTGCAGATTAATTTGATAGGATTGTACTGTACATGACATTGTTAAAGCCACATTTTAGTGTGGATTGAGGTGACATTTTTGTCCATGCATTTATCTAAGTGCAGGAGTCCACATGCACACATACATTCCGTGCACTGCTAAACATAAGTCAGCAAAATCTAGAGTTGAGTCAGGCCAGCTGTGGGAACTGGCTAGAAGCCAGAACAATCCTACAGATTGTCTGCTTTGTTAAAGGGGAGATTATCCCTTCCCTGCTAAACACAGAAATGAGATTGGTGAAGGCAGCTGCTGAGGAAGTTAACTCCTTCCAGAGTACAGGTTTTCTTCTCTATCAGAAAAGATGGTAAGCCACTCCCTCTGATTTATTCCCTTACAAGACTAATGGGGAGATGTTTAAAACTGGAAGTGTCTGTAGAATTGTTGCAAAAGTGACATAAAGATATGTATAAACGTTTAGTGACATTTTTGCTAAATGTTAATGCCATTGAGTCTACTTTTTTTTTTTTAAAGTGGAATAGAAATGGCCTTGTCCAATAAGAATCCTGTAATTATAAAGAAATTAGCTAACTGCAAAAAAATAAAGGCGGTTTTAGTGATTAAGGACACGATCCAAATGTTTACACTAAATAAAGCTGTTAGGGCAAAATGAATACCAACCAACAAAAGTAAATATTTAAGTCGGTATTCAAATGTCCTACCGGCTAAAAGCACAATGAACGTTAGGCCACAGAAATGGTCTTGTGCGTTAAGTTCCCATGATGCCGCTAAATAGCAGTAAAAAAGCTAACGATTGGTGCCTGACATACTGCCAGTCACTGATCTTTAACTCTTATTTGTTACACTTACCTGTCATCCACTGTCTTTCTCATTGAGTCTTCATTTCAGCCTTCTCTTCATTCTTCTCTTCTTTCTTGTATCGTCAGCCTTCTCTTCATTCTTCTTTCTTCTTGCTGTACGTAAAAAATAAAAGTATTAATACAACTCAGAAACTATTACATCATTTAACCCCTTCAGTGACAGAGGAGTATGCAAAAAATTGCGTTGTGGACCTTTCTGGGCTCAAAGGGTTAAGCAATGTATAAGTTCCCAGGATAACATAAATATGCCGCCATTATTTGTGGTCAAAATAAGCCACTATAGTATTAAAAATTGCGTCAATATAATAAGTCCAAAAATATCATAATTATGCACTTAGCTTATGTAAACATATATCATTGCTTCTAAGAGTCTCATAAACTAACTTTTTCAAGTTGAGGTTTTGTTTGCAGAGCTTGGCCAAAATATGTTAAATTATGCCTGACACACCAAGGCACCCATATTTAGACAAATCCTAACTGATATACTTTACCTTATAATATAGCTACCAAAGTGATCATTATTAGAATCTCCAGCTACAGGGTTATAGACTATTAATGACTTTCCACTGGTGAGCAGATGCTGTGAATGGGTGGGTAACTTCAAAAACCTGTACATAATCTTAAAGTGTCTTAGCAAAGTGAATAGCTCTGCAGGTAAGAGTACTTAATGCATAAAACAAAAAAAAACAAAAAAAAAAATATATATATATATATATATATATATATATATATATATATATATATACTTGTTCTGCAGCTGCAAGAACTGTATGCATGTAAGTAATAGATGTACTGATAAAAGTTGTCATATGCAACAAAGACATTGACCACAACTAGTCACTGTTTCTAATCCTTATCTGTCAGTGATGAGTGACCTATGAACTGGTATTGGTTTTGACTTAGTACACTAAGTGAAGGTGGGTTCAATTTACAATGAAACAGCTATGCAAAATCCTTATTTACAAATCTGTGAATATGAAATGATAGGTGCTTATTGGAGTCTTCTTTTCCAACATATACCTTCCATTCTTTCAGGCCTTGCTAAAGATTAATTTCCATTGGTTATAAAATGGAAATTCTTATGGAAGAAAAAAAAGCAAGCCAGAATGAGATTATGGACTGTAATCTGCTATGCTGGTCCAGCACAGGTCGTCATATTTTATTGACCCCAGCAGGGACTAGAACCTGCGATCCTGAGAATTGGACAGATTCTACTGCAGAGCTTTCTCACTGGGTCATATATATATATATTATTTATAATATTATTTGCTAGGATGAGAAGCTCCCTGTGTGCATAAGACGCACATGCGCAGTAGAGACTGCCTGAACTACGCAGTTCCTCATGGCTGACCCGAAGAGGAAGCCCAGAATGGCCAACCACCCATCCCCGCCCCTGGCCCCGGGGCAAAAGCCAAGGCCGCCAGGCTGCACCCTGGCCCTGTTGTTATACAGCTACCATGTGCCTCAGCCAGAGGCTGGAGAAAAGCAATTTATTGATCTGTATGCTATACTAGAAATAAGCATACCCTACAATAACCAAAGCATGTAATCCACATTTACAAAATAACTCCCAACCCCCACAAGAATTCCTAAAATTCATCTCTATGAGGAAACCAATGCAACAGTCTATATACATAAAGATGCAGAAAAGTACTGCTAGTAGCAGTAAGTAACATACTCATCAAACAGGAGAAATATTGATATGTGCAATGAAAACGATTACTAAATAGGCATGAGACAATTCAGCTAATGTAAAGACATTAATAAGCTAATAAGCTTACTTGTTTGTTCAAAAAAGGCCGATAAGTTTTTGACCCCCTGTGAGGCCCTGTGTGGGCTGCAAAAGAAGTATTCACAGTGGCTCCATTACAAAGTTGGTGGGATGAGACAACTAAGCCTACCAGTCATGCTGACATGAATATAAGTATGCCTATTTATATAGCCTCACACTATGTAAGCTCCAACTTATAGAAGAAGACAGTATATTATAAAGTGAAAGCTAAAGTAAGAACCAGAAATAATAGAAACATTATGAAGGCGGCATTATGAAGGAGGCACCCAACGGGTGGCTAAGAATGATGACAGCTGGAGACAAACAAGCAGAAGTTGTGTCTCAAGTTTTCCACTCTTGACTTAAAGTCTACAGAATGAAAAAACAACAGGTCTGATCCACTGAAGCTGCTGATGTTTACTTATATTAGGCAGAGATAACATGTATTCACATTTATATTAATTATTTACTTAGTTATACATTTTTTTTGTTCATGTAGGGATCAGAAGCTCCAAGTGTTTAAATAGGATGGAACAGAAATGCACGTTTATTCCACTATTTAAAGGTGCAAGGAATTTCCATCATTAGCAGGATTTCCCATTAATACACAGCTTGAGTTTAATTCCTTTACATATTTAAACGTTAAGAATATTTTTAGTTCTTTGTGAAACTCACCTAAACACACATGCACACCTGTGTGCATGCAAGCATACCCATACACAAGAAACACAATGCAATAACTTTTTAAAATAATTAAATGTTGGATGTTAGAGATACATCCAGCAAATTATAGAGCAATGCATTACAGACATCTATAATATTCAAGGGTTAAATTAAAACTAAAAGAGTGACAGCAACTTAGCTCAAGCTAAAGATCCATACTGTTTATATCTTCCAAACAATTTCACCAACTCCTGTCAGTTAAATTTATACATACACACTCCAACACGCCGGTTTTATTCAAAGAGTAAGCTATTGTACCCTGCTCCAGCTGTTCTGTCTGCCTAGTTCAGTGTAATAATAGATGAGAGTTGGTACCGTGTTAGCCGTAGAAATACAGGATGCAAAATTTTTTTGTAAAGTTGATACCTTTATTGGCTAACTAAACAGATTTAAAATGCAAGCTTTCAAGACTTCTTAGGTCTCTTCCTCAGGCATGTTATACAGATAAATATGAAAACTTCTCTCTTGAATACAAGTACACATTACATTGTTTATAATGTTACAATTTGACTCTTTGACCTATGGCATGAACAGGGACAGGGAATTTCTGTCACAGTACTTAATGGTGAATTAACTTTTACGACAGTCCCTCTGGAATCATAAATACCTGGACCCAGAGGAAGAATGCTATTTAAATCACATCCTCTACCATTGACTGATCAAGGAATTGGTATCTGGACTAACGTTCTTATCTGATTTCCATTATAAACAATGTAATGTGTACTTGTATTTAAGAGAGAAGTTTTCATATTTATCTGTATAACATGCCTGAGGAAGAGACCTAAGAAGTCTTGAAAGCTTGCATTTTAAATCTGTTTAGTTAGCCAATAAAGGTATCAACTTTACAAAAAAATTTTGCATCCTGTAGTTCAGTGTAAATCATAGTAAAGCACCAGAGTAACTCTCCTGCCATGTCCACAAAATAAGTTAGAGTAACCCACTATTGCAGTCCTGCCTTGTTCATAGACCAAGTTATACTAACCCACTCCAGCAGTCCTGTCTTTTCAGAGAGTAAGTCATAGTAACCCACTGCAGAAGTTTATCTTGCTCACAGAGTGTTATAGTAACCCACTTCACCAGTCCCCCTTGATCACAGAGTGCCATAGTAACCCACTTAAGCGGTCCTGTCTTGTTCAGAGTGGAATAGTAACTAACTCAACCTAACAACCTGCCTTGCTCACAGAGAAAGTCATAGTTATCCACTCCAGAACCTTCCCTGCCTTATTCATAGAGAAAGTTATAATATTCTAATCCAGCAGAAAATCATAGTAACCTACTCTCTCTGCATCCAGTCCTTGTTCAAATAAGAAGTGACCCAGACATGAACCTAGGTGGCATTTAATATGGGATATTTAAACTTGTGCTTTTATTTGGAAATCACATGGTGGCTCTTGTCGCAATCTGATTATCTAAAGTGCCAAATGAAACACAACTAAGCACCAATTTTGCCAAATGTGTTTTGGGAATAGAAAAAAACAGCTGTTTCGTACATGAATTAAAATAACAGAATTGTTTCACTAATCCCTAATTGTCGCAGACTTGTGTATATGGCTGGACTTATCAGCAAATGGGAGGAGCAGAGTGTACACTAAACATGCTTTCTAGTGCAGTGTTTCTCAAATCTCAACTACTGATCTATGGATCTATGACATCCATTTCAAAGCCATATGTTGTATACATTTCTTTCTTCCAAGTGGTTAATGGGGTAGTATAACTTAACATGGATACATATATATTTTAGGATGTATCCTGTTGAGTAAAACATAGGTACTTCTGTTGCTGAGAGATGTTTTATTGAAAGGTTATTGCAGCTTAAATGTGGTCTTTTACATGCAGTATGCCCATGTCCTGACATTTTTGGCATCTCTTTTGCAGCACCTGTCTATATACAACTATTATCAGTGACAATATTCCTCCATAGGCCTCTGTAGAAACAGCACCACTGTAACACTTGAGGCCATGGGGGTAACCGCACCCATAAAAAGGCAAATTCGAGCTGCAGTATCATTTTATTAAAGCATTGCACAACAGAGTACTCAGCAGGATAAAAGCTACTATATATATTTTTTCTATTTTACATTACTTGACGCTACCCTTTAACTTACTACAATTTTCTTTGCTACATTTACACTTTGATTGCCAGAAGGTTATCCAAGGAGTTAAGATAATTATAAAGGCCTATATTTGTAAAAGCAAAATGGAGTTATTCTGTAGTAAACTGACTGCATGTTAGCGAACACATAAACATTCCTAAATCCCCATGCATTTGAATATAGCTTTTTAACTCCTTGATTGCTAGAAAATTGTGTCCAATGGGTGCATCAGAGACCTCTGTAGAATTCCAGGAGTTAAAAGCCCAATTTATTTTAACAGGAATTTTTTGTGTCCCCTATGGCTTAGTTGGTTACTCAAGAATAAGTCTGCTTTGCTTTTATAAATAGGTTCCATAGTTACTAGTCCTGCTTTGGATGGTAACTATGTTCTGGTTTACAAGAAACTATTCAAGGGTGCTTTCCATTTGCATTGTGGCATGGCTCTTGAACGGACAATATGCAGCCTTGTATTGGATTTTTTGTTTGGTCAGCCATACAACTGTTTTTAACTTCAATATTATTTTATTGCATATAAAGCTAATAAAATGATGTCCCATGTCATAAAATCATTAGAAAGTTAATCTGTCAGTGTTGATCAATATCGGAGAATTTCAGAACATTGTTTGAAGAAGAAATCTAAATGCTTTTTAAAGTTCCTTAATTTCTATTATTTATGATCATTTGTCTAAATTTCTGCAGTACTGTACAATAGTTAAATAAGAAAAGAGAACATCGAGCTATAGGTAAAACATTTACAATCAACTGGAAATAGAAGGATAAGAGGGTTCTTATTGGTAGAACTACAAAGAAACAAAGGACAGCACATGGGAGCACCCCTAGTGAAGTGATTCTTCAAAATGTTCCACCACCACAAAACACCCCACTCGTGGGTACTCATAAAAGAAGTGGCTGTCAGATCTGGGTATTTTACTTGAAAAAGAGCAATTCACTGGATATCCCACAATTCTTGATTAAAGGCTGTTCCTCTTCTTCCTCACGTTCTCTCCAAACAACAGATCAAATGTATAAAATAAAGAAAGAGGGGTCACCACAACACTGTAATATTGCACTGATATTAAAACAGAATAAAAAGAAGTACACTCACATAGTATGATGGTCAGCAGAGGATTATTCCTAACACTGACTGCAAAGACATGTAAGAGAATCTCTACTGTCTCTGCTCAGGACTCCATGGTATGCTAGAACTGCTGCACCACAGCATAAGGGAAGACTCCCTTGTGTAGTATAAATCTTCAAAAATGTAATAAAACATAGTAATTGTTTAAAAATATATGAACAAACAATTAAAAGAAAAGTAAATTAGCTTTCTGGCTAACTCATTTCACAGTTCACATACCACTTTATCAAAGCTAATGGGTAAACATTTGTCCTGCTTGGTAGAGCTTACAATCTATAGGAAGTGAGGGACTGAAGCAAAAGATCTAAGTGCTTGGAGCTGCAGACTGATCCAGCCACTGTCTGTGAAAATAGGAAGAAGAAATTGACACTAGTTATAAGGACCTGTAGTGCAGAACATTCAACTTATAGTATCATGGAGGAAATCCTAGAAAGTGAGCATGGAAGAACGTGATTGAGCTATAGTGGGGCAAGAAAATGTCTTGTCCCAATGTCGGAGTAATGTAGAGGTGCAGTGAGGTCTAGCCACAAAGTAGCATGGAATGAAAGAGGAAAAATGTTACAGGAAATTAAAACATGGCTGTGTTAGCTTTGGAGGAGATTAAAAGGGTGATGCTAAGTGATAGCATTCCCTGAAGATGTGGATTTTTAAAGACTTTTTCTAAGTCTGTAGGATAGGGGTGAGTCTGGCAGTGAGAGGCAAATATTTCCATAGAGTGAGAGCAGTCCTAGAACATATTTTTCAGATGGGACTGAGAGATGGTAAATACAGATGAGAAAAGTAGTTTGTAATGATAAGAGCAGATGAAATGGTTGGGTATGTATCTTCAGTGAAGGATAAAAATATAGCAAGAGGTAAAGCTGTTTAATTCCTTGTTTAGGATCTTGAATGTAACCTGGAAATACAAAGGCCAATTAGAAGGGGTTGCAGTAATCAAAATAGGAGACGATGCGCCCTGACTTAGGATTTGGGTGTATCTAGTGTAGGAAAATGATGGATATGTGTGATGTTTCTGAAAAGAAAGCAGCATGATTTGGCAAGGGCATGTATTTAGGGAATGAAAGAAAGGGCAAAGTCAAAAGTTTTCTCCAATGCAGTGAGCTGAGGGATAAGGGTTTTATATGATTAAATTTTATAAGTGATAGTAATTTCAGTAGTTGGGTTGCAGATGGGGGTAATTGGAGGAATTCTGTTTCGGGTAGACTGAGTTTCGGATTATGGGAGGACATCCATATAGAGCCAGAAGAGAGGCAGTTTGTAACTCAATCTAAGATATGGAGTGATGTCAGGGGAGCAGAGGTAGCATTGGGTATCATCAGTGTAAAGATGGTACTGGAAGCCAAATAAAGAGATTAGATTTCCTGGACAGGTAGTGTATATTAAAAACAGATGGGGGCACAGAACAGCGGCTCAAGAAACCCCATCTGAAGGAAGAAGCAGAGAGGAAGTGCTGTCTGAAAAGGAAACACTAACGAAGCTGTCACAGAGATAGAATAAGAACCAGGAGAGAGGACTGTCACTGATTCCAGTGGAGTAGAAGGTTCAGGGAAGAAGCAGGTGGTCTGCTACTGATCCAAAAGTATTAGTAATCAGTAGTAGCCTTTTTCTTTGGCCAAGAGCAAAATTATTGGACACTTTAGTAAGTGTAGGTTATGCTGAGTGATGCAAGCAGAATGCAGTTTGCAGAGGAACCAGAGGGGAGTAGTGAGTGAGAAAGTTTGTATAGAGCATACAAGTCTTTTACAGAGCTTTGAAGCAAAGGAGAGAAGTGATACCAGACAGTAGTTAGAGGCAAAGGGAAGTTCAATAAAGGGGATTTTAAGATGGGTATAAACAGATAATGTAAGTAAATTCTGATGGGATAAAATCAAGAGGACAAGTGTTGCATGAGGAGAAGAGAGTAGAAACCTCCTCTTCTGTTACAGGAGTGAATGTGCTGAGGGTGATGGTGGGGGATGGAGCAACATTGGTATAAATGGAGAATGTGCAGTGGTATAGCATTTAATAATGTTGATCTTATCTTTAAAATATATGGCAATATTTGGGGAGTATATTGAGTAGGGCAAAGAAGGGACCTGAAGGTACTGAAGTGTCATTTAAGGTTATGGGACAGAAAGGATATCAGAGAAATTTGTTTGGCAGAGAAGCCAGAGCTGTATGAGCACAGCATTAATTTTCTCAAAAACCACTTGGTCGTTAAGGAATACTTTTGGTGGTATAAGGTCTATTTTTTGTGTCATGATTGTGGCATCAATCATTTGGGGCAGCATAGGGAGGCTTTGACGTAAGCATTTGTGAGAATGAAGTGATAGCATGATGCAGCCAGGTTTGGGCAAGACTGGAAGCATATAGTAGAGAAGAAGGGTTGTAGAGATGTGGAGAGTGGATGTAAGTCAATAGAGTTCTGCATCTGTGGGAGAGTTTATGTGGGGTGAAAGGGACATGAAATGGGGATAGGCTGCAGGTTAAAAGGTAGTGGTCAGAGAGGGAAATAGGTGTCAGAGAAGTTAGAGATTGACAGCAGACATGATAATTTTAGGTCTAGAGAATGATCATTTTGGTAAGTAGAAGAGTTGACCCACTGAGTAAGACAGAAATAGGAAGTTAAGGTTATGAACTTAGTGTCACTGGGTAGAGAGTAGGAACCCACAAAGTCCTAGCTCTGGTTCAGTAGCTAGAGGGCGAAGCTAGCAAGAAAGAATGGAGAAAGAGAGAGAGAATGGGGAGAGAGAGAGACAGAGAGAGAAGAGATAGAGGGAGTGAGAAAAAGTAAAGGGGACAGACAGTGAGAGAGAGGTACGCCCCTTTGAACACAAGCAAAAACAGACTGTGGTAGAAATCAGGGCAGGAAAAATAAGAGGAAAAGAACACAGCAGAGAAAAAGAGATAAATAAAGAAGGGAAAGTGAGCCGTCAGAAAGCAAAACTGTACCAACAAGATCTAGGACTCACCAGAGGCAGGAGAAGTCAACAGGCAAAAGTCAAACCAGGACAGGGAGAAGAAGTCAAATCAGAACCAGGGGCAAAATCAGGAGCAAGCCAAGTCAGAACCGGAGTGGGTAAAACAAGAACAAAATCATACGGCAATCCAGGGTCATAAAGGGAAGTCAGGTCAGGAAATGGTACAAGGTATCAAAGCAAAATCAGAGAACTATAAGAGTAATCTGGAACCAAAGCTGGGTCACACACACACTGGAATCTGTGCAAGAATGTTACAAGAAGGAATACTAGCTCATGGAACGGGCACCCGCAGTAGCAGGAGACAGTCTAAAAATCCAAACAGCCCAATATCACAGAGATACGGAGGCACAGCCGTGCATCGACACATGGCAATGACATCACTCTGCAGTGGGGGCGATAGAGGCATGAGTCGACCAAGAACCCACAAGAAGTAGGCGCATGGCTGTGACAAGAATGAGAGTGGGAACATCAGATGACAGCAAGTAGGAGAGACATTCATAGAAATTACCAGAAAAATAAAAGAGAAGAGGGAGGGATTGATAAGTTACAGCAACCTGCAATGAGAATGGAGAAAAAAGGCAGATTGCATGAACTCAAAGGAGGAAAAGTGGATGCGGGGATGGGAGGGATGTACTGAAAGGTGCAGCTTGGGGATAAGAGAAGACCAACACTTCCGCTCTGCCACCTGATCTAGGGGTGTGGATAAATTTTAATCTGCCAAAGGAGATTGCAGCAGCAGTAGAGGAAGTATCAGAAAAAGAAATCCAGGTCTCAGTGGTTTGCAAGAGGTTAGGAGAGATAGATATAAAAAGATCATGGGTGCATGTTCTTTTACGACACACAGAGCAAGCATTCCAGAGGGCAAATTTAAAGGGAGCAGGAAGGGTAGGTAGACAGAAAATGTGTATTAGGTTACAGCGTTTCCTGGAATTAACTGTGTGGCATGGAGAGGAAGAGAGGATGAAAAGGGCACATAATTAAGAAAGATGTCTCCAGCTGCTAGAGGCAGAAGTAATAAGAGGTAAAGGAGGCAAGAGTAGACTTAAGGAGAAGAAAGAAGAGATGGTGCAATGGAGTTTACGACAACAGGTAGAATGGAAAAGGAGGAAACCTTAATGAGTAGGGAGATGATAGAAAAAAACACATAAGTAAACTGAACATGGTTGGAGGGATGAGGAGCAGTACAGTACTTAGGTAGGAGAAAAATGATATTGAACTGGTTAAAGCAAATTAAAAAAATTGCAGCGGTGAGTGCTGTATAGGGAAAGTTGTTGGGACAGTTACCGAGATAAAATCATAATTTCAAGGGTTTTAGATAGGGCTGTAAATGATTGAGGCAAGACAAGGTTCTACTCATTAGATGTGCATATGAGTGATACATTTCTTTGTATTCTTATCTTAAACATCTATTGAACTCTGTGTATAACTCCCCAAAATTCCTTAATACATATCCCTTTAGAAATATTTCTAGGCCCACTGCCACTCCAGGCACACTTCCTACCCCTAGACAAATACTAAATAAATTGCCCATGTTCATCACAAGCACAATAAATTACACTTCACAGAAGGAAATTTAGTTAATGGAAATGTGTAAGAAATGAAACAGACCCAGGTAAGATATCATCAGCAGAACATAAGGAGTTACCCAACTGAGACAAGTTGTTCAATCGAGATGACATTTATTACTAGAGGACCAGCAGACATCAATGGAAGAGTGGGGGAGCAGATTTTCCATTTTCAGTAAATATAGATATTCTGTTAAAAATCAGCCATTTCCAGTTACAATAGTAATTTACAAGATTAACAATGTCTACATTGTATTTCTGATCCATTTGATGTTATTTTAATGGACAATATTTGCTTTTCTTTCAAAAACAAGGACATTTCTAATTGACCCCAAACTTTTGAATGGTAGCATAAATATGTATTTATGTATTCCAGTGTCACCCAGGCCCAGTTTAGCTAGTACCTTATTCTGATGTAATGACTTAAGTTTCGTGAACACTCCCACAAATCTTGGTGGGACATTTTCTTTAACATATTCTTAGGGCCTTATTCATTCAGATAAAGAGGTACAATTCTGGAACAAACCGGTATATTAGGGATGATATGGCAATTCCCATTAATTTAAATGGGGTTTAATCCACTGAATGATAGAGAGAGCTCCAATAAATTGCAAGGCAATACATTAGAGCCTTCTCTAGCATTCAAAAGATTAAAAAGCTACATTAAAATCAATGGGGATTTGTTTCAAGATTTTTCTATCCCCCTATGGTGCAGTTGGTTTTATCTTAAATGACAGACACCTCTTTAACTTGATGAATAAGACCTTCACTATCACTTCTTTAATGAGGAACATCTTTTTTTATTGCCATACAAGAGCCTTGTAAAAAAATGTTTATAATCCCTTAATAAGTAAGATTCTAATTGTTAATTGCTCTTTAGTTTTTCTGTTGTCCCAAAGAGAAAGATACTGTGGCAGCAAAGGATGGATGTTAATTAGGGATTGCTTGTTTGTGTTGAACACTATGAATGCCCTTTGTGGAGATGTCAGGATGATGTCAGAGGCACACAGCACTAACCACGTCAGTACTGTGCAATAAATATGTTCCTAATACCCGCTTGGCATTTTGTATTGTGCATTAATGGTCATTAAATCAAAATAATGCCTTTCTAGATGCCCTCGAGGTCTCTTTACTCTGTTGTCCCCTGAGCCTGTGTGTACATGCAGAACTTGGACGTCTTTGATTAACAGTTTGAGTGCCAGAGTTCTGTGCTTCACATTTCTTTGTAATGTGTTGCACACAATCAGGCATTTAAATGTTTAAAGCGCCTTTCTGTTTCACCGAATGAAACTTCTCCCTATTAATCATTTTACTCAATGCGTTGCTCTCTCCTCTGGCACTCAGAGGGTTAAGAATACAAACAAAATGACCTTCCCTATAGTGTGTATTAATTAAGACTCTAATGATTCATAATTATTTGCTGTTAAAAACCACATAAATATTCTACATCTTTAGAATTTATGTGCAAAGTTTTACTTCTCTTTTTCACTGCTGTCTAAATGTTTCATGTGGTAGGAATTAGCTTTATTTTATATTTTACAAAAGTTCTGGTGGGTTGGCCTTATATTAACTCCTTGCGAACCAGAGTGGTTTGCAAAGCATTGCTTCTCAGTAGGTTGCACATCCATCTCATCCTCAAGATGGATGTCCTTAAAATGCTGACATATGTAAGCCATAGAATTCCCAGACAGGCCAGGGACCAGAGACCATTGTGGGGAACCAGTTTTACAATCCCAAAACTTGAGACATTTGACATTCAGGTTGTGATTGTGAAGTAGATTCTCTTTATCACTGAAAGGCTTGTTGGGAAGGTCTGGAGGGAATATTTCTCTCTTTTTGGAATAGAGAAGCAACTTTAGGTCTAAATTCCAGAGGAAGCCTCAGGTATACTGAAGACACATAGGGTACTCTAATAGAAAGAGCATGGAATTATCATACTTTTCTTGCAGATCTAATTGCAATGGGAAGTAACATTTTTAGAGAGAGATATTTTATGGAGAAAACCTTTAAAGGTTCAAATGGATATTTGGTGAGTGATGATTTCAGTAGACTGAAAACCCATGGGGGATAAAGAGGATGTTGTCTGGGCTATAGGTTCTTGATGATTTTAACTATTTTTTTCCCAAATTCTTTAGTAAGCTCTGGGTGACAGACTTCTATTTGATATAATATTATGACCAGAACACAACATACAATTTAGAATACACTGCAAGGTAGGACTCAATGGGCCAGATGCTTGAGAGTGATGACTTTGAGGCTGGCTGGTGGTAGCTACTCTCTGGGATGCCTTGTTTTGGCCTAGGCCGAGTTAGAGATGCTGGCCACAAGGACAGATTAGTGCTGGCCCATACCTCAGATGGTTGCCAAAAGAACAGCAGCTATCCACTGAGGTTGAAGAGGTTAACAGAGCAAGTAACTTACCTGCAGCATTAGTATTGGTTGTTTTATCGGAGCACTAAGAAGACAGAACAGGATAGTTGAAGTCCAACTGGTGGTCGAAGTGGTCGATATTCGACTGATGGTCGATGCTTAACTGGAAATCGAGGTAGTCAGTGTTCGACTGCTGTTAAGATGGTTCATGTTTGACTGGTTGTCAAAGTAGCTGATGTTCAACTGAGGCACAAGGAATAGAAACTCACCAGAGTCAAGACAGACTGGAAGTCAGACAAGCCAAGTCTGGAACAGGTTGGAGACACAGTACCAAGCAGTAGACAAAGAGTGGTAGACAAAGGAAGCAAGATCAGAAACCAGGAGCAAAGTATGGTAAACTGAGTCAAGGTTCTTAACAGGAAATCTGAGAACATGGTGCCAAGTCAAAGAGCTGAAGGGAAGTCAAAGAAGAAGCAGGGTCAATACACAAGGAGATCACACAGAACTAGACGGGAACAATGGGACACGAACTGGAATGCTTTGATCGCATATCCACCCAAAAGCCCTGACACTTTATAAAGACTCAGACTAACCATAAGACAAGGCAAAGAACCAAGATCCGGATAACAGAGTAAAAACAGAAGGAATACAAAAAAAAAAACAATGAAAAAAGGCAGATCATGACTAGATGCCTTTCTTCTCAAATGTATTCAGAGCTGGGACCAGAACTTTGGATGAAATAAACTCTTGAATAGCTTTGATGAATTTGCATGGTCACAAATCTTGAAGAACATCTTATGTTATACCCCCCTGAAAATACTTTCAGTACCTAGGAATATTCTTTGATTTTCTTTTAATTGTACAGAAAAAAAATTTAGTCATCTCCTACTGGTATGAAGGACCTGGAATCAGACTTGCGGTTTGTTCTGAGAATCACAAGAGCTTATTTTTTAGGGGATTTAGAACCCTTGGCTGAGTATAGCCTTTTAGAGGATTTTTCTGGGTTTGTAATTATCCTTTAGGATTCTGTAGGGGTGAAAATGTTTTATGTGGATTAAACCTCTTATTTCATTTTTTATCTATTTATAAAGTTTTTACCAGAAAGAATATATTGATATTTCTCTATTTTTCAAACATTTAAGGACCATCATAGGCTTGTTACCTAATTTGTTCTTAGAGGATATTTCCACAGCCAAGTGTATCAACTGCAAGGATTGCCTCCACGTAAAAGCTAGAACTGAGTTTTTTTCCGCATTTCACATATTCTTAATTGAAGCAAGGAAAAGGAAATCACCTTGTGACTTTATTCAGGATGTTGTCTCCCAGCTGATACAACAATATCTGCGGGGCCTGGCCATAGAGGTAGTAGCTATGTTGGATCTGAAAGAGGTGACTCCTCCTTCATAGAATCTGTGAAGGACCATCTCAGCTTTTTATAGAAATGCTCTCTAAACCCTGAATCAGCTTCCACTGGAATGGCTGTTTTCTTAGCGTTTCTGATGACAAGTACATCTCTAGGGGATGTTGTTCCAGAGCGTTGAGTTCTTGGGATCAAATGAAAAAATAGGCTTCATTTTTTTAGAGAGGGGTATTCTTTCCTCCTGGGAAACCCAATCCTTTTAAATGACTACAAAATAATCTCATGCACAGGACATGGACATTCAACACTTTGTCTTATGTATTCTACCCTAGGAAACTGGTTCCTTGCTTGGAGCATACTATAGGGGTATCTTCTAGCTCCATGAAGATTCTTGCAGCCTTGACCAACATATCAATACTTCCAGCAGCAAACTATTTTTGCCCATTGGAAAAACCTTTTTCGCTATAATTTCAATTGCTAGAAAGTTTTCACCCCTTTAATCACGTTTATCTCCTTATCTCTATAAAAATGTGCCATTTTCCAGGAAGTTAAACATAATACACGCAGCTACAGAGAGAGAGGTGCTAGGCTGTTGTGTTATGTGTTAACAGCAAAATTTAGGCAGGAGAGGCTCATGGTGACTGCTATCACTATGAGCAAGATTAATAATAATAATAATAATAATAATAATAAAAGGAGGAGCTAAAAGGACCGTTATGTGTCCAGTGAGTCTGAGGAGGAGGAAGTGACCCCTAAGAGCATTGAAGGGTGTGGATGCCCTGGATCCCCAAACCCAATGCTGGCCAGTCCCCCTACATCACCCCTAGGGTTCTTCAGGAAAATTGTCTTGTGGGTGGAAGAAAAGGGTACTAGTAGTGTGAGCAGGACATGTCAGCTACCTGTGCCTGCTGCCAGTGCTTACCCTGCTACCAATGTGTCTTCTAATTCTCAGGAGAGGGTGTGGGGAGGAGATGATGTCAAGTGTGACAGCAGGGGATCCTAAGTCCCCATTGCCATCCCCAAGCAGTCCCACTACTAGTACTACTACTACTAATAAGGTCCAACAGCTTTTACACAGTGTTAGGAGTGAGGGAGAGGGTTATCATATTACTAGTGTGGAGGAAGACTCAGGGATTGAAATTGATGTGGTTGTTGTTAGTAGTAGTAACAGTGATAGTGAATCAGGAACAATTGCTCTATTGCCTTCAAGGACAGGTACAAAATGGAGGGCTGTTTTGTAGCCTCTGTCCTGACTGGGTCTCTCTCTGCTGTGGGGCATTTAACCTCTTGAATTCTAAACAGGAGTCCAAAGCATTGTGAAGTGATGCATTGTAGACCTATCTAGAATTTCAAGGGGTTAAAAGCTCCTTTTAAATCAGTGGGGCATTTTTTCTGCCCTGTGGTACAGTTGCCATGCTCCAGAATTGACCCACTTCCTCTTTGTGCATATGTTTCACTATGAACTATGGGAAAATGTATTTAACCAAATTGGTAAGTAATAAAAAGTATGAATAAAAAATGGTCAGTCCCAAAAATACCTGAAGTGAGTTATGGGGGTATTCACAATAGGATGCCAATCTCTTCTTGTGTATAAGAGGTTTAAATTCGGGCAGTATGAATACATATGTATCACAGCTGGATTTTGCTCCTTTAAAGTGCATATTTTAATCTATACATTTCAGTAGTGGAAAGGCTCAGTTCTTTAGGGCCCTATTCAGGCAGCTACAGCAGCACAATTCTGGAACAATCTAATGGTACCTTATGGGGGAAATAAACATTCCCAGTGATTTAAACAGGACTTTTAACTCATTAAATGTGAGAGAGGTCTTTAATGAATAGCTTCTCAAAGTGTTGGGGCCACTCAAGCATTAAAAGTCCCATTTAAATCAACTGGATATTGGGGAATTTGTATTAATGTCTTGCCTAAGGCCCTTCAAGTTTTATTTTGCTTTTCCACCCCTTGAGATGATGTCTGCCTCTCTCACTGTATGCAGTGCTGTATATTTACATACACTGCCAGGCATAGAGAGGCAGTGACATCACAGAAAAAAAAATCTTAACACAAAGAATTTGACATCATGCTGGCTAGTATGACGTTTAGACAGCTTTTACTGTAGATTAAAAATAGGCAAAACATATTTTAAGTTGCTAAGTATACTCTGCTGAAATATTTCCCTAAAATAAGAAAACTCCTGATGAATTAACCCCTTATGGACTCATGACGGTCCTGGACCGTCATGGGTTGTTATACCCTTAAGGACCCATGATGGTCCTGGACCGTCATGGTATTCTGGGCTCCCCGTGCGGCTGCACGCCGTTCAGGGAGTCTGGAATCAGATTTGTGAGAAAAAAAATGGTCCCTGGTCCTTAAGTGACCGCTGCATGCGTGCGTGGCCGGTCCCTAAGGGGTTAAATTCCCTTGTCTTTCAAATTGTTGCTTAGTTTGGTGAGGACCTTGCTGTCGTTTCTTCTATATATACCCTGCTCAGCAGATCATGTAAACATCTAGATACAACACCCAAAATTCTCTGGAACCAATGAAACCACCAAGAGACTAGTGAGCCACAAGCATTCTACTTTTGAATAGCAGCAGGATACGTTGTTTATAGATAGTCAATTGCAGAGGTATAGTGTGCTATTTAGCAAGTCAATGGGCCAGCAGCAGGACTTAAGTAACTTTGAGTACCAGAAGTGCATCTACAGGTTCTACAAATGCTACCAACATTCTAAGCTGATCACACACACAACAATATCTAAATCAAAGTTGGAAAACTAAAGGCCGTCCAGCTGTTAAGGAATAGAACTCCTATCATTCTTGGTTAGCCATCGACTGGCCAGGGATGGTAGGTATTGTAATCCAACAGCTGGAGAGCCTCTGGCTGTCCATCCCTGATCTAGAGTCCAAGGAACTGTCCAACACCCAGAGAGAACATCATTTGCTGGAAGTTCTATAGTCACATACAATTTGTTGATGGGAAAGAGGATGGCAACATTTCTTCAGTTTAATAGACCGGCTACAGTTGGTCAATTGACAGATCACTTCAACATTTCTTTATAAGAAGGCACATAAGAGAGCACAATGTGTATCATATTATAATGTGTGTAGCAACAGAAGAACTCAGCATCAAACACCTGTCAGATAAAACATGCAGCTACAGCTAAAAAGAGCATAATAGCCCGACAATGGAAGAAGTGGAAGAAGGTTATCTGGACTGATGAATTGAGGTACAAGTTATTCCAAATTGATGGTAGGGCCTGGATATGGCAAAACTGGCATGAATCAATGGACTCCTGGTGCCTATACTGCATGCTAGTCATGGTGGTGTTGGGACTGTTCTTATGGCACATCTCAGAGTACCCAATACTGGAAGAGCAACATATGAATGCCATAGCCTACCTGAACACTGTTGCTGAATAGCTGCATTACTCACAGTTTATCCATCCTTTAACAATTACTTCTAGCAGGTCAAAACGTCATCATATTGTTTGGGAATGGTTCAAAGAATGGTTCAAAGAGAATGAAGGTGACCTTGCCTTACTTCATTTGTCTGCACTGTCAACATAACTCAAACAATCCTAGCATATGTGAGTGGAAAAGTACCTTAATGTCAAGGACTCGTTTCAGTCTATCATGAGGGAACAGCAGGGTAGAGTCAAGTTTGAATAGAGCAGAAATCCTGTGGAATGCACTCAGCACCTCACTGAGTCCATTCCCCAATTGAATGGCAGTTGTCCTGAGTGCCAAAGGAGGCTCTACACACAAATATGTCAGTGTGCATAATGAACTGGCCACTTAGACTTCCCCGGAAGGGAACGCAGTGTACAGGGAGGGAAAGCATGACATGGGGAGGGATGATCCAGCAGGAAGTGTGCGTGTTAGGGAGGAGTAAGGAGAAGGGCTTACAAGGATCGGTCACAGGTGGGTTGGCGTCACCCATTGAAGCTAAAGTAGGTGGCCAATTGGATAATTCCTTGGGAGTTAGCTGTAAGTGCTTAAGAGTGGTGGAGTCAGCTGTAAATGCTGATGAATGTGGTGATTCTAGCAGGGGCCCATGCAATTTGGCCATTCTTGGTTACAAGGAATGTGGAGTAGCAAGGACTGTCAGTTAAATTTTTGATTAATGATGAATTAATTAGTATTGTGGGTGAATAAGAACAATAATAATAATCATCATAATAATAATAATTAAAATGTTATTAGAAATAGATAGATAAAGCTGTGGCCTGTTATCCCCAAGAAGTGTGTTTATTTGGGATCATACCCTTTCCTTATGACATGTATATATGGAAATCTGTAAAAACACTAATCAGTTTGGTTAAGGCTGACTGTGAATCTAAAAGGTATCAGCTGCTGCAAGACTTCTTGGGAATAGAGATGTCAATCACCACTGAGTGCTTTTTGAAGTCTCAACATTATTTCATTAACCAGTGACTGACGGCTTTCTTTTCTAAAAGATCCTGTAGGCATTATTGCAACAGCCCCATAGAAGATTATTACTGGTGGTCCAGAATCTCTTGTAAGATTTAAATAGTAACAATAATTATAACTTGTTTAATGTTTTTCTCCTAAAAGAAATTGATTATGAAAATCTAACAAATGAACCCCTTGGATGCTAGAGGCATCTTGAAAGCATTGTGGTACTGAACGTTCAGAAAATCTGTAGCATTCAAGGAGCTAAAACAAAATTTAAGAAGGTAAAGTATAGTAATAACATTGCCGCCCATTAAATGGCAGGTTTTTGTAAAAGATGCCCTAGTTATCGTGTATGACTCCAACACCTGGGTAAACAGAAATGTCTCTATTCTGTTCAGAAAGACTGAAATCTGTTAGTACAACATATCCAATTTAAAGGTACTACAATCTGTAAAATGTAAGTTGATTTTTCTGGGAAAAAAACACTATACATATGATTGTTTTTGTAGCCAAGTTAGAGATTTATAGTTAGGCACACATAGAGTATTACAATGGCACATGTTGCATAGCTACACATCTACATATTTTATAGACTGAAAAAAGACTTGATCAGGTTCACCATTGGCAATCGTAAATGCCAGAGAAAGAACAACAATAAACACAATAATTAAGTAATCATTCTTGACATCAATATGAGCATCTGATTATTTCACAGCCCAGTCTCCAATTTTATCCATTGACATGCAGTTTATCCCAGAATGGTGGTATTGGGTGACCTGAGGCTCTCCAGCTGTGGCTAGCTGGGGATGATGAGAGTTGTAGTCCAAAACTGTTGGAGGGTGTCTGATTGTTCTTCTCAGCTATATACCCTTTTCTTCTAGAAGTGTATTGAATGTAGGGTGACCACATGTCTTGGATTGGCCAGAACAGTTCCTTAATTTAAATGTGTGTCCTATATCACAGGCAGCTCCCTTCAGGGACAATACAAAGTCCCAGAATGTAGACTCCAGAGCACAGAGTTCTAAACACTAGAAGGAGAACTGACCATTGCCTACTGTGACACAAAGCGATGTTTCTGCAGGACTACAAGAAAATGGATTCCTGACAGAGCTCTGAACACTAGAGACAGAACTGATCCTTGATCCTGACATCAAACAGAAGCTGCAGTGCAATTTTATAGTAGTGTAATGATAGTCTAAGATTTTGGGTGTGATGTACATTGTCTTGTAGCCTTTCACAGGTATTGCTTTCTGTTACAGCAGTCAATGAGCAGTTCTCCCACTATTGTTTACAGCTCTGTGGTGTTCCTGGAGAAAGATAATTTTGCAAGTGTTCTGCTGCTCTCGCCTTTGTTGAGTCCATGAATGACAGAATGGAAATGTAGTCACCCTAATTGAATGCAGTGTTAAATTGACCTAGTTCATGTTATCCCATATCCTTAGCAATTGAATACACAATTTAACCCTTTGAGTGCCAGAGAGGTACAGAACGTATTGCATTGCAGTGCATTCCGTACCCCTCTGGCACTCAAAGGGGTAACAGCCCTTATTGTAAATGACCTCTTCCTCTGCTGAGACCTCCTTTCCTCTAAAATTAAAGGGCATCTTCTAATTATTTGCTCATGCCCTGGGATGAAAAGCTCACTTGAGAGATCTTTGTATTGACATTGAATGTACTTTCACATTACTGCTACATTAATTGTAGCCATGCAAACTGAAGGCAATAGAACACTATAATTTATGTGAACTTGTTGACCAGAGCTGTTATTAGTTAACTCTTTGAGTGTCAAAGAGGTGTCTCTAAGTCCCATTTTATTTATGCAGTGCTTTACCCTGCACAGCCATAACTCATCAGGCTCAATGTTCCCCAAGTGGCAAATCCATTCATTCCATTCCTATGTGTTTCCTATGCAAAAATACTAGAGTTGGTCAGTGGTGTACTAAAAAATGCTCATAAAAATGCACCACACCCCTTCAGGGTTGGATTGGGCATTAAGAGCCCACCACAAAATGAGGTAGTTAGCACCTACTTTCAATGCACAGGTGAGAGCTTTGAATTAAATTATATTGCTATGAAAACATGTAATATGTGTGTTATTTACATGCACTAATGATACATGCATGTATGTTGTACAATGCACCTTACACACACACACACACACACACACACACAGCACCTCAAACACAAATGCAGCACACACACACGCTTACATACACAAGCCCTACACACACACATACCCACACATATGTACACAAGCACCACACACATACACACATACATAAACACACACACAAACATAACTCAGAACACAACACACACACATTCACAAATATAGCAACTCAATCACACACACATATAACACCTCAACCACCCTTGAATGCTAGAGAGGACTTTAATTCATCCAATGGAAATTTAGTGAATTTTATTTGTCTCCAAACGTGCAGTTCGTTTCCTCCTGAATTGTCTTATGAAAATGAAAAACACATTTCTAGAGTTACAGATTTGTTTTTTGTTTTTTATAGAACCTGCTCCTCAAACACTCAATTATTGAAGTTCAACCACATTCAGATCTGGTGCCAAACATCTCTATTTTTTCACAAATCTCCCAGATAAGAGTTTTCTTACATTGCTCAGGATTAGCATAACCTGCATATAACACTTAATTCCTTCTATGGGTAAGCATCATTGAGTGTGCATATGTGTTTCTGTATTTCACTTGAACTAGGAACTTAATGTCAAACAGCAAATAAATCATCTCTGCACCCCTTTATTGCATACAAAGAATAACACAGTGCAGTGAGGGTGGGGGTAGATTGGTTACACAAGGGGTGGAGTTGTCATTCCAGGAAAAAGCTATAAAAAAGCCATATTCCACACACAGATCTGACTTTTCTTGCACTGTGAATTCTCATTTATGCTGGAGACAAATAGCAGTTTTCAGATGGTTGTTGTTCTGGCCTTATAACTTTTTACCAGGCCTGATTCCAAGTAGTAAGTGGGGAGGGGAAGATGGGGATGTAGTTATGGCAGGAAACAGTAACTGAGAATGAAGTTATGTTCAACTTCCTTCTTGACAGAAAATTAACTCTACAATATCCATCCAGTGAGGCTGTATATTGTAGATTGTGAGCCCCTATGTGGCTGTGTCATTGTAATTTGCCAGTAGAGCTAACTATTTAGAGCAATGTTTATTTGAATAACTGCAAAAGCACAAAGCCTTTGTTCACCATTCTTCATGTTTGAATCATAAAATCTGCTTTCACTCCGTGCCAAAATTCATGAAGAAAAATAACTAAACAGATACAAAGAAAGTGAATTTAATCCTGGGTGGCCATGCTTAGTCCTCTAGAGAAAAACTAGCGCTCTTGGGGACTTCATCTTGCATCATCTCCAAATAGCAATTCTCTGGTTGGGAATGCTGGGAGCTTTTGTTTCCAGCAGCTGGAGGTCTGAAGATCGACAGCTTGAGTTACAAGAAGAGTTGATTGCAGAGGCAAAATGTGACGGTACCAGGATTTACCGGACCCTTTTGGGGTTGTCGGTTCCTGAACCGCCTCTGCTGCTGCCCCTCTTCCACAGCTGGCTGGAGTTCTGCTACTTCCTGGCATCTGGAGGTCCTGGATACTCAAGCAGGAACAACTGGATGCTGCCCCATGGCAGACTGGCTGACTTAGTGCATTTAGCTGCAGAACCCTAGGTGGGGTTTCCAGAGGCCCTATGCCAGTAGACCGGCGAGACAAGTGAATTAGCTCTTGCAGTGGCTAGGAAGAGAATCCACAGCCCAAGCTCCCTCCAGAAATACAGTCAAGACTTGTATTAAGGAGGGTAGAACAGACCAGCCTTTATTGATAAAACATACTGCTTATATACACTTTCAAGATAAGAATACAAATTAGTGCTTGAAAAAGGTCCATAATAACCTCCCCTGATTGGTCAATGAAGCACAGCAGGAGTCAATCCACATTCCTTAGCACACAAACATGGAGTATACTTTAAACAAGCCAGAGTGCTGGGCTTAACAGCCCACTCTGCACTTTGGTTCCCCACTGCCATATCCCTTTACAGGACTTACAGTATAACACCACACACACTATTACCAAATGTCACACAATGTACAAAACAGTGATCAATATTTCAGATGTTATAGTTCTAAATTACTCCGTCTGGTCACACAAAGCAATTCTAAATAAGGCCTAGATTTCATTCCATTTTCTAACTTTATCAAAGCTTTTATTTACAAGTAGATAAAACCAGTTAGTAATACTTATCAACTGCAATATAATGTAGACCTAAGTGATGGTTAAAGGAATAGTAATATTTTATTTTAATTTTAATTATTTTAGTAATACATATCAACCCTTTGAATGCTGGTTATTTTTTCAAAGCACTGCACAGCATTTCTGTCATACAAGAATTTCATTAATTTTGCCCGCTCAATTTATTTTTCTTTCAGATCTTTAGTTGCTTTGCACCAGCTATTTCAGTTCTTCATTTTGCACTTTGTGCCTTGTGTGTAAAAAGAATCTACAACTCATGTATATATCCAGCTTTGCTGCTTTCTTGTCTTTATCTCCGTTTCATGTTCAGCTAACTAGCAGGCACACTCAGAGTGAGGCACAGACAGACAAAACTCTTATAATACTTTACAGAGATAATTGTTTCACAGACTGAAGGTAGCAGGAGCTCATATCACTGAAAGCAGAAGGAAGAAACAAACCAAAATAACTGATTTAATGTAAGTACACATACAGGGCCGGATTTACATCTCATGCACCCCTAGGCACAACACCTTCCGGCGCCCCTAGCTCCGCCTTCATCTCACTCCTAACCACACACCCCTTAACCACACCCTTTTTCCTTAGCCACACCTTGTTTTGTGTCCAAACTCATTTTTAGATTTATCCTTCACACACATATAAATGGGAACTCTGGGTATAAAGTGATGGCGTCACATCATTATTTCCATTGAAAGTTTATCAGCAATGGCAATTCAAAGCACTATTATTATTAATTAATTTTATTGCCCCTTACTAGATTAATAATATGATAAATGTGCACTTTTTGGATATATGGCGCTCTTTCTCTGTGTCAGTATTTAACCCTTTGAGTATCAGAAGGGTGAGCAGCACATTACTTTGCAATGCTTTGCCTACCCCTCTGGCACTCAAAGGGTTAAAACACTCAATGTACAAGTACCATTATATTCATTTTAGTACCAGAGGGAATTCAAAACATTGCTTGGTACACTAAGGGTTATAAAAATGATGCAAATTCTTGTCCTCTTGTTCCATCTTTTAGCATCAGATCCCCCATGATTTTGTTATCACAAAAACTGTTACAGATAGCTGCTTTCTGGATATCCCATAGCCTCACAGACTTATTATGTTCCCAGTGTGCTTTCAGGGTTATGTTTAATGATCTTTCTTCCTAGTAAAAATTTACATGAATGGGACAGTGAAAGCACACAGGTCTTGTCATAAATCTCTGAGCCTGACGGGAGATTCAGAAACAGCCATCTGTAGCTGCTTCTATGATAAGATGTCCACAGAGTTCAAGATAAAATACAGCGAGATAACTAACCTTTTGAGTGCCAAAGCAATGCAATGGATACCTCTCTGTCACATAAAGGGTTAAAGTCCCAGCCAGCCCATCATACAGCTGCCTGCACTTGGTAAACTACCTGACCTGTCACATTTCTGTGTTCCACACAGAGTATCAAAGGGACTTAACGGTAGGGTGCAGTATGTGTTCCTCGACCTCCACCTTAATTCTGGGTGGTGATTTGCCCCCCTTACTGCCAGGTTCCTACACCTGTCTTGGCTCCACCAAAGTCCAGGTGCAGAGCTGATGCTGGTCTGTTATTATTACAGAGCTCTGTAATAGGAACTCCATAGCGCTGATTTACCAATACTGTACCAAAGAAGAGCTGAACCTCGCATTTCCTTTCAGTGATCTGAGCTTATCACAGCATGGCAGAACACGTGGGCAAGCACTCACTTAGTATGGTATGGGCAAAAGCAGGGCTTTGGAGCTTCAAGAACTGTCATAATGTCAGACCAGCAACAGCTCTGCTCCATGGGGCACCCAATCCACATAAAGAAAAATGGTGCAGTTCTGAGGTCTACAATGAGAAGAGTTTACCTTCTCTCATCTGTAGATGCTGCTGCTCTCTGTCTCCCTCTCTCTGGCAGTAATGTGTGGTGTGAGCATGAGCAGCCTGCCAGCCTAAACTTGTGGGCCAGTTCAGCCAGGACTGGGAGGCTGGGGAGTGGGGAGCAGGAGCAGTGCAGTTAAGAGCAAGTTAGTCACAGGAGGCAGCAAAAGTGGTGAGGGGCAGTACAGGCACAAGCTGGTACCAAGCAGAGGCAGCAGTTAAAAAAACAAACAATCAACGCCACCCTCATAAGCGCAGGTTTTACATAAAATACATGGGGCAAATGGAAGTGGGCAGGCTGGTGGGTTTCTATATACTTATGCCATTGTGGGGGTTGGTGAAGAACGTTCGCTCGGTCTCCTGCTCAGTCAGTCAAACTTCTGATGAGCAACAGTACTCTGTGCCCCTCTACACAATATAAGCAGCCACACAAGATACAGAACAGACAGTGTAGTGCGCAGCTGCGAGAGTTTAGAGACTCACGGGGGGGGGCCAGTGGGCTCAGTCAACTGAAAACAAGGAAGTGGAAGCTGATTAAATGAACAGTGAGGGCAGGACACTCACCTCATTGCATTTTCTGGGGGCTCTAAGTGGGTGGGCCAGTGGGAGTATCGATGGGCTTGACAGGCCATTGCCAGGCACCCCTGAAAATATGACGCCCTAGGCAAGTGCCTCGTGTGCCTACAGGTAAATCTGGCCCTGTACACATAATGAAATAAAAAGGAAGCTGTAAGTTGAATTACTTCATATTTACTACTTAAAAAACATAAAGCATTACTATACATTTTTGTATGGTCTAATTAAACATGTGTGTTTCAATTAAGACAATATCACAATCCAGGCTTGTTTGCAGCTCTTGTAGACTAAATTTGTCCAATCCTGGTTTAAAGAGACAGTCAGTCTGCTTTTTGAGTTTATATATTCTGCAGCACTATTGATCCGTATACTGCAATGGCAACATAAATAAATATGTAAATAAATAAAAGTATAGGTAATTTAAGTTGACATATTGTACACTTGCAGTGACTGTCACTTTAAAGGGATAGTAACACTTCGTTTTAACTTTATTTTATTTTGTAGGCATTAAAAAAACATGAAGAATGATATGTCTTATCGCTCAAACCTTTATGGTTTATGAGATATTCACAAGCAAAGTTCCCCTCCCCGCCCCTTTTACCTAGTGTAAAAAATCTCTTCTCAGATGTGAGTCTGGTTGTATGACAGTACAGATAACAGAAGGGGACAATTTTCTTTGTATGAAAACAATGAAAGCCCTTCCCCCCTTGATAAGTTTTTCAGCTTTTTCCATTATCTTAATTGAAGATTGTCCCTCTCTGCAGTCTACCTGGGCATCTCCCTTCTGATTTGGTTGAACAGGGGGGGGGATACTTTGTTTGTGAATATCTCTTAAACCATAAAGGTTTCAGAGATAAGACTTTTATCATTCTTCATGTTTTTTTAATGCCTACAAAATAAAATAAAGTTAAAATGAAGTATTACTATCCCTTTAAGCCCTCCCTTGCATTGTTGCTTCCTACAGCATCAATGGAATTATCAGCAAAAATTAAGGTAATCTCTACCTATTAGAACATGTGGCTCTAAATCTGTTTAACAGAATGATGTGCTACTAACTGGCCTCCTGGCTTCCCACCTTTCCCCTATGCAATTTGTCTTAAACCCAGCTGCACAAATCACCACACTGTCCCCAAAAACTGAACCTGCTCACATTATTCTTTGATATCTGACATGGCTCCCTATACAGTAACGTATCACTTACAAAGTCCTTCTTCTTACCTTTAATGCTCTCCACACTGCTGCTCCACGCCCTTACATCTCTTCCCTCATCTCCTCTTATGTTCCTGGCTACCTCCTTCACTCAGCACACAACACCCTTCTTGTTATACCATCCACACCCTCTGCCCTCTTCCTCTCAAACCTGTTCCACTTTCCATTCCCTACCAATGGAACTCAATAGCTCTATTGAACAATCCCCCTCTGCCTTTTGTCTACATAGAAATCCTATCTGCTAGAGCAATAGAACCATGCACTACATTTTGACAAACTCATCACTTGAACATACAGCACTTGACACCCTCATACCCTGTAGTCTCCTATTACCCATCTAGATTGTAAGCTCCTTGAAGCAGTGACCTATCTCCTATTATTTATATGACTGATACTTATTTTATCCCCATTTATTTATTGTAACATTCTACTGTTGTAAGGTGCTGCATACACTGTGTGGTGCCATATAAATAAAGATTTACACATATACAAACATGTGCTTTTTGTATCACAAAAACAATAGGCATCCACATCCTGAAAATGAGAGATCCCATAAATATAAAGCTCCAATCATATTCAGCAGAACAGGTTAAGGAATTATGAAACAGAGTTGCAGTGCAAAAAAAGATGTATATGGATATACCTGACAGCTGTATACCACCTAACTAGAGTCCATCTGTTAAATTAAGACTGCCGCTTATTCTTTATAGATATGGGTTCCCTCTAAGCAAGAACTATTTTATTTCAATAACATTAACCCTTTGAGTGCCAGAGAGATATCCAATACATTGCAACATAATGCATTGGATCCCTCTCCGGCATTTACAGTGTTTACTGTCCCCTTGAAATATCCATCCATATTCTCTCTCCTTGTCACAAACTCTGTATTTAATATTTTTGAATAACAGATGTGTTATATTATTCAGTAAAATAAGCATTCTGGGTAATGTATGCACAAATATAAAACTGGAGCAACTTTGGGACACCATTGGAAACCAAGCTGCACCACTGGAAACAAACAAACAAACATTTCCATTGATTTAAATGAGGCTTCTAATTCTTCCAGTGCTGGTGAGATGTCAGCACTTTGTGTTGCATTGTGCCTATAGCCCAGTACCCTCTAATTATCTTTTAATGTGTGTGGTCTCCCTTGTGCGTGTCTGGCTGGGATTATTTTCTTGAGTGCAAGGCTGCTGCTTGTATTTATTTTTGAATGAGCATGAGCCCTAGCCATTTTAATATAAAAATATAACCATGAGAAAAGATGCAGTGCACTAACAAGGATTAAAAAAATACAAAAATCACATATGTTTTATGGGATTTTGTAAACATTGGTGGTTTGACACAGAATATCAAACTTTATTACTTTCAGATCTGCACAAGTTACAATTATGGATCAATCCAAATGCATCAGAGTGTTGAAATGAGAATACAGCATATTTCCATTGATTTAACACTTTGCATTGGCTACCTCTCTGGTGCTCATAGGATTAACTATGACTTTTAACCCTGTCAATGCTAGAGAGACAACAACCGACAACACATTCCTATGGGAGCAGACAGTAAAAAGTCCAAGGCTGCACTGTATAGCCCCAAAATAGCTCAGATTAGCCATCTTGGGGGTCTCATCTGGAACAAAACCGAGAAATGTCCTTCTCTAAACCACAAACCACGGTGCTGTGATGCATTCCCCATAGATCCGCTATGTTAGGGTTTCTAGCCTGATACAGTTAGTACAGTGGGTAATGGGGACAGGCATCTATCAGGACAGGAAACTATACAGTGTGATGCATCATCAGTGCACTGTCTCTTTTTCAGACACAAGATATGCTCCTCGGTTTGCATCTTGGGGTTCACAATGCAGCTGCCGTTTCATTGGCAGATCTGCTTCCAGACTACCAATGGGGCAATCATCACATGTTAGTTACCTTATAAGTATTTTTAAGCATTTTCTAGAAGAACATAGAAATAATCCAATACAATGTAACTCTATATGTTTAGATAGGGTTTGATCTCACAAAAAGATGGGAGCCAGGAGCAAAAGTTATTATAAAGGAGGCCAAATGGATCAGTACATTGGAGGCAGCCTTTAGACTTGTGCACGGGAAAAAAATTGGGTAAAATTTGATTTTTTTTTTTGTTATTCGCTCGATCTGAAAATCGGACCAGACCTGTTTGACTCGGACAAAATTCGGAAGGAATCTGAATTATTCGGCCGAATTCACCATGCTTTTAAAAATACAATAAATTAGATAAATAAAAATAAGTGGAACCATTTCCAGGGTCTAAATGAAGACAGTGGAACAGGGTAAGGTGGAGCTTTAGCATTATGGTACTGTAGATGAAGCATGGATGTAGCTATTCAAAGGAAGAAGGAAGACAGGATGACTGGTGCAGGGCAGACTCAGGATGACAGCAACACTGTAGATGTGGCCAGCAGCTAACTGCAGAACACTGGAGCAGGCAGGACTCAGTAGATAAATAAACGACTTTTGTTCGAAGAGAGTTAGACTACAAAACGGAGGAAGCCTGGAGCAGGCAGGACTCATAGACATACAATTTTTCTTAGATTAGAGTTAGACTACAAAACTGTAGAAGCCTGGTGCAGGACTCATACACATATGACTTTTCTTAGATTAGAGTTAGACTACAAAACTGTAGAAGCCTGGAGCAGGCAGGACTCATACACATATGAGTTTTCTTAGATTAGAGTTAGACTACAAAACGGAGGAAGCCTGGAGCAGGCAGGACTCATAGTCATACAACTTTTCTTAGATTAGAGTTAGACTACAAAACTGAGGAAGCCTGGAGCAGGCAGGACTCATAGACATACAATTTTTATTAGATTAGAGTTAGACTACAAAACTGTAGAAGCCTGGTGCAGGACTCATGGACATATGACTTTTCTTAGATTAGAGTTAGACTACAAAATTGATTTTTATCAATTGATCATAGACATACATTTTTTCTTAGATTAGAGTTAGACTACAACATTGATTTTTATCAATTTATCAATTGATTAATTTTTCTTAGATTAGAGTTAGACTACAAAACTGAAGAAGCCTGGAGCAGGCAGGACTCAGTAGATAAATATATACAACTTTTCTTAGATTAGCATTAGACTACGAGACTGAGGAAGCCTGGAGCAGGCAGGACTCATAGACATATGACATTTCTTAGATTAGAGTTAGATTACAAAACTGAAGAAGCCTGGAGCAGGCAGGACTCAGTAGATAAATATATACAACTTTTCTTAGATTAGAGTTAGACTACGAGACTGAGGAAGCCTGGAGCAGGCAGGACTCATAGACATATGACTTTTCTTAGATTAGAGTTAGACTACAAAATTAAGGAAGCCTGGAGCAGGCAGGAGTTTACTGATGCTGCAACACTGGAGATGTAGCCAGAACTGCAGAACACTGGAGCAGGCAGGACTCAGTCATTAGATGGATACAGCAACTGAGGAAGACTGGTGCGAGGCAGACTCAGGATGACAGCAACAATGGAGATGTAGCCAGCAGCAAACCACATAACACTGGAGCAGGCAGGACTCAGTAAAGAGATACCACAGAGCCAGATTGAACAACCTGTATAGTGGGACAACAATGTAGACTTTAAATTCCCTCCTGAGTCCCACCAAGTCAGGGGGGGTGTCCACTGCAAAAACCAACCACTGTTCTAGAGCTGAGTAAGCTGGAGAGCTCAGCGTTTTATGGTACTATGGATGATTTTAGATTAAGACTTTTTTTGTTTTTCTAATCTGTTTTTCTACCTGAGAGCAAGGTAACCGAGCTTTGGATGGTTGACTTATAAAAAAAGTCATTTGTTCCATGAGCTGGGGGGCCAATTGAGAGCACTGGGGACACACAGCCCTCTTGTTATCCCAGAAAGTCAAGGGATCTGTACTTGGGGGCAAAGAAAGTTCTGCAAGGTAAGCTTTAACCTTAAACTCAGCTTTTTTTCTAATGTTTTGGAGCTGTTTGTTTTGGAGCTGTTTGTTTTGCTGCTGCTAGCTCTGCTTGAAAGCAACATCACTGTGGTGCTGTTGGTGGTTGCTGGGTCACTGCAGCTGGTACCAGTGCGAGGAACATCAGGTTGTTTACCAGGACTCAAATCCATTACAGATAGGTAGGTAGTGTACTATAATAATTTGACAATTTTACAACCTGGTCATGCGAAAACTGTCAGACTGGCTGTGTCACTCTGCAAATTATTCAACTAAATTACTAAGTTGAATTTTAAAATTTTAAAAATTTAACACTGGAACACTGAGGATTCTCCGTTGCGGTGGCATTAAGCTAGTAGGCCTCCCAGTCCCTACACAACTGTGATATTGTGTCACCCTGCAAATTATTCAAACTCCTAAGTTGAATTTTAAAATGTAAGACTGGAGCACTGATGATTCTCCATTGCGGTAGCAGTAAGGTAGTTGGCCTCCCAGTCCCTACACAACTGTGATATTGTGTCACTCTGCAAATGATTGAAACAAACACCTAAGTTGAATTTTAAAATGTATCTCTGGCGCACTGATGATTCTCCCTTGCGGTGGCAGTAAGCTAGTAGGCCTCCCAGTCCCTACACAACTGTGAGATGGTCACTGCAAATTACTCAAACTCCTAAATTGAATTTTAAAATGTAACACTGGAGCACTGAGGATTCTCCCTTGCGGTGGCATTAAGCTAGTAGGCCTCCCAGTCCCTACACAACTGTGATATTGTGTCACTCTGCAAATTATTCAAACAAACTCCTAAGTTGGATTTTAAAATTTAACACTGGAACACTGAGGATTCTCCCTTGCGGTTGCAGTAAGCTAGTAGGCCTCCCAGTCCCTGCACATCTGTGAGATGGTCACTGCAAATTACTCAAACAAACTCATAAATTTTATTTTTATATTTAACACTGAAACACTGAGGATTCTCTCTTTCTGTGGCAGTAAGATAATAGGCCTCCCAGTCCCTAAACAACTGTGAGATTGTGTTTGTCAGTCTGCAAATTATTCAAAGAAACTCCTAATTTGAATCTTCATACTTTACACAGGAACAAAGGTGACTCTCCCTTGCAGTGGCAATAACTGGCACTAATGTTGGCTGCCTGCCTATGCCTATCTGCCTGCCTACACAACAACTGGACAGTCACTCTCTCCATCTCTTTCTCTGCTTCTTCTCTCTCCCAGCTCCAACAACGCAATAAGGACCAACAGGAAATGCAGGAGCTGTCTGGGTGTCTGTGATGTCATTAGTCCAACCCCCATCATGAAACGAAGAAGCTAATTGCTTGGACTAGAGATGTCATGAAATAAAGAAGCTAATTGGTCTAGAAAGCACTTCTGTAGAATGAAAGAACCCGGTTACTGGGTTCATTCTTAGAATGCACATTGCTGTGGACCCATCACTAACTCAGTCACCGTGGTCAGACCAGAGGGAAAGCAAACACATTGCAATTCTTTGCTACCTCTCTGGTACTCATAGGGTTAATCTTCAAATATAAAATATGAGGTCATGTCGAAAATAAAAAGGAGAAGAAAAATCTTGGATATAAATGGTGAAAGAAAGTCACGGGAGTTCCGTAAGTCGAATTTTAAAGGGGGGGGGGGGGTTAAAGTGTTGACTACAATATTTGTCGAATTAATGTGGTGAATGAAAATCACTGTAGTCGACTTTTAAAAGGGGGGGATAATATGCCTGCCTATGCCTATCTGCCTGCCTACACAACAACTGGACAGTCACTCTCTCCATCTCTTTCTCTGCTTCTTCTCTCTCTCAGCTCCAACAACACAATAAGGACCAACAGGAAATGCAGGAGCTGTCTGGGTGTCTGTGATGTCATTAGTCCAACCCCCATCATGAAACGAAGAAGCTAATTGCTTGGACTAGAGATGTCATGAAATAAAGAAGCTAATTGGTCTAGAAAGGGAGGGAAAGCAGCACTCGTGCGGGGAGAACGTCATCCGAATATTGAAACAAAATTCTGCCCAGTTATGTTTCGGATTCGGATTCGGCTTCTAAAAACAAATGGCTCTAAGATTTTCACCATGTCCGAATGTCTGCGAATCACCCTTATTCGTCCGAAATCCGAATGTGGACAAACTGAATTGCACAAGCCTAGCAGCCTTTGCATAACTGGCCTACATGCACAAAAGAAGATTCAAATAATACTGTGGCATACTGTCTGCACTGTAGGTGACAAATTAACATTCCCACAATTACCAATTATTTAACAGCAGCTTTTAACCCACTGAATGGTAGAAAGATGTTCAACACATTGCTTCGCAGTCTATTGGAGGCCTCTCTGGCATTCAGTGGGTTAAAAGCCCTATTTCAGACAACAGGAATGATTATGGGTAAAGTGTGTTGCCATGTTATTCATAAAAAATGCATGAGACTAGCAGAGTAAAAATGTTTGGCCTACTGAGTGGCTCTAGGATCCAAGCTTTCAAGACAACAAGGTCTCTTCTTCAGGCATACAGTAGCACCACAACATGTAAACAAAATCAGTTGGCTATGTCTTGTTAGAAATACTGATAAGTAGGGTGCCATGCAGGGCTTATAATTTTAAGTCCTTTGTTACTAGCCAGACCTGAAAAGTTACTCGCCACTGCAAGCCAAAACATACCCACCAGGGCTGAATTTCTACTCGCCAGGGCTAAATTTTCACTTGCCATTGGCTAGTGGCGAGTGGAAATTTTGAGCCCTGGTCCCATGCATAGTTGGGAACTCTCTGGGTTTGCCCCAGAGACTCCAGTTTTGACTTTGCCCCCATGTGCATTTTGTGCTTAGGGTCCCAAAAAACCTAGAGCCTCTGCTGTTTTCAGTGTATGCTTGTAATTATTTTTGCCAGCTAATAGTGCTAACCTCCCTTGTAGCAATGGTGCATTTGGGTTGTGTGGCATACTATTAGTGCATTAGGTTGGCCCAATACCCAGGTTTTTTTGAGAACCTAGCAACTCCCCTGGTTGTATATATTTGTCTTTTAAATGTTTTGTGTATTTTGTTTTTAGGATGTGGGTAACTTTAAGATAATAGGAGGATGGCATTTTGGGTATGGCTGAAAACCTGCTCTCTTTTTCTTCAGAGATCATGTGATTCTTTTTCCCCTGTAATTTGGGGCTCGATTCTATTACCAGCGCTAAAAAAATACAAGCACTATGTTTTTTTAAGTGAGTTTTTGGTTTCCTATTACCCAACTTGTGAAAACAAAATCAGCGGTAATTACACATACCGCCAGTCAAAAAAGCCCATAGGAATCAATTAAAAACAACGTGCAAGTAGTATCCTATTACCCATGCTCAGTATTAGCGCCTGTTTTGTTTATACAATTTAAGTTGGAAATTCTGCTCCTCAGAGGTTGATGCGTAGAAGCCACAACAACGGTTTCAAAACCATGGTTGTTCTAACAAAAGCAGTGTAGAATACAGTACGCAGCATAGAAATCTGACATAGAATGCCCCCCTTCGACGTATTAACCCCCCTTTTAAAAGTCGACTACAGTGATTTTCTTTCACCACATTAATTCGACGAATATTGTACATCTGACATTTTAACCCCCCCTTTAGAATTCGACTTACAGTGCTCCCATGACTTTCTTTTACCATTTTGTGTAAAAAAAAATTTTTTTTCGTAATAATATATTTCATTTTTATTAAAAAATTACTTCAGACCCAAGGGAGTATCATGACCCCTCATGACACCCACCTAGCATGGGAGCGACAATTGCCCCTTTATTAATTAAAGTGCATATGACCTATGTGATAAAACATTGAGACCTCCAGGGGGGCACCAAGACCCCTCCTGATAGCCTCCAACAGGATAGATGATCCATGGGGCGACCCCCAAAGGCATTTTCTGCCTTCTTGATGCTGCCGGCGGCTGTATAAACCACTGCAGCATCAAGCACTTCTGTAGAATGAAAGAACCCGGTTACTGGGTTCATTCTTAGAATGCACATTGCTGTGGACCCATCACTAACTCAGTCACCGTGGTCAGACCAGAGGGAAAGCAAACACATTGCAATTCTTTGCTACCTCTCTGGTACTCATAGGGTTAATCTTCAAATATAAAATACGAGGTCATGTCGAAAATAAAAAGGAGAAGAAAAATCTTGGATATAAATGGTGAAAGAAAGTCACGGGAGTTCCGTAAGTCGAATTTTAAAGGGGGGGGGGTTAAAGTGTTGACTACAATATTTGTCGAATTAATGTGGTCAATGAAAATCACTGTAGTCGACTTTTAAAAGGGGGGGATAATATGTTGAATGGGGGCACTTTATGTCGGATTTTGTTATGTGGGAAACACATCTAACACTGAATTTGATCTTTCTGTCATCAAATGTATGCCTATTTCCTTGGACTTTGACATTTTCCATTTTTTTAGGCAGTAGTCTGATAAAAGCAGACAGCTCCAATTTTGTTAGTTCTTTGAAATGTGCTGTCTACGCCAGTTTTGTTTTACTGTGGTTCTGCAATAGAATATCAACGTAACACTTGTTTGCAAAATTCACGTTGTTTGTTTTTCTTGTAACGCCAGTTTTAGCTCTGGTAATAGAATCGATACCCTGATTAGGTAAAGCAGCACATGAAACACCTGCTTCATATTGTGTGTTTTGGATCTTAAAAAACAGGCAAAACAGACATATAGTGTAGTTTTGATCATCCCTAAGTAGGAATAATGGCTTTAGAGCATGAATTTAGAACTATATTTGGCATATCACACAGCATTCTCCAATTAAAGACATACTTAACCCCCGCACTAGAGTGTGGCCTTGCTCTTGTCTAATACTGGCAGACCTGGGAATGCTCAGGGTTTTACCCTGACATGAAGGGTTTTGACCCAATTTTCAGAGTGCAGAGCGAAATTCTCAGGTGAGAAAATCCAGTGTTCCCTTCTACATTATTTGCAGCAATTAACTGCTTTTTTTAAAGGGACAGTAATGTCCTATAAAAACTTTTTATACTTTTATAGAGCAGAAGAAAATAAGAAGAATGGTGCAAACCCTATCTCTCAAACCGCTATGGTTTGAGAGATATAGGCACTGAAAGTTCGCCTTTATCCTAGTGTTGAGCGAGCATGCTCGGCCGATGCTCGGATCGGCTCGAGCATCGCTCTGCTCGGCACATGGCGGTACTCGTACGAGTACCGCATGTGCTCGCCCGCCATGTTCGGGTCTCCTCCCCGCACGTTTTGCGGCTGCTGCGCAGCCAATAAACGTGCAGGGAGGCTCTGACATCGGTGTAATGCCAGCAGCCATGTTGGCTGCTGGCATTACACTGATTGGCTGGCCAGAACCCGTGGTCGGGTGCTGTATAGCACCTGACCATCGAGTTCGGCTCAGTCTGAGCCAGGGAGAGCTGAGGATAGGAAGGGAAAGGCAGTGTAGGGAGGAAAAAAAAAAAATTGTGAAAAAAAAGAACCAAAAGTCCTTTTTAGGACTACTGTGTGTGGGGGCAGCAGGTTATTTTGTGTGGGGGGAAAAAAACAAAAAAAAAAAAAAAAAAATATTCTGTTTAGTGTGAAAAGTTGCAGATTAGAGCACATTCTGTTTAGTGTGCACAGTTGCAGATTAGAGCACATTCTGTTTAGTGTGCAAAGTTGCAGATTAGAGCACATTCTGTTTAGTGTGCAAAGTTGCAGATTAGAGCACATTCTGTTTAGTGTGCAAAGTTGCAGATTAGAGCACATTCTGTTAAGTCTTCAAACTAAAATATCAAAGTCACATATTCCATTCAGTGTGCGTCGCCGCAGTTTAGCAGCACATTCTGTGTACTGTGCAGAGTTGCAGAATAGGAAGAAATACTGTTAAGTCTTCAAACTAAAATATCAAAGTCACATATTCCATTCAGTGTGCTTCGCCGCAGTTTAGCAGCACATTCTGTGTACTGTGCAGAGTTGCAGAATAGGAAGAAATACTGTTAAGTCTTCAAACTAAAATATCAAAGTCACATATTCCATTCAGTGTGCTTCGCCGCAGTGTAGCAGCACATTCTGTGTACTGTGCAGAGTTGCAGAATAGGAAGAAATACTGTTAAGTTTTCAAACTCAAATATTAAAGTCACATATTCCATTCAGTGTGTATCACCGCCGTTTAGCAGCCTATTCTGTGTACTCTGAACAGTTGCAGAATAGGAAGAAATACTGTTAAGTTTTCAAACTCAAATATTAAAGTCACATATTCCATTCAGTGTGTATCACCGCCGTTTAGCAGCCTATTCTGTGTACTCTGAACAGTTGCAGAATAGTAAGAAATACTGTTAAGTTTTCAAACTCAAATATTAAAGTCACATATTCCATTCAGTGTGTTTCACCGCCGTTTAGCAGCCTATTCTGTGTACTCTGTACAGTTGCAGAATAATAAGAAATACTGTTAAGTTTTCAAACTCAAATATTAAAGTCACATATTCCATTCAGTGTGTTTCACCGCCGTTTAGCAGCCTATTCTGTGTACTCTGTACAGTTGCAGAATAATAAGAAATACTGTTAAGTTTTCAAACTCAAATATTAAAGTCACATATTCCATTCAGTGTGTTTCACCGCCGTTTAGCAGCCTATTCTGTGTACTCTGTACAGTTGCAGAATAATAAGAAATACTGTTAAGTTTTCAAACTCAAATATTAAAGTCACATATTCCATTCAGTGTGTTTCACCGCCGTTTAGCAGCCTATTCTGTGTACTCTGCAGAGTTGCAGAATAGTAAGAAATACTGTTAAGTTTTCAAACTCAAATATCAAAGTCACATATTCCATTCAGTCTGTTTCACCGCCGTTTAGCAGCCTATTCTGTGTACTCTGTACAGTTGCAGAATAATAAGAAATACTGTTAAGTTTTCAAACTCAAATATTAAAGTCACATATTCCATTCAGTGTGTATCACCGCCGTTTAGCAGCCTATTCTGTGTACTCTGCAGAGTTGCAGAATAGTAAGAAATACTGTTAAGTTTTCAAACTCAAATATCAAAGTCACATATTCCATTCAGTGTGTTTCACCGCCGTTTAGCAGCCTATTCTGTGTACTCTGTACAGTTGCAGAATAATAAGAAATACTGTTAAGTTTTCAAACTCAAATATTAAAGTCACATATTCCATTCAGTGTGTTTCACCGCCGTTTAGCAGCCTATTCTGTGTACTCTGTACAGTTGCAGAATAATAAGAAATACTGTTAAGTTTTCAAACTCAAATATTAAAGTCACATATTCCATTCAGTGTGTTTCACCGCCGTTTAGCAGCCTATTCTGTGTACTCTGTACAGTTGCAGAATAATAAGAAATACTGTTAAGTTTTCAAACTCAAATATTAAAGTCACATATTCCATTCAGTGTGTTTCACCGCCGTTTAGCAGCCTATTCTGTGTACTCTGCAGAGTTGCAGAATAGTAAGAAATACTGTTAAGTTTTCAAACTAAAATATCAAAGTCACATATTCCATTCAGTGTGTTTCACCGCCGTTTAGCAGCCTATTCTGTGTACTCTGTACAGTTGCAGAATAATAAGAAATACTGTTAAGTTTTCAAACTCAAATATTAAAGTCACATATTCCATTCAGTGTGTATCACCGCCGTTTAGCAGCCTATTCTGTGTACTCTGAACAGTTGCAGAATAGTAAGAAATACTGTTAAGTTTTCAAACTAAAATATCAAAGTCACATATTCCATTCAATGTGTTTCACCGCCGTTTAGCAGCCTATTCTGTGTACTCTGTACAGTTGCAGAATAATAAGAAATACTGTTAAGTTTTCAAACTCAAATATTAAAGTCACATATTCCATTCAGTGTGTATCACCGCCGTTTAGCAGCCTATTCTGTGTACTCTGAACAGTTGCAGAATAGTAAGAAATACTGTTAAGTTTTCAAACTCAAATATTAAAGTCACATATTCTGTGTAAGATGAAGAAGGCGGGTAAAAAGGGACGGGGAAGTGGACGTGATCCTGAAAATTCAGGGCGCGGGTCAGGACGCGGAGAAACTGTGCCTGGTGCCAGAGCACAAGAAAGAAAGACATCCACCATACCTAGCTTCATGTGTAATTTTACAGGGCGTCGCAGGACATCACTCTCGAGGTCCGACCACTGCGAACAGGTGGTCGGTTGGATGACAGCTGATACTGCTTCCAGTCGGTTAAGCACCACCCTGTCTTCCACCAAGTCCACTCTCAGTAGCCAAGAGTCTGGTCAACATAATCCTCACTCTGATCATCCTTCCTCCCACCATACACGGTCTGGTCAAAGAAGTGATCCCACACTGGGATATAGTGAGGAGCTCGTCTCATCACCAATCCTTCATTTGACCCTCTCTCCAAGCACGCTTGCAGAGGAACATGACATCTTGTGCCCTGATTCACAACCTCTAGAGGCTACCCAATCACAAGAAGATGACAGATGTGAACGGCATTTAAGGTCAAAGGAAGTAGTGGATGATGATGATGATGATGAGACACAGTTGCCATTAAATCAACCACTATTTCCGTCTCAAGACCTTGTTGAGGAGAATGTTATACAGTTGTCAATGACTGAGTATGTGGTGGGATCAAGACTTGAGGAGGATGATCAGAGTGAGGAAGTGGAGGAGGACTTGGTGGACGATGAGGTGACTGACCCCACCTGGGAAGGTGTAGAGCCGAGCGATGTCAGCAGTCCTGAGGGTGAGCCATCTGCAGCACCGCAACAGGCTGGAAGAGGCAGTGGTGTGGCTACAGAAAGAAGGCGGACCGCACCAAACCGGCCCGCAAATGTTCCACGGAGCACCCCCTTGCGTAAATCTACCTTGCCAAGGGGTAGGTGTTCCGCGGTATGGCGTTTTTTTAAGGAAAGTGCGGACGACAAAAGAATTGTAGTTTGCAACCTGTGCCACACCAGAATGAGCCGAGGCATGAACACTAGAAACCTCACCACCACCAGCATGATCCGACACATGGCATCCAAGCACCGTAGTAAGTGGGAGGAACGCCTGGATCGCCCATCTGTGTCTGCAGGCCACACCACTGCCTCCTCTTCCCCTGTTTTCGGTGCCGGCCAATCGCCTGTCGAAGGCGCAGGCCCGCATACCTCCCGCCCTGCACCTGTACCATCTGAAGCACCATCAGCGACCACATCCACTTCCCTGTCCCAGCACAGCGTCCAAATGTCGTTACCCCAGGCATTTGAGCGCAAGAGAAAGTACCCAGCCACCCACCCACAGGCCATAGCACTAACCTCACACCTTTCCAAATTACTGGCCATCGAAATGCTGCCATTTAGGCTTGTGGACACTGAGTCCTTCCGCAGCCTGATGGCAGCAGCTGTCCCTCGGTACGCGGTCCCCAGCCGCCACTACTTTTCCCGGTGTGCCATCCCCGCATTACACCACCATGTGTCCCGTAACATCACCCGTGCCCTGACCAACGCAGTTACTGGGAAGGTCCACTTAACGACTGACACATGGACAAGTGCTTGTGGCCAGGGACGCTACATTTCCCTGACGGCACACTGGGTGAATGTCGTGGAGGCTGGGAGCGACTCGGACCCTGGGATGGCACGGGTGCTACCCACGCCGAGGATTGCGGGCCCTACCTCCATCAGGGTTTCCACCAGCACCTACGTTATTGGCTCCTCCTCCTCCGTTTCCACCTCCGAATTCTCTACACACAGCGCCACTCCCCCATCAGCCAGTAGCTGGAAGCAGTGTAGCACTGCAGTGGGGAAGCGTCAACAGGCCGTGCTGAAGCTGATCTGCCTTGGGGACAAACAGCACACGGCCTCAGAGCTGTTGCAGGGGATTAGTCACCAGACCGAGCAGTGGCTCTCGCCACTCAACCTGCAACCAGGCATGGTTGTGTGTGATAATGGGCGTAACTTGGTGGCGGCTTTGGAGCTCGGCAAGCTCACACACGTACCATGCCTAGCGCATGTATTTAATTTAGTGGTGCAGCGATTTCTAAAAACCTACCCCAATGTGCATGATCTCTTGACCAAGGTGCGCCGCGTGTGTGCACATTTCCGTAAGTCATCAACAGCTTCAGCCGGCCTGTTGAAGCTGCAGCAGCGCTTACAATTGCCAGCTCACCGGCTGCTGTGTGACGTGAGCACGCGCTGGAACTCCACCTTCCACATGTTGGCCCGGCTTTGTGAGCAGCAGAGGGCAGTAGTGGAGTACCAGCTGTTACACGGTCGTCGCCTCTCCGTTCAACTTCCTGTAATCAGAAGTGAGGAGTGGGAATGGATGTCAGACCTCTGCGAGGTTTTACGCAATTTTGAGGAATCGACACAGATGGTGAGCGGCGATAACGCTATTATCAGTGTAACCATCCCACTTCTGTGTCTACTGAAACGCTCGCTGCTCACAATTAAAACCGACGCTTTGCATGTGGAAGAGGTGGAAATGGGGGAGGAAGAGCTTACACAAGGTGATAGCCAGAGCACCCTCACTTCGTCTTCTCAGCGACAATTGGAGGAGGCGGAGGAGGAGGAGGAGGAGGAGGAAGACACGGTTGCCTCCGCTACAGAGGGTAGCCATGGAACTTTAGTTCCATCTCTTCAGCGTGGGTGGGCAGAAGAGGAGGAAGAGGATGAGGAGATTGAGAGTCATCCTCCTGGTGAGGACAGCGAAATCTTGACTGTTGGTACTCTGGCACACATGGCTGACTTTATGTTAGGCTGCCTTTCCCGTGACCCACGCGTTATACGCATTTTAAACAACACGGATTCCTGGGTGTTCACCCTTCTGGACCCCCGCTACAAAGAGAATTTCTCATCTCTCATTCCTCCGGTGGAGAGGACAAGCAAAATGTTGCAATACCAGAAGGTTCTTGTCGAAAAATTGCTCCAAAATTTTCCATCTGACAACGCTGGCGGCAGAGTACGTGCTACCTTGGCCAACCGAGAAGGGGAGAAAAGGGGAGCACACAGCAGTTCCGACAAAGGCAGGGCAACACTCTCCAAGGCGTGGGACACCTTCATGACACCCCGCCAGCACCCTCACCCTGATGCGCAGCCTAGTGTCACAAGGAGGGAAAAGTTTTGGAAGATGGTGAAGGAGTACGTAGCAGACCGTGTCAGCGTCCTCAATGATCCCTCTGTGCCTTACAACTACTGGGTGTCCAAGCTGGACACGTGGTATGAACTGGCACTCTACGCCTTGGAGGTGCTGGCCTGCCCTGCCGCCAGCGTTCTGTCTGAGCGGGTATTTAGTGCTGCTGGTGGCATCATAACAGATAAGCGTATCCGCCTTTCCACCGACAATGCTGATAGGTTGACACTTATAAAAATGAACAAGGCCTGGATTTCCCCTGACTTCTCCACTCCACTGGAGGAAAGCCCCGGGGGAACATAAACTCACTTTATATATGTTATTTACAATGATGGGAATACTCTGTATTCCCATTCACCCCTTCCACCCAAAAAACGGGTATATGGTTGACTCTTAATCTTCTCATCCTCCTCCTCCTCTTCCATATGCCCTGTGCTATAATTTTTATATAGGGCCAGCTCACCAGCGGGCCCTGTGATATAATTTTTATATAGGGTCAGCTCACCAGCGGGCCCTGTGATATAATTTTTATATAGGGTCAGCTCACCAGCGGGCCCTGTTTGCCAATTTTTATATAGGTCAGCTCACCAGCGGGCCTTCTCATATAATGTTTTATTGGGTCAGCTCTCTAGCGGGCCCTCTCATATAATGTTTTATAGCGTCAGCTCACTAGTGGGCCTTCGCATATAATGTTTAGGATGGTCAGCTCTGCAGCAGACCCTCACCCATAATGTTTTAGATGGTCAGCTCAGCGCACGTTTCCCTCTTAATCATGGCCTCAGTTCAATAAAATCAAGGAAATTTTTGGGAGAATTTGCCTCTGTGCACGTTTCCCTCTTAATCATGGCCTCAGTTCTGAAAATCAAGGAAATTTTTGGGAGAATTTGCCTCTGCGCACGTTTCCCTCTTAATCATGGCCTCAGTTCTGAAAATCAAGGAAATTTTTGGGAGAATTTGCCTCTGCGCACGTTTCCCTCTTAATCATGGCCTCAATTCTGAAAATCAAGGAAATTTTTGGGAGAATTTGCCTCTGCGCACGTTTCCCTTTTAATCATGGCCTCAGTTCTGAAAATCAAGGAAATTTTTGGGAGAATTTGCCTCTGCGCACGTTTCCCTCTTAATCATGGCCTCAGTTCAGAAAAATCGAGGAAATTTTTGGGAGAATTTGCAGATGATATACAAGTAAATATACAGCAAATACTGTTTGGTAACAATTTTTCGCCTAAAGTCGTTTTTATCTGCCTTTTTGTGTGTTTTACGGTCAGTCTGTAAAAATGGCGTACTACGGGCGAAAGATCGTTCCCAGCAGCGACGTTGGAGTCCAAGATGCATCCAGACATCCTCCCTATGCTGTCCCTGAACCATTTCTGTAGTGTTTCCATCTTTTTCTGCCCTTTTCCTATGGACCAGGCACCCTCCCCTCATCAGAGCAGGGGGTGCCTGGTGTAATGCTCGAGTCCTCCCATTGACTTCAATGGGGCTCGGGTGCTCGGCCGAGCACTCGAGCCTCAGGGGGTGCTCGGTCAGAGCACCCGAACACCCGAGCATTGGGGTGCTCGCTCATCACTACTCTATCCCTTTCTCCTGATGTCAGCTATAAAGCTGACAGCAGGAGCTTCGAGTCGTACGACTCGCCGAGGCTCTGCAGCAGAGCCAAAATCGCTGTATTGCAAAATAATTACGTCATTGGAAATGTCTACAAAGTGTGCCTGGTTTGCAAGCACACTTTGTAGACATTTCGAATGAAGTAATTATTTTGCAATACCACGATTTCGGCTCTGCTGCAGAGTCACTGGCTGGTCCCCGGACCAGAATCTCCTGCTGTCAGCTAGACGCTGACTTCAGGAGAAGGAGAGAGAATAGCAAACTTTCAGTGCAAATATCTCTCAAACCATAGTGATTTGAGAGATAGGGTTTGCACCATTCTTCTTATTTTCTTGAGCGCTACAAAAACTTTTTATGGGACATTACAGTCCCTTCAATCACTAAATCGGTGTCATTTCTACCAAAAAACAGGAGATGTCCTGATGTTCATGTGTGTATTCAGGCAGTAATATCCCAGAATCATAGCATATTATAGGTTCTTTGAAAAATCTGAGTCTGGGAATTTTAAGGAAGGCTGTTATCTTACCTCAGCCCATTTGCAGACAATCGTATACAATCACCTCAAGACTGCTGTGGTACTTGGTGCCCTGGAAAAGAAATGGCTACACCCTCAGAGCATATATAAAAGTAGGTTTAGGCCACATAAAACAAATAGATAATTGTATATGTGTTAGTACATGTTATTTATATGTATATAAGCCCAGTTCATTTTAAGGTGATAGTATTCTTCTGATGCTGCTACAGGAAACCAACTGTTCAGGACTACAACAGCTGTTGGGTGGCTGGAGATGATGGGAATTGTAGTCCTGAGCTGCCAGTATACCACAGTTGTCCCAGCACTGACTTAAATAACTATTTCCTGTTATTTTGAAGGGATAGTAACACTTCATATTGAAAAATATTGCAACCTGAAGCCCCCAATGTAAGCTGCCTGAATTTGTATTCTGTGAAGGTGCAACTTTACAGAGAAGTAGCACACTGCTGTATTATTATTTATGAAACAACCAGTTAAGACTCTCTTGGACACAACACGGCAACTCAACAATAAGTACACAGTAACTCTGACAGTAGGTACACAGTAACTCAGATCATAGGGAAGGACCCAGTAGGCAAGATTCTGCAGTATGTGAAGTGGGGTCTGGAGCTAGCTAGTGTTGGCTACCCCTAGGCTTCCGTGCTGTGGCCAAGGCTGGACTAAAGGTGCTGACTGCAAGGTCAGTTTTGTGCCGACCAGAGGAGCCGGCCAGCACCCCGGATGACAGCCTAAGGGAAAGTTAATATGTACTGGGGTTGAAGGAAGTGACAGACAAAAACACAGAGTTACCTGCAGTGTAAGTCGATTGTTGCTGGTAGGAGGTGCTGGGAAGAAATAATATTCAACCTCCGACAAAAAAGGAATGACTCCTGGTCAAAGTTGGACTAGATGGTCTGGAATCTGAATGACAGTTGAACAGAGACACAACAGATGTTCGAGGTAGTTGAACTGTCACCGTTCTGGTGTGAGGAAGGATGAGTCGAACAAATGGTGGGATCAGCAGGATAGTAAGATGGTTGGATTAGCAGTTTGGTAACAAGTGGACAACGAGGCACAGAAGCAGCAGGCAGGAGATAGGGTCAGGCACAGAGAATCAGAAATGCATCATTGTTTCTTTCAAGTAATCACTTGTAACATTCTTAAAGACATTGAAATAGTTCAACTTAGAAGATACAAATATATTTCATCTTATCAACTGACTGAAACGTCCACTAGGTACCTCTTCTTAGGTCCGAGTCTGTGGATTGGAATGCCTCCAGTTCACCATTTTAACAATTGCGCTGTATCTTTGAAGATGTTTATATGAACATATTTTTAATAAGAAATATATTTTTATATATTGCTCCTCAACTCCAGACAATTTGGATGTTCCGATAGTATATGTCTTGCAGATTATTCTCCTCACACCAGAGAAGATAAGAGACAAAGATAGGGTGCAACTGTTAAAATGGTGAACCGGAGGCGTTCAAGTCCACAGACTCAGACCTAACAAGAGGTACCTAGTGGACATTTCAGTCAGCTGGTGAGATGAAATCTATTTGTACCTTCTAAGTTTAACTATTGTCAATGTCTTTAAGAATGTTACAAGTGATTACTTGAAAGAAACAATGATGCACTCGACCTAAAGGTCTCTTGAACTGTGCTTAAATGTTAACATAAAACTCATGTGCCTAAAACAGCAAGCCCCATATACCTTCCCTTTAGAATGCACAGGAAAATTTACTAGTTTTCCTTCAGTTTCCTCTGGGCCTTGTTAGTATTGTACATAATGAGAAACATGGCACAGAGGAACTGAATGCCCAACAACTAATAAGAGGTTCTCAAGAGGAAGAAAGATATTTTTCTGGAAAAAAAAACATGCCAGTACGATCTAACTATGGAAAAGAACCACATACCATAATGTCCTTTTTTTTACTTTTTAAATAATACCCCCACAAAAAAGCCCTCATCAAGAGAACTACTCTTCAGGCTTGAGAGTCAAACTTTTTAGAAGTGAAATACTTTAAAAAGTCTGCAGAGTAGTAAACACATGGTAACACATTATATACTTTGTTGGGATTTGTTTCTATTTCATGGTTGTCATGTTGCTCTTATGCTATATAGAGCTAAGCAGTAGTATACCAACATAAAATACAAAAGTTATGAGAATATTATATCTACATTCTCCAATAAAATGTAGTTTTGAGCTGAAATAACTTTTGAATAAGTCATCTCCAGGAAGAACAAGTAATAAGTGTCATTATCCATTTAATACAGGCATTGGCAGTGTCAGATGCAGTGGAAGGATTCTGTTTAATTATTCAAGCAGTTAACCAACTAATGATCTCTTAGATGTCTTACTGTTCACAAAAACCCTTTTATTGGAATCAGCACTAAAACTTTTTTTATTGCACAATCCATGACTACTGGTTGTGTGTCCCTGTGTAGGTCTGACAATTCTCAGCAGTTCTAAATACCATATTTTTTGCCACTCAGACCACAAACAGACCACAAGAACTGCCTAAAGCACATCTGTCATGAACAGTTAAAGAACAAGAAACAAATGACATTACATACAGAAACTAAGCATTTTGAAAGCAAATATAAAATTGGAATCCATTAAGCTAATGCATTTTAAAGATGAGAAAAACCCAGAAAGCAAAATGTGGCATATTAACCCCTTAAGGGCCAGAGGGGTACGCAACGCATTGCAAAGCAATGCATTGCGTAAACTTCTGGCACTCAAAGGGTTAAATATCAGTCACTGTGCACAGTCATAGTACAGAAGATGGCTATGATGAGTAAAAGAGATGTCAGAGTCGAGGATGACTCCTTGGCAGAGGGCTTGAGTTGTAGGGGCTGCAGTAGTTATTGACATTAAGGGTGATAATGGGTACTGATACAGTAGCAACAAGGGGGATATTTATAAACTCTGATTATGAGAAATGTAGTTTTAGACAGCATGGAGCGATCTCATTGGCTAGATATCGATCTCTACCAATGAGATAGCTCCAGCTTACTAACAGAACGCCTCCGTCATTAGAGTATGCTGGGTAGAGGAGGGGAGCAGAAGCAGAGCGGCAAACTTCAGCAAGAGCAGTTTACCCCGAAGTAGGATGCAGTGCACTCTTTAAACCTTAATTTTCATGCAAATAACATTTAAAAAGACATAATAATAATAACATTTTCACCTTATTAGCTAAGTAATCTACCTAATGAGTATAACTTGTAAAGGGGTGATAGATCAACTTTAATCCCACCAAAACCAACACCATCCCCTGAAAATAAACACTTAACTGTAAGTCTGCTGTCTAGTGGGGTCTTCAGTACCCCGGTCATAAGCTGTCAGTCTTCTTAGTTAATCTTCAATCCTGCGTCTTCTTCTTTCTTCTTCCTATCTTCTTTCATCTAATCTTCTATCTTCTAGTCTTCCCATATTTATGCCACTATAAGGAAAAGGAAAAGCCATGTTGAATTAAGACACTTCCCCAAATATATTACATAAGTGTACGCTGAAGGGGCTGCCACTGCCGCCCAGCACCTCCCAGCCAATCAGCTTGTAGCAGGTTTCGCCATCCCTCCCACTAGAAGCTGATTGATTTGGGAGGTATGTAACTCCCATCCCAGCCAGTGGAAGGCTGGCATCCATTTCGAAACTGAGACTGGTAATATAAAAGTCAGTCTCTGTTCAAATTTTCATCAGAATGCATTGGGCAATGACCTGAGAAGTAGTTAAGGGAGGTGGGGGTGTTTTTGCACTGATCTCTTGCCACCATTGCCATGTACACTTATGGAATATCTTTTGGGGCATGTCTTAATTCAACATGGCTTTTCTCTTTCTTTATAGTGGCATACTTATGGGAAGATTAGAAGACAGATGATTAGAAGAAAGAAGATAAGACGAACCGGACAGTGGATGACAGATAAGTGTTACAACTCTGGTTTATGGGTGATAGGATCATGTTAGGGCTAGCATTGTTTCACAATATTTTTAGGGATAGGGTAGGGTTAGTGTTTGAGAGGGTGTCTGTGTTTTACATTACGCTCTGACGCTCACTTCATTGATCTGTCTTGGACTGCTCAAACTCGTAATTCATACATTGTTCATGACTAAGTAAATTGTAAGCTTTCTGCACCACCAACACATCACTTATTTTTCATATTCAAAAAACACGCACAGAAACCTACATAAATTGTACCCACAACAACTTTTTCCCCATCTACAGTCTCTTCCACCATTATTGCTACCTTTTCCTGACCAGTAAACTTTAACTTACTGTATAATAATGCTTTCATTTCAGCTCTTGATAAGGCAGCTTCTGCCACTATACTCTACAACCAACAGACTAATCTTCAGCCTTGGCATACCACACAATCCCAGTGATGTAAATAGTCACTAGAGGGGCAAAAATTGTTTGGACCCTTGGATGTTGGGCCCTAGTTCAACCGCACCATCTGCACCTCCTGTAATTATGACCCTGGACAACTAGATATCTTCAAATGTTCTTGAACTACTGAACAACACTGGAGAAAGTCCTGATCAGCACAGATTTCACTACATTCTATGGTCTTACAGTTCTGCAATCTGAATGATCTACTGATATCTTCTTTACCCTCTCATCTAATTCTCTCAAATTTTATCTACACTTAACACCTTACTATGTCCATCTCTTCCTCCTCCTAGTACTACACTCACCTCTGAAGGCCTTGCTGACAAAATATAAATGGCATGCCATACCTGACTTACCAGTCCTTCTATTCATCATTAAGTACACCCTTAGTTTATATTTGCTTATATCTGAGGATCAAGTTGCCAAAGCACATCTTCCCACCTCACTACCTGCCCACTAGACCTCATTCCCTCATAGATTCTTTATCTACTGTAGCACCAACACTAACTCACTTGTTTCATCTGGAATATTCCCATCCTCTATTTAACAATCACTAAAACCACCAATCCTAAAGATGTCATCTCTTCTCACCTTGACAGCTACCACCTTATTTCCTTACTTACTTTTGTCTCCAAGCTACTTGATGGTTTACAACCATCTTACCTATGCATGATCAGACATGATTTTCTAAAGAAATAGGTACAAGACACCTCAGTCTGTAATGGTGTACTGCCTCTCTCGTGGCATGTAATGGTATATTGCTTTGCTGGTCTCATGTCAAATTAGGCAGAACAGTACAAGGCCATCTACCTGGCTCAAAACAACCACTGTGTATGATCCTCTACAGTCTGGCTTTTGCATTCAAACTATGCTGATCTAATAACCAAGGTGACCAAGGGTCACTTCTCCTTGTATATATTGACATAGCAGTTTTTGAAACTGTAGACTACCCATTCCTCCTGAAAACTCTCCTTACTGCCTCAGTGGCAGCATAGCTCACTTATTATTTTCCTCCTACCATACTAATTGCTCTTCCACTCCTATTATTCTTTCAGTTGGGGTACCACAAGGGGTGGTCGCAGATCCTATGTTATTCTTCTTTGGGAAAACTATAACCTCTTAAAGCTTTCAGTATCACTTAATGCTGAAAACACACTTGTGCAGTATACATATCCTCCCCTAATCTCTTATTCACTACTTGTGTCACCAATTTCTTGTCTGCTGTTTCCACCTGGATGTCCCAATGCTGCCTAAAACTACATTTCTCATAATGCAGGGCACGCTTTAAACCTTCATTTTCACGCAAATAACATGTTTTTTTGTTTTTTTAATAATAATGTTTTAAACTTATTCACTAAATAGTCTACCTAATGAGCATAACTTGTAAAAGGGTGATAGATTCACTTTAACCCTGTGAGTGCCAGCGGGGAATGCAATGCTCTGCAATGTGTTGAATACCTCTCTGGCACACATAGGGTTAATTATTCTTACATTACACAAATTTTTTCAGTACTTTGTATGTACTGATATGGGGCTTAGGGCCCCATATCAATAAATCCACTGGTCCATTTTTATTTCAGTTTTATTTCCCCTTCAATTACAGTATTGGCATCTTAAAATATGTGTTAGGGAACTTATGCCAGATTTTGCAGATTTTTGGTGATAAAATGGGATTACTGTTCAACGCATGGAATTGATTTCAAAATTCAAACTCTTCCAATGGGTGCAGAATTTAGTACCCAATGTGTTTTTTTCATGAGGTAGTTTTTCACAGCACAGGTAATTGGATTGCTTACTGTGCTTGAAAAACTACCGTTGGTTGTTTTTTTTTTTACTGGGTTTTATTGGAACGAGGCCTTAGCATCCCAAGCATTAAAACTGATTTTAAAATTAGAACCCGCTGTACCTCTTCAGGGTTACCACCAGAGGCAGAATAGATGTTTGTGGGGATGAGAGAAAAAAACAGGATGTCATCTACAAAACCCACGATTTTCATGGTATCTTCATGATTCGGCAGTCCCTGAATATAAGGATGATCATGGATTGCTTTTAACAAGGGTTCAAGAAAAAGGACAAATACAATAGGAGAGAGTGGACAACCCTGCCATGTGCCACTTGTTATTAGGAAAGAGTGAGAGAGGAAACCATTTATGACTACATGGGCAGATGGAGTAGAATAGAGGGTCATTATGCTGTGAAGAGCACGAGGGTTCACATTGATATATATAAGATGTTCTTCTAAGTTAAGCCAGCTAACCCTGTCACAGGCCTTCTCTGAATCAATCGATATCAGAACTGTTGGTATACACCTACATATAGCTATGTGTATAAGAGAGATCGCCTTAATAGTATTGTCCCTACCTGGAACAAGGCCTGACTTGGATGGATAAACTGACTGAGGCTTGGTTTTAGTCTGTTTGATACAAGCTTCGTAAGAATTTAGTATCATTGTTCAGAAGAGATATGGGATGGTAGTTGGTAAAAAGGCTTGTATCTTTATTCAGCTTAAGTATTAAAGCAATATGGGCAGCAAGACTATGCATTAAATGTTTCTAGTAAATGAGGGGTGAGGACATGTCCAAGTTTTTTTATAATAAGCAGTTGAGAAGCCACCCGGGCTGTCACGGATGCACAAGCAAGACAGTATAGTAAAATTCACCTTTATTAGAATGACACAATAAAGAGAAATCACACAAGCAGAGGGTGATAGAGAGACTAGAACTCTATCAGCAATAGGAGCCGCCTAAAGTCAACCACACCTGCGAGAGTCTAGGCCAGAGCCAACTGGTAGTCTCACTCGTCCTGAGGAGTATCCAGACTAGACCCTATGGTCTCCAGAAAAGGATTGTGACAAGGGAGACTACTGACTCTCGCCTGCAGTCAGTAAGGTTGGAGTCTACTAAAGCCACCGGTCTGCACCAGATAGGATGTCTACTAATTGGAAGGCAACACTGAGGAGATAGATGGACAGAGCCTCAGGTCAGCACAAGAGTGGAGAGTCAGACAGGCCAGCATCATACACGGAGCGGGTAGTCAGCCAGAGCCACAGGTCTGCACCAGATAGGACGTCCACTAGTTGAAAGGCAATACAGAGGAGATAGATGGATGGAACCCCAGGTCAGCACCAGAATGGATTGTCAGACAGGCCAGGGTCATACACGGGAACTCAGGAACCAGCAAACACAATAACACTGGACAAAAATGTAAGGGTAACTGGATAGAAATCAAGTTCCCTTAAATACAAGGAGCCAGGAAGTAGATAGTAGGAGATTGGCAAGGCTACCTGAATAAAGTGAGTCCTGCGTCAAAAACGTAACCTCGCCCTTGAAAATGACGCATCTCATCGAGATGCGCCAAACACTTGCAGCTCTCCTGCGTCACATAAAGCCGCTGACCCACCTAGCCAGGGACACGGGCGGCCGCTACAGACACCAAGCATGCCCAGACCCAGTACCAAGAGTGACTCAAGGGATGACACAGAGGCATCATTTAGAGCGATACAAGCCCAGCGCCAGCCGAAGCGGCGGCGCTGGATGCAAGGTAACTGTTACACAGGTCCAACCTCTTCTCCAAAGGAACAGTTTTGATGACAGCTGATAGTTCATCAAGAGTGAACGGCTCCTCTAAAAGGATGAAGGTAGCCTCTGGCAGATGACATAATCCTGAATGGGTTAGAAAAGAGAGAATGCGTTGTCTGGGGTGTCCAGTGTCAGTAGAGGAGTCAGTGTTCCACAGACTGTAGAGTGACTAAATAATAATAGAGAAGAAATGTTTCTGCTATCTTACGAAATTAGAATTGTGTGATATTACAGGAGTTTTAAATGTTAATTTTATAGTGGGATGATTGTTTCTTTCTGACTACTCTGACTTAAAGTCTACCGCATTTGTTCCCTTGTACATAATTTGCATACTTGTGCCAATAATATGTTTTAAGTATGGTTTGCCTATAGAGTTTCACTAGCTCCTGTTTGGCCTGGGAGAGATGTATCCGGTCATGTTCTGATAGCGTACTCTTGTGTTGCAGATCTAGAACTTTGATCTTATATATCAGGTCCACGAGAAGCTTCCTGTATTGCTTGGCCTTGTGTGATCCTATTTTTATGAATTAGGTCCGGATGATATATTTATTAGTGATGAGCGAGTGTGCTCGGCCGATGCTCGGATCGGCTCGAGCATTGCTCTGCTCGGCACATGGCGGTACTCGTCGAGTACCGCCATGTGCTCTCCCGCCATGTTCGGGTGGCGGGGATCTGTGCCGGAAGAGGCACAGATCCGAAGACGCTCCGCTGGACCACCAGGGACTGGAGGTACGGGGGCATTGCGGAGATGAAGGGGGCATTGCGGAGATGAAGGGGGACATTGTGGAAGAGGGGCATAGACTCTATGCCCCTCTTCCACAATGTCCCCCTTCATCTCCGCTATGCCCGTCTTCCACAATGTGCCCCTTCATCTCCGCTATGCCCCTCTTCCACAATGTGCCCCTTCATCTCCGCTATGCCCCTCTTCCACAATGTCCCCCTTCATCTCCTCTATGGCATAGAGGAGATGAAGGGGGACATTGTGGAAGAGGGGCATAGCGGAGATGAAGGGGCACATTGTGGAAGAGGGGCATAGCGGAGATGAAGGGGCACATTGTGGAAGAGGGGCATAGCGGAGCTGAAGGGGGACATTGCGGAGCTGAAGGGGGCATTCGGAGATGAAGGGGGCATAGCGGAGATGAAGGGGGCATTGACCAGGCACCCTCCCCTTATCAGAGCAAGGGGTGCCTGGTGTCGCCCCATTCATTTCAATGGGGCTCGGGTGCTCGGCCGAGCACTCGAGCCTCAGGGGGTGCTCGGTCAGAGCACCCGAGCACCCGAGCATCGGGGTGCTCGCTCAACACTAATATTTATGGACGTCCATTATTGTGATCAGGGAGTCGACACTTCCAACATTAGTTGCAAAGTAACTAGTAAGGAAACATTTGACAGCGTCCAGACAGTTTCAGTCACCAAGGAGGTGATCATCCAGTTTCCATGAAGATAGTCCAGTGGGGGGTCAAATCTACCTGAAAGTCTATCTAGACAGGCCCATGGACCGACCACATGATTGGTTTGATGACGGCTGTTTTAAGTATATGCACCTGAAACGCTTCCATAAAAATGTAGTCTGTCAGAGTGTAACTGTCATGAAGGAATGAATAATATGTGTAGTTGCTCAACAAGGGTGCAACTAGTTGCCAGGTATCCATCAGGTGGTTAGTAGCAAGTTCAGAGGACCATTGGATGAGTATTGAGCATGGTATATGTGATGTCCCTATTGAGCAATCTAATTGGTGGTCTATAGGGAGACTGAAATCCCCTCCAATCACCAACTGACTCTTTCTGAAGTTGTGTAGTGTAGCCAGTGTTCTCACTATGAGGGAGAGTTGCCAATTGTTGGGGACGTAAATGAAAGTAAATGTGTAGGGTTTCCAAAACCGGATCCCCTTGATGAACAAATATCTGCCATGTTCATCTCTGCATAACTCCTTCAAGGTCCAGGACATTATTTTGTGGGCGGACCTATATAACGTAACATGCGGCTGAGGTGTGCTCCCTGCCGCGTGAATAAAGGCCTAAGAGAGGGCCCATGTGAAGGAGAGCATTGAGAGACAAAAAAAAAAAAAAAAAAAAAAAAAGAAGGGGGGGAAACTACTTAAGGGTGGGATTCCGAATTCTCGCGATGTCTCGGAAGCTGCCGACCGAGGCATAAGAGCACACTCCGGTCCGCCCACAACATCAGGCTAACCAATAGCCTTCCACTTGTGGGTGGACCTATATAACGTAACATGCGGCTGAGGTGTGCTCCCTGCCGCGTGAATAAAGGCCTAAGAGAGGGCAAAAATAAGAAACCAGATTCATAAGTACACAGTAATTAACTTTATTACATACGATTAGTAATGATTACAAGGCCAAGTTACGGAAAGCTTGTCTGATTTCTACCATGGGAAAAGGTATGTACGTCATATAGCAAGTGGAAGCCCATCTACCTAAATACTTGATGATGTGAACGGGTACCTGATGACGGGATGCTGAAGTCGCTGCCCCAATACGAAAGGAGTGTCCTGAAAAACCTTTAGTGTCCAATCCTAATCTAGAGAGGACAATTCTCACATATTTAATAAAGGTGACCGTGGTTAATGGTTTTCCTAGTATGGGTAATAAGGGGCTATCCCTAGCTTTCTTCTGCAAAATAGATAAATAAGCATCTAGGTAGGCTACCGGGCACCAAGCATTGTCGGAGGGGTAGAAATAAATTTTAGTAGGGGGGCCGGTTTGATTGGTTTTTGAAGATGCCAAAAGTAAAACGTAGTGGTCCGAAAAACGAACCAAGTCTGCCATGGTTAAGAATCTGTCAGAAGACCTAGCCACAGTGAATTCTCCCAGCCTCATGAAACCATAAAAGGCCAGAAATATGGCTGCCATCAAGGTATTATTAATTTCTATGGAAAAAGGTTTGGTATTCAGGAACTGGCACATGGCTCGGAAGAGATTCCCATCGATCGGTAATCTGAGTGGAGCTTTATGTTGCTGGGATTTCAGGATACCCCTCAAGGCTAATTTGATAGGGTGACTCGTGAAAATCGATTGAAATTGGCTATCCAATACCACTAAGAAATGCTGAATACCCGCTACATATAATTTAATGGTGTTGAATGTCAAATGTAATGAAAAATGGCAATATGATATGAAAGCCAGGATTGTGTTAATGTCAATGAAACTGTGAAGCCTATAGTTATTGATGAACCTTCGGAACAAAAACCAAGCTCTGGCATAGCTTCTTCTTGTACTAGCCGCCAGAGCCTGATGCATTAATGCCTTCGCCCCTTGCAAATAGATATTTAATCCATCTGCATGGATTCTAAGTCCGGGCAAACTTCTGGAGAGGGATCTGCCGAGGGGTGTAGCTTGTGGAACTCCTGAAATTTTAAACAAGATAATACTTCAGCTAAAGTATTCAAATTTCCTGGCAAATGTTCCCCAATAACGTTAAATTTGTAATATAAAGACAACCAAACCAATTTCCTCATGAAGGACATTATTAATGGAGAGGTAGACCGGCCTTTATGAATCAAAGCTACCGTGATTTCATTGTCAATCATGAATCTGACTGTATCCCCAATCCAGAACTTGCCCCACACCGTGGCGGCCGCCACGATCAGTATAAGTTCAAAAAGCCCTGGTGAATTTTGGAAGTCATGGGATTTACTTATTTTTGAAGGCCAGGCCTTGGCTAACCAATGATTGCCAAAAACAGCTGCAAACCCCCTAGAGAAAGTTACATGAGTGATAACCATAGGAGACTTAACCGTTGCTTTAGGTATGAACATGGAGCGACCATTCCAACCTCTAAGAAAACGTGCCCACATGTCTAAGTCTAGCTTAGTGACATCATCCAGGTGGACTGAATTCCCATCCTGTGAATCCCCAGAGAGTAGGGACAGCAAATGATATATAAAAAGAACGACCCTGAGGAATAATCCTCATGGCAAAATTCAATGTACCCAAAATTGACTGCAATTCTACTCTCTGACAGGAATTCCTGGACGCAAATTCTGCAATCATAGTTTGGATTAGCAAAAGTTTCTCCTCTGGTAAACTGGCTTCCATGCTCATGGTATCTAGTTGAATACCCAAGAAGCATAGCTTCGTAGTAGGCCCAACCGTTTTCCCCTGAGATGATGGAATATTCAGTTTAGCAAACAGAGCTGATATTTCCTCTGGGCCAATCGGTTCCTTGTGAGTAGGTTCTATAATGAGGAAATCATCCAGGTAATGAATAACATGATGACAATGATGGTGGTTTAATAGGATCCAACCCAAAGAATCTGCAAAGATATCAAACAGCTTGGGACTGCTCTTAGCACCAAACGTCAGACGTGTGGAGAAATAGTATAAATCCCGCCACTTGATCCCATGCAGATTCCAAAGTGATGGATGTAGTGGTAAGAGTTTGAATGCGTCAGCAATATCGGCTTTGCTTAACCAGGAGCCCCTTCCTGTCTGAATGATCAGCTGGATTGCATCATCTATCGTGGAATAGTGCAGAGAAAATTCTTCTGAAGGAATAAGTGAATTCAGGCTAGGAATTGCTATGGAATGAGGTGCTGACAAATCGTAAATCAAACGGGGTTTATTAGAGGATTTACTGTGTGCCACTCCTATAGGATTGATACGCCAATGGGAGAAAGGGGGTGAAACAAATGGCCCGATGACATACCCTTTGGAAACCTCAATCCTGATCAAATCATCCACCACCTCAGGTTCTTGCAGGGATGACAATAGGTTCTCGCATTCCAGTGTGCCACTAGGAAGAGCAACAAGACCGGAATGAAAGCCCTCCGTGAACCCCTGAATCAAAAAATTCGTCAAGGCTGGTGAGGGGTGTGACTCGAGATAGGTCTTGAGGTTAACAATATGCACCCCGTCTAGTCATGATTTTGGGAATAATCTTTGAGGCAAATGGAACGAGGATGTGCTCGTTTGCACAGGGAACATAGATGAACCAATCTGCAGGCACTAAACCCACAACCAGTATAATTGTAATTATTGCATATTTGTGATTTCCCGAAAAACACTATGGGTCTCCCTAAACGATCAAACCTAGGTGCAACTGGAGAAGCAGCTTAACCCTCCCCCTCGGTATCTGGCGGAGACTGAAGAGCCGGAGGATTCGATAGTCCCGGGCACAAGTTAGTGGAATGTTCAGTTGATTGACACCTGGAGCATACTGGAGCACGAAGACCGGCAAAATGGCGGCAAAAAAGTTCCATGTCCAGCTGGCTCCAGTCCAAGATAATATTGAACTGTGCTAGAGCGGCCACGGCTTTAGCTGAGAAGGACTTATGATAATCGTAAAAACTATAACCACCGTACTTGTGCCCGAGCTCTACCACCCTGTATAAATAATGATCTAACTCCTCCCTGCGTTCTGGGTGAACAGAACAAATGACGTCCCGATATAAGCTAAAGGCTAAAACAAACTCAGTAACTGACAGTTTCTTCCCCAATCTGGGATCTTTGGTTTTTAGAACTACTGACACCTGATCACAAGAAAAGGCCTTGTTTTCAATGCTATCATGAGAGGAAATCAACAGGGATACCAGGTTAACATCCTTACCCTCAATAATATCCTTCCTCAAATGGTTGGGAATGAAATGTGCCAGGGAAATGGCAGGAACGGGGCTCCCTATAATTGCATTAACCGGACTAGGAGAAATCCCGGGACTAACCATCTGAGTCACTTGATGACCCGAGGGTGTATTCCCCAAAATGTCCAACCGGGCATGTATGGAGGCTACTGATTCTGCCAGAGTGGCCACTGATGCCTGTAAATCAGCTAAATCGGACGTAGATTGGGATATAGAAGGAGCTGGACTATTACTAGTGCTAGGTCTTGGTGTCGAGGTTGGGGAGAATAAAAGTTTAAACAATTCGGCTTTCCTAGCCGTAGCTGGGTAAGGAATACCCCTAGACTGTAATTCCTTAATGATCTTTGCCACAGTCCAGGTTCTATATAAGTTATGGGATGAGAGGTTGGACGCTAGTCCTGGTGTGTCCTGAATCTCTGACATGGCTGAATGATCCGAAGTGACCGACATACTTCTCTTAACCTGTAAAAAATAATATGCAAATAAGTGAAAAATTATAACTTATTTGCTGTCGGTCGCCTGAATGCCTGACTGACTAGAGGAACAGATAGATCAGAAAACCCTAACTAAGCTATATAAATGGGAAAGGTGAGGCCCTCAATATGGACACCAACCAATACTACCTATGGTTTGGACCGAGGGGCGATTGCCTGAGCGGTAGGCGGGAACGTAACTGTTGGTGTCGTCTAACTCAGAAGAAACCCTGGCTGAATGTGACGCCCTACCTCGATAAGAGCCGGAGGAGATAATCTAACTATGCGTTGGACTGAGGGGAAATATACGATATTTCCCGGGGAACTGGCCTGCTCCTCCGTGCCTACCTTGAAAGACAGGGACCGACAGACTTCAGAAAAATAAGAAACCTAATCTATCTAATCTTAATCGAGTCTAAAGAAAATGAAAGGTTCCGCCCACCTTGTGTGAAGATTCCGATATGCATGAAAATGGTTAGTAGTAGTCAGAAGTTTGGGGTGGCTTCCCCACAATATTCAGAAGACAAAACCTCACGAGTCCAGACTGTAAAATAATGGACCTGAGTGAAACAATAAAGGCTTAACTACACCCCACCCTTCCCCTCAATTAATAAAGTAGGTCATACTAGAAAGGAACAACACAGGAACTGGAGACCAGTATCACACTGTGTCTTAATGAACATGGTAAAAATACAATATGTACCCCATATCTAAAACAATAAATTCCTGTGCATGTACCCAATTATCCACAAATGAACCATCCCCCTGTGGAAAAGGGGCTATAATCGTACATGAGTGATAGAGACCATACCTGCAATTTAGAGATTCGCCTGTATAATGATACCGCAGTTGATTGATATTAATTGGCAAATACCTAAAAAATAAATTCAAATAGCGGAATAGATCAAAACGCTCAGGATCCCCAAAGTTTGGAAATCCCCATAACCCATTCCGCTTCCCCTGCTGTAATGAACAGGGTTATCCAGGGTACCATCAAGGGAAGATATTGCAACCTGAAACTTGATATAATATTGTACTGATATATATGTGAACAAACCTCCTGGAAATTCTGCAATTATAGCTATTAACTGTAACTAGCCCACGTCCCTCCCACTGCTCCTAAACGTACTAAAGGAAAGGTTGGAATTTTAGAACAATAAATGATTCATTTATGCCGAGTATACCCAGGGATGAGCAATGTGGGAACGCTGAGACCTGCTGCCCCTGTTCGCCAAGGCACAGCCTCTGTATGAACCAAAGCACAAGAAATATCCCTTTAACACTTACATGGTGAGAAAACATGAAGTATTTGTTGTAACAATTATTTTGTTTCATGTTTGCCACATGTTGGCTGACGATGATGTGGATAGACATTGCATTTAGAAGCCAGCCAGGAGTTTAAGGAGTGTATATATATATATATATATATATACACATATATATAAAAATTATAATTATTTATGGAGTTATAATCTGACTTCTTTCCAAGAAGGTAATGATGGTAGATGCAGACAATTAAAATCATCAAAAACTTTATTGTGGGCGATTGAGAACAATGACTGGTATGATTAAAAACGAATCTGACATGCAAAATATAGAGTAGATTATGATAAAGCACCAGGAGGCATGAAGCACATGAGTGTTATATTACCCCTGTGTGCATGCTAAGTGTTGCAGTTAGCTGATCAGTGGCATAATACACCTGAGTCGTTAAAAGGATGGTGGCAATTTCCTTTGTACACTGATGCAACAGAGCCCTGACTGAAAAGCGTGTTACATCTACCTCTTGCAAGGAGAACTAAAAAGGAGGACATTACCGAGATTCAGAAACTGATAACCTGCCGCCGATACCGAAGCTGGAGCTAGACGCCGTCGCTCGCTGCATACGTCACGTTGCCACGAGAATTCCGAATTCTCGCGATGTCTCGGAAGCTGCCGACCGAGGCATAAGAGCACACCCCGGTCTGCCCACAACATCAGGCTAACCAATAGCCTTCCACTTGTGGAAAAGGATAGCTATGGCTCTCTGTTTTTTTATGTTGTTGACTGAATGCCAACCACACAGATGTGTAATTTTTATTTATAAGGGAGAGTGGTTCACTTGCTAGAAAATCCATTTCTTGGATTATAACTATCTAGACTTGAAGCCTAGTAAATTCACTGAGAGCCAACGAGCTCTTTTCAGGCACATTAAGTCCCTTCTCTTTAATAGACAATAGGCAGACTAGTGAGTCAGTCAAGTTCATGGTGTAAAATCAAAGAATGAGCTAATGGAGAAAGGCCATGTCCCCCCTGGGGTCCCCCACGTCTCACATGGGCATATAGAGGGTAATGAGTGGAGTGTCCCCATTGTCCCAGGGTTGCAGGGTCAGGGCTTCTGTGGTAAGACTCAGTAATTTCACAGTTTCAACCAATCAGTGCCATGAGCAAGGGAAACCTACAGACAAACAGCAACCAGGAGAAGAGAAGTCACACAGCACAGTATGAATGAAAGGCCCTGGTTACTAAAACGTAATACTCACCGGAAACTGTGTTCAAATAGTCTCCTAATAAGTCTGACGGTGTAATAATCAGCAGGTAATGGAGATGCTGGTTCTCCCTGCAACAGAACCACACAAGTGTGCTTCAGATTAAGTGTTCAGATGTTCACATAAGCAATGTGTGGCAGACCAGGATGAAAATGTATTTACATTTATTAAAACAAATAAAACACCTCTGCATGTTTCTTAGTCCCACTGACTACTTCTTCAGGAGGAATTATAAACCAAATTAACTTTAGTTCCTGTGAACTGTGCCAAAGGAGTGATCGAGAGGTTGTCTTGGAGCAGTCTGTGTGGGAGCAGTATCAATATCCTCCACTAGTGTATGTAGCTGCTGACATATAAAGTATCAATTATAAATTGTGCGTATTACTCTTACAAATGTAATCAAGATAGTCTTCCCTTTGTGTTTTTGTCTTATGAGCAGGGAAAGTCTACTGATCAAGAGGCCTCTGCTTCTTGCTTCTGGGGCTGGGAACTTCAGTCCAGCCCATTCTCTGACCTTTTCAGGGCAGTGGTGTGGATCATTGGACAGGGTCCGATTATCTGGAGCCTTCGAGAGGTCCGGAACAGGTATGCCTAGGGAGGTGCAGAAGGCTGGAATGTACTCCAACCCCCTGGCTACTACCTGCACACCTTGATGTAAGGTTAATAAGCAAAGAGGGAAACCCCATTTTTATTTGATATTGAGGTTGCTTAGCTGCTCCGTTAGAGGTTTAAAAGCCCTATGCTGCTGAAGCTTGTGCGACAATAGGTCTTGGTAGAACTGCAGCGCATGACCCATGAATTTAGCTTCTCCCATTTCTCTGCCTCCCAATCTGGGAATCAGAGTAGTCAACACTACATCTCTAGAAGGATCACTCAGAGATTTCCTAGGCTGCAGAGTTCTGTGGGTTATCTGGTAGGCCCAGGACATACGTGAATATGGTTGCGAGCATGGTAGGTAAGTCTTTGTCTAAGATGTTCTCTGGAGGCCTCTGATCCTTAAATTATTCTGACAACCTCAATTATCAAGGTCGTCATGTTTGTATGTCATCCTGCTGGGCAATCATTTATTCCATATTGTGCTGATGTTAGAGCAAATCTTCATGTTCCGCCTCCAGATGGTGCATCCATTTGTTCAGTTGAGTAATGTCTTTGCAGAGTACTGATATCTCATCACGGACCACCATGATGGTTGGTGACCATGTTGAGGAGTGCTACTTCAGGCACAGAGAACAGACTACCCCAGGTAGTAGTGCAGTGTCAGGGTTGCCGTTCTTCCATAGCTTTCATGTTCAGTCTAGGTCTTGGGGCAGCAAGCTGCTCCATATCCAGCTCCACCTCTGGACTGCATACCTCCTCTATTTCCTTCTCTAATTGCAGGAAGTCATTTAAACACTCAAATTCTAGAGAGGCCTCAAAGGCAGTGCAAGGAAAACAATGGATACCTCTCTAGCCACTTTAAATCAATGAAGAGTTAGGGATTTTTTATTTGTCCTTTATGGTGCAGGTGATTTTTCCCAAAATAACTCCAGTTCTCCTTGTTACATTAGCTTCAGTGAGAACAGTGCTGGAGATCCTTGTAACTTCCTTTCTTCAGATTTCCCATTAGGCTTAGAAGGCAACCACCTATGGCACTAAACTGTAAGAAACAGCTTGCCCTTTCTGGCCATGCCCACCCAACTGAGGTGTAGGTGTGACCAGTGGAATTTCATTGCCCCTCCAACAGACACCCACTTGTGGTTTATGTCGACTTGTTTACCAGTTCATGTATTGCTGTAATGCTCAGTGACAAATTGGTTTATATAAAAAAAAACACTAGTTTATTTTCCATTTTATATACTCTTCTGCTGTCTTGTACATTTTACAACTTTATTTGTGTTTGTTTGCTGTAGTCTAAAGGTAACTTATACACTGGTTAACAGCAGATGTGGCTGTGTGCGTGGTAATGTGAGGACTGGGGTGTGTCGGCAGGTGGCAGAGGGGAGCCTTGGGAGCTTTACATAGGGGGTAAATGAAATTTAAATCCAGACTTGGGTATTATTTTGTCTATTCATTACATGTTAGAATCCCAAAAAACACTATTTAATGTGGTATATAAGCAAATGGCTTATTTTCTTCTTTAATACCTTCAATACATGAGAGGTATCCAACACTGTAACCTCTAGTGCATTCAGGAGGTTAATTGCTCTCATACATTTTTCATTTCTTTATCCCAATACATAACAGGCTTTACACTTGTATTCTGATAAAATATTCTGGTATATATCCTACAGATACCTGTTGGAGGATTGGATCATTCAGCACACCAATACTCCAACTCCTTGGTGCGTGTCAATGCCTATGTGAGTCACTTTACTTTTCCCTTTGCGTTCTGTGTGATCCTAGTACTTGCTTTCATATCACTGAACTGCGTGGCCAGCTCAGCTTGTTTTAAATACCCACTGAAGCATTCAAACCTAACCACACAACCTTCTAGTCCTTTTAACCACAAACAGAAGGCTTAGTTAATCCATTCATGGACCTAATTTTAGAAAGTGAGTCCTGGAGAACTTGTCTTATTTTTTCCAAGTCATCTAAATCTGGAGTCTTTATGTATTTATTTATTTATTTATTTATTATGTTATTTTTAGTCATAAACGTTCAAGTTTGTGAAGTATCCAGTATGACAATTGCTCATAATAGACCTAGCTTTAAATTAAGCTGACCTGCCCTAAAACATACAACATTAACTCATTCAAAACCAAATATGTGCCACTTCACCATTTGAGTGCCAAAGTAATATATAACATTTTGTAAAACAGTTCTTTGGACACCCCTCAGGCACTCACAGGGTTAATACTGTTGTGAGGGGGCATCTAACATATTGCTGAAGAATATCAGTGTTAGAGTTATGAAAAGGAGTCCTAAATGTGTAGCCCTCCCTATTCATGTTGCCCTTTACCTCCTCATTAGTGATTCAGCCTTCTTCTCTGTCATCATCATTAAGTCATGTCCAATTCAGATCCTACTGCTCACATGTGTAATAAAACATATAATCTACTAAGCATGGCAACAATCTCCACCAGAGTGTAGAGTCACTTCTTGAGCTGCCACAATTGGTAGCTAATAGTGCAAATCTACACAAGACAGACAGTCTAATAGGAAGAAATGTATGCACTCCTTGTGAAGTCACAGCAGCCACCAGACACAAGAGAGAGATTTTAAATAGCACCAGCAGTATACGTACTGCAGTAGAAGGTTACGATATTGGATAAATGCAGACACAGCAGTAAATATAGCTAAAGACAAAAGTGCCCAAGTACAGATGTTTCACCCTTTTTATTCCATTGCAAGATGCTTACATTTCTGTTATGATATTGTGTTATGACTATGGGGGAGATTTATAAATGTGTTCTTGTTCGTTTTTGCGAACTGAATCTTAAAATGTCCTTATTCCTTTCTGAGTATTGGTATTTATAAAGTATTCTAGTTACATTTATAAATGTGAAGACAACAAAAATAAGAACAAGTGAGACATGACCTTAAATATTTGGAGAAAATTCTGTCACTAAATTTCTGCATATAGTGACCTTTCTTTATAAATTTGCTGAGCCACTTTATACAAACTTCCTTCTCCTTCTTTTAAAAAAAGTACTACATGGCCTTACATCATCCTAAACTGTTGTTTTATAACTTTTATAACTACCAGCGACAATCTTACAGCCATTTAAAGTGGAACAACCACCCCTGAATAAATTCGGCCCAAATAAATACCCATCTGGCGAATAGCTGCTCAGTAGCACTACTCACCAGAAATATTACCTGTGTTTGAGAACGGTACACTATTCCTGGACTGGCAGGCAGGAAACAGCACAGACATCTTTCCAGAGTGACGCCTGCACGCCTGCGCTGTCAGTCCCAGCCTGCTCTAGGAGGCGTTGCTAGGAGCCGTTCGTCTCCAAAAGGGACTGACAGCACAGCCTCCTAGTGCAGGTTGGGACTGATAGCTCAGGTGCCAGACACCACTATAGAAAGATGTCTGCGCTGTTTCCTGCCTGTTAGTCAGGGAACAATGTACCATTCTCAAACACCAGGTAATATTTTTGGCGACTACCACTACTGAGCAGCTAGTCACCAGATGGGTATTTATTTGGGCCAAATTTATTCAGGGGTGGTAGTTCCGCTTTTCGTTTTATTCCACTTTTATAAATCTCCCCCTATGAGCCTAATGGATAAAAATAAAGTGCAGTCATTCTGGGGAAAACTAACTGCACTCTAGGGGAGAAATAAAAATCCCCATTGGTCTACACAGAGCTTTTTTAAAACCTCTGAATGCTACAGAGGTCTCTAGCTCATTACTCTGCAATGCATTGAAGAACTCAGTAGTATTCAAGGGGTTAAAAGCTCAATTTAAATCTAGGGGAACTTTTACATCTCTTAAGGTGCAGTTGGTTAGTTCCAGAATTGCTCCACTTTTCTTTTATACATATGGCTCTATAAAGCTACCAGGACTACTTAATGCACCTAAATGGATGTATACTGAGCAGAACGGTTTTTGCCAGAAGGCAACCTAGGGTACCACTTAGTGTTCATGGCAATGTGAGGAACCATTCATTTGGCTATGGTAGGTACTCCTGTAGATAGTCCCATAAGGTGTTTTCCATTCCCATCCTTTCAAATAAAATATGGGCCCATGATTATTTGTAGAACAAATCTGAGGGGCATATTTATTTCATCAAACTGAGAGACGAGTTTGTCTTCTGTAACCCCATCATGATCCATAGCCTGCTTCTCAGCATCCTGCCTCACTCCTCTTCCATTTCTTTTAGGGAGGGAGTGTGAGGCAGGAAGTTGAGAGTTATGTTCTGTAGAGCATTACTGAATTATGTTTAGCATCTTCTCTCACAAAGCACCACCAGAAACATCACACTGAAAATACTTTACATATATAAAGCCACATTCACCTGCAGATAATCTAATGCTGCCTGCCTCATCAAGTGTATGAAATGTCTCAAACAGAATTATATGTAAATGAGATATAGCAAACTTTAAGACAACAAATTCATTCATATTAGTTCAATAAGAAAAAATATACAGCTCTTGGGAAACGTTTTTGCAAAAATGGATACAGTATCAAAGATTAAATATACACTCTGAACTATGACAAGGAATATGTTTGTTCTGCTAGGGCTGAATTCTGTTGCAGGTAATAAATGTTACCATCCGTTTTATCAAATATGTTCATATTGAAGTCTATGGAAAAACATGGAGATAAAAGCAGCGATAAAATTAGCACCTGCAATAGAATCTAGCTCATAGTCTCCAGTTTTATCCACGGCTAACAAACTATTACCCTCTTACCTAAGTAGAACATTGCAGCTGTCATTGGATAGGAACACAAGAACATGCATTGCTAAGTTAATGGTACATAAACATTGTAAAGATCATATCTTGTTTATTTTACAAAGGAAGAAGTGACAGGATTTGGAGACAATGTTAATATGTGGTGAGAATAGAGTCAAAGATGGCCCTAAACAGTGTGCATATGAATAGTGTAGTGTTATTCATTTTAATGGAGAAGGGAACTGAACGCTTAAAGTGAAATAAGAACCTTTGTTTGTCCATGTTTAATTTAACCCTGTTTATTCACACCAGATCTCTTCTCTGGAGGCCAAGCACTGAGTTAGTGCCGATTTGCTATGTCTAACTTCATGGCTCTTATTTTCTTAACCTTTTAATTCTTTGCATGTCAGTGGGGTGTCCAATGCATTGCAAAGTATTGTGTTGAACCCCCCTGTGGCATATAAAGAGTTAAGGACCTGAAGGGCATGCAATGCATTGCAAAGAAATGTGTTGCATATCCCCCTAGTCCTTAAAGGTTTAAGGAGATGAAGAGTCATCCAATTAGACATGGCAAATAGGCACTCGATGTCTGGACTCCACACTTGAGATCTGGTATAAAATAAGTAGCATGTGAGTGATAGTTGAGCCCAGCCAACCAGTCAATAACTGTACTATCCAACCTTTTGTAAGATAAGCTGGATGTTTTTTAGACCCAACATGCTGAGTTAAAACAGTATTAAAAAAGATGATGTGATAAAGCCATGGAGTGCTCAGACAGGCTCAGGTGCAGGCCAAGGAATGCCTTTTTGGTCAGGGGAGGGGGCAAATAACCATTCTTCACTATTTACTTCTTAATTAGGTTTATACTGATTTTATTGTCTTTTAATATAGTTATTGAAAAATATACATGGTGTAGAATAGGTAGTTATATACAAATATTGACTCAGTGGTCAGTGTATGATTCCGCTAAGGTGTCTCTTCACCAAACCTCTCTCCTCCTAGACAGGTTCTAATAACCATTCATCTTTGTTGGGAGGGTCATATTTTGGACACACAAGCCTTTACCCAATTCTCAGATGTGAGTGATTCGATTGGATATTCCTCATTACACTACGGATATCCTCTGGCCTTCTCTTATGTGGATGCATGGCCTCTTGGACAAAGAATCATCTATTTGGAGTTCTGAATAATCAAAGCCACAGTTGAAGCTCTCCTAAAGAGAGCTTGTACTGTGAGGTCAACTATTCCCCATATTCTTCAGTCATTCTCATACTACAATGCTTTATAAGCACAATCCCATTATTGACTGGGCTGAAGGTCAGATAACATCTTGGAGTCCGTTATGCAGAATTGTCTCACCAAGTGTCTCTTGTAGCATATATACTTGAACACTCTTGTACAGTATTTGGGAAAATGAGTTCTCAAATATTATTGGGAATACCAAAACCGGATTATCCATTATGGCAACCTAGGCTATTGCCTAGGGCCCATGCAAAATGAGGGATCCTGGCTGCAAGTGATGGGTTACAGACAAAATCCCTGTTAGTGCTGTTGCTAACATCTTGCAGGAGGGATGCAATAAGGTGTGATAAAGAAGAAAAAAAGGTGGAGAAGACTTCTCCAGTTCCTATGTTACTCTATGGAGCCAATGCACTAAGATTTATCTTAGTGCATTGGCTCCATAGAATAATATAGGACTTGGAGAGTTGAGCACACTGGAGAAGTCATCTCCACTTTATCACCTCTTTATCACGTTTTAGCATATAACCCCCCCCTTGTGTCAGATGCCCCTTTTGTTGAAAAAGACCAGTATCATCCAGTTGTTAACACTTCCTTTTGATCCACAATGGCAGTATTTGCTAGCAGCACATGTGCCAGAAGCACTTGATCAAGAGATGTGGTACCCCAAATTGGTACCTTGCCTAGGGCCCTATGGAGCCTTAATCTGTCTCTGGGGGATATCTGGATATATTTTCAAAGACTAAAGCTGAATGAGACAAGGCTTCCCTTGCTGATTATATAGGTAATAGTAAAAACCACATGCAAAACAAAAAAAACAACAAAGGAGCATAAAAATTGCTAGCTGAAGTTCCCAGCAAAGAACGTAGGCACCACAGAAAAGTATGACGTGAATATGGTTGTACGGGAAAAAAGTAAATGAATGTAGGAACTCTTGGGATAGATATATGGGTATACTAAGTATTAAATATGTTTGAGCTTTTTAAACAGATTGGGAAATGGGCAGCCTAGATGAACCAGCTGGCTCTTTTATACAGCCAAAGTCTATACTGACTCACCACCTATGACGTGATGTTGTGATGAGCCATTTGGAGTTACTGCGTTAAATATCTATGATACAATTCTCATTGCCTTCTAAATTAGAATTTCTCATCTATGGTCCTTGTAACACCGATGGTGCATAAGAAAGAGATAATGACTGGTATTTTAAGGCCTTTTTAATTAAAGGGGAAGTATCACATGGAAAAAATAGTAGAATGTATTACCTGCAGATCTCATTTTCTGGCCCTGGACCTAGGCATATAAAGCATGTTGCTGAACTGTCTGGTATTTATTAGAGATTATGTCTCTTTAGTATAAACTGTCACATACTTTTCTTCATCTTTATTATCTTTAGAACTTAGGATGCGAGCAAGCTCCAAATCCTCTCCTACTACATGTGCAGAAAAATTGACTAATTTTACACCGGTTTCCACTGTGCCTGGTTAGTACAAGGCTTAGAGTAATGGCACACCGCAAAAGGCCCATTCAGTTCCCTAACTGTGTTCCCCTTGGTGCAAACAGGGTTAATGGGAGTCTCTTTGGTGCAGAAAGTTGAATATGTAGGCAGGTGAAGCACACAAAATAATGTTCCAACTCCTATTTAATGCTTTATACAAGGCACTTATTGGGCATAGAAAAAGGATGAACAGTTCATGTTGTTCCACCCTTTTCCATTACAAATGCAGTTGTTGACATTAGGGTAACCACGTGTCCTGGAATGCCTGGGACTGTCCCTTAATGGAGGTCTGTGTCCCACGTCCCCGGTCACCACCCCCTCCACTGGGACAACAAAGAGTCCCAGAATGGAGCAACAAAGCCGGCACCCAGAGCGCAAACAATCTCTGCCACTCACTGAGCCCTTTGCAATTGCCACTCTGCCCCACAGCGGCTCACTCAACATCAGTGACACAGCCTACGTAGTGCAGCATGCACCAACACCATCAGCAAATGAAATGTATTTGCTATATGGTCCTCATTAGTTGGCTGGTGCGTGCATGTGATATGCTGGCGCATGCAATCATTTTTGTCAGTGAGACTGAGTATCTGGATGCAGTGACGGATGGATGGAAAAGAATAGAATGATTGGAACAGCAGCACACATACATTTTAGTGCAAGGGTCATGTGACATTGTGTGAGTACACTGCCACTTTAATAGTGTCCCGGAATGGAAGAAAGTAAATGTGGTCACCCTAGTTGACATGCTCTGAATACCATGTTTAATATCAGTCCACTTTGTGCTTTCATGCCACACTGCATCAAAGTGGACTGCTTTTTAAATAAAATCAAGTGCATTTGGGGCCAGATTCTATTGCAGGTGCTAAATGTTAGCTTCTATTTTATCAAACATTTTCCTATTGAAGCCTATAGAGAAAACTGGAGATAAAAGCAAAGATAAAATTAGCACATGTAATAGAATCTAGCCCCCGGATGGTACTAGGTTGATTTGCACAGCTACATTGATGGTTGAAAGGGTTGGATCAACTTATACTATTTTTCCTATTCAATATTCATAGTTTGTGCTGTGGCTGTCTGGGAAAGGCTCAGATTGAAGCTGATGTACTAAGAAGAATTGCAGCAATTCTGGGCCATACAAAGATTACATTATACATACAAATAAAATTCCCCACATTCCCATTAATTTAAATGGAGCTTTTGGCTCCAACTCATTGTGAAGCAATGCATGGGAGACCTACTCATTCACAGGGTTAAAATCGCATTTAAATCAATGGATGTACTTGCTTTGCTCCAGAATTGCTCCAATTATCTATAGTAAATTAAATCCCTATTCTTAAAGGTATAGCAATATCACTGCATAAAGTAATATTTGATTGTTCATTGTAATTTTATATAATGCACAGTACCGTTTTCAGTGTTCATTATCTTTGTATAGTGTTTGTAAATTGAGTTGAAAGTTCCCCCTCCCCCTTTTCATCATGTCACTCATACTTCCCTCAGATCTGAAAGCTGGTTGCTTGACCGGACAAATAACAGACAAAGGTAAGCAGGGTTTTCCTTAGGCAGACACAATATTGTCCCTCATCAGAGCCGGATTTACATCATAGGAGCCTGTAGGCACAGAAATCTGAAGCTCCCCCCCCCCCTTGGCCATCTCCACTGGACACCTCCACAATGCTCCTAATCTCCACATTACCCCCATCATCTCCATATTGCCCTCACATTGCCCAATCCAGCTCAAACTTGCCCCCCATCAGCTCCACATTGCCCCCACCATCTCCAAATTGCACCCGATCAGCTGCACATTGCCTCCACCATCTCCATATTGCCCTCACATTGCCCCCCCATCAATTCCAACTTGCCCCCATCAGCTCCACATTGCCCCCACCATCTCCATGTTACCCTCAAATTGCCCCCCCCATCAGCTCCAACTTGCCCCCATCAGCTCCACATTGCCCCCACCATCTCCATATTGCCCTCACATTGCCCCCATCAGCTCCCTGTTACCCTCACATTGCCCCCCATCAGCTCCACATTGCCCCCACCATCTCCATGTTACCCTCACATTTCCTCAAGTCAGCTCCAACTTGCCCCCCATCAGCTCCACATTGCCCCTACCATCTCCATATTGTCCTCCATTTGCTCCAACTTGCCCCCCATTAACTCCACATTGCCCCCACCATCTCCATGTTGCCCTCACATTGCCCCCCTTCGGCTCCAACTTGCCCCCACCATCTCCACATTGCCCTCACATTGCCTCCCCCCCATTATCTGTTTCCTAGCTCCCCTGTTGTCCATTTCCTACCTCCCTGGCAGGAGATCTGTCATCTCTGCCTCCTTTGGCACAGTCATATAGCTGCTGGAGCTCCCGCACGGTCTCCTATTCAGGAAAGCAGAGCGCTGGGAGATGATGTAATCTCCCAACGCTCTGCATTCCTAAAGAGCCGACGAGGGAGCTCAGCACTTACAGGACTGTGCCAAAGAAGGCACAGATGACAGATCTCCTGCCAGGGAGGTAGGAAGCGGACAAAGGGGGGAGGTAGGAAACGGACAATGGGGGGGAGGCAATGTGAGGGCAACATGGAGCTGTGGCTAATTTAAAAAATAAATAAATAAATAAAAAAGCGATCCCAATGACAGGCGCCCCTCTGTAGGGTGCACCTTTAGGCAGATGCCTATTCTGCCTTATCGTAAATCCGGCCCTGTCCCTCATTGCAATCCATACTGACCGGCTTTCAAATCTGAGAGAACTACTGACGTAGTGAAAAGGGACAGGATGAGGAAAGTTTCAACTCAAATTACAAGCACTATACAAAGATATGGACATTGAAAATGGTTCTGTGCATTAAATAAAATTACAACAAACCATTGAATATTACTTCATATTTTGACATTACTATCCCTTTAATACATTAGCCTCATTGGAGCATACTGCATGTTTCAGGCCACCTTAGAAGATGAAAAGTAAAAAACTAGCATGTTTCTAGTTTATACTATAATACTACATCTATACTCTTACATTTTTAATAAGATGAGTTACTAGTAAAAAAAGTTTTAAAGAACTGTCATTAAACATCATTAGAGATACATTTAAAATAACAGTCAATAAATATTTGTGCATGTGTACAGGAGTCTCAAAAAAGGTGTATTTTGATTCAAAACTTGCACTGCTGTCAGCTTATTCAAAAATACCCTGAAAGATGCTGGGAGTTTATTTGATTTCTTCATCATTTTCTTAAAAGTTTTGCAATGTAACGTAGTGGAAATATACTCTGTACTCTCTTACTCTAAATTTAAAATTTTGACCTCTCCATTTCAACTCCTGTGTTGTTGGAAATACTTTTTTAGTATGGTAAAAAAGAGCTGAAATATATACCTATTTATAAAAATGTATTCCTATATTTATAGAGACCGCTTCTGGGTGGGTGAATGGGAACTGGTAACAAGCAGCCTATTCTTTGTAACCTCTGAATTTCCTATAATTTTCCTCAAGATTAGGAAACCTTTGAACCTCCCGCTGTTGAAGACTACATCTCCCATTATCCCCAAACAGCCAAGAGAGATTTTTTTTCATTTCTTCCCTATGGTACCGTTGATTTGCTCCCAGATTATTTCACTTTTTCCTTTTAAACATACAGTCCTTGGTGTAACTTTAAAAAAATATATATTTTTGTGAATGAGCCTATTTATATGGAGCAGTTGTGTTTGGTTACTGCTGCAGACTTCCTGTTTCTCTCCTCTATGTGTACTCTGTGCTCAAGTCATACCTAGAAGTGCTATACCCTTTCACACAAAAGTGGAACATGGAGTAGGGGCAAGAATTTGGATACAGGTGGCCAGGGTTGCTCACAAAAAAACAAATACAATAAAAGTGTGGTATACTTTGATTGCATAAAGAAAGACTAATCTTTTAGATGCATACTACAAACTATAAAGCACTAGCAGCCCTTGCAATAGGGTTGCTGGACCATCCATTTAAAGGACACTTGCTTTGATTGTTCCCATATATCATTGTCCCATTCATTTTTGTCTCTTTTTAAATGGATGATTTGGCAAAGAAGGCATCTAGTTACATGGTACCATTCTACAAAAAGGGGCCGACAATGTCAGTCCTTAAGTGCAGCTAACAGTGTATGTTTCCAGGATATCCCTTCTCCATTACACATAGATAAGTTCAAATGACTGAGCCACTGCTGATGCATCTGTACTCAAGGGTCCTCATCAAGAAGCTAAAGAGTGTGCAATTCTGAAGCAAACCATCTATTCCATAGGGGGGAAAGGAATATCCCCAATCAATTTAAATTAGCCAATCAAAGGCCAGTGAGATAGCTCAGTGGTAAATGCCCTGACTACAGAGCCTGTTCAAACCTCAAGGTTCCTGGTTTGAATCCCGGCAAGGTCAACTCAGCCCTTCATCCTTCCGAGGTTGATAAATGAGTACCATTGATTGGGTAATAATAACATCTATTATTTCAGCTGCCGATTTGGTTAATTCCGAGAGCATGCGAGGAAAGCGCTTTGAGTCCCACTGGGAGAAAGGCGCTATATAAATACTAGTTATTATTAATTTAAATCCCTTGTATGTTAGCAAAGTCTCCTATGCATTGCAAAGCAATAGTCTCTTGATCACCCGCTCCACTCCAAGATTACCTGAGAAAAAACAGACCTGCTTGTCAAACAGATGATACCCCACCCCCTCTCCGGAGGTGAACTGCCATGAAAATGGGAAAAAGCCCAAGGAAATCTGTATTTCTCACCAAGATCAATTACCTCCACACATTGCCAGCCATATGTGCCAGCCAAAAATTCTCCAAACGTTTGACTACCTTCCACTTTCATGAAAAACTGAATGTCGTCAGCAAGGACTTTACAAGACTGAAACTTTGTACAAGCTCTCAAAAGACTTCCATACCAGTAAATCATATTTCATTTGGGGAAAGACATTAAAAATGTAATCCATGGACATGCTGAGGCAAGTGAAATTCATATGGGAGCCTAGAAGAAGGCGGAAGAGAAGGGAAATGGGGCCAGGTAAATTCTCTAAATGTATGGAGGGTGGATGGAGGTTCCACAATGCTCCTTCTCTCCATAAATCTAGTTAAGATGGCCTCACAGCCTATGCCACTTCCAGATCCTGCTCCCTAATCAGATTCCAATAGCTCCACTACATTCCCACTTTCTCCTCCGGATCCGCTCCACTACATTCCCACTTCCTCCCCCAAACCTTATCAAGCCCCTTCCAAACTAGGTGCCCTTCCATCTCCGGCAGTTCTATATTTTGTTGTGTCAAAACCTGGAATTAAAGTGGATTTAATCATATTTTTATCATTTCATGTACAACATACATAACACTTTGATGGTGCAATTTGTGACACAAAAGGTTATCAATCAAGCAGAAAAAAACCCAGACAGGTGTTGGGTGCATAAGAGTTCACCCCTTGAGTCACTTGGTAGAACCACCTTTAGCAACAATTACAAGTATTACAGCAATTTTCAAGTATTTCCACCAGCTTTCAATCAGATTACAGTTTGGCCCATTCAAAGACATTCAGGTTCTATATTTTAAATCAATCAAGTATGTGCTGTGTTTAGGCTTATTGTCATGCTTCCAGTCCCAGGTCATTTATAGACTGAAACAGGCTTTCTTCTAGAATTGTCATGTATTTGGCTCCACCCATCTTCCCCTGAATTCTGACAGCGTTCCGAGTTCCTGCCAATGAAAGCTATTCCCAAAACGTTATGCACCACCACCTAGCTTCTCTGTGAGGATGGCATTCTCACAGTGAGGAGAAGTGTTGGCATTGTTCAACACACAGCCTTTTCTGCTAAGGCTATTTTAATTCCAGCTATAATATAACAAAATGTGGAAAAGTCAAAGGAGAGTGAATACATATGCAAGGCATTGTATATATATATTATACACAATCTTGCTATTCCTTGTTTATACATTAACAGCTGTATGTATGAGTTCTGTCTCTGTCTCCACTGTTAGAATTATACATTGTACAGCAAAGCACAATTTCATTCTATGTACCATTCATCCTACAGAGGAAGGCCAGAAGTGATATTGAATCAGTACAGCAGCTCTGCTGTATGTGTACAGCTAGCCAGACCCAAAGCCAGATTAAAAACAGCCTGTGGGCCATATTTTGCCTAGCTATGCCCTATAACATGCTAAAATTCTGTATGAAAGGACATTTTGCATGCTTGTTTCTTGAGAAGAGAGGTAGACTTTTTCATTTCAAATCAGAAATAGCTGCACTAAAAGCCAGTACCTCCTATAATTTTACACATGACCTGGCTTCCTCCAGCACAGCTATATCAGCGATGTGTTTGGAAGATGAATCATACAACCTGCTGCTTTTTCAATTTTGAATGAAATCTGACGCCAGTGCGGTTTCTGCCTGTTTAATAATATATAGCATTTCTCACCTTTTTAATTGCATCTTTTGTGAAACTCATTCTTTCTATTTATAAATGAGAATGGAGATGATCTTTCTAGTCTCTCCAAATGGCATTACAGAATGGTGCTGAATATAGAAAGTTACATCATTTTGGCTCTCTGTAGCTGGATGGGTAAAGGAAAAGGACTGCAATTATACAGACACAGAAATAAGGTTGTCATCTTTAATACTGGAAGCTTATAGAAGATACATATGACAGGGCTACAAAGAAAGCATTGAAGCCAGAGGGAAGGACTGTACCTTTCCATAGGCTGGCTTCAGCTGTTGTTGGACTACAATTTACATCATCCTAAGCCATCCAACATCAGCTGGAGAACCAAGCATTGTACTAGTTTTATGCAGCCCTGTAGTATGGATTTTTCATAAGCAATCAATAGTAAGGGAATTGGCAACTAAAGACAGGAACTATAATATAGAGTGGAAGGAAAGAAATAATGAAAGAGGTAAGAAACTGCTAAAACCAAAACATATAAAAAAAAGTTAAAAAAAAAATTAAAAAGAGAGAGAAAAGGTATGGAATCAGAAAATTAGACTGTTACAATTCAGGAAGAATTTTAGAAGTTCAGGCTTGTAAATGTCTCATTTGGCTACAATATTTTTAGACATTAGTGTTCAAGTAAGCAGCAGTGAACAATAGCAATAAGAAAAACAACACAAGCTTGTTCTCAAGAGAGGAAATGTCTATTGGTTTCTTAAAAAAGTGATTCTCTGCTGGTCCTCCTAAACAAGTTTGATGGCATTCAAAGTGCTGCAGGGTCTTAGAACTAACTAATTGCAATGAAACCCTCTCTAAGGGCCAGGTACTAAAGTATAGTCATCATTACTCCTTTCTTTGCCATAGTCAATGAAGCAAAACAAAGGCAGCAGGAGGAAACGCAGTACAAACAGTCAAATTTGTAGAGCTATTTAATAAATCAACACTATGACAGCACATTTCAAATTATCTGTTGTTCTTTATTTAATAAAACATTAGCACCAATTCTTCTAAACACTCCTAAATTTATTGTGAGTGGAGATTTAAATATATAAATACAAGGAGATGTCTTGGCATTAAGTATCCAATAGACCTGTGTAGAGGCTTCTTCCTGCTCCTGAGGCCAAACAGAACCAGGTGAAACAATGCAATATTTGGCTGCAGGAGCAGGAAGAATCCAGTATACATGTCTGTTGGTTAGATGATTCAGGGAGAACATTTCCCCTCATCTACATATCTCTCTACTCAGCAGAAATATAGGGTTTATTATATGACCTTTAGATAATATTTTATTAAATAAAGCACATAAGCTCTTTTTTGTGGTATTATCATAGTACCAGCTTATTATCCAGACCCCTTGGACTTCAGATATACTTACATCCTGGTAGCAGATGACTCAGGGATGTTTACTTTATTCTTCATCACCAGTTAGATTAATAATGACAGCTTTTTAAAAAATCTGTCATAGTCCAATCCAGAGGTCACCGGTTGCCCTACCTGTGTTCTGATCCAGTGTTCAGTCCAGCTCTTGTCATCACCTGGTCTCCTTTATAGAGCTGCCTCTTCTTTGCAATGGTGCATGCTTTGTTTCTGATCACACTTGTTCCTACATTCAAGGGATAGTAATACTTTATTTTAACCATCTTTAATATTGTACATATTAAAAAAATAAAGTACATGATCTAAGTCCCGATGCTCTAACTTTTATAGTTTTAGAGGAATGTGCTTCTAAATCCCCCCTCCCCTTTTATCCACATCAGTGCTCTAGCTGACAGATTTATATCCTGGTCCCAGGACCAGACGGGTCATCTGCAGAGATGAATTACATTGTATACAAAGAAATTCTTCATGAGAGTGGTCTACAAAGTGTGCCTGCCGCAAACCAGGCACACTTTTTAGACCGTTCTCATAAAGAATTTCTTTGGATACAATGCTATCTCGGCTCTGCAGAGGAGCCATCCGGTCCTGGGACCAGAATCTATGTCTGTCAGCTAGAGCACTGATGTGACAGTATTGTTTGCTGCTTGTTACTGTATTGTTCAGCTATTGCTGAACCAGCCATGCTGCAAACCACAGTATTGTTTGCTGCCTGTTAATGTATTCACAGTTGTTGAACAGTTGTTGAACCAGGCCAGTTGCTGAACCAGACCAGTTGCTGAATAAATCCATTTGTTGTCCACAGCATTGTTTGCTGCTTGCTCCTGATTAGATCTGCAGTTCCTGAACTGAACCTGTTCTTGTCTTCACTGCCTTATATTGCTTGTAGCAGTTTTGCATGCTGCAGCTGAACCGGAGCTGTTATGAGTCTTATTGTGCTGCTTTCTGCTAGTTCCAGCCTGGTTAGTGGTTCTAGTATGCTGTAGCCTTGTACTTCTTCCAGACATTTGTGGTTGTCCCCGCTTCTCAGTAGCTTTTAGATGCTTGGGTATTGAGGACCACTGTACCTTTTAGAGTTTGTGGCACTGAGTCATGTTCAGTTGGGTCTCCAGCTGTGCTGCTCTTGCTGGTTTCTTCTACACTGCCACCTATGTTCTGAATCTGTACTGGAGCTTGCCACCAGTAATCACACCTTGTGTTCAGTCTCTGCATTGCAGACAAACTCCAGCTACTCCCACTAGTGTTCTGTTCCTGTACTGCCATCAGTCCTTAGTATCTTGCCCAGTGTTGCTGGTTGCTGCTTGTCAATAGACTCTAGAACACCACTTGTAACCATTTCTACTGACCCTGTCCACATATCCTGAGCATTGAATGGCTCAACTGGTCTGTGCTACCTAACCTTGCAGTCCTCACCTTTACCCGTCTCCAGCCACAGTAAGGCTATGCAGCGGTATGTCAACGCAGTTGGGCATCATAACAAAATCATTGCAGGTAAGTTCTTCTTTGGAGGAGGAAATGTGACTTAATCTATCCATGCCCCACTGAAACCAAAATACAGCATACTAGACATACTAACATTTCCAGAGCTACTGTTATAAAAATTGCTACAACACACACTTCTGAGTCCCCCAGAACTATAAAAATTACGGGCCAATCAGAATTAGCTATCAATAGGCCTACATCAATCAGAGCATGGCAGTTTGGGGGACCTCCAATTCATGGGTTCTACACACAAGAATCATTTGTCAGTCCCTGGGAAGTATAAACCAGCCAATAAGGAGACTGCATACTTTCCTAATGTTATCCTATGGGACTTGCTTCAGCCATGGAGAAAGGGCCTAAATACTCCATTCTATCCTGTGGGATTGGTTTACTTCCTTCCTAAGATGCTCTGTCCATGGACTGCCCCATTTGCTACCCAACTGCTTGGACACATCCCTGTCTCAAAGAAGGTCCTTCCCCAATTCTTCTGTTTTATTTTTGCCACATAAGTGCCAGCTTATACATCCCCAATAAATATGTTATCTATCCCCTCACCTTGGGCTAGGGACTGGGGTGCCTAGGTTTTACTTTTATGATTGTGGTGATCAACACACCCCTTGAAGTCATATAGACTTCCATTACAAAGGCCTTCCTAAGCTTGAAGACTAGCAAGATTAAATGTGTTGGGGGTTCTTGGAATAAAAAAAGGCATTCTTGTTTGTAATGCACCGTATTGTATCATTTATAGAGTCATCAGTTACATCAGCTATAACTGGCATGTGTTGGCATGAAAACTTTTTTCTGTCAGAAGGACAGACGTCTACTGCATGTTTCATTTCTGTTGTTAAGAAAGATATTTGAACCATTCATTACTGTAAAGTTCCTCTCCAATGTATAATAATCAGTATGTTAATCAGATACAGTATCACCACTTTATTAGGCAACTGCCCATAAGGCTCTCAGCCCCCCAGATAAGAGCACATGAGGGGATGGCATCCTTCTGGAAGTTGCATCTTAACATCTGAGAGAGCTCAGAAACATGAGGAATGACAGCTGTGAATCCTTGCCAGACAGCCCATTAAAGCTGGGGAAAGATTAAAAAGATTCATGATTAATAATCCAATCAAGATTTCTGTTCAACATTGAAGTTAATGAGTGAGTAACTGGCCAGGCGGCAAGGGCAGCAGGTCCAATGATATCATCTTGATGGTCTTTCAGATGCATTAATCCACATGGTCATTGGCTACAGAGAGATACTGCCACCACCTTTCTGCTCCATTGCTTATACGGATTCCTTGTGCCAAATAGGATTTCTTCATCGGGATCATTGGAGTGGAAAAAAAACAGGCTATGTCAGAAAGGATTTAGATGACTTATGGTCTATTAATCTTTTATATTTATGGGTGTATGTGTATCTATTATATATGTATGTGTGCATGTCAATTCACTGTTTTTAACTGAGCAGGCATTATTAGGTACATACTTGTAAGCACTTATATTGTTTTTTTATCTTGGTCATGGAGACTATCGGTATGCTAATGACAGGTCGCATGAGTAAATACAGATCTGTTTCTAAGAAAGACAAAAAGGGTGGGGTTGGAGAGGATTTTTTCTCTTTTATCCTTAACAGATCATAGATATGAAGCATTAATATACCAAAAATGAAACATTTTTCTGCATTGTACATAAGTTTATGCCTAGGGTGGATAACCTACAGGATTCCATTTGCTGTTGAACTATATTGAACTATAACTTCCATCACCTTTAGCTGACCATTGACTGGCTGAGGATAATGGAAGTTGTAGGTTTACAATACCAGGAGACTGAAGGTTGCCTATTCATTGTTTAGGCACATGGCGCTTCAATACCTTTTTTTAGTTTAAACAATAAATTAACTTCTAGAATAAACATAACAAATAGAAGTGCATATTCAATTCTGAAATACTAAACCTGTGGTAGCCAGAAGAGACGGCACAAAGGAGGAGATGGGGGAAGAGGATATCCAACTGGCTGAATGTAGAGGTCAAGGAGGATGTATAGCTTACCAAACCCAAGAGGTCCATATCATCAAATATAACTCATGCGTATATAAAATAATGATTATGAGATTAGCAAGCATATTAATTTTACACCTAAAGAGATTGTAACCTAATATTGAAATAATATATATTGCAGGGTTTATCCTGGTGGGTAAAGCAAGGTTACTCCCACTGTTCCAACTCAAATATGCATTTTTATAGGTGTGGTATCCCCATGGCCTGAAATTTTAAAGTAGAGCTGTCGCTACAGCATTCTATGTAGGTCAACTGAAGATGGCTGTCCTTAGACTGGTGTACCTACAGCACCACTTTAACATTTCAGGGATGAAAGTACTGCACCTGCAATGACTTTAAATAAAACATCTCTCAGTAGTGGAAGTACCCTCATTTTAATTAGTTAAACCCTGCAGTACATATTTTCCTCCATATTAAGCAGTACTTTACTTATAAAGCTAGTAAAATCTATTACAGTTTTTTCCACTAAGAGGCTACATATGTGTGCTTAGATAATAAGATGAATGTGAAATGTTTATGGGAATCATTTATGGAAGTCCTTCTATTTTTTTGTTTAAGAAGGTTTTGGTCAGGTCTTTACCTGTAATAAACTTTTTTTATGAAAATGTTGTTATAGGGTTTTTTTCCGCTGAGTAAAACAAGGACACTCCTGCTGCTGGGAGTTGTTTTATTCAGAAGTTATAACCATTCAGGCTGTCAGAAAGTGATGAAGCTGTTAGTTACAGAGTGTTACTCACCTCTCCCTTAGAATTCAACAGAATAACTTTCTGAACAGTAGAGTGAGATGCACTAAGGACTGAAGCAATGGCAAAGTGTGGAGAATACAACACACTTCTTTATATGCACTAAGACCTGGTTACTCAAGGTGGGAGGGGGGAGATACTTTAAACATTAGAATGTAGGGTTGACATAATGCTGGTGAGGTGTTAGGGAAAGCAAGTTGGGGAGGACAGAGGATGTGCTCAGACCAGCACCATGGACACCACCATCATCGCTCCCTTAACCCTTTGAGTGGTATAGGGGTGTGCATTGCACATCATTGTAGCACCCAAGGGTTATAACATTCTCAATTCAATGCTTGACTTCATATTTAATTCAGAAACTGAAAGAACTGTCAATGCAGTTGTTAATGTAACAGCTTTTCTGCCTGCTCTATCCTTATATGAAAGAGCTGATCAGCTGTTTCTAGTTCACAGTAGACTATGCACCAATCAGCTGATTTCTGTAAACAGAAAACTCACAAGGCACTTAACAAGGAAAACAGTGTTTACTGCTTCTATTTTAATGTACTTAGAAAAAACTGTGAAATTCTGCAGCAAACCAATAGTACCATAGGGGACAATCAAACATTCACAAAATTCCCATTGATTTAAATGGGGCTTTTAACCACTTGGATGCTGCAGAGATTGCTTCATTACTTTTATTTATTTATTATGGCCTAGTTGGTCTTCATTAGAATTACTCCACTTTTTTGTGCATCAGTCTGTCTGATAGCATACATCATAGTGTAAACCATGGAACAGATCATCATAACGTTGAAAGCTGCAATTGCTGTTGCTGAATATTTCTAGGTATTGTAAGCGGGAGGGGTTGGCATATTTTTCATTCTTTGGAAACCCCCTTATTGAAATATTGGATTTACACCTGCTTATGTTCTACAGTGCTTTCCTCTATTGGCTTCATTAATATCACTATGTGCACCAGGCATACAAGTAAACAATTTTTGCATGACAATTCTATATACTTTGCAGTAAAACAAAAGTTGGGCTGGACCCAATCACCTACAAAAGCAGACCATTAATGTTTTGCAGGCAGTAACAGGTTTAGAATTTCTGAGTCTGGGCATAAAGAAATGGTTTCACTGTCCATGAAATTGCATGCTTCTAATGTGAAGCTGTCAGGACCAAGATCTACAGTGTGTTTCATCAGAGCAACATTGAATAACATTTGGAAATTCCAGTCTTGTCACCACTTACAGTTTATACAAATGTTTCATGAAGTGCCTTTAAAAAAGAAAAAAAAAGAACCAAGAAAAAGAAAACCTTACATGTTAGAGATACACATACAACCTAATCCATCACTGGGATCCAGGTAGTGATGATGTCTGGATCTTGGCTTATGTGCTAATCCTGAGGTAACGGCATACTGCAGGTTTCTAGAATAATATGATCAAATAGTTGTAGAATTCTTCCGTAAACCACAATATAAAATTAAGGCGGAACTTTCATCAAAGTTACATTTAGCCCCAAATCCTTAATATGTTAGCGATATACATATAAATACTTGTAATTTGCAGTATAAATCCGGCGTAATAAAGAGATTGAACTTTTTCGGCAGGCAGGCACCGGTAGGGATCTTGCTGTAGGCACTCTCTGCCTCTGTCCTATCAGTACCTTCCTGTGTCACAAGGCACAAGGCTTCCAATTTGCAACTCGTGGAGGTGAAGGGGGTGGACAGCACATACTCAGAGATGTCGCCTCTGCAAGATGTATGTGCTGTTCCCTACTGCTGCCTGCCGAAAAAGTTTAATCTCTTACTTATGCCGGATTTATACTGCAAATTACAAGTATTTATATGTATACGCTAACATATTACCAGATTTGGGGCTAAATGTAACTTTGATGAAAGTCCAGCTTTAAATGTTTTTTTTCATCATTTAAACCAGACTATGGGCTTGATCCACAAAAGAAAAGATGAGCAATTCTGGAGAAAACCAATTGCGCCACAGGCGAATAATACAAATTCTCCAAACTACCATTTCACTGACTGGGATTTTTTATACCTTGAACGCCTGACAGTTCTCTAACATATTGCTCGCAGTGCACTGAAGATCTCTCTACCATTCAAAGGGTTAAAAACTATCCACTTAAATCAAAGTGAATTTAATTTTTACCCTGTGGGTATTGTTTTTATACTTCAGAATTATTCCTCTTTTCTTCTGTGGATAAGACCCTAACTTTGAACTAAGAAAATGGCAGATGAGAATTCCCAGGAATTAAATTGTTTGAAGTAGACTGGCTTCAGTGTCAGCGGATGTCAGCATGGAATCTGTAGCTAATCAAAGATGACTGGAAGTGCCAAACTCATGGTGGGTGCAGCATGTGGCAGCCTGTTCTCTAGTCACATATTTAACCCCTGGACTGCTAGAGATATCACCAGCACATTGTGAAGCAATGCTTTTGGAGATTTGTTTGGTCAAAGCAACAATCCCAGTTGTCAGATTCCAAAATGAAATTTCTGGGTACTTTATTTTCAGTTTTTAATTTATTTACCAAAGCTTTTAGACATTTTTGGAAGGCTTATCTCCCAGATAATTCAAAGTAATATACTCAGTAACTATTTATATATACCTTTAAGATAACGTATGACTGTTTGAAGAACAAATATGTTTTATATTCACCCTGACTGATGAAACCCCTTCCTAGTAAATACAACTATTTCTATTGCTATCATGTGTTTCTAGCCAATGTCAGAATTATGTCAGAATCAGAGTATTAAGGAAAAACATCTGGGATGGACAAATTTACTGTACATATGAGAGATCAGTCAAATGTGAATATTCTGAAAAGTGTCTAATGTGTTCAAGAGCAGGGCTGTCTCTATTTGCAAGGATGCATATATATACATGTCTATCATTAATGCTCCCATCTGTACAGTGCTATGGAATATGTTGAGTAGTGACGTGACTCATGACAAAAAGTAGACTTGCAGTACTGATGTAGGATATACATTCCAGACGTGCCTTGGGACAAGTTATTATGAGTAAACATTCACAGAATATAGCCAGGTCTCAGTAGGAAACTGGGATTTATATTTGAGGTTATACTCTAGATATTAGGACAGGCAGATGGGGTGCATAGTCAAGGACTCAGATGCAGAGTCACAAGCAGGGTGTCAAGGTGACAGCAGACGAGCAGCATCTTGAACATGCAGAAGTCAAAACTTAGTCAAGGAGTACATTAGTAATTACATTGCTTATGCAAGGTCTACAGAAAAACAAAGGCTATTTAAGGACTGGAGCAGCTGGTGCCAATTCCCTGTGTCCTGTCATATCTCTTGTAAGGGAAGTTCTAAAAGCTACCTTAAGACCATTAATATTTTCTGGGCGGAAGAACTGTGCAAGCTTCCAAAACTTGTATAGGGAGGACAATAAGACACAACCCTGCAAATTTCAGCTCACACTGCTCTGGTGCCATACATACACTTTATAAATGAATTATAATAATATATGTACTACTCTGGATGCAGATTCTCTACTGGGGAGATTAACAAAGGGAGGGGCAGATTGCCTCCCTCTTCTCAAAGCTCATAATTCCAGTAACCATAATCCACAAAGGACCATATACTTTGCAACAGTTTGCTGGTCCTGTGGGTTTTTACCTTAGATTTGTACCTTAAACCAGAGTTGTTGTTAGGTAAAGACTGATGAGACTAAAGCCCCAGGTCTCATGCTTAAACTACAGTCCTTTTGCCTACTTGGTACATGCAATGGTACCAATCTTTACTGGTTCTGGAGCAAAAATGGTTTTACAGTTGTTACGGAACCCAAGAATGAAACAAGACACAGTACAGTAATATTAAACACCACCTTTATTGCACAATAATATAGTATGAAAATCAATAAACACTCAGGTGGAGATAGAGCGCTAAGCAGGGAGCAATAACTACTACCAGCAGGGCAGGATTTACATCTCAGGAGCCTATAGGCACAGAAATCTGAAGTACCCCACCCCCCATTGGCCATCTCCACTGGATACATCCACAATGCTCCTAATCTCCACACTGTCCCCCATCACCTCCATATTGCCCTCACATTTCCCCCCATCAGCTCCATATTGCCCTCACATTGCCCCCCATCAGCTCCATATTGCCCCCTATCAGCTCCAACTTGCCCCCCTCAGCTCCATATTGCCCTCACATTGCTCCCATCCTCTCCACATTGACCCCCATCAGCTCCATATTGCCCTCACATTGCCCCTATCATCTCCACATTGCCCCCATCATCTCCATATTGCCCCCATCAGCTCCATATTGCCCTTACATTTCCCCCATAATCTCCACTTTGCCCTCACACTGCCCCCATCAGCTCCAACTTGCCCCTCCATCAGCTCCATATTACCCTCACATTGCATCCCCCATAATGTCTGTTTCCTACCTCCTCCCTTTTGGTCCAGCGGCAGGAGAGGTCTGTGCCTCCTTCTACACTGACCTGTAGCTGCTGGAGCTCCCACACGGTCTTCTCTTCAGTAATGCAGAGCGCTGGGAGATGATGTCGTCTCCCAGCACTCTGTATTACTAAAGAGCTCACGAATGAGCTCAGCAGCTCCAGGTCTGTGCCAAAGGAGGCGCAGACCTGGCCTGGTGGGGGGTTAGTGCCCGCTGCAAGGCTAATTAAAAAAAAAAAAAAAAAAAAAAAAACAGGTCCCAATGACAGCCGCTCCTCTGTGAGGTGCGCCTGTAGGCAGATGCCTACTCTGCCTTATGAGAAATCCTGCCCTGACTACCAGAAATAGTAGACTGCACCTGCAAGTCTAAATATAGGAGTGCGTGCAATAGCACTGATGCTGGGGCTAGGACCCAGAAATAGATCACTACAATAGCACCGATATTGGGGTTAGGAGCCAGAAATAGATCGTATAGCTGATGTCAATATCAAGAGATAAAGGCAACCAGAGGAAGTCTGGCAGAGCCAAAGGTCAAAACCAAGCTCGTAGTCAAACAAGCCAGAGGTCAGTATCGGAGCGGGTAGTAAGACAGAGCCGATGGTCAAAACCAAGCAGGTACTCAGACAAGCCAGAGGTCAGAGTGTCATGGTTTTTGATGAACACTCAGACCAGATCGGTAAGGTAAAAATGACATTATTAGGATACATTACAAACACTTAGTTAGGGCCTTAGACCCACACAAACTGAACATATATATATATATATATATATATATATATATATATATATATATATATACAGGTATGTACAGCAATAGCAAGCCAGTATTAGTAATATATGATGGAATGGAAACAATCACTGGCAATGAGGGTTATGGCTTGAACCGGAATGACTGAAGGCAACGCAGTCCAGGAACTGACAACAGGACTTAGGTGGCAGGTAGTCCAGGAGTAGATGACTGGCACAAACCCAGATGCCTGGGAGTCACAGAACCCAAGAGGAGCGAGGCAACACTGACCCTGGCACTTGGACCAGAGTGAGACCGAGGCAACCGCTTAGTAGGCAGCACTGACCCTAGGATTAGCGTCACAGAGAGACCAAGGCAACCGCTTATAATAGGCAGCACTGACCCTAGAACTAGGGTCACAGGGAGCCCAAGGCAGCTACTTCAAGTAGGCAAACCCTAGAATGCTAGGGGTGGATCGTAATTTATATATATATATATATATATATATATATATATATATATATATATATATATATATATTTGGAAGGCAACCAGTGTCCCCTCACACTGAAGGATGGTATAACGCAACCGCTGGCTCTTGAGCCCAAGGCTACTGCAGTGAGGAAATAAGCACTAACCCTACCTGGAAGATCCAGGCACACAAAGGGTCAATAGGTAACACCCAGAGAGATACTGCAACTCCCAAAGGGAGTGAGCCCAGCATTGAAAGGGAGGTGGATACAGAGAGTGATCAGAGTAACACAGTCAGTGCTATAAACACTGTACCGGTACTTCGCGTGTGCACACCGCCTGATGCGGTTAAGAGAGCAGCTGAAGCACGAATGCTCAGCCTATGGTTGACAAGAATAATAGCGCCACGCGGCACACACCGATTTGCGTAACGGAAAGGCCACAGCGGGTATCACTGGACCAAACGGAGGCAACCAAGCGGTATAGCTAGGCACAGATGGCAACAGCGCGGTAATCAGCCTGACACGGTCAATAACGGAATGGGTACTCAGCCAGGTACGGTCAGCAACGGGGCGGGTTCTCAGCCAGATAGAGTCAGCAATGGAGCGGGTTCTCAGCCAGATGCAGTCAGCAAAGGAGCGGATTCTCAACCAGATATGGTGAGAGACGGAGCGGGTTCTCAGCCAGATAGAGTCAGCAATGGAGCTGGTTCTCAGCCAGATGCAGTCAGCAAAGGAGCGGATTCTCAGCCAGATACGGTCAGCAATGGAGTAGCAGCAACACAGGAAACTCAGGAACGTTGTCAGGCAGGCCAGGTCATACACGATCACAGAGATACAGAACAAATGTCAGGAACTAGTACACCACGAAAGGGCACCATAATGTAGACAAGACAGAGTATATAAAGGCTATCACTGGGCGGCGACAAAGATACCTGGCCAATCAGAGCAAGGTAATGTAATTAGGAAGTCAGAATGTTGCCGTCTGCAGCCAAAAGCACGGGCACCGTGATACAGAGCGGTTAGTCAGCCAGAGCCAATGGTCAAAAACAAGCAGGTAGTCAGCCAGAGCCAAAGGTCCAATACCAGTCGGGTAGTCAGACAAGCCACAACACTGGACACTGGGAAATCTAGGAAGACAAGCCAGGGATCATACACGGAGCTCAAACTACAACTGCAATGGAACACCAAGAAAGGGCTACTGATGTGGTGACCAGGCAGTTTATTTGCAGATTCCCCCACCCCCAGGAGGTGGAGCATTAAATGGGTCTGTCCCTTTAAGAGCCAGGACGTGGCATCACTGTAGGATTCCCCAGTGACTCGCACCCAACTCTCTGTCAGCAAGGGACTATTATCAGACACTGCAGGAGCCGCAAGGGGCAGCAGCAAGGAAGCCGGTCGCACAGATGAACACCAGGGTGCACTGGTTCACAGGCAAGACTGAATGCGGCCACCATGCAAGGCAGCAAGTAGAGGGGCCAGCCTTCCCCTGAGCATTGGAGTGGCCGGTTTCCCTCCGAACAGAAGGTAAGTGTGGCTCTTACAACACTGCACTAATAGTGCCTTACGTTGGCATTACTATTAGTGCACTAATAGTGCATTATGTTGCCCTAAACCCATGTAGAGTTCCCTAAACAACACTATACCAATGCACCTCTTTGTTCCCTGTTTAAACTATGCTTCTTGGTAACAATTATTACCCTCTCTACTTACTCTTCCTTCAATTCTTAGTTCCATTTTATTTTTCATTACAAGCCCCAGAGTGGCCAAACTGCTTCATCTGGTGCAAGTTGTGATGCAGGACTACTCTACCTAATGTAATCCAAAGGCTTTGTTCAAATGGGTAATACTAATGTGTTGCCACCATCTCCATGCTGTTATCTTCCATATCCTGTGGACTGCTCATACCTTAGAAAGCCATATAGTGACAGTAGATGTGGTTTAAAGCAGCTGGCCCATGCAGGGATCAGTATTACTTCATTTTGTGACAACCACATGGGCCAGTCTGTGACTGGATTGTCGTAAAGAGGATAATAACTATTCAGTCACATTTATGAATTGCCTTCATGACTGCACCTCTCTGGTGACTTGCTAGGAAGTTACAACAACCTGCTCTCTGTTTGCCCATTTCTGTCTTATTGAAATTGTGTCATTTGAACAGCAGCATATGGTGCAATGCATCCTGTTTTTTGGGCAACTGTGTCACCATGGCACATTCTCTATATGAACTAGGCCTTAATGGAAGTCTGTAGCATACAAAAGGAAGTGATGGAGAAAATGGAGGAGCACAAAGATAGAAAGAACATTGGCCACTCACCAGTCATTCAGTGACAGGCAAATCTGGAAATGAATGGGGCAAATGTATGAATTCACTAGTGCAGTCATCCTTACATTAATCTCTAATGCCAGTGGCTGCATTTCAGGGTATGGACTACAGCATATGACCATTTAGTGCATACTGGCAGACACACTCTTGCCATAGTGCCAGCAATCAGGGTACATCGGTCTCATAACATGAGCTGGAAAGTGGCAAACACTGACTCTAGTTTCCTTACTACACTGACCTAAACATGGAGTACAGTAAAGGAACACCTGTAAATGCACAACAGACTAGCCCACTGACCTGTCCTCAGAGCAAGCAGTGTTAAGAGGAGGATTTTGGGTGTACATAGCTTAGCATATAGCTTAGTAATTTGATTTTAGGCAGGAGTAGGGACAGAACACTGCAGAATTAGCCTGATACAGTTGTCTCAATGTATTTGCAAATTTCCATATATTACAGTTATGCTGATCACCATTTCTTCCATAAAGCGGGACTACTAGTTGCCTTTTTAACTTCTGGATATGATGAGCACCTGAAAAAGAAAGTTTTATGATGAGTAAAATGGCAACAAAGTAAGAAAATAATGCAAACTAGAGAATTAATATTAACACATTTGTGACCACCTGGGGCAGACTATAAGAATAATTTTAATGTTGAGAATAATAGATATTGCTTGCAAAGGGTGAGAAATGCCAGATAATAGTAATATCACATGTATTATAGAGTTTCCAGTATGCACAAAAGAAACATGGAACAATTCTAGAGCAAAGCAACTGTGTCATAGAGAAAACAGAAATTGCTATTGAATTAAAATGGACTTTCAACCCCATGACAGCATTGTCACTCTATTATTCAATTTAAATCAATGGGAATACCTGTTTGTTCCCTAAGGTTGCACCTCTTGTGTGCAACCATAGGGAACAAACAGATAAGGTGAAGGTTGATGTGTACAATGCCACTGTTAACCCTTTGAATTCCAGAGGGGTTTGCAATGCATTGAGTGCCCCTGTGGCACTCAAAGGCTTAAAAGGCATTAAAAGTCTTCCACTTACTCTTCGTCGGGTAAAAATCTAGCTATCCCTTATTTGTGAGTCAGAGTATTCCTTCTGAACTATCTGGCTGTACATTACCAGACTGTGCTGGTCCTATTGTCCACTGTTGTTCACTACCGGACTCTTCTTCACTCAGTGTTGGCTCAATATAATATCCTCTCACTAACGTTACTATGGTTAAAATCCTAATGGACCCTATGAATTTTGACCCTCTGACTCTGTTCAAGAAATAAAATCTTCAGTCAGTCCTGGTTGCCATGTCCAAGAGGCAGACAAAACGGTTGGAAGCTGGACCATAGGACCTCAAAGTCGTCCTATGGCAAATTGTAATCCTAACCTTTTAAGAGCTAGAGGGGTATGCAACACATTGCATCTCTATATATTGCGCACTAAGTCCTAAAACGGTAAAGTAGGCTTATGCGTTCTGCGGGTTTCAGTTTGAAAAAACTGCCAGCAGTTGTATATCTGCATCCATATACATGACATTCAAGATTGATTTATTGGACACAAGTTAAAGGAGGAAATATTATTCTCAGGTGGTAGTTCTCCTTTAAGGTGGAGTTATTTAATACTGCTGGGTGATCAGATTCTCCTTAAAGGAATAGGGGCTGTACACAATTGTCTTGTACTTCATCCTAACCCTGTAAAGATTCTCTATTGTTTTCTGAGGCCTAAAATTAACTCTAACACATGCACTGTGTGGGCTTCCATTTTTGTTTTCGCCAGGGCTCCCATTAGCAAAGACATAAGAAGTAATTTTTCTGCATTGTCTGAGATAAGGAAACTGTCTTTCTGAACAGAATTTCAATACATTAATAGTTTTGTCTCTGCACAAACAATTAAACAAATTGTATCTATAATGGATAGTCTATATATTCATTAAAGTGCAAATTTAGCATAAGACTTTAAGGATGTAACATAAAATAATACAAATGCTACCTGAAAGTTCATGATATTTAGATTTATATAATTGAATTTCAATTTTAGATGTTAGTGTCCCTTTAATCCCTTTGCAATGAGTTGGAGATATCTATAACGTCCAGGGAGTTAGATCACTAGTCCTTTAATATGAATAATGAAGTTCTATTACTTACCCTTTACCTGACATTTCTACATTTTCTAAATTCCCACACCTCGCTCGTGACTCAATATTCTTCAACTTTCCCATTTCTAACACCAATTATTTGTTGCCACTTACTGCAGTGATTCACTGCATTACTACTTATTACTATTGAGCTGACAGAAAGAGCTGGCTAATATTAGGAGTATACAAGATTACAGACAGTAGGGGTGCATACAAAAATTATTAGTTATCGATTTTACTGTGCCTTTTTTTATTAAGAATTTGCTCATCTATATATATTGGAGTTCATCTTTTTGAGTGATCAGAGGAGTGCACACTGAAAGAGTCATATATTTAGGCATAGTAATGCATTGAACTGTATAAGTGCAGCTGCTGGAATTAACACTACTAGCTGTGATTCCTGTTATACTGTATCACCTTCCCGACAATGGACTTACCAGGTACGTCCTGCAAAAACTGTCACTTAGTGACAGAGGACGTACCTGGTAAGTCCCGGAAGTAGTATCGGAAGTCCGGGGATCCGTGCAGCTGCACACCGTTCCGGGACTCCGGAATCATTTGGAAATTTTTTTTTTGTATGACAGGCGTTAAGGTGACAGCCGCGTGTGGACGCGGCTGTCTCTAATGGGGTATTCACACATAGCTTGTGTTTGCCCATTTTCAAAGTCCTTTAGTATGTTTACATGTTAGTGGCTTAACCCTTTGACTGCCGGGAGGTATCCAACGCATTGCCATGATATGGCACCATTTTCATCCACATATAGCTTCAAATATAGGTACAAATGCAAAGCTGCCCCTACGTATTCTATTCTATTATCTATTCATTTTTGCATGTGATCTCTGTTGTACTTTGCATTTACAGTCTGATAAAGGCATCCATATGAACCATTCTGATCTACTGATGACTATGGCTTGTTATGAGGAGGTGTGGACTAAAAGCATTCCTTTGCAATGTGTTGTGCAACCCTCTGGCACTCAGAGGGTTAAAGGAATAGTAATACTTGAAATGTAAAAAAAAGATATGTTGTAGGGTTTATCACCCTGAGTAAAATAAGGGTATTCCCATTGCAGAAAGGTGTTTTATTCAAAAATTATTACAGCTCAAACTATATTATTTTAGGTGCAGTATCACAGAGACCTGAAACTGTACAGTGTCACTGTCGCTACTAGTGTTGAGCGAGCACCCCGATGCTCGGGTGCTCGGGTGCTCTGACCGAGCACCGCCGGAGGCTCGAGTGCTCGGCCGAGCACCCGAGCCCCATTGACTTCAATGGGGCGACACGAGCATTACACCAGGCACCCCCTGCTCTGATGAGGGGAGGGTGCCTGGTCAATGCCCCCTTCATCTCCACAATGTCCCCCTTCATCTCCGCAATGTCCCCCTTCATCTCCGCAATGCCCCCTTCATCTCCGCAATGTCCCCCTTCCACAATGTCCCCCTTCATCTCCACACTGTCCCCCTTCATCTCCGCAATGCCCCCTTCATCTCCGCAATGTCCCCCTTCCACAATGTCCCCCTTCATCTCCACACTGTCCCCCTTCATCTCCGCAATGCCCCCTTCATCTCCGCAATGCCCCCTTCATCTCCGCAATGTCCCCCTTCCACAATGTCCCCCTTCATCTCCACACTGTCCCCCTTCATCTCCGCAATGCCCCCTTCATCTCCGCAATGTCCCCCTTCCACAATGTCCCCCTTCATCTCCACACTGTCCCCCTTCATCTCCGCAATGCCCCCTTCATCTCCGCAATGCCCCCGTACCTCCAGTCCCTGGTGGTCCAGCGGAGCGTCTTCAGATCTGTGCCTCCTTCGGCACAGATCCCCGCCACCCGAACATGGCGGGCGAGCACATGGCGGTACTCGACGAGTACCGCCATGTGCCGAGCAGAGCGATGCTCGAGCCGATCCGAGCATCGGCCGAGCATGCTCGCTCAACACTAGTCGCTACATCATAAACCTCTATGGTGTAGCAACAGCGCAACTGTACAATTTCAGGAGATTGTGATTGTGATACTGCATGTAAAAAAATTTCAAGTATGAGTTGTAACTTTTGAATAAAACACATTTGAGTAGTGGAATTACCCTTGTTTTACTCAGGGGGATAAACTGTACAATATTTTTTTTTCATTTTAAGTATTACTATCCTTTCAGCAGGGGTCATTATATGTAGGCAGCATACAAACATATGTAAATAGATATGCTAGACTGTTGTGAAACAGATTACAACCTCTTATTCCCAGGGTAAAATTTTCCTTTAACCCTTTGAGTGCCAGAGGGGTACGGAACGCATTGCAAAGCAATGCGTTCCGTACCCCTCTGGCACTCAAAGGGTTAATGCCAATGCCATTTTCTTGCACAACCAATGTGCTGTATTTTCTTGCGTTGATTTATACTTTTTCTAGTGTACCAGTCCAGTGCCAGTGTGAGTCCACACTTCCTCTTATGCTGAACCCCCCCATTCAATTAGACAAAACGTTAGTGAAGTTTTTGGTTAAAGGGATGGTAATACTTCGTTTTAACTTTATTTTATTTTGTAGGCATTAAAAAAACATGAAAAATGATATAAGTCTTAAATCTCAAACCTTTATGGTTTATGAGATATTCACAAGCAAAGTTTCCCCCTCCCGCCCCTTTTACCTGCTGTAAACAATCTCTTCTCAGATGTGGAATGCAGTCCATAGACTGGACAGATAACAGAAGGGGACACTCTTATTCCTATGAAAACAATTAAATCCCTGCCCCCCTTGACAAGCTTTTCAGGTTTTTCCCTTATCTTAATTGAAGATTGTCCCTCTCTGCAGTCTACCTGGGCACCTCCCTTCTGCTCAAGCTGAACAGTGTGACATCAGTAAAAGGGGAGGGAGGGGGACACTTTGTCATTGAATTACTCTGGAACTACAACTCTGACAGAATTGAAATAACACTCTCCAAAGTCCAAATACTATGATGATTAATTAGAGCTGTTTTTATTATGAAACATTACTATCCCTGAACAAAATTGGTTAACTGAAATTCTAAGTCCCTGCCCCCAGTCATAACACTTAACTTGATGTTGGATGTCCACTTGTGTCCTAAAAAAATTAAAGCATAAAAAAACCTAATACCCCGCAGCCACCATCACCTCTGCTGCTTCTATAAAAACTATTTTTTAAAAACCACTTAACCCTTTGAGTGCCAGAGGGGTATGGAATGCATTGCTTTGCAATCCATTCCGTACCCCTCTGGCACTCACAGGTTTAATCCTGCTCGGCCATTGCCAGAGCCAAAATGAGGGGAAAATTATCAGGGATTGGCTTTTACATGGCTATCCCTGTTCAAATTAGTTCCTTGACAGTAAACTCACCTCCCAACCATTTAGCATCTACATGGAAGGGTAGCAGATACATGTAACGTTACTCCTACAGCTAGCCAATCACTGCCTAGCTGGAGGTGTGACATTACACATATCCATGACCTCTCCAACTACATGCTAAATGTTTTAACATCAAGAATATGTTGGAGGACCAGGGTACAGAGGACCCCACTGAACCACTGACATCAAGGTAAGTGATATACTTGTTCTGCATGTGTGTAAGGGTGCAAGTATGCATGTGAATAATTGAATGAGCAAATGAAATAAATGTATGTGTATGAGAATGTTGAATGTGTAGTTCATGTTTCTGGAATTGCGTGTTCCATGACATTCTTTTATCGACTATTATGACACATTCGTAATAAAAATAATGCACAAGTCTAGTAAAAATGGGAATAAGTAATAAGTCTGCTATGGGAGCAGACTTAGTAAAAGCCTGGGGGTGTCCTGTGCAGCCCCAACATGACTGATAACAGCATTTTGGGGGTCAGAAAATTGACATCATAGATTGAATTGCATAGACTGAGTCTTACACGTGCTGTATGGGCTTCTATTTTTGCTTGCTCCATATACATTTTGATAGGGTATTTAAGAAGTATTTGGCTCTCAGCCATCCAAGGCATCCAAGCCGCAGTACAGGAGACTGAACTGCAAGTAGTCTATAGCCGTGCAGTTTAGTGTCTTATGCAGGATAATGGAGGTAGCACCAGGGGTCTCTTTTTGGAGTAGACCCCTGTTCTGCTCCTCCTGGCTTCATTAACAGGTTTGATCTCAGGGAATCAGACCTGCTGATGGGAACTATCTAAGTGAGAGTTGCCCTGTATAACTGTTAGGTATAGTAGGGATAACTCATTACATCTTTGGTGTGCATAATTACCAGAGCATATCTGCTGCTTTGTAAATACTGTTGCTCCTAAACACAAAGAAAAGGTGGATACTTCTGTACAAAACAACTGCACAATAGGAGACAAATGAGTTGGACACCCTCTCTTGCATTCAAGCAGTTAAGAACCACACTAAAATCAGAGTTAGTTGAATTTACTCTAGAATTGTTCCTCTTCTTGTTTGTGCATACAGCCACATATTGTTTCAGATATAAATTTAATTAACACTGCAAGATATATGAATCTGTAAATATCTTCAAAACAGAAGATTTGGATTATCTCACATCCTAAGTTCTGCCTTTTATCAAAATGTCTTCCTTGTTACTATTGATATATTTACAGCAAATGAAAATAAATTGGTCCACCTAGGCCACTAGTTTTCAAACCAGATGTTAAAATAGAACTTGCTGGGCCCCTATATAGTCTGTCACGAGACTGAAAAACACTTGCTGACACAGACCATACTTAAAGTTCTGGAGCAAATTTGACATAAGCATATGAAATATAGTAATTAAAAAAAAGCCCGCACTTGTGTTGATGATCCCTCCACATTATTAATACAGTCATTTCACCACTCAGATTACTGACCCTAATGTAACTAACACTGACCTTAAAGTAACCTAACCTATCCTAACAGATATTAACTTAACCTAACAGATACTAACTTGGCAGTATTCTGAATGGTGACATATTGTTGGTGCCATTTTGATACCTGCTAGGTTGTGAGCATGCAGTAATGACACTGACCATGCAGGCAGTGCCATTTTAAAAGGATACTAAGGAGGTCAACACACACAGGTCTGACCTATCAGCAGAGCCCATCCGTAGGTTCTTTTCCTGGATCCACTGGATCAGACAGGAGGCAGGATCAGATGGCCGCTGCACACTGGTAGGCCGGCAAAGCAAGTGAATTTAGCTCTTGCAGTGGTTGGGATAAGAGAATCAACAGCCAACTCCCCTCCAGGCACCCCTCCAGAAATACAGCTAAAACTTGTTTTGAAGAGGGTAAAACAGAACTCCTTTTATTAAGGCAACAAACAGATTTTATACATTTCCAGCTGGCATCCTTGTGTACTTAGACAAATTAAGGCTTTGGACAGTGCTGATGCAGTGTCCAATCGGGGGGAGCCCCAGAGTACCAATCAGAGACAGTATTTTAGTCTCCAATTAGAGCCCCAAATTTAAATTGTTTGAAACACAACTGCTTTCACAGTAGGGATTAATTAGTATTCCTTTGTTGTCACTCCACTGGGGCTACCTGTCTCAAGCCCTAACAGTAACTGATAGGATTCTGAAGTCTAAAACTATGTACACAGAATGCACGGCACAATACAGAACAGAGGTACATAACACTGGGAAACGCAAAACATCCACCAGATTATAACACAGGGGACACAACACAGGGGGCAACAACTTATATCAGTAGGGAATACAAGGGGTTTAACTCCTGTTTCTCCACCGATAACATTCTAGAAAGGCTATTCAACACATCTGTGACATTATACTCTAAAGCCTACATAAAAACTATATCTACTGTCATAAATATACATATTCAGCCAGTGACAGAACTATAGAAGGCTATCATAAGCATTTTCCTTTCACAAGAAAGTTCTGAAATCTAATCTAATCTCTACAGCATTAAAGAGACAATAACCCTTAATTTTGAAGTTACATTTTCTGCTTTTACATAATATGCAAAGTCAGGTTGCCTATTACCTTTTTTTCCATCTTCACATATTTTTTCACAATGTGTGCCCCTGATAGTAAGGATCTCTGTTTCAAGATAGTTTTCTGGACAGATAACTATCAAAGCAGGACAGTGAAATAATATAACACTGTCCCTGAAGCACTAAGGCATTATTAAGGGGTAATAACATGGTGATAATATCTCCAGTGATATCACTTCTCTAGTTCCTATGTTATTCTATAGAGCCTATGAACTAAGATCTTCAAAGTTGGAGAACTCTTAGTCTATTGACTACATAAAATAATATAGAATTTGGAGAAGTTATATGACTGCAGAAGTCGTCTCCACTTTATCACCTCTTTATCACACTTTAGTGCATAACCCCAGGGACATTTAAACAATGGAATCCTAGTAGAAGCTCCCCATATTCAACGATAAACAATGCCTGCAATACGATATAATGCAAACCATACAATACACATTAAGGTGCAATTCTAGAGTGAATGAACTGCACCATAAGCGGAAATAAAAACAGCCATTGAATTAAACAGTGTTTTGTAACATATTAAATGCTACAAAGGTCTCCATCGCATTGCAGACCTCTATCATTCAAGGTGTTAAAAACAACATTTAGGAGGGGTGTGACCTGGCAGCCATACTGGATGGTCAGGTTCTGTTGTTGCTCTGTGCCTTCACCTGACAATCTGCGACCATCTAGCTTTCTACCTGTATTCTCTGCCTCATTGGTGTGCGGATCTCTCGACCCTGCATCCTGTGCTTCCAGTCGTTACCTTTGGAGAGTCTTTCCTATCTTTGACGGCTGCTCCGGACTGGGGAGGGCCTAGGCCGCATAGCCGCGGCCTCGTGTGCCGATTCCGGAGGCCAGGGCGGCAGGCCTGAGCTCTTCTGTGCCCTCCTCAATGGACTTCTATGCCACAGGGATAGCGGTTGGGAGACCCTTCCTACTACTGCAACGGAGGTGGTGCAGTGGGAGGTGCCTGGCCATGGAAGGGCCTGCTGACGCTATTTTGGCTTTACCTACATAGCAACCCGTGTTACAGCAGGTATTGCCGCATCACTAATGCAAAGGGCAGTTGTTCCAGTATCCCTCGACTACTACTCTACAGCTCCTATTGGGCTCTGCCTGCTCATGGATTCTACCATCAAGGCATCATTAACAAACCTATTGGCAACCCCTGGCTTGGCTAGAGACTGGAGAGCCACTGATTGTAGCTACCATATCTGCTCTCTTTTGGGTGTCTTCCTGCCCTGCCGAGGTTTATCATCATACTCTCTACTGTGGAGATCTAGCCCTGCCAGCCCAGCCAAGGCCCACTCTCCAGCCTCCCTCTATCACCTCTTTTTAGCGCTCCACCTATTCATCGTTTTTGTCCCAGTAACCTATTCCCTCCATTAGGCTTTTTTTTTTTTCATGTTCACTACTTATTCCCACTGGGATACATTCAGTACGGGAATCTATACTGCTCATAAAGGACGGTTCCATATCCCTACATTTACTCATCCCCTTGTTTGTTCTTTTCCTATATTTGTGCCCCAAATCTGCCCCATATATAATTGAAGACCTGTGATATATCCTATTGATTTCAGGTCCTGTTCTACTGCAATCTGTGCTTCTGGATATAGACGGAGCCCAGGAATTGTCCCCCTCTAACCCTCTGTGTACACAAAGTGGATGTAGCTGGAGAGCATATCTTTGCTTAATTTAGTCAGATTCTGTTCTGCTACGGAGTACACCTGGCACTCTACTGTGAACCCACCGTTTGTTATCTCTGTCAGAGTAAACCACCTGTGGCCCTGTCACTATATAGGTTCTCGGCATACTTCTGTTACATACCTGAGTATATGCCTCATTATTTATCATTGTTACAGCTCTGTGGGGCTCTCTTTCAATTCCAAAACATCCACGTCTGGCTATTGAGACACTTTTGATGCCTCCAAATCATCACCCTGTTTCTTATTTTCCCCTTTGTGTCCCCCCGCCTCTCCCATATATGCTTTTTTAACATATCTCTGCAATGTTAATTAACGGGATGGCCCCTATTAAAATCTGGCTTAATAACATTGCAATGGTGTTCTGCGGGATATCCGCTACCATGTGAACTATCCCCTTTATCCTGTTGACTACTCAGTCACTTATTTGGGGCATATACAAAAGTAATGTTCCTGCCTTGAATCCACCCAGCCTCCTTCTCCAACTGTGATACCCATCGCTGTTTTGTCTGATACACTGCACACTTATTTAGCTTTACGGCTGTCATCATGGAACGTTTTGTTCAGTCTGCTGATCAAACTAAAACACTGTGCCCTCAGCACGGAGACAAAAAGCAAGACAAAACTAAAAACACTCAGATCTCCCTTGCTGAGGAACCCGCAACAAGCTCCTCCGCTACTGCTACAACTATTCTGCCATCTATGATTGCTGAAGACACTACCAAGGTGGTTCTTGCATTGCTTACACTGGTTCTGGATGCTAAACTGGATGCACTCCAGTCTTCAATTCATTGTATCCTAGGTGAAGTAAAGAATCATGGTGAGCAGATCGTGGGTCTTATACAACGTGCAGGTGATTGCGAGACACTAGTGGATGATCTCCGTGTTACTATTCCCAACTTGGAGGCTAAGGCTACTGCTTTTACAGATAAAATTGATGGTCTCGAAAATCACAGTTGTCAAAACAATCTTCGCATCATTGGTCTACCTGAGACGCTTCGAGCCAAGGATCTGACACATTTTCTGAGCACAGAATTACAAATACTTTTGAAAATGGAGGAGTATAGTGCTCCATTGGTCATCAAAAGGGCTCATCGGCTGGGACAAGCTACCCAGTCAGAGGGATGTCACCCTTGGCCAAACATTTTCAAACTCTTGCATTCCAAAGATCGGCAACGACTGCTCTTTGCCTATAGAAAAATAGGCAGAGTCAAATATCTCAACTCTCAGCTCCTACTGTTTCAGGACTTGTCAGTCGAGGTTTCTGCACAACAGCGTGGTTTCTCGGAAATCTGCAGTAAACTTTTCAAGAACAACATCAAATTTGCTCTGTTGTACCCTGCACGCCTTAAGGTTCTTGATGGATCATCTACCCACTGGTTTGATTCACCTGCAGAGGCTCGAAATTTCTATGAGAGTTTGTCACCAAGTATTAGTGAAAGGAGAGCTGGGGGTCATTGCTAATTCTGTCGCCCTCTGATTAATCGGTCCATGGCTCTGAGTCCCTCTGAACCTATGGAACTTGCCCTGAGGAATCCAGTTTACATGCAGAGGCCTCCTAAGTATCTAGATGCCAAAAAGGAGTATGAAACGGTGTTATCCACGGCTGCGCAATTCCAACTGTCTAAACGTTCAGTGCATTTCTATCGTAATACTAATTTACAAGGTACTTTGCTAGCTCACCTAACCAAGCTTACACGTGGCCCCAATCTTATTCATTCCATACAACAGCAAAACTCGATGGTCACTACAGACCCAACGAATATCAATGCAGCTTTTGTTGAGTACTTTTCCAGTCTCTATGGTCCTGAACCAGACGATTCTTCTGCTCGGTCGGAGTTTTTGCGGCGTCTGTCTTTACCCACGCTTACGCGTGATCAGCGATCACTTTTGGAGGCACCCATCACTGCCAACGAATTAGAGCTAGTGCTTAAGTCCTTACATAATGCCAAATCTCCAGGACCGGATGGTCTTCCTGCTGAGTTCTATAAAATTTTGCGGGAGGACATTGCTCCCACATTGATATCTCTTTATAATACTATATTCGATTTGCATATCATGCCCTCCTTTTTCACCCTTGCTAGAGAGTTTTTTTATTCTACTGCCTAAGCCTGGAAAGGATCCTACCCAAGTTGAATCCTATCGATCAATACCACTTTTGAATACGGATTATAAGATCCTCAGCAAGATTATGGCGAATAGACTCAATCAATTACTGCCCCGGCTCATTACGCCAGAACAGAAGGGCTTTATTCCACGTCGGTACTCGGTGACTAGTATTCGTACTGCAATAGCAGCCCTTATTAAATCATTGGATTTCCCTTGTGATAATAATCTACTTATAAACCTTGACGCAGAAAAGGCTTTTGACAAAATTCTTTAGCCTTATCTATTACGGGTTTTGGAAATCCAGGGCTTTGACCCTCTATTCCATTTTCTAATTGGACAGTTTTCTACCAAACCTCAAGCCATGATTGCCTCTAATTCTATCAATTCCTCCCTTTTTCAACTTTTCAGGGGTACTAGACAGGGTTGCCCCCTCTCTCCACTTCTTTTCAGTCTTGCACTGGATCCTCTTCTTCATACATTATTAGCATTACAAGATTTTCAGGGAATTAGAGTAGGAGCTGTGGAAAACAAACTTGCTGCATTTGCAGATGATCTGCCGCTATTTATCCATAACCCACACTCCGCTCTTCCTTCCATTATGCAGGTATTTGAGGACTTCCGCAAGGTGGCGGGGTTTAAGATCAATTTTGGTAAGTCTGAGGCAATGTGGCTTTCCTAGCAACCTCCTCCTCCCCTGCCATTTTCTTGCCCCTTACAATGGTCCACTCATCATCTTAAATTTCTAGGTATTTTTTTACCTAGGGATATCGCTACGCTTCACCTAACCAATTTTGGCCCCTTGCTGACCAAACTGACAACCGACTTTCTTGCTTGGAAGGCTTTACCTCTCACATTTATTGGTCGCATTAATTTAATTAAATGATAGTCTTTCCTCGCATCTTATATTTACTACATATGCTCCCATTATATCTTTCAGCACTGGACATTCAGTCACTTAATCGCTGCTTTCAAGGATTCATCTGGGGTGGCAAATGCCCCAGGCTGAGTTTAGCCAAACTGACTCAGCCTAAAAGGTCTGGAGGGGTTTAATTTTCCACATTTATGGTTCTATAATGTAGCATGCCTTCTTCTGTATGAGAAGGTCTGGCTGGATGGAACCACGGTTTATACTGACTCTGACAGAGACCAGTGTTTTTGTCTGATACTAAGCCTTCCTCATTTTCTCCATGCTCCTTTGTCCACTCTTCCCCCTCCCTGTGTGGCAAATCCTCTGCTGGCATCTACTGTGAAGGGCTGGAAATACATTAGATATCATCTTTTCAAATTACGTTCTGTTTCCGTCTTTCTACTTTTCATTCGTAACTCCTCCTTTCAAGGGGGTTAGCTGATGCTCGGTTTCTTCATTGGGCCTCTCGGGGTATAACATCAGTGGGTCACCTACTAGATCCCTTAACTCAACAGATATACTCATTTCCAAATCTGAAATCGAAATATACTGCCTTCCAACCATCTCTTTGCTTTCTTACAGGCTAAACATTATGTACAGTCTCTTCTACCAATTTTGTCCCCCCAACTTACAGACAACCCGTTAGATTGCTTAATTAAAAAACTTTTGGTCATATCATTCAAAACGTCACATATTTATAGAACTATCTTTTCCATGGCTCACAGGGAATCAGTTCCCTTAGGCTCCTCCGGTTGGTTGGCAGATATACCCACGCTAACGGTAGACATGTTGGAATCCAGCTTTTTGAGCAGATTGCAGTGTTCTCCATCTGCCTATTTTCATGACCTTTCTTTTAGGTTATTGTATAGGGTTTATGTGACCCCCTTAGTAGCTCACTGCATTGGCCTTACCCCAGTTTCCTCTTGTCCTAAATGTCAGTCTCCCAGTGCAACTTTACTCCATATGTTATATTCATGTTCACAAGTGTATTCTTTCTGGACCAAGGTATTTTTTTATATCACGTAAAAAATCGGGATGCCCATTGACTTTGCTTCTCCAGCTTTTCTCCTTGGGGTATATAATTCTTCCTCCCAGTTGACAAGTTGTCAAACTAAATTAGTTGATTTTGCAGTTATCGTAGCATTGAAATGTATTCTGGCTCTTTGGTTATCACCTCTATCCCCTCTGCTTTGACACTGGACGCTTAAATTATTTCACTTCACCAGACTGCATTGGACGCTTGCTCTTTCAGATAAAGAGATGCTGGGTGCTCACTTCATCATTCTCTGGGAACCCTTTATTCTATCTTTACCTATCGCTCGTCAAAAGGTCTTTTACCATTGCTTTCGGTATATTTCATGGATGGAGGAGAGACTGCTGACAATGGTACCTTGGAATACCTGCTAGAGATGGAGGGGGAGGAGGGTGATCCCTCATTTCCCTGTCTAGATGCGGGGGAGGAGGGCCCAGGAGTGCCTGACATTTACTTTAACCTTCCTTTTGTTTCCTGTGAGATTGAAGGGGAGTGATTGGGCCCCCTCTGGAGGCGTGCACCTGTTTCTTGTAGTCTGTTTTATGTTTTGTGTTGTTTGTGTTATTTGGAGTTCATTGTTTAAGCATACTCTGTACCCTTCTTGAAATAACTGGTCCAGTCAGTGTGAGACGTAACCTGCTATTATGAGAAGGGATCTTCATGTTGTATACCTAACACACTGGTGCTGGGTTCTCATTTTGTAAATATTAGTGTTGAGCGAGCATGCTCGGCCGATGCTCGGATCGGCTCGAGCATCGCTCTGCTCGGCACATGGCGGTACTCGTACGAGTACCGCATGTGCTCGCCCGCCATGTTCGGGTCTCCTCCCCGCACGTTTTGCGGCTGCTGCGCAGCCAATAAACGTGCAGGGAGGCTCTGACATCGGTGTAATGCCAGCAGCCATGTTGGCTGCTGGCATTACACTGATTGGCTGGCCAGAACCCGTGGTCGGGTGCTGTATAGCACCTGACCATCGAGTTCGGCTCAGTCTGAGCCAGGGAGAGCTGAGGATAGGAAGGGAAAGGCAGTGTAGGGAGGAAAAAAAAAAATTGTGAAAAAAAAGAACCAAAAGTCCTTTTTAGGACTACTGTGTGTGGGGGCAGCAGGTTATTTTGTGTGGGGGGAAAAAAACAAAAAAAAAAAAAAAAAAATATTCTGTTTAGTGTGAAAAGTTGCAGATTAGAGCACATTCTGTTTAGTGTGCACAGTTGCAGATTAGAGCACATTCTGTTTAGTGTGCAAAGTTGCAGATTAGAGCACATTCTGTTTAGTGTGCAAAGTTGCAGATTAGAGCACATTCTGTTTAGTGTGCAAAGTTGCAGATTAGAGCACATTCTGTTAAGTCTTCAAACTAAAATATCAAAGTCACATATTCCATTCAGTGTGCGTCGCCGCAGTTTAGCAGCACATTCTGTGTACTGTGCAGAGTTGCAGAATAGGAAGAAATACTGTTAAGTCTTCAAACTAAAATATCAAAGTCACATATTCCATTCAGTGTGCTTCGCCGCAGTTTAGCAGCCTATTCTGTGTACTCTGCACAGTTGCAGAATAGGAAGAAATACTGTTAAGTCTTCAAACTAAAATATCAAAGTCACATATTCCATTCAGTGTGCTTCGCCGCAGTTTAGCAGCCTATTCTGTGTACTCTGCACAGTTGCAGAATAGGAAGAAATACTGTTAAGTCTTCAAACTAAAATATCAAAGTCACATATTCCATTCAGTGTGCTTCGCCGCCGTTTAGCAGCCTATTCTGTGTACTCTGCACAGTTGCAGAATAGGAAGAAATACTGTTAAGTCTTCAAACTAAAATATCAAAGTCACATATTCCATTCAGTGTGTTTCACCGCCGTTTAGCAGCCTATTCTGTGTACTCTGCACAGTTGCAGAATAGGAAGAAATACTGTTAAGTTTTCAAACTCAAATATTAAAGTCACATATTCCATTCAGTGTGTATCACCGCCGTTTAGCAGCCTATTCTGTGTACTCTGAACAGTTGCAGAATAGTAAGAAATACTGTTAAGTTTTCAAACTCAAATATTAAAGTCACATATTCCATTCAGTGTGTTTCACCGCCGTTTAGCAGCCTATTCTGTGTACTCTGCACAGTTGCAGAATAGTAAGAAATAGTGTTAAGTTTTCAAACTCAAATATTAAAGTCACATATTCCATTCAGTGTGTATCACCGCCGTTTAGCAGCCTATTCTGTGTACTCTGAACAGTTGCAGAATAGTAAGAAATACTGTTAAGTTTTCAAACTCAAATATTAAAGTCACATATTCCATTCAGTGTGTTTCACCGCCGTTTAGCAGCCTATTCTGTGTACTCTGCAGAGTTGCAGAATAGTAAGAAATACTGTTAAGTTTTCAAACTCAAATATTAAAGTCACATATTCCATTCAGTGTGTATCACCGCCGTTTAGCAGCCTATTCTGTGTACTCTGCATAGTTGCAGAATAGTAAGAAATACTGTTAAGTTTTCAAACTCAAATATTAAAGTCACATATTCCATTCAGTGTGTATCACCGCCGTTTAGCAGCCTATTCTGTGTACTCTGAACAGTTGCAGAATAGTAAGAAATACTGTTAAGTTTTCAAACTCAAATATTAAAGTCACATATTCCATTCAGTGTGTTTCACCGCCGTTTAGCAGCCTATTCTGTGTACTCTGCACAGTTGCAGAATAGTAAGAAATAGTGTTAACTTTTCAAACTCAAATATTAAAGTCACATATTCCATTCAGTGTGTATCACCGCCGTTTAGCAGCCTATTCTGTGTACTCTGAACAGTTGCAGAATAGTAAGAAATACTGTTAAGTTTTCAAACTCAAATATTAAAGTCACATATTCCATTCAGTGTGTTTCACCGCCGTTTAGCAGCCTATTCTGTGTACTCTGCAGAGTTGCAGAATAGTAAGAAATACTGTTAAGTTTTCAAACTCAAATATTAAAGTCACATATTCCATTCAGTGTGTATCACCGCCGTTTAGCAGCCTATTCTGTGTACTCTGCATAGTTGCAGAATAGTAAGAAATACTGTTAAGTTTTCAAACTCAAATATTAAAGTCACATATTCCATTCAGTGTGTATCACCGCCGTTTAGCAGCCTATTCTGTGTACTCTGCAGAGTTGCAGAATAGTAAGAAATACTGTTAAGTTTTCAAACTCAAATATTAAAGTCACATATTCCATTCAGTGTGTTTCACCGCCGTTTAGCAGCCTATTCTGTGTACTCTGCACAGTTGCAGAATAGTAAGAAATACTGTTAAGTTTTCAAACTCAAATATTAAAGTCACATATTCCATTCAGTGTGTATCACCGCCGTTTAGCAGCCTATTCTGTGTACTCTGAACAGTTGCAGAATAGTAAGAAATACTGTTAAGTTTTCAAACTCAAATATTAAAGTCACATATTCCATTCAGTGTGTTTCACCGCCGTTTAGCAGCCTATTCTGTGTACTCTGCAGAGTTGCAGAATAGTAAGAAATACTGTTAAGTTTTCAAACTCAAATATTAAAGACACATATTCCATTCAGTGTGTATCACCGCCGTTTAGCAGCCTATTCTGTGTACTCTGCATAGTTGCAGAATAGTAAGAAATACTGTTAATTTATCAAACTCAAATATTAAAGTCACATATTCCATTCAGTGTGTATCACCGCCGTTTAGCAGCCTATTCTGTGTACTCTGCATAGTTGCAGAATAGTAAGAAATACTGTTAAGTTTTCAAACTCAAATATTAAAGTCACATATTCCATTCAGTGTGTATCACCGCCGTTTAGCAGCCTATTCTGTGTACTCTGCAGAGTTGCAGAATAGTAAGAAATACTGTTAAGTTTTCAAACTCAAATATTAAAGTCACATATTCCATTCAGTGTGTTTCACCGCCGTTTAGCAGCCTATTCTGTGTACTCTGCACAGTTGCAGAATAGTAAGAAATAGTGTTAAGTTTTCAAACTCAAATATTAAAGTCACATATTCCATTCAGTGTGTATCACCGCCGTTTAGCAGCCTATTCTGTGTACTCTGCACAGTTGCAGAATAGTAAGAAATACTGTTAAGTTTTCAAACTCAAATATTAAAGTCACATATTCCATTCAGTGTGTTTCACCGCCGTTTAGCAGCCTATTCTGTGTACTCTGCAGAGTTGCAGAATAGTAAGAAATACTGTTAAGTTTTCAAACTCAAATATTAAAGTCACATATTCCATTCAGTGTGTATCACCGCCGTTTAGCAGCCTATTCTGTGTACTCTGCATAGTTGCAGAATAGTAAGAAATACTGTTAATTTATCAAACTCAAATATTAAAGTCACATATTCCATTCAGTGTGTATCACCGCCGTTTAGCAGCCTATTCTGTGTACTCTGCAGAGTTGCAGAATAGTAAGAAATACTGTTAAGTTTTCAAACTCAAATATTAAAGTCACATATTCCATTCAGTGTGTATCACCGCCGTTTAGCAGCCTATTCTGTGTACTCTGAACAGTTGCAGAATAGTAAGAAATACTGTTAAGTTTTCAAACTCAAATATTAAAGTCACATATTCCATTCAGTGTGTTTCACCGCCGTTTAGCAGCCTATTCTGTGTACTCTGCACAGTTGCAGAATAGTAAGAAATAGTGTTAAGTTTTCAAACTCAAATATTAAAGTCACATATTCCATTCAGTGTGTATCACCGCCGTTTAGCAGCCTATTCTGTGTACTCTGAACAGTTGCAGAATAGTAAGAAATACTGTTAAGTTTTCAAACTCAAATATTAAAGTCACATATTCCATTCAGTGTGTTTCACCGCCGTTTAGCAGCCTATTCTGTGTACTCTGCAGAGTTGCAGAATAGTAAGAAATACTGTTAAGTTTTCAAACTCAAATATTAAAGTCACATATTCCATTCAGTGTGTTTCACCGCCGTTTAGCAGCCTATTCTGTGTACTCTGCAGAGTTGCAGAATAGTAAGAAATACTGTTAAGTTTTCAAACTCAAATATTAAAGTCACATATTCCATTCAGTGTGTATCACCGCCGTTTAGCAGCCTATTCTGTGTACTCTGCATAGTTGCAGAATAGTAAGAAATACTGTTAATTTATCAAACTCAAATATTAAAGTCACATATTCCATTCAGTGTGTATCACCGCCGTTTAGCAGCCTATTCTGTGTACTCTGCAGAGTTGCAGAATAGTAAGAAATACTGTTAAGTTTTCAAACTCAAATATTAAAGTCACATATTCCATTCAGTGTGTATCACCGCCGTTTAGCAGCCTATTCTGTGTACTCTGAACAGTTGCAGAATAGTAAGAAATACTGTTAAGTTTTCAAACTCAAATATTAAAGTCACATATTCCATTCAGTGTGTTTCACCGCCGTTTAGCAGCCTATTCTGTGTACTCTGCACAGTTGCAGAATAGTAAGAAATACTGTTAAGTTTTCAAACTCAAATATTAAAGTCACATATTCCATTCAGTGTGTATCACCGCCGTTTAGCAGCCTATTCTGTGTACTCTGAACAGTTGCAGAATAGTAAGAAATACTGTTAAGTTTTCAAACTCAAATATTAAAGTCACATATTCCATTCAGTGTGTTTCACCGCCGTTTAGCAGCCTATTCTGTGTACTCTGCAGAGTTGCAGAATAGTAAGAAATACTGTTAAGTTTTCAAACTCAAATATTAAAGTCACATATTCCATTCAGTGTGTATCACCGCCGTTTAGCAGCCTATTCTGTGTACTCTGCATAGTTGCAGAATAGTAAGAAATACTGTTAATTTATCAAACTCAAATATTAAAGTCACATATTCCATTCAGTGTGTATCACCGCCGTTTAGCAGCCTATTCTGTGTACTCTGCAGAGTTGCAGAATAGTAAGAAATACTGTTAAGTTTTCAAACTCAAATATTAAAGTCACATATTCCATTCAGTGTGTATCACCGCCGTTTAGCAGCCTATTCTGTGTACTCTGAACAGTTGCAGAATAGTAAGAAATACTGTTAAGTTTTCAAACTCAAATATTAAAGTCACATATTCCATTCAGTGTGTATCACCGCCGTTTAGCAGCCTATTCTGTGTACTCTGCAGAGTTGCAGAATAGTAAGAAATACTGTTAAGTTTTCAAACTCAAATATTAAAGTCACATATTCCATTCAGTGTGTATCACCGCCGTTTAGCAGCCTATTCTGTGTACTCTGCATAGTTGCAGAATAGTAAGAAATACTGTTAATTTATCAAACTCAAATATTAAAGTCACATATTCCATTCAGTGTGTATCACCGCCGTTTAGCAGCCTATTCTGTGTACTCTGCAGAGTTGCAGAATAGTAAGAAATAGTGTTAAGTTTTCAAACTCAAATATTAAAGTCACATATTCTGTGTAAGATGAAGAAGGCGGGTAAAAAGGGACGGGGAAGTGGACGTGATCCTGAAAGTTCAGGGCGCGGGTCAGGACGCGGAGAAACTGTGCCTGGTGCCAGAGCACAAGAAAGAAAGACATCCACCATACCTAGCTTCATGTGTAATTTTACAGGGCGTCGCAGGACATCACTCTCGAGGTCCGACCACTGCGAACAGGTGGTCGGTTGGATGACAGCTGATACTGCTTCCAGTCGGTTAAGCACCACCCTGTCTTCCACCAAGTCCACTCTCAGTAGCCAAGAGTCTGGTCAAAATAATCCTCACTCTGATCATCCTTCCTCCCACCATACACGGTCTGGTCAAAGAAGTGATCCCACACTGGGATATAGTGAGGAGCTCGTCTCATCACCAATCCTTCATTTGACCCTCTCTCCAAGCACGCTTGCAGAGGAACATGACATCTTGTGCCCTGATTCACAACCTCTAGAGGCTACCCAATCACAAGAAGATGACAGATGTGAACGGCATTTAAGGTCAAAGGAAGTAGTGGATGATGATGATGATGATGAGACACAGTTGCCATTAAATCAACCACTATTTCCGTCTCAAGACCTTGTTGAGGAGAATGTTATACAGTTGTCAATGACTGAGTATGTGGTGGGATCAAGACTTGAGGAGGATGATCAGAGTGAGGAAGTGGAGGAGGACTTGGTGGACGATGAGGTGACTGACCCCACCTGGGAAGGTGTAGAGCCGAGCGATGTCAGCAGTCCTGAGGGTGAGCCATCTGCAGCACCGCAACAGGCTGGAAGAGGCAGTGGTGTGGCTACAGAAAGAAGGCGGACCGCACCAAACCGGCCCGCAAATGTTCCACGGAGCACCCCCTTGCGTAAATCTACCTTGCCAAGGGGTAGGTGTTCCGCGGTATGGCGTTTTTTTAAGGAAAGTGCGGACGACAAAAGAATTGTAGTTTGCAACCTGTGCCACACCAGAATGAGCCGAGGCATGAACACTAGAAACCTCACCACCACCAGCATGATCCGACACATGGCATCCAAGCACCGTAGTAAGTGGGAGGAACGCCTGGATCGCCCATCTGTGTCTGCAGGCCACACCACTGCCTCCTCTTCCCCTGTTTTCGGTGCCGGCCAATCGCCTTTCGAAGGCGCAGGCCCGCATACCTCCCGCCCTGCACCTGTACCATCTGAAGCACCATCAGCGACCACATCCACTTCCCTGTCCCAGCACAGCGTCCAAATGTCGTTACCCCAGGCATTTGAGCGCAAGAGAAAGTACCCAGCCACCCACCCACAGGCCATAGCACTAACCTCACACCTTTCAAAATTACTGGCCATCGAAATGCTGCCATTTAGGCTTGTGGACACTGAGTCCTTCCGCAGCCTGATGGCAGCAGCTGTCCCTCGGTACGCGGTCCCCAGCTGCCACTACTTTTCCCGGTGTGCCATCCCCGCATTACACCACCATGTGTCCCGTAACATCACCCGTGCCCTGACCAACGCAGTTACTGGGAAGGTCCACTTAACGACTGACACATGGACAAGTGCTTGTGGCCAGGGACGCTACATTTCCCTGACGGCACACTGGGTGAATGTCGTGGAGGCTGGGAGCAACTCGGACCCTGGGATGGCACGAGTGCTATCCACGCCGAGGATTGCGGGCCCTACCTCCATCAGGGTTTCCACCAGCACCTACGTTATTGGCTCCTCCTCCTCCGTTTCCACCTCCGAATTCTCTACACGCAGCGCCACTCCCCCATCAGCCAGTAGCTGGAAGCAGTGTAGCACTGCAGTGGGGAAGCGTCAACAGGCCGTGCTGAAGCTGATCTGCCTTGGGGACAAACAGCACACGGCCTCAGAGCTGTTGCAGGGGATTAGTCACCAGACCGAGCAGTGGCTCTCGCCACTCAACCTGCAACCAGGCATGGTTGTGTGTGATAATGGGCGTAACTTGGTGGCGGCTTTGGAGCTCGGCAAGCTCACACACGTACCATGCCTAGCGCATGTATTTAATTTAGTGGTGCAGCGATTTCTAAAAACCTACCCCAATGTGCATGATCTCTTGACCAAGGTGCGCCGCGTGTGTGCACATTTCCGTAAGTCATCAACAGCTTCAGCCGGCCTGTTGAAGCTGCAGCAGCGCTTACAATTGCCAGCTCACCGGCTGCTGTGTGACGTGAGCACGCGCTGGAACTCCACCTTCCACATGTTGGCCCGGCTTTGTGAGCAGCAGAGGGCAGTAGTGGAGTACCAGCTGTTACACGGTCGTCGCCTCTCCGTTCAACTTCCTGTAATCAGAAGTGAGGAGTGGGAATGGATGTCAGACCTCTGCGAGGTTTTACGCAATTTTGAGGAATCGACACAGATGGTGAGCGGCGATAACGCTATTATCAGTGTCACCATCCCACTTCTGTGTCTACTGAAACGCTCGCTGCTCACAATTAAAACCGACGCTTTGCATGTGGAAGAGGTGGAAATGGGGGAGGAAGAGCTTACACAAGGTGATAGCCAGAGCACCCTCACTTCGTCTTCTCAGCGACAATTGGAGGAGGCGGAGGAGGAGGAGGAGGAGGAGGAGGAAGACACGGTTGCCTCCGCTACAGAGGGTAGCCATGGAACTTTAGTTCCATCTCTTCAGCGTGGGTGGGCAGAAGAGGAGGAAGAGGATGAGGAGATTGAGAGTCATCCTCCTGGTGAGGACAGCGAAATCTTGACTGTTGGTACTCTGGCACACATGGCTGACTTTATGTTAGGCTGCCTTTCCCGTGACCCACGCGTTATACGCATTTTAAACAACACGGATTACTGGGTGTTCACCCTTCTGGACCCCCGCTACAAAGAGAATTTCTCATCTCTCATTCCTCCGGTGGAGAGGACAAGCAAAATGGTGCAATACCAGAAGGTTCTTGTTGAAAAATTGCTCCAAAATTTTCCATCTGACAACGCTGGCGGCAGAGTACGTGCTACCTTGGCCAACAGAGAAGGGGAGAAAAGGGGAGCACACAGCAGTTCCGAGAAAGGCAGGGCAACACTCTCCAAGGCGTGGGACACCTTCATGACACCCCGCCAGCACCCTCACCCTGATGCGCAGCCTAGTGTCACAAGGAGGGAAAAGTTTTGGAAGATGGTGAAGGAGTACGTAGCAGACCGTGTCAGCGTCCTCAATGATCCCTCTGTGCCTTACAACTACTGGGTGTCCAAGCTGGACACGTGGTATGAACTGGCACTCTACGCCTTGGAGGTGCTGGCCTGCCCTGCCGCCAGCGTTCTGTCTGAGCGGGTATTTAGTGCTGCTGGTGGCATCATAACAGATAAGCGTATCCGCCTTTCCACCGACAATGCTGATAGGTTGACACTTATAAAAATGAACAAGGCCTGGATTTCCCCTGACTTCTCCACTCCACTGGAGGAAAGCCCCGGGGGAACATAAACTCACTTTATATATGTTATTTACAATGATGGGAATACTCTGTATTCCCATTCACCCCTTCCACCCAAAAAACGGGTATATGGTTGACTCTTAATCTTCTCATCCTCCTCCTCCTCTTCCATATGCCCTGTGCTATAATTTTTATATAGGGCCAGCTCACCAGCGGGCCCTGTGATATAATTTTTATATAGGGCCAGCTCACCAGCGGGCCCTGTTTGACAATTTTTATATAGGTCAGCTCACCAGCGGGCCTTCTCATATAATGTTTTATTGGGTCAGCTCTCTAGCGGGCCCTCTCATATAATGTTTTATAGCGTCAGCTCACTAGCGGGCCTTCGCATATAATGTTTAGGATGGTCAGCTCTGCAGCAGACCCTCACCCATAATGTTTTAGATGGTCAGCTCAGCGCACGTTTCCCTCTTAATCATGGCCTCAGTTCAATAAAATCAAGGAAATTTTTGGGAGAATTTGCCTCTGTGCACGTTTCCCTCTTAATCATGGCCTCAGTTCTGAAAATCAAGGAAATTTTTGGGAGAATTTGCCTCTGCGCACGTTTCCCTCTTAATCATGGCCTCACTTCCGAAAATCAAGGAAATTTTTGGGATAATTTGCAGATGATATACAAGTAAATATACAGCAAATATTGTTTGGTAACAATTTTTCGCCTAAAGTCGTTTTTATTTTCCTTTTTGTGTGTTTTACGGTCAGTCTGTAAAAATGGCGTACTACGGGCGAAAGATCGTTCCCAGCAGCGATGTTGGAGTCCAAGATGCATCCAGACATCCTCCCTATGCTGTCCCTGAACCATTTCTGTAGTGTTTCCATCTTTTTCTGCCCTTTTCCTATGGACCAGGCACCCTCCCCTCATCAGAGCAGGGGGTGCCTGGTGTAATGCTCGAGTCCTCCCATTGACTTCAATGGGGTTCGGGTGTTCGGCCGAGCACTCGAGCCTCAGGGGGTGCTCGGTCAGAGCACCCGAACACCCGAGCATTGGGGTGCTCGCTCATCACTAGTAAATATGCTTGTATTTGTTTTTCAAAAATTTCAATAAAAAGTTTATAAAAAAAAAACAGCAACATTTAGATCAATGATATTTGTTATGATCCACAATTGTAACTCTGTAAGATCTTAGAGCTTTATGTTAGAAAGAAAAGTGAAGTAATTCTGGAGCAAACCAACTCAACCACAGGGGACAAATAAAAATTCCCATTGGCTTAAACTGGGCTTTTAATCTATTGAATGTTAGAGAGGTATCCAGCTCACTAACCCTTTCAGTGCCAGAGGAGTATATATAATCCATAGAAATGTTGGAAATTTACATTTCTCTCAAGTTTGCCCTAATCGTCTCTTAAATGTACCTATCGTATCTGCCATAACCACATCCTTGGGCAAGGAATTCCATAATTTAACAGACCTTACTGTAAAAAAACACTTCTTCTGCTGAAGTCTAAACCTCCTTTCCTCTAATCTTAAGGGGTGTCCCCTGGTCATTTGATCAGGCCTTGGAATGAATAGCTCACCACAGAGATCCTTGTATTGATCTCTCATATACCTGTAAAATGTGATAAGATCTCCTCTTAGTCGTCTTTTCTCTAAAGTAAATAAACCAGGTTTGTCTAATCGATCCTCATACATCAAGTCCTCCATTCCCTTAATTAATTTTGTTGCTCTTCACTGTACCTTCTACAGATCTAGAATATCCATTTTCAGAGCTGGTATCCAAAACTGCACTGTATAGTTGAGGTGAGGTCTTACCAATTATTTGTACAATGGCAAAATTATGTTATCCACTATTGCTACAATACCCCCTTTTTATGCAAGACAGGACTTTGTTTGCTTTTGCTACTGCTATTTGACAATGGTCACTGTTTCCAAGTTTGTAGTTTACAAGTATACCCAGGTCTTTCTCTAGCAACAGGTCCCCTAAAATGATTCCATTAAGTTCATAAGTAGCCTTGGGATCATATCCTCCCAAATGCATGACTTTACACTTTACCACATTAAACTTCATATTCCATTTGTTTACCCAATCTTCCATTTTATGTAAATCCCTCTGTAGAAAGCAAATATCCTGTTCTGAATTAATTACCCTGCATAATTTAGTGTGGTCTGCAAATATTGATGTTTTGCTTTCTGTTTCTATGTCCAGGTCATTTATAAACATATTAAAAATAAGAGGACCTAGTACTGAACCCTGAGGTTCTCCACTCTCAACTTTAACTGTACTGGAGAATTGTCCATTTACAACCACACACTGTTCCCTATCTTTCAAACAGTTTTCTATCCAATTGAAAAGGTGATTCCCTAGTCCCAATGTCCTTATATTATACCCCAGCCTCCTATGTGGCACTGAATCAAATGCATTTGCAAAATGTAGATATACTATCAACTGTCTTATCAAATATACTGAGGAACTACATTGGCTCTAACTGGCCAATCGTGTGGCACTGAGCCTGTTTGCTACTAGATGCTTCACTATTCATTTTTATAATAGGAGAAAAGAGAAGTAGTTATGATCTAACCCCTTGGATACTAGGGACGTATCCAACAAATTGCAGGGAAATGCACTGGAGACCTGTCAGTCATTTGAGGGATTAAGGGCCCTCGCCTTTCTACTTCCCCCATGGTTTAACAGCAGTTTACTGTGATTTTGAACAGACATGGGTAACCTGTGACTCTGAAGCCATTTGTGGATTGAAAATATAATTATTCTCATCTAGCCATTTTCTGGCTAGAATGATGATGGTGGAAGTTGTAGTCAACAACAGCGGTAGAGTTGAAGGTTTCCCACTCTTGTGCTAGACCCACAGTAAATTGACATTTACTGTTAGATTAAATACTCTCATAAGCGTGACCTTAATGCCTTCTGTATCATGTTACATACCTGCCAGCTATCCCAGATTTCCAGGGACAATCCCTGGTTTTGGTTGCTTGTCCCCTGGATCATACTGTCCCTGGTTTTAAAACTGGATTACAACACATTATTCTATATGCTTATTATTAAAGTTTTAATAGGCTACGAGGTTCCCAATATATTAATCCTATACAATAAAATGCTAGAATGTTTGTCCAATGCAGTCATGCGCAGTAGAGACTGCCTGAGTCTCTACAGCGCATGACTGTGTCACGTTCACCACCAGTGAGGCAGCGGCAGTACGCAGAGCAGGACTGGCGTCTTAACCCTTTGAGTGCCAGAGGGGTAAGCAATGCATTGCAAAGCAATATGTTGCGTACCCCTCTGGCACTCAAAGGGCTAACATCACCCAGACTTTGGCCTGTGTACATGGGCTTTTACACTAGTATTTCATATTTATATAATTTCCTGTAGTATTAGGTGTGGATAAAGCCTATTCCAAAAGCTACCTCAATTGTACAGGGTTTTCTGTTAGGCTATCTGTACATGCTACTATGGACAGAGATTCCTCTGTAATGTGACTGTCCAGGGAAAAAGTGTCCTGTAAATGCTTTTCAAAATGCTGATATGTGTGCATGTTGTTGTCTTGTTATTTGTAGGGTCTTATTTAACCCTTTGAGTGCCAGAGTATGCTTTGCATACCCCTCTGGCACTCAAAGGGTTAAAGAGAAGCAGTTCTGGAGCATACCGTGCACCATGGGGAAAATACAACTTAACATTGATTTCAGTGTGACTTGTAACTACTTGAATGCTAGATAGGTATCCAATGTATTCTGACGCAGTGTACTGGAAGTCATTCTAACATTCAAGGTTTACAAGACCCATTTAAATCAATGGGGTGTTTGCTTGATGTGTGTCAGGTGATATACTCTAGAATTGCTCATCTTTTGCTTTCCTCTTAAGGCTCTATAATGTGCTGTTCACTATACTTGTGCTGTATAATTTATTGTTGCAAGAAATCATACTAGTGTATGATTTAACCCTTTGAGTGGCAGAGGGGTGCACAACACATTGCAAAACAATGCGCCTTGCATACTCCTCCTGCACTCACAGGGTTAAAAAACACATTACTCAAGATTACCTAAACAGCATGATAAGTTATTTACTCCCCCTTAAATAACCCTCCCACCTTTTGGCAGAGGAGGTCTGGTCTCTTTTGTGGTTAGACCACCTCTGCTATACTGGCGTCCAGCTGTGTATGTGGCTTGTCTGGCATATTATCAAGCATAAGATCAGGATTGTTTCTATGCAGTTTGGCTCCCAGTGTGAAATGCTAAAATGTACCCCTTCTTCTTTAAATTTTAACCAAATCTTCTTGGGGAAGTACCAGACCGATACCACATGTGTTCACCCATACACATATTCACCTGTGTTCCCCCACAGTGCCCCCTCATATACACACACAAAATTGCCCCAGACAAACTTACTCATGCAAGCTCACAGTGGCCCTATACCTGCATAACTCTTTGCACACAGTCCTAAACACATATTCATCCCCAGAGGCCACACACTCGTCCATTTTCCCACAACTCATACATAATAAACCAACACACACACTATTCCACAACACACACACACCCATCCACATTATATCATACAGGTATATAAGTCCTAATTAAGCACAATGTGAAACCCAATGTGAACAGCAAACCATTACTTGAGATCAACAAGGTAATAGGCCACTGAATGAGACCAGCAACACAATACACAACTGCATGAGACCAGCAGGACAAAACACAATAGGATGAGACTAGCAGGGCAATATATAATAGCATGAGACTAGCAAGTCAGTAGGCAATTGGATAAGACCAGCAAGATGATGCATCTGAGACCAGCAAAGCAATACACAAGTACATGAGATCCACAGGGCAATAAACCATGCCAAAAGACAATCAATGTTTTAACTGAGACAAGGTGAACAACACACAATTACAGGAAACACAGGGAAATATAACTTTACATTAGATAAATGGACTATATTGTGAGAACAGCAGGATGATGCACAAGTGTTCTGAAGCTTCAGGGATCTAAGCTGGAAATTAGGTTTATAATATATGTTATAATATATTATAGATATATCTAACAATTCTTTAGGCTATTGATGTTAGAGAAATCTAGGAGATTTAAGCTAATTATCTCAGAGATTTGACAGGGGTCTAGGCTAGTGATTAGGCATTATGCTAACTGGGATCAGGTTTGAGCTAGTGATTAGGGATTAGGCTATCTGTGAGGGTAGTCTAAGTTAGTAATATGGTGTTTGCTGTCAGAGACATTATCAATGCATTGTGTCCTTTGAATTAATTAATATGCTGATTTGCATAGCATCCCAAGTGTACACAGCACTTTACAATTTAAGGGTTTAGATAATACTATAATGGGAACTTATTGTTTTAGACAGATGCCCTTGGGGAAAATCCTACCCTACAAGAAATCAGCAACACCACCATTATGGTAAGTGGTTTTTAACTCCTTTCCCTTTTATTTTAGATTGCTCTCTCTCTCTCTCCCTCTCTCTCTCTCTCTTTCTCTCTCTCTCACCTCATTTTAGGCTATATGCACAAAGAAATTAGGCCATCACATCTAATGTTAACTAATTTAAAAGATATTACATACTTAATATCCCTCCTCTCAATTTGTAGTTAGCCCCTTTTACAATGAAGGGGCTATCCTGGTCAGTCAGCCAGTACAGTGAGGTTGCTATGACAACCCAATGTGGTTCTCACTGACATAGAGACAAATGTCAAACTGGTGAAGGATCTGACAGCAGAGAAAGAGATGGGAGGAGGGATATGAAATACTTAATAACTTACAAAGTAGCCAGTGTCAGTCACACTATTTAATAATTTAGAATGGTTTAACCTTTTGAACACCAGAAGGGTAGCCATTGCATTATGAACAGGTGCACAGAGTTCCCCTCAGGCGCTGAAAGGTTAAACAAAATATATGAGGTAACCACTTGGACATACCTCCAATGTGTCTCTCCTTAGGAGGAACTGTCCCCATTTGAGACCCAAATCCCTCTGTCACTCTTTCCTGTCCTGTTATCACTATTTTTAGGAGATCAGACTGTGTGGTGTATGTAAGTGTATCACATTGTGCTACGGCAATAAAACTCACATGAATGTTTGCTTAAACTTAAGTATATGTGTTTATAAATTAGTTCTTGTAAATAAAATTCTTTGGTCCTGCTCCAGTCATGTATTTAGTTATACCAAGAGTTGTCGATAGGTCATAAACTAACCTGAACATTCTTGGAATAAGTTACCCACCAGCAATGCCCCTAGCAACACCCCCTATAACAGATATGTCCATTTGAAATGTTGGTAGGTATGCTTCAAAGCTAGAACTATCTCCAATGCATTGTAGTGTCATCCAAGGGTTTAATATATATTTGATTTATTGTCTAATTTTCATGAATTTCATTCTTATGACAAAAAAATGCTTACAAATATTGTGTGCATATATGTACTGCCGTTCCACATGTTTTTAATCATTTATCTATTGAATTGTCTATTCCCTGTGTAGAGTAGCTTGAGGTCTGCAAATCCCTGCACGTTTCTCATGTTTTCCATATTGGATTCCAAAACAATACCTCAGATTTATAGAAGTATTTATTCATCTTTGCACACAGGTACACTGGCATTAAACTATCGCTAATAGAGTAATTTGGCATGAGTGCTGCTATCAGTGAGTGCTGCATGTAGACACTCTGTAAGATAAAACAGGGAATTATATGAACGTTCTAATTATTTGAATGGATACTATGTGCCCTACATGGCTTTCTTTTACTAAGGAAGTTTAACCCATTGAGTGCCATGTGGAATGTGTTGCACACGCATCTGGCACTCAAAGGGTTAAGCTGGCAGCATTCACTCATATAGCACAGATATGCATCTGCAAATGTACTTCATCATATCTGCATTAGATAACCATTTGTCTGTTTAAAGAAAAGCTCTTTTTAACCATCTTGCTGTGGCATTAGCTAGCAATGAAAGAGTTAAAGAATCAGGACTCTTTAGAACTTGGTTCGGTGCAAGTCTGAATCATGTGCAAACACAGAACCAAGGTGCAGTTACCCACCGGAGTATCTCAGAATGTCTTTGCATGACTAAGATTTTTCAAGTGGGAGAGATCTTAGTGCATAGGCTCCATAAAATAACACAGGACCTGGAGAAGTGATATCACTGGAGAAGTCATCTCCACATTATCACCTTTTGTTATCACTACCTAGTGCACAACCCCAGGGTCTCATCTTCATTCTTGTTATGCCTGAAGAAGAGACCTAGTTGTCTCGGAAGCTTGCATCCAAGAACCATTCAGCCAGTAAAGGTATCATTTTTACTCTACTTGTCTATGGGATATTTATGTTTTTGCTCTGCCTTCTTTTGACATTCTGATTTTGAGAGCAAAGAATTCAGGTTTGTCCTCTTCAATATGTCTTTAGCAAAATACTAAGGGTTGGGGAGATGTACTAAGGTGTGATAAAGAGGTGGCTTCTCCAATGATATCACTTCTCCAAGTCTATGTTATTCTATGGAGTCAATGCGCTAAGATTTCACCAACTTTGGAAAGTATAAGCTCTATAGAATAACATAGGAACTGGAGGAGTGATATCACTGGAGAAGTTATCTCTGCTTTATCACATCTTTATCACATATTAGTGCATAACTCCCAGGCCTTTAATGCAGAAATCTAAAGTCTAAAGGTCAGCACAGGAATTAGTGCAACTCTGCAAAGCTGTTTTGTATAAATGCCCTGCAATAAAGGGGAAGCCTTGTTATATTTCACATTGCCTATTAAAATTGTTGGAGGGTGGGTAACCTGGAAATTTTAAAGTGTTTAGGGGTGCAAAGAGCTAGAAGAAAGAGATTCACTGATATATTCTTTTGCACATGGTTGCCCAGTTTTTATGCTAATATAGACCTGTACTGCATTCAGTCTGAAGTTGTGGCTTGTTGAGTTTTTTTTTCAAATCATGAGACTTTGCTGAATACAATTTCACTTGATTACTTTTCAGCAAACCTTAGAAGTCTAACACCTAAACAAAGCTAAATTTCCAGCTGACACATTATTTTGAAATATCTGGTTGAGCATCCAGAGAGTCTAAAAATGCTCATGAACTGCCCTTATATTGAATCCCTGAATGGTCTGAACCAGCAAACTTGGTAATCGTTATGGAAACTTTATCATGAGAGATGTAAATCAGTATGTGCTGTGTGTGCTGTATCCTTTGTGGGTTAAAATTTCAAGGAAATCAAGTGTATATCAACATAAAATGAAGTTATTTCACAGATGATTATTAGTGACCACCTTGAACCACATACCCCTGTAGTCCTTAAGGGTTAATGAGTTTTGTCTTGCTCAGTGATAGGGGAGATTCACTAAGTGATAAAGAAGAGATGACTTCTCTACTTTATCACTTCTCCAGTTATTATGTTATTCTATAGAGCCTATGCACTAAGATTTCCAAAGTTGAAGAAATTTTAGTGCATAGACTCCATACAATAACATAGGAATTGGAGAAGTGATAAACTGGAGTCATCTATAGTCATCTATACTTTATCATCTCTTTATCACCTCTTAGTGAATCTCCCCCTGGAGAGCCACAAGGTCAGTAAATTGGAATTTATTGTAAACTATTCAATATTTCACCAAATTGATATAGGTTCCATACAGGCATTGTTTACAACTGTAACTGAGACTTCCTTACCTGCAAGTTTATTTGACACATCTGCTTTGGAGTTGGCAAACGATAACATTTGTCTTACAGTCAGTTAAATCTAGAAGCATCAACAACCTGATGTTGTTAAGGTACAAACTGTCAAATTAGGAGCTGAAGTGGCATAGGAAATGCAATGCAATATTTTCCCTGAGCTGGAATTTTCCAACACAGTGCTTTGGCGATCCCTCTAACATTCTGGTAGTTCAAAATCCTCATTTAATCTATTTGTTCCTTATGGAGCAATTTGTTTACTCCAATATTGCTCCACTTTCCTTTGTCCATGTTTTAAAAACACTTGTCTCAAGGTGATACTTTCTTTTCCTTTAACCCTTTGAGGGCCAGAGTGGTAGACAATGCATTGCAATGCCATGAATGTCAAAGTTGGTTCTAGATCAGGGGTTTTCAAATTGTGTTCAGTGGAACCCAAGAAGTTCCCTGGAGAAAATGTTAGCAAATCAGACACAGGAAGGGGTAGATGCTGTGTGTGTTTGTGTAGTCTTTGACTACCAGTGGATGTATTGTTTTTAGTGTTTTTACCGGATCTTCAGGGACACAAGCTGATTCTCCAGCTGTGGCAGGCTTCCCGGGAAACTTTGTCCATATTTTATCTTTCCCTTTTCCTCCCACTACACACCAACGTCTTTTCCTTCCAACCATGTTCTTCCCACTTCCAGCCCAGTTCCCACCCACTTCCCCAGCACAAAGTGGCCAACCTTGCCCCATTATAATGCAAATCACATGACTGACACACGCCTGGTAGTAACCCATGAGCCCTTCTCCCATTTCACTTACATATATGAAAGTGCAATGGGAGAAGGGGGGTTATTGTATTATGAGCTTTTTTATATTATATTATTAAACTACTATACTTAGGGGATTCTTCTATTTCTCCTCTCTTTCTTGTGTTTGCACTCTTTATTTCTAGATACTAGTTTTCTCTTTGGATGCCCAAGGACACTTATTTATTGAGCTGAACTGAGACTAGATTGGAGTTTGGGAGCCTTGATCATTGACTGGTCAGAATCATCATTCATCTCATCTCATCTATTCATCATTGGATCATTTCATCCTCATTCTATTTATAACGCTATTTTGTTTTTATTCTTATTTTACTGACCCTGAACTTTGATTTTTGGGAACTATTGATTTTTCTTGCTATCATCTTCATTTGGACTTTTATATATATATATATATATATATATATATATATATATATATATATATATACAGCCTATTTTTGCATTTTTATTATTTGGATTATCTTTGGCATATATATATAAGGTTTTCATTTGTCATTATTATTATTTTTTATGTGTGTTTTATTTTCGGGGTAATTATTTCTTGCTCTGTCTGTCTTGAGGTGTTGGCTCCTACCAGATTTGTTTAGTTGAACAAACTTTTTCCTATAGATTGCATAATCTAATGATTAAAGTCTCACTTGGAATCCATTTCAAATTAAAGGGTTCCACCAGGAGTATGAGAACCACTAGATCATTACAAAGTGTTTGTGTCACAGTGTAATCAAAGTGTTAATCACTCAGATTTGTGCAGGAATTATTGTCTACAACCCCATGAATTCACAAATCTCATGCAGGGCTGAGAAGCTGGCAGCTGAATTTCAAACCAAATCCATCGCCAAGTTTCAAACTGTTCGTAACCTCAGTCATGTGGAGAGTAAGCAAATCTAAATTAGCAGAAGAATCTGCTTTTAAATAGGATTGTTAGTTCATCCGATGAAGCAAGGCATCGTTTTTCAAGCTCTACTAATTGCTATGACATCACAGTCACCCAGGTGGGAGGAGGTGAGAAGTGTCACAGCAGAAAAGGTTCTGTGTGCCAACATATTGAAGAATTATCTATAAAGATCCAAGGAAGGGACTGAGACGTCTATGAAGTCTTCAATCCCCTCCTAATCATCTTGTTGCATACTGTTTCTCTGTGCGCAGGATGATTTATATTCCATTCATTTTACATTTGAAGGAATAATTTAAAGCAGCTGTTTTTTTTTTGTTTTGTTTTATTTTATTTTTTTATCCTTACATTCAATACTCTGTGCCATATGCAGAAAGGAGAAGGGAGTTATTCCTAAAGCAACACAACTTTACCATTGGTTATAAAAACCCCTATTTATGTAAATGGGTCTTTATAACCCTTGAAGCACAGCAAACTTCACAGTGGCTTGAAGGCCTCTCTAGCATTCAAAGGTTAAAGCTCCTTTTAAATCAATGGGCATTTTCTGAGAGTTTATTTGTCCCATATGGTTCAGTTGACTTGATCCAGAATTGCTCCTTTTGAATTTTTTCCAGATGTTCCTCCGATAGCATCATGCCCTGATTGTAAATAATAATAATAACAATATTAATAATATATTTTTCTTCTATAGTGCTACACAGAGCCTGATCATCCATTATTTCAGTCTAGTACCCATGGCAATATGAGGGGCCCTTTCTGCAAGTGATGGGATACAGACAGAGGCCCTGCTGTTGCTAACATCTTGTGTCAGGCTCCCTTTTCTAGAAAGAGACAGCACCATCCAGTCACTCCCACTTCCATTAGAGAACTAATGCTGTCAGAACCACCAGATCAAGAGATGTGGTGCTCCAAACTGGTACCTTGTCTCTGGCTCTATGGAGCCTTAATCCGTCTCTGGTGCTACCAATTTGTATGTATATATAATGTTTAAGACATATTGAGTCCCTGCCCTGTAGAGCATTCAATTTGAGATTTTGATTAGATAAATGACATGACCAAGTTCACAATGAGCTGACACTGGGAACTGAACCAGGTGTACCAGTCAGTATGTGGTCTTCAGAGTCAGTCAAGTCAGCAACTGAGGCACTCCTTCTCTTGGTGGGTGGATATACAGATATTGGGGAGATAAGAAAGAACACTTTCGCTGAAATAAAATGATCATCGACATTCCATAATGTTTTCAAAAGGATTACACAAAATGGTTAACAATTTTTACTGAATCAAAGTATAGGTAATTATCATTGTATATGCCATGCTCTTTCTGGTTATTCCTCCTACCACTATCTTTTATTGGTCACTGTTGCCTTTATCTACCTGATTCAGCCTCCAGCACTTGCTAGATTTTCACGCCAAGTACCTGAGAGTCCTTGCTGTAGCGTTCCTGAGTTCATGATTCTAGTATTCTCTGTGTACCGACTTTTGACTTGTCTCCTGACCTTGTCTTCATCCTTTTGATTCCAGCGTCTATTTGTCTACATATTTCGACCCAGCTTCCTTTTAGACTACAGCACTGTCTCATCCCCAGGTACCTTTGTCTCCTGTCTTGCTCTGAACTTGGCTTTCCTTTAACAACTCTTCTTCGAACCTGTGACTCCTATTCTGCTGTCTGCTATGCAATGAGTGTCCCTTCAACTGTTTTCTGCCTGAGACTCCTGTTGCTTCTGGGACTTTCAAATATGACGCTTATCCTTCCATCTGCTGCACAATGAGTGTCCCGCCATCCATCGCCTGTCTGAGTCACCTGCTGCTTTTGGACATTTGAATTGCTGTATTGTTTGACATCCACACCTCAGGCCTTCCGACTGAGTCGAGGGTGTCTGTCTCGGTTACCAATAATGTTCAGTGAGTCAGTACGGTATAGTATTGACTCATGCTTGCAGTAAGTAGGGAGCTATATCTGACTCATGCCTGCAGTCAGTATGAGGTAATGGATAACTGAATCACGCCTGCAGTCGGTATGGAGCGATATTTGACTCACGCCTACAGTTAGTATAAGTAAAGGGATACCTGACTCACGCCTGCAGTCAGTATCGGAGCTAGTCTACCAGAGCCCCAGGTCTGCACTAGATTGGGTGTCTGATAGGTACCAGGAACAAATATAAGAATAGTCAGACAGAGCCACAAGTCAGCACCAGGTTGGATGGAAGACTAGCCAGGTCATACACAGAGTGCAAGGTAATAGAACTGCTATGAACAACAACACAAGGGCAGTTGAGTCAGGACTCAGACTGCCCTTTAAATCCCTCCACAGGAAGTAGGTAGGAGGAGCAACTCAGAGGGAGGAAGTAGGTAGGAGGAGACTACAGGAAGAAAACACATAAAACAGAGGCCTGCTGAATGGTTGAAGCCTCGCGCCTGTAGATGATGCTGAAACTAAGGTAAGCTGTAACAGTGTCGTTGTAGGTGGCACCAACGACCGCCCCAGCTAGTCGATGGTGTAGACAGTCGACGGCTTACGACTCCCTGCCTCCTGTCTGACCAACTAGTTGCAGGTATCATAGTTGAAACCTTACAACCAACGCCTATGGGCTTACAACTAGTTGAGGGCAGTGGTAGTCAAAGATTCAAAGACTAGCCTGTTCAAGGTCGACGACCTCTCTTCTAGTCCAATTTGTTCGAACCTGGTAGAATCTCTTCGAATCCTGCAGCTGAATCCTTCATCTCCTGAGGTCTCTGTATTTAGATTCAAACTGTGCTCCTTCTGTGATATCTCTTCACCCACTGACAGTTTATAGGTTAGCATTGCAAGTTGTATGAGATACAGAAATTGCATCAAACAGAGAACATCGCTTTTTAGCAATGTCGGATTCATATGTCAACCTTAGGCAAGGCAGAAGTTTAACCCCTTAAGAACCAGAGAAGTATGCAGTTCAAGCATACCCCTCTGGTCATTAGAGTGGTTAGCACTTTGAGTTCCAGAGGCGTGTGCAACACACACATTGCAAAGAAATGCTTTACACACCTCTCTGGCACACAAAGAGTTAATGTAGAAACTCAAAACTCTGTTATCAAAGCTTCTTTATGCATGTCCACTTAGATAATGTTGACTAGAAATCTTACATCCTGTTCTTTGACAACACTTGATTTTTACGTTAAACAGGATTAAAACAACTGGTTCTTATCAAATTAGTGCATCCAACATTCCTTTAACATCTTTTTTTTTTTATATCTGTGAGTTTTTAGTTCTCACTTTTTTTTTTTTTTTTTAACCACTGACTCTTTTCCATTGCATTTTCCAAAATAAGGAGGCTGATGTATCATGCGAAGCTGGAACAGTTCTGGACCAAAGCAACTGCACAGTGAGGGGATATATAAAAAATAATGGTGTTTAACCCCTTGGATACTAGAGAGGTTGCAAGTTATTGCTCCGCTGTGGAGACCTCTCCATTTTTTAAGGTCCTATATAAATCAAAGGAAACTTGGGGAATTTGGTTGATTTACTCAAGAATTGCTCTAATTTATAGTACATCAGCCTCGTATTGACTCAAAATTATTTTTGTTATAATCCTCAACTAACTACAGGAGAGATTCTCTATAGATGTCATGTTCCAGTACCTGTTAAACAGGTTTCTGCTGTGTTATCCTTGGCACGGATTGTACATGAAACACAATGTGTAAACTGTAGTGATAGCAATACTTTTAACCCTTTGAGTGTCAGAGAGGTATCTAGTGCATTGCAGCACAATGCATTGGGCGCCTTTCCGGCACTCAAAGGGTTAACCCTATGAATGCTTGAGATGTCGCCAGTGCATTGAGAAGAAATGCGTTTGCGACATCGCTAGCAATTAAAGGGTTAAAATATCAGGAAAAAGGATTTATTTTTCCCACAAATTATAACAGTGTAGAATCTGATCATTAACTCTATGAGTGCCAAAGAGGTACCCAATGCATTGCTTCACAATCCATTGAATATCTCCCTGGCACTCTGAGGGTTTTCATTCTACAAATCTTCACGTACTATTTACACAAATGTTTGCAACTTTTTCCTTAGTTTCTATAATTGTAAAAGTTTTGTCCATTTTTTTCCATCTTGATTCAGAAAATGTTACCTTCTAGTTAAATTATAAATGCCCAGGGCAAGAAAATAACCGTCTGCCTTTTTTATGTTTTAAGGGCATCATTAGAGCTAATTAGCTCTGTCTGTCACTCATTTTATCCAGTCTGCATTAAGCTGGTAGCTAGGGGAATCACTTAGCAAGTGAAATAAACACTTTTTGGATGCTTGTGAGCTAGAGAAGTTGTAATTACTCCAACTACCTCATCAATAAAGCAGGCATTTTAGAAGGCTTATTTTTCTGTCTGCTATTTAGAGAGCTTTACAAGTTCCTTCATTAAGGGTTGTGTAAAAGGAAAATGAATGCAGAATGCTCTTAGATGATAAGGTATGTTGTACACCTTAACATGTGTGTGTGTGTGTGGTGTCTGCGTCTCTATGTGTCTGTATGTGTGTTTTCCCATATATTAATAGAGCTAGTGATATAGCTCAGCTGGTTACTGCACTGGATGTAAAATCTTCTCAAACATAAGGTTCTGGTCCCAGTAAGTTCACTTCAGCCTTTCATCCTTCTGAGGTAAATAAAATAATACCCAGGACAAGAGACAATCACAATGTATGATCCCTGGTAAAATACTTTCATGAAAAAATAATAAGACGCATGATAGATAACAGAGCAAAAATGCATTTTAAGTGTCTGGTGCTCAAAAAATTATGAAGTGGTTATCAGCTCCACCACACACTTCTATTTACAGATACTCCATCACCCTAACCCCCCACCAAACTTGTACACATCCTCTGACTGACTACTCATAAACTGACTTTGACCTCAAGAACTATTGTTGGATGACAGTCATCCCGGAAGATTTTGATAACGCACTCTATTTCTAACTTATTCTATTACTGCTTCCAAGTATCGTGCAATGTCTATACTGCTTCAAAGATTCCAGATTTTTATCTCTCATTAAATTAACTTGACTCTCATGTTATAATATGCCTATGACTGTTTGGTTTATAATATTCTTCTCATGTATCTGTAACCTTGAATTTGCTCAATAAACATTTTTGAAAAAAAAAATGATGAAGTGATTCTAGCCAAGTCAACCGCACCATTGGGGAGGAGATTATTATGTTTAATTCCTGCTGATTTAAATAAGTATTATAACTCCTTGAATAAAAGAAAGGCCTCACATGATATAAATATATTATCGTTATTAATTATTATTTATTTATGGATAACTTACATATTCTACAGTATAAGGGCCTAATAAAAATATATTCACTTACAGAACAAAAGTAACAAATAGTAATGAGAGTTCTGCCTTTAACTTTTTAACCCTCTGTCACTCAAGGGTTAAAACCTTACAAACTAGTACATGGTTTAGTAACTTTCAGCTCTCTGGCTGTTGATAATGCAACTCCCATCAACCCCAATTATCCAATGTTCGTAGTCTCCAACAGTTGGTGTGCCAGCTTTTGCCTATCCTTGATCTAGAATCTGAATGAACACAAGATGTGAGTAGGCAGTAGTGTGGCTAACAAGTGGTAGTCCCTATGAAATCGAAAAATTTACAGACTTTGTCAAAAAATATTAAAATAGTATGGAAGGATTGTGGGAAAGAGAAAAAGTTGTAGCAACTTTTAAGTGATGGTTAGTCATAGGATCAATGATGTTGGTTGTGTCAGGAAGGAGATGGTAAAGTTGAGCCAAATACAAAGTTGGGCCCAGAAGAGAGTGAGGGAACTAAGAAGTTTGGGAATAGGAGTGACAATATGGGGAGTGCGGTCAGATACTGCATGGTACAGAGCTCCATAAATGTGGTGCAAATTGGAAGAAGTGTTGTTTTGAGTCAGTGTAAGTTATAAGGAGGGATGAAAGTCGAAGTTCATGTACAGGGAATACGGGTTAGCTAAGAGTCATGTTAATGAGAGCTTTACTATGCCAGTACATTTGGCATTGCTTTTAAAAATTAAACAATGCTAATAAAAATTTGCATTATTTGTAAGAAAAATCAACGCTAATAAAAATTCTTTTTGTTTCTAAGAAATGTTAGCAATGCCAATACAAAAAAATCACATTTATAAAAAAAAAAATCAATGCTAATAAAAATTGTAATTTCTGCTAATAGAAATTGTTGTTACTTCTAAGATTTTTAGGCTCAATTTTACTAAACAGACCCCATGTCTGTCAATGGGTAATCATAGAAAATTGTAGGAGACTAAAATGATACCTTTATTGGCTAACTGAGTGGATTTGGATGCAAGCTTTCAAGACAACTAGGCCTCTTCTTCAAGCATAATACACATTTGTGTGCAGTACATTGTGGTATCTTCCACTGTAATATGGGTAAAGTGTGGTACTACTAGTCTCCTGCATTTTCTGTGGCTAACACAGCACCATGCTTTACCCATATAGAAAACGATAAGGTATTTGATATCACTAGTATAGCTATAACTAGGGGAAGAGAGAATCTAAAAGGGGAACAGGAGGGCAAAAGGTGAGATAAAGTAGAAAGGGGAAAGAGAAAAGATGAAGGAGGAGGGAAAGGGAAAAGAGGAAGAAGAAAGGAAAGGAGATGGGCAAAATGGGAGAACAAAGGCAAGGTGTGGAATAAAGGCAAAGAGGAGAACTGATGGAGAAAGGAGTAATGAGGAAGAGAAATGTAATAGAGAAGGGCAATGGGGTGGAGCGATGAATAATATGGGGGCACAGGGTAATGTGGGAGAGAGACATAAGAGCTACATCATACATTATATTGACCCTTAAAGTACCAGAGTAGGGTCCAATTGTTGTACATCCTTCTGCCACTGAAAATTGCAGCTCTCTTTTCGAACCCCCTATTAAACCTTTGAGTGCCAATAGTTTGTTCAACATATTTCTCAGCAATTTGTTGAACATCTCTCTGGCAATCAAATAGTTAAACAGATATCCTTTTAGTGTTGGTGCTCAAGCTCATTTACCTGTCTCTTTCCTTCCCATGTGTAGTTTGTGTGCTCAGCAGCAGTCAGTCACCTCTTATACTTGTCTTCCCGGGTCTGCTGTAAAAAGGGATTGGTCTCCTACTGACAGAGACACACACAGACACACACACACTCACACACACACTCAGACACTAATGCACACAAACACACATAGACACATTGATGCATACTCACACACACATACACAGACATATGCACACACATATAGACACACATAACACATGCTGGGGACAAAGAGACTGGCTCAGCAAATTCATGGATTAATAAGTCAGAGTGCAGTTGCTAAAAGGATATGTGTTTAACCATTTTGCTTCCTGAGAGGCATGTCATGCTTTACAAAGAAAAGCACTGTACAACTCACTTGGTGCTCAAATGGTTAATAGGGAGGTTAGGGAAAGTAAGTGTAGACTTATTGTGCAAATTCTTCTTTAACACCTGGAGGACCAGGGGAGTTTGAAACACATCGCAAAGACTCAAGGGTGACCACATTTGTTTTGTGCCAGTCAGGGTCATTGCCGAGACAAGAGCTGCAGAATACGTGTTGACTTTGTGCAGCTGCGTTAGTGGGGTCAAGTGACATCAAGTAACCTCTGCTGACAACTTTGGACATGAATGTGCAAAGTGTATTCTCAACAGAGTTCTAAATCCTAGAGGAATTCACACACTGGGATTCATGTACTAAGAAGAAATGGTGCAGTTATGGAGTAAACAAGCTGCACCATAGGGGAAAATAAACGTGATTTAAATATGGCTTTTTTAATCCCTTTAATTATAGAGAGGTCTCCAGTGCATTACTTCTAAATGCAGGGAGACCACTCTAGCATTCATGGGTGTTAAAAGAACCGTTAAAACCAATTGGAATTTTTTTAAAATGTCTTTTATTGCAATCAGGTAGCATTACAGAGACAAACAGGTAAATCAGGTACAGCAAAGCAAACAGATAATACAGAGATGCATAATGCACAATGTTGAACTTATAAGACTGACCTGATTTGCAAGATTTTTGCTTTAGACATAAACCAAAAAAAACAAACCCACAACAACACTCAACCCCTCTTCCCCCCTCAACCCACCCCCTAATGTACTCCTCCTAACACAACCTCTCCCCTAACCCCTAAAGCCACCCCTCCAAAAATGCCATCCCCCCAACCCCCCTATGCGGCCAGACAAGGTCCCCCCACAACCCCAGAGTCAGCCCCCCTGTGAAGGTCAACCAGTAATCCAATCCAAAGCCAAGAAAGGCAGAGAAAATGAAGAGTAGAAAGGAGCAAAGGAGAACAGAAATGGGCAGTGTTTGCAAGGGAGGCAGAAGGAAACAGAAAAAGGAGCAATGAAAAAGAGGAACTGGAAGAAAGACTGCCCGGCCAAAGAAAATCAGGGTCACCCCAACCCCGCACTCATGACTACCAGAGAGTTGCGGAAAGAAGAGGAAACATCAGAACAGATTAGTAAGATAAAAGGCAATCCAGGAACTAAGTCAGGGTAAAGGAGAAACCAGCAAGCACCTTCAATAATAGTTATAAGTCCTGGAGTATCCAAGGGTCCAATATCAAAGAAAATTTATCAGGGGTTCCTCTGTGCAAATATAGGCCCTTGTAATGAGGAAGGTTGCTCTGAACTAAATTATACCACTCACTGTGACAGGGGGACCTCCCCAACATCCATACCAAGGCCACCACCTTCCACGCCATGACTATCAGCTCCCTAACCAAGGAAACATTAGTAAAATGGGGCAGTTAGACAATAACACATCTTAGGATCAGGAGAGACTCTCCAGTGCACCACACGAGTTACAGTGTCCACTACCAAACTGGGCCACAAAACCAGATCAGGTGAAAAAAATCTGCCCCACCCCCGTACTCCACATTGCACAAAACAGTCATCAGGGAACCTACCCATTTTATTGAGTTGAACTGGTGTGTAATATGTCCAGTGCAAAATTTTAAGTTGGAGCAGCTGATGCCATGCCATGGTCTCCACTGCCCTAGGAACCCTCCTCACCACATCCCACTCCCAATCCTCTAGGCTCCACAGGTCCTCCTTCCAGTGAAGTCTCAAATTCAACCCGTCGGTAGATGTCTTTGCCTCCAGCCAGTGATAGATCAAAGTAACTGGTTTACAAAACGGATGCCTACGAGCCAGGCCGAGCAGGGGGAAATCAAGAATCTCCGGACTCCTGAAGTATTTAATTCTACATAGCGCTATACCTCGCCTCTGCTGTAGAGCTGCTGGCCAGTCATATTACCAGAATCTCTCTCTGTCAGCTAGAGGCTGACGTCTTTTAAAGGGGCGGGAGGGGGAACTTTAGATGCTTCAATCTCTCAAACTATAAAGGTTTGAGAGATGTGAGGTAGGTTATTGTACTTCTATTTTTAATATCTACAATATTAGAATTTCTTAAAACAAACTATTACTATCCCTTTAAATATACACGATTACGCTTTTAGAACTCTCCATGCAATTCAGAGACAATAGGCAGATAAGGTCAAGACGAACGTACAGAAGGTGAAGTGAGAAAAACAAAGTCAGAAAAAGGAGACAGGTATGAAGAGAAAAGAAAGAAGAAATAATGGAATCTAGGCCAGAGCATGGTCAAACCATGTAACAGGCTCAAACCTAGACTCCTTAACTGTATGGTATACCTTGCATTAAAATCACTAAAATCATCTTTATTTTTGGCTCAAGTAGTGCATGTGTTTGTACATTTGTTGCAACGCATTTCTTATTTGGACCATTTCTACTTCACTTTTCAAAACAGCTAACTGCCTGCAGTTCTTAATTAGTGAAACTGCTGCTAAAGGTGTATACATATCTGTCACTTTCTTACAGACACTTTCTTTATTACTCCAGTTTCATACATCTCCCCATATTTTATAAGAACATCAGTCTCCGTGTCAGTCAGTATAGATAAAGTACCATGCATAGAATGTAATAAGACAGAAGTGGGGATTTCTGGGGAAAACCACATGCTCCATAAGTAACAATTAAACATCCCTGATTTCCAGTATATTCCCAGCTAACTTATACAGGGAAGGGAAATATGCATCATTATTGATAAATGACCAAAAGTGTTTGGCAATGATCACACATGAGAAGAAACAGATAGCATGGTATTGGATACTCTACCTTCCCTTTGATAGGTATAACCCTTAAGGTACTCAGAAAACGTGTGATTTTGGTTTGAGCTAACCAGCTATCTGATCACTGAGCAATTAGATTGCTGTTCTGTACTACTCACACACACACACACAGATCAGACTACCTATTTATGTGTGTGTGCGGGGTGTTGTGAGATCAGGTCTGAACAACCTGATCTCACAGCCCCATGCAAGATCACTGTGGCTTGGTCTGTTGAGGCCACAAACAGAGTGATTGGCAGGCAGTCAACATTTTCAAAGCAATTTGGTCATTTGGATGACATTGGTCTTGGACACCCACACAGATATATTACAATCTGGTAATTTTTGACCAGATTGGATAACGTCAGTTAAGGAAATAACACTGTGTATGGGTTACCTTTAGTCTCACAGAGATACCCATTGTTTTATCTTCATTTAAAGTAAACTGGGTAAGTCTGGTTTATGTGTAGTGTATCTGGTGTCTTGTGAGCCCTTAAGCTTTTTGAATGAGTCTTCATTATGTAAGATATCCTTGGAATCTTGCAAACAAGTCATGCTTATTAGTGTTGAGCGAGCACCCCGATGCTCGGGTGCTCGGGTGCTCTGACCGAGCACCGCCGGAGGCTCGAGTGCTCGGCCGAGCACCCGAGCCCCATTGAATTCAATGGGGCGACACGAGCATTACACCAGGCACCCCCTGCTCTGATGAGGGGAGGGTGCCTGGTCAATGCCCCCCTTCATCTCCACAATGCCCCTCTTCCACAATGTCCCCCTTCCACAATGTCCCCCTTCCACAATGTCCCCCTTCATCTCCGCAATGCCCCCTTCATCTCCGCAATGTCCCCCTTCCACAATGTCCCCCTTCCACAATGTCCCCCTTCATCTCCGCAATGCCCCCTTAATCTCCGCAATGTCCCCCTTCCACAATGTCCCCCTTCATCTCCGCAATGCCCCCTTCATCTCCGCAATGCCCCCCTTCCACAATGTCCCCCTTCCACAATGTCCCCCTTCCACAATGTCCCCCTTCATCTCCGCAATGCCCCCTTCATCTCCGCAATGCCCCCCTTCCACAATGTCCCCCTTCCACAATGTCCCCCTTCATCTCCAAAATGTCCCCCTTCATCTCCAAAATGTCCCCCTTCATCTCCACAATGCCCCCTACCTCCAGTCCCTGGTGGTCCAGCGGAGCGTCTGTAAGATCTGTGCCTCCTTCCGGCACAGATCCCTGCCACCCGAACATGGCGGGCGAGCACATGGCGGTACTCGACGAGTACCGCCATGTGCCGAGCAGAGTGATGCTCGAGCCGATCCGAGCATCGGCCGATCATGCTCGCTCAACACTAATGCTTATGTGTGGTCCCTGGTGCTTTGTGGTAGAATCCAATTTATGCTAGATGTTACTGTTTCCTTACAAGTGAGTCCTGTATATGTGTTGTGCCCATGATGCCTTGTGAGTGAGTCCATTTTTATCCCAGATATCCTTAGTACCTTGCAATTGAGTCCTTTATATGTGCAGAGTCCCTTGTGAGTCCTGTTTATGTGGTGACTGGTAGAGTAAAAATGAGTGGCTCTAGGATGCAAGTATTCAAGACAACCTAGGTCTCTTCTTCAGACATAATAAAAATGAATTTTGAGATTAAGATATGATGGGTAAGCACTACCTGCTTTATATTACCTCCCCCACACTCTGGCACTTAACCCTTTAAGTGCTAGGCATTTTGGCAGTGACTTACTGAGCAGTGAGTGTCTGCGGTAATATAGATAATAGGTGTATAATTTAATATAGGACTAAGACAAGACGTGCCTACATGACATGCCTTCATTAGCATAGTCTATAAATTTAAGTAACTCAAAAACTAGTTTTCTATATAAAAACAGCTAATACAACATATAGATGATTTTGAAAGCACTTTTGAATATAACCAAAGTTGTTTTAGGTGATAAGATCCCTTTAAAGCGGAACTTTCACATATTAATAAGTTGCTTTTCAATCATTAAACATATGGCGATTAGCTTGATAATACGAGTATTACCTATCAAAAGTGTCAGATTCTAACGAAATCTTTAATCTTCAGAGACCGGAAGCCAGACATTAGCTCAGACATCTTGTCTGCGCGCCTGCACGGGCAGTCCTGGTCTCTGTTAGAAGGAATGCAGTGTGCCAAAAGGTAACCAGAAGGGACTGACGGCGCAGGCACGCAGACTGCACTAACCTGGCAGTCAGTCTCTGAAAATTAAAGATTTCTTTAGAATCTGCCACTTTTGATAGGTAATACACGTATTATAAAGCTAGTCGCCATATATTTAATGATTGAAGGGCGACTTATTAATATGTGATAGTTCCGCTTTAAGAATAAGATCATATGACTTTCTCCCTGCAAAGAATAAACAGTGGGGTTGATGTTCTTCACAGAGTATTACACACAGAGATTTATTTCCGCTGGTGGCACCTTCATGAAAGTCCAACCCAATGCACGTTTTGGTCACGTTGACTAATATTGTTTTTCACCAGGGGACAGAGACATAAGTATGTCTCATGAAAATAATCTTGGATACTGGTAGAATAAAAATGATACCCTTATTAGCTAACTGAGTGGCTTTGGATGCAAGCTTTCAAGACAACTAGATCTCTTCTTCAGAACATAATAAGAATGAAGGCTGAATGTACAATACATAACTTTAAAACTCATACACATAGTTTTAACATTTAACCCCCTGACTGCCAAAGATGCATCTACTACACTGAAGATTGGATAACTCTGTATAAGCCAAGGGTCAACTACCATTAGCAGAATTTGAATACTCAGTGTGGGTCATAAATGTTCAGTTTTATAGGATGAGATGGCAACTCTAAGCACCTGCACATTCATAACACATGACGCATGCCTAATTACTTGTATTACAATCATACCAATATCATTTTAGCAACGGAAATTGCACATTCTACACATATGCTTCAGAACGGGATCTTAAAAAGAGGATCCATAAAAAATAGCATTTCCTGAGAACTGGATGACTTATATTAGGGGATTGAAATAAAAAATTGAAAGGGTACTACCAACCCAAATGATTAAAAACATTTTTCCAGGTCAACCTGCCCTCCATGAGAAATTGATTCTCATTTAGTTTTGCTTTGTGAGTGGATGGTTACCTTCACATACCCTTTCACAAAAGCATGATGTAGTTCTGGTACTTTGACATTCTAATGTATGCAGTCCAGATACCAACAATCTTCATAGACACTTGACACCTCGATGGCCACAGTTTCTGATGCAATGCAACTACATGCCACCAGCATATTTGTTTTTGTTTTTACTACTAGTTTCATAGTGCCAAGTAGATAACCAGGGGTCTTGAGCTTGTGTATACATTGATCTAAGCAGCACTTCAGACACTACAGGTTCTACAAAACCACAAGCAGTGTAGCCATATTTGAGGCAACCCCTTTGCAGATGACCTTACATACTCCAGCTCCTTGACTAACATTGTCTTGTGGAACCCACAGGGGAACGGCAAAGGCAGAGTATTGGTCCTGCAGGATAAACCTTCAAAATTAGTGAAGGTGTCACTAACACTTATTTTGGTTTTAATAAGCAGATGCCTCTAAGATAAGTGCTAACTTTATGTTGCCAGTTTCAACATAGTGTTAGCTTGATGATAAATTGATGAGCCCTCATCCCTATCATAGATGGCAGGTGTTAGCAACCTAGCTGTCCTACTTTAATGGTATAGGCAGACATAACACTGGAGTTTGGGCTGTTTTAATTTTAAACCAAGGAGGTTATTTAGCTTGTCTGATCCCTCTGCCCCTCGGAGCAGTGACAAAACCACAACAACTTTCACCTATGTCACCTACATTCCACTTGTAAGCTGATCATATGCCAAAGACCACTGGTTTTGTTGTGGGTGGATCTGAACTATTGGGGCTCAGGATTCAGTCTCAAACAGTGACTAATTGATATATTTATTCTGTATTACCACTGGGAGAAATGTCTGTGATGAAATGGTGTGGCATAAGGTCAAGACCTACAGAATGAGGCATGCTGCTAAAAATGGTTACCTTTCAGTTTACACCCCTTGCCAAATTGTGTGTGCATGTGTGTGTTGGGGGTGAATGAGTTATTATATGGTAGAATGAGTTTCTAAGGACTAGTTCATTTTTTGGCGCGGATATGAGTATGACAAAATATGGTGAGAAATTAAAGGAGCATCATTGAGCCTGTATTCTACTGAATACATACCCATGTATCCAGCTAGCTGACTAATAGCCATATCAGGCATTGTTGTTTTTCCTTATTATTTACTAAGATGAGAAATCAGCCAAGTATTTTTGGATATGCTTATATTTATGGTGCTCAAAACAACATGATTGAGAATGCTCCTAGAAAGTCTATGACTGCAGAATAACTAGACACATTTTATTCCATAGGCCCTCTCTTTGATCAGTGAAAATAATGGGAATAACTGTAACAATATTCCTTGCATTACCAAAGAGTGGTGCCAGTGCGAGACATCACAGGTTAGTAAAAACTTAGCTAGGAACCAATATTATGATATTTTTGTCCAGAAAAAATGACAACCACATGGTTCAGCTTCGAAGAGCTAGAGAAGGGGGAGACATACAGTAATGTGCAAAAGTTTGAGGCAGGTGTAAAAAAATGCTATAAAGTGGGAATGCTTTCAAAAAAAGACATGTTAATGGTTTATTTTTTCAATTAACAAATGATTAGTAAGTAATCACAAGAAAAATCTAAATCAAATCAATATCTGGAGTGACCACCCTTTGCCTTCAAAACAGCTTGAATTCTTCTAGGTAAACTTGCACACAGTCTTTTATGGAACTCAGTAGGTAGGTTGTTCCATACATTTGGAAAACTAACCAAATTTCTTCTGTGGATTTAAGTCAGCCTCAGCTGCCTTTCTCTCTTCATGTAATCCCAGACAGACTTGATGATGCTGAGATCAGGATTCTGTTGGGATTTACCTTCACTTCCAGGACTCCTTGTTCTGTTCTTTACACTGAAGATAGTTCTTAATTACTTTGGCTGTGTGTTTGGGGTCGTTGTCATGCTGCAGAATAAATTTGGGGCCAATCCAAAGCTTCCCTGATGGTATTGCATGATGGATAAGTATCTGCCTGTACTTCTCAGCATTAAGGATACCATTAATTCTAACCAAATCCTCAACTCCATTTGCAGAAATGCAGCCCCAAACTTTCAAGGAACCTTTACCATTCTTCACTGTTGCCGGCAGACACTCATTCTTGTACCACTCTCCAGCACTTCAGCAAACTAACTATCTTCTGTTAAGCCAAATATTTCACATTTTTACTCATCAGCCCAGAGCACCTGCTGCCATTTCTCTGCACCCCCGTTCCTGTGTTTTCATGCATAGTTGAGTCGCTTGCCCTTGTTTCCACATCAGAGATATGGCTTTTTGGCCACAAGTCTTCCATAAAGAACACTTCTGACCAGATTTCTCCATACAGTAGATGGGTGTACCAGGGTCCCACTGTTTTCTGCCAGTTCTGAGCTGATGGGACTGCTGGACATCTTCCCATTGTGAAGGGAAGTAAACATGATGTGCCTTTCATCTGCTGGCCAACCACTGCATCTACAGTCCTCAGTGTTGCCTGTTTATTTGTGCTTCATCAAAAGAGCACATCTGGAAACCCTGTCTGCCTTGAAATTTCTGCCTCAGAGAGACCTTGCTGATACAGTGTAACTACTTTGTGTCTTTTTGCTATGCACAGTCTTGCCATGGTGTATGACTTTTGACATTACACTTTCTTCAGCGACCTCACCTTGTTAGCTGAGCTTGGCTGTTCCTCACCCTCACACAATAAAAATATGAAAACCAACAGTCATACTTCATATAATAACAGGAATGAAGAGCTGAAGACAGCTAAGCTCATTGTCAGGGTTTTTGAAAGTGTTCCTCACCTAGGACTTATTCCCAGAACATCACTGAGACTCCATATAAGTATCTACTCTCTCTCTTGCTTTGAGCAGCTGAAATTGATGACTGCATCACTTTAGCTTCTTGAAAATTGAGCTTATTATTTAAAATATGTCTTTATTTGTGTCTGCAAGAAAACAATGGTCTGACATAAGCAGTTTTGCCTGTAGACACTGTGTAACAATTTTGGAGTTCTTAGAATAAATAGGCTCTATTGAATAACAATGGAACCGGAGAAGTGATATCACTGGAGAAGTCACCTCTACTTTATCACCTCTTTATCATTCCTTAATGCATTACCCCTAAAGTGACCTTACATTTTTGCAAAATGTGACAATTTTTATACATAGTCCGTGACTTTATCCACTCCCACAAATTATGCAGTAAAACTGTCTTGGTGTACATAATGCAAAGTAGGGGATTTATTTTCAAATATCTTTATATGTACGGGCAGCCAATTTTTATGTGACAATAGCGATGGATGTATATTTGCACCGCTTTTCTACACTATATTGTAAGTCTTTGCTGCTGTTATTAGTTGATTCAGTGCAGAATCAATTCAGAAGCAGTGAATAAAGTATGAGGCTGAGACCTAGCTATGAGGGCATTGGGAAACATTGTCTTCAAGCTGAATCTCTACTGGACTTGTATATTTTTATCCTTTCCTCCCTAAGTTATATATTTAACCCCCTAGATACTAGAGGTGTCTACAGTGCTTTGCGAAGCACTGGAGATATCTGTAGCATCCAAGCGTTTAAACCAGTGATTCTCAGCTCCAGTCCTTGGGATACACCATCAGGTCAGGTTTTAAAAGTATTCCTAATTAAGCATAGATAGAGCAATCAAACTGGCTGATCCAATGATTAAGCAGGGATATCCTGAAGACATGTTAGTGTGTCCTGACTCCCGAGGACTAACATTGAGAATCACTGGTTTACCTACACAATAGAGTAAAACAGCACATCCTATTTTTTCTCTAGATTCACAGGGTTTTATGTTCCAATGAAAAGGAACAAACTAACTGCACATAGGAGAAAAATAAAACAGTTCATAATATTCCAAGTGATGTAAATGGGATTTAATGCCCTGAGTGCAAGATGGGTCACAGAGTTCTGATTTGCAATGTGCTGGACATCTATCATCCAAGGTGTTAAAGCGGAACTTTCATCAGATAACCATAGAGCCTCAAATGATAATTACATTAGCGATATGCACATACCTAGTTTTAGTTTCAAGAATAATTGTGGCATTAAACAAAAAAATATAACCTTTTTAGGCAGACAGGCACCGAATGGGATCTTACAATAGCCGCTCTCTGCACCTGCACTATCAGTCCCTTCCAGTGCCTTTCGGCACAAAGGCATTCAGCTCACCAATCGTGGAGTTGAAGGGGACAGACAGCCCAGACGCAGAGATGCCAGCTCTGCAAGATGTCTGCGCTGTACCCCGGTGCCTGCCTGCATAGAAGGTTATATTTATGTTTAATGCCACAATTATTATTGAAAATAAAACTAGGTATGTGCCTATTGGTAATGTAATTATCATTTGAGACTCTATGGTTATCTGATGAAAGTTCTGCTTTAAAGGGATAGTAATGTAAAAATATATGTTGTAGGGTTTATCTCCCTGAGTAAAATATGTATTTTTTTACATATTAAGTATTACTATCCCTTTAAAAATCTCCATGGGTTTTTCTTCCTTACATTCTCCTCTATGTGCAGTTGGTTTGTGCCAGAATGATATTTTTCTTTTGGACATAAGCCACAGAGTAGAAAATCAAATACAAGTGTATGCTAATGCGTGCCTGATGTATGTACATTGCATTGCAGTCTAACATTCATCATTCACAACATCAGCAAGGACTTTAATGTTTATCATTACACAATGTAAAGAATTGATATTCCATACAGAGCAGAATTACAGTTTGCAGAAATATCTAATAACCTTAAAGGGAGACTATCAAGAAGACAATATTTGTACTTGTCACTGTAAATATTGAAGCCGGTATACTATAAAGACCTGGAGCAAACTAACTGCACCAAAGAGGACAAATCAAAATTACCAAAATCCCAGTTGATTTAAATCCCTTAAATGCTTGAGAGATCTCCAATGCTTTTGAAGCAATGCATTGCAGACCTATTTAGTATTCAAGAGGTTACATCAAAGGGATATTTTAGTTGTCTCACTTGCAGTTTGTACACAATAAAATTGTGCCCGTCCTTATAAGTATATCCCCCTCCTCATGTATTGCAGAGCAGTGTAATGTTGTAATGTTCCATTTATTCTTTATACTTTTTTATAATGCACTGTACCATTGTAAATGTCCATGGGTTGGATTCTATTGCAGGTGCTAATTTTATCTCTGCTTTTATCACCAGGTTTCCCCATAGACTTCAATGGGAACATTTTTGATAAAACAGGCATTAACGTTTATTTCCTGTAATAGAATCCAGTCCCAGAGACATCTCATTGTCCCTGAACCAGTAGCATTGGAGATTTCTCTAGAAACCAAGGGGTTAAAGCTGTTTATTTTTACTCTTTCTTGATACATGCTAGGGGTATTTTCTGTGTCAGAAAACAGTGGATGGGGCTGGGGCTGGATCATGTGAGGAGTTGGGGTGTGGTCATAGCCGAGCTAAGAAAGCCTACAGTGCCTTATCTAAGAGAGCCAAGGATGTAAATCCAATCCTTAATCTGCTCTTTTTTATAGTTATACACCTTCCCGCCATTAAGTGGTGGTTTTCAGTCAGATCATACCATATAGATGACCTGGTAACTTTTTTCCTTTTTTTCCATACTACCAGAAGAGTGGTACACTATCACAAGCCACCAGCAAGGCAATGTTTCATTATTTTTTAGAAAATTACCCCTGTCATGTCACCACTTTCTTCTTCAGTTGTCTCCTCAACCCATTAAAATCTGGTGGTTGTTAGAAATAATGGTCACAGGGTTGCATTGGTTCCTTTATAAATGAAGCCCTGTAACATACATTTTTCATGTCTTAGGTGTATATATGGTATGAGGTGGAAACCATAGACTCAAGTATGTTTCCTATCATCCCATTCATCAAAATACCTTTTTCCACGATTAACTTACTTCACTTCAGTGCACTACCTCTATAAAGTACTTTCTTATACTTAACTCAACATACATCAAAATGTAAATTGTTGAAAGAAAATTCTATACCCCTCACTATGTATGGTATCTTCATGAGGGAAAAATGCTTTTTGCCATGGATATTACTTACCATGAAATTGACTGTATACATACAGGGAGCTGACATCTTAGAATCATTGTGAGTTTTTTTTTATTGCAGACATCATACTATGTGTCTTTGTGACTTTAGAATCTAAATAAAGTTTAAGAGCTATGTCTCACATGATCTTTCTTTCATTCTTTCTCTGTGACATTTCATAACTTGGTTATTATATCAGTTGTATAACCCTTTCGTATCATTATATCTTGGTAGAACGTTAAAGGCCTCAAACATTGAATAGTTTTAATACTCTGTAGTATCAATATGAAATGAAATGTATTTTAATGCTAGTTAGTATAAGTAATTTATGACTACAAGTTAAAATGTATCTAGTAACATTTTGTTACTTACTTTTGTTCTGTCAAGCCCATTGTGCGTCTTAAAGGAACTCCAGAGCTCTAGAGATCCAGGGCTAGATTCTGTTACAGGTGCTCATTTTATCTCTGTTTTTATCTCCTGTTTTCTCCATAGACTTCAATAGGAAAATGTTTGATAAAATGGGTGTTAACATTTAGCACCTTTAATAGAATCTAGCCCCCAGTATGAGAACCACAATATTATATGATTATTAACTGTTAAAAAAGCACTGTATAATAGGATTATAGGTATCTTTTGAGAACCATTGTGTTATATAATTATTAGGTTTTGTTTAATAACTACTGTTATGATTATTAGCTTTCCAGAATTAGCACTACTTTTTCAAATTCTAAGTTCTATTTTCTTACTTTATATGAGCAATATACCTTTTATAAAACAGTATATTCTGTAAATATTTTATTGCTGGGAGATTTTTCATTCACAAGTTATTAGAATTCAAACTTGTTTGTTGGGTTTTTATCCCCAAACTTTCTAGTGTGTTCAACAGGTGATGCTGTTCATATCACATACTATGACTAATGTCACAAAAAAGATTGCACTAGATATAAAAAGTCACCCTTTAGACTCCAGTCAGCTATATTACTTAATCTTTTAAGTGCCAGCAGCATGTCAGAGGTATCCCCTAGAACTCAGACTGTTACCATTGGATGAACCCATCCCCCTTTATATATACTTGAGACCATTTGTTTGTGGGGTACTGTGCACATCTCTGATGACATTCGACTCCTTGGATGCTAGAGATGTCTCAAATGTATTGCTGTAGCATCCAAGGGGTTTACTAGAGTTACACACATATAAAGGCCTGTGTCACAAGATGGCACAGACTTTCCACTGCATTCGATAATAAAGCACACACCAGGATGGCCAGTAATGCTGATCATGTGTATATTGCTCTTCGTTTGAGCTCTTTTCAAGCTCTGACTTCTGTCTGCAGCTGTGCAGTACATGACCCATCTGGAGGCTTGCCCAGAAATTATTAGCACGTCGATTTATTGCATTAAGCTATTGTGCTGTCGCTGGTGCAGAATCACTGTATCTGCTTTCTGTTGTATACGTGCATGTTATGTAAATAAGACTCTTTCCACTGATGTGCATACAGTTCCTCAGGGAAAGTCTGCTTATTAGATTACTATTAAATTGTTTTGGTATGCAAGATATTTTTATAGGGTGCGTGCCTCTTTCTTTTGTTTAATATCCTCTGCCAGCCCATCCTCTCATTGTCACGTTTCCAGGACATTTAACCCAGGTCTGCATTTAAATGCTTGCATATTAGAGGGGACAATAAGAGAAAAACTAAGTTAATAAGCGTTCACATTCTGGATTCTGTTTTCAATTTCAGTCTTAAAGGGAACCTGCACCTTTTAAATCAGTGTATTTTAGGACATGATGTTCAGCAACTGGTCATAATTAAAAAAAAATGTCAGATCATGGGTTGGTGGTAAAAGGAGGATGATATTTGCAGAAGTAAATCTGTCACTTTATAATATATGTTGTAACATAGTAACATAGTATCATACTAAATTAGGTTGAATAAAGACACAAGTTCAATCTTTGCATCATACCCTAGTGAAATTAGAACTCTGTAGCTTTCCTGCAACCAAATAAGTTAGTCTTTATCAGACCTTCCTGATTTGCCTACTAGTATACAGTATAACCCTGTATGTTCCCTTTTGAAAGAATTGTATCTAATCGTCTCTTAAATGTATCCATTATATATGCCATAACCACCTCCTTGGGCAAAGAATTCCACAATTTAACAGACCTTTAACAGACTGTAAAAAAACCCTTCCTCTTGTAAAGTCTAAACCTCCTTTCCTCTAATCTCAAGGGGTGTCCCCTGGTCACCTGATCAGGCCTTTGAATGAATAGCTCACCACAGAGATCCTTGTATTGATCTCTCATATACTTGTACAATGTGATAAGATCTCCTCTTAGTCGTATTTTCGCTAGAGTAAATAAACCAAGTTTGTCTAGTTGTTCCTCATATGTCAAGTCCTCCATTCTCTTGATTAATTTTGTTTCTGTTCGCTGTCCCCTCTCTAGTTCTAGTATATCCTTTTTCAGAACTGGTGCCCAAAACTGTACTGCATACTCAAGGTGAGGTCTTACCAATGATTTGTACAATGGCAAAATAATGTTATCCACTCTTGCGTCAATACCCCTTATTGTAAAACATTAAAAACAAATGTAAGATGAGCTTGATGAATGCTGCCTTTGAAAGACATTGTAACTTAAGAAGTGTTATTTGTATTCTATTTATCTTTAACCCTTTGACTGCCAAAGACAATCCTGGAGACCCATTAGTTATCTTCGCTATAAGAGACATCTCAATTGTGTATTTGTATGACATAGTCAGAGCTACCCAAACCTTATACGTTCATTTGCATTTAAATAGTGTTTATGCAGATATAACTCATGCATATTCATTCTGAAATGACAGAGGCACTGGCCTTTTTGTGGTCCTGAGTGGTCTAAAAGGCTTGCCACATAAAGAGAGAAAGGCAGAGGTCACATGTAGATCCAAATCCACTGTAGCAAGGTTTACACATTCTTAACCCTCCCCTTTGCGTTGTTCATGAAGCACTGCTGGAGAGGACGCTGCCTGATAACAAATGGCCATGATGGAGAATCTTGAACCAGATGGCTAGACTACCCTGCTCATTAACCCCCTTCTCCAGTTCTTTGTGTTACATATCAGTATGTTTGGTGTGTGTGTGTGTGTGTTTGTGTGTGTGTGTGTGTTTAGAACATGTACAATATAGAGACTGACTTACCAAAAAACATAAAATAACTTCCTACAGTTATGTTTTATTATAAGCTCTAAAGATTTTGGTCTTCTGGGAGATTAAGTGTGGAGCAACTATCATGTGACAGTTGCCTTATCTGGAGGCCTGCTGTCACTTGAACCACAAGCCCTGGCAGATCAGAAGGACAGTGGAACATGAGTCTAAAAAGGCCCCCAGTGATCGCCTTCTGATCCCACAATGAGCTACAAACTGCAAACTTTCCATTCTCATAATTCAGAATCATGTGGTAAGGTAACTCACCTGGCTGCTCCCATAGACTTCTGTGGATGGGTTTTCTAACCTGACCATGTCAGTGTATGGGTCTGCAAGTACAACTCATGAAATTTGTGTCTATGAGTCATAAACATCTAAGTTCAATCCAGCCCTACTGCCAGCCTGGGGTGGGGGCAGTCTTGTAACCCTCAAAGTGATGGCAGAGCTGCTTTGGAGATGCATCAGGCCTATTAAGTCTGATTCCATAGGAATAAGGGCTGATATCTTTTTTTCTTTTTCATGCTGTGGTGGGGACACAAGGAAAACAGGGTAAATCTCTACCAACAAGTTGACATAAGTTTTTCTTAAGGAGACCACGCTCACTCAGGCTTGCTTAACTCCACCCAATTCTGCCTCTCCTCAATTTTCATTTCCTGCTTCTCAAGTAGAAAATCAGGGCCTGGAGTGTCAGACAGACCACAATCTACCCTTTCTATTTAATTTTTCTTTTATTTGTTTTCATTTTTCTTTCTTCTACGATAATTTAAATCAGTACATTAGGGTATGTTGGCATTGTCCATTCCATCCATCCCCAATGTTAGAACATTCACCTATCCCATAGATCAAGGCTGTCCAAGGTCAGTACTCAAGGGCCACCAACAGCCCAGGATGTAAGGATTTCCCTGATTAAGCAAGCACATGTGAGTTAGTCAATGGCTTATTAATTTTTATTGACTCATCTGTGCTTAATCAGGGAAATCCATAAATCCTGGCCTGTTGGTGGCCCTTGTGGAATGAACTTGGGCAGCCCTGCCATGGATTAATCGCAATGGGTTTTGTGAGTATGGCTGTGTCTGTGTACCTTTATATACTTGTTTGTACTTGCCATGTACTTGTTTTTTGTGTGGCCACCGTCTGAGATCTGAGGCTCCCCTATGAAGGGTCTCTAAAAGTTTATGTGCTAAATATGGGTGATATGGATTAGCTCATGACACTGAAGTGTCTGATCCAGTGGCATGCTGAACAGTGATATGCAATGCACCACAGTACAATAGGTAGTAAGAGCAGTAGTGTGCAATGTCCTGGAGTGTCTTACTTCTAAGAGCCATCAGGGTGCACTGTAATTGGCAGTGCACACTGTAGGGAACTGTTCAATGGTTAAGAGACTGACTTTTAGTTTACCTCGTCATCTCTTGCACCACTTTGACAACAAGTGGAAAGGCATCTACAGGTATGGTTGAGTGTACAGTGGCTCCGGCTTCCGTGTGTGTTGTGTCTGCTACCTTGAGTTCTCACATAACTCTATATAGTTTTACATTTAATGTACACAGCCACTTGGCTACATTTCCATTACTATTTTGCCTGTGTGTTTAACCTTTCAGTATTGTTAGCCGGATTATATGTATACACAAGCTCACATTTTCCATTTATAGTTTTTAAAGGTTTATCCATTCAAATAGTATTAGTACAGAAGAAGTAACCATCCCTTCCCATCAAGCTATGGGACAGAAGTTTTTCTATCTTAATTAGTTTTTTATTTTTACTCTATGCTCTGTTAGCACTGACACAACTACTATTTTGCTCTTTTAAGTACCACTTTATCCTATCAATTGAGGGTATTTAAATGTTTTTTTCACCTTAATCTATTTAGGTTTTACTCTGTGTAAGTTTATATTTTATCTGTTGTATTAGAAAACTATATGGTGAATTTCCTTCACTATTATAAAGACTATTATTCTATCCAAATGATCCCCTGCTCCAGTCCTCCAGGCAAGCAGGTAGGTTGCGTTTTTAGGAATATACCTGATTGAGCACAAGAGGATAAGTCACAGTGATTGATAGATTGATTTCCCACCTGTAATTGAGTAGAGGGTCCTGGGGAGATGACCTGTTGGTGTGGTCTGGGGACTGTCATTGAGAATTACTGTTTTATCCTAGCTATTTAATCTGGGTAGTACTAGGGTCACTGGTTATTTCTAGCTCTTTTTGCAACAATACCAAAAATATTAAGCTCCTAGTCTAAAAAAGGTAAGGGTTATCATGCTATCCTCTTGAGTTATGCTACTGTGGGATTTTTCCATCTTATCCTTTTTACCATTTTCCTGTTTCTTGTGTATGCATGCTGCTAGGTCAAGAATTCCCTGCTGTTGTAGTTCAGATTTATGATGTCATCCCATTAGAATTCAAGCTTCAGAGTAGAAGCAAGAGGTCTGTTGATGTTGGCCAGTAGACTCTGTAAAGATACCCTGGCAGTTCTGTCTCTTGTATGTGTCTCCTACTCTATCTCCCTTGGTGTTGAGTAAGATCAAGTTGGATGCATCCCATATTCATCTCATGGCTACAGTATGAATCATAAAAGCTTGCTATTTCTATCTGTACAGATCTAGTAGATCCTTGGTGACTGCGCCTCTCTCTGGGTCGACACTCTTGCAGCTCACATCTTGATTTAGGCAAGTGTTTCTTGGAAAAGCTACAACCACAATGGTGCCTTCACTTTGGTGATTCTGACTATATTTTAGGCACTGATGTTGACATTGCCCATGCATTATCATAGAGTGTTTCCCTTTGGTTGGTGTGCAGAGCATCAGTGCTTCAAGTTTTTTTACATACCTTAGCTGTTAAGTTTTTTATTCATGAAGGGTTGCAGAAAGGGTTGAGACTCATCTCTTTTGTAGTACTTTTTTTGGCTTTGTGTGTCCTATTCCAGTGACGATTCACATTTTACCTGGATGTTCAAGCTTGCATTCCATGAGTTGCTCATGTTACTCAACCCTCTTACCATGCAACATGACCCAAGAATTTTGATGTCACCCTGGGGTTTTCAATAGGATCTTTTTGAATTGTCTTCTGGTAGGACATTCTGACGGCTTACCTTGAAGACTGATTTCTTGATGGCAGCCCCCTTTTCACGCTTCTGGTTTCCATCTTACCAAAACTTTCTCATCCTTTCTCTTTGCCTTTGAATTGCATTTTGTAAAGGACAGAAACTGCTACCATTGGATGTTATCTGTGTTTCACTCAATTATAAATGGTCTTTCTGTGCAGACTATATTTTTGCCTCTGTGGAGGCATGTTTTGGGAGGCAATTCTCCTGCCTCTTATAGCCTACTGTGAATTCCTTTTTTTCCCAATTTGACTTATTCCAAATCTGTTTGCTGGTATTTTTCATTCTGGCTCAGTTCATAGACACATTCAGTTCATATTTGGATTATTAGTTGTTTACCTTTGCTGTGGTAATGAGATTTTATTCTCCTCCCCTCTCGGTTTTTGTGACACTGCATATGTCCTCATGGTCCCTGTGCCTCCCATAGAATGAAAGAATAATGTGGACTTTTCTCTTAGTCCATAGACACATTACATCACTCCTGGAGAAACCTTGTTTTTTATTTGCATTGGAAAGGATGCCCAGCTGTTACTGACTTCTCTGGAATGGTGATGTCTTCTCTATCCTTGTTTCTGTTTCTTTCTTGAGTTTGGCCTTTGACCTTGGCCTAGCTTTGCTATATGAAAAAGAAGGAGAAGCAGAAATGGGTTGGAGCTAAGCAATACCGAGTAGGAATGGACTGCTCCACAGATCTTTTTCTTAAAGTTCATTCTTGCCTCCAAGTTAAAAGGATAGCAATAGTTAAGATGTAGTGTTTACCCTCCTGACTAAAACAAAGGTGCTCCCACTGCTGAGAGTTATTATTAAAAAGTTAATACAGCTCAAACTTGAATTTCTTTAGGTACAATATCTCTATAGCCTGAAAGTTTACATTGGTGCTCTTGCTACACAATCCTATGGACAGTTCTGGTCAGTAGACCATAAACCTCCATAGGATGGTGTAACAACAGTGCCTTTGTACAATTTCAGGCCATTGAGCTATTACACCACAAAAATCTGAGTTTGAGCTGTGTTAACTTTTTAAATAAAACATCTCTTGGTAGGTGAGTACCCTTGTTTTACTCAACCCTACAATACATATGTTTACATATTACTACCTAGAGCTATTGATCATTGTGTCCTCTGTGGACTAAGAAAAAAGGATGTATCTATAAATACCACTAACATCTTTTTTTGAAGGGTTCATATGTTAATATAAGAGAGAAGAAAAAGTATTCTCAAAAAAGTTAAATAATATGTTGATGGTGTTATCAGTTGAACATGGAAGCTGCTTGTGGACAAATGGGACATGGAATACATTCCTCTCTGCTTTAAATATAACTGCAAATAAGAATAAATAGTAACCTAGAGCACAGTTATTTCAAACTATACAAAAGTATACCTTTACATAAAGGCAGACAACAGTGTAACAGGGAAAGGACTAGCACTCAAAGTCTGCACTTTATTGGTGAGCATTCAATTTGTTTTATAAAACAAAAACCTTTATTGAAATAATTAGTAACATGTTAATTAGGTATTGTATAAATATGATGATGCCAAAAACTAACTGGCTTGCCACATAACATATGATTAAAAAGAAACACAAAAAGCCAAGAAAAAAATAAACAGTCAGAGACGACCTCATATTGAATGAATCAATGCTGTGAAAATGGCCTACATAGTATTTCTAACCATAAACTAGCAACGGTTTATGAATGTCTACAATGCCCTTATTATCACATTATACTTATTAGGACATGGCAAAAAAGTATGTCCAATACGCTGAGAGCCTAATACAAAGGCTCAACTGCCACCGATGTTTAAGTATATATATTTATATATCTAAAGTCCAAATTGGATGCACTCTCTGTGAAAGATATAACTGACCTGGGTGCACATAAAAAAATAAATGAAACATGTAATTCTTATGTGGACAGATGGGACTTTCTGGATCCTATGCAAATGAAGCACAAACATGTTTACTGTATCAATGTGTGTGTGTCAGACAGACAGATAGCGATAGATAGATAGATAGATAGATAGATAGATAGATAGATAGATAGATGCACATGGATTTCAATGGGGCTTTTAGCCACATGAATGCTAGTGAGGTCTCTAATACAGTGTTTCACAATGCATTGGAGACCTCTCTAGCATGCAAGGGATTTAATCCTTTGCAATGTGTTGCGTACCCCTCTGGCACTCAAAGGGTTAAAAAAAATCACAGACAAAAAAAAATTGGAATTTTTGTTTGTCCCATTTGAGGCAGTTGGTTTGTCCCTGAATCTTTCCCTGTTTTTCTTTATTTGTGTCCATGTGTGCTCCATATTTTTCTTTATCTGTGTGTGTGTATCCTGTGTTCCTGAGACTGAGAGGTGAACAACTTTTCTCCATACAAGTACCAGGTCACTGTCTTAGGACATGGAAGGTATGTACAGGAGTGAAATTATATATAAATGGACCCCACGCACACCAGTCTATCTATACCTCTAGGATAGGTGTATACACTTGATTAGGATGCCTACAAAGTGCTACAGGGGAACAAACAATATAGAAAAGAAAAGAGGAAAAGAACCCTGCAGTACTAGCACTCTATTCAGGCTAATCCCAAAAGTATAATTGATTCTATCTATCACAGAAAAAATACTAAAAAACAAATTAATGATAATACCTAAAATGTAAATAAATTCTAATGTGATATATAGTATACCCAAAACGACATATAAAATGAATCACACTACTAATATATGGATCAGCTGTATGAAGAGTTCTAGGTATAAGATAATATACTGTAGCATACAAATTCCCAAATCTCCAGGAGTCTCAATAGGGTCATAGATAATGAATTTCAGCCATTGACCTTATATATACCACACAGTAAAAGCGGTTTGTGTAATGTGTCATACTAGTTCTTATCCTTCTTATACTCTCAATCGGATATACAATACTTTAAAGAGCACTAAGAAACCATTAACCCTATGGACTCCGGAATGTGGATTTCATTTGAGACAGATACCATCCGACTACTTTGTCAGGGCACATTCGGACTGGCCACTTGCTATAAATACACTCACTCCATCTAAGAGCTACCTGTCTACTGTGTCAGGGCACATTCCAACTTGCCACTCACTATGGATATAATCAAAACATCTGAATTCTGCCTGTATAATTTATTGAAGCACATTCCAAATTGTCCCTCGCTATGGATATCCTCATAACCTCCAAATGCTACCTGTCTAATTTGTCGGTGCACATTCCGACTTGCCACTAGATAGATCAACGGTTACTAATTATATCTACCTGCCTTGTTGTAGCCAGACCTTAACAGTCTGCCGTATACCCCAGCAGTGTACACCTAGAAGCTCATTAGCAGATCTTAAATGCCAGGCACATACCGGCTTGCCAACAAATTAAAAAACAGACACGTTCCTCACATCTTAACCTCTTGTTGCATAGCCGACAGAGCTAAGGAGAGGAAAATAAAATCATTTAAAACATATCAGTGAAATGATTGGGAAGCGCCGACACGTGTTTCCTTTTCACTTCATCACTGGCGTTGCTTTTAGGAGCCACCACTGAAACCAAACATCCTTTTATGACTTTATAATCCAAATATGAAACAGAGGCAAGACCACAAATAAAGCCAACACAATAAATTTGAACCTGTTATATTATTTATAGCGAAAAACATTTCTTCAGTTAGTGTTGTTTTAGTAGTTCAATAATTCATATATAAGTTGGAAGGAATAGTACGTTACTGACTGCGGACTATTACGTTATAGTCACTATTCCTCAGGAAGTAATAAATCAGTTATATATTAAATATTAAACACTGAGGTTCCATTGATCAATGGATATTATAAAACCAGAAATCACCAATATGTCCCATTTATCAATAGCCAATGAATTATAGATGTACACTGAGGTTCCATTCCTCATTCAAACCATTGGGAGTCATTGTGTCAAGTAAGAAAATCCATCTATTTTCTTGTCTTAAGAGCTCGCGCTCTACATTCCCCCCTCTCTTATGCCCAGGTTAATTCTCTGGAGCCCCCAAGCCTTCATCGCCTGAGGATTGCTATCATGCTTTTCCATGTAATGTCTTTCCACAGAGGTAAGTATTTTGCCCACACAGGTCATATCTTTGGATGCATTCTTAATACTGTTGGCATGCTCACTGATCCGTGTTTTAAATTTTCTGACCGTTTTGCCAACATATTCAATATCACATGTGACTAACAGAGTGTCACTGTTGATGGGAAGCGACTCTATTTTTCCTAGTATGTGGCCTGTGTCCCTAATATACGAATCCAATCCATAGACATACGATCTCAAAATGTAATCCAGATATTGACTGGCATTCTCAGTTAAACTTTAATTTCCATATATTATGGGTCTCCCTGATGGACAAGATTTATTTTTATGGACCTTAGGAAGTAAGTAGAGTACTGGAATTTTAGGGAATGGAAACATCAGAAATCTTTTTTAGGAATAATGCCTTTATGAATGGCTTCTTTAATTATGCATTCATATGCTTTCTTAAGATCTTCAGTGGGATCCCCAGGATTCTACGATAATACTTTTTGTCATCTAGCTGTCTCATTGCCTCCATGACATATTTATTGATAGGCCACACCACAATATTGCCCCCTTTATCTGATGGTCTTATAACCACATCATCCCATGATTTTGTCTTCCTTAATGCCTTGAATTCATCTCTATTCAGATTTTTGTTAGTAATTTTATCAGACAACCTTAAGATAAGCTTCATGACCAAATTAGTAAATGTCTGCATTTCTGGGCAGATAGATGCAGGTGGGATAAAAGTGGATCTTTTTTGGGGGCATTCTGGCGATCTGTATCTGGGTTCATTTTCTTGTAAAAGGTCCACAAGATCTTCTAACGTAGTATCTTCTTCTGAAATGTTTATATCACCATCACAGTAGTGGAATCAGTAGTGGCTTTTTGTTTGGAGGCAAAGATTTTTCTAAGTAATAATTTACTAGTATAGGTGTGCACGTCTATAATGGTTTCAAATGTATTAATTGTACAGGAGTGAAACCTGAGCAGTCCTTGCTATACAGTGTCCACAATGAGATCATAATTTAACTTTTTGCTTGAAGTGACTATAATGCATGTCAAACATAGTTTATTTTTTTAGGAGCCAGCAAAAACTAGTTCAGGTGAGTCACAGAGTGACACAGAAATGTATTTTATTGTTTGGACAGCTGTCTGCATGAGATAAGAAACAATGGTCCATATTCAATAAGCTAAACTGATGCAATTCTGGAGAAATTCAGCTGTACCACAGCTGACTAATAAAAATGCTCCAAATTTCTTTAGATTCAAAGGGAGCTTTTAACTTTTTGAATGCATTGTGAATCAATGCGTAGACATCTCTAGCATTCATGGACGTACCATGAAACCTTCAAAATGCTCTTCTGTGTACTGCATTATGATGAGGCTGGCTGCATGTGATCCATCTGTGATGCTCTCAGATTGGACACAGAGGTCTGTCTCCTTTGTCAGGGCTATAAACACAATACTAGTGTGTATCTGATAATGGTTTGTACTGCTAGTCTTAAATATTTAGTCAAAAAACAGAAATAAAGAAGATAGAAAAGAAAGGTCAGTAACTAGAGTCCACTCTAAATGTCACAAGTCATTTTGCTAAGGACATCCTCTGTCAGGGCCCTGGGATACAGCTTTGGATTTACTGCTCATTACAAGGTTTGTTCCAATCAGACCCCGAGGATACGAAAACGTAGAGATATCACTATTAGAACACACATAAGACAGTCAAGTCCTCTGTCTCTGAATTCCTGATATAAATGACACCAATCTAGAGAATAAAGAAGCAGTTCATTGGCGCTGATCATATAGTAGGTAGCATTGGACTGTCTCATCTTGAGAACTTGGCGTTCATCTTCACAACCTAAGATTTGGGTGAAAACCCTGAGAGTCAGTGTCAAACACTCTTCTAAATCAATGGAAATCTGTATTTGTCCCATGCAGAGCAGTAAGCGTGCTGATGTACTAAGAGAGAACTGGAGCAATTTTGGTGTAAATCAAGAGCACCATAGGGTATAAATAAACACCTAGATGACATTGCAGTTGATAAGTGTTATCACTATTTTATTAGAGACCAATTGAAGTCTATGGAGAGATAAAAATCTTGATAATTTTGGCAACTGCATTGTAATCCAGGCCAAAGGTTCTCAAAATTCAGATTGAATTAAATTGAGTTTTTTCCGCCATTATTGCTTGTCAGGAGACCTAACTAGCATTAAAGGGGTTAAAATCCCTTCTAAATCAAAGATTGTTTTATGTTCCTTGCATTGTATGTACTTTGCTCCAGCAAAGAAATTGTATCATAATGAGCAAGCAAGCTTCTCTATTGATTTACTTGGGGGTTTTAAATCAGAACTTTCACGTTAATTACATTTCCGCAGAATATATTACTAACCTAGCGATATGCAAAGTTATACAATCCTTAAAGGGATAGTAATACTTCGTTTTATCTTTATTTTACTTTGTAGGCATTAAAAAACATGAAGAACGACATAAGTCTTATCTCTCAAACCTTTATGGTTTGAGATATTCACAAGCAAAGTATCCCCCCCTGTTCAGCCACATCAGAAGGGAGGTGCCCAGATAGACTGCAGAGAGGGACAATCTTCAATTAAAATAAGGGAAAAAGCTGAAAAACTTGTCAAGGGGGGAAGGGCTTTCATTCTTTTCATACAAAGAAGATTGTCCCCTGCTGTTATCTGTCTGGTCATACAACCAGATTCACATCTGAGAAGAGATGACTTACACTAAGAAAAAGGAGCGGGAGGGGGAAACTTTGCTTGTGAATATCTCTTAAACCATAAAGGTTTGAGAGATAAGACTTATATCATTCTTCATGTTTTTCTAATGCCTATAAATAAAATAAAGTTAAAATGAAGTATTACTATCCCTTTAAGCTCAATAAATCCATGGTAGTTCAGTAAAAGCACATCTTCAGCAGGAACCAGAGGACAGACAGCACAGACATCTTGGAGGAAATGTACCTCTGATTCTGCTCTGTCTGTCCCGTTCGCTGCCAGCATTGGTGGTGACGTTCCTTTGTGCATTAAGGCACAGGAAGGGATTGGCTGCACAGGTGCAGAACTACCATGGATTTATTGAGTTTAAGGATTGTATAACTATGCATATTGCTAGGTTAGTAATATATTCTGGGACAATGTAATTAATATGAAAGTGTTGCTTTAACTCCTTGAATTCTAGAGAGATCTCAGCACATTTCCTTGCAGAGTGATGGTATCCGACTGACAGAAAGAGGATTAAAAGTTCCATTTAATTAAAGGGGAATTTGTAGTTGTTCCTTATGATGTGGTTGGTGTACCCCAGAATTGTACCATTTTGTCTTGATACATAAGGTCCATTAAGTCAATATCGGAATGTAAATATAAATTAAAGGGATAGTAATACTTAAAATGTAAAAAAAAAATATGTTGTAGGGGTTATCCCCCTGACTAAAACAAGAGTACTCCCACTGCTGAAAGGTGTTTCATTCAAAAGTTATTAATTTTCAAAGTTGAATTTTTTAGGTGCAGTATCACAGTGGCCTGAAATTGTACAGTGGCGCTGTTGCTACACCATCCTATGGAGATTTATGGTCCCGGGACCAGAGCTGTCCATAGGATCGTGTAGCAACAGCGTCACTGTACAATTTCAGGCCACTGTGATATTGCACCTAAAAAATTCAACTTTGAAAATTAATAACTTTTGAATGAAACACCTTTCAGCAGTGGGAGTACTCTTGCTTTACTCAGGGTTATAAACCCTACAACATATTTTTTTTTACATTTTAAGTATTACTATCACTTTAAATGGATTTTACCATCCTATATCTGATTTCTAAAGAAATTAAAAAGTAGATAATGGAATGAGCAGTAACATCAACATTGTGTTAGTGTGTGCAGAATTGGCCATTCACAGTGCAATATTCTGCCAGCATGCTTGGCATAGAGATGGTGACTAAAATTGGGCCAGTGTTTGGGAGGACACTACAGCGACTTGGGAACGATGTCTTGGTGGAGATACCATTCACTTGCGATTCGCCAGATCTGTCCTTTCTGGAGAATGGAACTATTCAAAACCTTGTAATGAGCAGTAAATCCAAAGCTGTATCCCAGGGCCCTGACAAAGGAGACAGACCTCTGTGTCCAATCTGAGAGCATCACAGATGGATCACATGCAGCCAGCCTCATCATAATGCAGTACACAGAAGAGTTACTATTGTGAGGGGAAGCCTGTCACAATCTGCAGCTTTGGGAGTTGCCATGATAATGTCTAATTATCTATGTCCGAATGCATTTTCTCTCCACTCTTTTACAAAGTGCTCACAATAAGTTTTCTCCAATTGTGTAGCTTTATATATGCAATAGATGTATAGCTGAGTATATTACTTTATTCATGATTGAATTCAGGAAGCTAAAAAGGTGCAACTATGGAGCAACCCATCTTCAACAAAAGGGAACATTTAACCCTTTGAGTGCCACAGAGGTATGAAACGCATTGCTTTGCAATGCGTTGCGTACCCCTCTAGCACTCAAAGGGTTAAATCTCCATATATTTAAAGCCCTATTTAAATGAATGGGGATTTGGATATTTTTTATTTCGTCCCTCTGATGCAATTGGTTTGCCCCAGAATTGTGCCTCTGTAGCTAGAATATGGCCTTTGGTCTCTTTCTGTGTATGTAATTTACAAGATTATTTTTATAGAGGTCACCGCAGGCCTAAATCAAAAACCAAGTTCTAGAGTAAATTGTTATATTACTAAACAAAGATCATTAGCTCCTTCAGTTGCTACAGAGATCTCCAACATGTCACTTCGTAATTTGTTGTAGACTTCTTTGTCATTCAAGGGCTTAAAGTGCCAGTGTCACCTAAATCAGTCATTCTCATTCTTTTTGCTCAAGGCTCCCCTAACACAGATGATGGAATTTTCCGTCCAGTACAATAACATTATAAGAAATATCTCAAAGACTTATTGAAAGAAAAATGCACGATGCAAGAAATGTGCACAATCGCTATTTCCCATGTTAAAACCACTAGGGAATAGGTTTGCACATGATTTTGTTGAATTGCACATGAAAAATCAAGATTAGCGAACAGCTGCGCATATTTTTTTTTTGGGGGCGTGGCCAGGATTAACAAATCTGTGTGAGTGGAATGGCGAATGCGCCTAATGTAGGAAGTGGTTTTGCAATTAAATTTAAATACTTCTGTGTAATGATGTCATAAAAAATAACTTTTTATGCGCAATTAAAAAATCGTTTGGTATTCAGCTTCCTGGATTAGAACTTGCGCAAAATCTATCTGCGCACAAAAATGCCTTTAGCAGATGCGTAAATTCTTTCGTCGTGTCATTAGTTTGTTAATTGAATTACTTTGAAACCAAGACATTATGGGGAAATTTTATGAATGAGGTTGCAGCTCATGAGCTATAGTTTTATACTTACAAACATTGAGCACTTGCTGCTATGCTTGCATGTGGGCACATTAGGACATTTTGGTACACAATTCCACCTGTGTGCAAACATCTTCATAATACCACCCCTTTGCACTGATTTCCTTTGTGTCTAGTTCATACATAGCAAGTTACTGAGTTCACAGGAACAGCATGCCCTGAAACACTCATACACTTTCCCACTGACCCCCTCAGTTGGAACCTCGGCTAGACACAACCCTGAAGTCTGTCCCCATGAACATCCAGTCATGAACTGGTCACTTGTCTACCCGGGAACTCTACTGATCTGACTTGCAGACTCAAGTTTTTATAATTAATTACCAGGTCTCTTGGGACAGATGCTGATTCTCAGGGCTCAGTAAGTTCACTTGTAACTCCACCCACTTAACTGCTAATTTTGGTCATGCTCTGCTCTGTTCTTCCTACTTTCCACCTATTTTAAGAGCAAACCCTGCCTCCCCTCCTCCCAATCCCACAGACTCTAATCAAGCCCCACCTGCTTTATGACATAAATTGAGCCATTTGGACATTCCCATCCCCAGACCAGAGTGGACCCCCACAGGATAGGGATAAGAAGGTTCACAGGTATGGCCACTTGCGCTCTACAGAACCTGCATCTGCAGCTTCAGGAGACTGAATTGCAAGTGTTCAAGTCCCAGAGTTCTGTCTATCTCACAGGATCACCTATAGAGCTCTGCCGGTCATTTTTCCAACCTTTTATCAGCTCTACAACTGATCTACTGGGAATCACAATACAAAACAATTTTCCTTGGCAGGTTTTCTCCCAATGGAGGAGAAGTGCCCGGAGCGCATTGTCTATATGATAGTTGCCCTTTACTACACAACTAGAAATATATCAATCTTTTCACCCTCTAGAAAGTCTTATTTGTAATATTATTCTTAACCCTTTGACTGCCATTGAGGTATTCAACGAATTTCACTGCAATGCGTTGGATACCTCTCTAGCACTCAAAGGGTTAATGAACAAAAAAAATGTTTACTGGAGCAGTGCTGCTCAATAGCACCTGGCAATAAATATGTAAGTGGTCCAAGAAATAAAGAGAAGTCACTTTAAACCATATTGAGGCTGATGTACTACTAGGAACTAATGGTGTGATGCAGGAAACGTGCGCAATCACTATTTCCCGTGTGAAAACCACTAGGGAATAGGTTTGTGCATGATTTTGTTGAATTGCACATGAAAATTCAAGAACAGCCAACGGCTGCGTATATTTATTTTTTTGTGGGAGTGGCTAAGATTAACTAATCTGTGTGAGTGGGATAGAGAATGCACCTAATGCAAGAAGTGCTATTGCGAATGAATGTGTACATCTGTGTACTGTTGTCGTAAAATGGAATTTTATATGCGCAATTCAAGAAGCGTTCGGTATTTAGCTTCCTGGATTAGAACACGCGCGGAATCTATCTTCATACAAAAATTCCTTTATCCGATGCGAACGTTTCTTGCATCACACCATTAGTTGTCTGGAGCAAACCAACTCTACCTTAGGGGAAAAAAATCCCCAAATTCCCATTAATATTAATGTGGCGTTTAACCCCTTGAGTGCTAGAAAGGTTCATTCAAAGTGTTAAAAGCCCAGTAATATCAATGGCAATTTGGGGATTTTTTTGCTTGTGTTGCAATTGATTCGGTCCAAAATTAATACAGTTCTTACTACATCAGCGTCAATGTGCTGGATTCTATTACAGGTGCTAATTTTATTACTGCTTTTGGGCTGGAATTCTACTACAGGTGCTAATTTTATCATTGCTTTTATCTCCAGGTTTCCCCATAGACTTCAATAGGAAAATATTTGATAAAACAGGAGTTAACATTTAGCACCTACAATAGAATCCAGCCCCTAGTATACATTTTGATTAATTGTATATAGCTTATTTTCACTTAAGGATTACCTAAACTTTGGGAAGAGAAACCAACTGTTACAATAATTAAACAAAAGTATTTTAAAAATAGACAGTCTTTGTCATAGATAAATATTCCAACAATGTTAATGTTTTCCAAATGAAAACTGGATTGGCTAATATTCCCATTCAGATAAATGATCTGCAGATGGAGTAATGTTATTCTCTCCAGTGGATTGGGTTGTCTCCTGTGATATTCTGGATCATCAGTGATTGAGTATTATTGAGGATCTGTTCTGTGTTGTTAGGAGATACATTGCTTGAACATAAGGAACTATAAACCTGATATAATATTGTGTTCCAAATGTTCCATAAATCACAATAATTAAATTGATACTGAATATGTCAGTGCGTGCCAGCAAAGATCCAGATATCGGTTTATCTCACTCTGTTTACTTCTGCTGTGTAGCTGCTTTAGGTCTATAGGCCACATACTGCACATTACTAGAAATTATTCATGAAAAAGAATATACATACATATATATATATATATATATATATATATATATATATATATATATATATATATATATATACATTTATTTGTAAAAGTGTACGGACCCATGATAAGTTCTCTCATATTACTGAATTACAAATGGGGCATTGTTAGATAGTTTATTTTAACTATTTTATTTTAACTATGACAGAAAGTTATCCAATGCACTGTGCTGCAATGCATTAGATAACTCTGTGCCCAGAGCCTGCAACATGTTGAGCTAGCAGCTGAGCTCCCTCTTTGGCTCTTTAGTAATACAGAGAGCTGGGAGATGACATCATCTCCCAGAGAGCTGAGAGATGACATCATCTCCCAGCGCTCTGCATTACTGAAGAGAAGACTGTGCGGAAGCTCCTCCAGTATAGAAGTCTGTGCAGAAGGAGGCACACACCTCTCCTGCCATGCCGCTGGACCACCAGGGAAGTAGGAAACAGACACTGGGGGGGCAATGTGAGTGCAATGTGGGGGGAATGTGGATATGGGGGGCAATAATGAGAAGATGGCGTGCAATGTGGAGATTGGGAGCATTGTGGAGGTGTCCAGAGGAGATGAGGGGGGGCCAATGTGGTCGGGGGGCCCATGGCAACTTTTTCACCAGGGCCTGGTGGCTTCTAATTACACCTCTGTCTCTGGCACTCAAAAGGTTAAAACACTGAAACTCAAAATCAATTATTATAAAGTGACACTTATTTTATGTTTGGAAATATTTATAATACAAACTTGAATAAGTTTCTTGCATAAGTATTCAGCCCCCACACATTAATATTTGGTAGAGCCACCTGTCACAGCAATAACAGCTTTAAAGGGATAGTAATACTTGCTTTTGGCAAGCTTTAATAATGTAATTATTAAATAAATAAAGCAAAGCAATTATGTCTTTTTGTTGTAACTTTCATAGTTTTAGCGTTATCACGATCTAAAGTCTTCCCCTCCCATCCATTTTAGCTATGTCAGCGCTCTAGCTGACAAACTTGTATTCTGGTCTGCGGACCAGACGTCTTGACTGGAGAGCCAAAATAGCAGTGCATACACAGCAAATCTTCATGACAAGGGTGTACGGCCTCAAACCAGGCACACTTTGTAGACCGTTGTCATGAAGATTTGCTGTGTATGCACTGCTATTATGGCTCTCCAGTCAAGACGTCTGGTCCACAGAGCAGAATCCAAGTTTGTCAGCTAGAGCGCTGACATAGCCAAAATGGGCAGGAGAGGGAAACTTTACATCGAGATATCGCTAAAACTGTGAAAGTTACACCAAAAAGATATAGATGCTTTTGCTTTATTATTTAATAACTACAATATTAAAGTTTGCTGAAAACAAGTATTACTATCCTTTTAAGTATTTTGGGGAAAGTATGTACCAGCTTTGCACACAGTGTCAGAGTGAGGTTGGCCCATTTTTCTGGCAGGGTTGCTGCATATTCTTCAGGTTGGTTGGACTTTGTTTGTGGATCACATTTTTGAATAGTACCACAGATTCTCAGTGGGATTGGCCACTGTAGGACATTTACCTTTTTTTTTTTTTTTGAGCCACTCCAAAGTTGTTCGGCCTTGTGCTTAGGATAATTTCATGTTGAAAGGTGAACTTCCTCCAAAGCTTCAGGGCTTTTCTCTGCATGCATTGGACCACTGATTGTGTGTTCAAGTGTTTTTAGGAGCATGTCCATTTGGCAATGGAGGGAATAATGCTTGCTGGTGGACAGCCTCTGCATGCCTTACTCTGAACATTTCCAGCCCCAGTGTATTTGGACTCTGTGGTGCAATTGGTTTACCTCACATTTCTTCCATTTTTCTTAGTACTTCAGCCTCAATATGCAAATTTTGAACAGAGCGGTTGCTCTCAGGTCAAAATAACTCTAGAGAATGTCATTATAAAGCTCCTGGTTAGCAAAAAGGTGTTTTGTTCTTGTAGTCAGACCAAGACCACACAAAACCAGATTAACCAAGGGGACAGCTAGTTAGAGAATTATGTTTCACTCACCTCAGTCAGATCATTGTACTTTCTACAGGTTTCCATTTCCTGCTGCTGTGTGGCCAAAGGCTCCTTTTTAGCACTTCTTTGCTCCCATTCCATCTGCTAATTCTAGAACAATCAACGTCTTTGCAAACAATGCACTTGTCTGGTTTAAAAGTTAACTTGGATGGTGCTGAGTGAATTACACCAAATACACGTACACTAAAGTCAGACTGCATTCCTCCAGTATGAAGAGCCTGGGGACAAAGTACACATTATCTTAGAAATAGAATGTTATTCTGCTTGAAAGTGCTACCAGGGAAATGAGCAAGATGGAAGAAGAAAAATGTTCTCTTTGTTATCTGCTTTGGTGTTGAGACCTTCTAATCTGCTACTATTTTACTTTATTAACTGAGTCACCAGAAACATACCATTGGATGTAACAGGTAAAGGGATAGTAATACTTTGTTTTATTTTTATTTTATTTTGTAGGCATTTAAAAAAACATGAAGAACTATATAAGTCTTATCTCTCAAACCTTTATGGTTTGAGAGATATTCACAAGCAAAGTTTCCCTCTTCCTCTCCTTTTACTTAGTATAAGCCATCTCTTCTCAGATGTGGAATGCAGTCCATAGACCAGACAGATAACAGCAGGGGACAATCTTCTTCCTATGAAAACAATGAAAGCCCTTCTCCCCTTGACAAGTTTTTCAACTTTTTCCCTTATCTTAATTGAAGATTGTCCCTCTCTGCAATCTACTTGGGCACCTCCCTTCTGCTCTGACTGAGCAGTGTTACATCAGTAAAAGGGACAGGAGGGGAATACTTTGTCATTGAATTACTCTTGTACTACAACTCTGACAGGATTGAAATAACACTCTCCAAAGTCCAAATACTATGATGATTAATTAGAGCTGCTTTTATTATGAAACATCACTATCCCTTTAATGGTAAGGACTAAACTAGCTGATCTTCTAGAGAATAACAAAAATGGTAAAGAACATTTAACAGATCCTAATAAACCTCCAATTTAGCCTACTATGGCCAAACAATCCTAAATTAATTATGCCTTTGTACCTTTGCTGTAGAGATAACACCTTCAGTCATGTCTATGGTGAACAAAACACTCCTAGGAAGACCACACAATACGACCTCTGCCCATTGCAGGTCAAGATTCACTTTTATAGTCATCATAAAAAATACCGTAAATTGAATATATAAATGTGCATCAATATACATGTATGAAGAAGTAGTGTTAGATGCAATGCATAAGGTGGCACAGTCACAACCACTACCATTACCCAGCCTACAAGAGAAATATATACAGTGCCTTCCAAATGCGTTCAGAGCCTTGACCAATTCTCTCATATTGCAGAATTACAAATGATGCATTCAAATTATGTTTGGTTGATATTTTATTTTCAAACACCGAAACTCATAATAAGTTGTTGTAAGGTAACAATGGATTTATATTGTGAAATATTTAAAAAAAACTATAAAACAAATATGTTTCTTGCAAAAGTATTCAACCTCAGCATATTAATATTTGTTAGAGCCGCATTATACTGCAATACTAGCTTGAAGTCTTTTTGCACCTGCTTTGCACAGTCAGAATGATTTTGGTCCATTTTTCATGGCTGATTTGCTTCAGGTTTTTCAGACTGGTTTTCAAACAGTGTTACAAATTCCCAATGGGATTGTGATCAGGAATGTAACAAGCCCACAGTAGGACAATCACCTTGTGTTCTTGATCCACTCCAATGTTGCTTTGGCCTTGGGATCGTTGTCCTATTGAAAGGTGAATTTTCCCCAAATCTTCCCTTTAGCCCTTTTTTAGAGGGCTAAAGCATATTCTTTTGCAGTATTTCCCTGTGTTTTTCTCCATCCATTCAACAAGATGTCCAGTCTTGATGATGAGAAGCGTCCCCACAGCATGATGCTGCTTCCAATTACTTCACTGTATGGATGGCCTGTCTGGAGGCATGGGCAGTGTTAGGTTTGCTCCACACATAGAGCACTATCTTGGTCTTATCTGACCACAAAAATAGTTTCCTACATCACAGCCTGGGCACTCTCATGCTTTCTGGAAAACTTCAGATGTGCATTCAGATGGTAATTTTTGAGTAATGACTTCTTTCTTGCGACTCTCCCATACAGACCAGTGTTACACAAAACTCTTCATATGTTTGGCTGGTATGTAATTACTCCACAAGTCATTACTTGTGGCTTCTCTCACAAGTCTCCTTCTTGTTGGAGGTCTGAATTTTTAGGAACATATGATATTCAAACACTTGGATGTTATTTGGAACCCTTTTCCTAATCTAGGTATTTGTATTATTTTACCTCTAAATTCTGTAGAAAGATCTTTGGTCTTCAGTCTGACCAATGATCCTTCAACAGTGGAGTTTTTAGCCAGAAAATGTGACAGCAGCTTTAATGGTTCACAGGTGAAGGCCAATGGTGAGGTAATTGCGTCTTTGTTAGGGCAGTTTTTTCATCTGTGTAAAGTGGGAGCTTCCACAGTACAGGGGCTGAAAATATATGAAAGCAACATATTTAATTTTTTTTTCTTAAAAATATTTGCCAACATAAAACAAATGTCACCTTACAGTGACTTTTCATTTCAGAGTTACATAGTAGGATAGTTGATGAGGTAGATAAAAAAATTCCTTCCTGACTCAACATTGCAGATATTACCCTGGATCAACATTATATCTGCTTTGAAACCAGCTATCATAATTCTTAATATTGTTCTGAGCTAGAAATGTATCCCCTAGTTTTGTTAAAGTAATTACAGTATCTGCAAGCAAACCATCTCAGGGCAAAGAAATTCAATATCTTTACCACCCTTACTGTAAAAATAAAACCTGCCTTTGTTTTAGTTGAAAGCGCTTTTCCTTTATCAATGACTTCTTGTTTTTTACTCAGCTCTTTGAGTAATTTGTTTGAGAGTTCTTTGTATTGAACTTGAATATATTTGTAAATTACCCCTTAGACGTCTCTTCTCTAATGTAAACAAGTACAGTGAGGCTAGCCTCTCTTCATAATTCAGATCATCCTTTATCAGTTTTTTTTGCATGTCTCTGCACTTTTTCAAGTTCAATTTTGTGTGCCCAAAACTGTACTCCATATTCTAGATGAGACCTTACCAATGATTTATATAGGGATGGAATTATTTTCCCAATCAGCCGTATCTTTACCCCTTATTATACAGCATAGTACCCTATTTGCTCATGCAGCAGCTGACTGACACCACACACTTCTGTGAAGTCTGTTGCCTATCAGTACTCCTAGATCTTTCTTTAATAAGGATTACCCAAGTAGTTTCCCATTAAGAGTAAATATAGCATGTTTGTTTCTACAGCCCAAAGGCATAACCTTACATTTATCTATATTAAACCTCATCTCCCACTTTTCCACCCATTCAATCAGTTTATACAAATCTTTCTGCAAAAAAAAGCATCCTGCTCTGTATGTTTTTCCTTACATAGCTTAGTGTCATCAGCAAAGAATGAGACATTACTTTACTACTTCTAGATCATTAATAAACAACTTAAAAACATTGGGTCCAGGACTGAACCCTGTAGCACCCCACTAACAACTTTAGACCAACCTGTAAAACGTTCATGTACAACAACTCTCTGCCATCTGTTATTTAGTCAGTTCTTTATCCATGCACAGATATCGCATCCCAAAACAAAGCTTTTTAATTTATGCAGTAACCTGTAGTGAGGCACAGTATTAAAGGTTATTGAAAAACATCAACAACAATACCCTTGTCCAAATTACTTACCTTGTTATAAAATGTAAGTATATTAGTTTGACATGATCTGTTCTTCAAAAAAAACATGCTAGCTCCTACTAATAATATTGTTAATAATCATATAGTCCTGAATACTATCAGTTAGCATCCCTATTAATATCTTGCTCACTAAGCAAGTTAAGCTCACAGGTCTCTAATTTCCCTAGTGAAAGTAAATTAATAAATATTAAATATAATGGTCTTGCCATTACTGACCTAAGATCCTTAAGTACCCTTGGGTGTATGCTATCAGGTCCAGGTGCCTTATTCTACATAACCTTTCCCAGTCTCTTTTGGACTTTGTCCTCAGTAAGCTATGTACTTGATGGAGGAAATTCAGTGATTCTCTCTGTTTGTCCACAGTCTGCCATTGTTACTTCATTTGCATATACAAAAGGAAAATAATGTGTTTAAAGGGATAGTAATACTTTATTATTACTATGCCCCATATTGTACATATTTGTAAAATAATTTAATAGCCCCCAGGTTCATCTCTCAAACCTTTATGGTTTGAGAGATAACTGAAAGCAAAGTTCCCCCCTCCCTCCCCCTTCCCTGAAGTCAGCGTTGTACTGACTGCAGGGGAAGTCTGTCGTACAACAGGTTTGTGGCTCTGCAGCTGAGCCGAGATCCCATTAGTGAAAAATAATTATTTCACTGAAACGGTCTTCTATATGTGCTTGGTTTGAAAGTACATGTAGAAGACCGTTTCAGTGAAATAATTCTTTGTCATTAACGTGATCGCGGCTCTGCTGAAGAGCCGCCTGATGAAAGTCAGAACGGATATCCCTGCAGTCAGCACAACGCTGACTTCAGGGAAGGGGAAGGGAGGGGGGAACTTTGCCTTTGGTTATCTCTATGAACCTGGGGGATATTAAATTATTTTACAAATATGTACAATATGGAGGACAGTAATAATAAAGTATTACTATCCCTTTAAAGTGTCAGCCATAGCATTGTCCTCAAAAGGATCAATATCAACCTTAATCTTTTTGTTATTTATATACTTGTAAAGTTGTTTAACATATATCTTGCTCTCTTTTGCAAATCTTTTCTCATTTTCAATTTTAGCTAGCCTAATTGTTTGCTCGGTCAAGTGTGGCACCATGTTAGCCATAGAAAAAGTAGGAGACTAGTAGAGCAAAAATTATACATTTATTTGATAACTTGGATAACTGATTGGTCTAAGATGCAGCCTTTCAAGACAACTAGGTCTCTTCTTCAGACATAACAGAGACTTTAATAGAGCCTAAGGAATGAATTATGGTCCATACTTATACATTGCCAGTAGAATTTAAAAGTTAATATAATGTGAATGAATGTTTAAAGTCATGTATTGTGCATTTAGCCTTCATTCTTATTATGCCTGAAGAAGAGACCTAGTTGTCTTGAAAGCTTGTATCCTAGAGCCACTCAGCCAATAAAGGTATAATTTTCACTCTACTAGTCTCATAACTGTTGGCAGATTGTATTGCATTTTTTATATTTTTTACATGATGCATCAGACCCTTCTCATGTAATCAGTTTAAAAAGCCTGCTTCTTCTTCCTCATTTCCCTGCAAACCTCTTTATTCAGGCTCATTGGTCTTAATCTGATCCTCTTGCATTTATTCTCCATGTTATATATTGATCTCAGTGCATTTTAAAGGAGCAGTAAACTTTTTTATGAAAAAATATATATATTGTAGGGTGTCTCCTGTTGAGTAAAATAAATGTCCTCCCACTGCTGATAGATGCATATTTCCAGAGTTATTACTGTTTAAATTTGTGTTTTTTTACATTAGCAGTGCCCACTAGTGGTCAAATTCTAATCAGTTATTGTGTTACATTCTAATGGAGAGGAAAGTCAGTGAATTAAATTTACCATCGAATATGATAGAAACTGCAAACTTACTTCATGTCAGGAAGTTAAACCCTTGTTAATGAGTTTCTCATAATAAATTTCAAAGGATACCATATTGTGGTTGCTGCTGCCTAAATGTTTTAAAATAAAATATCAAAACAGAATGAAATTCCAATGTACAATTTGTAATTCAGTAACATGAGCAAATTGAGACTGAATACTTTTGCAAGGCACTGTATATTTTTTTGGCACACTGTGAGCAAACTTCAGTTAACACTGTGAGTGCCAGAGGGGTATGCAACGCATTGCATAGCAATGCGTTGCATACCCCTCTGGCACTCTAAGGGTTAACCTTGCTGTTAGCCAGTCACAAGTTTCAAAGCAATTAAAAAAATGATCACTGGGTAGGCACAAGTGCTGCTGCTGTGCACTTTCTCACACAGTAAATATCTGCGAGAGCACAAGCCGTTACCATGCCCAGCATCTCCATTTAGGAGCATCTGTGGTAAAGGGAAAGTAATGGGGAGGGAGAGGAAGGCAAGCATTGGAGGGGTTAAAGAGCAAATTCTTTAATTAAAATATACATATATCTTTAAAGGGCACTAACCGAACATAAGTTAGCACCTAATCATTTACAATTCATAAATACAGCAATATCTTACATTAATCATTCAGAAATAAAACAAATAATAATAACCAGAACATACAAAAAAATATGGTGCTTTTTTGATTTTGTTTCATTTTTTATCATCTGAGGCACTGCCCTATGACTATGCCTGGTTGGAATGCGTTGGAATCCTCTCTTGTATCCAAAGGAGTTAACCCTTTGAGTGCCAGAGGGGTAGGCAACATATTGCATATAAACGGTTAAAAGACTAATTTTTTAAAGCAATAGGGATTTGTATTTTTCTGTTTGGTGCAGTTAGTTTGCTCTAGATTTTCTTCATTTGTGCCTTTATTCATCTCCCTCATTTATCACCAACCTGTTTATTGTAAACACATAGACAAATACTCTTTTATAATCTCACTAGTGTAAATGCCCATGTACACGGGCCAAGGTCCTGGTAATGTTAAGTGACCACTACCTCACTGCTCCATGCGAAGCAATCGTGTGCAGTAGAGACTGCATGAACGCAGTCTTCTGACAAACATCCTAGCAAATTATTATATAGGATTTTCCCATAGTGATTCCGATCACAGTTTCATAAAGGGAGCAAGTATAAAGTCATGCTAGCTAGAAAAAGGTCCTGTAGCTGGCCCTAGTTAGCATATCATCCCGTTCCATTCAGTGGGGCCTGATCCTACATACTGGAGTTTATATATATATATATATATCTATATATATATCTATATATATATATATATTTTTTTTTTTTTTAAATATATATATATATATATATATATATATATAAATTAATATTCCTTTAAATTCTACCAAATAACACTGTCGCTACTATCCCAAATCCCGATGGTGTACAGGACAAAAATAGAAAAAAGAACTAAAACAATGGGAGAGTGCTAGTGTTAGTTGAATATGCAAAATATTTATTTTCTAACATATACAGAATATGAGATAATTTATACTAAAACTTAAATAAAGATCCTAATAATTGAAAATAGCGCTAATAAAACACAGTGAATTCACTGAAAAAATAAAAATATAAAAAAAATATATATATATGAAAAAAGAGGAAAGTATCACCTTATATAGAATGTCCACATAGCATCTATAATCAAGTGCTATTACCTGAATGCCTTTATTAATGCCGTTGAAGCGGGCAGGATACAAAGATGTATGAAATATATCGATTATGTTGATGAAACGGCAGTTATTGTTCAGTGTGGTGAGAAAGAGGGTCCGTATATGCTGAGACTGATGTGTCTCTCCCATCTATATTGAAGTAATTCGTGGGTTTGGATCCATAGACAAGAATCCCTTTCCCAGGGACATGTCCCTGATGAAGTATTTATTGATACGAAATCCGTAGGACTGCTGGTATACTGTCACCTTTTTATTGTTAACCGTAAGAGTGCCATTGCCTTGGTTATATTTCTATTAAAAAGACGGGAGGTTTCTTTGACGGCTTGCAATATTCGTGTTGTGGAAGTCTGAGTGCTCTGCCCATTCTGGGGCATTGCGGGTGCCAATCTCTGGAGTGGACCACGCGACCTTTGCGGCCTTGCCTTCTCTTCTGCAGCCTGGAATGGAGTTCGTCATCCAAGTCGTCTGGTCCTGTCTAGCATGAGTTGCCCTCCAGGGGCCTAAACTGGAGATACGCTTCCATTTCCTCCCCTTTAGATCGCCATCCTGTTTGTTATTTTTATTTCCCCTCCATTAGGCCTTTTATCATATATTACATTTATATATTTAAGTGACAGCCCCACAGGTGGCGTGTCCGTGCTGCAGTCAACTCTTCCTCCAAGTCCTCTGGGTCTGACAGTACAGAAGAAAGGTGGATTGACGGGATGTTATACACTATTATACAACACTGGATCCATCCTACTACAAATTTTATCACTCCTACTTCATTCCTGAAAGATATTCAGGGGCTCAGTCATACATGTAGAGCCAGGTGGCCCACCTCACTCCACTGGACTGCCATCTCTCATCCCAGGACCCCTACCATACATTGGGCTAATTTGCACCCAGTACTGCTAACTGTCTTGGAGGTGATGGACCTCTCTCTGCCTAACAACTGTACTGGTAGACTCACACCCTGTACTGCCCAATTACCCTGCAACCCTGTATTCCTGCTGATAAGGGAACTGATCATGTGAGACATACTCTGGAGCCCTGAGCCCTGGAATTCAAGGGAGCAATTCAGTGCTGTACTAGAGGCTCGATAAAGGCTGCTTCATGTAGAATGTGTTATAATTTATGGTGAATCACATAATGTAAAGTGCTCTAACTGTTAGTCCTGACTGTATCCTGGTGAGGTAAACCTCTGCACAACTTATTTCTGTCTCAAATCCCGACAACCACTGCTTTACTCATGAAATAGTTAAATAAAGGGAGATTATAAAACCAAGCTAAGCAAATCTGCCAGACAAGAGATGGCTGAAGGCGAGATGGTGGAGGCTATGGATTTCCCTTCAGCGCCTGCCTCTCCTGCTCCCTCCTCTGAGCCTGACTAGACCCCCAGTTCGTATTTCTCTGAACTAATGGCAGTAATTGCTACATGTCAAAATGTGCTTACAGACAAAATAGATTCGGTACAGATGGAAATAAAACTGCTATGTGTGAACCAGCAAGCCGTGAGTGAAAAAATTGCTGACATGCAAAGAAGGATGTCTGTGGTGGAGGACACAGTAACACCCCTTACAGAATCTATAGACACACTGAAGTAACAGGTGAAAATGCTGCAAAAGAAGACAGATTGTCTAGAAAAATGTGTCTTGGACTATGTCTTCCCACAACCTAGGTACCAAGCTACCTAGGTGGCTAAAATGATGCTGCGTCCTGAATATGAGTTACCTTGATTCCTACATGCGAGTCCACTGGTATTTAAGGAAACAACCTCACAATCCCGGGCTCTTTTTGATGCTTGGTCTGCGTTGTGGAAATTCACAGGATATGAGGCAATAGACTCCGATACATCATGATAGAAGCAGCTCCTTGACGAGGACATTGGCATGCAGTTGTCTAAATGCGGGGTTACACGATTGGGACATCTCTATCAGGATGATCAGCTTAAATCATTTGAGAAGCTATATGCTGAATTTCGAATACCAAATAATCTATTTTACTTCTACTTATATATCAGACATGCATTGCAGGCACAATGGGTAGCGTCATCGGCCAAACACCAAATGATCCAACTGAATATTCTTCAAAGAACCTATTAAACTCCTGTCAGACTGTGTAAAAAGGAAAACACAAACAGTGACAGCTGCCCAAGATGTGAGAATGTTAGGGGAACATATATGCACATGATATGGGAATGTGCCTCTGTCCAACAATATTGGAGCAGAGTGCTGGACACTATTACTTTAGAAAGGTGGTGTCTTTGAAACTGATTGACAAACAGAGCCAGATCACCACATGTGGATTACTATGGTAATTCAAAACAGAAGTTTGACAAAATTTTGGGAATGTGGCAAATCAGGTAGGCAGAGTTAGCTGTAGTGTCTGCTAACACTGTGAATAATTAGGGGATGGGACTGGGTGGTTTATTGAGTGTGGGTATCACGGTGCCCATGCTCATGGCCGCAGGTGGCGACATTATTATTTTCCTGGTTCACTGCCTCTCTCTTATTGGTCTTGTGATCCTGACTCCTCCCAGGGCCAGTCTTTATATACTCTGTCATGTCTATACTGGGACGCCCTTTAGTGGTGTACCTGTTCCTGACGTTAGTTCCTGTTTCTGCTCTGATCGTGTATGACCTGGCCTGCCTGACAACGTTCCTGCGCATCCTGTATTGCTGTTTCCGTTGCTGACTGATCTGGCTGAGAACGCGCTCCGTTGCTGACTGATCTGGCTGAGAACGCGCTCCGTTGCTGACTGATCTGGCTGAGAACCCGCTCCGTTGCTGACTGATCTGGCTGTGAACCCACTCTGTTACTGACTGATCTGGCTGAGAACCCGCTACGTTGCTGACAGTATCTAGCTGAGAACCCTCTCCGTTGCTAACTGTGCCTGGCTAAGAACCCGCTCAGTTGCCTCTATCTGGCTAGCATTCAACTCTGCTGCCTAACCTGTTGCGCTTGTCTGTAGTAGCGCCGCGTGGCGCTTCCGGTATCTTGCCGACCATAAGCTGAGCATTTGTTCTATAGCCGCTTATACTGGTAACCGCTGCAAGTGGTGTGCACATGCGAAGTACTGGTTCAGTGCTGTATAGCAATGACTGTGTTACGCTGTGATCCATCTGTGTCCTCCTCCGCTGTCCTAGCTGGGATCACTCCCTGTGGGAGTTGCAGATCTCACTCTAGGCATTACCTCAGGACCCTTTCAGTGCCTAGATGCTCTAGGCAGGGTCAGTGCTCCATTCCTTCCTGTACAGCCTCAAGGCTCAAGAGCCAGCTGTTGCGTGACATTACACCTTGCACGTGTGCTGGGACACAAGTTGCCTTTCATGTTGTGCTGCTGGATCCACCCCTAGCGTTCTAGGGTTTTCCTACCAGAAGTGGTTGCCTTGGTCTTAATGTGACCCTAGTCCCTATGGTCAGTGTTGCCTCGTTGCTGCCAGGTTCAGTGTCTCCCAGGCATCTGGGTCTCATGCCAGTTACCTTCCTCTGGACTCCTAGTGATCTAGGGTCCAGCCACCAGTACGTGTTCTGTTCTGTTATTGTGGGCTTGTGGGCCTAATTTACTGTATGTACTTTTTCTTAATAAAGTTATTTTAACCTTACCAGTCGGGTCTGAGTGTTCATCAAAAAACCGTGACAACGGGGGACTGCTGACATTGTTCATGTGCTGTTTGGGACCATATTTTTAGTGGAACTGCTGGGGGGTGCCAGATACAGGAGAGGAGGGATGCTAGAGGAGGGAAAAACTGAGGGTTTTGTTAGGCGATAAGTCTGGGGGAAATATTGAAAAAAAAAGAAAAAGAAAGTCGGTCTGCTCAAGCAATGATATATATCATATTAATGCTGTTAATGAGTAGCTACTACTAGACAGTGAATGTACTGTTGCTGAATTGAATTAAATATATATATATATATATATATATATATATTTATTTATTCATCAATGTTTCGGATAACAAGCCTGGCCTTCCTTAGTGCCATTGAATTTACAGTACTGGGTGCAATGCACTCTTGACACCGACCCGAAACTGTCCATGTTTATTTAAATGAGGATATTGACCCCTTGCATGTGAAGCAAGGAGTTAGAGACCTCTCTAGCATCATAGAGACTAAAGACCCGATTTAAATAAAAGGCAATTTCCATTTCCACCCTACAGTGTAGTAGTTTTGCTACAGAACTGTACTCCTTTAGTTTAATGTATAAGGCCCTTTGTCTCTCTTGTATCTGATAGAAGCGAGAGAGTCCAGTGGGGGTTTTGGGCCACTGCAAATACCCTGTCTCTTTACCCTTGACTTTTTATATCATCTAGCTAACAGTATATGAGAGTTAGAGTTCTTTCCCATACTTTGGATGCATTCTGCATTCTTCTCTTCTGTCCTTGGGTCAGTTTTTCTCTCCCACATGGCTTTCTACTCATGACAACTCATTAGAAGCATCTTGAATATTTTAATCCTTTAAAAAAAAATCTACTTAATAGAAATGAAACACCACAGGCTTTACGTCCTATCCCTGGATTATTTCTTCTGGCATGAAAATGCAGTGTTAACATTCTGTCTGAACACAAAAGCAACTTCCTTGTAACTGTTGGCCCTCTGGCAGTAAATGGCATAAGTATTATTTATTATTGCTATTATAATTTTATTCATATCATTCTTTATGTTCTCTTCATTGATCTATAATGTAAGTTGATTTCAGGGATATATATATATATATATATATATATATACACACATGAAAAATGTGATGTGCAAGCATTCTCAGGACTTTTGGTCCTGAAGGAAATGTGAAAAACACATTGAAATGTTGACACCTGTTTGATTCTATTCTACACCTTTCAAAAGTCCTGAGAGTGTTTGCACATTTTATCTCTTTTGTATAATATTTCCCATGAGCTAGGGTACCCAGGCCATCACACTTTTTGGTGTAAGTGCTTCCCAAATGCGGTGAGTGCTGGTTGTGTCAACTTTTTGCTGTACACACGGATCCCGTTCCTTTCAACTACAGCACCCAGAGAGACTGATTTAAGTGAGAGTGCTTCCCTTTACTATTTTAGATTTTTTTTTTTTGCTGGACTCCAGGTCGGTTATGCATTAATTTGTGGTAATGACGATATAAACTCTCCAGTGGGATAAACTTTACAATTCCTATGTTACTTCATGGAGTCTATGCACTAACATATCTGCAGCCTGAGTGATCTTAGTGCATAGTCTCTTTAGAACATCATAGGAATTCAAGTGTTTATCTCACCTTCAAGAAATATATAAAGTTCTTATGCAACTGGAGCTAACAATAATGACTTTCTCTCAGTATAACTATTATTTAACCATTTGAGTATCAGAGGGCACACAAAGGATTAAAATAACCACCTTTCTGACTAGGAAAAAGAGATTGAAATAGAAATGTAACCTGGGAAGGAATAGCAATATAATCTAATTTTCTGTAAAGCAACGCAGAGCATTATAATAATGCATAGTAATTATCTAGCAATACCAAAGAGGTCAGTAATCCAACTGTGCCTATATTTAGATGTGGCCAAGTATTAAATGCAAATAGTATCTTATAGTACAGTCTGATATCCCATGTGGCAAGCTAGTATGATGAACAATGGAAAGTATGAAACAAAGTACCTTAATGCAGTGGAAATTATGAAACCAAGTACCTTAATGCAGTCCCAAAGGCTGTTTCTTATTAAATTAATCCATCGTTATTAAAGTCCCCCAGTATTATATGTAAATGGATGAGAGTTGCAAACAGATGGTGAGAAATGTTGGGGAGGATGATCAATGATAAAGGTTGTGGCATGTACAAGAATCATTTAAAATGTACTCAAAAATGCAGGTTTCTAATTTGGGGGCCTTGACACCTGTGCACTATTAAGTCTATGAAATGAGAAGTGCAGAAGAGACATATCTAAAAGTACAATTTATTACATTATGATTTTACACAAAAATGCAAGCTGCACTTTCATGATTCTCTGCAGAATAAACTTTTATCTCACTCTGAGCCCTAGAAGCCATGTGTCCTTCAGTCCTCCATTTGGCTGGTCCATTCTCAAAGGCATTCCCGACAATGGACAATGAAATCCTAAAATGGAGTTAATTACTATAAGGTGCAACCTAGCTCGAGTTTGGCCAGAAAAAGGAGTCAGACTCAGTATAGGGTGATTGATGGCAACCCACAGGGTTAAATATAATTTTGGTGGTCGGATCAGGGGTGCATATTTTTAGGAATGAAAAAGAAATTCTATTTTCTGATTATTACATTGCTGGGAGCAATTCCATTTTTTAGTCTCTGATTGCTTTTTTCATTTATTTATTTTACCACAGTTTTGTGGTTAAATCTTGTAGATTTGATACATACCACCCCATCACATATAGTTTACCTCACAGAATGCATAATTGGTAAATTGTCACTCTTTGAGGAGATGTTCCTAACCTCTTATTATGACTGTAAGGAGAGATTTTTTAAATGAGGAAGTAAAATATTAGGGCATATTAGAGGATCAGCAATTCTGAGTAATTAATGCCCTTTGGCATGGGAGAGTTCAAATGGTGTGTTTTGTATTATGTAGGTGGTGGACATTTGTCTTGGTGAGTGAGGAATGGATATAAAGGAATAAGACATTTTCAAAACTGGGTGGGAAGTAGAAGGCACTAACTGGTGCTACTGGAAACTTCCAAAATTTACTTAAAATGTCCATATATTTAGCAATTAGTGTGTTTGAAAATGTATAATTTGGTTGAAAGCATGTTTATTACTTGTCTGATGGATCTGGTTTGAATGAGAATTTTGATGGCCTGTCATAATTGACCTGGTTTGAAAAATAGCCATTTCTGTCACCTGACTTCATCTGTGTCTGAGTACTAGTATACCACATTGCTACCATATACTATAGATTGTAAGCAATTTATAGCTGTACAGTTGGACCCCTGGTTGCTATAGATTGTAAGCAATCATTAGCTGTACAACTGGATCACTGTCATATCTTTCCAAAATCAATGTGTATGGGTACCTTTAGTTTGTGGAAACACAGGGCTTCAAGATAAAGTAATGGCTAGTTTACACATTGTTTAATTATGGTATATAGTTTGACATTTGAGAGAGTGACTAATCTTAGCCATACTTTTAAAACACTGTATTGTGTAAGATATTTATGTTTTATTATGCACCCTTCCTGCTCTTTAAGCGACACCATTTTAGACTCTTTGTAAGGGTCTTAGATCTATGGTGCTAAGGGTGCTATAAGAAGCCTACACCACAGTCTGCCAACTGAGATACTCCTCTGTGTTTGAATAATGTAAATAAGTCCTAAAAATGAGTTGTATTATAGCAAATGCTCAGGACTCATTTATTACACTCATACACAGGGAAGTGTCTGAATCTGAATATATCTAGTTAGGGTGTCATTGCAACTCTGGTAGTCAATCATTGAGCTAGACCTGTCCAAGGAGAAAGGGCTGAACTCACATAAAGGGTAAGGGAAGGTAATAGAACTTAGATAAATGGTGACATATAGAATTAAATAGTAAACTAGAATTTTAAAAAGCATACAGTAAGCATTACTGTCTCTTGAACAGTAAAAATCAAGAGATTTCCAATAGATAATAATAAAGAGTTACAATCAGTATGTATTCATAGTAACAAACAGGTTGAGTCAATTGTTTTTGTCCTTGAATGTTAGAGGGGTATTTCTCACACACACACACACACACACACACACACACACACACACACACACACACACACACACACACACACACACACACACACTGAGAAGTGGTTAAAAACCTACTCTGCAACGAAATGGCTAATAAATCCATTATGCACTCAAATTACAGCTAAACAGTATTGGTGTAGGATCACCAGCAGAAAAACCAACAAAAGCACTCCCAGGGGGACTTAAACAATCACTTCATTAAGTCATTTTAAATAAGAAAGTATAATAAGTGCTGTTTTCTACATTATTTCTGATGTATACATTTATTTCACTGGGGAATTGTTCTTATTTTCAGAATATAAGCTTTATGGTAAGGCCTATTTTCCCATTATCATCAGATTTTTTGCTTTAAACCCAAACCCTTGCAACTGCCTCCAACTTTGACTGGTTCCAGCTTTGACCTTTCATTGGCTCTAAGACTCCTTGCTTTAGATACTCTGTTAAGAACTGTCATGTAGTATACAAAGTAAGCAATAATAGACTGTGGAAAAAAGAGTGAGCAGAAAAAAAAATACCCTGGACAGTACCGCCATGAGGAGAAAATGAGACACAAGCCTCATCAGACAAAAAAGAAAAAGTAAAAACTGGCCAAGTTATTAATCTATACAACCAAGGATAACACCCACAATCCTTAGAGGTGTTTAACCAGCCCTTGTGATGAGAACAAACCTGTGTCTACTCAGGGCTGCCTATAATAGATGAAAGAGGTCCAGTAGCTAGTGTTATGTATATTTTAATATTTTAATAAATAGTTCTGTTTTGAAGTTTCATCATCTGTGCTGGTCCACCTTTCATCTATTATTGATTACAGTGTTCTGTACTCAGCTGCGGGGCTGGATACCTCTCTGGCACTCAAATAGTTAATCAATTTACTTGAGTAACTCTACGTTTCACTATTCAGGACTACTGTGACATAGTATACTTGAACTACATGTTGCAGATAAGGGCTGGCTCCTCCCCATATTATAGACTTCATCCAGGGGCATAACTAGAAGCTTCACACATACACACTCACATTATAACTGTGTAGTATTTGTCAGTCTCAGTCTCAGTTAATTTTCAGTTAGGGTAGAATCACCTGCCTGTTTGATTACTGACTTGAAATGAAGTGGCTTGGAGATAAGTGGAGTTTTAAAGCATAATGTAAAAGGTATATTAAGGGGACTTTTGTGACTTTTGGTAGATAAGGGGCTAAAATATTTTTTCTTCCTCCCTGTGTGCAAAAGGTTGATTGAAAAAGAGTTGCACCTGTATTTATTTCTCCTATCTTAGCTCACCTGGGGGCTGATCACTGGCTGGGAGTGAAGTGGCATGGAGTTAATCCAACTTTTAAACAATCAGACAAAAGGTATATTAAGGGGACTTGTGTGACTTGCTGTTGTTTAGATAAAGGATTAGAAAGCATCTTTTTGTTCATTCTCTGTGGAAGGGGTGTATTGGAAAAGAGTTACACCTTTGTTTATTTATCCTAGAAAAGTAAGTACCTTAGCTCACTGGGGAGCAGTTCAGTATCTTGGAGTAGTTTTAAAGAATCAGGAGTTTGATCTGAGACAGGAGTTTGATATCTCGCATAAATATCTGTGCAGCAACTATTTTTAAGGGGATTGACTTGGTGATATTTAAGGCTTCAATTGCACATAAAGTTAATTTTTTGCAGTTTGGAAAGGTACATTAACTTAACCCACATATTTATATCTGCTATGTTTGAGCTAGAAGTGCGAGTTACTGGATACTGTAATATGGATGGAATTGTACTGTAATCATGAGTGGTAGCAGGTTGGACAACGTCATGTAGTACACATCTAGCCACATGTTTGAACATTTGCAGCACTCATTCCAAAGGGCATACTGTTTTGTAACAAGTGTGAGCATATTACATTTTTTGGCATCTAGGAACTGAAAGAAATAGTGGAATGCTGCATAATGTTGGAAACTTGGAAAGGAACTTGGAGCTCACTGAGCAGATAGTATGTGTGGTTAGTGGTGAGTAGGGTGGCACTACTGCTGATGATGCATGGCAGGTAGGAAGCTGTGTAAAAGGAGGAGAAAGTGGGCAGCACTGACACAAATCATCAGATTTGCAAGACTGTATAAAAATGCTGATAAGAAATGTTTCGGAACTGGCAATACTGGAGGGTGATAATTCCTCTCGCAGCAAGGGGAACACTCCTGATTTAGATGGAAAATAGACTAGGCAGAAAACAAGGCAGGAGTTGGTAGTAGGTGACTATTATCAGGAGGGTAGCCAAGGTTATCTGTTGACAAAACTGTGAATATTGAACAGTATGTTGTCTTCCGTTTGCTCTGGTTCAGCATTTTGTGGACAGGGTCTTCATATCATTCTGTTTCTGTGTTTTCAAAGGGCATCTAGCAGGAAAAAAAAAGTAAATTGTATTTGTTAAACTTCTGTTTTATCTAGTCAACCCTGTAAGAACAAGAAGGGTGTGCAACACATTGGGAACCCTTAAATTCTGTGAGTAGCAGTATTATAAACTTGTCCCCCTAATTTTACTGGTTCACCCCTAAGATTATCATGCCGCCTTCTGCAAGAACCATAACTGTCAATAGCAATGTTGTTTTTATTGGAGGGGTAAAAATGTTAAAACAGTGAAAAAGAATCACTGACTGCCTGTTCAGAGTTCACAGGATCAGCTCTGGTGATGAGGAGAAGCCCTGGGGAAACATACACTGAGCGTAGTAAATCTAGAGTGCTACTAACGGCCGGCGATTAAGCACCACTGGTCTTTTTTAAAAATTTGCAATGGTTTACTGGGCCCTGAGCAGCGTACAGCTATGCAGGGACCCCTTCATTCCATGATGTGCCAGGACCATCACTGATCCTTAAGTGCTGGAACCGGCATGACAGTCTTGACATGTCCAGGGTCATTAAGGGATTAAACATCAGCCTTAATTGTTAACATTATTGTTTCCATTATCCATCAACTGTAGTATTCTTATGTGTCATTTTTCCCCTGTTGTGTAGTGCTTTAGGATTTGTGGGTGCTGTATATAAAAAATAAATTCCAACAGACAAGACATATCTTCTGCAGGAGAATTGTGTATGGATTGTTTATTGAAAATGTCATTATTATAGTGAGAGGAAAGGTAGTGAGGTTAATGTACTAAATAATTAACTGCAAGTAATTTGGTGGCAATTTAGGGTACAAATAAAAATCTCAATGTATTACAATTGGAATTTTAAGCCATTGAACACTGGAGAGGTCAACCTAATTTACTCTTTGTAGCCCAGAAATATAGGAGAGTCAGCAGGAAGTGAGATATGTAGTGAGAGTTTGTTGACAGCGGAAACTGGAATTCATAATACCAAATGGATAGCCAGGAACACATGTGTTTTAACCGTTTGAGTGCCAAAGAGAATAGCTCTCTGGCATTCAAAGGGTTAAGAACCTTTGAGGCCCCTGGCAAAATTGTGAATGGAGGACCCCAAATATCTGTACATATATAGGATCAATTTAAGTTTCATAGTTGCCTTCTGTAGTTCCATTAATATTGATGGGAAAAGCAGCCACATTGGTGTGATTTGCACCCTGGACTGCCTATCTCCTTTCTGATCACAGGATTTAAAGAGTTCCTTGCACAAAATCTGGAACTTTTGGAAACTAAAGGTGAGGTCCCCTAAAAGTACAAGGTCCCTGTGGATACTGGTTATGCCCTTGCATTAAAATGACTCTGGTCAAGAATATACACAGATACTTAAGTAACCACCTGTAAGTGAGACCGAGAGACAGAACGATAATTTCCAGAAGGTCCCCCGTTAAACCAGTGTTAAAGGGACAGTGGAGAATAGTTGTCAAGTAAATATTTAGTAAATCTAGAGCAAAAAATCAAACACCATATTCATCAAGAATCTATTTGAAATAAATGGGATTTGTTCATTGATCAAATATTTTCACCCCACATTTATTATACCTTTGAGTGCCGCTCTTGCTGCAGTTTGCCTTACCTGGCATCTGTGCTGCAGGTTTATTCAACCATTTTCTCAATCCTAGCTGCTCACATTCATTTTCTATGATTTTTCTTTCACCCTCTGTGTGGGAAATATTTTGTTAAAGGCTCCTTCAGCAGAGGCTTTACTCATACAGATTCAAAGGTTAGTGTCCTTCTCTTTCTTGCCAAGATATTTGACACTCTTCAAAGACAGGTCTTCTGCAAGAGGACAAGATTCAGTCATTGACTTGGCAGGTGTCTCAGGCCTTACTCCACCTGTCTGCAACAGTGCAAGAGTACATGAAGGTCTGGTCCCTGTCTTGTAGGCCATTCCCTTTGCCCCATCCCACTCTCAGGAACTGCTGCTGGAGGTTCTTAGGAACTGGTCCAGGCACCTGTGTCATGTTTCTGTCCAACAAAATTAAGCTGGATCTTTGCCATTGATGGCTTCAGAGGTCCCATCTTTCATTGTGACAGCCATTGGCCACTCTGAATTGGGCAAGAGTTATGACGGATGCCAGGCTGACATGCTGGGGTGTCACCTTGGGGACAGCTCAGGGCCTTTGGACTGAGAGGGAGAAGCTTCTGCTCATTAATGTCTGCTCAGCGGGCTGCCAAACTTCAGGCCTTGTCCTGTAACCTCCCCTTTCTAATATTTCATTCCGCTCAGTTGGTTTTGAGAACTACTGTAAGTTTTTCCTTTAAGATTGTTTCATAGTTTCTCATTAACCAGGAAATTGTTCTTCCTTATCCATATAGTATACAGGAGCAGGAGATTCATTGTTTGGACGTAGTTAGGTGCCTGAAATACTACTTTCGTTGCATAAAGCCTTTCCGGAAATCTCACTTGCTTTTTGTCATTCATGAGGGATCTTGTGCAGGTCAAGCTGAGTCTAATGTGACAGTGGATTCATGGATTAAGTCATCCAATCGCCAAACTTATGTTCTCATGAATATCCTGTATCCTTTAAGGTCACATTCCACCACAATAGTTGGAGCTTTCTGGACCCACGGAGCAGCTGTACAAGATAGCAATGTCTGAGATGGTTGATAACGGCTCAGGGAGTCGATGTCCTGTGGGATCAGTGTCAAAGTTACGTTGACAGTATGCACTAAAATCTTTACCAGTTCATATCCCCCTCAATCCAACAATAATCAGCCCACGTCAACAGCAATCTGACATGCCTTTCGACAGGTTTACAAATGTGTATTTATCTCATCAACAATTACCTATTTACATATGTAAATGCAGCATAATAAGGCATTTCCATATGGAATGCAGGATAATGAGCAATTTTCATATTCATGTGGGAGTGTTTATATGTTTATGTGGCTGTTCACCACATACACTAACCTCCGATTGCTGCATGGCAGCCCTCAATCAATCATAAGCATTGAGTGTTTTCAAACTGCTGGCAATGTGGAAGGGATGCCCTCCATTTCACATCATCAGAAGCAGACAACTCTAAATTTGGAGAGCATTCTCTCTTCTTCCTTTATATGTTTGTGAAACAGTACTGTGTCAATGCTCTGGCTTTGGCTTAAGTCAGTTTTGGACTGAAGGTCCTACAGGGTGTTGTGCCAGTGTAGATATCATTATCTTTATTACTGGTAATCTATTTTTTTCATGCCACTTGGTTTGGTATTAGCTGTCCATTAACACATAAGTTTATATTTTTTCAAATTCATCCCTGTTGGAACTGGTTTGTGTTTTTAGAGTTTTTTTCTCCCTCTTTGGAATTTTTGTGGAATAGAAAAGAGGATTTTTGATAAATTATTTTCTCTTGTTCCATGTGGAACACAGGACTTCCTTCCCAGAGAAAAACAAGCTGTCTGAGTTACGAGCAGGGTGGTCTTTTGAGTTCTCTGTTTCAAGTGACCCCTTTCCTGCTTCTCTTCTGTTTTCAATCTTTGTTGTTTGTTAAAACTGAGCATGTCTGGTGGGGATAATGTGGAGTAGGTAGTGTGTCTCTGCCTCCAGAGAGCCTTTTAAGGCAAGTGCCCTGCCCACCTAACCTGAGAATACTTTACCCCATGCAGGGCCGGATTTACAATAAGGCAGAGGGACGCCTGTCATTGGGATAGCTTTTTTCATTTAATTTTTTTTTTTAAATTAGCCACCTCGCTGGCTGCGCAGTGGCAGAACAATAATCCCCCCACCGGAGCCCGTTCCATGTTGCCCTCACATTGCTCCCCCCCCCCATTGTATGTTTCCTACCTCCCTGGCAGGACAGGTCTGTGCCTCCTTTGGCACAGTCCTGTAGTTGCTGAGCTCACTCGTCGGCTCTTTAGGAATGCAGAGCGCTGGGAGATGACATCATCTCCCAGCGCTCTGCATTCCTGAATAGGAGACCGCGCGGGAGCTCCAACAGCTACAGGATTGTGCCAAAGGAGGCACAGATGACAGATCTCCTGCCAGGGAGGCAGGAAACGGACAACGGGAGGAGGTAGGAAACGGACAAGGGGGGGAGGCAATGTGAGGGCAACATGAAGATGGTGGGGGCAAGTTGGAGCCGAAGGGGGGCAATGTGAGGGCAACATGGAGATGGTGGGGGCAAATTGGAGCCGAAGGGGGGCAATGTGAGGGAAACATGGAGATGGTGTGGGCAATGTGCAGCTGATGGGGGGCAATTTGAAGCTGATGGGGGCAATGTGAAGGTAACATGGAGCTGATGGGGGCAAATTGGAGCTGATGGGGGCAATGTGAGGGCAATATGCAGATGGAGGGGGCAATGTGCAGCTGATGGGGGGGCAATTTGGAGATGGTGCGGGCAATGTGAACCTGATGGGGGGCAAGTTGGAGCTGATGGGGGGCAATGTGAGGGTAACATGGAGCTGATGGGGGGCAAGTTGGAGCTGATGGGGGGCAATGTGGCGGCAATATGGAGATGGTGGGGGCAATGTGGAGCTGATGGGGGGCAATATGAGGGTAACATGGAGCTGATGGGGGGCAAGTTGGAGCTGATGGGGGCAATTTGGAGATGTGGGGGCAATGTGGAGCTGATGGGGGCAATATGAGGGTAACATGGAGCTGATGGGGGGCAAGTTGGAGCTGATGGGGGCAATGTGAGGGCAATATGGAGATGGCGGGGCAATGTGCAGATGATGGGAGGGCAATATGGAGATGGTGGGGGCAATATGCAGCTGATGGGGGCAATGTGAGGGTAATATGGAGCTGATGGGGGGCAAGTTGGAGCTGATGGGGGCAATTTGGAGATGTGGGGGCAATGTGGAGCTGATGGGAGGCAAGTTGGAGCTGATGGGGGCATTGTGAGGGCAATATGGAGATGATGGGGGCAATGTGGAGATTAGGAGCATTGTGAAGGTGTCCAGTGGAGATGGCCAAGGGGGGAAGGGGCGCTTCAGATTTCTGTGCCTACAGGCTCCTGAGATGTAAATCTGGCCCTGACCCCATGGATCCTGCATTCCACATGGACTAAGAGAATAAACTTTATTGAATACACAAAAATCTTCTTATACTGTTGGCACAGTATGGCACTTTATCATTCCAGCCAACTGTCCCAATTTACGGTTTACAGTCCTGATTTTAGGGCCCAAACCCAGTATCCCACCCACATTACACTATGTCCCAATTTACTGGCCTGTTCCCTACTTTATAATTTTGACTGTATGCTCCAGTGGCCTACAGACACACCACGCTCATCACGTTGAGTGGTGAGATGCCTAACTGACTATGTGTGTCACGCTTCAATATATGTGCATGCAGGCAGTGTTCACACGTGCTCCACCTTTGGCCATGTAAGCAAGAAGTCCTGAGAACAACCAGCAAGTTGTGTGCCAGGTCAAACAGCCTACTGTCACGTCCTGATCTAGTCCTCCAACAGGTACATCTCTCTCATGTCTTGAGTTGTGTTGTCTCAGTCTGAACTAGTACTCAACGTAGCGGTGCCTGATTGTGCATGCATTGGGGGGGGTCATGGCCACGGTGCTGATGTGATTAGTACTGTCAATGTGTCTCAGTGCCAGGCCTGCCAGTGCCTGGCCTCAGAGTGAGAAGGAGGAAGCAGGCAGGATGTCTGATAGAAGTTGGAGTAGTCCAGCCTCCAGTGTCAATGAGTTGAAAACTGAAATATTTGCAGACAGTGACTGCACAGTTCTAGTATTGCTGTATTTATTTTAATGCTTTTTATATTTCTAAAGCATATTATTGTGCATATGAGTATACCAATTGTAGGTTTCTTGCATGCTATTATAGGTACTTCAGTTTTATTTGCCCTATACTGCGATGTTTTGGTTTTAAGTCCCAGCTCTTGTGAACCCTGTGGGAGCCAGCCTTGTAATGTTCACAAGGTTGGCAAAGTGGACCTGTGGGATCAACCTAGAGAAAATTATGAGATCCCATTTATACTGTTCTCGAGAAGCTGCAATCTTGCCTTTAATGTAGGGAATGAGATTCCTTACATTACAGGGCCAGTGTTAATTAGAATGTGGGATCTCTGTACTTCCCAAGTGTCCGTCTTTGAGACCCAAATCCCCCTGTTCCTCTTTCCCACCCTGGTGTCCCTCTTTTTAGGAGATCAGACCGTGTGGTGTATCACATTGCTCCATAACAATACAACTCACATTAATGTTTGTTTAATCTCCAGTATTTGTATTTATACATTAGTTTGTGTGAATAAAATACTTTCACCTGTAATTAATTTATTCATTTACACAGAGAGATGTCAGTTGGTTATGAAATAACCTAAAAATTCTCGGTAATGCCCCACCCACTGGCCACACCCCCAGCAACACCTAAAAACACAAGTGTCCCTTTTTGGCCATTTGAAAAGTTGGGAGGCATTCTTTATGCTAATTCTCTGCACAGTATGCTAATACGTGCTGTTCACTGTGCTATTAGGAAGGCCACCAGTGTATATGCATTCTGTGTAGATTCATCCCTAGCACAGTATTTGGTAATATTGCTCAGAACTTAAACTAATTAGTATAAAATGCCACACTGTGTCTCCAGAACATCAAGGTTAATTTTGATTCTTTAAAATTAACTAAACATATCTTACTTTAACTCCTTGATTGCTAGTAAGGGAGAACTCTCTAGCATTCAAGGGGCTAAACAGTTCATTTTTGAAAGATGTCAGCTGTATTAAACTTTACCAAAACATTAACATATATTGCCGAACAGTCACAGCAGCCAATTATGTCCCACATCAAATTAGTAACAAATTGTAAACAAGTCCAGTGTTGTTCATTTGACATATATTGGGTAAGATTGTGCCATTGGCATAGTTACATCTCATACATTAGAAATCCCCATAGGACAATGACTTAATCCAGTAAGGCTAAGTAAATACACCTACCGAACAAGTGACTGTGAAACAAACAGCTGAAATAACAGTGGGATGTATATTAACAACGAAACAGCAGGGAAAGTGATATAGACAGCTGAATGCTGTCACCTGCTCCTCTGTCCTGTGTTTATATATTAGAGCTTGGGGAGCAGCCCTAATTTTGCACCTCTGGACCAATCAGTTCTGTTTTAAAGGAGAATTAAAACCTAGGAATAAGTGGCAGGAGGCAGACATAATTGTTTTGTAGGACTCTATGACACCAAACTCCTCCCAGTGAATTATTCTTAGGTGTTTGGGGTCCTGGACTCTAGCAACAAAGAATCATGTCCATTTCACTGGACATGATAACCAGTGTTAATAAAATAGGTTAGCTGTGCGGACCCAATCCAAGCAGAATTGAATCATACTGGCCATTAGGATTTCTGAGTAGATTAAGCTAAGGGGAAGTTTATTATAAACTCTGTTAATCTGTTTATCTGTCTGTCTGTCTATCTATCAACTGTTACCGCACTGCATCAGCAGTTGTCACATATAATAATAGTCTACATTTAGTCTGCATCTTCTCACAACAAGCAATAGCCTTCTGTGGTCTTCAGTGGTTTTTATTGGCCAGATGTCAGATAACAAACTGAACGTAATTAGCAGCAGAGATCCAATGAATAAATGAGAGGGTTAATAGATAAACCTGACTGAAATATGAAGGACACCTGCCTACATAAGCCCTTCAGTCAAACAAATCAAGAGCCATTAAATTCCAGAGCTTAGTTCTCCTTTAATGTGGCCCTGCTGGACAACCAGGGGTTGCAATGTTACTACTTCTTTTATCACCAGAAAACCACTACACTTGTTTTACTATATATATAATAAAGCTCTAACTTTTTAAAATGATATAATGAGCATATTGTTTTGGATACTGGGATGTATAGTTCTAGATCATAGATAAGCCTAATCGTACTCTAGAGAGTGGCAAGCCAGAGAAGCTGATGTAGCAAGAAGACCTGTGGCGTTATGTACTAAGGGGTGATAAAGAGGTGAGAAAGCAGATATAACGTATCCAGTGATATCACTTCTCCGATCCTTATGTTATTCTATAGAGCATATGCATTAAGATTTGCAAAATTGGAGAAATCTTAGATTTCCAAAGTTGAAGAAATCTTAGTTCATTGGCTCCTTAGAATAGTATAGGAACTGGAGAAGTGATATCACTGGAGACGTCATCAAATCTTTATCACCTCTGTATCACCCCTTAGTGCATCTCCAACCTGGAGCAATTATAGTGTAAACCAAAGGGAACAAATACAGACTGTCATTCATTTAAATGGGAATATTTAACACCTTGGATGTTAAAAGTTTCCAGTATCTATGAAGCAATGTGTTGGAGACATATCTAGCCTCAAGGGGTTAAAAGGTTTATTCAAAGGGGCATTCACACCTCCCCTAGACCTCCTCTAAATAATATACAGATAGTTTTATAGCACACTTGTCTGGAGATTTTTTTGGGAGTGGCCCTTTAAATCAATGGGAATTAGGGAATGTTCATTTGTCCCCTATGGTGCAGTTAATTTGCCCCGATATTGCTCCAGTCCTTCTTAGTACATCAGTCTCTGTGATTGAAGACTTCATTGCAGCACATGGATCTACCCTTCAGCAGGCAATCCCATAACATTTTGCAGTGCCATCACTGCAGTCCCCAAGGCAGGTTTTTCTTGGGTCCTTGAAGAGCACAGTAACTAAGTGCATCCCTCTGGAACAATTAAACTGGATCCAAGTAATTACAAAGTCGTTGTGTAATATCATTACATTGCAGTTGCAAAGGAGGTTGGCAGAGTTTCCAGGTTACATAATCGCTTATCTTGCCCTGTGATATCATGACAGCTCTGTTCTGAAATCAGGCCTGCCTGGAATCCTAGAAACTCATATGGATTACTTGTTAACACGTTGCTGCCAATGTGGCATGGGCTGGCTGGCAGAGGGAAGATATTCTCTAGCCTGGTGATGCTGGGCCTGCAGAGGCAACCACATGACTTCCATCACAGTACAATATTGTGTTCCATTGTACATTCAATATTGTATTACTTGACCTGAGAAAGAGAGTTGATCTCTCAAAAGCTTGTCGATAAATATAAACTGTTAATCCAAATAAAAAAGGTATCACCAAATACCAAATTACTGAAAGTTATATATTACTAAAAGTGGACTAATAAGGCTGCTACAAATTAATTTATCATAATACAGTGAAGTTAATATAGAACCTCTCTGGAAGCAGAGCTGTTCTGCTACATGACATATACTATTGAACAGGTACCCCAAATATTCCAGACTGCTTCTTAGTGGTGCCTTGAGAGAAAAAAGAAAAACAATATGGAAACCACTGAATTAGAGACTAAAGGATTCATTAACTGGTGCACATAATGTAGCAGGTAACACTGGATTCTCTTACTGCCCATACCAGGCCTGGAGGTTGGGATAAAAACCCTGAGTTTCAGCTGCACATATGGAGTGCCCCATAATTGCTTGAGTTCCTCTCGGTGCATCAGCATGATTATGCTGCTGCTGTAGCCTAAGTCTGTCATGAGGGTAACTGTTTGATTACTAGAGAGGTGTGCAACACATTGTATAGAAATAAGTTATACAGCCCATTGGCACTTAAAGGGTTAATGCTTCTGCCTACATAAATAGTACATATAACTGAGATTTCATCATTTTGGGGATAAATAAATTAAAGAAACATAACATTGACACCTAAAATGAACTCATGTTATATACACTTAAATACTCTGCTTCATGCAGCATCTGGAAAATGATCTTTTTGATTTCTGAGGCCTAAACTGTCGTTTTATGTATGCTGTGAGGGAGCAGACATTCCTGTTTTTTTCAGGGCTCCAAGTACTGCAGCAACCTTGAGATGATTGTCTGTAAATAGGATGATATAAAAGTGACAGTCCTAAACACAGGAGCAATGGATATTAATCACAATAAATTAAATGAATTTAGTCTCTCATTATAAACAGCAAATGCAAAATTAAATAAATGGCCAATAGATAGACATTTACATGTCTTAACAAGCAATTTTAGGTTTATATTTTAGGGATGTAACATATGAATAATAATTTTTTACATATGCTAAGTGTTAGTACATACCTCCTAGGTATACCTTCTCTCCTTCCCTGTGTACTTCACCTGATGCTTCCCCACTTGCTGACATGGTTAACTAGGCAATGAAGATGACCTCATATGGGCCATGCAAACTGATCCCTTCTTGTCTCCAACAGTTGATCTGGGGATCAATACAGTAGCCAGTATGCTGCAGGCTCCAGTGGCATTAAAGGGAATTAAAGTTTAAATCAAGCTGTGAAAATAATACTGCGGTGCTGCAGGGACATATCCTTTGCCCACGACAGCAGCTTCTGGTCAGGCAGTGGGATTTTCAGCTCCGTGCACTTTTCTTAGTTTTTATTAGTAATGCTAGCTTATGCAACCTGTTACGGGGAAGAATATTAAATCTCAAACTTAAAGATCTTACCATAAAAGGATTAGAAGAGGTCATACAGAGTGTTGGGTCTCGAACTGCTGACCTTTCGACTCTAAATTCTCCTATAATACAAGGTGACACTCTAATGCTCCAGCTACCTCTCTGGTTGGAGCATCTCTTAGGAGGTTCATTATTCACTGGTGGGGATCAAAGAAACAACATGGCAACCATACTGTTGTAAAAATGAAGATAGCACCACATTCCAAATAGGGATTTTAAAATGTTTTTAACCTCATAGATGCTGAAATTTAGCTGCTTGATAATATGGCCTGCATCCCAGGGCAGAAAATAAGCTGCACTGGTTAATTTGTACATTCCATCCATTGTAGTAGAAATCTCCTATTTATTATAATGGAATTGTGCACATTGCTGTGAAGAAATATCCACAGAACTGCTCTTACTACTAGCATAATCTCATCCTTATATAACAATTCGCTAAAACGTGTGTGACAACGCAGTCATGTACAGTAGAGACTGCCCGCGCTGCGTCTGATACAGAACTGGACACTCCGAAGGAGCATCCAGCTCTGTATCCCCCACGGTGCGGGTAGTCTCTACTGCGCGTGACTGCCCTGCGACCGACTGGCAGTGGCACTGTGGCCCATGTAACGGGCTCTTCAACTAGTTACTAAATAGCATAACACTGAAAATGAGTAGGAAATTTCCCTCCCTCCCTTCGTTTTCTAGAGTAAAGAACAATTTTCTCCTTGGTAAATGTATACTTTTAACAAATATAACTTATCTCCAGTAATCTTTCCATTTCAGCTGCCCTTTCCAAAATAATTTATTTTACAGTCAGAATAATCCAATTTCCAATTCCTTTCTCATTCCACACAACAAATGATCACATCTGCACTTAGCAGTCCCCCCCCCAGCTGAGGCACATAGCATTCTACTGATTTCCTCTAACTCTTTGAGTGCCAGATAGCCTACACACTGCAACTCAAATGACCCCCTGCCCACTCCTGTGAAAATATCTGCAGAGACCCAGCAGTTACCTGAACTGTACACTGTGCCCATTCATTCAGGAATCACCGTGCATCATCAATGTATGCAGCTGGTTTATCCCAGAGTTGCTGCAGTTTTTACTTTGTGTATTTTACCTGATGAGGATGAGTATGAGTGTAGTATGTCCAGTTCTAGATTCTGGCAATCACAACCAAAAATGCATGCAGGCAGTCACCAAAGTGCCGCTACTAATATGATCACAAAGCTGTAAGTGGAAAAGAAAACAAAACTCAGCAATACACAGCAATTGACTGCTTCTTCATACATACATATTGGTGCACATTGCCTGCATGTAATTAAATGTTTTTTATATGTACCATTTACATTTTTTTATAATGGCTAGAAATGAGACTGAATGTCTTCCATTGTACAATGCGACATAAAGAAAAAAAGAGAATACCATATGATTGGATTGTACCTCTTCAGCATTTTTGTGTGCCTTGGTACCTAACAAAGCATGATATTTGTGCAACTTTTTTAAATAAAGTTTTAACAACTCAAAATCTTCCTACTGTAATGTACTAATCTTACTGAATATAGGGAATGTGGGAACAGATACACAGTTGAACCCTTTTTTTCAAGCTGAAGCAGGTGAGGGATATGAGCGTATACTCTCTAAGGACCATAGGGGTGTAAAATGCATTCTGAGGCAATACAGTGCTCACCCTCTGGTCCTTAAATGGCTAAGCTTACTATGTGTTCTGTGGTCCTACTAGCAGATGTTATGTAAACCACGCTGAACCGCACACACACTGACTGTTATTCTGGGTTGATTCAAGCCCAAATTACAAATCAGACCCTCTCCACACCATGAAGCCAAGCACTCCACTGTATATTAAAACTTCACTTTTATTAAAACATCGATAAAAGTATATTTTCAGTCCACACTGGGACTTTCATCAGGGTCATTCTCATTACTAATTTGAATGTCCCTGATGAAAGTCCCAGTGTGGACTCGAACGTTGGGCAACATACTTTTATCAATGTTTTAATAAAAGTGAAGTTTTAATATACAGTAGAGTGTTCGGCTTCATTGTGAGGAGTGAATAACTTTCCTGCCACAGCTCTGCTCTCCCCATAACCCAGCTCCAGCCCTTTGTCACCCCTGGAGAGTTCCCCTTTGATTTTTTTCTCCCAGAGTATGTACAGAAACCTTGGTGCCCTGTCTGCTGAGCTTTGCTGAATCAGCCATAGGGCTGATCCAGCAAACTTTAGTACATTGCAAAATTCAAATGAAATAAACAAAGCAATGTTACATACTCATATGTTCTCAATAGATTTAGAAATAAATTATATCTCACAAAATATTGTGTTATAGTCTCTGGACATCTCACCTTTCTACATCCAATACAGATATACACTAATGAATGATTGCCGAACACCAGGTGGGTTGACTAGAATGGGTGGGTGATGGGGAACAGGCTTCACCTTTATCCAAACACTCCATAATCCCATCTAGTATGTAGGGGAAACATGTATTGGGGAGTAGGTCTACCCAGAAGAATGTCAGCTCCCCCATGGTTTGAAAACTGCCCAGGCTTAAGGTGCTGATCTAAGCAGAGCTGTACATGGTATTGGTGCTTATGAACTAAGGTACTAATATCTGGACAGGAAGCTCAAGGAAATCAGGAGACATCAGGTGGCCATCTCCACATCTTAAATGCTATAGAAGTCTCCAAAGCATTACCATTCCTGTTAACTCTTATGGTCTGACAGTAAGACACAGGGTTGTAACTCATATCTTAAGGTGAAGGGCCCAGTTCTTAGGGTCAGTGAGTCCATTCTTTCTTGCTACATGATTTGCACAAATGAATTGCTTCCTTATTCTGTAAATTTCTACCAGAAAGACAAAGGGAGGCTACTCGCTTGTTCTGTTTATATGTGTAGTATATTAAGGGCTCCTTGTGGACTGAGGAGCACCTTTTGATTAGAGGCAATGGGCATATCTTCTAGAATCTGTTATAGTGAACATTAAGGGATAATATTTGAAAGATCGATGGGTCAGCTCATTTTGTTCCCACGAGCAGAGCAATGTGCTGGAGACCTCATTTACACTCAGGGGTTTAATACCTCCAATGGAATCAGTGGGAATTTATTTTTCTCCTGTGGTGCAGTTGATTTGTTCAGAAACTGTTCTACCTTTTTATTAACATTTGGGCCTAGCAAGTGAGTTGCTAAGTTCCCAAAAGACCCAAGACCAATGTAATTCATTATTAGTGCACAATTCAACCCAGTTTCATCAATACTTTAACCCTGTAACTGCCCGAGGGGTGCACAACTGATTGCATTACAATGCTTTGCATACCCCTCTTGCATTCAAAGGGCTTTGATGGAGATCATTACCATTACGTGCAGAAGACTGTTAAAAAAAACACCCAGGGCTTTAACCGTTTGAGTGCCAGAGGTGTAGCGCAATGCATTGGCTACCCCTCTGGCACTTGAAGGGTTACGTATGGGACCTGGAGATTTAGTTCTCTAAACATTACCTACAAATACCCCTGTAGCCCAGTGTGTGCAGATATATGTTACTAATTGTAAACACTGTGCTTTGAGGAAAATAATTGTGTAATAATGCTTCAGTGGTGGGAGTTTTTGCAATACTATCAGCACTCCAGTTACTGTTTACACATGTAGGTTTAGCTTTAGTTCTGCTGTGCTTGTTGGAACCTGGATCTGGATTCCTATTAAATCCTACAATCTTTCACACTTCGGTTATTTCCTTTGAGGCGCTGCATTTGTCTGACCTCCCCTGCATCTTGTCTCTTATCTTATGCTGTACCCGTGAACAAACAGCCCGTTATCTCCTCTTGTCTCCTCCTTTTGGGAACGTTATTGCTCTAACCTCTAGATGTCTTCCATACAGGATATGCACCACCCACACACTACATTAGAGGAATATGCCTAAACATATGCTGCATATCCCACATTCACAGCTTATTCTGAATTCAGGGGGCCTGTAGTATTAAATAAATGTGCAGCAATTATGTAGCCAAACAACTGCACATAAGCAGCTGGTTAAAATTCACAAAATTCCCATTGATTTACATTAGGATTTAATTCCCCGAATGTGTTGCAATGTGCTGGAGACCTCTCTAGCATTCAAGGGGATAAAATCCCCTTTAAAATCATAGGAATGTTTTTTCTGTACAGTGCTGTAGTTGGTGCACCCCAGATTTGCTGTACATTATGGCCCAGTTGATATGTAGTGTGTGCAAAGACTATCTTGGATCTCCAAACAATGGTATTAGTGACTCCTGGCTGAAACTGTTGCATGTGCTGTAGTAACCAGTGCATTGCCTCTGACAGTAAAAGGGTTAATACCATCAACACTATTATGCAGCATTATCAATTAGGGTTCCAAATAAATAAAATAACCCACAACTTAGAATTTGGGGCCAGTGGCATAACTAGTAATTTCACAACCCCGGTGCAAAACTGTTTTAGGCCCACTGAAACAAAATATATTCACATATGCATTACTAGGGCCTATTGGAGCCTGAGGCAGATGGGGTCCCCTTGGAAGCTGTGTTCCAGTGCAGCTACACCCTCCCCCCCACCCACTGTAGTTACACACTTGAAACGGGCTCCATGTTCAAAAGAAAAGTGGTCAGTTTACATAAAAACCAAATGCACCACAGGGGTAAATGAGAATTGCACCATGGGGCAAATGACAACTCCCCAAATTCCCATTGTTTTAAATGGGGCCTCTAACCCCTTAAACATCAGGCACATCTTCAATGTATTGCTTAGCAATGTACTACAGACCTCTCTAGTATTTAAGGGGTTAAAAAGCATTTAAAAGAATGGAAATATTTTATTTCTCCCTTGAGGTACAGTTGGTTTTCTTGTTAACATAAGGCCTATAAGAAGAGCATGAAGCTGGGTGTAAGTAACACTTGGGTAATACTCTGAGAGAAAATAGAGTATAAGTATACAGGTCAGGCTTCCCAAGATACTGGGCCCCATCTCAACTGCCTCTCCTACTACCCTGCTAGTCATATTCTTGAATGGGGCCGCACAGGGAAGGGCTGACAACTTGTGGCATGAGGGGCAAATTCAATCCAATGACACATTTCTACTATCGTTTCAGCCCACTCTCTCAGCACACCCCCATTGGTTAATTTTAAATTTGGCACTAATCTTGTAAAGTAGGGCAAGTGATACCCCATGGCCTAAAATTGAAATGGGGCTACAGTTCTGATACTACAGTGCATTCAATTTAAGTAAAGCTGCACTAGTGATACCATAGAGATTGCAAGAAATGGGTTATATTACTAGTGTAGTTCCATTTGTATTGCAGCTCAATAGTATAGTTTGTCTTGCTCCATTTCAGTTGTAAGCTCTGTGTTATCACTAGTGTAGCACCATTTAAATTGCTCAGTGGTATCACCAACGTAGCTCCATTTCCAGAGACAAGCGAGATATTTAGTTAGGTAGTGCCCCCCCGGTCCAGACATATAACTGGCCCCAGGGACAATTGCTACCTGCCTCCCAGGCCAGCCCTCCCCTGGGGCTGCAAGGAACATGGGAGGATGAGCAAAGTGGAAGATGAGTTTTGATTCCACCAGAAAACAGATGGACAAAATGAGGCACATTAGATTTCACTGGACTACAATTTTCATCACCCTCAGCCAAAAGCTGGTTGATTTGGGTACCACAATCTAAATTTGTTCTCATAATGAAGCATCATTAAAGACCATATAGCCACCATAGAGATCACAATGAGCCTATTTCTGGGGATATCCAATTACACCATAGGGTACAGATGTAATGTCCCTAAAGTCCAATAGATTGAACTTTGGCTTTTAATCTCATTGAATGATAGAGAGGTGTACAACAAGTTCCTGTGCAAGGAAAACACTCTCGCATTCAAAGTGTAAAAATCCTCATTTAAATCAGCTGGTATTTTTTTCTCCCCACTCTTGTGCAGTTGGTTTCCTTCAGAAATACTTTTGAAGTTCTTAGGACCTGATTGCTTACTAAGTTTATTTCTAATGTACCCTTGCTGAATGGATTAGACAGTTTATCTCTCCATTCATTCTTTCATCCATCCATCCTCTGCCACCAGGCAAAACTTGCAGTATTTTGGAGAGCTCTCTTATACTGAAATGGTTAGAGGAAACTTAAAACTCTGATGGTGGGTTGTAGTAAGGGGTATATATTCACAGGATGGAATATAATTCTACCTCTATAAAAATCCTTGGTGAGTTCTCATCTGGAATATGAAGTACAGTTTTTGGTACCATTTCTTATAAAATACATTACTGAACTGGAAAAAGTATAGTGAGGTGCAACATGATGAATTAAGAAGTTGGATGATCAGAGTTATTAAAGAGAGACTAGCCAAACTGGGTTTGTTTACATTAGAGAAGAGAAATCTAAGGGGTGATATGATTATCATTTACAAATATATTCAAGGTCAATATTAAAAAAAACTGTAATGAGCTATGTACTCAAGAAGCTGAGAGAGAAAAAAAAACAAAGGTCATCGTAAAGAACTTCTGACCAAAGCAAAGGCATTTTTTTTACAGAAAGGGCAATAAAATTATGCTGTGCTTGCAGCTACTGTAGTTACCTTCAAAAATAGTAATAGATACTGTTTTAGCTGCTCAGAACAATATTGAGAATTATAACCATTTGTTTCAAAAGAAGATGATGTTGATCCAGAGAAATATCCAATGAACTTTTAGAGTCAGGAAGGAATTTTTGTACCCACTTGGGGCTTAATCAGAAATGGTTTCAACAGTGGTTTTGTTGCCCTCCTCTGGATCAGCTATGGTGATATGGCATGGGCTGAATTTGATGGACACATTGTTTTTTTCAGCCTCATCAACTTAGTATTATAACTTTCACACTGAGACTGATCATTAAAACAAATAGGATTCAGGTTTGTGAAGTGTAATAGTGGAAATTATCAAGCTGCTTTCTCTGAATTTTGTGGTAGCTTACATGACTGCAGATTTTTTTTACACACAGAGATAAATCTGAAGCAGTACAATGGAATGCCTGACCATACAGATCCCATAGGTATGACGGCCTAAGCCCATGCAGCTGTCACTTCCTTCCTGCACCATGCTGCAGGGACATTGCTTGTCAGACTTTGCACAGTGTGTCACAGACATGTATGCCTTTCCAGTCAGTACTGAGTCAGCTCTGGGCAAACTACTCCTGTCAATGCCTGTTATATACAGAAATAAACAAGAAAGCTGGAACACTACAGATGTAGACAGATTATGTTGTTTTAGCACATTTCTTCTCTTGATATTATCATCTAATGCTATAATTTGTATTTCAGTACAGCAGTGATTCTGAGCTCCTATCCTTAGGACTAGGGGTGGGAGAAAAGTCAGAAAAATTTCCTGCATGAATTTTCACAAAAAAATTACTTTTTTTCATTTCACGCGAATGCTTTCTCCTTTTCACCACTGCAAACCCGTTCTCCTTTTTGCCACTGCCAATAAGTTTTTAGCGTATGATTTCTATGACTGCAACATTTCCCACCACAATATTACTTCTTCTGATGGCTGAAGTGAAGAAATCAATAGCTGAAAGTAAAAGTTGTAAGTCCTACAACAATACATGCCTTGAAAAGGTTGTTAGCAGGGGGAGTGCTTTTGTCCCATTCCCACAACACTAACTCCTGCTTATGTAACACTGGCACAACCATCCTTGAAAAAAAACAGTGACTTGGGATATTCCAGCAGGGTGCAAAACATGACATCAGTTCTTTAAAGCTGCTGTTTTCAAGAAAAGGACAGCAACACCAACATTTTTCAAGTTTACTATTACATAGATATATGTTTGAAATATGTCAGTCAGTCAGCCTTCCTAGGGGATCCAGCTAGTATATATTTAGGGCCCAGTTAGGGGTGCCATTATGCCGGGGTGGCATTTGCCAGGGGTATTACCACCTTATCTAAGTAACACCTTATCGAAGTATGGAGAGTTAAACAAGAGAGAAAATATGTATCCAATATGCTGTGTTTTATGAAGACTTTCTCCTAACAAGGTTCTCTTGTCCCTTACAGGTATGTACTAGCCAGTCCTGTTGTGTGGAAGAGCAATTCTCACGCAATCTCCCCTTATAATTTTAACCCCTTGTGTGGTATGTTCTAGCCAGTTCTGTTGTGTGGAAGAGCAATTCTCATGCAATCTCCCCTAACAATTTTAACCTCTTGTGTGGTATGTACTAGCCAGTCCTGTTGTGTGGAAGAGCAATTCTCATGCAATCTCCCCTTACAATGTTAACCTCTTGTGTGGTATGTACTAGCCAGTCCTGTTGTGTGGAAGAGTGATTCTCATGCAGTCTCCCCTTACAATTTTAACCTCTTGTGTGGTATGTACTAGTCAGTCCTGTTGTGTTGAAGAGCAATTCTCATGCAATCTCTCAATTAGCCATATATAACATAATTTTCCAGTCTCCAAATTGCTTACCTCCCCCATCCCTCTCCTATATCTCTGTGTCTGTTTCTTTTCAGATGTTTTAATGGTGTCACAGCTGATTGCACACATGGCGATTGTGCAAAACAATTTGTAATTTGTAATTCCCTCAGTCAGTCAGTCAGTCAGTCTTACTAGGGGCTCCAGCTAGTATATATTTAGGGCCCAGTTAGGGGTGGCATTATGCCGGGGTGGCAATTGCCAGGGGTATTACCACCTTCTCTAAGTAAAACCTTATCGATGTATGGATAGTTATACAAGAGAGAAGAACAGGAGAGTACGCAGGAAAGAAAGACAGCTGCTGCAGCACATCCACTGATTAACACAGGCAAGTAAACAAAAAGGAATAAAGTGGAACTGGATAGAATAGATTAAATTAATATTACAAGTATAAAATTATTTTTATTCTCAGCTGGTTTCTGTCTGCCTGTATGTACCCTGCAAGCCTTGTCACGTGCATGCCAACATGAACATATTACTTCTATCTGTTTTAACCCTTTCACTATAAATACAGATTTTCTCTTACCCCTGCATCCATGCCTCGCACCCTTACCATAACATACTAATCCACCATAGTCTTCTGCATACATTTGCACTACCCTCTGAGTGCTAGTGGAGAGTATTAAAAACAAGCTCACCCAGGCCCAATAATGTAGTATATGCTCCAGCGCCAGAAATCCATCTTCGTAAACTTCAATATGCAGCTTTAGCCTCCAATATAATTACAATACTCATCGCCGTGATATGCTAAAAGAACTAAATTGGTTAATACTCAAATCTAGACGTGCCCTTCATCTTTCTTGCTTAATACACAGCCACTTCTCTGGAGGATTGGTATTCAGGCGGTAGGGAAGGAGAGGTACAGAATATTCTCTTAGGTTGATGCAGACAGTGATTAGTACAATGCTCAGACCAAGCCACAATCTCACAGGAGTCCCAGTTAATCCTGGGATTATGTGTTCTTAACCATGGGAACCCCAGAATGACCGCATAATGGGATGACTGGATAATTTGAAAGGACAGGGTTTCGAAATGTAATGCCTCGGTCTGCACAGAGAGGGGACAAGTCACATGAGTGACCTGGGGAGGCACCAAAGGTCGCCCATCAATGGCCTCAATTTGCATTGGATTGTCTAATAAAACCAATGGGATATTATGTAGCGCAGCAAATTCTTGGTCCATAAAATATCCCGCTGCTCCAGAGTCTATTAGAGCAGGTATAGTAATGGATAAGTTGGAGGACGAAATGATCACATCCACCACTGGTTTGGAAGGCACAACCTCTGGGGACTGCTGAATACCACCTAGGACCTGTCCCCTAAGGAAACCTAGGTGCGTGCGTTTCCCGGGCGCGTTGGGCAATTACGCAACAAATGACCTCCCCTCCCACAGTAAAGGCACAGTCCATTCTTGTGACCAAATGACCGTTCCTCCTTTGTGAGTCTAGTACAGCCCGCTTGCATAGGTTCAGTAGCTTCAACCTGACCAGGAGGCAGGGGAGGAGAGGGAGGCATGGGTGGGAGAATATTCTTGTGCCACTGCCTTGTAGGAGACCTTGGTTTACGGTCCCTATTTTGTGTTCGTTCCCTGATACGAGTATCAATCAAATTGACAAATTCAATGTACTTGTCCAGAGATTCAGGTACTTCGGGCCACAATCTCATCCTTAATGCGGTCATTCAACCCTTGAGCAAATGCCGCCACTAACGCTTCATTATTCCATCCCAACTCGGCTGCCAGGGTACGAAATTCAATGGAATAGTCAGTGACTGTACGGTTGCCCTGTCAAATATTCATAATTTGCTTGGCAGCTGAGATATTGCTCCCAGGGATCTCAAAGACACTTCGAAAGGCCCTCACGAACTCACCAAAATTGGTGGTAATGCACTTAGCCATCTCCCAAATTGGATTTGCCCAGGCTAGAGCCCTGCCAGTCAACAATGATATCATAAAGCCAATCTTGCTTCTCTCCGTAGGGAAAGCTTGAGGAGCTAATTCGAGAAAAATTTCCAGCTGGTTAAGGAACCCTCTACAGAGGAAAAGTTCCCCATCTTACCTTAACGGTAATGGCGCTGTAGCAGATAGCCCATTATACTGCATGCAGACATTCGAGTTAGTGACTGTCGGTGCCTGAACTGGGGTGGCCACCGAGGATAAAGCGGATCTGTCCAAGTGTGCGGTCCACTCCAGCATAGTTTGCACCACCACTGGAATACTAGAATAGGTGGACTGGAACAGCAGGTTAACAGCTAGTAGAGAGACTCTTGACAGGCTCAGTGAGGTCGAGGGCAACCCATTGGAGAGCTGACCAGGTGAACATACACCGGGGGTGCACGTGAAAAGGAACTGGCACTGCCCAGACGCCTGGGCACCAAACACTGAGGAACGAAACCACACTGGCCTAAACTGATGAAAATGGCAACGAGGCAACTCTGACCCAGACTGTATGGAATGGCTACTAGGCAACTTAGACCCAGACTGTATGGCAACAAGGCAATTTGACCCAGACTCAGTCCTCAACTACCGGGCAACCGTGGAGTGGCAAAGCTACCCTCAGGCAAGGTAACTGACCAAGGTAGCTGCTAGAGACAGACCCTAGAACACTAGGGGTGGATCGAGGTGATAATTGGCAACTGTAATACAACCAATGACCACACAACCTGCAGTATGGAATGTGTAACGCTGGCTCTAGTTCGAGGTACTGAAGAGAGCAGTGTAAGCCCTTCCCTGGACTATCCAGGTATCCACAGGTAAATAGTCAACGCCCAGCGACTTACTGAGAAACTCCCAGAGGGAGTGAGCACAGCGTAACAGGTAGGAAGGCCAGAGAGAGAGAGATCAGAGTAACACAGTCAGTGTAAGAACACCTGTACTGGTACTTCGAATGTGCACACCGCTAGCAGAGGTTATAGGAGCAGCTTAAGCCCAAGCGTAGCCTTTGGTCGGCAAGAAACAACGCCACGTGGCGCACCACCACAGGGAATGCAAGCCCAGCATCACGATGGCCACCAGGGGTCGCCCAGAGCACAACGGATACGGTTGGTACCGGAGCCGGTAACCAAACCGGAGACGGTCACGGAAGGAATAGCACCACCAGCGGTCAGCCCTGGAATGAGTCCAATGGTCAAATACAGTCGACAACGGAGTGAGTCTCAGTCTGAAGTGGTCAGACAAGGAGCAATACACAGCCAGATGTAGTCAGCAATGGAGTGGGTTCTCCAGCCAGCAGCAGTCAGCAACAGAGCGGGTTCTCAGCAGGATACGGACAGCTACGGAGCGGGTTTTTCATCCAGATCCAGTCAGCAACGGAGCAGGTTCCTCAGCCAGATACAGTCAGATAAGGTCAGCAACGGAGCGTGTTCTCAGGCACATACGGTCAGCAACGGAGCGGGTTCTCAGCCAGATATGGTCAGCAACGGAGCGGGTTCTCAGCCATATACGGTCAGCAACGGAGCGGGTTCTCAGCCAGAATTCAGTCAGCAACAGAGCGTAGCAACAGGAACTACAGGAACAAACTCATAGTCAGGCAGGCCAAGTCATACATGAATCAGAAAAGCGTAGAATAGACTCAGGAACTCATACACCACGAAAGGACGCCTAAGGGAGGACATCCCAGGGTATATAAAGGCAAGCCCAGTGTTAGCAATTAAGACCAGCCATTCAGAAGGCAGCAGAGAATAACAATGTTGCCACTCAGCAACAGAAGCACGGGCGCCGTGATATCTCCCAACTTACCAACACTTATGGCTGCCTCCCCCTTGCCTAAAATTTTAAGAATGCACAGTGTCACTACCCACCTTTTCCCCAACAAAACCATAACCCACACATGTACAATAAAAAAAATAATAAATACAACCTTAAAATAACCCACACCTATGAATAAGCACACAAAACAAAGTTAAGGTGGCAATAAATAAGTCACAGCTTTATAAATTTGGGTTTCACCTGTTTACCAACCCCCCCTCTAATATGAGATCCCCAGGCCAATTGCCATCATGGACCTTGTGTCTAGCTGTGGCAGCTTGAATAGCAGCACCCAGCTGCCTGGCACACAGAGTATGTTGTGAATTCTCAGTTATCACTGCCTGCCCTAGACATCAACAATGGCAACACTTCTTTTCCAACTATGAGGGCAAGTGGATGCTGGTATGCACCATCAACTCCCCAAGCCCTACCCTTTACCTCAGTGCTAGTGTTGAGCGAGCATGCTCGGCCGATGCTCGGATCGGCTCGAGCATCGCTCTGCTCGGCACATGGCGGTACTCGTACGAGTACCGCATGTGCTCGCCCGCCATGTTCGGGTCTCCTCCCCGCACGTTTCGCGGCTGCTGCGCAGCCAATAAACGTGCAGGGAGGCTCTGACATCAGTGTAATGCCAGCAGCCATGTTGGCTGCTGGCATTACACTGATTGGCTGGCCAGAACCCGTGGTCGGGTGCTGTATAGCACCTGACCAGCGAGTTCGGCTCAGTCTTAGCCAGGGAGAGATGAGGATAGGAAGGGAAAGTCAGTGTAGGGAGAAGAAAAGTGTTGTTGAAAAAAAAAAAAGACCCAAAAGTCCTTTTTAGGACTACTGTGTGTGGGGGCAGCAGTTTATTTTGTGTGGGGGGAAAAAAAACAAAAAAAAAAAAATTCATATATTCTGTTTAGTGTGCAAAGTTGCAGATTAGAGCACATTCTGTTTAGTGTGCAAAGTTGCAGATTAGAGCACATTCTGTTTAGTGTGCAAAGTTGCAGATTAGAGCACATTCTGTTTAGTGTGCAAAGTTGCAGATTAGAGCACATTCTGTTAAGTGTTCAAACTGTAAAATATCAAAGTCACATATTCCATTCAGTGTGCGTCGCCGCAGTTTAGCAGCACATTCTGTGTACTGTGCACAGTTGCAGAATAGGAAGAAATACTGTTAAGTGTTCAAACTGTAAAATATCAAAGTCACATATTCCATTCAGTGTGCGTCGCCGCAGTTTAGAAGCACATTCTGTGTACTGTGCACAGTTGCAGAATAGGAAGAAATACTGTTAAGTGTTCAAACTGTAAAATATCAAAGTCACATATTCCATTCAGTGTGCGTCGCCCAGTTTAGCAGCACATTCTGTGTACTGTGCACAGTTGCAGAATAGGAAGAAATACTGTTAAGTCTTCAAACTGTAAAATATCAAAGTCACATATTCCATTCAGTGTGCGTCGCCCAGTTTAGCAGCACATTCTGTGTACTGTGCACAGTTGCAGAATAGGAAGAAATACTGTTAAGTCTTCAAACTGTAAAATATCAAAGTCACATATTCCATTCAGTGTGCGTCGCCCAGTTTAGCAGCACATTCTGTGTACTGTGCACAGTTGCAGAATAGGAAGAAATACTGTTAAGTCTTCAAACTGTAAAATATCAAAGTCACATATTCCATTCAGTGTGCGTCGCCGCAGTTTAGCAGCACATTCTGTGTACTGTGCACAGTTGCAGAATAGGAAGAAATACTGTTAAGTGTTCAAACTGTAAAATATCAAAGTCACATATTCCATTCAGTGTGCGTCGCCGCAGTTTAGCAGCACATTCTGTGTACTGTGCACAGTTGCAGAATAGGAAGAAATACTGTTAAGTCTTCAAACTGTAAAATATCAAAGTCACATATTCCATTCAGTGTGCGTCGCCCAGTTTAGCAGCACATTCTGTGTACTGTGCACAGTTGCAGAATAGGAAGAAATACTGTTAAGTCTTCAAACTGTAAAATATCAAAGTCACATATTCCATTCAGTGTGCGTCGCCGCAGTTTAGCAGCACATTCTGTGTACTGTGCACAGTTGCAGAATAGGAAGAAATACTGTTAAGTCTTCAAACTGTAAAATATCAAAGTCACATATTCCATTCAGTGTGCGTCGCCGCAGTTTAGCAGCACATTCTGATTACTGTGCACAGTTGCAGAATAGGAAGAAATACTGTTAAGTGTTCAAACTGTAAAATATCAAAGTCACATATTCCATTCAGTGTGAGTCGCCGCAGTTTAGCAGCACATTCTGTGTACTGTGCACAGTTGCAGAATAGGAAGAAATACTGTTAAGTCTTCAAACTGTAAAATATCAAAGTCACATATTCCATTCAGTGTGCGTCGCCCAGTTTAGCAGCACATTCTGTGTACTGTGCACAGTTGCAGAATAGGAAGAAATACTGTTAAGTGTTCAAACTGTAAAATATCAAAGTCACATATTCCATTCAGTGTGCGTCGCCCAGTTTAGCAGCACATTCTGTGTACTGTGCACAGTTGCAGAATAGGAAGAAATACTGTTAAGTCTTCAAACTGTAAAATATCAAAGTCACATATTCCATTCAGTGTGCGTCGCCCAGTTTAGCAGCACATTCTGTGTACTGTGCACAGTTGCAGAATAGGAAGAAATACTGTTAAGTGTTCAAACTGTAAAATATCAAAGTCACATATTCCATTCAGTGTGCGTCGCCCAGTTTAGCAGCACATTCTGTGTACTGTGCACAGTTGCAGAATAGGAAGAAATACTGTTAAGTGTTCAAACTGTAAAATATCAAAGTCACATATTCCATTCAGTGTGCGTCGCCCAGTTTAGCAGCACATTCTGTGTACTGTGCACAGTTGCAGAATAGGAAGAAATACTGTTAAGTCTTCAAACTGTAAAATATCAAAGTCACATATTCCATTCAGTGTGCGTCGCCGCAGTTTAGCAGCACATTCTGTGTACTGTGCACAGTTGCAGAATAGGAAGAAATACTGTTAAGTGTTCAAACTGTAAAATATCAAAGTCACATATTCCATTCAGTGTGCGTCGCCCAGTTTAGCAGCACATTCTGTGTACTGTGCACAGTTGCAGAATAGGAAGAAATACTCTTAAGTCTTCAAACTGTAAAATATCAAAGTCACATATTCCATTCAGTGTGCATCGCCCAGTTTAGCAGCACATTCTGTGTACTGTGCACAGTTGCAGAATAGGAAGAAATACTGTTAAGTCTTCAAACTGTAAAATATCAAAGTCACATATTCCATTCAGTGTGCGTCGCCCAGTTTAGCAGCACATTCTGTGTACTGTGCACAGTTGCAGAATAGGAAGAAATACTGTTAAGTGTTCAAACTGTAAAATATCAAAGTCACATATTCCATTCAGTGTGCGTCGCCCAGTTTAGCAGCACATTCTGTGTACTGTGCACAGTTGCAGAATAGGAAGAAATACTGTTAAGTCTTCAAACTGTAAAATATCAAAGTCACATATTCCATTCAGTGTGCGTCGCCGCAGTTTAGCAGCACATTCTGTGTACTCTGCAAAGTTGCATATTTGCAGCACATATTCCGTGTAATATGAAGAAGGCGGGTAAAAAGGGACGGGGAAGTGGACGTGATCCTGATAGTTTAGGGCGCGGGTCAGGACGCGTAGAAACTGTGCCTGGTGCCAGAGCACAAGAAAGAAAGACATCCACCATACCTAGCTTCATGTCTCATTTTACAGGGCGTCGCAGGACATCACTCTCGAGGTCCGACCACTGCGAACAGGTGGTCGGTTGGATGTCAGCTGATACTGCTTCCAGTCGGTTAAGCACCACCCTGTCTTCCACCAAGTCCACTCTCAGTAGCCAAGAGTCTGGTCAACATAATCCTCACTCTGATCATCCTTCCTCCCACCATAGACGGTCTGGTCAAAGAAGTGATCCCACACTGGGATATAGTGAGGAGCTCGTCTCATCACCAATCCTTCATTTGACCCTCTCTCCAAGCACGCTTGCAGAGGAACATGACATCTTGTGCCCTGATTCACAACCTCTGGAGGGTACCCAATCACAAGAAGATGACAGATGTGAACGGCATTTAAGGTCAAAGGAAGTAGTGGATGATGATGATGATGATGATACACAGTTGCCATTAAATCAACCACTATTACTGTCTCAAGACCTTGTTGAGGAGGATGATATACAGTTGTCAATGACTGAGTATGTGGTGGGATCAAGACATGAGGAGGATGATCAGAGTGAGGAAGTGGAGGAGGACTTGGTGGACGATGAGGTGACTGACCCCACCTGGGAAGGTGTAGAGCCGAGCGATGACAGCAGTCCTGAGGGTGAGCCATCTGCAGCACCGCAACAGGCTGGAAGAGGCAGTGGTGTGGCTACAGAAAGAAGGCGGATCGCACCAAACCGGCCCGCAAATGTTCCACGGAGCACCCCCTTGCGTAAATCTACCTTGCCAAGGGGTAGGTGTTCCGCGGTATGGCGTTTTTTTAAGGAAAGTGCGGACGACAAAAGAATTGTAGTTTGCAACCTGTGCCACACCAGAATGAGCCGAGGCATGAACACTAGAAACCTCACCACCACCAGCATGATCCGACACATGGCATCCAAGCACCGTAGTAAGTGGGAGGAAAGCCTGGATCGCCCATCTGTGTCTGCAGGCCACACCACTGCCTCCTCTTCCCCTGTTTTCGGTGCCGGCCAATCGCCTGTCGAAGGCGCAGGCCCGCATACCTCCCGCCCTGCACCTGTACCATCTGAAGCACCATCAGCGACCACATCCACTTCCCTGTCCCAGCGCAGCGTCCAAATGTCGTTACCCCAGGCATTTGAGCGCAAGCGAAAATACCCAGCCACCCACCCACAGGCCATAGCACTAACCTCACACCTTTCCAAATTACTGGCCATCGAAATGCTGCCATTTAGGCTTGTGGAGACTGAGTCCTTCCGCAGCCTGATGGCAGCAGCTGTCCCTCGGTACGCGGTCCCCAGCCGCCACTACTTTTCCCGGTGTGCCATCCCCGCATTACACCACCATGTGTCCGGTAACATCACCCGTGCCCTGACCAACGCAGTTACTGGGAAGGTCCACTTAACGACTGACACATGGACAAGTGCTTGTGGCCAGGGACGCTACATTTCCCTGACGGCACACTGGGTGAATGTCGTGGAGGCTGGGAGCGACTCGGACCCTGGGATGGCACGGGTGCTACCCACGCTGAGGATTGCGGGCCCTACCTCCATCAGGGTTTCCGCCAGCACCTACGTTATTGGCTCCTCCTCCTCCGTTTCCACCTCCGAATTCTCTGCACGCAGCCCCACTCCCCCATCAGCCGGTAGCTGGAAGCAGTGTAGCACTGCAGTGGGGAAGCGTCAACAGGCCGTGCTGAAGCTGATCTGCCTTGGGGACAAACAGCACACGGCCTCAGAGCTGTTGCAGGGGATTAGTCACCAGACCGAGCAGTGGCTCTCGCCACTCAACCTGCAACCAGGCAGGGTTGTGTGTGATAATGGGCGTAACTTGGTGGCGGCTTTGGAGCTCAGCAAGCTCACACACGTACCATGCCTAGCGCATGTATTTAATTTAGTGGTTCAGCGATTTCTAAAAACCTACCCCAATGTGCATGATCTCTTGACCAAGGTGCGCCGCGTGTGTGCACATTTCCGTAAGTCATCTACAGCTTCAGCCGGCCTGTTGAAGCTGCAGCAGCGCTTACAATTGCCAGCTCACCGGCTGCTGTGTGACGTGAGCACGCGCTGGAACTCACCTTCCACATGTTGGCCCGGCTTTGTGAGCAGCAGAGGGCAGTAGTGGAGTACCAGCTGTTACACGGTCGTCGCCTCTCCGTTCAACTTCCTGTAATCAGAAGTGAGGAGTGGGAATGGATGTCAGACCTCTGTGAGGTTTTACGCAATTTTGAGGAATCGACACAGATGGTGAGCGGCGATAACGCTATTATCAGTGTAACCATCCCACTTCTGTGTCTACTGAAACGCTCGCTGCTCACAATTAAAACTGACGCTTTGCATGTGGAAGAGGTGGAAATGCGGGAGGAAGAGCTTACACAAGGTGATAGCCAGAGCACCCTCACTTCGTCTTCTCAGCGACAATTGGAGGAGGCGGAGGAGGAGGAGGAGGAAGACACGGTTGCCTCCGCTACAGAGGGTAGCCATGGAACTTTAGTTCCATCTCTTCAGCGTGGGTGGGCAGAAGAGGAGGAAGAGGATGAGGAGATTGAGAGTCATCCTCCTGGTTAGGACAGCGAAATCTTGACTGTTGGTACTCTGGCACACATGGCTGACTTTATGTTAGGCTGCCTTTCCCGTGACCCACGCGTTATACGCATCTTAGACAACACGGATTACTGGGTGTTCACCCTTCTGGACCCCCGCTACAAAGAGAATTTCTCATCTCTCATTCCTCCGGTGGAGAGGACAAGCAAAATGGTGCAATACCAGAAGGTTCTTGTTGAAAAATTGCTCCAAAATTTTCCATCTGACAACGCTGGCGGCAGAGTACGTGCTACCTTGGCCAACCGAGAAGGGGAGAAAAGGGGAGCACACAGCAGTTCCGACAAAGGCAGGGCAACACTCTCCAAGGCGTGGGACACCTTCATGACACCCCGCCAGCACCCTCACCCTGATGCGCAGCCTAGTGTCACAAGGAGGGAAAAGTTTTGGAAGATGGTGAAGGAGTAAGTAGCAGACCGTGTCAGCGTCCTCAATGATCCCTCTGTGCCTTACAACTACTGGGTGTCCAAGTTGGACACGTGGTATGAACTGGCACTCTACGCCTTGGAGGTGCTGGCCTGCCCTGCCGCCAGCGTTCTGTCTGAGCGGGTATTTAGTGCTGCTGGTGGCATCATAACAGATAAGCGTATCCGCCTTTCCACCGACAATGCTGATAGGTTGACACTTATAAAAATGAACAAGGCCTGGATTTCCCCTGACTTCTCCACTCCACTGGAGGAAAGCCCCGGGGGAACATAAACTCACTTTATATATGTTATTTACAATGATGGGAATACTCTGTATTCCCATTCACCCCTTCCACCCAAAAAACGGGTATATGGTTGACTCTCTTCCATATACCCTGTGATATAATTTTTATATAGGGTCAGCTCACCAGCGGGCCCTGTTTGACAATTTTTGTATAGGTCAGCTCACCAGCGGGCCTTCTCATATAATGTTTTATTGGGTCAGCTCTCTAGCGGGCCCTCTCATATAATGTTTTATAGCGTCAGCTCACTAGCGGGCCTTCGCATATAATGTTTAGGATGGTCAGCTCCGCAGCAGACCCTCACCCATAATGTTTTAGATGGTCGGCTCAGCGCACGTTTCCCTCTTAATCATGGCCTCAGTTCAGAAAAATCAAGGAAATTTTTGGGAGAATTTGCCTCTGCGCACGTTTCCCTCTTAATCATGGCTTCAGTTCAGAAAAATCGAGGAAATTTTTGGGAGAATTTGCAGATGATATACAAGTAAATATACAGCAAATACTGTTTGGTAACAATTTTTCGCCTAAAGTCGTTTTTATCTGCCTTTTTGTGTGTTTTACGGTCAGTCTGTAAAAATGGCGTACTACGGGCGAAAGATCGTTCCCAGCAGCGATGTTGGAGTCCAAGATGCATCCAGACATCCTCCCTATGCTGTCCCTGAACCATTTCTGTAGTGTTTCCATCTTTTTCTGCCCTTTTCCTATGGACCAGGCACCCTCCCCTCATCAGAGCAGGGGGTGCCTGGTGTAATGCTCGAGTCCTCCCATTGACTTCAATGGGGCTCGGGTGCTCGACCGAGCACTCGAGCCTCCGGGGGTGCTCGGTCAGAGCACCCGAACACCCGAGCATTGGGGTGCTCGCTCATCACTACTCAGTGCCCCACTGTCATTAGCCCACTGGATAGGGCCCGCCCTGTGACCGTAATCTATGGAAAACCATAACCTTCCATGGGTGGGACCTTACTCCCAGTCAGTCAGGCCTGTATTTTCTGAGGCTAAACCGCTTTGAGTCAGCCTGGGGGACCCTGGATTATGGGCCTCAGTTAATCTCCAATCTGGGCCAGACAATCTTTTGACCTAAGCTTGATCTCTTCTGTAGCTGATGCTATGCTGTGGCAGATCCATGGTGGCATTTTGCAAAAGCTGGCAGGGAGGGAAAAGAAAAAGAAAAGGTTATGATTATCATTATTTACACAGCTCCTTTTTTAAAGGCATAGCCCTTCCTCTGCAAAGAACTGGACAGAGATGCTCACCTAGGGACGAGCCTGCCCTCAAAGTGAGGAGGCTCTATAGGAAAAGTGTCCTAACCCAGGGTGCAATCTCTTTTAGCTCATTAGTGTCTTTCACAGAGAGGAAATATCCTGACCTAAAGCACATCATACTGATCCTACCAATAGGCAGTCCAGCCACAAAGTGCCAGGCAATTCCATTCTGAACAAAAGAAGCAGCGAACCCCAGATATACTTTTCTGCCTTGATGGACCTCGTCAGTGAGGTGCAGCTGCTCTCTCTAGGCAATGTGAGCAAGGGGTCCACATCTTGATTCCCCTGTTACCCTTAGGGTGCCAATCCCAAGAGTAATTTGCATATACAAAGAGCTAGCCAGAGATGCTCAACTAGGAACTAACCTGCCTCGAAGTGAGGAGACTCTATAGGAAAAGTGTCCTACCCAGGGTGCAATCTCTTTTAGCTCACTAGTGACTTTCCCAGAGAGAAAATATCCTAAAGCACATCATATTGATCCTATCAAAAGACAGTCCAGTCACAAAGTGCCAAGCAATTCCTCTCTGAACAAGAGAAACAGCCAACCAGCCTTGTTGGGCCTCGTCAGTGAGGTGCAGCTGATCTCTCAAGGCACTGTGAGCAATAGTCCATGTCTGGATTCCCCTGTTATCCTTAGGGTGACCAATTCCAAGAGTAATTTGCATATGCAAACAGCTGGCAAGAGATTAGAAAAGGGCTGAACAAGGCAGCCATTGTGGCTGGCTGCCTCTCTTGTTCAGAGAGTAATTGCCTGGCACTTCGTGGCTGGACTGCCTTTTGGTAGGATCAGTATGATGTGCTTTAGGATATTTCTTCTCTGTGAAAGGCACTAGTGAGCTCAAAGAGATTGCACCCTGGTAGGACACTTTTCCTATACAGTCTCATCAATTCGAGGGCAGGCTCATTTCTAGTTGAGCATCTCTGACCAGCTCTTGGCATAGTCCTTCCTCTCCCTTCCCACCCTCACAACCTGACCATCCTCCTAACCCCAGACAACTGGCCACCCCCCAGCAACAAGTGGAAGAGGGCAGCCCACTGCCCAGTTTAGAGGAAAATAATAAGGCAGGGCTGCCTACCATCATAAACTCCTTCTGGGGCAATTCATACTTCAGTCATTTTTTAGCTGCTTACACTGACAAACCTTTGGTTCTGTGTTCTCCCAATTAACTGCTGCATGAAATTAAATGTTCAACCTACTATTCAGTTGGACAGAATTACATAAGTGCCCAATGCATATAGAGGTTAAATATGAGAATAATCTCACCCTCTCCTGTGTGTCTCCAAAGTACAATACCTATTACTAGTGTTGAGCGAGCATGCTCGGCCGATGCTCGGATCGGCTCGAGCATCGCTCTGCTCGGCACATGGCGGTACTCGTACGAGTACCGCATGTGCTCGCCCGCCATGTTCGGGTCTCCTCCCTGCACGTTTTGCGGCTGCTGCGCAGCCAATAAACGTGCAGGGAGGCTCTGACATCGGTGTAATGCCAGCAGCCATGTTGGCTGCTGGCATTACACTGATTGGCTGGCCAGAACCCGTGGTCAGGTGCTGTATAGCACCTGACCATCGAGTTCGGCTCAGTCTGAGCCAGGGAGAGCTGAGGATAGGAAGGGAAAGGCAGTGTAGGGAGGAAAAAAAAAAATTGTGACAAAAAAGAACCAAAAGTCCTTTTTAGGACTACTGTGTGTGGGGGCAGCAGGTTATTTTGTGTGGGGGGAAAAAAACAAAACAAAAAAAAAAAAAATATTCTGTTTAGTGTGAAAAGTTGCAGATTAGAGCACATTCTGTTTAGTGTGCACAGTTGCAGATTAGAGCACATTCTGTTTAGTGTGCAAAGTTGCAGATTAGAGCACATTCTGTTTAGTGTGCAAAGTTGCAGATTAGAGCACATTCTGTTTAGTGTGCAAAGTTGCAGATTAGAGCACATTCTGTTAAGTCTTCAAACTAAAATATCAAAGTCACGTATTCCATTCAGTGTGCGTCGCCGCAGGTTAGCAGCACATTCTGAGTACTGTGCAGAGTTGCAGAATAGGAAGAAATACTGTTAAGTCTTCAAACTAAAATATCAAAGTCACATATTCCATTCAGTGTGCTTCGCCGCAGTTTAGCAGCACATTCTGTGTACTGTGCAGAGTTGCAGAATAGGAAGAAATACTGTTAAGTCTTCAAACTAAAATATCAAAGTCACATATTCCATTCAGTGTGCTTCGCCGCAGTTTAGCAGCACATTCTGTGTACTGTGCAGAGTTGCAGAATAGGAAGAAATACTGTTAAGTCTTCAAACTAAAATATCAAAGTCACATATTCCATTCAGTGTGCTTCGCCGCAGTTTAGCAGCACATTCTGTGTACTGTGCAGAGTTGCAGAATAGGAAGAAATACTGTTAAGTCTTCAAACTAAAATATCAAAGTCACATATTCCATTCAGTGTGCTTCGCCGCAGTTTAGCAGCCTATTCTGTGTACTGTGCAGAGTTGCAGAATAGGAAGAAATACTGTTAAGTCTTCAAACTAAAATATCAAAGTCACATATTCCATTCAGTGTGTTTCACCGCCGTTTAGCAGCCTATTCTGTGTACTGTGCAGAGTTGCAGAATAATAAGAAATACTGTTAAGTTTTCAAACTCAAATATTAAAGTCACATATTCCATTCAGTGTGTTTCACCGCAGTTTAGCAGCCTTTTCTGTGTACTCTGCAGAGTTGCAGAATAATAAGAAATACTGTTAAGTTTTTAAACTCAAATATTAAAGTCACATATTCCATTCAGTGTGTGTCACCGCAGTTTAACAGCCTATTCTGTGTACTCTGTACAGTTGCAGAATAATAAGAAATACTGTTAAGTTTTCAAACTCAAATATTAAAGTCACATATTCCATTCAGTGTGTTTCACCGCCGTTTAACAGCCTATTCTGTGTACTCTGTACAGTTGCAGAATAATAAGAAATACTGTTAAGTTTTCAAACTCAAATATTAAAGTCACATATTCCATTCAGTGTGTTTCACCGCCGTTTAACAGCCTATTCTGTGTACTCTGTACAGTTGCAGAATAATAAGAAATACTGTTAAGTTTTCAAACTCAAATATTAAAGTCACATATTCCATTCAGTGTGTTTCACCGCCGTTTAACAGCCTATTCTGTGTACTCTGTACAGTTGCAGAATAATAAGAAATACTGTTAAGTTTTCAAACTCAAATATTAAAGTCACATATTCCATTCAGTGTGTTTCACCGCCGTTTAACAGCCTATTCTGTGTACTCTGTACAGTTGCAGAATAATAAGAAATACTGTTAAGTTTTCAAACTCAAATATTAAAGTCACATATTCCATTCAGTGTGTTTCACCGCCGTTTAACAGCCTATTCTGTGTACTCTGTACAGTTGCAGAATAATAAGAAATACTGTTAAGTTTTCAAACTCAAATATTAAACTCACATATTCCATTCAGTGTGTTTCACCGCAGTTTAGCAGCCTATTCTGTGTACTCTGCAGAGTTGCAGAATAATAAGAAATACTGTTAAGTTTTCAAACTCAAATATTAAAGTCACATATTCCATTCAGTGTGTTTCACCGCAGTTTAGCAGCCTATTCTGTGTACTCTGCAGAGTTGCAGAATAATAAGAAATACTGTTAAGTTTTCAAACTCAAATATTAAAGTCACATATTCTGTGTAAGATGAAGAAGGCGGGTAAAAAGGGACGGGGAAGTGGACGTGATCCTGAAAGTTCAGGGCGCGGGTCAGGACGCGGAGAAACTGTGCCTGGTGCCAGAGCACAAGAAAGAAAGACATCCACCATACCTAGCTTCATGTGTAATTTTACAGGGCGTCGCAGGACATCACTCTCGAGGTCCGACCACTGCGAACAGGTGGTCGGTTGGATGACAGCTGATACTGCTTCCAGTCGGTTAAGCACCACCCTGTCTTCCACCAAGTCCACTCTCAGTAGCCAAGAGTCTGGTCAACATAATCCTCACTCTGATCATCCTTCCTCCCACCATACACGGTCTGGTCAAAGAAGTGATCCCACACTGGGATATAGTGAGGAGCTCGTCTCATCACCAATCCTTCATTTGACCCTCTCTCCAAGCACGCTTGCAGAGGAACATGACATCTTGTGCCCTGATTCACAACCTCTAGAGGCTACCCAATCTCAAGAAGATGACAGATGTGAACGGCATTTAAGGTCAAAGGAAGTAGTGGATGATGATGATGATGATGAGACACAGTTGCCATTAAATCAACCACTATTTCCGTCTCAAGACCTTGTTGAGGAGAATGTTATACAGTTGTCAATGACTGAGTATGTGGTGGGATCAAGACTTGAGGAGGATGATCAGAGTGAGGAAGTGGAGGAGGACTTGGTGGACGATGAGGTGACTGACCCCACCTGGGAAGGTGTAGAGCCGAGCGATGACAGCAGTCCTGAGGGTGAGCCATCTGCAGCACCGCAACAGGCTGGAAGAGGCAGTGGTGTGGCTACAGAAAGAAGGCGGACCGCACCAAACCGGCCCGCAAATGTTCCACGGAGCACCCCCTTGCGTAAATCTACCTTGCCAAGGGGTAGGTGTTCCGCGGTATTGCGTTTTTTTAAGGAAAGTGCGGACGACAAAAGAATTGTAGTTTGCAACCTGTGCCACACCAGAATGAGCCGAGGCATGAACACTAGAAACCTCACCACCACCAGCATGATCCGACACATGGCATCCAAGCACCGTAGTAAGTGGGAGGAACGCCTGGATCGCCCATCTGTGTCTGCAGGCCACACCACTGCCTCCTCTTCCCCTGTTTTCGGTGCCGGCCAATCGCCTGTTGAAGGCGCAGGCCCGCATACCTCCCGCCCTGCACCTGTAGCATCTGAAGCACCATCAGCGACCACATCCACTTCCCTGTCCCAGCACAGCGTCCAAATGTCGTTACCCCAGGCATTTGAGCGCAAGAGAAAGTACCCAGCCACCCACCCACAGGCCATAGCACTAACCTCACACCTTTCAAAATTACTGGCAATCGAAATGCTGCCATTTAGGCTTGTGGAGACTGAGTCCTTCCGCAGCCTGATGGCAGCAGCTGTCCCTCGGTACGCGGTCCCCAGCCGCCACTACTTTTCCCGGTGTGCCATCCCCGCATTACACCACCATGTGTCCCGTAACATCACCCGTGCCCTGACCAACGCAGTTACTGGGAAGGTCCACTTAACGACTGACACATGGACAAGTGCTTGTGGCCAGGGACGCTACATTTCCCTGACGGCACACTGGGTGAATGTCGTGGAGGCTGGGAGCGACTCGGACCCTGGGATGGCACGGGTGCTACCCACGCCGAGGATTGCGGGCCCTACCTCCATCAGGGTTTCCACCAGCACCTACGTTATTGGCTCCTCCTCCTCCGTTTCCACCTCCGAATTCTCTACACACACCGCCACTCCCCCATCAGCCAGTAGCTGGAAGCAGTGTAGCACTGCAGTGGGGAAGCGTCAACAGGCCGTGCTGAAGCTGATCTGCCTTGGGGACAAACAGCACACGGCCTCAGAGCTGTTGCAGGGGATTAGTCACCAGACCGAGCAGTGGCTCTCGCCACTCAACCTGGAACCAGGCATGGTTGTGTGTGATAATGGGCGTAACTTGGTGGCGGCTTTGGAGCTCGGCAAGCTCACACACGTACCATGCCTAGCGCATGTATTTAATTTAGTGGTGCAGCGATTTCTAAAAACCTACCCCAATGTGCATGATCTCTTGACCAAGGTGCGCCGCGTGTGTGCACATTTCCGTAAGTCATCAACAGCTTCAGCCGGCCTGTTGAAGCTGCAGCAGCGCTTACAATTGCCAGCTCACCGGCTGCTGTGTGACGTGAGCACGCGCTGGAACTCCACCTTCCACATGTTGGCCCGGCTTTGTGAGCAGCAGAGGGCAGTAGTGGAGTACCAGCTGTTACACGGTCGTCGCCTCTCCGTTCAACTTCCTGTAATCAGAAGTGAGGAGTGGGAATGGATGTCAGACCTCTGTGAGGTTTTACGCAATTTTGAGGAATCGACACAGATGGTGAGCGGCGATAACGCTATTATCAGTGTAACCATCCCACTTCTGTGTCTACTGAAACGCTCGCTGCTCACAATTAAAACCGACGCTTTGCATGTGGAAGAGGTGGAAATGGGGGAGGAAGAGCTTACACAAGGTGATAGCCAGAGCACCCTCACTTCGTCTTCTCAGCGACAATTGGAGGAGGCGGAGGAGGAGGAGGAGGAGGAAGACACGGTTGTCTCCGCTACAGAGGGTAGCCATGGAACTTTAGTTCCATCTCTTCAGCGTGGGTGGGCAGAAGAGGAGGAAGAGGATGAGGAGATTGAGAGTCATCCTCCTGGTGAGGACAGCGAAATCTTGCCTGTTGGTACTCTGGCACACATGGCTGACTTTATGTTAGGCTGCCTTTCCCGTGACCCCGCGTTACACGCATTTTAGACAACACGGATTACTGGGTGTTCACCCTTCTGGACCCCCGCTACAAAGAGAATTTCTCATCTCTCATTCCTCCGGTGGAGAGGACAAGCAAAATGGTGCAATACCAGAAGGTTCTTGTTGAAAAATTGCTCCAAAATTTTCCATCTGACAACGCTGGCGGCAGAGTACGTGCTACCTTGGCCAACCGAGAAGGGGAGAAAAGGGGAGCACACAGCAGTTCCGACAAAGGCAGGGCAACACTCTCCAAGGCGTGGGACACCTTCATGACACCCCGCCAGCACCCTCACCCTGATGCGCAGCCTAGTGTCACAAGGAGGGAAAAGTTTTGGAAGATGGTGAAGGAGTACGTAGCAGACCGTGTCAGCGTCCTCAATGATCCCTCTGTGCCTTACAACTACTGGGTGTCCAAGCTGGACACGTGGTATGAACTGGCACTCTACGCCTTGGAGGTGCTGGCCTGCCCTGCCGCCAGCGTTCTGTCTGAGCGGGTATTTAGTGCTGCTGGTGGCATCATAACAGATAAGCGTATCCGCCTTTCCACCGACAATGCTGATAGGTTGACACTTATAAAAATGAACAAGGCCTGGATTTCCCCTGACTTCTCCACTCCACTGGAGGAAAGCCGCGGGGGAACATAAACTCACTTTATATATGTTATTTACAATGATGTGAATACTCTGTATTCCCATTCACCCCTTCCACCCAAAAAACGGGTATATGGTTGACTCTTAATCTTCTCATCCTCCTCCTCCTCTTCCATATGCCCTGTGCTATAATTTTTATATAGGGCCAGCTCACCAGCGGGCCCTGTGATATAATTTTTATATAGGGCCAGCTCACCAGCGGGCCCTGTTTGACAATTTTTATATAGGTCAGCTCACCAGCGGGCCTTCTCATATAATGTTTTATTGGGTCAGCTCTCTAGCGGGCCCTCTCATATAATGTTTTATAGCGTCAGCTCACTAGCGGGCCTTCGCATATAATGTTTAGGATGGTCAGCTCTGCAGCAGACCCTCACCCATAATGTTTTAGATGGTCGGCTCAGCGCACGTTTCCCTCTTAATCATGGCCTCAGTTCAATAAAATCAAGGAAATTTTTGGGAGAATTTGCCTCTGTGCACGTTTCCCTCTTAATCATGGCCTCAGTTCTGAAAATCAAGGAAATTTTTGGGAGAATTTGCCTCTGCGCACGTTTCCCTCTTAATCATGGCCTCACTTCCGAAAACCAAGGAAATTTTTGGGAGAATTTGCAGATGATATACAAGTAAATATACAGCAAATATTGTTTGGTAACAATTTTTCGCCTAAAGTCGTTTTTATTTTCCTTTTTGTGTGTTTTATGGTCAGTCTGTAAAAATGGCGTACTACGGGCGAAAGATCGTTCCCAGCAGCGATGTTGGAGTCCAAGATGCATCCAGACATCCTCCCTATGCTGTCCCTGAACCATTTCTGTGGTGTTTCCATCCTTTTCTGCCCTTTTCCTATGGACCAGGCACCCTCCCCTCATCAGAGCAGGGGGTGCCTGGTGTAATGCTCGAGTCCTCCCATTGACTTCAATGGGGCTCGGGTGCTCGGCCGAGCACTCGAGCCTCAGGGGGTGCTCGGTCAGAGCACCCGAACACCCGAGCATTGGGGTGCTCGCTCATCACTACCTATTACAAATGGGTTCATCATGTCATAATGATATCTTTCCCTACAAAAATATTTGCATCCTAAGCTATGCTTGAAGTCTCCTTTCACTTACTTTGTGGAATAATACTCTTCTCTATTCATTCATCACATCTAACCCCATGGATTCTAGCGATATCTCCAGTGCATTAAAGTGGACTTTTTTACCGTTTGTAATGAATTGCACACCTTCTGGTGTTCAAAGGGTTAAAACAACATCCTTTATAGCATAGAGTGGTGGAATACGTTGCTCACTGTGAGCCGTAACCACACATGCGCAGTAGAGAGTCTCATAGTCGCACATAGGGAGCTTTGCTGTGAGCCAACTGGAACTCCCTGTTAAGGATCAGCTTCTCCGCTCCAAACGGCTCATGTCATGTCTCTGCTCTTGGCTCCGGGGCAGCAGCCGGGGCAGCTGGGTGCACTTTAGTCAGTATATACGGGCTTCCATACTAGTCTATAATAAAAAAAATATAGATTTTCCAAACACCTATGCATTGTGTTTGACTTTATTGCCCAGAAAACTTGTTTTAGAAATATTGTTTTATTTCCTACATACCGTTGCCTTCCCAGTACTTTATGCTAATGCCCATCACAGTTTACATGTCAACTATTGTAATGAACAAACCATTTGAACCCTCTAATAAATAGAAGTTTTGCATGTGGACCTCTCGCAGTCCCTCCAACTCACACAAAGTTTCTGAGAAATGCAAGATAGCCAGGAAGGAGGGTGTTCTCCAGCACTCCCCCCCACAAGTAAATAAGTGGCTGAGCAGCTGATGGTCCACCTATGGAGAGAAGTGCCTGGGGAAGACATTTCCTTCTGTGGCTTTATACAGCTCTGGCAGCCAGACCCCCCCCCCCACATAGAGGAAGTAAGCTATATTATATGTTGTATGCCTAGTGAGCTTGAATTTGCTACAAGTTAAATAACATGTATAATTGAACACTGACAATGTATACCTTCTGTGCCAAGGTAAATGTTAACCATGTAATAACCAAAGAGGTGTGTCACGCATTGCTTCACAATGCACAGTACAACCTTCTGGTCCTTAACGGGTCAAATAGGTCATGACTGAGCCTTAACTAGTTACTGAAGACATTTTACATTGCCAGCTCTTAAATGATTAATAAATGCATTCCTGGACAGCAGCCTAAATCCTGGGGTGCCCAAAAAGCTCATAAAATACCAGGTTAGCTCATGAGTCACGGATAGCATTTTACAAATTCTAACAAATGTGTTTTTAATGACACTGAATATTTGCAGTCTTTTGTGGTCTGTGGAATGTGTTGAGTTGTAGCTTTTTTCTTTTGTTCCAATGCAATTTTGAACACAGTTCTCAGAATGTCAAATTTGTTTGGCAAACCAGAGAGAGAGTGTGGGGGGGGGGCATCTAGCCTGAGACTGTGAAGTAGTCAGGATGGGGGGCATCCCATACTGTCTAACAGGGTAACTTATTTGTTCTGCTGGGGGGACCTGTAAATTATTGCAAGGTGTTATAGACCAGTTCCCTCTATGTTCAGGGATGAATTTCCTATTGGGCAAAGTAAGCAGCCACCTAGATCAGCTGTGCTGAGCACACCTACGTTCTGCATTATGAATGTGGTCAGTACAGTACCAATATCCCTGATACCAGCTTTCTGACTTACTCCTATGCAGGGCTAGCTAAAATAAAGCACTGAGTGCTAGTGAGGCCTACAACTCATTGTCCAGCACAGCACTGGAGAACTCTCTCGCTCAAAAATTTAAAAGTGAAGTAACACCTAGTAATAACCTTGCACTTACCTTACCCCACAGAAAATCTTAATGTCCCCTATGAATGTTGCCCTTGTGCCTTTGCTCAAGAGATAACAATCAATCAGTCCTGGATGCTGTGTCTACGGAGGCAGACATGACATTTTGTGGGAATTATTTTCATATACAAGCCTTCTTAACCCAGTGTAGTGTGCATTACATTGAGAAGCCATGTACTGCATACCCCTCTGTTCCTTAAAGGGTTGGGAAGATCCCTGCTGTCCTGCTAACAGCAGTAATATCCATAACCATGTATTAATGAACTAGTTTTAAAGCCCATGTACACGGGCCAACACTGGCGGCACTGCAGTCATGCACAGTACAGACTGCCCATGCCGTGGCCGATACGGAGCGGGGTGCTCCGAATTGAGACCGGAGTCCTCTCTGTGCACCTTCCTGGGACCGCTTGGTCCCAGGAAGGTGCGCAGAGAGGACTACGGTCTGAATTCAGAGCGACACGCTCCTTATCAGCCGCAGCGTGGGCAATCAGTACCGTGCATGACTGCAGTGCTGCTGGTGTTGTCCCGTGTACACGGGCTTTAAAGGGATAGTAATACTTCGTTTTAACTTTATTTTATTTTGTAGGCATTAAAAAAACATGAAGAATGATATAAGTCTTATCTCTCAAACCATTATGGTTTATGAGATATTCTCAAGCAAAGTTTCCCCCTCCCGCCCCTTTTACCTACTGTAAACAATCTCTTCTCAGATGTGGAATGCAGTCCATAGACTGGACAGATAACAGAAGGGGACACTCTTGTTCCTATGAAAACAATGAAATCCCTGCCCCCCTTGACAAGCTTTTCAGGTTTTTCTGTTATCTTAATTGAAGATTGTCCCTCTCTGCAGTCTACCTGGGCAGCTCCCTTCTGCCCTGGCTGAAAAGTGTTACATCAGTAAAAGGGGTGGGAGGGGGACACTTTGCTTGTGAATATCTCTTAAACCATAAAGGTTTGGGAGATAAGACTTATATCGTTATTCATGTTTTTTTAATGCCTACAAAATAAAATAAAGTTAAAACGAAGTATTACTATCCCTTTAAAATTAGTAATATAATAATATACCCAACTGCTAGTAAATGGATACCTGTCTAGGAAAACACAACATTGAGAATTATGACAGATGGCTTCAATGCGGATAGGTTGTTGATCAAAGGAACTATATGACTGCCATTTGGAGTCAGGAAGGAATTTTTTTACCCACTTGGAACTTTATTGGAAATGGCTTGAATTTTTTTTTTTTGCCTTCCACTGGATCAACAGGGGTGATTTGGCATGGGCTTTGTTTTATTCAGCTTCATCAACTACGTTACTATGTATCAAATGGGCAAGGTCAAAATTCATATGTGTTATTAGAATGTTGGCCATAATAAGGTAAGTGTTGGGAGGGATATTATTATGAGATGTTACTTATCTTAGAATATTTTGTTTGTTATATCAAAGGTTTTTTTCCTCTGTGAAAAATAGGAGTGAGTGTAAGAGCGAACTGAGTGCCTTGTATGGGTTGCCTAAGAGATCAGTTTGGAAAAGTTGAAAACAAAAATATTTGGCTTAACTCCCTAGATGCTGGAGAGCATATACAGCTTACATATGAATCCAGCATAATTGTTGCTATACAGTTAAATTATTTTTGGGGGGTTATAAGTAAAATCAGTCAAAAAACTCAAAGCATGTAAAATCATCTACGTTCTGTCCTTGCTGGATTGAATTTAATATGCTTTAACTTGATTATTACTAGGGCAAGCAGACAATCATTTGGCAAACACAACATAACCCTTTGACTGCCAGATCCAATGCATTGCATTTCATTATCTAACTCTTTACAAGGAATCAACACAGAAAAGAAAGCAAGTGATTTATTACTCACTTTCAGACAATGTCTCCATGTGTTCATATGCCTTGATACACAGTAATGCATTTTAGAAAGACAAATAGAAGGCTTCATAAGGCCTGTGTCTTTCTCCTTCCATAAAAAGAATGAGGAAGGTTGCAGTCTCACAGGACAAATGATCAGACTAGTGTGGATGCATTATACACAGTTAAAGGGAAACTTTCATCAAGTAACAAGTTTTATTTATGTAATAAACATGCTCATACCTGAAAACTTTCTCCCATTGAGTCCCTGGAGAGGGCTCATGTGCTGCTGACCAGGGGGATGTAAATGATGCAATTCGAGTCATAAAGGGGTGGGCTTAAATGGGTGGGTGGTGCTTACTGTCCTTGTGTCATAAAGTAGGTGGGAAGTGGGTGGGAAGTAAGCAGAACAGGGTGGGAAGGAGAAGTAGGCGAGAAGTGAGGGAGGAGAAGAAGTGGGAAGAGTTTCAGAAGTAACTCACCACCGCTGGAGAATCAGCCTCTGCCCCAGGAGACCCAGTAAATTAATTGTAAAATCTGGAGACTCTGGGTCAGGCACATGCTGATACAACTTTGCTAGTATTGGTACTTTTGTTTGTAGCCCATGATCTGTGGGACTAAGGCTTGCACGCACATTACTTTATGTCTCTGCCTCACACGCCTAGACATTGTCTAAGCACCTCGGTGCAGTTACTGCAAATTGGCCATTCATGTAGGGATGGGCCTGTATATTTATTTTTATCAGGGATCTTTAGTGTTATAGGGGCTGGGGGTATTGTTTAGCTTATCAGAAAAGGACGCTAAGCGTTGCAGTACAGAAAAGAGGTGGTGTGGTGGTGGTGGGGGGGGGTATTGTACCAATAAAACTGAATAAAACTAAATAAAAAGATAGGAATTAGTAACAAAACTGATCAGGTTGATTACGGATATTGTAAATTGTTGTATTAGAATTCAAAGCCACATCAGTTCCCTAATGAAGTTCCCCCTTTAAAGGAGAAGTAACAACTCCTGACAGTAACCCCACCCCCAAACAAACACACACGGATTGTCATATCACACGTATAACACTTATAATGCTAGAGAGGTCTCCAACGCAGAAGCTTCTCTAGTATTCAAGGGGTTGAAAACCCCAACTAACATGGAACTATTACCCCCAAATAATACACCCCTCTCGTACCTTATTATAGCCAGAAAATCCTAATGTCCACTATGAATTTTGCTCTTTGTGCTTTTGTTCAAAAATTAACATCTTCAACCTGTTCGGGATGTCATATCCATGGAGGAGATACAACCCAAACAATATCTATATTAGAAAAAAAGGGTTCACACCATCCTAATAAATAATCCCTAAAAAATATCTAAACCAAAGGGTCAAGGTGCACCTGGGTGTAACAACATAAAACTATGACTAAGGAGAACAGATGGCGCCAAGAGGCTACACAAAATCACCCCAGACCCAGCCACCCTTTAATATAGGCACACTTAAAGGGATTACAAAAAATAAAAATAAAGTTTATTAAATACAAGAAAAAAAATATCACACAAGTGGCAAGTATAAAGTATTATAAAGCCCAGGGGCAGGCAAGACAAATAGTATGTAGAAAACCATATGCAAAAGAAAACAAATAATGAAATTCTAAACTCAAACAAAATTATTCTAATTGTGCAAATAATGCAAATATAAATACATCATATAGTGACATAGTGAATACAAAAACAATACAAATACTTATCATGAGCATATGATAATCAAGAAAGGGTTCAAATACATCCGACTGCCCCACAATCCAACGCGTGTCGCTGCTCAGGACGGCTTTGTCAGGGGTAAAGGAACTAACGGCCACAAGGAATACAAACATCTGGTTTTCTATATACTATTTGTCTTCCCTGCCCCTGGGCTTTCTAATATTTTATACTTGCCCCTTGTGTGATAATTTTTTTCTTGTATTTAATAAACTTTATTTTTATTTTTTGTAATCCTTTTAAGTGTGCCTATATTAACCCTTTGAGTGCCAGAGGGGTATGCAACGCATTGCAAAGCAATATGTTGCGTACCCCTCTGGCACCCAAAAGGCTAAAGGGTGATTTAGTGTAGCCTCTTGGCTCCATCTCTTCTCCTTAGTAATACTTTTATATCCATGGAGGAGGATATTACAGTTGATAGCAGGACCACAGGACACAAACACCACCCCATGCACTTGGTGCTCTTAACCCTTTAAGGACCAGAGAGTGTCCTTATGCACACTGCCTGCTTTAGATTGGAAAACCTGCTAGCAACTGTCATGCCCACCAATGCTGAACATGTTATCTCTTAAACAAAGGCACATGGGCAAAATGAATAGGGACCATTATGATTTTCTTAACTTTTTTGTGCACTTTAACCCTTTGAGTGCCAGAGAGGAATCCAAAGCATTGCATTGCAATGCGTTGGATGCCTCCCTGGCACTCAGAGGGTTAAGTTCCCATACAAATGAAATGAATTTTCTAATGAAAGTTCCCAGAAACATGTTTTCATAAAACCAGACATGATATTGTTCCCATGACCCCATGGATGATAGGGACAGCCAAGTGGTTAAAAAAAACCCTTTTACTGACCACTTCGGAGTGGTTAGCAATTTGATTACAACCTGTTGCAAATGTTTTTATATAAATCCAACTTTGTCAGGAGCTGCTGGTAGTGAAATCTTTTAACCCTTTGAGTGCTAGAGAGACACTCAAAGGGTTAAAACGGTGGAATGTTCTTATGGTGTTTGTGTTATAATTGACTTCGTACTGTGGATCATTATGTGACCAGGTGCATGAGCTACAAAAGTGATCACTCCCTCCTGTCACAGTGTAGTATAACTCTGTAAAGTAATGCAGGGGTGGACAACCTGTTGCTCTCAGGCTGCTACTGGTCTTCAACACCCAACACCTTCAATCAGCCAATTGAAGCTGTAGTCAAGGCTGCCCAACCCCAATTTAGTGATTCCAAGCATACCTTGGAGATGTCAGGGTGTGACAATGAAACTCAGGGTTTTGACACAAACCTCCAGGTCTCAGGGTTAAGGGCCAAATTCTCAGGGTGAGAGTCCCATGTTACCTGTTTCATGATCAGCACAAATCAACTGCTTCTTTAGTCTCCAAACTGGTGCAGTTTCTGCATGGAAGGCAAAAGAAGAATTATTCTTTGAAATTTTGTTTATTTGCCCCTATAGTACTCCAGAATTACTCCAGTTCTTTCTCCACCGGCAAAAAAAGGCAGAATAAGCACACACACACACACCCCAGTACCTTACGGGCTGATGCCCGTTCCATTGCTAGAGCATTTGAACAGAGATTTTATATATGGGCAGTCTCTGTTCAAATTCCCTCACTGCTTATGCACATCCCAACCAATCAGTTTTGAGAGGGGGATTAGAGGACTCTGCTTGAAGCTGATTGGCTGGGATGTGCGTAAGCACATATCCTAGCCAGTGGCTGTGAGGGAATTTGAACAGAGCCTGCTCATATATATGGGCATCGGCCCGTAAGGTACTGGGGGGGGAAGGGGCTGTGCTTATTCTGCCTTCCTCCACAGCCGCCACCGTGGTTGCACACAGCGGCGGAGAACGAAAAAAATATCTATATACATTGGAAATATATTTCGCTACTTATGGGGAAATGCTTAATGGGAAAATATGTATAGATATATATATATATATAGAGTGGAGATTGTAGCCGTATTAGTCCAGTGATGCAGATGTAAAATAACAAACAAAATAAGTATCTAGTAATACCTTTTTTATTGGACTAACAGAATTTTGGATTGACAAGCTTTCGGGAGAACCTCCCTTTCTCAAGTCTAAAGCATTTCTGACTAAAAGGACACAGAATTCACAGTGATACATAAAATTCAAGTTTGGCTGTGTGTAGGTTTAAGAAAACATAGCAGCAGATAAGGTCAGAGCATCTACACTCTACTTGTAGAAGGTCGTAAATACCTTTTGTAAGGATTGGAGTGGGGGGAGAGGGAAAAAAATGCAGGAGATGATAATGGAGTGGTGAGAATTATACCTTGTATATTACAGAGGTAAATGGATAGTAATGTTTCAAAATAAAAGCAGCTCCAACTAATCTTCATAGTATTTATTATTACAATACTGTACAATTCTCACCACTCCATTATCATCTCCTGCATTTTTTTCCCTCTCCTCCCACTCCAATCCTTACAAAAGGTATTTACGACCTTCTACAAGTAGAGTGTAGATGCTCTGACCTTATCTCCTGCTATGTTTTCTTAAACCTACACACAGCCAAACTTGAATTTTATGTATCACTGTGAATTCTGTGTCCTTTTAGTCAGAAATGCTTTAGACTTGAGAAAGGGAGGTTCTCCCGAAAGCTTGTCAATCCAAAATTCTGTTAGTCCAATAAAAAAAGTATTACTGTTTGTTATTTTACATCTATATATATATATATATATATATATATATATATATATATATATATATATATATGGAGACTTTTTACTGTAATGACCCGCATTCATCAAGCACAGAATTGTTCAATGCACAAGTAAATCAGAGGATTTCCCTGTGCATTAGCCATTTGCCTATTTAGCAATAAATGGATCATACCTTGCCATAACTTACTCATTCAATAGCTTTGCAGATTGTATCCAACAGCTTCAAGCTTGCAGATTCTGTTGCAGTCAAAGGCGGGAACACATAATCACATATACATATGTTGTATGTGCATATGTGTGCATTGCCAAAATGGTGGCATTTAGTCAGTTTTTCATAGTATTTTCCTGCTTTGCATACATAAGGCAGGAAAATATAATTTTACATTTATGAATACCTGAAGAGATCTATTAATAATTGCAGCAAAATAATAGTAAAGATCAAAATATTTGATGTGCTGCTTTTCCCAAAGCTTTATGAATTTCCCCCCAAAGTGCAAGTGACGATATGGCCCTGGCGTTTCTTCCACAGAAGGTATAGCAGTTCAGGCACATTATCGTCCATGGGTTTCTTTCGCTAACCTGCACAGCTAACCGCTATACTAAGCACCCGGTTCTTGGAGTCGTGTATCCACTGGCAATGCAGGATATACTGCACTGATAGATCCGGTTCTTATAGGATATTCTATCTATCTAGTCCCCTGGCACTTCTCTATGAATAACTGCTCTTTAGTGGACAACAGAGAGACAAGCACATTCCTTGTTAAATCATGAACTGCCTTTATTTTCAACCAACACAACATTTTTCTACAGTTCAGAGAAAATGGGGTGGTCCCCACATTGACATTAAACAAAGGTTACAAAAGGGGGATGGGAAGTGGACAATTTCAACCTAGCAGCCCCCTTCCAGAACCATAAAACAATCAAGCTGGCTGTAATTTGCAGCTCTGAGCCTCTGAGTGGAGGAAGGTATTCTCTCTATACCATTCAGTATTAGTGTCCACATGATCCCAGCAAGGGGGAGGAGAGGCTCCGCCTCTTGTGGCAGGTGACCTGTGACAGTCCTGTTCATCACAGCTACCTTGTATAGTACAGAGGTAAAGGGATAGTAATGTTTCAAAATAAAAGCAGCTCCAACTAATCTTCATAGTATTTATTATTACAATACTGTCAGAGTTGTAGTTCAAGAGTAATTGAATGATAAAGTATCCTCTTCCCACCCCTTTTACCTAGTGTAAGCCACCTCCCCTCAGATGTGGAATCTGGTCTTAAGACCAGACAGCTCACAGCAAGGGACAATCTTCTTACTGTGAGAACAATGAAAACCCTGCCCCCTTGACAGGTTTTTCCCTTATGCTAATTGAAGATTGCCCCTCACTGCAAGCCATTTGGATATCACCTTTCTGTTCTGAAGTGAGCAGCATTACATCAGTTAATGGGGGGGGGGAGAATAATTTACCATTCAATTACTCTTGAACTATAACTCTGGCAGTATTGAAATAACACTCTCCATGGCCCAAATACTATGAAGATTAATTGGAGCTGCTTTTACTTTGAAACCTTACTATCCCTTTAAGTCTGCTAGTTATATGTTGCAACAATTATTGTGCAAGGTAATTTTACTGTGGACCTGTTACCTTGAATTTTTTTTACATATTTGAAAACTTTATTTAAAACTCCTTATGTGTCATGTTAAAGGGACAGTAATATCCCATAAAAAAATATTTAGATTTAGTCAGAGATTGAAAAAATAAACTAATTGCAACAAACCCTATCTCTCAAACCGCTATGGTTTGAGAGGTATAGGGATTCAAAGTTCCCCCCTCCCTCCCCTTCACCTGATGTCAGCTGTAAAGCTGACAGCAGGAGATTAGAGTCGTACGACTCAAGGAGGCTCTGCAGCAGAACTGAAATCACGGTGCTTAAAAATAATTAATTCATTTGAACTGTCTACAAAGTGTACCTGGTTTGCAAGCACACTTTGTAGACCTTTCCAATGAATGAATTACTTTTACGTACCGCGATTTCAGCTCTGCTGCAGAGCCTCCTGTTGGTCCCCGGACTGGGATCTCCTGCTGTCAGCTAGATGCTGGCATCAAGAGAAGGGGGGGTGGGGGGAACTTGAATCCCTATATCTCTAAAACCATAACGGTTTGAGAGATAGGGTTTGTTGCAATTAGTTTATTTTTTAAATCTCTACCTAAATCTAAATATTTTTTAGGGGACATTTCTGACCCTTTAACAAAAAGTCGAGTAGATGTATAGTTAAGGATATATTCACATTTTTATTTCTGGAGAAAGTGAAAGTATCCAGGTGCAGCAAAGAGCTTAATTGGCATATAAAATGTTGTTGAAAAGCTTCATTATCATATGGAACATCACTGAAAGGCTTCATTAGCATATGAAATGGCACCAAACGGGCTTTAGTAGCCTATGGAATGTCATTGACAAGCTTAATTAGCATCTCAAATGTTACTGGTACCATACGGTTACCTTAATAGAATACATTAACATACTGTACTAAGTATGAATATCTCCTTTACTGTACATTTGCTAGTCTTTTGGCTAACATGACCTATAGGTGGTTTTTAGTAACATTTTCAAATGTGCATACTTGAATGAAGGTGATTGGTCCAAAACTACCACTTCCTAACTATAACCCCATTTACAATGAGAATTTTGGGGCTATTTATTTCTCCCTTATGATACTCTTGGTTTATACAAAGATAACTTCACTTTTCTTATGAACATAAAGCCCATGAAATTCCACTCTGAAACAGGGGCAAAATGCCTAGGTCTTGTTTGTTCCTCTCCTTTGAAATGTCATATATTTTTGTATATCATAGGATTGTGTTAATTTTGAAAAGTACTACATTCAGAAAAGGAAGATGGCTTTATAGTATATAGCAACTGAAAAATGAACATACAAATGCTTAATATACTTGATTAACCTGAATATAATAGCCAAATCTCATACGATCTTTATCATATAAGCTTACATAATCATATTAACAGACATAACAGGACTTACCCATACAACTGTATATTTTCTTCTTTCTCTATGGTTAAAATACACATCCAGGCACATTATAGAAATACCAAGCATTTTTCCTAGGCCTTTCTCTGATTAAATGGTATCAGGGTTAAATGGAGATGGCTGTCAGAGAGGGCAATTACCCCTTCCGACCTGCTAGAGTGATGTTTTTTTTTGCCACCATGGAGAACTTCTTCTTCCTCTGACACAAAGACCCCAGTTGCTGCAGAATCTCTTATCAAGTAGAAGTGCCAATCATCTTTCTGCTTCTTGCACTTGAGGTTCACCAGCTGCTGAGATGTCTCAATTTTACATGTAGTTCTACAGAGTCAGCTAATTAGTTTTCTGCCTAGTGGAAATGTGAGGTTTACTGATGGCCTCATTTGAGCATGTAACAATAATTTGGCTTCAAGTCAAAAAAGCTGCTTGCCTTCTCAGGGTGACAACTATAATGTAAACCTGCTCCTTTAAACGGACAGATCCACTTTATTTTTACTTTAAAGGGATAGGAACACTTAAACTTTAAAAAAATATATGTTGTAGGGTTTATCCCTCTGAGTAAAGGGGACTCCCACTGCTGAAAGGTGTTTTATTCATAAGTTATTACAGCTTAAATTTGAATTTTTGGGTGCAATATCACAGTAGCCTGAAATTGTACAGTGGCGCTGTTGCTACACCATCCTATGGAGATTTATAGTCAACGGACCAGTGCTGTCCATAGGATGGTGTAACAACAGCGCCACTGTACTATTTCAGGCCACTGTGATATTGCACCTAAAAATTCAACTTTGAGCTGTAATAACTTTTGAATAAAACACCTTTCAGCAGTGAGAGTACCCTTTTTTACTCAGTGGGATAAATACTACAATATATATTTTTTTATATATTATGTATTACTATCCCTTTAAGCATTCTGCAAATGCAAAATACGTAAAGTAAAATTGCCTATACTTTTTTTTTTTTTTTTCATCTTCACCTATTTTTTATACATTTATGTTCCTGATAGAAAGCTCACAGAATTTGTGTTTCTGGTCTGCAACTGTGAAAGCAGAGCTATTTATACAATGTTCAATCTCCCTGCAGTACTGAGTGCTGTATATGATGTTGAGAATGGGTAGCCAACCCTGGTCCTCAAGAGCTACCAATGATGCTGAATGAACACAGGTGGGCATATTAGCAGCACATGCACTTTAATTTGTCTGTCTGTGCTCAATCAGGCTTATCCTGAAAACATGCACCATTGGTAGATCTTGAAGACTGTATAGGCAGGGTTTTCTACATTGTTTGACTGTCTTTTTTACATTGTTGCACTATCTCTGCTTTTATAATGCCACACAGAAAGCTGTCTGAAAGCTGTCTGAATACACATTCAGATAGTTCCCTGTTAGGGACATAAACTTGTAAAAAAAAAAAAAAGGTAAGGATGAAAAAAAAAGTATAGGCAATTGACTTTACACTAAAATAAGATGGATCTCTCTTTAAAGTAAAAAAACTAGTACAAAGAAATAACTTGTATTCATTAAATTTGATAGTGTGCTGTTCACCTTTTAGTCATGTCCCATGTTGGTATATGCCGATCTCTTTGTAAAAAATGGTAATCATTCAGTCCCTGGCTAAGTATGAACAAACATCCAGTTTTACAGTTGCTGCTTAAAAATATCTCTCTACAAAGGACCCTCAGTTTTCAGTAAGCTTTTATATTTTTTATTGTCCCAAAAGGTTTGCACACCAAATTACTTAACCCTTTGAGTGACAGATGTGTACACAATGCAGTTTTCCCATCTTTGTCACTGGACATCTAACAAGTGGGACTGAGCAGTTTATCCAGTACTAGTTTTAAAGCCCGTGTACACGGGCCAACACTGGCGGCACTGCAGTCATGCGCAGTACTGATTGCCAGCGCCGCGGCTGATACTGAGTGGGGCACTCCGAATTCAGACCGCAGTCCTTTCTACGCACCTTCCTGGTACCAGTTGGTCCCAGGAAGGTGCACTGAGAGGACTCTGGTCTAAATTCGGAGCTCCCCACTCTGTATCAGCCGCAGCGTGGGCAGTCTGTACTGCGCATGACTGCAGAGCACCCAGCCGTCTCTGCTGCACATTACGGCTTCTGACAAACATCCTTAGCAAATGATAATATAGGATGACTGGCACATAATCCCTCATTAAACCTTTAAGGAACACACCCCTCTAGTTCTTAAAAGGTTAGCAATGGTGGAGAAACACCTAGCATACAGGGCCTTACCTGCAAAACAACATCCTTGTACTCATACATTTCAACTCATATAATTGACTCCTCTGATTGTATATGTAACACTATGTCGTTTTAACCCTTTTAGAGTCAGAGGGGTACGCAATGCTTCGTGGCATTCAAAGGGTTAAGTCTTTTGAATGTGGTGGAGACTTCTATAGCATTGAAATTGCCAATAAAGCCAAATTATGTATTTGGGATTTCCCTATCATTCCATTATATTGCTGTATCCTCTGGCAGCAGACTGGTTAATAAAGTCCATTAAGCAGAGTAATCTTCCTCATGCTAGACCTGCCTACAGCCCTCAAACATTGTAGGAGTAAATGCCATAGAGGTTAAGGTGTACAGGACAGATAGATAGTGTAGTTGTTTTACCCAGAATTGATAGCGTATCAGTGCAGAGCAGAACTGGTCACGTATAATGCAGGCTATGGAACGTTCATCATGAGCTGCTTGAAAAGTGCTGGGAGGGAGAGTAGAAATAAAATAGCTTTTATTCTGGTATCTGATGTAACAGTCAGCAGTTGGTAATATCTTTGGTAAATTATGCTGTAGCACACTGAGATGGTTCTTAGAAGCTCAGTGAAACAAAACAACATTGCTCTTCTAGGCTAATGCTGCATGCATCAAAATCAGGCACTCAGAAGGAATGTGCTTCATTCAGCCAGCTGTGTAATATGGCTTCTAAGTGACCAGACAGTTGTACTCTGGGAAAAGTCAGAAATGGATTTAACCATTTGCATGCCAGAAGGGTGTCCACTATATATCTCCACAATGCATTGGAAACCCATCTTGCACTCCATGGGTTAAATTAGATATTCCATTACACAGCATTCTCCCATAGCTCATTGGCAAAGTATACACACAAATACACATGCACACCACACATACTTGCGCAAACAAGTACACATGCACAAGTATGCAAGCACGCATATTACTCACGCATGCACACACTTCTCTTAATCGGTGCAGAAAATCTAATATAAATCAATTCTGTATGGATAGGTGTTCGAAAAATGTATGTCTCCTACAGTGGAAGGAGTTTGGTACCCTTGAATCCTGCAACAAAGAATTGTGTCTGCTTCTATGAACAAGATATATAGTACTAATTCAATATTCATTTTTGGAGAACCAATTCACACAGAATTGATTTATATTGGTCATTTGTGTTGTCTGCCCAGATTAAAGCAGACTTGTCATTTTAAAACACGTTTACCAATTAATTACAATTTTTAAGTTTACATTATGCTTTTATTTTTTTTCTAGGATGCACAGTTTTCTTTATTTTTTAAAGAGGACCTGTCACCTTTCCAAGTTCTTCCATCTGGGGAGGGCCTCCATTTTCTTTTTTTGTCTTTTTCTTTTGTTTTAAAACAGCTTTATTGAGATAAATGATCAAATACAAGGAGAAAACAGATCAGCATAAGCAGACATGGGTTATACATAAATAGGGAAAGAAGGGTATATGAATCAGCAGTTCAAGCATGGCACTTCCATTACAGTACACAGATAAGGAAATCCAGCAGGTAATTGTAACTGTGCACAAACATTCAAAAGATATTTGTTATCGCCCACTAAAGTGAGTAAATATGAATAAAGATGAGGTTAACAAATCAAAGGAAAGAGATGAGAGAGCAGAAAAAGGGAAGGAATCAGGAGAATACCAAAACCTAGTAAATAGGCAGCAGGGAGGGAGCAGAAGGGAGGAGTATAGGTAGGGTGCAAGGAAGAGGATAAGAAGGAAGGGGCATGGTAATGTGGTCCCCATCCCCTCCCCGGATGCAGCACGAGACATACTTAAAAGTCAGGGTTGGATTTGGTGCATAAAGTAGCGGCCTATTAAGCTTGGATCTTCTCTGTGAGATAGTACTGTAAGTCTCAGTAAGGGAATATGATATCTCACTCTAGGCACCCATTCAGAATATGGTGGTGGAGATTTTGCTTTCCAGTAGGCGGGGATAAGAGCCTTCACCCCCCCCAAACATAGTAGTAAGGAGTTGTGAGTGAAGTCTAGATAAACGTGGCAAACAAATATAGAAGAGGATAGACCACAAATCACAAGGCATCACGATGGACAAGCTGGGTTCTATACACTTCAAGCAATTCTCCCAGAACCCCCCACAATCCACAGCAGTAGAAGCACTCCTAAAGGTATGCATGTGTCTGGGGCACATAATTGTAGTGCTGTAGAGGTGTCAGCGAGTGTTCCAAGAGATGACAAGTCAGAGTGTTCACACCTGTCAGCCCCACTACCACATTCACTGCCATAATAATATAAAGTTGACAGTTCAGCAGTCAAAACCTTGACATAATCTCAAAGTACACCTATGGCAAAGTTGCTAAAATGTTGGCTGTTGACCTTCTCCCTTATTCTTTTGTAGGAAACAAAGGTTTTCATGAATTGATATCATGTGTTGCAACCCGCTGGTATATCCAAATCCACAGTTTTTAAAGACATCTGTGCCAGAGTTGTACAAGCAGGTGGTTAGTGTGGGCAAAGGGCTGGAAATATCATAAGGCAAGAAAATTCACCTGACAACAGATACATGGACAAGTCGGGAGAGTACAGTCTATATGACTGTCATTGCTCACTAGGTTTCCCTCCTGCAAGTGAGCAGCAACATCAGGTCACACTTAAGCTCACCTCTTTTTTTCAGTATTATTAAAGGCCATCAGCAGGTAGCCCATACCATCGGCATGCCACTGTGTGTATGCAGAGTGTTGAGAAACAATTCCATAAAGGTGAACATGTGTTAAAGAAACTAGAGTAGGTGATAGACAAATTGCTTGTACCCATCTCTGGTTTTTTTTTGTCTGTTAATAACGGCTCCAGCAAAATAGCTGCCTTGAGAATCAGTGATATGGTGCATATATCCTGCTTTGCCCATGTCATAAATTCAGTTGTGACAAGATTCCCTGCAGAATCCAAAGCAAGAGAGATACTAAATATTGCAGCAAAATACTAACTTGTAATTGCTGGACCCTGGTTTTAAGCATAAAATGTCATATATCTCTGAGGAATCGAAGAATATAAAGAAGTGCTTGTATATCGAGTAGAGTGTTGCATTCTGGAGGATGAGTGAGACAAAGTTAGATATGAAAACCTAATAGAAAGCATAGTAAAAAAGAAGTAAGCAGAGAGGCATGTCCTGCATTGGAGAAGAATGGCCACTTGATTTGTGAACTCTGGACCCAAACTCACAACTAAGAGCTATTTGGGCAAAATTTGCTAATAAAAAGAGCTGATTATGCTTCACTTGGTCACCATGGTCTGAGAACTGGGGAAATGGGAAAAATCAAAGCATAAAAGAGTTAATTTCACCTTCTCAATTAGGCCTAAACGAGCCAGCCAAACACCATATCCAATTGCTGTGACCTGTTGGGAAAATGGAGAAATCATGCAAAGAGAACGCCTTACCTAATATAAGCAAGTTTATTACCAAGAACAACCTAATGTTATTACAACTGAAAGAGGATCTACAAAGTCTGCTTTCTGCAACTAGTACCTTGATCAAAGAGGACCTTAAGCAGGATATGGTGGAGCTTCGGATGGACATACGCAGTCTAGGCTGTAGAGTTAAGAAGTTGGAAGAGTCACAAGAATTGACTTTATCTGATGAACAGAAAATGCAACAACAAATAATAATACAACTAAAACAACTAAAAACACAAATCAACTATTTGGAGAACAGAGGAAGGAGGCTGAGGGGGCTACCTGAATCAGTCCAACCAAGCAATCTTCTCCAAGATTCACTAACTCCCTCATGATAAAAAGGTTAAAATTGAAAGAATCCATAGGGTGCTGCTGAGGTCTAAAGCATTACAAGGTGACAGACCCAAAGATGTTGTATACTGTCTTCATTCATTCATTCATTCATTCACAGTGAAAGAACAATTGATGCATGAAGCAAGGCAACATATGAGCCTTATCTATGAGGTCAGGACTTCCAACACTTTGATGACACTGAGGACAGTTTAACTATGGAGATCATTCAGACTCTCTATAGATGCCTTTGTAATCCCACTCAAGTTCTTGACTTGATGACCTTTGACTGGGCAACATTACTGCATGGAATCCTTACAACTTCCTCAACCATAAACATGTTACTGTTTGCAGAAGTGAGGGTTTTTTTTTTTTTGTTTTTTTTAATGTGATATACCAATTTATAAGGCAGTGGTCTCAAAAAATTAGATTGCCTATCAATATTAGGTTTTAAGCATTCTATAACATATAATATTTAAAAATGTGGTTATAAATGTTTATTTAGGGACCGATGGGGTTATACTAGCTATATAGTCTTGCTGTAGTGGATATGCTGACATTTCTTAAATGAAGGTAATGGGAGTGGAGAGAGAACAGGGACTGAGTGCAATTTTAAGTCATGAAGACATGTATACTTATGTATATTTATTGTTTAGCATGCATGCCAATTGTTTTTTTTCTCTAGCCTTCTGCCTCTCCTTCTCCTCCATTAAGAATAAGTACTCTAAATAATGTTTAATATAGCCCTATAAGATAATTCATGGGCATGTGGTTTGGGTCCCACTACTCATGATCCCCTATAATTGCCACCACAAGAAGTTCTTGTATTTTGTTTTGGATCCCATTGGTTATGAGATTGTTTATTATTCAAAATGAATCCTCTAGCTCTATTTGGTGTTTCTTACACCTTTTCTACATAACCCTATCTTCTTGTTTTTGGTCTTTTCCTAACGACTCTCCTTTTCTGTAACATGCTTTCCTCTTTCCTCTGTTCTTAGAATTTTCTTTCTATTTGGTTCAATATCTAAGATAGGGGGTTAGCTTGAAAGAAGTGGTGAGCTGGATTAGCTTATATTTTTTCTATTTTGTGGATGAGTTAAATAATGGCTGATTCATCTGATTGCAAAGTGATATTGATCAACATTAAAGGATTCAATTCATTGCAGAAATGCTCAATGTAATAAAATGAATGCCAAAGGCTGAACGGACACATATGTCTTGAAAATCTCGATGGTAAGAACAACATACCCATGATAAGTAGTAAGGTTTTCGAAAACAGTGTTTAGCTATGCAAATCAAAATAAAAGGGGGGTGGATATTCTTATTAATAAAAATTTTAAATTTTAAATTTTAGATTCAATCTCTAAAACAGATGGAAGATTTCTTATAATAAAGGATTACTTGGCTCTATATTCCCTCAAATTGAATCAATACTAATTTCTTACTGATATACCTAACAAGCTCTTTTCCAAGAGGGATTGTTAATTTTGGGTGGGGACTTTAATTATCCTCTAGAACCATTTTCAGATTGCTCCTCAAGAATCGCATAGCTTGCTGGCATTCATTCTTCAAAAATGCACAGGTTATTGAAGATGAAGAGCATAATTTCATTGATTTGTGGACACTTACATTTTAAAGGGAGGGATTTTACTTTTTTCCCTCAGTGCATACATCATATCCATGATTAATTTCATTATGACAAATCAAAGATACGCCCATTTTCATAAAGAATATAGAATTTATCAAATAACTCGGTCTGATCATGCCCCCATTGAAATCCTATTATGAATAATTTGAAATTAAATAGACCTGATATTTGGAGATTAAATCCAGCTTTACTTAGAGATCCAAAATTTATTGACCAAATTGAAACTACCATTAAAACACTTTAGAATTTAATGATAATTCTGGCACATTGACTTTAAACAAATTGGAAACAATGAACTGTTATTAGGGGTGAATTCTTGAAGATTTCAACATACAAGAAGAAACAAGCAGAAGTAGGTGATATCCTTAAAAAATTCTGAACTACAATCCAAATATAAACTAGGCAACAATCTACTTTAAACAACCTATGGATGCTTAGGGAGAGGGCGAGAGATTTTATATCCTCCAAGGTAGAGAGATGTATTCTCTTGTCAAAATATAATTTTATGTGCACAGTAATAAGTAGCCAATCTACCTAATGAAAATAATCATAATAACAATACTTTTGTGCACCAGTTGAACACACAGAAGCACCATCTAATCAGAGGTATCCCTGAAATTGCAGAGGAATTTAAATAATTCTATGAATCTCTATGTGAACAACCTAAGTCCCTCAAAAGGATTTTGTCCTACCTAGAATATCAGATGCATAATCTTTAGCCTTGGATCAGGACTTCTCCCTAGATTAATTAGATGCAGCCATAAAGTCCACAAAGAGCTCTGGACCAGATTGACTACCCTTTTTTTTAAATTAAGATATCATCCATTCTCTCCTTTGCCTATATAGAGGTTATTCCAACAGAGGATATAGATGCTACTCTCTGTCAAAACTATAGGCCTATCTCCCTTTTTAATGTAGATATAAATATATACTAAGATACTAGCTAACAGATTGATAACTCAGTTTCCCTCCCTGGTACATCTGGATCAAGTAGGATTTGTGTCTAATAGGGAGGAAATAACACCATTAAAATTCTTACCCCAAATACTCTGTGTTCCAAGCAGACATCATACACATTGCTAACTTATATATTAAATATCTACATACAGAAGTTTGATCAATTTATTTCTTTGGGCCTATAAACCTTCATGGCTCAAGTTTGTGGATATTTTGAATATAAGCTTTTGGGTGGGTTGGGACTACTGAGTTATCCAAATATTACATAACGATCTTACTATTTTACTATCTAATAATTGGCACTGGTTTCACTATCATTCTTATAAGAGTTGGATGACATTACACGAAAAAATATTATCACCCCTAAAATTACAATTGCTTCAACTTCCCTGGATGTGCATTTGGAATCTGATCTCTCATAAACTGAATAGGCTCATTTTTTGCTAAAAACTACCTGGCTTCAAATTCTTCCTAACTGTCCATCTATCCCTAGCATACCTTATCTTCTTGTTTCAATTACCAACAATAATGAAGTCCAGTTGGATGAGTCTGGTGCTAATTTCTTAAATTGGCATCAAAATAGTAAATTATTGGTCACACATGTCTTGGATGGTAATCATCTGTTAACATTTAATGCACTTCAAAGTAAGTTGAACCTTCACTCATCAGAAAAATGGGATTGTTATGTGTTATGTGTTTTTTAACCTTTAGCTATTGTTGCTAAGTGGATTTGTTAGTAAAACTCACTTGTACTTACTTGACCTCCATTAAATTGGCCTGTTTTTTTATGTGGTTCCATTAGCATTCTTGGCCAATACAGAAACCTTTCCAGTTGTAAATGGAATTATGACAGAATTGTTCTTTACCTTAATTAATCTCCAAATAGACATTGGGGGTTATGTACTAAGGCATGATAAAGAGGCAATAAAATGGAGATGACTTCTCCAATGATATCACTTCTCCAGTTCCTATGCTATTCTATAGAGCCTATGCATTAACATATCCAAAGATGGAAAAACCTTAGTGTATTGGCTCCATAGAATAACATAGGAACCGGAGAAATTACATCACTGGAGAAGTCATCTCCACTTTATCACCCCTTATCATGCCTTAGTCCATAACCCCAATGACTTGCCAGAAAATCGACAATGTTTTAATCTTATTGTATTAGTTCCTGCCTCCAAGGCACTGTGTATCTCTCTTAAATAACATCACAGAGCCACAGAATAATCTTTTCTTCCCAAAAAAGACAAATGGATGACAAAATTGTACACCTCTATCAGTTCCAGGCCCTCAGGGATTCTCTTTGTGTATGTAGTAATATACTAATCGTAGAAGCTAATTTTAAAATAATCTCTTGTTGGTATAGAACCTTGGACTAATTACGTGCTCTCTTATCTAGTATTAGTCCGATATGTTGGAGATGTAAAAATTCATCTTGTGACATATTCCATATCTGCTGGGACTGTTCTTTAATACAAAGCTCCTAGACTTCAATAATTAGCCTAATTAATAAAATAATCATTTGATGACTCACATTATTCATGTTTCTATACTTAACAAGTATCTGGTTTGTTGTGAAAAATGTCAAATGTACTTCTCTCACCTCTCCCTTATTTCTTCCATCTCTTGCCAACCTATGAATCTTTTGGATTGACACATCCTTAACCCCATAAGGACTGGCCAAGCGCACATGAAACCGGCACTTAAGGATCACAGAATTTTTTTTTTGCAGCCGCGGAGGAGCCCTGAAATCCATGACAGTCCTGGAATGTCATAGGTCTTATCGCATGCCAACCCATGATGTGTCAGAATAGTCATGGGTCCTTAAGGGGTTAAACTGATAAAGTGTTGACGTTGCATTAACCCCTTACTTTCTCTTTTCTCTTCTTCCCTTTTACTATTTTCTTTCCTTAAACCCTTTGAGTGCCAGATGGATGTGCAGCGCATTGCTTTGCAATGCATTGCACACCCCTCTGGCATTCAAAGGGTTCATTCTTTTCCCTATGTATTTTCTATTATGGGTCCATGAGCATTTTGGAAGGTTAATTAATATCCTTCCTTGTAATTTCCCGTCAAGCACATATTTATGTAATTTATCATTACTGTAACCCCTTTACTAGAAACCCAGTTTACATTTGTAATATAAAAAAGAAAAAAAATGGGTTGCACCACGAGTAGCAGCATCAGTAACAACAACATCAAAATCCCAATATTTTTCAGGACATCAGTGGAAGCAATTCATGTGTCTCAGGGGTGGTGGTAGTGGTGGCACATCTCTGTGGTACTTTATCCCAGAATATGGATTGTCACACAAAACACAACATAGCTCCTATGATTAGTCCCACTGCATGGTTAGAGAATGCTTTCAGAATAGCTATGTTCTAGACTGAAATGATGATCCATCTGACTACTGGCAAACAAGGTGTGTGTGTGTGTGTGTGTGTGTGTGTGTGTGTGTGTGTGTGTGTGTGTGTGTGGTAAGAATTGTCAGGTACTGTCATAGAAACCCTTAGTTCGCCACCAGCAAGTGTGCAGTCAGAGTTTGTTTTCAATGCTGATGATTATATTGTTAATTACAGTATTACAAGGCTATCAAGCAAAAGTGTTGGTAAACTTACATTCTAAACATGAATGAGCATGTAATACCATCTAAATACCAGGTAGAAGAAGTGGACAAAAGCAAACAAGACAGAAAATCCTACTGGTCATGTAGTATTAAAAGCAGCAATGAGGACGAGAAGGGGATATCTAGACAGTTGCCACCACCTACCACAGTTGAGATCACTGCTATGACCACATATGAATTACTAACGATTGTATAACAAAAATAATAAGAATAAATCAAGGTTATATTGAAATCATGCATGATGCCAAATTCATAACTTTGAATTCTAAAAAGAAAGTGGCCTACACTTTCAAATCATGCCTCAATGGCTTAATCAATCTTATTTTAAAATTATTCTGTCGTATCTCCGAGGTTGCCAACTCCAACCGTATGTTCAAGACCCTGCCCATAGGGATTACTCTACATGCAAAGTTCAACACCCCCAGAGGTTTTTGCATTTACCTTAACTCAGTCTTGCTTCTGGCAGCTGCCTGTGACACCAGATCCCTTGCCCTCAATACCTTCTCTACTAGAAGGCTGCACACCCTGCCCTTGGTATCTGTTTTGATGTAAACAATGTTTCATGCATTGTTTAACAGTCTTATCCATGGCTACCGGCACCCCTAACCTTGTCTACAGTTCTTGCAAACAGCCCAATAACCTCACACAGAGACCCTAATCTGGGGTACCCACCAGCTAAAAAAAAAAATCTAAACAATGTGCCATTGAGTCTGCTCCTGTCATATAACACAAACACAAATGAATAAATTAACTAAACAACTCACAATACTCACATGATATGTCACACCACATTGGGAGGCACCTATCAATGTAATATTTGCCTTCAATACAACAGCCTGTGTATTTACAACTATACGGATGCAATGGCAAAAATGTAAAGGTTGATTCAATATTCATCTTAGTCATTAGAGCACCGGGCCCCAGTCCTTTTACAGGATGCCATGTCAAAAGACTCATAGTGCACTGTACCTTGTCAAGGGCATCATTAACTGAACACTTTTCCAGGTAAGACAAATGCTGAACCAGTCTTAGGTATCACCCTTAACACCTCTGGGTGCAAAGCCACTGATTTCAAGTTCTTTACTGGTGCCTTTGTTAACACTGGCTCTGCAGCTGGAATTATTATTACCTTTCATGACCTGGGAATGAAAGGGACCTTTTACCTCTTCCTTTCTTCACACAATCCACTCAAGGAGGCCACACAAAAACCTACAGCAATGTTTAAATGTACAGGCAAACCCTTTACTACACTTTTTATCATTGTAAGTCCAACACACCTGCCTTGACACGACTGCCTTAAAGCTCTGCTGGCCCCCACCAAAAATGCTCACCTGCCCTCTGCTATGTGTTACTAGATTTGTCCATAAATCTATATCCTTCTGGTCAAAGTTTAACATTTTAGACACCACTCTTTTCTTTCTAAATTTCCTGTCATACTCAGACCATACCGAGCCCCAACATTGAATCCTCTAACCCACTGTACAATCCCTTTATTCACTTTCTTACTCCCACTATCACTATCTTTCTCCTTCTTCGCCTCTTTGGTCAGTTCAAACACATTCACATACTGGTCTTCTCGTATACATTTCCTAGCCTTCTCACTCACTTGACCATGTGACAAGGATATTACACACACTTACGTATCCTCTGCCCCTTTAGTTTGTCTATCACTCTTGTCCTTATTTTTACAACTCTTTTTATTTTTAGTCTGCAACCCCTTCAAGCACTTTTTCATAAGTTTAAACATTGCCCCACCCCCACATTCAGAATCTGAAGAGTCAGAAGAATTATGAAGATGAAACCCCCTCAAGATTAACTGTGTTTTGTGTCGATTCACCCGCCACCAGATTTGTATCTGCCAGTCTCACTGCCTCTTCCTCTACTGCTGCCACCAATATGCATCTGTCACTACTGCCACCGATTGCTCCGGATGCCCTACAAAGGCAGCATATCTTAATTAATATAATTTATAAATAAAAATAGTCAGAAACAAGTTACCTAAATATAAATGGCTAATAGAACACAGAGGTGACTTTAGAAGCTCAGTCAAAATCACAAAGATGTTTTCAGTTGATTGTATCCATTTTTTTTATGAAAGTATCTTACCAGGAAGAATACATTGATTTTGTGTATGTCCTGGACTAATTTTTTCTAAAAAGGGGCTTTTAAACCCTTGAATATTAGAGAGGTCTCCAATGCATTGCGTGTGGGTTAAAAGCCCCATTTAAATCAATTCATTGGTACCCTTTGGTACAGTTTGTTTAACCTAATGAAAGATAATTTAATGTGTTGAATATCTATCTGCTCATTACTTTCTCTAACCCCTCTGTGCAAGCTGCTTCCTCACCGGCAAGAGGACACAGCTCAGCACCCTAGGCTGACACCAGGATAGAGTGATCCTGCATCAAACACCATGGACCATTAGTTTCCTTATGCCTCTGTTTTACTGTCACCATTCTCATACCTAGCACATTGCACCACAGCAAAGCTGGGGAAGGCAGCACAGGCTTTGTGTGTATGGTTATGTAAATGACCATTACACAGTTATTCTGTATTTATTCACTAGGGCTGATATACTAAGAAAAAGTAGTACATTTCTGGAGCAAACCATGTGCACCATGGAACAAATACAAATTGCTACTTCTTTAAATGGGAATAATGCCACACAGAGCTAGATAAATTGCATAGCAAAAACCACAGTTGCATCAAATTATTCATTTTTCTAATAATAATCAATCATCATCATCATCAGCAGCAGCAGCAGCATAATACAGGTATATACAAAAAGTGGAGCAATTTAGGGATAAACCAATTACACTATATGGGACAAATAGCAGTTCCTATTGCTAGTGCCAGAGAGGTATCCAATGCTGCAATGCATTCAAAGGATTTACTAGAGATTTTAACCCTTAGAATGCTAGAGAGGGTTCAACATATTGCATCCTCTGGACTGGTCCCTTTTTTAGAACCTTTGGGCCATTCCTTTATACAGGTGCCTTCTGGCAAAATTTGTCACCTTACATAATTGTTATGTAAACCCCTTAGATGCTAGAGGCATCTCAAATATATTGCTTTTGCAGTGTATTGAAGGCATCTCTAGCACCCAGAAAATAATATTTTTGGTGTTGGTTATAAACCGTGTTGAAATTAATTTAATTTACATTTTTGGCAAATATATGGTAAAAATTATTTGCATTCTTTAGAATAGGGGTAGTCAATCGCTGAACCCTCAGTTATTGAAGACTACATCTCCTATCAGTCAGGCTGATAAGAGTTGTACTTCCCAACAGCTTGAGACCCACAGATTGACTACCCCTGCTCAGAAATGTAACCATATGAGTACCACAGGGGTATCCAACGCATTGGTTAGAAATGTGTTAGAGACACCTTTGGCAATCAAAGAGTTCAAAGTAAACTGCAAAAAAGGATGATGAACTGGTGAATGTGTGTGTGGGGGGTCTCTCTGCACTTGTACAATGATACATTAGTTTCAAACTTGTGATTTGTAAAAACATGTAATTCTTTCATTGCAAAAAAAAAAAAAGCTGTAAGGAATATTTCTCCCTTTATATAAATATATATAACAGCACTGCTGTATTTGTACAGGCAGCCAGAACCAAGGGTCAGAGTAAATTGGCTTGAGGGCTTTATTTTGCCCATCTCTGTTCTATAATTAGAAGACTGACCAACCTGTGCTGTGATAGTATCTTATAATACTGCTTTACTGTTAGGGCCTGAATACCGACTTTGACTTAAATCACAGGTAGGCACCTCTAGTCTTCGAGTCACAATCAGGACACATTTTAATAGTTTCCCTGCTTGAACACTGACAGTTCAATTAACGAGTATGAGCCACTGTGATAAAGAATGAAAAGCCTTGAAATTTGGCCCATGTATTGTTCTTGTATTGTATTGTTCTTGAGAACTGGGGGTGCCTACATCTGACATACAAAGGGCAGTGATTCCCAGTGCTAGTCCTTAGGACATTCCAATAGATATTATCACCCTGCTTGATCACAGGTGGGTAATCAGTTGATCATTGATTGTTATTCATGTACCTGTGCTGGTCCAAAAGACCAGCAAATGTACAGTTAAGGAGATATTCCCAATTGTTACCATATGCTAATGAAATGCTAATTGCAGTGCGTGTGTGGTACATGTGATATTTTATATGCTAATTAAGCCTGTCAGTGAAGTTGCATATGTTAATTATGTATTTCAGTGAATTGGCATATGCAAATGGAGGATTCAATGACATGTCATATGCTAATTAAGCTTTGCACAGTACCCGTAAATATTTACTTTCACTTTGCCCAGAAATAAAAGTATGAATATCTTTTAAACTATACATCTGCTGGACTTTTGGTTAACATTATATAGAGGCAGTTTTTAATGCAGTTTTCAAATATGCAAACTTGAATTATGGTGAAAGTTCCACTTTAAGTAGGACTATCCTGTAAACCTGACCTGTATGTCACCTGAGGACAGTGGTTGATATTCACAGCAATACCTTCTCAAAAGACTGAACTCAGGAACCACTGCAAGTTTTTACGATATAATACAATGAGCACAGATGGGTCAGCCAGTGATACCTTTATCCCAGTTGATCCACCTATGCTATAGTATGTTCCCATTTTAATTAATCCTCACACTTTGGGATATACTTTCCTGTTAGTTTGATGTATTTATCTGCTTCATGTATTGGTTCTTATCTTATCAAACCAATGTGGACAAGTAAAAGTGGATTACATCTAGACCATTATCATGTCTTTTTGTATACAACTTATTTGATCTAATGATGTTAGACAATGCTAAGGTGGAGATTCACTAAGGCGTGTTAAAGAGGTGATAAAGCGGAGATGACTTATTCAGTGATATCACTTCTCCAAGTCCTATGTTATTCTATGGAGCCAATGCAACTTTGGAGATCTTAGTCCACAGGCTCTATAAAATAACATAGGAAATGGAGAAGTAACATAACTGGAGAATTCATTTTATCACCTCTTTATCATGCTTTAGTGCATGATTTAGATCCCCCCAAAATCGTTCTGTTGTTATGAAAAACACACACTGAAGGGTGCCACTTGTTCGTTTGTCCTGCAGAATTACATTTTAATATGTTCCCCATTAAAAGGAAAGATTTGGTCATCTTTGCATAAGACACAATCACTGATAGTTGTTGTTAACCCCTTGGATTCTACACACTGCTCTGCAAAGTATTGGGTACATCTCTACCATCCAAAGGAGTTAAGCAATACCTGTCTAACTTTACTGTCTAACTTCAGACATCAGATCAGTTAGGTCAACTGAAGCTAAAACTAACAACTTTATATTCTAATGCCCAAGGGTCCCTTATCACATTTAGCATCAGAAGTGGTATAGTGACCTCATGGGCTACCACAGTCTTAGTGAGCTAGACTTCTATAGCAATGATGCAGCTAACTGCAGGACCTTTTTGGAAACAGAGCTATGTAATTTACCCATCCCTATATAAATATAAGGTGCAGCATTAACAATCATAATTGTTTCTGCACCCGGAATATAACTCATTTCCACAATTCATCTCCCATGTTCCACTTGTCTAAAGAGACCAGGGCCTAGATGTACTAAAGGTCGATGTGGTGTCAATATGATATTGTCGATGTGTTCGAATCACCCTGCACACACATCAACATATTAATCAAAATTGTTGGATGGAAGGGGAGGATTGGAGAAGGTCCCTATTAGCATACAGGATTTTCGAAGTGCTGTCGGTGTAGAAGGGATCGCCTCCCCTCACACATCACCAACACTATGACAATTCTGAACAGCATTCTCTGTGCTTCCCTACCCAGCCAGTAGGGAATAAAGAGAAGGCTTTCAGCACCATGGACAGCATTGAATGCCATAGGGATGTGCATTGCTCATCCCTGTGGCATTCAAAGGGTTAAAATAAACTGAAATGTACACCAAGCACTACACAATGTTCCCCCCCTTCGACATATCCCCCCCCTTAGTTTTTGTTCATTATAAAACAAAAACATAGGTCATATGCGCTTTGATTACTAAACGGGCAATTGTCACCTCCATGCTAGGGGGGTGGTGTCTTGAGGGGTCATGATACCCCCCCTTGAGATCTGATGTTTTTTTTAATAAATTTAAAAATAAATGTAAACAAAAAGCCATTTTTTACACATATACAGGCAAGGTATGCAGCCGCATACCTTGCCTATTAACCCTTTGAGTACTAGAGGGGTAGGAAACACATTGCTAAGCAATGCCTTCCTACCTCTATGGTACTCAAAGGGTCAATGAAGGACAGGTTCTGTTGAATAAATGGCAGTTCCTGTCCAATGAAAAGGTGAAGTCAAATGGAGTTAGTATATCGAATATATGCAATATATGTCGACATAGTAAGGGGGGGAAACACTGTGTAGCGCTTGGTGTATTGTTTCAGTTTATTTTAACCCTTTGAGCAATGCACATCCCTATGGCAGTCAATGCTGTCCATGGTGCTGAAAGCCTTCTCTTTATTCCCCTACTGGCTGGGTAGGGAAGCACAGAGAATGCTGTTCAGAATTGTCGTAGCTCTCCCTGCTGTTATTCCATAGGAGAGTACAGGGAAGATCCCAACTACGACAGCCTGAGGCAGGTGAAGTAAAGACTGTGAACTCCAACAGCAGAGGCTGCTATTGGAGTTTACTGAATGAGTCGAAGTGTTACATTATCATATCAACACACCCCCTTGCATGTGTCTCATTATTCAGCATAAGGAAATTAGTCATTATGCTTCATTACCACATGGAAATGGGGAAATAGGCCATTGTCGATGTGATGAATGAAAATTCATAAACCTGTTGGATTGATGTCAATGTGGACATCTTTTTGTAGGAGTACTGGTGATGTAATGTCGTAAACAGTTTGGTGAATACTGTGGATGTGCCTACGACACTGCTCCAACAGAACATCGACATTAGTAGCCCTCTTCGACCTTTAATGCATCTAGGCCCAGGACTCCACTTTAATGTTGACTTGTCACCTTAAACTTGAGATAACATATTTGAAAACTGCCTATCTGTTATCTTAGCTAAAAGACCAGCAGATGCACAATTTAGGAGCTATTGATACTTTTATTTTTTTAAGAGTAAAACGAAAAGTGTCTCAGTGCAGTTTCATAAATGTGCATATGATTCCACACTCAGAGAGTTTGCTATACAATAATACAAGTATGAATGTCTTCTAAACTGTGCATCTGCTGATCTTTTTGCTATCATGATAAACAGGCAGTTTTAATGATGTTTTCAAATATGCATCTGGTTTCTCATTGACTCATCCAGTTAAATATACAATAATTTGTGGGTGTGGCCAGAGTACAACCAGTGCCACAACACCAGACACCAGCATCTGTTCTATGATAGCTGATAAATTTACTTGTTTGCAAATACCTTTTCTGGCTAACAACCCTTTGCAAGGCAAAGTGTTGGAGATCTTTGTAGCAGCTAATTGGGTAAGATTATTTTTCTGCACTGTATGTTGCAGACTAAATACATTTTCTGTGCCAGAAAAATTTGGGAGAGGATGGGGGTGAAGACATGTGAGGAAGTGTGCAGTGCATTCTAAAGCATTGCATTCCATATTCCTCTCATCCATAAATGATTAATAAATATCCCACTACCACCACCCTGACTCCAAAACAAAACTCTACCAGCAAGCTTCAGAGAGTTCTTTAGTCTTGACAGCATTGTGGCTCCAGGTTTACTGTTAATGCTGATTACACCCTTGAGAACCAGGGGTGTGTGTACCTCATTGCTTTGCAATGCTTTGCTCACCCCTCTGGTCCCCAAAGGGTTAACAAGTCCCTGCCTTTCCCATTATTTCTTCCCTGTCTGTGCTTCATAGCCTGTATACTGCACCATGCAGATATGAGCTGAGTGGAGGAGGCTATAAATCTCTTCAGTCTCAGAGAGGTTTGGCTGTCAGACTCTCCGGAGCCCACCTGGAATTATTAAGTTGGAGCTGCCTGGAGGGCACATTGCTGAACCTTTCATCCATCTGGTCTCTACCCCCCCCACACACACACACATCACAAAGAAAGTTTAGCTCTGTGAAGTATATTTTAATTAAAATGATTTCACTGAGGAAGGCTGCTATGAGATATTTCATTGCGTTTGATATGGCTGTCCTTGGGGCAGGCAGCCAGCTCGCCTCACCATCTACTTATCACAGGAATGGATTCCCTCACCATGACAAAATGACTGTCACTTTTTAGAGTATCATTACTTAAACCTGTTTGCTAACACATTCAATGATGAGAACTGAGGCATCCTATTGCACATCAGATTAAGCTCAGCAGAGTGGGAGTGACAGAACACAGTGCACAAGGTGGTGACAGAACTCTCCAGATCTAACTCTACTTGATAAAGAGGCTCATTGAATAACACAGGAATTGGAGAGCTAGCAGAGTCACTTGGGAATTTGTCTTACATCTTAATACAGTGGTTCTCAAACTGGGTTCCCTGAGATAAAGTCTTACACCCAAAAATGTATCCCTCAGACTGCTAGATGGTTGTCCAAAAAATCAGCTGGTTGGAAAAGTCTGTATCATTCAAAGAGCTGAATACTCTGTGCAGCACGCATCTGTAAAAAAAAAAAAACAACTTCTACCTGATGCCTAAAATCTTAAATATGGTCTATGTAGGCATGCATTCATCTGTGTGCCACACTCCCCTATATGATTTACATAAACAGTGTTGATGTGCGCTTTTGAAGAGAGAGTGCACTATCCTATAATATAAAAGGCCAGATGTATGTTTGTCTGATGCAGTCATGCACAGTAGAGACTGCCCGAACGCGTTATGTTTGTCCGATGCAGTCATGTGCAGTAGAGACTGCCCGAACACTGTATGTTTCTCCGATGCAGTCATGCGCAGTAGACACTGCCGGAATGCACGGATTGCAATGAAAGTTTCTTTCTTTACGCACATTGGCCCATGTACATGGGCTTTTACACTAGTTGTCTATAAACAGTAAAAGAAAAAACTACCAGAAAAGAAGAGGGGTGGATACCAATCTCAATATATTAACTGCCTTAGTTGATATTGCTCATTGTATCCTGCACAAACGAAAGTAAACAAACTGGGTCCCTGTTTTATTTAGCCATTGCTTTGTAAACATTAGAGGTGGGCAATAAGTGAGAAACATTTCCCAGCTGACTTTTGTGAAAACAGACGATTTTTCTCTTTTTTCACTAGATTTCTCCTTTTCACCAATGCAAAATGCTCTTGCTTTTCACCTATTCCAGCAAATTTCTCTGCTATTCCAACACATTTTTCTCCTTTTCTAACAAATTTTTCTCATACTCAGCACATTTTTCTCCTATGTTTCCTATGGTGCAACATTTACCAGCACAATATTACTTCTTCTGAGGGCTGTAGTGGAGAAATAAGTAGCTGAAAGTCAAAGTTGTGAGTCCTACAGCAACATACACCTTGATAAATGTGTTAGCATGCAGAGTGAATTTGTCCTTTGCCCACAACACTAACTTTCTGCTTAAGTGACACTGGCACATGTTCCTGATGATGTCAAGTGATAAAAAAACAAAAAAGTACAACCTACAATGTGGCAGTTGTGTATCGTAATGGTGGTGGGGAAACTGGCGTGGTGTGATTGGTGGGACCTTGACAAACTGCATCCACCCCAGGAGAAGTGGGATCATCATCATTTATTACACACACTGTTGCAACGATTGCTAAGTCAGTTTTTGAACTACTACTTAACTCCCACATCCCTGCACTGCTCCACCTCCCCCCCCACCTCTTGTGCATTTGTTGGACATTACTCAACGACTGTGTGTGTTTTTACTCTCTACAGTACAGAACTGATGGAGTGTGATTTCTTTCCTTAGCCCTCAACAAGATTCTCAGATTTGTCTGCTGTCTATCTAGCCTGCCTCATTGACAGAGCTCACATTAGGCTCCCAGTCAGCTGTCTGTCACCTAATATAGTTGTTTAATTATTAATGTATAATGTTTTTCATTTTTTATTTTTATTTTTTTTTTTAAGTTGTCCACTCTATCTTGTAACAGTCAGTCCCCCAAAAAAATAACTAAAAAACAAAATCAACAACTTTTTTCCCCAGACTTCCCCAGCATAGAGACAATAAAATCAAAATAGGAAAGTAATGTTGTCTTGCCAGTCAGTCAAACTGGATTTTGGGGTATTTGGGGTCAACCTCCTTCCTCCTTTCTTCTCCCTCAGAGTGCCCCCAGACTCCCCTAATACAGCGAACAAATGTCCTATCTAAAAGACTCCAGGACATACTTGAAAATGAGAGAAATCTCAATGTATTCTTCCTGGTAAAACATTTTCTAAATAAATAAACTAAGCTTCAATTCCCCTTTATTTGCCTATATTCTATAGCTCAAAAACATGTTGCTTTCTCCTCTCACAAACACAGAATGGCTGCTGTTAGGGCCTGACACCCTTTTATACGATTGTAGAAAAGTAGAGAAAACGTTCATGTAGTGAGGAAAAATGTTTCTTCCCATTGATTTTAATGCAATGAGCAAGGCAAAAAAAAGCAGGAAAATTGCACTTTTCGCAGGAATTATTTGCCAAGCGGGAAGTGCCATTTTTCACCAATTTTGTTTTTTTGCCCATTCCTAAAAATGTATTAAAAAAGCTATTTTTTTACTACATTTTAAGAATCTAGAATTACACTGGGCCTGTCACCTTATGACAACAAAAGTGATGGTGATATCACTTTTAGTTATTTAAATTTATATTCATTTTATGCTAAACTGGGGTTGAAACTACCTCCTTTAGCCCTTCTGTAACTCCCCTTCCCAACTGCTCTCCCTTCCTCCTTCCCTCCCACTATGTTGAAACATATTGTAGTAACAAGACCCTTCCATCTAGTATATTCAGTACTACATGTGTCTATTGTTAACCTTTGAGTGCTAGAAGTTTTGACACCAACACCATAAAGTTTATGCAAACAGACACAGTGAATGAAGAGAGATGGGAGTCCCCAGGTCTCCTCTGTCCTTACATGTAGAGATACACACACAAAATATGGAGAGTGTTGTACCCCTTGCTCCTTATTTCACCCCAGTAAATTTAGTTCTATTCTCTGTCACCCTGTGGACATGGACTCCCCATAGAGATTAATGGTGCTGTCATAACAAGCTCATATACAATTGAATACACTGGAAAGTAGGGCCTTATTATTAAAAACATTAACATTGCAGGAGGGAGGAGAGAAGGAGAGTGACGAGGATGGGGAGTTAATTAGTTTAAACACACCCACCACATAAACAACTAAAGCTAAATAACTCAGAAACAAGTATTACATATAAAATGGCCAACAGAACATACATGTGATTTTGAAATCTCCTTCATAATCACCTGAGCTATTATAAGGCCTACTTTAAAGGAATAGTAACACTTAATATGTCAAAAAATATATATTGTAGGATTTATTCTCCAGAGTAAAACAAGGGCAATCCAATTGCTGTGAGGTGCTTTATTCAAACGATATTGTGGCTCAAACTTTAATTTTTTAGGTACCATATCGTGTTGGCCTGAAATGTTGAAGTGGCATTGTTGCTACACCATCCTATGGCCAGCTCTAGTCAGTTGATCACAAACCTCCATACACAAAACAAATCTGCACTCCTTCATATTATCCTCTATTATTCAAGTGTGAACCCTGTGTAAAGCATATATTATACCACGTTAATAAATTTGAGGTCTTTATTGCTTAGTTTGGCCAAACTATGTTGAAGCTTGCCCACCACATAAAGATACCCCAATATCAGGCAAGTCCTATCCAATACACAGTCATTCCTATCTAGATTAAAAATTCCCCTAAAGACTGCAAAGCTGGGATTTCTTGTAAATAAAGCACAGGGTCTATATTAAAAACATTTGACATATTTAAAAACATTTGACACATGTAGCAATAGCGCCACTGTAACATTCCAGGCCAATGAGATATAGCAACTAAAAAATTAAAATTTGAGCTGTAATAAATTTTGAATAGAACATCTCTCAGCATTGAGAGTACCTTTATTTTACTCAGAAAGTTATACTCTATAATATATCGTTTTTTTACATATTAAGTGTTATTATCCATTTAACCGTTTGTGTCAGAGGTGTGCGCAATGTGTTGCCTACCCCTCTGGCTCTCAAATGGTTAACTAAACATTTTTACAGATTCTTACTTTGTGCACAAAAATATTGGAGTAATTCTGGGGCAAACCAACTGCACTATAGAGGACAATCAAATCTTGATTTAAAGGGATAGTAATGTTTCAAAATAAAAGCAGCTCCAGTTAATCTTCATAGAATTTGAGCCATGGAGAGTGTTATTTCAATACTGACCTAGTTGTAGTTCAAGAGTAACTGAATGTAATCATATGCTGCCTCCCCTCAGATGTGGAATCTGGTCTTGAGACCAGACAGCTCACAGCAAGGGACAATCTTCTTATTGTGAGATCAATGAAAACCCTGCCCCTACTGACAGGTTTTTTAGTTTTATCCCTTATGTTAATTGAAGATTGTCCCTTTCTGTAAGTCATCTGAACACCACCTTTCTGCTCTGAGGTGAGCAGTGTTACATCAGTAAAAGGGGAGGGAGGGGATACTTTATCAATCAATTACTCTTGAATCTCTCAGTATTGAAATAACACTCTCCATGGCACAAATACTATGAAAATTAAGCGGAGCTGCTTTTATTTTGATATATTACTATCACTTTAAAGGTGGCTTTTAACCCACTGAATTCTGGTTGGGGCTGATGGGGGTTGTAGACAACAGCTGGTAATCCAACGTTTGCCTATCCCTGCATTAAATATTTAGTGTGTCTGATCTTTGTTCACCTGTTTTATTACCCCAACTTGCAAGACTCCAGAGGTTATTTGTTTGCAGCAGATGTCACATTTGGTTTGATAGGTCTATCCTTCTTCATGCACACACTTTGCCCATGGTATAGACACCACTGACTCATCCTGAGTGTGTCTGAGGACACCCGTGACACAGTTACTATTTCTATCACATGGCAGTGCTGTCTCAAACGTCATGAGACATCTGTGAACGGTCCTTCACTGTGGGAGCTGATAACATTCCAACCAGAATTCTGTGCTTCTGCAAAAAAAACAAAAAAAACTTAAAATACTAACTAAAATAATATAAAATCTTGCCTTCCAGACAGTTGTTTCCAAACAATGAAAGTCTTTATACCAGAAGAAAAAACACTTAAGTGAGAAAATCCATGATGCTTATTTTATGCTTGAATACATTCCTTTATCAGCCATTTAATTATACTGCGACAAATGCTTTCTATTGAACAGTTTGCAAAAGATTGAATCAGTAATAGGCTGAACCAGATAAAATTCTGGAACTGAGAATCTGACTTAGTCATATGAAGGCCACTCATAACATATCTATTGTAGAAGCCACCTAAAACTAAACCACATAGTCCACAAACAAGAATAATAGTGTCTTAAAGAAATAGTAACACATTAACCCTTTGCGTGCCAGAGTGGTATGCAACACATTGCTTTGCAATGCGTTGGGTACCCCTCTGGCACTCAAAGGGTTAAAATGAATTAAGACTAACACCAAATATGTAAATAGGTTACATAATTTAATTATTTTTTTTTTTTTTTTTTTTTTTTAGATTAAGCTTTATTGGTAGATGAAGATCAATACAAAAAAACATTAGACACAGAAATATTCAAGTTTCAAATCAGATAGTAACACATTTGCACATTATACTAAACAAATCGTCATCTGAATATACGTCATGTAATGATGGCATAAGACATACAACATAAGCAATGCGTAAATCTAAAGATAGGTAAACAAACAAGATATACATCTATATCCTCAATGTTATATTCAGGTATCCTAAATATGCCCAATGATCAGTCAAGATAAGCATATGAACACAAGATAGATATAAAATGTCGGTGAGAAATAAGCTAGACGCACTGTGTATCTGTGTGAGCCAACAGCTCGAGTGAACCAAGGAATTAACTAGCTAAGACATATTATCATCAATACAAAAGTGGGTAAGGAAGATCCTGAAGAGTTACATATAGCTTCCCCTATCTGATAAATATTGACCTATCAATAAACATAGGTGACAACATAGGGATAATAGTGCAGGAAGGAAAACCGTCAGGAATATAGAGTTTACAAAGTAAGAAAAGATATTGAAGGAAAGAGTTAGAAAAAACGTGAGCAAAGGAAGCAGGCCGTGAGACCTGCACCTCTGACTTACAAGCACGTAATTGCCACAAGGCCGGGGGGAGGGGGAGACAACAGACCAAGATTCGGACATAGATTCATGGATTCAGCCATATATGCCAAAAGTTGTATAAGTAATAACAACCAGATAGTATTCACCTAATGGAGCATAGTAATCTCTGAAAAGGTATGAGAGCCATGTCAAGAGGCATGTACATATATATATATATCAGTCAAACGGTATAATATTGGAGCAAAATAACAGTGGTAGACTATGGTCCTATAACGAAATATATGGTCCTGCCCATAAGACATCAGGAAAAAGAACAAACAGCATTTATAGGGGCTGAATATAAGGATGTAGACAGGAGCTGTATAAAAGGTGGCATAGCTGCAGTTGGTAAAGAGAGTATATGCAATACAGACTCTACACTGCTCACATGTACAAACATGAATGGAGTATATAAATACAGTAATAGATGAAGTTATAAAGATAAACCTAAACATAACATCCCCAACTATCTAAGAGTCACCAAAGCCGGTCCCGACCTGCGCGCTGGTCGGAAGCAGCACCGGCGAGTCCAGTAGTACCACTACACAACAATACGAAGCAACAGGGGTGCCGGGCCACTCTCCTCAAGTATAAGACTGCCCGATGTACCAGAATCGGCAGATATCCAGGCTCACATGCCCCTCAATAGTATAGCGCAATAGCGAGAGACTCCCCAGGACAAACAACTTTCCATTCCCTGCAGTTCGATGAGGAAGAGGTCCTGAGGTGTCAAAAATTAGTATCAATGGTTATAGTAGGCAATAAAGGTAGGCTCCCCTGGGCCCAGGGGCTAGGTTGAGAGAGGCTTCAGCATAGCGTCCAACACCATTAGTAAGATGTGAGGAGTACAGGCTATCCATTAAAGAGGCTTAACATATTCCTGGATCCCAGGGCAGTGCACCCCAAATAAAGTTGAAACTCCGCATACATGTCAGCAGCAGTAACGGGGCTCTGCGCTGCTAAAGGCTGGAATATCATAAGTAGTGTTGTGAGCAGCATAACAGTCCGCAGGGGAGCCCAAAGGCCTCACCCCACACAGCGTAACATAGATCCCCGGGTCCCAAGGTAAGGTAACCCAACAAGTCTTGAGTCCGTCCAGAACAGGTCTTGAAAAGGCCCGTAGCTCCAGGTACTTCTGGGCGTCACAGAGAAAGGCAAATCCGCAAAACATAGCAGCTTTCAGAGTTAGAACAGGAACTGGTATAGATAAAGTGTAGATAAGAAATGTGCTCTTTTCAGCCCCTTCACAAAAATACGCAATGTGATTATTGGGTCTCTCCAACAGACCATCCTCTGGGTTCCGAAGATGTTCCATATCCACAAGTGGTGGGACCCCGACCGCTTCATCCGGTGCCAAGTGCGAGTTATAAGGTATGCAGTCCCCAATGGCCATGTGGAGTGCAGCAAATTCCTCATGTAGGACAGCTCTAAACTCCGCTAGAAGATCATCCAGATTCAGCTCAGACGCCAAGTGTTTAATGCAGCTCTTCGGTAACAGCTCCGGTACAGGAAGACATGGAGAGGAGGTATTGACAGGAGAGAAGTGCTGGGGTAACTCAGGATATAAATCAGCAGGTTTATAAGTAGAATTTAATGAATTGAAAGACGTGGTACCCTTTAGTACAACCAGGCCTGCATCCAGCATGGCGAATAGCAACGCCCTCCGATCCGCATGGAGCGAGGAAAAACAGCCTGTTAGTGAACGCATGGTAGGGCTAGTATATCACTCCAAGAGGTATGAAACAGCATTCCGTCTCATAAGAAGAGCAACCATTAGTGTAATCGGCAAAATAAGATCAGTTTTATCTAGAAAAAGAGAAGCATTAGCTTGTGGCACTGGGAACTAGTAGAAAACGCGTCCATCTTGGTCCGCAGCTAGCCCCGCCCCCCACATAATTTAATTTTTTCATATTTACAGCTAGTATATATAAAAATTAATTATATGTTTTGTCCCTAAAATATAATCCTAAAATTTCTTTAACCCTTTCAGTGCCAGAGGCAATGCAACAGGCACTGAAAGGGTTAAAATGCATGTGTAAATTTCTCTGTTTAGGGAATATATATATATATATATATATATATATATATATATATATATTACTTAATGACCAGTGATGTGCCAGAACACTCACTGTTTTTTTTCCTGAAGGCCTGATGACTGTTCTAGCATGTCACGTACTTTGTGCTTACAGCGCTCCTGCGGTAGCATTGTGCATTGTACGCACAAACAGGGTCTAAAATTGGCCGCTCTAAGACCCCTGTTCAGGGCGCTGGTAAACGTCACCACTCGCATGTGCCGGCGCGAACCAACGACATTCAGAGGGGTCGTTAAGGGAAGATGACTTCCTCAGACTGCTGGTCATTAAAGGGTTAATCTTGTTTGTGCTTTACATCGAAAGATAAGAGCTAAAATTAGTTAATTGATTGTGATTAGTGCTCTTGTATTTAGACAGGCTGTCATCTTTACATTAACAGAGAATTCTGGGAAATCATGGTATCCCTGGAAGAGTCAGGAATGTCTCCTCCTTCAGAGCAGATGACTAGAGAGTCGATTAGACTGGATTTTAGGCCTCAGAAAACAAAATAAATAATTTTTACAGATGCTAGCATGAAGTACATGGTATATAAGTGCATATAATCCCGGTTCATTTTAGATGTCAGTCTTCCTAACCCAGGAATTCATGGTACCATCTGTAAAAGTTATCTGCTTGTTTTGTGGGGCCTAAAATCTATTCTTATATAAGCTCTCTCTAACAGCTATTCTTACCTTTTCCAGGGCTCTATGACCCCCATTAGGAATACTACTGTATTCTCTTTAAAGGGGTTGAAATAAGGAGACTGTCTTCCGAAATAAAAAAGCTTGGGTACTAATCTCAATATAGCATATCTCCCAAGTGTCCCTCTTTAGGAGGGACAGTCCCTCTTTGAGATCCAAATCCCTCTGTGCTGTCAGCTATTCCTGCCTTTTCCAGGGCTCTTTGACCCTCATTAGAAATACTACTGTATTCTCTTTAAAAGGGTGAAATAAGGTAACTGTCATCCGAAATAAAAAAAAAGCTTGGGTACTAATCTCATTACAGTAACTGAATTAGCTCTGGTCCTTCTATAAAAATATGGTTGCCATCTGTCCAGTTTAGACCAGGACAGTCTGGTTTTGGCCTCCCCTGTCCAGTTTGTCAACACTGTCGGGGTTTTGGAGGTTCTTAAAGGGATAGTAATTTTTCAAAATAAAAGGAGCTCCAATTAATCTTCATAGTACTTGGGCCATGGAGAGTGTTATTTCAATACTGCCAGATTTGTAGTTCAAGAGTAATTGAATGATAAAGTATCCCCCTCCCGCTCCTTTTACTGATGTAACACTGCTCACCTCAGAGCAACAAGGTGGTATCCAGATGGCTTGCAGAGAAGGATAATCTTCAATTAGCATAAGGGAAAAAACAGAAAAAACCTGCCAAGGGGGTGCAGGGTTTTCATTATACTCACAGTAAGAAGATTGGGACAAATCAAGTGGTATTAAGGCCAAAATACTTATTGTTTTGAATAGGTCTATTAACCCCTTGTATGTTAGAAAGGTCAGTGGGTTTGAGACCATTCAAGCATTCATGTGTTTAAAAACAATCAAATGGAATTATCATTTGTTTTCTATGATGCAGATCATTTGCTGCAGAATTTCTCAAGTTCTTCTGAGTACATCAACCTCTGTATATGAGTTTATTAAAAGAAAATCATCAGCATTACATTTTTTATTATCCTATTAACCTTCAAAACACTGTCTTAAAAGGAAACTATTGTTAACTTTTATCCTAATCCTATTGACCTTTAAGCATAACCTTAAATAGTATCACTTTCATTTTTTTGTCTCAAAACTATCCTGGTTTACATAAAATTCTGTATTTGATACTCTATTCCTGCATGATTCTCATTTATTTACTATTGTTATCTTTCTCAGTCTGGTACATAAATCATTTAAAGTTTTATCTTACACTGATGTCAACAGCAAAATGGCTGGGTCTTCCCCACAGATATTTCTTGACAGTAACAATGAGGCTGCAAACGGGAAAGCTCTGCCATAAAAGATCACAAAAGAACTGTTATTTGATGTGGAAAAAGTAGATACAAGTCACATGATTACCTTATATAAGCAAAAAAAAAAATACAGTAACACGTAAAATGAAATAGTATTATATACATATCAATTTTATAACATTTATTGTAGATGTCAAGAATCTAATCCAAATGTTACTTTTTAGTGCATATGTAAAAAGCAATGGCTCTATGGAACAGGAGCAAATAGGCTTAATCCTTTGAGTGCCAGAGGGTAACCCTCTGGCACTCAAAGGGTGAACAAAGCACGAAGCATAATTTCTGTACTTGAGTATAGTGAGGTGCCACAAATGAGGGCTAGGGATGGTGTCCAGATACTGTTCATATCCAATATGGATAAAAGTACAAAATAATGGTTATTGTCTTGTCTGATATTTTGGTCCCTGAATAGGATTTTCATTAGGGACATATGGCGTGATGCAGGAAATGTGCACAATCGCTATTTCCCATGTGAAAACCACTAGGGAATAGGTTTGCGCATGATTTTGTTGAATTGCACATGAAAATTCAAGATTAGCGAACGGCTGCATATTTTTCTTTTTTTGGGGGGGCGTGGCTAAGAGTAACAAATCTGTGTGAGTGGGATAGCAAATGCACCTAATGCAAGAACTGCTATTGCAAATGAATTTATACGTCTGTGTACTGTTGTCGTAAAATGGAATTTTTTATGCACAATTCAAGAAGCGTTCGGTATTTAGCTTCCTGGATTAGAACATGTGCAAAATCTATCTGCGCACAAAAATGCCTTTATCCAATGCGAACGCTTCTTGCATCGCGCCAATAATTCACAGAGGCATTGAAACACACAATTTTATACCTCCCACGGCTGCCAAATATGCCAGATTTCCACAGATAGTCCTTGTTTTTTTCTTCAAGTACATGGATCCTGCTGACCCTGGTTGTCCCTGGTTTGAAAAGTGAATTTTAGAACAATTTTCTGTGTGTTTTTTATCAGAAGGCTAATATGTTATGGGCATCTCACATGTCAATATTTCTTATTTATAGGATTTCATGTTGAATTTAGGTGTGGGTAACATCTCTTCTGCTATCAAAGTGCAGTTTTAATTCTGTTGGATGACATTTCTGCTGTACTACAATGCACTGTAGACCATTAGTGAGGTTCAGTCATGTGACTATTCTGGGGAAAAGTGCCACTGAGTAATTTTTGGAAGTGTTGGCAAGTATGCCATTCTTCCTGACTGTTAAAGGGGGCACATACTGCATAATGAAAGAAACCCTCTTTCCCACCCAAGAAACAGATGAACAACCTGCTTGGGTAAGAAAAAGGTGACAGAATTTATTAAAACATTGACAGAAACAGTAGGCCTACTTTCAGGCATGCCTTGGGGGCAAGAATAGAACACACTTAAATGAAAAGTCTTTGTTCTTCCATGAACAGTTAGCAAGCGGATGATGGGCTAACTCCCCAAAACCTAATATGGGCAAGATAACAGTTCATTATCCACTGGTAAGGACCAAAACCACCACATAGAATTGTAACTTGATGTGACATTGAGAGAATTCTGAAAGATGTAGGGATGGACACACTTAGATGTCTCTATGAAGCTGCTGGCAGAAACCAGGAAGATAAATGAGCAGCTCCACAGGAAATATTTATAAACAACCAAAACTCACACCTACCACCATAGATTACTGATAATGCACAAAAACCCACAATATTGACAGAAGATGGCAATGCACCCCTACAGTCAAGCCCAACCTTTATTTCCAGTCCAAGGAACGGGCCCTCAGTTTGGTACAAAAAACAGCTCACCTAGTCATCACTGAAGACAAGTATCCCATAATGACATTGAAAATAAAAATAAGCAAAAGGAAACTACAAACAGATAAAATGTATGTATGCATATATTTTTTTATTTATATATTGCCAATTTGTGTACTTAGTGCTTTACATTTTACATTACAGTATGGGGAGGAACAATAAGTGCAGTAGTTTTACAGACATTATAATAGGGGGTACAGTACATGTTCATACATTAGAATAGGAGGTCCCTGCCATGTACCGCTTACAGTCTAAATAGGAAATGGGTGATATACAGGTAGTATCTGAAAGACGAGCAAGTACAATTTCTGATTCTGCCTACAAATCCAAGTTTGTATTTTACTATAGTGCTACATTTGGATCAACTGCATCAAAACAGGTCAACAATGATACAGCCCAGACCAACATAGAAAAAGGCATACAACAAGGAGACACAATCTTCACAAATTAGATTAAGGGAAAAAAAAAGGACTTAATATCAGTGGAGATTACCCACATCACTTACGTTTTGCAGACAATATCATATTCTTTGCCAGTAGTCCTGAAGAACTGCAAGAACATATTGAAGAGCTACAAGAGGAAAGCAAAAATCTTGGTCTGAAGATGAATATTAACAAAACACAAGTCATGTTTAACCCCTTCCCGACAATGGACGTACATATACGTCCAGCAAAAACTGTCACTTAGTGACAGAGGACATAAATGTACGTCCGGGTCCCCGCGCGGCTGCATGCTGTTCGGGGATTCCGGAATAATTTTGAAAAAAAAAAAAATTTAGCCGGGTATTAAGTGACGGCCGTGTGTGCACGCGGCCGGTCACTAAGGGGTTAATACATTTACCATACCATGGAAAATCACAGTAGGTGGACAAGAACTAGAAGTTGATGGGTATGTGAGTATGTTTACCTTGGACAGGAAATGTCAACAGATGGAAAACACCATGCTGAAAATTGAGCTACAAATAAAATTGGGATGGAAAGCATTAGGAACACTTAGTACTGTCTTTACGACAAATTTACCACTCTGCCTTAAGTGAAAGGTTTTTGACCAATGTGTCCTCCCAGTCCTTACGTCAGGCTGTGAAACATGGACACTGAATGCCAAAGTCATACAAAAACTTAAAAACAATGGAAATGGGCAGTTCACGTAGTAGGAAGACCTAATGGTAGATGAATCAAACAGATTCCACTCCATACTAGATGCCAGAAAAAAAGACCAAAGACAAGATGGGTAGCTAAAATTACCAAATTTTTGGAACACGGTGGCAACAAAAAGCACAAGACTGAAGTTATTGTAAGACACCTTCATCCTGCAGTGGATCAATAATGGCTGAAGATGATAATGATGATTATATATATATATATATATATATATATATATATAGCATGAGTAACAAGAGTACTATTATATTATATTACAGTTTAAACTCTGTTTTTTTGGGTTTTTTTACATTAATAGAGCCCTCTAATGGTCCATTTATTCTGTTGCATGTTCTAGGAGTCAGAGTCACTGGCAAACTGTTCTTCAAAGAATGTGATAGAAACTGCTGAGTCATGCTGTCATTTGGAACTTTCAGAAACAAATGAGCTATAATTCACTGCCTGTCAACTTGAAGTGTTATATAATTTGAATAAAGCAACTGACAGTAATGTGAGTCCCATGTTTTACTCAGCAGGAAACGCTCTATAACATATAGGTTTTCATAAAAATGGTTTACTGCTCCTTAAAGGGATAGTAAAACTTAAGTATTACTAATCCCTATAGGAAAGTACTACTAAAAAAATGTATTGCCCCCAGTGTCATCTCTCAAACCTTTATGGTTTGAGAGATGATCGCTTTTAAAGTTCCCCCTCCCTCCCCCTTCCCCGAAGTCAGCATTCTAGCTGACTGAAGGGAAATCCGGTCATAGATCATCAGGTGGCTCTGCAGCAGAGCCACGATCACGTTAATAAAAAAAAAAAACTTTCGCTAAAGCGGTCTTTTATGTGTGCGTGCAAACCAAGCACATGTAGAAGAGCATTTCAGTGAAAGTTTTCTTTTTTTAGGAACGCGATCCGACTGTGCTGGAGAGCCGCCTGAAAGTCGTACGATTTTCTTCCCTTCAGTCAGCTAGAATGCTGACTACGGGGAAGGGGGAGGGAGAGGGCAACTTTAGAAGTGATCATTTCTCAAACCATAAAGGTTTGAGAGATGACACTGGGGGCAATATGTTTTTTTTTAGTAGTACTTTGCTATAGGGATTAGTAATAATAATAACATCTATTATTTCAGCTGCCGATTTGGTTAATTCCGAGAGCGTGCGCTGAAAGTACTTTGAGTCCCACTGGGAGAAAGGCGCTATATAAATACTAGTTATTATTATTATTATTATTATTATTATTATTACTTAAGTATTACTATCCCTTTAAAGCCCCAGTCCTGGTAATTATGTTAATCTCCCCACCCTAATGGTACAGTTAGGTTGTAAGTGCAATAATAATATTGCACTAGGTGGCCTAAGACACAGGTCATCTGTGAACCTAGGAACATCGCTGGTGCTTTCTGTTTGTTTCCCTCAGGAGCTAGCTCTCACTTTTTCCTCATCTTCTAGCTCTACTTAATTTATCTTCATCACATAGCTCTCCATAATAACTAGAAATCTCACTCTTAACAAAAAAAAATTATATAATTTTGTCCCATGATCAGGAAGTGAACCATGTGGAATGTCTTGTTTTTATGAGTCGCAGGTATGGGACTCATGCTATAGCAAATTAAAATTTATATTATTATTATTATTATTGTTGAAATTCTTACCCCTTTGAGTGCAAGAGAAGTATCCAATGCATTGAAAACTGACAAATTAATTTTTATTGAAGACTTTTGTCAAAGTATTAACCTCTTATATTTAAATAGATTTTTTTATGTATCTTTATTGCTACATAAGCAGAAGTACATTTTATGTATGATGGAATATAGAATCCACATGAAAAGGATCATGACAACTGCATATATGGCATTTTATTATAATAAGGAGGGAAAGGGATAAAAGACTGGAAAAAGGGGAAATGGGATAAAAGACTCGAAAATGGCAGTAGGAGAAGAATGCAGATAAAATAGGTTTGGTCAAAGTATAAGATGGGAAAGGGAACATAGGTTGAGGGATAAAGAGTTGTGTCATGTTTTAGTCCAAAAGCAGCGTATTCTGCATCTCTCGGTTTATGAAAAGGTTAACCCAATAATTATTTTGTAATCCCCCTCTGTCTTTAAGTCTACTCTGAAATCTTTTCTTCTGGAGCACTAGGACAATGTACTACCTTTGGCCCTGTTGTCTGTCTCCTATTACCCATTTAGACTGTAAGCTCCTTGGGGCAATGACAACTCTCCTATTGTTTCTATGCGACACTTATTTTATCCCCTTTTATTTATTGTAACATATGTCTATTGAAAGGCGCTGCATACACTGTGTGGCACCATATAAATAAAGTTAAACATGCATACATACATACAATATATATATATTTTTTTAATCTCTTCTGCCTGCATGAACAAGCTGGGGGATAGCTTGGAAGGGGTATAGGAGATATAAACCACTGCATACTTGATATGCACTGGTCATGGCTACTCCCTTCATCCAATCTAGATAGGATTGAGAAAAAATCAAAGCAGGTTGACCCCAAATACCCCAACATTTTGTCTGACCAATTAAAATTGAAAGACACAGGCATCTGTGGACCAAATTCTTTGTTGATAATGCTGTTATTATCTCTGTGCTGAGAGAGTATGGGGAAAGTAGTTGTTGTTGATGAGCACATTGTTTTTCTTTTTTTGACAGTGATAGGATAGGGTGGCCATTGTTGCTGCAGTGTGTGCAATAAATGATAGTCATCACTCTCCTCCAAGGGAGGATGTAGTGTATCAAGGTCCCACAAAAAGATCCACCAGCACCAGTACTATAAAAAAATGTAAAAAGACTGAAGATCACAACTAGTCTAATTCTAGTGTTGATGATGGCATAATGGAAAAAGGTGTAAGAGCTCAAGAAACTCCTGCATCTGACAGTGATAAAAACCAAGCACCAAAACACCTGTTTTCAAAGTAGTAGTGAACTCTGTGAAAGTAAAAAGAAATTGTTTGAACCCTCAAAAAGTTTGCGGAATATAAAGATAGTGGGCAAGAAGTGGTGGGCAATGCTGAGGATGACCTAATGATTACTGATAAAGATGTAGATCTATAATATATCCCTCCAACATCCTCCTCTTCTTCAGGTACAGATGAAGCCGAGAATGAGAGAGACAATGACATGACCAGAAAGTTCGCTGAAAGGCAAAGGCTCAATCTTCCACCACTGAAAAGGAGTGCTGTGCCTGTCTATTAACTGTCTGAGAAAACAATTGGAAACTCTGACCCTGTACAAGCACAAAATGTCAAAAATGCACAGCCACCCTGTCAGTTATCATCAGCATCATCACAGCTTCCAAGTTCAAGTCAGACTGAGCCATACACACTACTAGCTGTGACAGTTGCCTAGTTCCAGCAACACTGCAGACGAGGATGCAGGAGGTGTCAATATGTCTCGGTCGCTTCCCAGACAACGCTGACAATACCTGATTTGAGCGCACCTGGCGGTGTCATTGGCCACCCATGTCCTCTTGCCAGCTGGATTTGGCGCATGTTTTGACGCAGGTGCGGGCCGCTGGTTTGACACATCGTGGTGGCATGTGTCATTTACGGGCGTGAAGCGGCAGAATGACACAAACCCCTGTTTTGTACTGCTTGGCTGTAATCTCCTCCCATCCACTTCCTGGGCTGGACTTTAAGAGGGAACTGAGCCAATTCTCAGTTGTCCTTGCATTGTTGTTCTACACAGTTGGGTTTCCTTGGGCTCTGTGTATACCTGGCTTGTCTGACCATCCATCCTGTTGCTGACCTGTAGCTCTGTCTGACTATTCTCCTGCCTACCCCTTGTGTATAGCAGACACCCAATCTGGTGCAGATTGGCTCTGGCTGACGACCCTGCTCCGTAAATTGACCCGGCTCTGGATGACGACCGTGCTCTGTGACTAGACCCGGTTCTCTGGAACAGCAGGCAGAACCGGAAAGGTAACTGGAACAGCAGGCAGGCCGGAATGAATCACAGAGCAGGGTCGTCAGCCAGAACCGGGTCAAGTCACGGAGCACTGTCGTCATCCAGAGCCGGGTCAATTCACGGAGCAGGGTCGTCAGCCAGAGCCAGGTCAAATCAGAGAGCAAGGTCGTCAGCCAGAACCGGGTCAAATCACAGAGCAGAAGCAGGAGAAAAGTCAGACTAGCCAGGTCGGTACACAGGAGACACAGGAATACGGCAACAAGGCGCAGCCACAGGAACTTCTGCTGGAAAGAGTTGAGCACTCCAAACGTATAAAACTTATCGTTTATTGTAACAAAATTCAACGTTTCAGTCCTCAATTGGGACTTTCTTCAGGAACAACAGAGTTACAGACCGGTATGTCGGTCTGCCTTATATCCTCTCTATTGTCAAATTTGGCGCCGTCATGATGTGCGCTCAGCTGTCATCACAACAGACGAACATCAGACAGACGTCAAACCATGTCCTCAAATCACCTCCTATGTCCATCACTATATACATCATTAAGAAACAACACTAAAAAACATTGTGTCAATATACTCTGTAGCATTTACATGTAATGTATCAGACTGAATTGCTCATTCAGTCCGATCGGTGACAGAGATCTCAGTCTGTAAATCCAATACATTTCTCTCTTCGCAAGCTGAGTAACTCTGTCACCTCCCCTTGGTGCCTGCTTAACCAGTTCAAAAGGAAAACACTTAAGTTCAGAAACTTTGCGCTTGAACTGGATAAAATGCCTGGCTACCGGGGATCGTTTTAACTGTGTATCGCTCAGTGTATTATTGAGACCTCTAATTATAACAGAACGATGCTCACGCATTCGTTCTCTAAAAGATCTACTCGTCTTCCCGACATAACATTTTAAACAGGGACAGATAAGCAGATATATCACAAATGCCGTAGTGCATGTGATATTCTGTTTGACCTTAATAGTATAGTTAATCGAGGGTACCCGATAGCTAGTTCCAGTAATCATATGGGCACATGTCACACAACCCACACGTATACACACCTTTAATTGTCTCACTAGATGCTGGTATATATTTACTCCTTGGGTCAGAGTGGACTAACTCGTCCCTTATACTCCGGCCTCTTTTGTAACAAAATTTAGGTGGTTGTTGAAATAAGTGTCCCACTTCCGGATCTTTACTCAAGATATCCCAGTTCTTAACTAGACTAGCTCTTGTGTCCCCACTTATGTCAGAGAAGGTAGTAGATATCATAAAACCATTACTATCAATATTGGATTTAACCTGTGATCCCTTCAACAATGTATCTCTATCCATGTGCGCTACAATTTGAATATCTTGTAATATATCGGATTCCTTATAGCCTCTTTCAACAAACTTAGCTCCCATCTCTTTCAACTGAAATTCACTCTCTGTGGGGTCAGATACAATTCTCTTTACTCTCATTAATTGTGACCTGGGAAGACATCTCTTAAATGATCTAGGGTGTTGACTTTGGGCACATAACAATGTGTTACGATCTGTAGGTTTAACGTATAGTGATGTGATTAATTTGTTATTTTGTTTACGAACTAACACATCCAAATAACTAATCTCCTTATCACTGAAATTTACCGTAACTCTTATTGGGGTCTCTAATTTGTTCAACTGATCTGTAAATTCCAAAAGCTGTTGTTCATCCCCAGCCCAAAGTATAAACAAATCATCAATAAATCTTACATAAAATTTTATGAGATCCCAATATGTGGATCCCATAATATTTCGCAGTTCATACTCCCACATAAATGCGTTAGCATACGTGGGGGCCATGGGTGACCCCATAGCAGTGCCAGTCAATTGAATAAAGAAGTCTTCCTCAAATTTAAAATAATTTCGAGTCAGTATCAGATCTATCATCCCAATTAGATAGTCAATTGTTCCGCTGTTATTTCACCACTAGTTTCAAGTAACCGCCAAGCTGCTGCTTTCCCCGCTTCATGCGGGATACTCGTGTACAAACTAGTGATATCCATCATCACTAATATGATCTCTTCGATATCACATGTAACAGTGTTCAGTCTGTTAAGAAAATGTGTAGTGTCCTTAATAAAGGTGCTAGTCTTTTGCACATAAGGTTGCAGCACACTGTCAATGTATTGTGCCATTGGATACATAAGAGAGCCTCTGGCCGAGACTATTGGCCTGCCGGGGGGGTTATGTAAGGTTTTATGTACCTTTGGTAGACAATATAAGACCGGGGTCACTGGATGTCTCACCTTCATGAATGTGCCAAGATTTAATGACAATAAACCATCTTGAATGCCTTTATCAATGTATGTATCCACTTCTATCTTAAACACATTCGTTGGATTGCTACATAATTGTCTGTAGCTTACCTCATCCCGAAGTTGTCTACGTACTTCTTGTCTATATTGTTGATAATTCTGTAACACTATACCCCCTCCCTTGTCGGCCGGATGTATAATGATATTATTGTTGTTCTTCAATTCTTTAATAGCTTGTTTCTCGGCTCTCGTGAGGTTCCAGTGTTTCGGACCACTACTATCCAATCTCTCCATCACTTCCTGATGTATAATCCTATTAAAAGTTGCAATAGAGGGATTATTTGAACCGGGGTCGAAATAACTCTTGGCCTTAAAGGGATCTCGTGTAAATTCACCCACATGTGTGGAATCTTTGAAAAAATCTCGTAAATGTAATTTTCTTTTCAACCTGTACAATTCAATTTCAGTGGTAAATTTATCAGGTCGTTGGGTGGGCACAAAACTTAGACCTTTGTTCAGTACAGATATCTGATCGGGTGTTAATATATGATCAGAAAGGTTAAAAATTATTTCCTTGGATGGGGTACAGGTGGTTTTCCGTTTTCTCTTCCCCCTCCTGGTGGGTTTTCGGTGGCTCTGCTTCTGGTCACCACTCCTAAAAAACGGAATGTCTGCACATTCTCACCCTCCGATTGTGTGACTGCACCTTCTGACTCCCCATCAGAACCTGAACTTAAAATGTCTCTCAAAGGTTGTTGCGGCCTCCTATCCCTTCTTCTCCGAGATTAAAATGATTCTGCTGTGTGTCAATACGTCCAGATCTCCATGCATACACAGAACCCTCTTCATAATCCTGTGTGATCTGTCTCCGTTTTTTCCTTTTGTATGCCAACAGGTCCTGTTTGAATTTGCTGACCTGCATGTCCAGTCTCTCCATCCACTTATTTTTTGAGTCCGCTGTCAGTATCGCAGCCTTCTCATCATATACATTTTTAATTTTTCCACGACATTTCTCCAGATCTTGGCCCACTTCTCTGATAACCAATAACATGAGTTCTAACGAGCATCTATTTAGTATGCCACACCATTGGTCACAAAAGGTGGCATTATTTCTTCCAATAGTGGGCAAATTACATATCCGAAAACCTCTGGGGATTAACTCATTTTTATAATATTCAGATAATGTCACCCCATGTAAATGTAATTCCACCTCTTTACGTTTCAATTGTAGCAATTCACGGTAGATTTCAATAGCTGTTGGATCCCCTAATAATTCATCACATGATTCTTTAAACAATATATCTGAAATTTCATCAGCAGTAAAATATGTAGATTGTTGATTCTTGTGTTCCATGGATGAACTGTTCTGTTCCACATTGGACATGTCGGCGTTTTGAAAACCCTTGTGGTGCCGGTAGTCAAGTTCTATCACAAATGTTTGGGATGTGCTACCGCACACACTCAAATAGTAGTTAACTTGGTGCTTCCAAACCCTGCTCACGTATCAAGACCTTCTGCTGGAAAGAGTTGAGCACTCCAAACATATAAAACTTATCGTTTATTGTAACATTGTTTAAAATTCAACGTTTCAGTCCTCAATTGGGACTTTCTTCAGGAACAACAGAGTTACAGACCGGTATGTCGGTCTGCCTTATATCCTCTCCATTGTCAAATTTGGCACCGTCATGACGTGCGCTCAGCTGTCATCACAACAGACGAACATCAGACAGACGTCAAACCATATCCTCAAATCACCTCCTATGTCCATCACTATATACATCATTAAGAAACAACACTAAAAACATTGTGTCAATATACTCTGTAGCGTTTACATGTAATGTATCAGACTGAATTGCTCATTCAGTCCGATCGGTGACAGAGATCTCAGCCTGTAAATCCAATACATTTCTCTCTTCGCAAGCTGAGTAACTCTGTCACCTCCCCTTGGTGCCTGCTTAACCAGTTCAAAAGGAAAACACTTTTCGGAAACTTTGTGCTTGAACTGGATAAAATGCCTGGCTACCGGGGATCGATTTAACTGTGTATCGCTCAGTGTATTATTGAGACCTCTAATTATAACAGAACGATGCTCACGCATTCGTTCTCTAAAAGATCTACTCGTCTTCCCGACATAACATTTTAAACAGGGACAGATAAGCAGATATATCACAAATGCCGTAGTGCATGTGATATTCTGTTTGACCTTAATAGTATAGTTAATCGAGGGTACCCGATAGCTAGTTCCAGTAATCATATGGGCACATGTCACACAACCCACACATGTATACACACCTTTAATTGTCTCACTAGACACTGGTATATATTTACTCCTTGGGTCAGAGTGGACTAACTCGTCCCTTATACTCCGGCCACAGGAACGCCATGAAAGGGCAACTGTAAAGTGCCCAAGCTCCAGCATATAACGGCACATCCTGGGCGGGCCAATCAGTCTCCACCAATGCACAGGCAAATCAGGTCAGATTGACAGAAAGTCAGGGGACCGTGATACTATGGCTCTGTCTGACTGTTCTCCTACCTACTCCTTTTGTATAGCGGACACTCAATCTGGTGCAGACCTGTGGCTCTGGCTGACTAACTATTCTGTGTATACCTGGCTTGTCTGACCATCCATCCTGGTGCTGACCTGTGGCTCTGACTATTCTCCTACCTACTCCTTGTGTATAGCGGACACCCAATCTGGTGCAGACCTGTGGCTCTGGCTGACTAACTACGCTGTGTATGACCCGGCTTGTCTGACCATCCATCCTGGTGCTGATCTGTGGCTCTGTCTGACTATTCTCCTGCCTACTCCTTGCTCATAGTAGACACCCAATCTGGGGTGGACCTGTGGCTCTGGTTAAGACTAACGTTCAATTTCATTTTCCTTGGAACTGATGGCAGGCATGCGTCTAACTACTCCATGGAACTGACGGCAGGCGTGTGTCAGTATATCTCCCTATCTCTGTCCTTTGGAAGATCCCTCTGCCTTCCCTCTGACTGCAGTCATGTGTCAGGTTGTCTCTAGCACAGCTTCGTGAGTACCTTCCCGGATACAGAGACTACAGGGGTGAGTGCCTGTCTCTGGTAGAGGTTCCCTCGTTTAGGCAGACTCCTATTCCTGATAGAGTTGCTGACCTCTAGTGGGACCTCTACTGTTCCTTGTGTCTAGTGCCTGTGATTACTCCTAATTATTGTTATATTCTGTTTGTATTGTTTAATAAATATTGTCATTTTTTACTATACCGGTCTGACTCCTGAATTATTCTTGGGAAACCGTGACACTAGCATTGAGTAACCAGCATAATAGAAGTGCTGTTGATGTGTCAGAGAGTGTGCCAGTATTTTCTGCTTCTGCTGCAGAGGAGTAGGACTCTGAGTTTGTTTTTGGAGATGACAAGAGTCACAGAGTGCCTACATATACAGCCACTACCACCCCCACAAGTCATGTCATTAAAGCAATAGTTACACAGTTTTTCTATGTACTGCCATCCCACACTTATTAAGTTCTTAGAAAGAAGTCAAAATTTGCATAAAAATAACGCAAAAGTTACCTATGGAATAGTAAATTTGACAAAATGTTGGTGGGTTGACATTCTGATGTCATGTGTTGCACTCTAATGGAATATCCCAAGCTGTGGTTATTTTTCAAGGATGGTTGTGCCAATGTTATTTAAGCAGGAAGTTAGTGTTGTGGGAAAATGACAAACAACCTTTTAAAGGCATATATTGTTGTAGGAGTCACAACTTTTACTTTCAGCTATTTATTTCTCCACTTCATCCCTCAGAAGAAGTAATATTGCAGCGGGTTAATGTTGCAGTCATAGAAAACATCGGCAAAATATGGCAAGGTTCTCACGGGTGAAAAAGAGAAATATTTATTTACTGTCTATAGACGAAAAGTTTCATGAAAAAAAGCAGAAAACCTTTGGTCTTTTTTGTTAGAAAAGTTCTGAAGGACATTTTTCTGACTTTTCGCCCATCCCTACAGCCTATCCATTTTAGCTCCTGCAGTTCTGGAACCTAAGATGTATAACACTATAGAGAAGCTCTGCACCCCATTTAGGTGACTGTTTCCTGATAATAGCCAATTTCCCATGTAACACATTCACATTAAATCCACTTCATTTTAGTTATTAACCTTATCTTAACAGGTAGCAGTGTGTTGATGTCAGACATAAAGAGCAGCCTGCAGTTCATATTCACATGGTCCTGTTGCGCTATGCAGTTACAGGGAACAGTGCATCCTTCCTCTGTCCTATGAGAGTGAAACTCAAATTACCCTCATCCTATCCTGTGTAACTACTTTGTTTGCTCCTCATTGCCTGTGTGATCAAATGTATTTGACAGGTGCAGGACGGTGCCATGTTTGGAGCAGATATCTTAGCCGCCTCTGCACAAACCTCCACATGCTTGGTATCACTGAACAGAGAAAATGATTTCCAGCAATACTACTATTGAGTAGATTTTTGCAGAGGGACTAGAGATATTTGGTCCAAAATGGCACACCCTGCATCTATCAAATGTAACTTTTTAAGAGAAGGGTGCCTACATGGTGCCACATGCAGCTGCACTCTCTGCACTTCCCTAGAAAGAGCCCTGATTAATATTCTATTAACTACCTTTACGCCATGGATATATATCTGAAGACTGATAACATATCCATGTGTTACAGTAACCAGAGGAGAACTAAAAATGGGGTGAATATCATCCTTATACCTCAATGTCTACTGTGGATAAATGAAGCAATTAGAGGTTGAAGTCTGGTTGCAGACTGACTAATTACTGACACTTTCAGTAGACAGAGTTTTCCTCTGACACCTGATTCACACTGCTCTTGGAATGTCCGGCTACTTTTTAGGAAGCAGCCACAGCTACTTTATGAGATTAATAGCATGTTTAACCCCTTAGATGATAGGGAGTTCTCTAACACTTTTCTAGACCTTTGTAGCATTCAGTTAAATGAACACTTTGTACTAATAAACCCAGCCTTTACTTTAATCAAGGTAGAATATGCTAATGACCACTATGAATCAGTTCTGCATGGATTGGTTTCCCTAAAAGTCTTTAATTGGTACTGGATACCAGGTCTATGGATGTGGACTTGATTCGTTGCCACCAGACTCCAGGGGCTGGATTCTATTACAGGTGCTAATTTTATCACTGCTTTTATCTCCAGTTTTCCCCCTAGACTTCAATAGGAAAATGTTTGATAAAATGGGTGTTAAAGCACCTACAATAGAATCTAGCCCATGGACTCTAAACTCCTCGTAGTGAAATTTTCCTTCCTTCCTAACGAGACTTCAGTGAGAGCATTTTGGGGTCCTAAAGTCTGGCCATGGACTTCACATCCAATACTAATTAAAGATCAATTTTGGGGAATCAATCCATACAAAACTGATACATTAGGGTAAAATGTTGCCCTATCCTACACAGTGAAATGGATTTCTTAGTGCTATGCCTGCTTATATCCAATTTATTAAAGGGATAGTAATACTTGAAAATAATTTTATTTTATTTTGTAGCCCTTAAAAAAACATGAAAAATGATATAAGTCTTATCTCCCAAACCTTTATAGTTTGGGAGATATTCACATGTATAATAAAGAAAAGTTCTCTTTTCCTGGCTGTTTCAGCCATGTCTGCCATCTAGTGGACAGATTTGGTATTCGGTCCACAGAGCAACCCGCAGCTCTTTAGCAGTGCCGAGATCACGATCTTTGAAAAGAACTACTTCATTGGAACAGTGTACAAAGTGTGCCTCGCTTGAAAGCACACTTTGTAGACTATTCCAATTAAGAAATTATTTTTAAAGATCATGATCTCAGCACTTCTGGAGAGGCAAAGCCGGTCAACTGACCGGATTCCAAATCTGAGGGGTGGAGCAATGACATCACTCCAGGGGAAACTTTACTTCTGAATATCTCCCAAACCATAAAGGTTTGGGAGATAAGACTTATATCATTTTTCATGTTTTTTTAAGGGCTACAAAATAAAATCAACTTATTTTCAAGTATTACTATCCCTTTAAGTATATTACACTGAAAATTCTCCTAATTTCAACACTTGCACCAAGGGGCAGGCAGTGTACAAGTATATTTGCATTTAGGGGGTTTACTTTTATCTGTGCCTTGTTTAATGCCATGTACCAGCAAGGAGAAGGGTAAAGTGGTGTAACTTTACACTACTGTCCTGCACATGTTATTGCTCATATTAAAATCTTACTATCTAGGGAGTATGTATTCCTATATGCACTAACATATTCATACAGTCTAGGGCATATATAGAAGTGCAAATGCAAGAGTTGGACGGTGAAGCCAAAGGAGCTGCATCTGCAGATTAGAACATTTGCCCTATAGTGTCCATTAGAATTCAGTGCTTAAATTAGCCCCTTGAGGGTTAGAAAAGTGTGAAACAATGAGGTTTATGCAATATGGTGTGATAAAGAGGTGATAAAGTGGAGATAACTTCTCCAGTGATATCACTTCTCCAGTTCCTATGTAATTCTATGGAGCTTATGCTCCAACTTAGTGCATAGACTTCATAAAATAACAAAGGAAGTATAGAAGTGAAATCGCTAAGGAAGTCATTTCCTCTTTATCACCTCTTTATCACACTTTAGTGCATACCTCCCATGTGTTCCTCACCCCATTTCTCTTCAAGGGGTTTAGACAAGTTGTGGTTTATTATTACGATGTGTTACTATCGCTTTAATTGTATGTATGTGTGTATTGCTTGAACTGTTTTTAGGAAGTATTTATGATTTAGCTCTGGGAGACAATGGATACTGTACAGCTGTGATTCCTTTCTCCTTACTCTGTGCACTATTGTTTATTGTCATTAGTAGAACAATCGCAGGTTCACGTTAAGTTACTATTCCAAGTAGCAAGGCAGGAAACCGGCTTGAGTGTCATTCTTCTCCAGACATATGAATGTTCAGTTCTACTGGGAGCATAGTCATATTTCTAGAAACACTGTAAAAATATCAATATGATAAAAAAATGGAATAGCAATTTCAAGTGGAAGAAGGAGCTTATATTCTGATTTTTTTCAAGTACCACCTGGTTATTAATATTGGTATCTTCCTTACTGGTAGAGTATTGTCATATTATTATTGGTATTATTATTATTATTATTTATTTTTATTGTCATTCACTTTAAGTCCACTGTGACGGAATGGACGTCACCCAGAGAATGAAATGTGTCTGTTTTCAGTGATCGCCATTGTCTTAACATGTGTTCCCATTCTTGAAAAATTAATCTCTCGTGTGTGTGCATGCATTAGAGAATGTTGGCCATTTACCAGCATTGAATGGGTTGGTTAGTGTATATGATGTACAGAGTGATGGTGTCATCCAGTCTAGCTGTCCACAGAGATTGTGTTATGAGATAGCCATTGCTGGTCAGATGGGGGGGGGGGGCAATTAAGACAATGGCGATCACTGAAAACAGACACATTTCATTCTCTGGGTGACGTCCATTCCGTCACAGTGGACTTAAAGTGAATGACAATAAATATAATAATAATAATACCAATAATAATATGACAATACTCTACCAATATGTGTGTGGAATGTGTTTATCTTCCGCCTCACATCAGGCTAAGCAGAAAGAGACCTGGTAGATGGTACCTGTGACAGCACATCCTGTAGGGGGTGGGTAGAAAAAAGGCTAGAGAGAGAGAGAGACAGAGTTGAAAAATGTAGGACCAGGAGAAAAGACCTCTCCATAATGCAGAAACTGGGACTGGTGAGTGCCCTCACCAGAAGAGTTAGAGTGAGTGGGCACTGTACGGCCAGGTGCCCTTTTCAGTTGTGGTCTATAAGTCAAGGCGGCTTCAGCCACAGAGAGTACCCTGATGTACCCACCACAAGGATCTTAGGATGTCTTCCCCAACTCCTCTGTCAGGTCTAAAAGATACAGGGAAATGTCATGCAATCCATCACCAGGCGCAGTGGGTGGGGCGCATACTCTTGCCTCTAGTGGGACTATGAGTAAGCTCCAGCTTAAAGCTAAAATGGACTGTGAGTATTATTTGTAACCCCTGGCAACCTGTGCAACTTTGCTGAAACACCAAGAAGAGAACAGCAGAAGTGTTTAGTTTTTATGCTTTACCCGTTTTGTTTGCCTGTAATTGTTGACCTATGTTTGTGTGCCGTGACCCCTCTAATAAATGCAATTTATTATCTTTTTGTCTGGCTGGATGTATATCGCTTAACCCTCGATCTACCAATCAGTAACCCTTATACCCCCCTCACATCCACCTTTCACAAGCCTACCGTAATACACAAGTTGTGTCAATTAAAGGGGAACTACCACCCCTCAACAACTTAGGCTTGACTGATTGTTCATCTGGCGACTAGCTGCTTAGTAGCGCTAGTCGCCAGAAATCTTATTGTGCAGCTACTTTGTCAGCAATGCTCCCCAAGTATGTTTTGGTGTGTATATGGCCCTAAGTGTATAAGATGCTACCTACAGACTGAGAATTACATTTAACCATGATTTCTGTCATTTTGTATCTCCTCTTTCAATAAGATGTAAGTGGCACATTATATGGTTATCAACCATCCTCACTCATTTTTCTTTTATGGAACCACTGGAGCAAAGGAAGAAAGAATTAAGGGGAGGGCTTGACGGGGTTAAGCAGCAAAGAATAGGGGTTTGGAGGAAGTGGGGCAGCGCAGCCTGTGCAGATGTGTCTGTAGGCTTTCCCAGAGGTTAACTGGCTGCAGGGGTTTGTGGGTCCCGTGGCTATTTTTGCCAGTAACTGTCTGAAGAGCGGGCAGTTTTGAGGAACTTTCCTGCTAATTCACTCCTGCTCAGATTATGTGCTGAGTACACAACTTTAGCAACTGTACTGGTTGACTATTGGGGTCATGTTGCAGTGGTGCTTTTGAGACACAGGAGGCCTTTAGTATGTACAGGACTGGTAATGACTTGGAGTGCCAACATGGCACGGTACTTTCTGGGTGAAGCAAGGGTTTCGCTGTTATGGTACAGGATCATGACTCGGGCTTAATCTCAATTAATCATGGATACGGTTGTTGTACTACTGTCTTGTTACATTCACATAGTTTAGAGGTTGGATGGTGGCATGGCCCTCAGTCAGCAGTGTTTGATTAAAATGTGTTTTATAATACGTTGTGCTAGTCAGGCAATGACTAAGTATAGCAAGCACTAGGATATTAAATGTACTTGTTATTTATTCATGTTGAATTGTCAAAAACTGAAATGTTCATAAATCTATGTTTAATGGTTGTAATAAATGCTGTGGCCTTTCCAACCCATCTGGATGTCTGCAAGTGTTTCATGAGGTCAAAAGTAAAGGGGTAGGGCTTGGTTTTAGAGGTGAGGTGCATGACTTGGCGATGTCCTGTCATATAAGTATTGAATAACTCTTTGCTCAGTGTTATTCTATTACTTAAATACTAATCTATCAGTGCATAAAGTGGAGCAATTCTGGAATGAACCAACTATTACACATTTATCAAATGGGTAAAGCGTGATACCATGTTAGGCACTGAAAAAGCAAGAGACTAACTAGTAGAGTAAAAATGATAGCTTTAATGGCAAACTGAGATTAGGGGCTAGCCAACAGTAGTTATATAAGTACAGTTAGCCATCCAATTACCTGTTCTGTGACAAACTACTGAAGAAAAAAAAATGTTGGGCAATAAATTTGCACCCATTGGAAGGAATAAAAAAGATACTGAATATATGTTTCAATTCCATGCATTGGGTGGTAACATGTGTTAAAGGGATAGTAATACTTCAGTTAACTGTGTATTTCTTCTCATCCCAGCCCATGCCCGTTATCTTGCAGTCTCCTTGGCCCTCTTCCCTCCCTTCCATATCTTTCAGCATGAGGATTAAAGGGATAGTAACAGTTCATTTTAACTTTATTTTATTTTGTAGGCATTAAAAAAACATGAAGAATGATATAAGTCTTATCTCTCAAACCTTTATGGTTTATGAGATATTCACAAGCAAAGTTTCCCCTCCCGCCCCTTTTACCTAGTGTAAGCAATCTCTTCTCAGATGTGGAATGCAGTCTATAGACCAGACAGATAACAGAAGGGGACACTCTTCTTCCTATGAGAACAACGAAAGCCCTGCCCCCCTTGACAAGTTTTTCATGTTTTTCCCTTATCTTAATTGAAGATTGTCCCTCTCTGCAATCTACCTGGGCACCTCCCTTCTGCTCTGGCTGAACAGTGTTACATCAGTAAAAGGGGCGGGAGGGGGATGCTTTATTATTCAATTACTCTTGTACTACAACTCTGACAGAATTGAAATAACACTCTCCAAAGTCCAAATACTATGATGATTAATTGGTGCTGCTTTTATTATGAACCATTACTATCCCTTTAAAGAACTGATGTCATGCATGGAAACTCTGCTGGAATATCCCAAGGCATAGTTTGTTTTTAAGGATGGTTGTGTCAATGTTACTTAAGCAGGAAGTTAGTGTTCTGGGAAAAAAACAAAGGCACCGAGCCAGCTAACAATTTTTTCAAGGCAAAGGTTGATTTAGGACTCACAACTTACTTTCAGCTATTTATTTCTCCACTTCAGCCCACAGAAGTATTGTGGTGGGAAATCTTGCAGTCATAGAAAACACAGGCAAAATATGGCAAAGTTCTGGCATGAAATTTATTGACAGTGGTGAAAAGGAGAAAATTGTATGCATTGTTTATGGAGATAACCTTCACAAAAAAGCAGGAAATTGTTTTTTTGTGAAAAATCCTGCAGGAAATTTCTATGACTTTTTGCTCATCCCCACGTAGGACTGAATCCTGTGGCACCCTACTTACCACTTTAGACCAACTTGAAAAGGTTCCATTTACAAGAACTCTCTGCCATCTATCATATACACAGATATCACCTCCCAATCTAAACCCTTTTCATTTATGCAGTAACCTTTTCTGAGGCACATTATCAAAGGCTTTTGCAAAATTCAATTATACTACATTAACAGCAGTTCCCTTGTCCAAATTATTACTTACGCTTTTGCACAATGGCAGTGAGATAATTCCGTGGATCAACATCCTATCTGCTTTGAAGCCAACTGTCATAATTCTGAATATTGTTCTGTGCAAGATAGGTATTCATTACTTTTTTGAAAGCAGTTACAGTATCTGCAAGTACAACATTCCAAGGCAAAGAATTCCATAATTTTATGTCGAACCAATTATGTTGAAGGTATCCAAGGGGTTAAAACAAGAGACCCAATCAGAATGGATATCTTCACATAAATAGATAAATGACAATATTAACCCCTTAAGGACCAGCGGTCCCGGGGCATGCCGTCCCTTAAGGACCACATAGGAAACTTTGACGTGCCGTCCCACGTGACTGATCACGTGGGGCGGCACGTCAAACGGGGCACTGGAAGAGATCGCTCCGGTCTTGGAGCGATCAACTTCAGTGCCCGGTATTACTCACCGCGCTCCTACAGTGTCGGACCAGCGTGACGGTCCTGCCACTTCAATGGTACTTAAGGGGTTAAATAATTTTGAGAACTTAACACTATATTAGGTATTGACACGCTACTTCACTTTAAAGAATTGATTTAAATAATCAATCCTGCATATTTATACAAAAATATATATAATTTATTAAATACAATATACTATATATAAAGTGTAAACAACAATGATATAAATGAGTGGTCAGCAATTACAATAGCTATATAGTAACTCAAACCAATATGACAATTATTATGACCATTAGGATTAACAGCAATTAAAGGGTTAACCACACATAGGTATCTTCAGAGGTATTAAACAACAATAATTGCACTCAGCAGCATAGAAAAGGATAATTGATCCTTACAATTAATAAAATACAGTTGGCAGCAGTGCATATGAGTACCTTCTGCTCCAGAAACTGTATAAACTATGCTAATTGAGGTTTAAGGTATATTGTCTTATGAGTCAACTTTAATATGAAGCCAGGTCCACCGACAATTTTCCTTGTACCATATGCAATAGTCAAATTTTAGAGAAACTAACTGGAATAAAAATCCAGATATAGATCACTATAATTTAATTATGTACTGATTTCAAATATTGCATACCTTCTGAATAAAACATATACATTGCAATTAATATAGTCAATCATAGATTATACCAAGAATATATATAAATCAATCCAATAATATATGTCTAGACAGTATATTAAACTTCGTGCAACATATATCACAAATATGACTATAGCACTCAATACCTACAGGGTATTCCAAGGGTTAATCCACTTCTTAACCCCTTAGTGACCGGCCGTGCGCACACGCGGCCGGCACTTAACAACGGGGTTTTTTTTTCGTTATTCTAGCGAATGACTTCCGGGACTTACAAGGTACTTCCTCTGTCACTAAGTGACAGTTTTTGCGGGACGTACCTGATAAGTCAGATGTCGCGATGGGGTTAAGATAGGGTGCCACACCCAGATGGCAGCTTCTTTTGTCTAGTGAAAGTTTAAAAGAAACCTTCACTTTACAAAAGTAGGCCTAGTACATGCACAAAGAAATCTAGAAGGTACTCCAAGGGTTAATCCACTATAAGGATAGGATACCACACCCAAGATGGCAGCTTCTTTCGTCTAGTGAAAGTTTAAAAGAAACTTTCACTTTACAAAAGTTTTAGACCCAAAACACACATAAAGAAATCCAAAGAAACACCTCAAATTAAGTAGCCAAATAGCATTAAAAGGGTTAATTAATGAATTCAAAGAATTCCCCACATCAAATATTAGTTATTATAACCTTTCCAGAAACACAATATATTATTCTAAAAATACCAAGAAATATATATATATTTTTTTTTTAATTTGAAATCTTTATTAATACAAATGCAATTATACAGAGACAGAATAAAGTAAAAAGAGAAAACCTCAGCCGAGCTGCACAATAACATGTACATCGCATGAACAGCACATGATACAAAACAATATAACTGGTAAGTGCAAGATAACCGAAGTCAAATTGGTTGAACTGACAACCTGTGTATTAGAAAGATACATGTATCAAGAGAAATTCCAACAGTAGAAGCACATAGCCTCTATGTAGCATATAATTGAGTAAGTGTAGTTACTAAAGAGGTAACAAATTAGAGGAAAGGCGGACCACCCGCTGTAAGGCATAAAATCTGCGGGAGGAGAAAGTAAGAGAAAGAAAATGAAGAGAAGGAGAAAAGGCAGGTAAGAAGGAGAGAGAGAAAAAAAAAGGAAAAAGGGGGGTCGGGTATGGCGCGGAAGGTTTCCCGCTCCGCTGGGCATGTCCTACACGGGAGACAATCGACCTGTACTGATATGATCAGTCCAAGGTGCCCAAAGCTGCTGAAACTCAGAATGGGTATTAGTAGACTTGGCATGCAATTCCTGCATGGAGCGATAATACTGAACCCGACCAATCCAATTCAACAGGGTGGGTGTGTAACGGTTCTGTAGGACACTCAGACCAGCAGGTTAGAATAAAATGCAGTTTATTAATAAAACGAGAAAGACTGCCCTCTATAGGCAATACAGAATAATTGAAAGAACAGTGGCGTATAGATGCCTTCTCAGGCCCAGTATACAGAGGAAATAAATATACATATACTGTCACAGGACAGGCATAGAAACATGAGGGTATACAATGGTTAAATTACATGTAAATCAATCAGTCTCTGTAGTGGTGTGTTTGGCACGCCCATAAGGTGGTAATGGAGCAGTAAGTGGTGCTAGATGAGAAAACATCTGCAGTCTTATAGAGCAGAGACTACTGCTTATGCTGAACAGGAACTGAGGCCAAATACTCTGGTAGAGTAGATAAGCTAGAGCTGCTGGAACCCTAACCGGTGCATAAATGGAAAGCAAGTGCACTGCAAGAGCGAGGAATACTAGAGCCACAAGCCCCCACGGGCGTTGCAGCGGAGACGACTCACACTGCAAGAGCTAGAGCTAATAGCCCCCCCGGGCGTAGTAACGGAGACTAATCACTGCAAGAGCTAGAGCCAATAGCCCCCACGGGCATTGTAACGGAGACTAACATCACTGCAAGAGCTAGAGCCAATAGCCCCCATGGGCATTGTAACGGAGACTAATCACTGCAAGAACTAGAGCCAATAGCCCCCACGGGCATTGTACCGGAGACTAACATCACTGCAAGAGCTAGAGCCAATGGCGCCTCCCACGGGCGCAGTAACGGAGACAGACTACACTGCAATGCAGACAGAAAGAGCCACAGCCACCTACATAGGCGCTGCAAGATCAGCAGGCTCGGCAAGTGTAGCAGAAGACTCAGGGTAACGGCTCTGCAAGTGTTAATGGAGGCTCGGTGAAGGGAGACAATGGCTCTGCAAGTGTTACTGGAGGCTCAGTGAACGGAGACAACGGCTCTGCAAGAGTTAACGGAGGCTCAGGGAACGGAGCTAACAGCTCTGCAAGTGTTCAGCGGAGGCTCAGTGAACAGAGACATGGCTCTGCAAGGGTTAACGTACTGCACAATGCTCTGAGGAGTAAACGGAGTAAGCAGGCTCAGCAGAGGAAATGGAGAGGCCAGTACACTGGAGGCAATGACACAATCAGCCCTGCCAGCACAGCGGAAGTCAGAATGTCGCCTAGCGACACCAAGCAGCAAACGGCAGGAACAGAGGCTGGGTCAGTAACGAGCCGGTTCAGGTCACGGAGCAGGAAGTCAGCCAGGCCGGGTCAATCACGGAGCAGGATACTCAGACAAGCCGGGTCAGGTCACGAAGCAGGAACGTCAGCCAGGCTGGGTCAAACACGGAGCAGGATTCTCAGACAAGCTGGGTCAGGTCACGAAGCAGGAACTTCAGCCAGGCCGGATCAGATCACGGAGCATGAAACAAGGAACATAGTCAGACAGGCCAAGTCGGTACATGGAAGCAGGAACACTGGAACTCAGCAACAGCAACACTGGCTCAGGAACACCATGAAAGGGCACCTGACAGGTGCCAAAGGCCAGGTATAAAAAGGCCATAATGGGCGGGTCAAACAAGCTCAGCCAATGGGAGCGCAACACAACAAAGAGTGACAGAGGAAGATCACGGGCACCATGATAGGGTGCAACCGAAGATTTCCAATGCAAAGGTATAACAAACTTCGCTGCATTCATTAAGTGCATAAACTATTTCCTCAAGCGAGGGATCTGTTGGACAGCAGAAGGCAAATCATAAGCGAACAGGCATTATAAGGAAATAACTATCTCCATAACTTGGGAAGTATGAGACAATACATCTCCCCAAAAGGTAGACAAGGAGGGGCACTCCCACCAGATGTGGAACATGGTGCCCAACAAAATCCGGCACCTCCAACATAAATCGGATTCAGAGTCAGGATATATTGCATGTAGTACCTGCGGTGTCCTATACCATCTAGACCACAGCTTATAGACACATCCTTAGCGGAAAGTAAGAGCCGGTGAAGTATCTGATGCCAATGGGACAGAGGGAGAAAGACCCCTATCTCCGACTCCCATCGTAATATCAGCGCAGGTTTGGGTGGCGATGTATTCAGTAATAGGAACTTATACCAAAATGCCAGAGGGCGGCTAGGTTTACTCTGGTCAAAGAGAATGCATTCAAAATGGGATGGAGTTGAAGAGACCAACGAATGACCTAAAAGCGTCTTTGTGTAATCCCAGACCTGATAGTATTGCCAAAGGTGCAAAGCTGGCAAACCATAGTCTTGTACCAACTGCTCGAAAGTTCGTACAGAGGAGCCATCCAATAAGGCCCCCACCGAGTCCAGTTTCCTATTGGTCCATTGAGTAAAGGACTGTATGGCCTGTGCTGGGGGAAACGCGGGATTCCCGAATAGTGTAATACGAGAAGAAGGAAAAGGGATAAGTGACAGACGTGAATTCAGCTTATGCCACATGCGGAGAAGGTGACCCATGACGCATTGAGTTTTGCAAGCAGAGGGAAATTCCATAGGATCCAGCCAGCAGAACCGGGATAGGTCAATACTAGGAGCAAAAAGTTACATGCAGTCCACGCATGGACGGACAGGCCACAAGCATAGATCCATAAGCTTGAGGAGATTAGAGGCGTTATAATATGTCAGAACAGCTGGGAAACCAATGCCATCTGCAGAAACCGGGAGCCGGAGCAGAGATAATGGTAATCTTGGTTTTTTAAAACTCCAAATGAAGGAGTTAAGAATTTTCTGTAACGCTTTGATATAATGCAAAGGGACTTGCAGAGGGATGGCATTAAACAGATATAATATTTTGGGGAGTAGAATCATCTTAGCCAAATTAGTTCTACCAAACCATGAAAGAGTCAGAGAATTACAGAGGGAGGTATCTAGCTTCAGCGCTGCCATCAAAGGCAGGAAATTCTTGTGACTCATCTCTACAGGGTTGGATGTTAACACAACACCCAAATATTTGACACCTTTCGAAGGCCATCAGAAGGGAAAGGATCGACGTAGGTGCTCGGTACCACTTTGAGGAATATTCAGGTTCGATATTTCTGATTTCGCTAAATTTACCTTAATATGGGAAAGACAGCCATAAGAAGTGAGTAATGGTATGAGATGATTCAGAGATTACGAAGGCCGGGAAATAAAAAACAGGACATCAACTGCAAAACACACTAACTTTGTGGTGGAAGAGTACGTTGGGAGGCCATAAATCTGAGGCATCAGGCGTACAGTATTTAACAATGGTTCCAGAGCTAAAACAAATAAAATGCCTTGTGCCATTCAAAATAAAAAATGGATTTGATAGATGACCATTCACCTTGAGCCTGGCAGACGGAGAGGTGTAAAAACTCAGAACTGACGCAAGGCACCTTGGACCTAGACCTAGATTAGACAAGACCGCTGAAATGTAAGGCCATGCAATGCGGTCAAAGGCCTTTTCCGTATAAGTGGAGACCAAAAGTGTCGGGATCTGTTGTGCCAAAGCAGTCTGAATCACAGCGATGGCTTTAGAAGTCTTATCCCTAACATTCCTACCAGGTACAAATCCCAACTGGTCTGGATGGATAATCGCGGGCAAGAAACGTTTCAATCTATCAGTTAGGAGCTTCGCTAATAATTTTATGTCGGCATTTAAAAGGGATATCGGCCTGTAACTACCGCAGAGAAGCGGGGTCCTTCCCTGGTTTGGGGAGTACTGTAATGTGGGCTTCTAAGGCCTGCTTTGGCCATGGGGCTCTGGACGCAATTGTATTGAAAAGAGACGTTAAACGGGGTGCCAGGAGAGATGTAAAGATGCGGTAATACTCAGCAGAAAATCCGTCAGGGCCCGGGCTCTTCCCCGGCGGGAGTATCTTGATGGTCCGCATGACTTCTTCCTCAGATAAAGTGCGGTCAAGCTATTCCAGCGCACCGGAGGGGAGTTTCGGCATGCGTGATCTGGATAAAAACTGGTCAATTTTATCCTTCCAGACAACCGGGTCCGACTGGAACTGGGTTGGTTGGATCCCATATAAGTCCTGAAAAAAGGCCCGGAACGCTGCAGTCATTCTGGGGAATGATTGTTGAACTATCCCAGACTGGTCTCTGATCCCTTAATAAAGTGCTCTGAACGCTTGACCTTAACCAAAGCAGCCACGGACTTACCGCACTTGTTGCCTTGAATATGACAGATATTTATACCAGTGATAAGATTTCAAGAATCTGCCCCTCAGTAGGAGAGGTAACGTATCCCTGGCCATCAAAAGGTTCTGCCACAGCGTAGGTGAAGGAGTAAGTTTGTACTGCCGCTCTAAGGTTTGCCTCTGCTGTCTCATTCTCATGGCGCCCAACCGCATAAATTCCCCACGAAGTACCCACTTGTGCACCTCCCATACGATTGTGGGAGTTACATCTGGAGTTGAGTTATTACGAAAGTATTCCTCAATCATAGCTGAGACAGAAGTGACCAATAAGGGGTCTTTCAGAAGCAAGTCATTTAGACTCCAAGTCGGTTTACCCTTAAGGATGAAAGGGAAGGATAGCCGCAGAGTAATAGGGGTGTGGTCAGATATAGTCATGGGTTCAATACGTGCACCCAGCACATTATGGAGTTGAGCTTGGTCTAACAGAAAATAGTCAGTCCTAGTGTATGACTTATGACTCGCAGAATAGAAAGTGTAATCCTTTGTAAAAGCAGGGCTCAAAATTTCCACTCGCCACTAGCCAATGGCGAGTGAAAATTTAGCCCTGGCGAGTAGAAATTCAGCCCTGGTGGGTATGTTATGGCTTGCAGTGGCGAGTAACTTTTCAGGTCTGGCTAGTAGCAATGGACTTCAAATTTTAAGCCCTGGTAAAAGGATAGGACATATGCCACACATCCACCACATATGCTGTGGACAAAATCGCTCTGATACGGCGGAGGACAGATCCAGAGTATTGAGAGGCTCCTACGGAGCAATCAATGGCTGGGTCTAGTGTCACATTTAGATCACCTTCTATCAATAAATAACCCTCCCTGAAATCATTAATCTCTTTCATTAGATGAGTCAAGAAAGGAAGCACACCTGTGTTAGGGGCGTAGACGTTGACCAAAGTAAACAGGTTGTTATACATCCTACCTTTGATACACAAAAACCTGCCTTCAGGGTCAGCCAGTTCACGCTCATGTTGCCAAGGAAGTCGTTTATGTAGAAGAATAGCAACTAGTGTTGAGCGAGCACCCCGATGCTCGGGTGCTCGGGTGCTCTGACCGAGCACCCCCTGAGGCTCGAGTGCTCGGCCGAGCACCCGAGCCCCATTGAAATGAATGGGGCAACACCAGGCACCCCCTGCTCTGATGAGGGGAGGGTGCCTGGTCAATGCCCCCTTCATCTCCGCTATGCCCCCTTCATCTCAGAATGCCCCCTTCAGCTCCGCAATGTCCCCCTTCAGCTCCGCTATGCCCCTCTTCCACAATGTGCCCCTTCATCTCCGCTATGCCCCTCTTCCACAATGTGCCCCTTCATCTCCGCTATGCCCCTCTTCCACAATGTCCCCCTTCATCTCCTCTATGCCATAGAGGAGATGAAGGGGGACATTGTGGAAGAGGGGCATAGCGGAGATGAAGGGGCACATTGTGGAAGAGGGGCATAGCGGAGATGAAGGGGCACATTGTGGAAGACGGGCATAGCGGAGATGAAGGGGGACATTGTGGAAGAGGGGCATAGAGTCTATGCCCCTCTTCCACAATGTCCCCCTTCATCTCCGCAATGCCCCCTTCATCTCCGCAATGCCCCCGTACCTCCAGTCCCTGGTGGTCCAGCGGAGCGTCTTCGGATCTGTGCCTCTTCCGGCACAGATCCCCGCCACCCGAACATGGCGGGAGAACACATGGCGGTACTCGACGAGTACCGCCATGTGCCGAGCAGAGCGATGCTCGAGCCGATCCGAGCATCGGCCGAGCACGCTCGCTCATCACTAATAGCAACCCCTTTCTTTTTGATGGGGGCTGATGCATACCAGCCGGATGGGAAAGCAGAACTTGTCAATGAAGGATGAGAGTGGGCTTCAAAGTGTGTTTACTGTATAAATAACACATCCATGTTCAAACTAGAGGCTTCACGCAACAGGGAAGACCTCTTCTCGGGGACATTCAGCCCCTTTGCATTAATAGAAGTAAACGGAACGCAGGTGGGCGCCATGGAAAGACCCTAAAAAGGGAGCAAAGGCTCACCAAAGGTATTAGCCGAACTCTCACCCAGCCAATAAAGCCAAGCCGAGAGAGAATTTGAGATAAGGAGGGAGGGGAGAGGGAGTGGGGAAGAAAAGAAAAAAACAAAGACAAGGGAAAAAAGAGAAGGGAAAGACTAAAAAAGAGAATTATTGAACCACTAAGGTGGGTCAAATAAATCTGGGAACTTTCAGAACCCAGAGAAAGCCAAACCACGGAGATACCGTAGAGGCAAATTGGGGGGGGGGACTAACGGAAGCTAAATAAGGCTCCTAAGCAATATATAGAGAGCTGGCAGAGAGAAGGGACTCCATGGGACCGACCCTTAATAAAAGAGCAAAGGGCATTGGCCAATCGGTAACCAGTGACCACCAGATCTATCAGGGGGATGAGAATTGTACTAGATCAGGCAGTAGAGAGGGGGGGCAGAAGGGCACTGGGCCACCCCGACCAGCGAGGGAGGCCCCATACCTCACCATATGGCACAGGGAGGGCGTATCAGGCAAGGATAACATAAAGATAAATACAAAGTCGATGCAGGCATTCCATGGCACACACGGGCAGGGGGGACGACGGGCCCGCCACCGGAAATGGCCCGATCCCGGACCACCTCCCGTCAGCTGGACCGATGAGGCCCAACACCGAAAAGCCAGGGCTACATGGGAGACACATCCACAATAGTACAATAAATACACCACTGCCACCCGCCCCCGGAGGAGCATCCAACTGGAGACAGCCCATCCGGGAGGAGACCCCAGCGGATCCAATATCCCCAACCTGGTCCCCCACCCCAGCAGAACCAGGGGAGAGCATCAGTAGCTCAGCGATGAGGCATCTGCGTCACCGCCGCTGGCCCCAGTGAGACAGTCCATCGGGCTGACACCCAGGAGGCGACCCCAGCAAGGCCCTCACACCATGATGTAGCTGACCAACAAACACTCATACACTAAATACACATATACATATATAGGGATAGCAGCCCTAGAGCTACAAGCAAGAGAAATCCTGCCGCTTGGGTTCAACACTGTATCAAAATCGGCTCACATGCATGACAACAGAGCCCCAAGGACGTCGCTGCTGCTCCGGAAGACCGCCCAAGCGAAGGCCCATCCTGGAGGCAACCCCAACGAGGTCTAACAACCCAACCAGCCCACCATCAATGACCCAAAACACCCACACTCAATAGCACAAAGCATTCCCCATGAATCATCCCCCCCAAGACACTCACAAGACAGTGCACCGGGAACCAGCGACAGGGCAACCTCGTCACTGCCGACAGCCCCAGGGAGCCAGCCAGCATCAGGACAACACCCCGGGAGCGGCCCCGGCAAGGCCCACCCCGCCACCAGGAACCAGAGCACAAGACATCAACACTGTACATAAAACTAATCAGAAACTGAGTACCCCGGGAGGGCACCATTAAGTAAACACATTCTACAGCTATAACCCCGTCCCAGGGTCTAAAGCAATGGGCCATAGGAGAGAAAAATAATCAACACCTGCAGGGTCAGGTCCCTGCACAGCGCTGTACTACAACTGGCCCCTATGCATCACAATAGCGCCTGAAATACATCGCTGCCGTCGGCCCCAGGGAAGCAGCCCCAGGCAAGAACCCCACCCAGGAGGCAATCCCAGAGAGGTCCAAAAACCCAACCATCCTTCACCACCAGCTGCTCAAAATCCCCACACTCAATAACATAGAGCATTCTGCACATCACCCCCTCCACCCAACGGTCACAATAGGGCGGAATAAGAACCCAGCCACAGAGCGGGCACCGCCGCCACCGACCCTGGAGTGCCAACCTACACTAGGATGGCAACCCCGGCGAACCCCACCACACCTCCATGGAACCAGAGCATACTGCAGGAACAGTATACATAAAAAACAACCCCACTAATCACCAGGGGAAACCCTCAGTTGTGAAACAGAGTCTTATTCCCAGTCCCGGGAGGCAGGACAACTGGCCATCGGGGAAAGAGATGCCTTATGTCTCTTAGGGTCAGGACCCTGTGCCCCGAGCCGTCGGTCCCTCCAATCCCTGGGAGCACCATCAGGGGCTTGGGGTCTGTCAGCTGACACCATCAAAGTCACTGGGGGTTCAATACCCAACGATTTGCAGAATTCCGGTATCTCCGCTGCATCTCCGATCCATTATGAGAAGTAGTAAGTTGGAATGGGAAGCCCCATCTGTAACAGGTTCCACAATTCCGTAGGTGGTCTGTCAAAAACCTTAGAGACCATCTCTTCTGAAGGGTGTGGGGTGAGAGGTCATTGAAAAGCTGCACACTGCACCCTTCAAACTTCACCTCCGGCAACTCCCGACTCCTCCGCATAGTGCGCTCCTTCTCTGTATATGAGTTAAGGAAGCAGACAACATCATGTGGCACGGATCCAGGTGGGCCCCTGGGTCTCAGGGCCCTATGCACCCTTTCAATCAGAATCAGATAATCTTCTGGGGTCCCCAGTAGGGTTGAAAAAAGTTTCTGTAGAGAGGCCAAATGGTCCTTTGCTGTAACGGACTCCGGAAAGTCCGTAATCAGTATATTATTATGACTCCCTCTGTTATCCAAGTCCTCCAGTCCCTCAGATAGGTGAGTAATCCTGTCTTCGTGCTGGGACACAGTTTGTTCCAAATACTGGATCTGTGTCCAGGAGGCCTCCCTATCATCCTCCAAAACATGAATCTGTTGCCCCAGTTGACTCAGATCCTTTCTTAACTCCGAAAGTTCAGAATTCACTGTGCGTTGAAGATCCAATTTAATGTCGTTGACGAAGGAGCGCATATCCTCTTTAGTACGGAAGGATGCAAGGTCATCCTTAGTGATGGCTAGGGGTACATAGGGCATTCTCAGGGAGTTTTCCTTCTTCGTTGCCGAGGAAGGAAGGCACACTGAGAAGTCAGGTGGTTCAGAGTCGGATGTCTCAGAGGGCTCCCCCAAAGCGAGGGTCCGATTCTCAGTGGAGTGGTGTGGTCCAAGAATTATATTAACCAATATATAAACCTAGCTATTTAACTATATTACACTTATCTGGCAAAATATAACAATTTACCAATAATAAATAAATTCTGCTTAATTTCATAATTTCTATAGCTAATATAGCTTATTATAATTGATCCCAAATGGATGGCCAGTCCAATTAAGACAAATGATAAGAAAATTAATTTTCTTCAAATATAGAATAAATAAATAATTGATTCTGAATTTTGCAGAATTTAAATAAAGATATATAGTTACCAGTATAATAAGTGTGGATTTCTTAGGATTTCTTTAGCAGGCAGCCAAGAGGAAAAAAAAAACAGCCAAGACTCAAGAGGAAAGCCCCTTTTCTCTCTAAACTTGCATATTTATAGTATGAAATTCCTCGTATCAAAATCTGCTCTGATTGGTTAAAGATCCATCTCATTATGCACTGACATCATCAGTAGTACCTGATTGGAAACTCCTAATCCCTAATTTCCATATGACATCATTCATAATATTATGGAAAAATTCCAAAGCCCTAGTAATAACACCATGTAATCTATAGATGGCACCATTACTCTACATTAAAATTCACACCTAAAATGATACCTGGTCTGGGTCAAAAATTTGGAATGTGAGCCTTGACCCTACGTCACAAAAATATGTCACCCTACTAGACTTTCCCATAGGGGAGTATGTATTTGTTTTAGACTTTTGAGATTTTCTCATAAGATACTAAAACTGCTTGAGACTGTGTTTGTCTGCAATTCGATATCAATCACCATAAAAGTAACCTAGATATTTTTCAGTCCCATCTAGGTAAAAAGAGGCCTCTTTTGTCCAGAACAATGAGCTAATTTAACAAAGATTTTTAGAGACTTTGGTTTAAAAGAAAAATTAACCATTTCCTCCCCATCATGGCAATGTCTCTGACATTTATCACCCATGCTGTAAAAAAAAAATCTCTGCCTTTGTTTTAGTCTAAAGCACCTTTCCTCTAGTCTTAATGTATGACCTCTCATTCTTTACTCAGCTCTTTGAGTAAATAATTAATTGGAGAGTTCTTTGTATTGACCTTGAATATATTTGTAAATGGTAATCACAGCACCCCTTAGCCATCTTTTCTCTAATGTTAACACATCTAGTTTGGCTAGTCTCTCTTTTTAACTCAGATCCTCCAATCCCTTAATCAGTTTTTTGCATGTCTCTGCACTTTTTCCAATTCAGTCATGTATTTTTTAAGAAATGGTGACCAAAACTATACTCCATATTCTATATGAGGCCTAAACAAGGATTTATATAGAGGTGGAATTATATTTGCATCCCGTGCATCTATACGCCTTTTTATGTAGAATAATACCCTAATTGCTCTTACAGTAGCTGAGGTACTCTGTACACTTCTATGAAGTCTGTTGTCTATTAGTACTCCTAAATCTTTCTCAGATGAGGATTCCACAAGTTGTTTCTCAATTACTGTATATGTAGCATGTTTGTTTCTACAGCCCTAATGCATAACCTTACATTTATCTACATTAAATGTCATTTGCCACTTTTCTGTCCTTTCATCAGTTTATTTAAATCCTTCTACAGAGAAAAAACATCCTGCTCTGTATGTATTTCCTTGCACAACTTAGTGTCATCAGCAACGATTGAAATGCTATTTTCAATTCCCACTTTTAGATCATTAGTAAACAAATTAAAAAAGCATTGGGCCCAGGACTGAACCCTGTTGCACCCCACTTACAACTTTAGATCAACTTGAAAAGGTTCCATTTACAACAACTCTCTAATTTAACCAGTTCTCAATCCATGTACAGATATCACCTCCCAAACCAAAGCCTTTTAATTTATGCAGTAGCATGTTGTGAGGTACTGTATCAAAGGCTTTTGCAAAACTCCAGTACACTACATCAATAGCAATACCCTTGTCCAAATCACTACTAGCCTGACATGATCTATTCTTCATAAAACCATGCTGACGCCTACTAATAATATTGTTAGTCTTCACATAGTTATGAATGCTGTCAGTTAGTAACCCTTCTAATACCTTACCCTACCAGGAGTATACCACTTTCAGTCTGATTAACCCTTTGAGTGCCAGGGGGTATGTAACATATTGCTCTGCAATTCATTGCACACCTCTCTGGCTCTCAAAGGGTTCATGTGCCCCTACAAAAGAAAATAAGAGCTACTCTTGGACAAACCAATTGCACCATAAGGGGACAAATAATAATTTAAATTGTACTAAATTAGGCTTTTAACTCCTTGATTGCTAGAGCACCTCCCACTGACTAGTTATATTAAGTTCTTATCTGTTCACATTACAAGAGTATTTTCTGTGCCTGAAAACAGTGAACTGGGCTGTGGGTGGTGTTATGGGATGAGCGGGGGTGTGGTCATGGGTGAGGCTAGAAGAGCTAAGAAGATTGCCTGTGGGTGTCTCTTGTCTAGGCCTCTCCTATAACCCTGGCCTAATTAGAGACCTGTAACATGGCTCACGCCTGATATTTCTCTACATTCACATTCATATTTGAGACCAAACTTTTTAATTATTGTTAATTCTTTGTTGAATGTGTATTTATTTAGGCCTTTAAACTACATGTGACAAGATATCACCTCATAAATGTCTCATCCAGAGAAGGAAAGACATAAGTCATAAATGGACCTTGTGTATAAAAGAAAACTGGAGCAATTCTGGTCAGTATATGGCAATGCTAGTGTAAAAAAAAAAACAAGTTTAAACTGTAATAATTTTGAAAGGTTACACCTCCCAACAGTGGGGGTACCATTACTCAGTAGGAAACATCCTAGAATATTTGTTATTGTTTTATGAAAAACTTTGCTGATCCTTTAATTTCCAGATCTCTGGCGACAGAGGGTGATTCTCTGGGTTCGATGAGTTCTCTTGTAAATCTGCCCACTTCACTACCAGTTCTGGCAACCTTTACCCATTTTAAGGGCAAAGCCCACCTCCCCTCCTACCAATCCCACCCACCCAAATTAAGTAATCCCCACTTAATGATGCTACTCCCATCCCCAGACCTTCCCAAGAAGATTTCCAATTGTGGGTGAAAACAATTGCAATACATTAAATAGAATGCAGCAATTATTTACTGTAAATGAAGCATTTCTCTGATACATATGATATAGTTGTTTTCCCCATTATGGCACTGGGACGACTGCACAAAGTAGAGCTATTCCTTGGCAAACCAACTACACTATAGGTAACAAATAAACATTTCCCCTTAAGTACTGGGCGGACTGACCATACGGGCATTTGGTCACGGACCGAGGGCCCGTGACCGAAGGGGGCCCACCGCCACTTCCAGCGCTGCTCAGCAGCTCTCCAACAACAGCCGCCGGCGCGCCGTTCTAGTAATACAGAGCACTGGGAGATGACATCATCTCCCAGCCTCTGCATTACTAGAGGCGCGGGACTTCGCATAGCCACGCCACTAAACCACAAGGGACTGGAGGTAGGGGCAGTGTGGAGATGAAGGGGCATGGTGGAAGGGGCGATGTGGAAATGAAGGGGGCATTGTGGAGATGAAGGGGGCATTATGGAAGGGTCATTGTGGAGATGAAGGGGCATTGTGGAGATGAAGGGGTAATGTGGAGATAAAGGCATTGTGGAGATGAAGGGGGCAATGTGGAGACAGGGGCATTGTGGAGATGAAGGGGGCATTGTGGAAAGGGCATTGTGGAGATGAAGGGGCATTGTGGAGATGAAGGGGCAATGTGAAGATTTCTGCAGGGGGCCCAGACCTCTTTTTGGACCAGGGGCCCTGGGTCCTGTCAATCCGCCCCTGCTAGAGATGTCTCCAAAGCATTTCATTGGAGGCCTCTAGAGCATCAGGGGTTAAATCCCTCATTTAAATCAGCTGGAATTTGTAACTGTCCCTTATGGTATTGCCCTATAATTGTTCCACTTTCTATTGTATGTAATTTTGGTTTATATAACCCCATTGCACAGCAATGTGGAATATGCTGCTTAACTGCCTGTGACTGGAATCAAACCACAGCTTTGTCTGCATGAGACACCGTGCCTGGCCTCCTGTCAGATGCCAAGCAATGCTTTGCCGGCCATCTGGAGGAGAGAACAAAACCATAAAATGGTGACACATCCCCATGAAAACATAACTGATTTGACATGTAATCAAGCCTGATAGCCCTTGGCAAAGAGTCACTGCTCGTGTAACAACACACTAAAATTCTATGTCAAAACTCTAAGGGCCCTCTGTATTCATTAAGCTATAAGATGCAATTCTGGAGCAAACTGACTGCACCATTGGTGGGAAATAAACATTACACCATGGGGACAAATACACATCTGTTAAATTGTTCTGTCAACCCTTTGAGTGCCAGAGGGATACCCAACACTTTGCCCTGCAATGCTTTGGATACCTCTCTGACACTCAAAGGGTTGACCATTTGAATACTTCACCTCTCTAGCATTAATAGAGTTAAAAGGCCCATTTAACCCTTTGAGTGCCACAATGCATTGGATACCATTCTGGTACTCAAAAAGGTTAAAGAGGTGGGAATTTTTATTTCTCCACTATGGTACTGTTGGTCAGCTCCAGTATTTCTCTTATTTAGTTTGTGAACACATCCCTAAGGGCCTTATCTACTACACAAGAAACAAGGAGAAATTCTGGAACAAACCATGTTTTTCACAATGTGTTGGAGACCCCTCTAGCACTCAAAAGGTTAAAAGTCCTGTTTTGGACAATGGAGAGTTGGGAAAGTTTTGCTTCTTGTCTATGGTGCAGCTGTGTTGCACCAGAATTACTCTTTTTATGTGGGTAAGGCCCTCTGTGTTAATTCTCTGCACTTCTTACCAGAAGCACTTTCTGATTGGGGGGAGGGAACGTGTGATTACATGAGTGCAAATTGTGCACTGCAGAATCCCTCCTGGCAAGAACATTTGCATGCAAAGAATCAAAACATGAATGGCCTAAAAGATGCATTTACACAGCATGCAGTTTGCTTCCCTTCATCAATGCCAAGGATTGGAAATGGCTCATTAAGGGACTTTAGCAGAGGGCCGGGAGGGGAGGTCGCATTGCAGCTTGGAATGACATCATCTGGCTGCTAGAGGACCGAAATAGCTCATCACATTGATGCTGTTCTGCTGATATTCCCTACAGTGTATCAGAGCTAATGGAGCAAGTGCATTATGGTGTAACCTATTCCTCCAAAGACTGGGCTCTGTAATCCTCATCTATAAAGAGATTCTTCATTCTCACAAAATAAATCAGGAGAAATAGCCAAGTGAATTTCCCCAACACTTATGTTTGCTCCAGTCCTGCATTGTGGGGATTTTTTTCCCCAGAATTCGAGTTGGTGAGGGATGGAGCGGGGGAGGGGAGAGGAAGGAAGCGGTAGAAATATAATCAAGGTTAAACAGAGGTGGATAGAACTGCGTTAAATAAAGGGATGGTAAGGATTTAGTCTTGGAGAAATCTCAGTAGATCAGCTAAGATGCACACTTGCTGTGGTCAAGAAAGAATGCATTATAAGATAGCAACTATTAACCCTGTGAGTGCCAGATGGGGTGCCAATGCATTGCTTTTCAGCTTACAATGGGAATGGGAGACCAGATCTAAAACAGTTAATGATATCAGCAAACATACCACTTATTTTTATTTTTTTTCTGTCAGTTTAAGAGACTGCCAACCTCCTTTTTGACTTTACATATTCTGCAAGTGCATAATATGTAAGTCAGTTTGCCTATACCTTTACTTTTTTTCATCTTCACATATTTTTCTTTACACTTTCATGTTGCTGACAGAGAGGGATATAAAAGTTAAAAAGGGTGAAAATGAAGAAGAAAGATAAATAAATAACACAAGCATAGGCACTCTGACTTAATATACTATGCACTTGCACAATATTTAAATTCAACAAGGAGGCTGACTGTCTCCTTAAACTAACTAGGATGCTGAAAACATATACAAAACCAAATTTAAGATTAGATTTTAGACCCCCTGTATCAAAGATATACAGAAATGTGCAAACGTTTTAGGCAGGTTTGAAAAAATGCTGTAAAGTAAGAATGCTTTCAAAAATAGACATGTTAAGAGTTTATATTCATCAATTATTATTATTATTATTATTCTTTATTTATATAGCGCCAACTAATTCCGCAGCGCTGTACAATTGGGGAATAGACATACAGAGGTATTAAATAGTACAATCAGATGTGTAGAACAGGAGGATCAGAGGGCCCTGCTCGTGAGAGCTTACAGTCTAGAGGAAGGTAGGTTTGATACAGAAGGAGTAAGTGCTATTGCGTTTAAGTGCCTCCTGCCACATGAACTGCCAGTCAGTGGGTGGGAGTGAGAAGTGCCATTGAGTGCAGTACTCCGTGCAAGGGGTGAATCTTGGTGATGATGTTTATGGAGGCAGTTGATAGGCCTCCCTGAAGAGGTGAGTCTTCAGGGAGCGTCTGAAGATTTGAAGGCTGGGGGAGAGTCTGATGGGGCGGGGGAGGGAATTCCACAGCTCAGGTGCAGCACGGGAGAAGTCCTGTAGGCGGGAGTGGGAGGATGTGATGAGAGCTGTGGAGAGCAGAAGGTCATGTGCAGAGCGAAGATGGCGGGCGGGAGTATACTTGGAAATGAGAGATGAAATATAGGGGGGTGCAGTGTTAGTGAGGGCTCTATAAGTTAGCACCAGAGTTTTGAATTTTACTCTGTATGCTAACGGGAGCCAGTGTAGGGACTGACAGAGGGGTGTGGTGTTAGAGAAGCGATGAGTGAGGTAGATTAGTCGATCAATTAACAAAATGCGTAGTGAGTGAACAGAATAAAAATGTAAATCAAATCAATATTTGGTGTGACCACCCTTTGCCTTCAAAACAGCATCAATTCCTCTAGGTACACTTGCTTACAATTTTTTAAGGAACTAGGCAGGTATCTTGGTGAACTAACCAGTTCTTCTGTGGATTAAGGCAGCCGCAGTTGCTTTTCTCTCTTTATGTAATCCCAGACAGACTTGATGTTGAGATTAGAGCTCTGTGGGATCCATACCATGACTTCCAGAGCTCCTTGTTCTTCTTTACGCTGAAGATAGTCTTTAATGACTTTGGATGTATGTTTGTCTTCAGCAACCTCACCGTGTTAGCTGAGTCTGGCTGTTTCTCACCCAGTTTATTCCTCCTACACAGCTGTTTCTGTTTCAGTTAATGATTGTGTTTCAACCTACATATTAAATTGATTATCATAGCACCTGTTTGGTATAATTGTTTAATTATACACCTGACTATATTCCTACAAAATCTCTGACATTGTGAAAGTGTACCTAGAAGAACTGATGCTGTTTTGAAGGCAAAAGTTGTTCATACCAAATATTGATTTGATTTAGCTTTTTCTTTTTTTTTTCCTTTTTTTTTTTTTTTGTTAATTGATGAATATAAACTATTAGCATGTCAATTTTGAAAGCATTCTTACTTTACATCATCTTTTCACACGTGCCTAAAACTTTTGCACATTACTCTAGTAGTCAAATTCCAATTAGTTATCCTATTTCAATTTCTGGGATGAGTGAATCACTGACAAACAAAACTGCCAAGTCATGCTGTCAGAGCTTTCAGGAAGTAATCACACTGTAATTCACTTTTTGATTATTTGAAATTTTACAAAATAAAACAACTGACAGTGGTGGGAATGCCCTTTTACTCAGCAGGAAAAGCCCTATACCATACAGCTGTTTATAAAAAAAAAGTTTACTGCTACTCCCAAGATATGGAAACATTTACATATATTGCTGTATGTGAAATGTTAATTCCCACAATGGCAACTTGTACTTTAACCTGCTGAAAGACAGATTCAAAAGTAGTATAAAGTTCAACAACAGACAAACGTGACCTGATCTATCAAGTAGGTGTTTTACTTTGGTTAATGATGTAACAAATGTTAAGAAATGTTAATGTTTTGTACCAAAAATAGAACACTAAAAGTATTTTCCACCAAAAAAAGAACATCAGTATTACAACCTGTTGGGAATGAGAAAGGTCACCAACACATTCTGAGACCCATTGGCTTAATATTTTAATTTGAGCATTTAACCAAGAGGCCTGTGGTGCAAGCCTTTACTCCTCTTTGAGTGGATGAATCAATACTCCAGTGCAGCTCTACTTTCGTCAGCCTCCAACTCTAGTGGCTGCACTTAAGATTATGTACTACATAGTATGATCACATAATTATGCCCTTTCACCACCTTTACACCCTCCCTCATAATAACAACAGCAACAATAATAAAACATATAATTCCACTGAACCCTGGGATAAAACATATTCAATGGACAAAACAGCAACCCACAGTAATAAAACAGATCATGTGTCTGCACCCCATGCGTCCCTTTATTAAACAACCATATGCAGAGAGAGATGGTGTGAAGAAAGAAAAGAAGGAAGAAGTTGAACATATAATAGAATACAGTGGTGAGAAGGATGAAAAAGATAGAGAGGGAGGAAGTAACTGTGGAGTGAGGAAGGAAGAAGCTGGAGATGGAGGATTAAGCTGGAGAGAGGGTAGAAGAAAGAAGAGTGAGGGAAGAAAAGATAGAGATATAGAGAGAGGATGAACATGGAAGATTGAATGAAGAGGACAGGAGGAGGCAGAATGGAGAGAAGATGGAAGAAGACAGAGGGAAGCAGGATGGAAGAGTGAAGGACAGAGGAAGAAAGAAGATCAGAGAATGTAGGAAGAGGATGGACGGAAAAATGGAAGGATGGATGGAGAAAATAAATTATGAGTGGGTGGATGGATGGGGAAACGAAAGGAAGGGAGGGAGGAAAAGGTTGGAGGGAGGAAGGGAGGGAGGAAAAAGTTGGAGGTAGGAAAGGAAATTAAGTGAGGAAGATAGATATGGAGGGAAGGAGGGAGAAAGCAAATGGAGTAATAGAGGGAAGAAGAATGGGGGAATGATGGATGAAGTATTAGATATGGAAGGAGGAAGAAAAGGAGGAGTTGGAGAAAATAGAAGGTAGGAAAGCAGGAATAAGCACACAAGGTGTGGAATGTTGAGGCTGAGGAAGGAATAATGGTGAAGAAGGACTGGAGAAGAAAAGACAAAGAGCCTGAGGAGAAGCTATATTGTTCGATGGGTGGCAGAGATGTGCCTTGGGCTTGAGGAGATAAGAGTTTAACTGGAGGAGTTAGAGAGATGGCATAGGGTGGAAAATTCAGGGTAAGACTGCAGGAAAAATTAATACTGGGTCTGGAAGGAGAGGTGTGAGAGGATAAGCAAGTGAGAGGCAGAAAATCAAGTTTAAAAATAAAACTAGCTTGTATGCAGTAGGAGACACTTTAGGATAAAAAAAATAGAAAACAAACAAAAAAAAACACATTAATTTGTAAGCAGTATGAGACACTTAAATTGATATTTTGTCCTTTATCCACCATCACAGCTTGTAATCATGTGATGCCTAATTTGCTGACTGGAGTGGTCACCCAGTGTACCTAGAGAAGGTGAGAGAGTTTAAAATGTTTGTATGCACATTTAGCAATGGAGGAGCAAGGGCAGCATATCAATTAAAGCTATTAACACTGCATACAAGGATTTTACTACTGAAAATTACGATGTGGATTTTTTTTCCTTCTGTTTGTTGTCTCTTTCCCTCTGCCTCCCAATTGCTACTTCTCTCTCTCTCTTCTTCTTTCATTGGTTTGTTGTACAACTTTCAGTACACACCAAGTGCACAGAGGGAAGGAATATAGGTGAATGACAGACTAGAATGCCTGGCACCAGCTGCATCCCCTTATTTATCATTTACCTTATTTTATATTGTCTTTAGGTAGTTGTGGTGATGGGTTCTGAGGTGTCCTCAGTCTCCACTCTGCATCTCTGGAAGGCCACCACAGGCCATCCAGAAGAGTTGAGAGCGTGGAGTGGATCAGCACTATATGAAACTGAGGACAGAGCAAGGCCCCCCACCACTACCTAAAGAAAATATAAAATAAGTGTGTAGACCATGATTGGGCCACACCAATAGATCCCTGGTGGGCCAGTCCAACCATAGGAGTCCTCATATGACATGGGCAGCCAGTGCTGAGGGAGCTACAGGGGTCTCCACTACAGGCTAGCAGGATGTAAAATTGATTGTAACTCTTGGTTTACCACTAAATCATATTTGTACATCCACCCTATGATCTTAGGAAGAAACGTAGCCTCACTTGCTCAGATAGCAGGCCAACAGTATCCATCTGATTATGAATATAGATAGCACTGTAAAACCCACTAGTTGTGTCCACTTACTCAGGACAGCTTGTGAAGGTAAAAGACTGAAGATGCTGCTGATGTTCTTAAAGGAGAACTTTTCCTAGGAATAACAGAGTAGTATGTCAATTCAATAGTAATTCCCACTTCCAGCCCTTCTATAAGGGTACTCACAATTTATAGATGTCTGCCAAACAAATATAGGACAGACTCCAATCACTGATGCGAAACATTAACCCACTCCCTCTTGGGTTCAGTTGTCTTATCCATGCATAGTTCAGCTGCTTGCAATAGTCCAACCAGTCTCACACAAAATGTATTCCCAGATGGACCCAAAAATAAATAAAACAAGGTACAAATATAAGTCCTACAGATACAAAGAGCTAGAACATAGAACATAGTAGCTAACAAACAACTGTATATTTTTACTCATGGAACTGATGGTACTGGTGTTTGTGCACACTGGTACTGATAAACTCTTGATGAACATATAGGTTTTATTTTAGATGTTTATTCAAATCTGATATATATACTTGTTTTTATTCAGAATATTTTAATAAATATATTTACATATTTTTGAGCATGCCTTGGAGTTTTCCCCTTCTTTATATACTTCAAGTCCAGCAAACTACGGGACAAAAACAGTTACCTGGTGGCTTGAGCAGGGACAAGCTTTATGAGAAATCGCTGCAAGCTCTTATCAGTACTGGTGCGCACACAACATCAGTATGATCAGTTCAGTGAGTACCAATAAACAGTTGTTTGTTGGATACTATGTTTTAGTGCTTTGTATCTGTAGGACTTCTACTTGCACCTTGTTTTGTTTACGCCTAGGAATAAGTGTCTCTTAACTAGTTTAACAAAATTACCTGTACATCCTATGTGGAACACAGGAAACATGGGGTGAAGTCCCCTCTTTGAGGAGGGCAGGACACTAACAAAAGAGCTCTCTGGGACAGATACTCCCATCCTGCACCACTTCACCCCCTATCCATACACTCTCAGTCTGAACAATGCTCTTCCTGAGGAGGAAGAAAGTGCAAAGTTAGACTAATTTTTATTTTTCTTCTGTAGGAAATGGGGCTGTATAATACCCTATTAGGCGAACTCCTATTCCTGGCCTCCTTTGGAAGGCTTGACCAGTGCACAGAATCTTCAGGACTGGTTCCATGGAGGATGGTTTGTTATCATAGCCAATCTTATTTGAATCAATGTTTTGGCCGTCTAAGCGGCCTTTTTCAAGATCTTCTGCATCAAATAAAATGTAACCACTTTTGCATCCACAAAAAGATCCTGTGAGTGCCGTTCTTCCATCCACAGAACCATATGTATCTTTTCTTCATATACTGAGCACCCAGGCGATTTAAAGATTTGTACAGAGGGTGCAGCCCAACACCAGAAAAACATATATTCAGGGGGCGTGGCTGGAAAACGCTGGCTGGTTGAGGAGGAGGAAGGGGGCTAATCAACCTCTGCCACTGTTTATTTCAAAATAAAAAAAAGTTACCCAATGGCTTAGGAGGCCCTGTCTCCTCAGCCAGCTGCTTATAAAAACAAAGTCAGATCTTGTGGTGGGGCATCAGGACCCCTCCAGATGCCCCTCAGCTACTGATCTCCCAGCCAGTTCAGCTGAGAGATCAATAGTGGTGAAGCAGGGGAGCAAGAGAGGTACCCTGCTTCCATTCAACTTAGAGTACCCGAGTAAGAGTGGGAGGGATAGAGAAACCCTCTCACGTCAGTGAGGGAAAGCAAAGGTTTCTCGATCCCGCCCACTCCTACCCAGTTCTTAGTACTTGCATCGCCACTATTGATCTCCTAGCTGAATCGGATTAGAGACCAGTAGCTGGGGGGCATCAGGAGTGGTCCTGACATTTCACCACGAGATCTGAAGAAAAGTTTTGGCACATGGACAAAGCTGTGTAACACACCTGCTAATAAAAAGATATCCTATATTATAATTAGCTAAGGATGTTCGTCAGAAGCCTTCATGCACAGTAGAAATGGCTGCGAACGCTGCAGTCATGCGTAGTACAGACTGCCCGTGCCGCGGCTGATACCCAGGAAGGTGCGCAGAGAGGACTATGGTCTGAATTCAGAGCGCCCCACTCCGTATCAGCTGTGGCGCGTTCAGGCAGTCAGTACTGCGCATGACTGCAGCACCGCCAGTGTTGGCCCATGTACATGAGCTTTAAAATTAGTATGCATTAGTATACATTCAAAGTTTGACACTCTGAGATCTTTCTCACCAAGACCTTTTGGATTACATTTTTATAAAGTCATCCCATTCTCTCCTAGATTTGTCAAATCTGGCACATATACGAAATAGACACCAACTTCATAACTCTTCCATCGCTTCTATCATGCATCTTCTATTCCAGACCAACTCCATTTACCCTGCCAGCAGCAGACTATCCCGCTTGGGTTTCCATCCCAATTGTATGAGCAAACTCCTTTGTACGCCATGGCTCAATCCCCTCTTTTCCCACATTCCGAGACTCATTCCAGTTATCTCTTACAGAATTATGGAGTTTTTTTCTGCATTAAACACCTCTTGGACATGCCAATGCTTCAGTGGTGCAGAGGCCACCCTCCCACACCATTTGAAACCTTAGCCTTGACCAGCAGACACACAGGAAGTTTCCCCGGGTAGACTATACTATATTCTCTCTTCACAAACCTCAGTGTTCAAACCAGAATATGTGATGCTATGGGAGGAGAAGCAGGGGTCTTTCCTGTCAGAGCAATACTGGTCCACCATTTGGCGAGCTACACCTTCATCCTCTATATCGGCTTCAATAGCTGAAATAAATTATCAGCCCTTCTTCAGGCGTTATTACATCTCTCCACACCTCACATATACACAGAAAGCTATGTTGGTGCTGCAAACTCCATAATGGGACATTCAGCCATATTTGTTGGGCCTGCCCTCTTATATAACCTTATTGGTCTTGATGCATTTTGCTTATTGAAGACTTCCTCCATATCTCTTTATCCAGAGACCCTTGGCAGATTCTACTGTTTTGTAATTTGCCCCGTCTTCTATACAATAAGCAGGTTATGCTTTTCTCAATGTTGAATGTGGCAAAAGCCCTGATTCCAACTCACTGCAGAACACCCCCGTCTATTTGAGAATGGTTGACTGCCCTGCGGGCACAGGCTCTCCTGCTCTGTTTGACATTCCTGTGAGAAGGGATCCTGACCTATTGAACTCCTTCCTCATAGGGTGGAATATGCTTTCTGACACCATATAGAACTATTCACCATGACACGTTTGTAGGGCAGGTGACCTCCTTAGTCTTCCCAACACCTGAGGATCTTATAGATTAACTCTCTCTTTCCCTTTCCTTCACATTTTTTTTTAACCTTCTCCCTCTCTTCTCCTTCCTTTCGCTGTTTTGTTCACTTCTTCCTTTCTTTCTTTTCCTTTCTTACATTCCCTTCCCAGACGGCGGATCCTCTTTATCGCCACTCTTCTTATCCCTTCCCTCGCTACATATTCTTTCCTTCATAGATGCAGCAGGCTTCCCTGTGCTCCTCATGACTTTTCTCCTACAGTGCTTACAAGCCTAAGGGCACAGGGCTCAGGGAGTGTGCGTGTGTCAGTGATGGGACTCCCGCCATCTGTTTTTATGTATTATACTCTCTTTAGGACACACTACACTGCTATGCTTGTTACAGATTTTGTTATTCTATGCAATTTGTTTTGTTCTACTTTTAAACTCTCATGTGCACCAAGTTGTAAATACCAATGAAACATTGTTTAATGTACTTTAATTGAAAACTCAATAAAATGTATTCATAAAAGATTAAAATAAGAGTATTCTGTCTAATGGCTTCTGCTTCATTCAAAAGTTATTACATCTCAATATTATGAAGTTGGCTCTCTGAGTGCCAGAGGGGTATTGGCAGTTAAAAGGTTAAGCTACAATTTTCTACTCTCTCAACAAGGTATGCTTTTCCTATTAATTACTATGCAGGCCATAGTCAGTGACACACGCTTTCACAGAGAGTACACTATAAGAAACAAATTTATTTTTGGGCACTAGTCATTGTTGATTGAAAAGTATGTTTGAGTTGTAATAACTTTTCAATGAACCACACATTCTTATAGTTTAAAGCCCATTAAACATGTTACTGTCTTATGGCTTTGAAACTCTTTTACATCTTTAAGTTTCATTACTTATTCACATGTTTTTCATCAGTAAGACACAACACAGAGCAGAATGTAAATAACAGAAAATCAAAAAATCTGAATTGGTGGATGTTTCTGAATAATGCTTCTTGCTGCCTACACTTTACCTCTGCATGGCAATCTTGGGCATGCCACATTAACCATGATAAAGAATGCAATTCATGGCAGTGGCACATTTCCTTTCATCAAAGATACTTGGCTGGAGGCTTTCAGTTTTAAGGCAGTATTTTACTGCAGGAGCAATAGGTACATGTTTACCTATAAAGCTGCCCATTCTACATTATTTAATGGTGCTGGTTCAGAATGAAATGGCTACAGGAGTGTCTTGTACTAATATTACCAGGGAACTTTCAATATTAGATGACCATGGGATCTTTGAAATATTAACCCTAAAAGTTTTAGGCAATGACAATCTGCTTGCTCTGACCCAGAAGTGCTCTAATCAGTCCTCAAGTAACCATTAACATGCTATTTTCTTAGGGATATCACTGCTTGATAAACAAGCAGGCTTGCTGCTCTTCTCTCCCTGCCTTACAGGTTGAATGGGACCAATTTAGTCTAGAAAAGCAGGCAACGGATGCAGGTCAAATGGTAGACGACATTGGATTCTCTCACCCTTGTAATTTGGCTCTTCTCCCAGAGACCCTGAGATTTGGGTCAAAACTCTGAATATCAGGATCAAAACCTAAGAATTCCCAGGTATGGTACTGTGTCAGATATGAGACTACTGTGCCAAAATATCCACTCTTGGGACAGTATTCATCCAAATGGAGAAGAGCAATTTAAGAGCAAATCAACTGCACCATAGGGCTGAAATGAACATTCTGAAAATTCTCATTTAATTAACCATATAAGTGCCACAAAGGTATCAAACACAGTGATTGGCAATGCTTTAAAAGGAGCTATAAACCCAGTGTACTGAAGACAAGGAGTTAAAAGCCTCATTTAAATCACCACGAACTGTAGTAGTCCCTTATGATGCAGCTGGTTTTCTTGAGGACTACATCCCTGGTTTTGACATATCCTCATAGCAGGGGTTGATGAGGAGGAAACAGACCTATGCTAGACTTAGACTAGTGTTGGAGGATGGGGATCTGGAAGTAAGGATCAAGAAGAGTTTCATAAGAATGTTCTAACTGTAACTGAGAGAAGGTTAAGTAGAAGGGAAACAGATTCAGAGCAGGCCCTAGGATCTGTGCACGATGAACAGCAGATATGGATTCGAAGGTATCCCTGACAGTGGTCACAGTGGGGAGTCCTGTTGGGTGTATGAACAGTTTATTCCTTAGATAATGACCATGAAGTCATGAAGTAGCCCTAAACTCACTTTAGCTAACAGCAGGAAAGTGAGTTAGGGCAGTGGGAGGTAGACCTTATACCCATTGAATGGGGGTCTCACCCACCAATATTGAAGCTCTTTAAGTAGTTTGAAGGTCAGATGTTAGTGGAGAAGGGAAACTTGGTTGTGTGGTTTCCTTGTTTCATTCCTCTGTGCATCAGGGTGGAGTGAAGGCTATGGAGACCATTAGGGGACCAAGAACCTGGGAGTATGGAGCCTTAGCAATTCCAATTGACAAGGTGTACATATGTATGATAATGGGGGAGAGTTGTCCTACAGTCACCTAGAAAGAAACTAAGATTCAGCACATGAGGGCAAAAATGATACAGGCATGACAGAGAAAGGAACTGAAGGCCATACTTTCTTCCTGTTAAAAAGACAAGACAAAGAACAGACCAGTAAACAACTGACTTAAGGATCATTGTTTGTAGCAAGGGTGAACAAATTGGTGAACCTGTTCCCGTTTGGCACTCTGAAAGGGGTGATGTCATGATAAATAGCAAGAGCAGGGTTTTCTTTGTACCACTGATAATGAAAATATTAGCCTATTAATTATTTTATATGGAGTTTTATTGGTGGTGCCTGTACAAATGGCTAGTACAAGCAAGGTAATGACTTGGGAAGGATGTGGGGAGCATAAAGCTCTGCATATCTCATTTGCACTGGTCAGGGTTGCTCCCTTCTTCTAAGTCAGATAAGGCGGTTGCAGGACCACCACTGGCCAGAGAAAATTTTTACCAGCACGACACTAGTGACTTGATTACTCTGTTTGGTGAAGGCAATGAGGAGTATTGTGTGAGCAGCCATCTTTTCTAATTCACCTCCTGAGTGCTGACTTGAGTGAAAATGTGAAATGTGAATTATTTTTTAAATTCCTTTTATTTTATACCTGTGTGCACAATCTTTGTCATATTATTACTGTTTATTAAAATAATTTATGTTAATATATTTTGTCTCCATTCTAATGGAACACAGGTACCATAGAGTGTGTTGATTAACACAAGTTTCTGCAGTGTATTTAGTTACTGATCAGATATTTTGCTTAATCAAGTAAGGTTGGGGTGAACTGAAGGTTATTCCCAGCTAGTAAGGCGTAAACCTACCCTTAGTGGGGGCAGTGAATGTAAGTGTGAGGAGAGGTTAATCATGATTTTTGGGCCCTGCATGGGTGAGGTCTGAGTGGTTGAACTGAGAGTAATCCCTATTAGTTGCATGCTAGTCAAGCATGCTTGAGAGTGTGTACATGACAGGAGATTATGCACTAATGGGGGATGAACTACCCAGTGAAATAAATTCCTCAATCACTATGTTATCCTGTGGAGCCCATGTACTAAGATCTCTCTAACCTAAAAGAAAAATTGAATAACATTGAATGGAGTTTATTTTGTTTGTAAACCAGGTAGCATCCAAGGTAGACTACATAAATGGATAGGGTCACAAGCAGAGGCCTTCCTAGAGTGGCAGAACATATGGAAGGTCAAGGACTGACAGGCTGAAAACAAACGAAAAGGTTAAAACTGGAATAAGTCAATGCAATTGTATAGGAAGGATAATCCCTTAGGAAAAAATCGATACAAGTATGGTACCATAAAAGCATAAAACAGATCAGTGTTTTTATTTTGTCCCCACATCTCTTTTTCACATAAATTTAAGATTTACAAGATTTAGTGGGGAGGGTGAGGGGGTGGAAGAGATATACCAGACCCAAATAAATTTATAAGAAGATAAAAAAATATGAAAAATGTATTGACTTTTCAGTTTGTGGAGACATTTGAGAAAGTCAGCAATAAGGTCACCAATGTTGTATTTATTAAGAAACATTTTCCCTTAGTAGGGGGCACTGCCTCTTTAAACAGTGCATTTCAGGAAATACTGCAAATCAAAATGCAGGCCTTTTTTCAGAAGAAACCTACAGAGAAGTATGGGTATTGAAAGATTTGATCCAAGGACCGCAACTCTCTGACTGTAAAATATTCTTCCACTCCACACTACAGCTGCACCAATTTTGGAGGATCCATTTACATTCAAACACACTAACTTGTTAAGGGCACAAACTGAGGGTACATAACTGTTAAGGCAAACCATCTTGACACAGCTTTGGACATGGACAGTCAAATGAAGGCTGAGACTGGCAAAAAGCAGGTGGAAAAGCACATATACTTTTTTTTCTCAACAAACTCACAAAAAAGTTAATAAACCCAGTGAAAGGGTAATGCTGTGAACACTTTTGCATGTCCCCTAAATTGCAGAAAAATATGCCAGATCACTGTTTATTAAATCTATCCTTTAGCATTAAAATAATATTTAAATTTGTCTGTGTCCAAGAGGTCTCTGTGTCCCCTTGCATTTTGTTGGAGACTTCCATCGCATCCAAGTGGTTAATTTATATAGCTGCAAGGTTTATGATGGACATCCTTTATACATATGAGGCAAAATTCTCCATGACAGCATCTCTGTGACTAGGGTTGCTAGTAGACTTGGTAGACAACATCAGTTCCAACTACATCCATTCCAACATCAGTCTTTTAACCGCTTGAATTCTAGGGAATGCTTTGTGAAGCAAATTATGTGTCCAATGATTAGAAAGATGGTGGCTTTTGCTGGTGGGACTAGATTAATTTCAGCTATAGCACTCTAATCTGATACTACTAAGTTAATAGTGTGGATCATTATATTACTCTATAGGCAGAAACCATGGACAATTTGCACATTTTCTAATTTGTGAATAAGAAATATTATGCGTTTATCCTCACATACAAAATATCAATGCGAGAAAGAGACCCTTAGGTACACCTACTGAGAAGTCATAGGGAGACAAGAAAACATTAGCAAAATAAATCCTGAAAGTACAATTAGAGATATAGGGGGAAATCCATTATTGAGGTGTGTCACGGATGACAAGCGTGTGCAGTGTGTCCAGTAGGAGTGCATGATTAACACTGTCAAAGGCAGCAGATAGAGCTAGTAGGATTAGTATGCTGTATTGTTATTTGTCCTTTTCTTGTGTGTAGGTCATTAGTAATTTTTCTTAGGGCTATCTCTGTGGAGTAGTTGGTACAGAAACCTGACTGTAATGGGTCAAGAAGTTAAGGAGGAAAAGACAGTGGAAGCAGGAAGAGAGAGAGAAAGAATGAGAGAGAGAGAGAGAGAGAGAGAGAGAGAGAGAGAGAGAAAGTTAAACTAAAAATAAAGTTATTTGTAGTGATGGCTAGCACTATGACCAGCTGAATGACCCCTGATACTGCTGATACAGAGATGGAGGTGGATGTCAGCAGCAATAGTGTGGGCTCCACATACCTTTGACCCAATGATTCCTATTCCCTCGGCATTGTCCATTTGGGGAAGTATATTGAAGAAGGAGGAACTGGCTAGCAGTATGAGCAGATGGATAGCACAATGACCAGCTGAATGGACCATGATGCTGCACATACATATACGGAGAAGGAAGCCAGCAGCATCAGTGGTAAAGGGAGCCCACATACCCCTTAGCCAAATGATTTCCATTCTCCCAGCATTGTCCCTCTAGGGAAGTATATTGAAGAAGGGGAAACAGGCTAGCAGTATGAGCAGCAGCACACATCTGCTGCCTGTACTGCTTCTTCAGCCAGTGTGCATTCTTTTGAGGAGGAGATGGCATATGTGAAATCAGGGGACCCTCAGCCAAACTTGTTGTACTCAAGCAGTCCCAAAAACCAGCAAGACACTGGTGGTGATGGTGGTGGAGGGTAATGGTGGAGTAGTTGGTGTGGAGGAAAGTATGAGAGAGTTTTTGGTAGAAAGCAATACAGAATGGGAGATAGAGATGCAAATTGGGATGGGCATAACTGCCACCACAAGCAGTGACATTCAGGAGTTTGCTGCTGCTGTAAATTCCTGCTGCTGAGTTGTCAGAGGCATACATTTATCTATAACAGCAGAAGGATGATTATTATCAGGCAAATGTGCCACAGGCCACTGTAGCCACCATGGGACTGGGATCAGATAGCAGTGATATGGAACTAGGTTCTGCTTGCCACCAATACTCCTGATTCTCTTAGCTATCTCATCCAGATGTGCCCAGGATATGGGCTATCCTCCTTCCCTTCTCAACTATACATGATCATTGGCAACCCGCATCTTGTCCCAGGCCTTCAACATCGAGACTTCATCACATGGTCAGCAGTAGGGGTGGGCAAAAAGAAAGAAAAATTTCCTGCATTACTTTTCGCAAAAAAGGACGATTTTTATTTTTTTCACGAAAAATGTTTCATTCTCTATAATGCAACATTTTCCTCCTTTTCGCCTATTCCAGCAAATGTTTTGACTATTCCAACACATTTTCCTCCTATTCTAATACACTTTTCTCCTATTCTAACATGTTTCGCCTATTGAACACATTTTTCTTTCATTCTAACACATTTTTTTCATTTTCCAACATATTTTTCTCCTATTCCAACACAGTTTTCTCCTATATTTAATATGGTGCAACATTTCCCAGCACAATGTTATGTCTTCTGAGGGCTGTAGTGGAGAAATAAGTAGCTGGAAGTCAAGGTTGTGAGTCCTACAGCAACATATACCTTGAAAATGTGTTAGCATGCCAAGTGCATTTGTCCTTTGCCCACAACACTAACTTCCTGCTTAAAGGGATAGTAATGGTTCATAATAAAAGCGGCTCTAATTAATCATCATAGTATTTGGGCCATGGAGAGTGTTATTTCCATTCTGTCAGAGTTGTAGTTCAAGAGTAATTCAATGACAAAGTATCCCCCTCCCGCCCCTTTTACTGATGTAACACTGTTCAGCCAGATCAGAAGGGAGGTGCCCAGGTAGACTGCAGAGAGGGACAATCTTCAATTAAGATAAGGGAAAAAGCTGAAAAACTTGTCAAAGGGGGCAGGGCTTTCATTGCTCTCATAGGACGAAGATTGTCCCCTGCTGTTATCTGTCTGGTCTATGGACTGAATTCCACATCTGAGAAGAAATGGCTTACACTAGGTAAAAGGGGCGGGAGGGGAAACTTTGCTTGTGAATATCTCTCAAACCATAAAGGTCTGAGAGATAAGACGTATATCGTTCTTCATGTTTCTTTTAATGCCTACAAAATAAAATAAAGATAAAACAAAGTATTACTATCCCTTTAAGTGACACTGGCACATATTCATGATGATCTCAAGTGATTAAAAAATAAAATAAAGTACAACCTACAATGTGGCAGATGTGTATGATAGTGGTGGTGGGGGACTGGCGTGATGTGATTGGTGGGACCTTGACAAACTGCATCCACCCCAGAAGGCGAGGAATCATCATAATGTATTGCACATGCTGCAGCAACCATTGCTGCAGTCAGTTTTTTAACTATCACTTTACTCCAACATCTCTGCACTGCTCCACATTTCCCCCTCCTGCTTGTGCATTTGCTAGACATTATTCAACTACTGTGTGTTTTTACTCTCTACAGTACACAACTGACGGAGTGTGATGTCTTGCCTTGGCCCACAGCAAAATTCTAATTGTTGTCTGCTGCCTATCAAGTCTGCCTCAGTCACAGCGCTCACATCAGGCTCCCAGCCAGCTGTCTAATATTTTTGTTTATGTATTTTGTTTTTATTATTATTATTATTATTTTTTTTTTGTATTTATTTATTTTACTTTTTAAGTTGTCCACCCTAACTCATCACAGTTAGTCCAAAAAAAAAAAAAAAAAAAAAAAATATATATATAAATTAACAACTTCTTTCCTCAGCACAGAGACAATAAAAGCAAAATCAGCAAGCAATTTGGACCCCAGCTGCCTGTGTCTTGCCAGTCAGTCACACCAAATGTTGGGGTATTTGGGGTCATCAACCTGCTTCCTCCCATCTTCTCCCCTAGAGTGCCCCCAGACTCCCCTAATACAGAGAACAAATATCCTACCTAAATGACTACCTAAACTAAGCTTCAATTCCCCTTTATTTGACTGTCTTCTCTATGTCAAAAACATGCTGCTGTCTCCTCTACAAACACAAAATGGCTGCTGTGAGAGCCTGACACCCTTGTACATGGCTGTATAAAAGTAGAGAAAACTTTTGTGTGGGGGAGAAAGGATTTTCTTCCCATTGATTTCAATGTAATGACAAGTGGAAAAAAGAGGGAAATGGCATTTTTCGCAGGAAATTTTTCTCCAAGCGGAAAGTGCAGTTTTTGACCAAATTTGGTTTGAGGCAAACATTTTCGCCTATCCCTAGTCATCAGCAGGTCTCACACTTCCCCCCTCTTTTCTGCGATATGTGCTAATTTCGTCCTCTCACAATCTGAATACTGGCATTATATACAGGTCCGACGTCTTCTACAATCCCCACTATGACATTTACATAATTAATTAATATTAATAATAAATAGTGATGATCGAGCACCCCAATGCTCGGGTGTTCGGGTGCTCTGGCCGAGCACCCCCGGAGGCTCGAGTGCTCGGCCGAGCACCCGAGCCCCATTGAAGTCAATGGGAGGACTCGAGCATTACACCAGGCACCCCCTGCTCTGATGAGGGGAGGGTGCCTGGTCCATAGGAAAAGGGCAGAAAATGATGGAAACACCACAGAAATGGTTCAGGGACAGCATAGGGAGGATGTCTGGATGCATCTTGGACTCCAACGTCGCTGCTGGGAACGATGTTTCGCCCGTAGTACGCCATTTTTACAGACTGACCGTAAAACACACAAAAAGGAAGATAAAAACGACTTTAGGCGAAAAATTGTTACCAAACAGTATTTTCTGTATATTTACTTGTATATCATCTGCAAATTCTGCAAAAATTTCATCGATTTTTCTGAACTGGGGCCATGATTAAGAGGGAAACGTGCGCAGAGGCAAATTCTGCAAAAAATTTCATAGATTTTTCGGAACTGGACCCATGATTAAGAGGGAAACGTGCGCAGAGGCAAATTCTGCAAAAAATTTCCTCGATTTTTCTGAACTGGGGCCATGATTAAGAGGGAAACGTGCGCAGAGGCAAATTCTGCAAAAAATGTCCTCGATTTTTCTGAACTGGGGCCATGATTAAGAGGGAAACGTGCGCAGAGGCAAATTCTGCAAAAAATTTCCTCTATTTTTCTGAACTGGGGCCATGATTAAGAGGGAAACGTGCGCAGAGGCAAATTCTGCAAAAAATTTCCTCGATTTTTCTGAACTGGGGCCATGATTAAGAGGGAAACGTGCGCTGAGCCGACCATCTAAAACATTATGGGTCAGGGTCTGCTGCGGAGCTGACCATCCTAAACATTATATGCGAAGGCCCGCTAGTGAGCTGACGCTATAAAACATTATATGAGAGGGCCCGCTAGAGAGCTGACCCAATAAAACATTATATAAGAAGGCCCGCTGGTGAGCTGACCTATACAAAAAGTTGTCAAACAGGGCCCGCTGGTGAGCTGGCCCTATATAAAAATTATATCACAGGGCCCGCTGGTGAGCTGGCCCTATATAAAAATTATATCACAGGGTATATGGAAGAGAGTCAACCATATACCCGTTTTTTGGGTGGAAGGGGTGAATGGGAATACAGAGTATTCCCATCATTGTAAATAACATATATAAAGTCACTTTATGTTCACCCGGGGCTTTCCTCCAGTGGAGTGGAGAAGTCAGGGGAAATCCAGGCCTTGTTCATTTTTATAAGTGTCAACCTATCAGCATTTTCGGTGGAAAGGCGGATACGCTTATCTGTTATGATGCCACCAGCAGCACTAAATACCCGCTCAGACAGAACACTGGCGGCAGGGCAGGCCAGCACCTCCAAGGCGTAGAGTGCCAGTTCATACCACGTGTCCAGCTTGGACACCCAGTAGTTGTAAGGCACAGAGGGATCATTGAGGACGCTGACACGGTCTGCTACGTACTCCTTCACCATCTTCCAAAACTTTTCCCTCCTTGTGACACTAGGCTGCGCATCAGGGTGAGGGTGCTGGCGGGGTGTCATGAAGGTGTCCCACGCCTTGGAGAGTGTTGCCCTGCCTTTGTCGGAACTGCTGTGTGCTCCCCTTTTCTCCCCTTCTCGGTTGGCCAAGGTAGCACGTACTCTGCCGCCAGCGTTGTCAGATGGAAAATTTTGGAGCAATTTTTCGACAAGAACCTTCTGGTATTGCACCATTTTGCTTGTCCTCTCCACCGGAGGAATGAGAGATGAGAAATTCTCTTTGTAGCGGGGGTCCAGAAGGGTGAACACCCAGTAATCCGTGTTGTCTAAAATGCGTATAACGCGTGGGTCACGGGAAAGGCAGCCTAACATAAAGTCAGCCATGTGTGCCAGAGTACCAACAGGCAAGATTTCGCTGTCCTCACCAGGAGGATGACTCTCAATCTCCTCATCCTCTTCCTCCTCTTCTGCCCACCCACGCTGAAGAGATGGAACTAAAGTTCCATGGCTACCCTCTGTAGCGGAGGCAACCGTGTCTTCCTCCTCCTCCTCCTCCGCCTCCTCCAATTGTCGCTGAGAAGACGAAGTGAGGGTGCTCTGGCTATCACCTTGTGTAAGCTCTTCCTCCCGCATTTCCACCTCTTCCACATGCAAAGCGTCGGTTTTAATTGTGAGCAGCGAGCGTTTCAGTAGACACAGAAGTGGGATGGTTACACTGATAATAGCGTTATCGCCGCTCACCATCTGTGTCGATTCCTCAAAATTGCGTAAAACCTCACAGAGGTCTGACATCCATTCCCACTCCTCACTTCTGATTAGAGGAAGTTGAACGGAGAGGCGACGACCGTGTAACAGCTGGTACTCCACTACTGCCCTCTGCTGCTCACAAAGCCGGGCCAACATGTGGAAGGTGGAGTTCCAGCGCGTGCTCACGTCACACAGCAGCCGGTGAGCTGGCAATTGTAAGCGCTGCTGCAGCTTCAACAGGCCGGCTGAAGCTGTTGATGACTTACGGAAATGTGCACACACGCGGCGCACCTTGGTCAAGAGATCATGCACATTGGGGTAGGTTTTTAGAAATCGCTGAACCACTAAATTAAATACATGCGCTAGGCATGGTACGTGTGTGAGCTTGCCGAGCTCCAAAGCCGCCACCAAGTTACGCCCATTATCACACACAACCATGCCTGGTTGCAGGTTGAGTGGCGAGAGCCACTGCTCGGTCTGGTGACTAATCCCCTGCAACAGCTCTGAGGCCGTGTGCTGTTTGTCCACAAGGCAGATCAGCTTCAGCACGGCCTGTTGACGCTTCCCCACTGCAGTGCTACACTGCTTCCAGCTACCGGCTGATGGGTGAGTGGCGCTGCGCGCAGAGAATTCGGAGGTGGAAACGGAGGAGGAGGAGCCAATAACGTAGGTGCTGACGGAAACCCTGATGGAGGTAGGGCCCGCAATCCTCGGCGTGGGTAGCACCTGTGCCATCCCAGGGTCCGAGTCGCTCCCAGCCTCCACGACATTCACCCAGTGTGCCGTCAGGGAAATGTAGCGTCCCTGGCCACAAGCACTTGTCCATGTGTCAGTCGTTAAGTGGACCTTCCCAGTAACTGCGTTGGTCAGGGCACGGGTGATGTTACGGGACACATGGTGGTGTAAGGCGGGGACGGCACACCGGGAAAAGTAGTGGCGGCTGGGGACTGCGTACCGAGGGACAGCTGCTGCCATCAGGCTGCGGAAGGACTCAGTCTCCACAAGCCTAAATGGCAGCATTTCGATGGCCAGTAATTTGGAAAGGTGTGAGGTTAGTGCTATGGCCTGTGGGTGGGTGGCTGGGTATTTTCGCTTGTGCTCAAATGCCTGGGGTAACGACATTTGGACGCTGTGCTGGGACAGGGAAGTGGATGTGGTCGCTGATGGTGCTTCAGATGGTACAGGTGCAGGGCGGGAGGTATGCGGGCCTGCGCCTTCGAAAGGCGATTGGCCGGCACCGAAAACAGGGGAAGAGGAGGCAGTGGTGTGGCCTGCAGACACAGATTGGCGATCCGGGCGTTCCTCCCACTTATTACGGTGCTTGGATGCCATGTGTCGGATCATGCTGGTGGTGGTGAGGTTTCTAGTGTTCATGCCTTGGCTCATTCTGGTGTGGCACAGGTTGCAAACTACAATTCTTTTGTCGTCCGCACTTTCCTTAAAAAAACGCCATACCGCGGAACACCTACCCCTTGGCAAGGGAGATTTACGCAAGGGGGTGCTCCGTGGAACATTTGCGGGCCGGTTTGGTGCGGTCCGCCTTCTTTCTGTAGCCACACCACTGCCTCTTCCAGCCTGTTGCGGTGCTGCAGATGGCTCACCCTCAGGACTGCTGTCATCGCTCGGCTCTACACCTTCCCAGGTGGGGTCAGTCACCTCATCGTCCACCAAGTCCTCCTCCACTTCCTCACTCTGATCATCCTCCTCATGTCTTGATCCCACCACATACTCAGTCATTGACAACTGTATATCATCCTCCTCATCAAGGTCTTGAGACAGTAATAGTGGTTGATTTAATGGCAACTGTGTCTCATCATCATCATCATCCACTTCCTTTGACCTTAAATGCCGTTCACCTCTGTCATCTTCTTGTGATTGGGTACCCTCTAGAGGTTGTGAATCAGGGCACAAGATGTCATGTTCCTCTGCAAGCGTGCTTGGAGAGAGGTTCAAATTAAGGATTGGTGATGAGACGAGCTCCTCACTATATCCCAGTGTGGGATCACTTCTTTGATCAGATCCTCTATGGTGGGAGGAAGGATGATCAGGGTGAGGATTATGTTGACCAGACTCTTGGCTACTGAGAGTGGACTTGGTGGAAGACAGGGTGGTGCTTAACCGACTGGAAGCAGTATCAGCTGACATCCAACCGACCACCTGTTCACAGTGGTCGGACCTCGAGAGTGATGTCCTGCGACGCCCTATAAACTGAGACATGAAGCTAGGTATGGTGGATGTCTTTCTGTCTTGTGGCACCAGGCACAGTTTCTACGCGTCCTGACCCGCGCCCTGAACTATCAGGATCACGTCCACTTCCCCGTCCCTTTTTACCCGCCTTCTTCATATTACACGGAATATGTGCTGCAAATCTGCAACTTTGCACAGTAAACAGAATGTTCTCCTAATATGCAACTTTGCACACTAAACAGAATGTGCTTCTTATCTGCAGCTACGCACAGTGAATGGAATATGTGACTTTGATATTTTACACTTTGCACAGTAAACAGAATGTTCTCCTAATACGCAACTTTGCACACTAAACAGAATGTGCTGCTTATCTGCGGCTACGCACAGTGAATGGAATATGTGACTTTGATATTTTACACTTTGCACACTAAACAGAATGTTCTGCTAATCTGAAACTTTGCACACTAAACAGAATGTGCTGCTAATCTGAAACTTTGCACACTAAAAAGAATGTGCTGCTAATCTGCAACTTTGCACACTGAACAGAATGTGCTCTAATCTGCAACTTTGCAAACTGCTTATCTGCGGTTAGACACAGTGAATGGAATATGTGACTTTGATATTTTACACTTTGCACAGTAAACAGAATGTTCTCCTAATACGCAACTTTGCACACTAAACAGAATGTGCTTCTTATCTGCGGCTAGGCACAGTGAATGGAATATGTGACTTTGATATTTTACAGTTTGCACAGTTAACAGAATGTTCTCCTAATATGCAACTTTGCACACTAAACAGAATGTGCTTCTTATCTGCGGCTACGCACAGTGAATGGAATATGTGACTTTGATATTTTACACTTTGCACAGTTAACAGAATGTTCTCCTAATATGCAACTTTGCACACTAAACAGAATGTGCTTCTTATCTGCGGCTAGGCACAGTGAATGGAATATGTGACTTTGATATTTTACAGTTTGCACAGTTAACAGAATGTTCTCCTAATACGCAACTTTGCACACTAAACAGAATGTGCTTCTTATCTGCGGCTAGGCACAGTGAATGGAATATGTGACTTTGATATTTTACACTTTGCACAGTTAACAGAATGTTCTCCTAATATGCAACTTTGCACACTAAACAGAATGTGCTTCTTATCTGCGGCTACGCACAATTAATGGAATATGTGACTTTGATATTTTACAGTTTGCACAGTTAACAGAATGTTCTCCTAATATGCAACTTTGCACACTAAACAGAATGTGCTTCTTATCTGCGGCTACGCACAGTGAATGGAATATGTGACTTTGATATTTTACAGTTTGCACAGTTAACAGAATGTTCTCCTAATATGCAACTTTGCACACTAAACAGAATGTGCTTCTTATCTGCGGCTACGCACAGTGAATGGAATATGTGACTTTGATATTTTACACTTTGCACAGTTAACAGAATGTTCTCCTAATACGCAACTTTGCACACTAAACAGAATGTGCTTCTTATCTGCGGCTACGCACAGTGAATGGAATATGTGACTTTGATATTTTACAGTTTGCACAGTTAACAGAATGTTCTCCTAATACGCAACTTTGCACACTAAACAGAATGTGCTTCTTATCTGCGGCTAGGCACAGTGAATGGAATATGTGTCTTTGATATTTTACAGTTTGCACAGTTAACAGAATGTTCTCCTAATACGCAACTTTGCACACTAAACAGAATGTGCTTCTTATCTGCGGCTAGGCACAGTGAATGGAATATGTGACTTTGATATTTTACAGTTTGCACAGTTAACAGAATGTTCTCCTAATACGCAACTTTGCACACTAAACAGAATGTGCTTCTTATCTGCGGCTAGGCACAGTGAATGGAATATGTGACTTTGATATTTTACAGTTTGCACAGTTAACAGAATGTTCTCCTAATATGCAACTTTGCACACTAAACAGAATGTGCTTCTTATCTGCGGCTACGCACAGTGAATGGAATATGTGACTTTGATATTTTACACTTTGCACAGTTAACAGAATGTTCTCCTAATATGCAACTTTGCACACTAAACAGAATGTGCTTCTTATCTGCGGCTACGCACAGTGAATGGAATATGTGACTTTGATATTTTACACTTTGCACAGTTAACAGAATGTTCTCCTAATATGCAACTTTGCACACTAAACAGAATGTGCTTCTTATCTGCGGCTACGCACAGTGAATGGAATATGTGACTTTGATATTTTACAGTTTGCACAGTTAACAGAATGTTCTCCTAATACGCAACTTTGCACACTAAACAGAATGTGCTTCTTATCTGCGGCTAGGCACAGTGAATGGAATATGTGACTTTGATATTTTACAGTTTGCACAGTTAACAGAATGTTCTCCTAATACGCAACTTTGCACACTAAACAGAATGTGCTTCTTATCTGCGGCTAGGCACAGTGAATGGAATATGTGACTTTGATATTTTACAGTTTGCACAGTTAACAGAATGTTCTCCTAATATGCAACTTTGCACACTAAACAGAATGTGCTTCTTATCTGCGGCTACGCACAGTGAATGGAATATGTGACTTTGATATTTTACAGTTTGCACAGTTAACAGAATGTTCTCCTAATATGCAACTTTGCACACTAAACAGAATGTGCTTCTTATCTGCGGCTACGCACAGTGAATGGAATATGTGACTTTGATATTTTACACTTTGCACAGTTAACAGAATGTTCTCCTAATACGCAACTTTGCACACTAAACAGAATGTGCTTCTTATCTGCGGCTACGCACAGTGAATGGAATATGTGACTTTGATATTTTACACTTTGCACACTAAACAGAATGTTCTGCTAATCTGAAACTTTGCACACTAAACAGAATGTGCTGCTAATCTGAAACTTTGCACACTAAAAAGAATGTGCTGCTAATCTGCAACTTTGCACACTGAACAGAATGTGCTCTAATCTGCAACTTTGCACACTAAAAAGAATGTGCTCTAATCTGCAACTTTGCACACTAAACAGAATGTGCTGCTAATCTGCGGCTAGGCATAGTGAACAGAATATGTGAATTTTTTTTTTTTATATCTCTGCCCCCCCAAACAAAATAAACTGCTGCCCCCCCACAGTGGTCCTAAAAAGGACTTTTGGGTCTTTTTTTTTTTTAAATCGCTTTTCTTCTCCCTACACTGACTTTCCCTTCCTATCCTCATCTCTCCCTGGCTAAGACTGAGCCGAACTCGCTGGTCAGGTGCTATACAGCACCCGATCACGGGTTCTGGCCAGCCAATCAGTGTAATGCCAGCAGCCAACATGGCTGCTGGCATTACACTGATGTCAGAGCCTCCCTGCACGTTTATTGGCTGCGCAGCAGCCGCGAAACGTGCGGGGAGGAGACCCGAACATGGCGGGCGAGCACATGCGGTACTCGTACGAGTACCGCCATGTGCCGAGCAGAGCGATGCTCGAGCCGAACCGAGCTTCGGCCGAGCATGCTCGCTCATCACTAATAATAAAGCTTTACGGAGAGGTCTCTCCAAACTCCACTCCATTTTACCTTCTTTTCTTAACACCTCACTAGCACCCCACAGACTCTCTGTTTAATAAAATCATGGATGCCCAATGGTCTACTTCCTTAATGACGAATTGCAAACTTGGAACTAGTGTGTCCATGAGAGAGATCAATATAAACTTATGACAAGATAGTACCGATCCTCAATGCAGCTTTCTAAATATAGCTCTGCAGTGTCCAGTGACTGCTGGCGATGTGCAGAGGGTGAGGGTTCTCTAATTCATATCTGGTGGTCCTGCTCTCTAATCCAGCTTTTTCCCTTCTCTCCGCAAGCCTTGTTATTAAGCATTCTCCCTGGCTCCTTGACCACTGGAACCTTGAATCTGGGCTCTAAGCCCCCCTCCACAGTTGACTACTACCGGTTACAGCTGCCAGGGCATGCGTCCCTAGGCTGTGGAGGTCTATGACTACACCTAGTGTGTCAAACTGGAAGAAATGGCTGTGGAAGTTTTCACCATTACACTACAGGACTGTTTTCTAAGTTCCACACTACATTTTCCGCCCTGGTATGCATTTCTGAATCTATCTCAACCTGCAGCACCACAGAGGCATATGGCCTCCATTCTTTAGTGCTGTGCAACATCCCCCCAAAACCCCACACCCCATGCCCCTCCTTTCCACCTCCCTTTTCAGGTATCAAACAGCTTGACAGAGAGGAAAATCTGGTCTTTCAGCGCAATGCTGGAGAGCTTAGTACAGATGGTGGGGAGACTGGATGAGAATGGCAATCATGGGAAGCAGGGCTCGCTGGCAATGTAGGAAGAAGTTGTACAGCTTAGCCCACCAGGAACAAATGCTGCTCACATTCAAGGTGGAATCACAGATGAGTCAGGGCAAGGCCAAGACTGTACATGGTAGAATCGTAAATGAGTCATGTTAAGGTCAGGAACCAGAAACACAACAAAAACAAGGAGCCAAAACACAAGCACAAACAGGCTCATACATCATGCAAGGAAGAGAAGAAAGGTAGGCTATAAAAGCAGAGTGCAGCCAATAAGAGGAGTGGTCTGCCTAGGTAAGGGTAGGAGTAACTCTCCTGCTCAGGTAAGGAAAGACAGGTATAGGCATGGCAAAGAGCAAAGTGGGGGGTGTCATGTTTGTGGTGCAGGTCCATGTCTAAAGTGGGAAAAAAATAGTTATTTAATAGAAGCAAGTAAGAATTTAGTGTATATATGGAGCAAGAACAAGGTGAAGGGCATTTGTAGATCAGAAACACGTGTGAGTGTTGAGGGGCTGAGTTCATAGAGCAAGATAATGTGCAAGATTGGGGGGCCACATTTGAGGAGCAGGAACAAGAGCAGAAGCAGGACAGTTCATTGTGCATGAAAAAGAGAAATCAGAAAGCATGTAGTGGAACAAGAACAAATAACAAATATAATATGGGGTGGGGGGGGTAGAGCAACACAAAACCCCAAAGAGTCTTTCCAAATTATTAATATATATCAGAATGTACATATCAATTTTTTTTTTTAATCTTCATTTTTTATTTTATTTGTTTAGATAATATTTTACCAGGATGAATACACTGAGATTTATCTTGTTCTCAGGTATATCCTGGAGAGCTTTTAGTCTGCACTATATTGACATTTACCTAACGTACTATCCCTTTAAGGATTACGGTGTTGGGCAGTGTATTGCTTAAGAATACATTGCACACTACCTCTGGTTCTTAACCCTTTGAATGCCAGAGGGGTACGCAATGTATTGAGTATCCCTCGGGCACTCAAAAGGTTAAAGAATTAATAAGAAGACAAAGAAAAAGAAAAATTTCCATTTGCTGTTTGCTTTACACATAAAATATGTGCCTGGCCTGCAATCTATGCAAACCAGCAGAAGTCGGAAACATCTGACTTTTGACAAGTTGACTTTGACTAGCCTTATCTGGTTCAGTACTGTTCAAGTTTCAATTGGTTTAAATTGTTTAATACAGAATAGTACATTTCACATTCACATTTTGTTTTTACTGCAAAAATATTCCCATTAACTTGAATATGTCTCTTCAGATACTAAAAATGTTTTTAAAAGAGAACAAATACTTATTTCCTCTGTATATTTTAGAACAATTGGTGCTCCTTGACATTTTTGATGGTCTTTTCTGTGAATTTTTACTGTAGTTATGATCCTCATTGTGTGCAGGAACCAGAACAATAGATGAGTATTTCACTCACAATTACTGATTTCAAGGCAGCCAAGCATTTTAAAGTCAGGTGTGCTTCATCTGGGAATTGATTTAATTATTTTATGGTGCACTGAATTCAGTGGTTAGTGCATAAAATGAAAACACTTTTTTAATCTTCCCATTTCTCTAGATTGATGGTGAAAGAGATTCATCCGGATAGTTATGGTCCCTTCGCAGAGGTGACACAAGCACAGTGTTTGTAACACTGCATTAATTGCACTAGAAAATAAGATGTTCTGGTCAGTTTGGCTTTTCAGATGGATGATTATAATCTTAAGGGGGCGTCATGTAGATTATTCACGCAGCTAACTGAACCTTGATGCCTATCACAATAATTCAGTGAATGGTGGTGCAGGTCAGTCATTTTCTGCTGATGGCACCTACATGAAAGCAATACAAGACATCATTAGCATTCAAGGCAATAAAATCCCAAATGTTAGTGCAGTGCAAACCTGTCCTTTTTTAGGTGCAGTATCTTCATGGCCTGAAATATTAATGGTGCTGTAGCAACAGTATCCCATCAAGGTGTATGGTAAACTGATCATAGCTGGAGATAGACTGCTGTAGCAACAGCGCCTAAATAACGTTTCTGGCAATGAAAGTACTGCACCAAAATACAGGTTTGCGCTCCAGTAACTTTTGCATAAAACATCTCACAACAGTGAAAGTATCCAAGCTTTACTCGGCAGAACAAATATTTTTTCACATCAAGTGTTACAATTCTTTTAAAGGGATAGTATGGTCAGATATTAACTAAACTGTATCTTGTAGCCATTAAAACATTAAACTACATGCCCCCAATCCCATCACTCAAACCTTTATGGTTTGAGAGATATTTGGCACTAAAGTTCCCCCCTCCCTTTCCCTGACGTCATCACTCTAGCTAACTGCAGGGGAATCCAGGCCCTGTACAAGCGGAGGCTCTTCAACAGAGCCGAGATTGAGTTATTGAAAAAGAAATCCCTCACTGAAACTGTCTACAAAGTGTGCTTGGATTGCAAGCACATTTTGTAAACCATTCCAGTGAAGGATTTCATTTCCAATAACGCGATCTTGGCTCTGCCAGAGAGCCTCCAACATTCCCAGGTCAGATTCCCCTGCAGTCAGCTAGACCTCTGACATCAGGGAAAGGGGAGGGAGGGGGGAACTTTCATGAAGAATATCTCACACACCATAAAGGTTTGAGAGATGGGACTGGGGGCATTTAGTTTAATTTTGTAATGTCTACAAGATACCATACCATACTATCCCTTTAACTTAAAAACTAAAAGGTATAAGACCATGCTATAATCAAATTTAGCAACCAACAATAACACGGACCATAAAAATGCAATAAGGTTATGTTTAGAACATGCTATTAATTTAGAAGACACAGTCACACACATACACACGAGTATCTGAAAGCATTCTACTTGACTTATGCCTGGTAAAACCACTCCACATAAGAGTATCTATACTAAACCTCGAGCAGTTTGTGGATAAAAATAAGCAAATAGGATATTTAAAAAGAGGACAAATATGTCATGCATTATGGAATTAATTCAGTATATTCTCAAGTGCCTACAAATTATATACAAATAGCTGGAAGTCTGTAAGTTTTTTATCAGCTGCTTTAGATTTCAGCTACAGTAAGAGAGAAAATACACTGATATTTATAGAGTGAAACAAGGTTTCTTTGTTAAAACTGACCCCTTGGATGCTAGAGAGAACTCCACCACATTGTTTGGACACTCTAGCACCCAAAGGGTTAATGATTTCTTATATTTCGGTATAGACTGCTATTTGGTCTGATTTAATAGAGGGTTCTCAATATACATATATGTGTGTGCGTGTAATTACATACCTCTCAAGTGTCCCTCTTTAGGAGGTACAGTCCCTCTTTGTGACCCAAATCCCTCTGGCCCTCTTACTTACTCTGATGTCCCTCTTTTTAGGAGATCATACTGTGTGGTGTGTATATAAGTGTATCACATTGCTCCACAGCAATAAAACTCACATTAATGTTTGTTTTAACATCACAACCCTTGACGGTCATAGTACATCATGGGTAGGTCTGACTTAACGACCCATGATGTACTATGACCGTCATGGAATTCCAGGCTCCCTCCGCGGCTGCACGCCGTTCAGGGGAGTCTGGCACCGGAAACAAAAAAAAAATGCTCCGTGATCCTTAAGTGACCGCCACGTGCATGCGCAGCCAGTCCTTAAGGGGTTAAATAAAACACTTTGGCATTGCTCTAGATCATCTAGATCAGGTGCACAAAGAGGTGTCAGTAGGTCATGAAATCACCTAAAAATTCTTGGTAATGTCCCATACACCAGCCACGCCCACCAGTAACACCCCCTAAAACAAAAGTGTCCCTCTTCGGCCATTTGAAATGTTGTGAGGTATGTAACTGTGTCTATGTGCGTGTGCTCACACTTGATTTATTTATGAGTCTGCCTGTTCAGTCTAAATGAGCGATTTCATGCCTTTGGGAGTTGATTTTAGCTTGGCGCTCCCGATAATGGCCTGGGTTCAAGATATAAACATGGTCTCCAGATCTGCAATCACTCATTTGAAAGCATGCTCATTCATTTCCATTGTCAATCCTTAATCACTTTAATGGGCTCTCAATAACACTGAGGGTGATTTCTCTTCTTCTCAAAATAATTGGCCCCCATACGCTTCACTGGAAACACAATAATTTTTTGCATTGTTAGCAACAGAATATTCAACTGAGTCTATATCACTGGGCGGAACAGAGCATCATTCATTCTTCTGTCCACTGTCCAGTGGCCCCATACAATTTAATGGAGTCTTACTTATTCCCCAAATTGCCATCTTCTAGACTTATCATAAGGATCTCATCAATGGAGCAGAAAGACATTTGTTCTAAGTAGTTACATTGCACCCTTCTTATCTAGTTCATCGCTATCTTTTCTGCTTGATAATTAGCAGAAAACTCTATAATCTGCACACTTATTCAAAGCTAAATTCTTTTTACATTTTGGACCCACTGGTAATGAAAGGGTTTCTAATTTTAATTCTATTAATTTTTGTAACAATTGTCACACTCCAGCAATGTTATAAGAATAATCATCCCAGGGAATAAATAGATTCCCTTATTTTCAGAAGACACTGAGGCAAATGTACTAAGAGAACTGGAACAATTATGAAGCAAAACAACTGCACAATAGGGGACAAACAAAACACCTATTGGCATAAACAGGGCTTTTAACACTGAATACAAGAGAGGTCTGCACAGCATTGCTTTACAATACATTTGAGACCTAAACAAGGAGTTTAAGAGCCCGTTTAAATTAGTGGGAATTGTGTTTGTACCATGTGGTGCAGTTGGTTTGCTCCAGAATTGCTCCAGTTCTTAGTATGCCAGCCCCACTGTGCCTTGTTAAAGTGGTAAATAATATACTTTTCTTCCACATTCCAGTTTAGTTCTGAAGCCCTGGGCTGAGATATCAAACCAATATGTTTTTATTGTCACGCTAGCAATCAATAAAACAGGCATTACTTCTTCCATAGACTGCCTAGTTACGCAGTTGTCATGATCTGGGAAAAGTCTGAGTGATATTTTGAAAATTTGGATCAAATAAATGAACATAAGACTGTAATAATGACAAGGACATTAGCAATGTCCGTTTTAAATGTGTGTGTAAATCAGGAGTGTACCCAAGTTCAACTGGATGCTATACATGATTTCCTGAAATAATGATAATCATGATTAATCAGATCAGTTAATCAGTGGCTCATTCATTTTGACTGACCCTCATTTTGTAGGTCTTCATAGGTCATTTGTGAAGGGTGTAATTGATATAACAAATACATAAATATTTCATTTTAGGTCTCACAATCAGAATAATAAAAATTAGACTAATATGCATAAACATTTGCATAAATATATATATTTTGAAACTAAAAATTAAACTTTTTTCAAAGCCTTCTCAGAAAATGTATGCCACCTTAAGCTGGTGCCCAAGGCATATAGAAGTGCCACAGCGCCCTACTAGAGGACAACTGCACTGTAAGTTCTCACAAGCACTGCACTCTGCTCCTTTTGTTTCTATAACAGATGAGAGTTGGTACCTTGTTAGCCGTATAAATACAGGAGCCATCGTAAATACCTCTAAAGCCTCAGAGGAAGAGTGCAATTTACCACTGACTGATCAAAGATATCTGGATCTGGACTGCATTCTGTTATCTGATTTCCATGCTAAACAATGTGATGTGTACTTGTATTTAAGAGAGATGTTTTCATATTTATCTGTATAACATGCCTGAGGAAGAGACCTAAGGTCTTGAAAGCTTGCATTTAAATCTGCTTAGTTAGCCAATAAAAGGTATCAAAAACTACATTTGCCTCTTTTGTTTCTATGAGGGAGATTTACAAAAAACCTTCATAGTACTTTTTAACCATCCTTAAGTCATGACAACTGGAGATAATGTCAAGGTTGATTTATAAATGATTTGAAGCTGAACTTTCACCTTCTATAAGTCGCCCTCCAATAATTAAGCATATGGCGACTAGCTTCATAATAGCTCTATTAGTAACCCTTAACCTTAATCTTCAGAGACTGACGGCCAGGTTAGTGGTAGGCAGTCCCTTCTGATTCCTTTCAGCACAGTATAATGCCTCCTAGAGGAGACCAGGACTGATAGTGCAGGAGCACAGACGTCTCTAAGACAAGATGTCTGCACTGATGCCTGGCTTCTGGTCTCCCAAGATTAAGGATTACTTCAGAATCTGGTACTTCTGAGAGCTAATAGAACTATTATGAAGTTAGTCGCCATATGCTTAATTATAGGAGGGTGACTTTATAGAAGGCAAAAGTTCCGCTTTAAGGCATTTTTATAATTATGGTGTTTATTATTCTGATGTAAATGTCTGGAATGTTTAACCCCTTAACGACCGGAGGTTATGGGACATTTCCGTCCCATAACGTCCGCATAGGGGCACTTTGACGAGCCGGTACAAGTGACCTGTCACGTGTATCGGCGCGTCACTATGGGGCTTGAAACAGATCACTCCGATCTTGGAGCGGTCTATTTCATGCCCTATTTTTACTTACAGCGCTACCGGTAGAGCGCTGTAAGTAAAAAGCATGTGACGTACCAGGACCGTCAAGGGTCGTTCGAGCACATTTACCCTTGACGGTCCTGGTACGTCAAGGGTCCCTAAGGGGTTAAGGACAGCATATACCTGAAGTTAAGATTCTGGTGAAAATTCTGTCACAAATAGCGTCATTTCTATATAAACTTCCTGCGCAACCTTTCACAAAAGCTATTGCTCTATTTTTTTTTTTTTTTTTTGTAAACGTACTACATAGCGTACTGGCAATCTTAATTTTATAACTATCAAAGACACTGTTACAGTCGTTTTTTTTTTCCAACAAGTTTATTGAAATAAAAAGGGTACCAAAACAGAGGGAGAATGGATAGGTATGGGGAACACAGCAATATACAAAAGTAAAAAGTATAAGGCAACAACTGTATGTATGAGTACAGATATGAGAATGAGCCAACAGGGTAGAAGAAAAGGCTACACCCAAATTATATTCAAACGCAAGTAGGCTGATGAGACTAGGATATTAGAAAGTCAGTTAAGGATTAATGCCAATGGATTCTCACGTTGGTAGAGGGGGAGTAGAGAAAGGGTATGGAATGGAATATATGAACATCAGTTAGGTGTGCTGGAATAATATCACTGTAATATGATAAGAGCGCAAGAGAAGAGGGGAAGGAGAGGGTAAAAAAAGGGATATGTCAGTGGGTGTTGTAGTGAGGTGGCAAGTTACCAACAAAGATGAGTAGAGGTAGATTGATTTAAGGTAATGTCAAGGGACCAACACTTGAAGATACTGGACTGTCAACAGAACAGATTGTTGATACAGTTGTCATATTGCCAACCAAATTTTGACAGTAAGATCAAAAGAGGATAAGGAGCCTGTAGATAAGGCAAAACATTTTTCCAAGAGTACCCAAGCATCAGTCTTGGTGAACCATTCAGAAATGTCAGTGAGAGTACAGGATTTCCATTTTAGAGGGATCATAGATTTTGCTAAGTTCTAGAGAGTGCAAATCACCAACTAAATAATGCTGTTTTTGTGCCTGATGTTCTGGTAGTGGGAGAGAAATAAGCAAAAAAATGGCTCTCTAGAAAAGTGTGTACTGAAAGATGTATTTATGTGCAATACTACCTTCTCCCAGAAAGGGATAATAAGACTACAGGGCCAACAAATGTGAAATAGAAAGCCAGTATCAGATAGGCATCTCCAGCAGTTGCTGGAGATCTGGGGGGATGTCCAGAAGAGGGAGATTGAGTTCTGCACCATCTGGACAAGAATTTGTAGTTCAGTTCATTAATGGCGGAATCATGCCGATGGTGACAGTTAAGCCAAAAAATGAAGGACTAGTGTTAGAGATAGAGCGACATCGAGAGGTCTGCCTCCCAGCTAACGGGGAAGTGGGATTTGTGTGGAGAACTGTTGGTGGATATTGGGTTATGGAGGAAAGCCATCGGTTGTTTTGTATCCTTGGGGTTCGCGATGCGAGTTTAAAAAAATTGTACAGTCTCTGTGAAGGAAATCCAGGTTACAGCCATTTTAATGCTTCTTTTTGATTAACTCCACATTTATAAATCTCTCTGTGTTGTTTTTGGCCTATGTATATTCTTTGTTGTACAGTGCTGCAGAACAAGTTGGTGCTTTATAAATAAAGGACACTAATACTAATAATAACCTTGATGATAATAAACGTGTAATACAAGCATGTGTATTGAAGGTTGATACATTATTAAACAAAAATCCTGCAAAATATTAGTTGCCTCTCATGTCCACAGGTCCCTTCTTTTGGAAGTTAAAATACAAACCTAGATGGTAGTTAAAACTACTCTTTTTCTTCTATGATATGAGAGGTGGGTGGCATTGGCATAACTTAACTCAGTGATGGGCAACACAAGGCTTTCCAGCTGTCAGGCTATAATCCTATCATGATGGGAGTTGTAGTGTGGCAGCAAATGGAGGGCCTCATGTTGTCAATTCCTGATGTAACCACTTAAATTTGCCTTATGGATGCTAGAGACATATCTTTGTTATTTATAATGATTTATTATGTTAATGTGGTTATTGGTTGTTATTTCTGGAGCCATTCTAAATGTAAATGCATTGTAATTTTCCATTAGAATAACAAAGATAATCCATCTTCTTGTAGCTTCAAAAAAATTGTATACATATTTATGTGACTTAGATCTGCTCATTCTGCTATCTCCTTAAAAATAGACATAAGATTGATAATAAACTATATAATGTAGACCATATAGCAAAAAACAGGCAGTATCTAAGAGACATCCTGTAAAGGACTAATAATGTTTAAATTCCAGTTAAGCTATTATTCCTCCTTATAGGTTGTACTAATGCTCTGTTAGGTTGCTAATGCTACAATCGCTATATTTTCTTTGCAATTATATTATTATTGTTCCCCCTCCCACCCCTTTACATTATAAGAAGCGACCTCCCCTCAGATCTGAATTCCGGTCAAGCTTCACAGGACAGATCTCAACTTTTCCTTTATCCAATATAAGCAATCTTTCACAATCTTCCTTCATCCAATAACAAAGGAGGGCAGGTTTTTCTTTTTACTGAATGAAAATGGTCCCTCGTTGCGAGCCTCTTTCAGTTGTGAGCCAAATAAAACAGCATAAGGGGAGGGAGGTAGATAATTTATGATATAATTGCAAAGAAGTGATTTCAGTATTAGCAACCTAATTGAGCATTAGTACACACTATGAGGAGGGATCGTAGCTTCACTAGAATTGAAACATTACTAACCCTGTATTTATACCTAAAAGGCCAGTAAATAATATTCTGCCTAGTAAATCCCATTTTTCCACATACAGAGCTCATCATAGTCACATTATAATAACTAGGGTGAACAAGTATTGTCAATATTGCTGTTCAGCATCTCATTGACCCTGTACTCATTTTGGCTGCTTTGGTAAACCATAATTAGCTAAATCTGAGATGATCAACCACAAGGCTACAATCAGGCAGGGGATGTGATGTTTCATCCACTTTTTCACAGACTTTTATTACTGTACCAAGCACTGCCTCTGTATAAATGGGTTCTACTTGGAAGGATCTTTCTGTAATCTAGGGCTGATTGACAGTGCTCTTATTTGGGAGTAATACAAGACTGATATCCGACAGGTTGACATCAGTAGCTTTTTCATTTTATTTAAAAAATCCAGATTCTAGGATGTGTGGCTGTAACTGGTCATCAGGTCTTAGCTTCCTTGTATGTAACAGTACTTATGGGACTGAGGCTGTAGGGCTTCTCTCAGATGTAATCAACCTGGTTAACCCTATCTTGAATAAAGCTGTTCCTATTTTATATTAAAATACGTTTTAAGCTTTCAGATAGCCAGCAATGTCTGCTCAGGTAAGGGGTTGACTTTTATAGCAGTAAAACAAGAAGAGAAGAAAGGAGGCTTTTCAAATGTATATCCTCAATGTAACAAAACACCAGCACCAGCACCCTTGTGAGGAATACTGGTCACATAGCTAATGTCTGGGAATTAATACAAATGTGTTGATAAACTGCCCCAATATGCTATATCAAATCTCCTGAACGAAATGGTCTGACCGCATATCTCAAACAATCCCCATGTGGAATAAAAATATGTAGAAACAAAAAAGAGAAAGACAGCACCAAATGTTGTGGTATGTCACAGTATTTGTAAATAAAATATTATAAATTGCACTAACATTTTTCAAAGGTCGGCTGAGGCAGGTATCACATGCTGTCATGGTTTTGTAAGAACACTCAGGCAAATTAGGTAAGGTTAAGATCTACTTTATTGAAAAAAAAATAATTAGCAAGGAAAGATCAACCTACTCAGGCCCAGATAAGAACAGTACCGTGGTACTTCCCAAATCTGTCACAGGTCAGGATGAACGGAATTTATATGCAAATGAAGACAATACAACAGTAACTAAGTAGTCTTCATACATAGACTGGATACAAGAACAGAGTAGACCACAACAGTACCAAAGCCGCGTAAAGGCACACTGACACTAGCGGCAGGTAACTGCAGGGCAAATCCCTAGAACGCTAGGGAGTATGGTAGGCAACTCACATATGGGACACTGGCAAGTGACCGGATCCCTAGAATGCTAGGGATAGCAGAGGCAACACACCGATAGGACACTGGCAGTGACCGGATCCCTAGAATGCTAGGGATAGCGGAGGCAACTCACTGATAGGACACTGGCAAGTGACCAGATCCCTAGAACGCTAGGGATAGCGGAGGCAACTCTCAGATAGGACAATGGTAAGTGACCGGATCCCTAGAACGCTAGGGCTATCGGAGGCAACACAATGATAGGATACTGGCAAGAGAGCGGATCCCTAGAACGCTAGGGAATATAGTAGGCAACACCCGGACTGGGTACTGGCAAGTGACCGGATCCCTAGCATGCTAGGGAGTATCAGCAATGGTAGCTACTCGCAACTCAGTCTCCCAGGTAACCTAGGGCGTAACAGGCGAAGCAGGTGCTGTAGTGGAAGTCACTGGTAATGAGAGCGAGAGTAACGGAGCTCAAGGTACACACACACACACACAGAAGGGTCAGAAGCCAGAATGCCAGATCGGTACACACGGAGGTAGTCAGTCAGGCCCAGTCAGTAACGGAAACGGGTTCTCAGTCAAGCCAGTTCAGTACACACGGAGGTAGTCAGCCAGTCCTAGTAAGCAACGGTAGCGGGTTCTCAGCCAAAGCTAGTTCGGTACACATGGAGGTAGTCAGCCAGTCCTAGTCAGCAACGGTAGAGGGTTCTCAGCCAAAGCCAGTTTGGTACACACGGAGGTAGTCAGCCAGTCCTAGTCAGCAATGGTAGTGGGTTCTCAGCCAAAGCCAGTTCGGTACACACGGAGGTAGTCAGCCAGTCCTAGTCAGCAACGGTAGCGGGTTCTCAGCCAAAGCCAGTTCGGTACACATGGAGGTAGTCAGCCGCTCCTAGTCAGCAATGGAAAGCGATAACTCTGGAACAACAGAATCGTAGTCAGGCGAGCCGGGTCATACATGGAACAGGGACATGCAGCAACTCAAACGCTAGGTACAGATACACCACGAAAGGGCGCTGAAAGAATGACAGGACCAGGTATAAAAGGGCTAGCCCTGGGCAGAATCAGAAACCAATGGCCAATAAGAACCGTGCAAGGAGAAACCCAGAAGTAGCAATGTCGCCCTGCTGAAAGGATCACGGGCACGGTGATACATGCCTACTATATCAGCTTGCAGAGCTGGAGTACACCACTTGACAGGAAAAACTGCTTCTCCTAAAACAGTGTTAGGTCAGATGTAAGGTTTATTAAAATATATTTAAAAACAAAACAAACAATTAACACGGCTGAATCTGAGTCAACACGTGTTGCAGCGTTCATGCTGCTGTCTCAAGACAATGTCAGTATATACTCACATTCCAGAAATTATTATCTATGACAGACTTGTGGAGGCATTTCCACTCAATTGCTAAGGATTTTAGCTATCATTCGCACATACACCACATCTTCACAAGGACAGATTCCTTTTTTTAACTCTATCCAGACAATGGTACTGGCTCAGGATGGAGCTATCTACTACAAAATCATATCAGACCATGCTCCAATATCTTTCTTTATCATTCAAAGCTTTTTCACCTTCCTCTTTTACCTGGCATGCTGACTTAGCTCAGATGAGTTTAGGTCCAGCTTTCTTGCTGCCTGGCTGGATTTTGACATCACAAATCCAGTCTTATTTCATATGTAGGAAAACACAACTGGGGAAATAACACTAAATTGTCTACAGCGCAGCTACAACTGAACAAAGCTTACAAAGCACACCTTGGAAATCCCACTCCACTACATAAAAATGACTTACATGCTAAAGGTCGGTATGATGCCATCCTTCATCCCTCAGCCCAGTTATTAGATCACAGATGAACCGGCCTTTATTTACAACAAGCAAATAAACATCTAGTGAAAGCAGCAAAAGGCAATGCAGGCATCCCTTCTATTTTGCAACTTACAACTAACATTATGGAGATCAATGAGATTTTTGTTAAATTCTTTCAATCTTTGTTTTTGCGAAGATGTTGACAATGAGGAAAAGGGATGGAACAATGTCAGTCGTCTTCAGCTTACTCCAATGCAACAGCCTTTACAATACCATCATTCTTCATGAAATAGAAAAGGTTATAATCATCCTTAAAAATGTACAATCATTAGGACCAAATGGTCTTCCCTTGAAGTTCTATAAAATCCTGAAGGATGATGCCTTACACCTCTTGATAAAATCTTTAATGACATCTTAGGCATCATTAGTTTATCACTTTAATCTTGCCAGGATAATAGTCCTCATCAAACCTAGCAAGTATCATACATTGGTATCTTCTGAAAATGGACTTCAAAATTCTAAGCCAAATAGTGGCCAATAAGTTAACTAAGATACAGCCCTATTATCCCCAGAACACACAGGCTTTGTTCCAGGCATGCACTCTGTCACCAGTCTTCGCACAACCTCTAAAGTATCTTGATCCAAAGACAGCCCTGATAACATAAATCTTCAATAAATGTAAATGCTGAAAGGCATTCAATAAAATCTAATGGAAACACCTGTTCTGAACTCTGGGATTTCAGTAATTGGGCCAAAATTTGATATCATATATCAAATACATGTATACTTCTTTTAAAGCAAGAAATACCACAAACAATTACAACTCTCCCCTACTTAACCTATACAGAGGTACTAGATAGAGCTGCCCTACTTTCTCTTTCATCCAATACAGGTTACTGGTAACTTTGGGTAGGCGATCCCCCCCTTTAATTGTAGGCAGGAACAATTCTAGAATTGTATGCAGGGGGTGGAGCCTAACTTCCCTCCTTGGCTGCAGCTAGCCAACCAGCTCCAGAAAAATGTGTTCCTTGGTGAAGACATAGGCAAGAGAACAGTTCTGCTATAGTTTTAGAAAAGTTTTACTTTTCTGTTAAAAATGGAATACCACCATTAGGCGGATTACCATAACTGACAATGCCCTTAGATGTGGCTAGCTCAATAACCAGGTGCTTTTTGTGGACCTTAAGCCATGGTGGGGGGATTTTGGCTACAAGTTCTTTCCTCAGGAGTTGCCCACTGTGGCTTCGTCTTAATACATGGTAGTCTGAAGACAGAAGATCTGCAGGAAAGGTGAGCAACCCTTTGAGTGCTGCAGGTCCACATGTCCCATAGTGCCCCTCCGCACAGGGGTTTAGCTTTGGAGTTCCTATTGCACACTTCTGCACTCATTGGGTCTATCCGTGTGTCTGCTGGGTGTTTTGGAGCAGGTTTATGTGGTACTTTAACCCTTTAGCTGCGTATTTACACATCAACATTCATCCAGAGAGCCAGTAGTATCTCAGATTTGCCTGAAACTGAGGGTATTTTCAGTTGTCAGCTCTTCCCTTTGGTCTGACTACAGCTCCTCAAGTTTCCAACCGTGTCCTGGGAGCCTTGGTGTCCATCCTCCACCGGGACGGCATCAGAGTTACTCCATACATGGACGACTTGCTTCTGAAATCCCCCTCTGCGGAACTTCTTCATCAGCAGGTTCAGCAATGCATTCACGCTCGCACCCATCACGGGTGGATAATCAACATGGACAAGTCAAATCTTGTCCCATCCCAGCGTCTGGTCTTCCTGAGCCTTCTCTTCTATGCTCAGCATGGTGTTTCTCATGGACAAGGTAGCTCACCAGATTGCCCCCAGGGTTTCTGCGGTTCTGGCTCAAGATCCAGTTCAAGCCAAGAAGCTGTCCTCTCTAGTGGGGAAATTCATTTCTACCATAGAAGCGGTCCTGTTTGCCATGGCGCACATCAGGGAACTCCAGATGGTTTGTGATCCAGGTGTGCAGGGGTCAGCCGAACCTTCTGAAGATATCAGTGTCCCTCCCTCTTCATGTGGAACTGAGTTTGTCATGGTGGCTTGACCTTTCCAGTCTGCTGAAAGGCAAGTCCTTCCTGGTATCCTTCTGGACCACGGTGATGACGGATGCCAGCCTCTCCAGCTGGGGAGCGGTCCTGGGTCGGCTGAGTGCTCAGAGTCGGTGGTCTCCTGAGGAATCTCTCCTTCCCATCAACGTGTTGGAGCTTCGGGCAATATTTCATGCCTGTGAGGGCCCCTAGGGATGTGGGGATGTACGCTGCGAGGAACGAGACTCTAGGCAGAGGTAGCTGCGCAGAGAACAGGCAAGCAGCAACAATAATGTAAAACAGAAGACACCCCCACTAAACAAGAGTGAAGGATACCATTAGCAGGTAAAGGACAACAGATATATATATATATACATAGAAATATATGCATATAACCGTGTACCTGTATATATCCAAAGGAAGCGCCCAGGATCAGGCAAGAGGGAACAGGAACACCAGTCTGAGAAGGCAGGAGGTAAGTCCAGGCAGGAGGAGCAGGAACACCAGACTGAGGAGGCAGGAGGTAAGTCCAGGCAGGAGGAGCAGAGCACCAGACTGAGGAGGCAGGAGGTAAGTCCAGACAGGAGGAGCAGAGCACCAGACTGAGGAGGCAGGAGGTAAGTCCAGGCAGGAGGAGCAGAGCACCAGACTGAGGAGGCAGGAGGTAAGTCCAGACAAGAGGAGCAGAGCACCAGACTGAGGAGGCAGGAGGTAAGTCCAGACAAAGGAGCAGAGCACCAGACTGAGGAGGCAGGGGAGAGGTAAGCGACCCTGAAGAGACAGGAGGGCTCAGGTGCAGGAGGAGAAGCCTGGAGGGAACCTAATAACACAGGAGCTCAAGGTATACTGAGCGCCAGCCAAAGCGGCCGTTCAGTATATAAAGGATGGAGAGGTGACGTCACGGCGGCCGGACCCGACGCCCACTGCGTGGTAACCTAGCAACACCACGCCGTGCGGGGTGACGGCCGCCCGACAATCCGGCATCGCGAACCGGAAGCGATGCCCGGCGCCGACAGAGCCCCCCACCGACGAGTGGCCTCCGGACACGACGCGGACCAGGACGGTCCGGATGTAAACGGTGAAAGGCGCGTAACAACCGCGGAGCATGGATATTAGCAAGAGGCTCCCAGGAACGTTCCTCCGGACCGTAACCCAGCCAATGTACGAGATACTCCAGCCGCCCCCAACGACGCCGTGAGTCCAAGATTGATTCCACCTCATATTCCCCAGCCCCATTCACCAAAACAGGAGGAGGGTGAGACACAGGAGGAGACGGACTAGTACTAGGTCTCCACGGTTTAAGCTGGGAAACGTGAAAGGTCGGATGGATGCGCCAACTGGAGGGCAACTGAAGACGAACAGCAACAGGATTCACAATCTTGAGGATCGAAAAAGGGCCCAGAAAACGTGGTCCTAATTTCTTGGACGGACAGTGCAAGCGGAGATGGGCAGAGGACAGCCAGACCTTGTCCCCGACTTGATACCCTGGAGCCGCCTGACGATGCTTGTCCGCTTGAGCTTTGTAGGCACACTGGGAGCGGTGTAACGTGGTTTTCAGGAGGGCATGGGAAGAGCGGAGATTTCTGAGGCGTTGCGCTGCTGCTGGAACTGACTGGTCTTGCAACAGTTGAGGAAAGGATAGAGGATGATATCCATAGTTGGCGTAAAAAGGAGAAGTCTTTATAGAGCGGTGGTAATGATTGTTGTATGCGAATTCAGCCAACGGAAGGAGTGAAACCCAATCGTCCTGTAAGTACGACACATAACAGCGGAGGTATTGCTCAAGGATTTGGTTGACTCTTTCTGACTGTCCGTTGGACTGTGGGTGGTACCCAGAAGAGAGGGCTCTATCAATGCCTAGATTACGACAGAACGCCTTCCAGAATTTGGATGTAAATTGTGGGCCTCTATCTGATACAATAGACGTGGGCACTCCATGGAGACGGAATATTTCCTTGATAAAAAGGGAAGCAGTAGTCTCTGCCGTGGGTAACCTGGGAACGGCCAGGAAATGTGCCATTTTAGTGAAACGGTCCACCACGACCAGTATGGTGTTGTGTCTTTCCGAGATGGGCAAGTCCACAATAAAGTCAACCGACAGTGAAGTCCATGGGGAAGTAGGCGTGGGCAGCGGACACAATAGACCAGCAATTCGTGTGTGGCGTTCCTTGGATCGGGCGCATACATCACAAGAGGTGACGTATTGATATACGTCTGTGGGCAACTTGGGCCACCAGAAGTATCTCTGCACGAGCTCAGTAGTTTGCTGCACCCCTCCATGGCCAGCCGGTGGAGAGTCATGACAAAGACGGATAACCGTGGCACGAAGGGGTGCGGGGACGTAGATTCGGTTGTGATGTAACAGAAGTCCCTCGTGTGATATCCATGAATAACGTGTCCTAAAAGAGGGTTCTGTGGAAACAGAGTGCTGGATGATATCCTGGCGAAGATCCGTGTGCAGGAGAAGGAACTGAGCTGGTTGGAGGATGGTGTGAGGAGCTGAAGTTTCTAGTGACGGTACAGAATACCTCCGAGATAAGGCGTCCGCTTTCTTGTTTCTTGAACCGGGACGATACGTTATATGTAGGGTGAACCGAGCAAAGAAGAGAGCCCACCTGGCTTGCCATGGGCGGAGACGTTTTGCGGAACGCAGATATTCCAAGTTCCTATGATCTGTGAAAATAGTAACTGGGTGCTGAGCTCCCTCCAGAAGGTGCCTCCATTCTTCCAGGGCGCACTTGATAGCTAGAAGTTCCTTGTCTCCAACATCATAGTTCCTTTCTGCGGCGATGAGGCGGCGTGAATAATAGGCTACCGGATGTAAGAGGTCTTTGACCCCAAAACGCTGAGACAGAATAGCCCCAACGGCGACATCAGAGGCATCTACTTCCACAAAGAAAGCCTTCAACGTATCTGGTTGAACCAGGATGGGAGCCGAAGTGAAGAGAGTCTTCAAATGTTCAAAGGCGGTTTGTGCTACCGGAGACCATTGAAATCGTCTTTTGCTGCTCGTGAGCGCCGTCAAAGGAGCCACCACCTTCGAGAATCCACGAATAAACCTCCTGTAGAAATTCGCAAACCCCACAAAACGCTGGACTTCTTTAATGTTAGTAGGGGTCGGCCAGTCCACAACTGCAGAGATCTTGTGGGAGGCCATAGCCACTTTCCCGGGCGAGATTAGGAAGCCAAGGAACTCTATTTCTGTAGTGTCAAATTTACATTTCTCCAATTTAGCGTATAACGAGTGATGACGAAGACGTTGGAGGACTTGGCGAACATGGGATTGGTGTTCTGAAGGAGAGGAGGAAAACACAAGTATGTCATCCAAATAGATGATGACAAAAAGATCCAGCAAATCTCGGAAAACATCATTAATAAAAAACTGAAAGGTGGCAGGGGCATTACACAGCCCAAACGGCATAACCAGGTATTCAAAATGGCCATACCTGGTGCGAAAGGCGGTCTTCCACTCATCGCCCTGTCTGATCCGTACCAGGTTGTAGGCCCCACGTAAGTCGATCTTAGAGAACATACTGGCAGCAGCCAGGCGTTCCATCATCTCTGGGATGAGCGGTAAAGGATGCCGGTTTTTAATGGTGATCTTGTTTAGATCTCGATAATCCACGCAGGGGCGTAGACCGCCGTCTTTCTTGTCTATGAAGAAAATGCCCGCGCCAGCCGGGGACGTAGATGGACGTATGAATCCCTTCGCCAAGCTATCTGTCAAGTACGTTTGGAGATGTGCCAGTTCGGGCCCGGACAATGGAAAAATACGACCGTACGGAATGGGCGCCCCGGGAAGGAGGTCAATGGGGCAATCGTACGGCCGATGAGGGGGTAAGGAATCAGCCCCCTTTTCATCGAAGACATCTTTAAAGTCATGGTAATGTACCGGTAACTTGGCCAGAGAAGATGGAACAGCAATACAAACAGTCGATTGGACGGCAGATAGGCAATGGCGGTGGCAGAAAGAGGAGGAGAAGGACACCGTACCATTTGACCAGGTTATTTCAGGATCGTGTAACCGCAACCATGGTAGGCCCAAGATCACAGGAAACAAAGGTGACGGAAGGATGTTAAACTGTATCTGTTCCGTATGACCCATACCACACAATAGACGGATCGGACTGGTCTCGAGCACAACTGGACCCAGATGATGTGTCCGTCCGTCCGCCATACGGACACCAAGAGGTTGAGACTTCTGCTGTGTGGGAATGGATAAAGAAGCGGCTAGATCGGAATCCAAAAAACAGCTGCTGGCCCCAGAATCAATGACAGCTGAGAGAGCGTGTGACTGATTATTTCACTGCAAGAAAACAGACAAGGTTAATTGAACCGAGGAAACCCCCCATGAAGAACCCACTACCAGGGGAGGAGAAGACGTACCTCCGGACACACGAGGATGGGCTGACGAACGCGGTCTGCGGGGGCAAGTGCGCAGCAAGTGATCGGATCCCCCGCAGTAAAGACAGAGGTTGAGCTGCCGACGACGACGACGTTCCGACTCGGAAAGTGGACCCCGTACTAACCCCAGCTGCATGGGTTCCTCGGGAGACCCGTCGGAGGAGACCACTGGTGAAGACGACGCAGGGGGAGACATCCGACGATCCATGCCAGACCGCTCCCGACGTCTTTCGCGCAACCGTCTATCTATCTGAATAGTGAGAGTGAAGAGTTCCTCCAAGGACACTGGGAGACCCACCCGAGCCAACTCATCCTTCAGAAGCTCCGAAAGCCCCAGGCGGTATTGGTCCAGGAGCGCAGCCTCGTTCCACCCAGTTTCAATAGACAAGCGCCGGAACTCTGTGATGTAGTCCTCCACTGGGCGACGGCCCTGACGTAGAAGTCGCAGAGCAGACTGTGCAGATGAGCTACGGAGAGGGTCATCATACAGGGTGTCCATTGCCCTGCGAAAATCTGGCCAGGAAGCTAGAAGAGGGCTATGGGTCTGAAGCAGATGGTGCGCCCATGCCTGGGGTTCTCCCGTGAGTAGGGTGACAACGGTGCGGGTCCTGATGTAGTCCGTGGCATATGTGCGCGGCTGCAAGGAAAACAGGAGATCACAGGCCGTGATGAAACCTTTGTAATGCTCACGGTCCCCATTGAATTTGTCAGGCAAAGGGACTCTAGGTTCTGGATCCGGAACAGCAAAGGGTTGACCAGAACGGGGGCTGGCTTGTAGGTCCTGCAAACGACGCTGTAATGCAGCTTGATTGGTCTGCAAATCCTGGACAGTTGCTGCCAAGGAGGAGATCTGATTACTCAAGGATGAAAGGGCATCAACTAAGCCTGCGGTATCCATGGTTGGCTCAGTATAACTGTGAGGGCCCCTAGGGATGTGGGGATGTACGCTGCGAGGAACGAGACTCTAGGCAGAGGTAGCTGCGCAGAGAACAGGCAAGCAGCAACAATAATGTAAAACAGAAGACACCCCCACTAAACAAGAGTGAAGGATACCATTAGCAGGTAAAGGACAACAGATATATATATATATATACATAGAAATATATGCATATAACCGTGTACCTGTATATATCCAAAGGAAGCGCCCAGGATCAGGCAAGAGGGAACAGGAACACCAGTCTGAGAAGGCAGGAGGTAAGTCCAGGCAGGAGGAGCAGGAACACCAGACTGAGGAGGCAGGAGGTAAGTCCAGGCAGGAGGAGCAGAGCACCAGACTGAGGAGGCAGGAGGTAAGTCCAGACAGGAGGAGCAGAGCACCAGACTGAGGAGGCAGGAGGTAAGTCCAGGCAGGAGGAGCAGAGCACCAGACTGAGGAGGCAGGAGGTAAGTCCAGACAAGAGGAGCAGAGCACCAGACTGAGGAGGCAGGAGGTAAGTCCAGACAAAGGAGCAGAGCACCAGACTGAGGAGGCAGGGGAGAGGTACGCGACCCTGAAGAGACAGGAGGGCTCAGGTGCAGGAGGAGAAGCCTGGAGGGAACCTAATAACACAGGAGCTCAAGGTATACTGAGCGCCAGCCAAAGCGGCCGCTCAGTATATAAAGGATGGAGAGGTGACGTCACGGTGGCCGGACCCGACGCCCACGGCGTGGTAACCTAGCAACACCACGCCGTGCGGGGTGACGGCCGCCCGACAATCCGGCATCGCGAACCGGAAGCGATGCCCGGCGCCGACAATGCCCTTCATCATTGGACATGTCAGCTGGAAGACTGCCCAGTCCGGGTACAGTCCGACAATGCCACGGCCATGGCTTACATCAACAAGAAGGACAGAACAAGAAGTCTCACCGCTTGGTTAGAGGTCAAGGCTATTTTGTCCTGGGCGGAAGAACATGTTTCTGCCATATCCGCAGTGCACATTCCTGGCATAGACAAAGTCATGGCGGACTTCCTCAGTTAACACACAGTGGACAGCGGAGACTGGGAGCTGCACCCAGAGGAGTTCACCCTCATTGTTCAGAAGTGGGGTCTTCCTTACATCAACCTGTTGGCGACAAGACACAACAGGAAGGTTCCGAGGTTCTGCTCTCGGTGGAGGGACCCTCTAGCCCTGGCAGGGGATGCAATGTCTATTCCTTGGTTATTTCCTCTGGCCTAGAGGATGTTACGGAAATTGCGACTGGAACACTGTCCAGTCATTCTGATTGCTCCGTATTGGCCTCACCAAGCTTGTTTTCCGGAGCTTCTGGATCTCTCAGTGGCAGAGCCATTCTGACTCCCTTGCCGTCCGGATCTTCTTCTACAGGGTTACCTGTGGAAGGAGGATATTCATCGGCTAACTTTGACGGCTTGGAAGTTGAATCCTCAATATTGAAGAAGAAAGGTTTTTCTTCTGGGATGGTGGCTACTATGCTCAGTGCCCTCAAACCTGATTCTTCCAAGATTTACCATCATGTCTGGTCAACCTTTCTATCTTGGTGTGGTGACAGGGACCTGTCTCAGGAATTTGATCTGCTTACGGTCCTGGCCTTTTTGCAGGATGGTGTGGATAAGGGCCTAAGTTTGAGTTCCCTTAAGGTTCAGACTTCTGCTCTCTCGGTTTTCTTTCAGAGGTATATTGCCATGCTTCCTGATGTCAAGATTTTCTTCCAGGGTGTTGCTCATACTTATCCAGCCTTCAAGAATCCTGCTCCTCCATGGGATCTTAACTTGGTTTTGGACGTTATTTAGCTCCCTCCATTTGAGTCTTTGACTACTATTCCTCTATGCCTCTTGACATGGAAAATGGCCTTTCTCCTGGCAGTCGTGTCCATTCTCCATGTCGCGGAGTTACATGCTCTGTCCTGTAGGTGTCACGGTTTGTTAAGACTCTCAGACGCAAAGTTAGGTAAAAACACAACTTTATTGAAAAGTTTAAGACAATCCCATAGGATATCATACATGTACATACACATACATAGAAATGACAGGAAAATGGTAATAATAGTGAGTAAGGCTCTACCGACCCTGCCAATATACCGGGCAAGGCAGCCTGGGCAAGCAGTGGAAAAAAGGTGGCTCTACCGACCCTGTCAATATACCGGGCAAGGTAGCCTATCAGAATACAAGGAAAAACAGACTCTACTGGCCCTGCCAATATACCGGGCAAGGCAGCCTAACTGACGACCAGGAGTATACAGGCTCTACCGGCCCTGCCAATATACCAGGCAAGGCAGCCTAACGGATCACCATATGATACAGGCTCTACCGGCCCTGCCAATATACCAGGTAAGGCAGCCTAACGGAACACCATGAGATATAGGCTCTACCGGCCTTGCCAATACCGGGTAAGGCAACCCCAAAATGGAAATGACTGCAAGGTTCTACCGGCCTTACCAATATACCGGGCAAGGCAGCCTTAGAGGAGATGATGTCAACCACTATGGCCTCAATGACCGTCAGATGACAATGACAGTATAGAGATGGTATATGGAGGCTATATGAGCTAGTGGTAATACCAGGTATTCTGCACACACCAATACCCGTGTACTGGACGAATAACTAGCTGTCTAGGACTGGACAGCATGAAGTGAACCAATGCCCACGTACCAGGGACTGTCGGGTCACATAATGTCAGCCGTGAGGCAATGGAGCGAACCAGCGCCCGCGTGCTGGGAACCAACAGTCTCAATGTATAATAAGCTGTAAGGCAGTGGAGCGAACCAGCGCCCACACGCTGGGAACCAACAGACTCAATGTATAGTAAGCCGTAAGGCAGTGGATCGAACCAGCGCCTGCGCACTGGGAACCAACAAACTCAATGTATAGTAGGTCGTAAGGCAGTGGAGCGAACCAGCGCCCGCGACTGGGAACCAACAGACTCAATGTATAGTAAGCCGTAAGGCAGTGGAGCAAACCAGCGCCCGCGCGCTGGGAACCAACAGACTCAATGTATAGTAAGCCGTAAGGCAATGGAGCGAACCAGCGCCTGCATGCTGGGAACCAACAGGATAGAAATGTCGCCGACCGAAGATCACAGCCACCACAGATGAAAAGGAAACTGGATGCTGAAGATGAAACAGGAGCCAGCACTACAATGGTCAACCGGATCAGGAACGGCAGCGAGGACTGGCAGCAGGAAGCAGCAACGTCGGGCGACTCCAACCGGAACAGACACGGGAACAGGCACAGCTGATCAGGAGACTCAGGAACTGGACGAACTCAGGATAACAGGAACACAGCTAAAGGCCCATAGAACTTCAGGAACAAGATGAAAGTGGAAGCAGCCAGAGACACCACGAAAGGGCAACCAAAGGGTGCCCAAACTCAGTCTAAATAGGCAAAGTGAGGCGGGCTGAAGGCAGACAGCCAATGGGAGCTCCCTACAGGTGATAGACACACAAAGGAAGCAATCACGGGCACCGTGATAGTAGGCCACCCTATTTGGTGTGTCACAAGGACAAAGTGGTACTTCGCACTTCTCAGGAGTTTCTCCCGAAGGTGGTTTCGGAGTTCCACATCAATCAGGAGATTTTGGTGCCTTCTTTCTGCCCTGACCCCACCTCTGAGAAGGAGAGGGATCTCCACTTGTTAGATGTGGTGCGTTGTCTCAGGTTTTATGCACATCGCACTGAGTCTATTAGGCAATCTGACGCGCTGTTCGTCATTCCTGAGGGTTCCAGGGCAGGAAGACCTGCATCCAAAGTGACTATTGCTTCTTGGATCAAGTCCACTATTTGTAAGGTTTATGAGCTGAGGAAGAAGCCTGTCCCCTTCAGGTTATGGCTCATTCTACAAGATCTATTGGGGCTTCTTGGGCTTACAAGAATCAGGAGACTGCTGATCAGTTGTGCAAGGCTGCTACTTGGTCATTTGTGCACACCTTTTCGAAGCACTACCGTGTTGATGTGTTGGCATCGGCTGATGCCAGCTTTGTGAGGAAAATCTTGGAGGCAGTCTTGCCTGTCTAGGATCTTCTTCGGTTCTTGGTGCTTCCTTCACTTTTGAGCCCTGCTGGCTCTAGTTTAGTGTGCTGTGTAACAGTCTGGGGTGGTGTTACCCCTGTTTAGTGTCCGTTGACAAGTGGTCCCCATGATCGATTACATTTCTTGGTATTCAGCTCACTACATCCCCGATGATTTATATCAGGCTAACATCACCCCAGAAAAAGAACAACTAATATAAGAATTACAGTGTTGGAAACACCTTCCGTTAAACCCCATAGAAACAATCAATCTTATAAAAACTGTAACATTTCCCTGTCTGTTATATAAAATCCAAATGTTACCCTTATAAATTTTGACCTCAGATATTAAAATAATACATAGTAGATTTCAAAGTTTTATCTGTAATGGAAATGAACTGTACTAAACATAAACAAGTTATATCAACCTATAGCTAATGGTAGTCTCAATGTTGCTAACATATATTTATATAATGTGGTTATCCTTATCTGATATACAAATAATTTGATTAACAAAACCAACACACTCACTGACCCTAGAGAGATCAATCTTTTATTCCTTACTCCGATTTAACTTACTTCTTGCATTTCCCTCTCAGGTCCCACGGAATTGCCGATCTAACAATCTTATAGCAATCATGATGAAAGCTTGAAAATCTTCTATGTTCCTCCCACTTCTAAATAATCCAGAATTCCAACATGGCCTATCCAATGGAAGATTTCAGTTTTGGTCTAACAAAGGCCTAAAATATGTTTGTGAATTAAATGATTCAGGGATTAAGTTGATATACTCTTTAATAGACTTAAATAGCTCATTGGAGAGTTCTTTTGTATTGTATTGTATTGAATATATTTGTAAATGGCAATCATATCACCCTTTAGATGTCTCTTTTCTAATGTTAACAATCCCAGTTTGGCAACCCAATCTTTTAAAACTCGAGTTCTTCTATCCCATTAGCACTTTTCTTGCATACCTCTGCACTTTTTCCAGTTCAGTAATGTATTTTTTGTGAACTGGTGCCCATAACTGTACTCAATATTAGAGACAAGGACTTACCCAAGATTTATATAAAGGAAGAACTGTATTCCCATCTGTGCATTTATACTAATTTTTAAGCATGATAGAACCCTGTTTGCTTTTGCAGCAGCTGAATGATACTGTACACTGCTATGAAGTCTATCGTGTATCAGTACTCCTAAATGTTTTTCTAAATAAGATTCCTCAAATAGTTTCCCATTTAGTGTATATGTACCATGTTTCTATAGCCTAAATGAATGATCTTACACTTATCTATATTAAACCTCATCTGCCACTTTTATGCCCATTCACTTAGTTTATCCAAACCTTTCTGCAGAGAAAAAATCCTGCTCTGTATGTATTTCCTTACACAGCTTAGTGTCATCAGCAAAGATTGAGACATTACTTTCAATACCCACTTCTAGATAATCAATAAGCAATTGTAAATTAAAAAGCATTGGGCCCAGGACTGAACCCTGCGACACCCCACTTACAGCTTTAGACCAACTTGAAAAGGTTCCATTTACAACAACTCTTCTATCATTTAACTAGTTATCTCTATCCATGTACAGATACAGTTTCTCACACCAAAGCATTTTAATTTATGCAGTAACCTGTTGGGAGGCACAGTAACAAAGTATTTTACAAAATCCAAGTATACTACAGCAAAAGCAATACCCTTGTCCAAATTACTATTTATAATTTTGTAAAATGCAAGTAAATTAGTTTGACGTGATCTATTCTTCATATAACCATGCTGGGTCCTACTAATAATATTGTTAATAATGAATGGGGAATTAATACTGAACTCAAGAGGAAAAAATGTCTTAGTTTATGGGAACCATTTATTAACATCCTCCTCACCACACCAGATCACAGCTGGAATTTAGCCATTGCTTTAAATACACTTGCTGGATGGTGCGGCCAGAGAGATCAGAGATAATCAATATTAACATTTTGGTGAGATAAATAGTGTGTTCCATTTTCAGGTAATGTCATAACTTGTGTACATGGGAAGCCTCTTATTTTGATTTGTTTTATTTTGTTTTGTTTTGTACTATTTGTTGGGTATTATTGAATTTATTTTTCTGTTCTTGGGTGGAATGCCACTTGTCAATTTCATCCCACTTTTTTACCAACCCTCATTACGTTTCCCCCAAATTTATGTTTGGTTATCTTGCAGCCACATATGCCTTTCTTCAGTTGTTTTTAAATACTATCAAAGACTATGAGTGTGGCACAAGACTGGTACTGTGCTGCTTAAAGCTGAACTATCATAAACATACAAGTTATCCCAATTAATTGTTAGTATCTTGGTAATCATGGAAATAGTGTCTTAAAGTTTCTTAAGTGCCGGCATAGCTGCAGTGATAACTTCATTTGAAACTTACATCAATAGGCCAGCGTAGACATGTTGGAGAAGTGGGATTTGTGCACCTGCTCTTTCCGTCCCTGCCTGTACCAAACACTACAATGCAACTCCCCCTTTGGTAAATTATCTATCAGTGATGAGACAGGGACAGACAGCACATGTGCAAAGATCCCACTTTGCCAAGATGTCTGAGCTGTGGTATTGATGTAAGTTTCATATGAAGTTATGCCTGCAACTCATGCCGGCACTTAAGAAACTTTAATATGCTATTTCCATGATTACCAAGATACTAACAATTCACTGGGGATAACTTATATGAGCATGATAGTTCTGCTTTAAGAACTCCACATGTTACGATCATCTTTGATGCCTATTGTATAATATTATTTGTTCCCCTTTTTGTTTAAACAATATTCTGTCCCACTTCTCAGTGTGTGATGCATACAAGAAGAAACTGTTTAAAAATCATGTTATATATAAATAATTTCTTTAAGTAAAGTGTCTGTCATGCCAAAAAGTTTGCATATTTTAATATACATTACACTGTTTATACCTTACACTAGTGCAGATGTATAGTGTAGGCATGAAAAACATTTCACTTTCAGTCACAGAGTATTTATTGCTGCTACTGTATGCACACACAAAGGTTTCAGGCAAAGCCCTTTGTCAGATATAGTTTAAATACTAGTGAACACTATGTTTTGAATGCTTTATTCTAATTCCTCAATTTCCATGTTGTAATGTCACTACATCTCTCCATGGCATTTTATGTAAATAAGTCATTCTGAATACAGTACCAAGCAGAATGAAATATGAAATGGCCGTAGGGTAAATACAGGACCATGATTCCACTCGAGATCAAGGGATAGGATCTATTTTAAGACCATATGCTTGCCTATTGCCTAACATCAATTCACTAAGCTATGAATGATGAAATTCCTCCCCTTAATGCTGCTTGTGTCAAAGGGAGGATAATAGGGTGGCCTATGGGCATTTGGGGGCATTTCTCTATACCTAAACAAGGCAAAGAGGAAATGGAATGATATGACACAATTTACCTGAAATGCTAGGGTCTGCCATACTGGGGTTGCTAGCATTGAAAACCAAATGATAACAGACACTGTCCATGGGATTGCACTGCTGTAGTGTATATCCAGCCAGTGCAGTTAGAGGCTAATGCCAGCAGAGCTGCACTGGTGAGTATGAACATTCGACCCAGTATCTTTAACCCTTTGAGTGCCATACAGGTACATAAAGCAATGCATTGTGTATCCCTCTGGCATTCAGTGGGTTAAAACTAAGCCCATTACACTATTTTCTCTAGTATAAGGTACAGGCAATTTTTTTATATAGCTTAAGTATGCAATCTTTGCTTTAGGTGACAGGGTGTATTGCAGATATTGCAACACAATGCATTGGATACCTTTCTGGCACTCAAAGGGTTAAACCTTTAAATGCTGGGGGGTGAGGGTGTCAAAATTAATGTATGCACACCTCTCTAGTGTGTTATATCAAGGACAGCATATATGGAAATATATATTATTTATACACACACCCAAACACACACACACACACCAAGCCTTTCTTATTTTGGGGTGTATTTTTCCTTTACAACTAAACATCTAACTACACTAAGGGGAATGTACTTATATGATTTTGTGCTAAACAGTTCAGTGCTAATTTACTAATCCATAAAATTCTTTCTTGCTAAGAGGGCAGATATTCTAGGCTTGCTAGCATGAAAGTCTTATCAGAAGCAGAGTGTTTGATCCAGTATGCAGAAAGCAGTGGTTCCCAACCCTCTCCTCAGGGGTGCCATGTCCTAAATAATTGAGCATCTGATTAACTCACCTGTGCACAAGCAGGAAAATCCTAAAGACATTGCCTGTTAGGCACCCCTAAGGAAAGGGCTGGGAACCACTACAAAGCGATCATGTACTCTAGAGCATATCCTAATGTTTAGCTGCTGGCACTGGAACCCAACACCAAAGGACCTGGGCTGGATGATTCATACTTTCCCACCATTGTTTCAGATGTTAAACTCGGGCTTTGAATTGCCCTATTGCCATGATATTATTTTGCAAACAAATGTTATTTCTGACCTTGTTAGACTTCAAGGTCATGATTTCTCATTAAAAGTAAGTGTGCAACATACAACACACTCCTGAGTGGCAACTGTACTAACGGTAATGTAATTTTCATGTTGGAACTGCTGTTCTTTTTTTTTTTTTCATTCCATCCTACAATCCTTCATCTCTTTCACAATCTCTTTTCCATTCTTTGAAAACTAGCTAAGAGTCCTCTGATTTCTTGCCAGTATTTATAAAAGAAGCAATTTACCAAATCCCAATTAATGAGAAAATGTAAAATACTTTGTTCTTTAGTTGGTGCCTCCAGGGGTTGGAAGAGGGGGCAGGGAACGGGGGAGTAGAAGCAGCTTCTGCCATTTCTGTTCTTAGTATCATAACCATACACAAGCTGCAGGCAAGGAGCCAATATGAATCATGCAACCAGTGCTGCTGAGATTGGACAAGTATTTGTATGTTAATCACAGGAAAAGAAATGTCACAGCTGCAGCTTACTGTAAGCCACTGGACATCCTTTTGGCTCTTATAGTTAGCCCTTTGGGTTATAGGAGGTGTCCAATTCATTGGCACTCAAAGGATTTGAGGAAAGGTTTGATACATTGTCCTACGCCTTAGTACAAAAATCTAAGCAAATCCTCAATGAAAGAACAGCCCCACAATGCCAACAGACTGCCCCCTTGTCCTCCCTTTGATGCAAGCAGCATTAAGGGGGGAAATCTGGTGTATATAGCTTACTTAATTGACATTAGGCTGTCTCAGCAAGAGAAAATCAAATCCTTCTCTTACATTTGAGGCTGGATAGTGACTTTTTATGGTTCTCACATTTAGAGTGGTTATCTACTCTTGATTATAAGAAAATGTGATTTAAGTGAGGATGGAGGTCTGTGTATACAGACAACTGCAGATTTCCAAAGCAAGATAGATAGATAGATAGATAGATAGATAGATAGATAGATAGATGCCAACACACATATAGACCAATAGTTAAATTGCCTGAAATATCTAAATTCAACAGTGATAGATATCATGGGTAACTGGTTAGATCAATAAAAAGATTGTTGGCTCAGCAAACCAGTTCTCAGTGCTGTGAAGATGAAACACTGTATTTTCAGAATGCATAATATACCTAGGGTATGAAAATGTTAAAAATAACATCAACTGGCAAGCAGAAACAGAAAAAATGGAACTCTAGCTGGTGTAATTGTCCATTCTAGACATTGCCACACTGGTTGGCCATGATGCCCAAACTGAACAACCTTAGCCCTGCTAGTGCCATAGGGTTTGAGAACACCAAAACACTGCCAGATCCTGGTTCATGGAAATCATTAGCTCTGTACAATTGAATTATGTAAACCCTTTGCAAAAACTAGCCCACTCCAAGATGACCTCCAGAAAGCACCTGCAACAACTGTGACAACCAAAACCATTCAACATCTCTTTCATGGCTACTGGCCTCCAGTAGAGATAACCACACCTATACCTCTGCTACAGCAGAGCAATGCCCACCCCACACATCTCATGGTCAGTTTACATAGTTTTCACACACTGCTGCGGCCCTATAAATTCTCTGGATCGGCCCTCCTTTGTGTTTAACCTAATGGATCAACACCTGCTTTGGAACCCTTATGTGTCCTTCTGCAGGAATTGCATTTGCATGCTACATGGACTAACATTCATCAAGAAATGATTAACCATTATGTTGACAGTACACCTACTTACTGAATCAAATGTTCCATAGTGCACATTGTTGTCTTAATTATGACTCACTTGTTTCTCATGTTGTCACTCATATGTGATTTCACATGAATTCTGTATCAATTTCCTGGGGGGGAGATGCACTAAGATGTGATACAAAAGTGCTAAGCTGAAAACACTAAGAGGCTGGATTGCCTCTTTCAAAGGTGAGTTTAACACCTATCTCACGGTGAAGGAGGTATTTATTTGAAATCACGTTATACTGCTTGACATGATAACTATGCTAGCAGTAAAACGTATTCTGACAGTTTGAATGGACAAACATGTACCCACAATAAAACAACTGAAAAAGAAATCACTTTTCAAATACTCATTAAACCATTATAAAACAAAACACTAGATGAAGAAAATTAATTGCCAGTTGTCACCTTGGAACAGCTTATTAATACTCTTCCTCCAAAACAGATATACTGGTTGGATGTCACTAAGGGAATTAAGAGAACAACAACAACAAAAAAGAAAACAAATAGCGCACACAATCTGAAAATAGACTGTAAATATCATTTTGATTTATTCTTTTTTCTTTCCTGAACCTTCACCAAGTGAGATCCTCTTTTCAAATAAATACCTCCTTCAACTGTGAGATAGGTGTTAAACTCACCTTTGAAAGAGGCAATCCAGTCTCTTAGCGTTTTCAAAAAATATACCAGAAAAAAGGATGCAATCTGCATTCAAATATTCTTAAAAGAAATCATATGCATATACTCACACCTTCAGATGGATACCGGTTAATGAAATTCAACCAGTCATGTCAAACGGGGGATTTAAATCCGCCCTAATTCGGACAGCACTCCAAAAACACTTTAACCACTGATTGTATAAATTATATTCTTTTTAATAAAAGTTACAAGGCTAAGTGACAATCCTATGAGGGTCAATGCGTTTCAAAGCACAACGCTTCTTCGTCAGGACCCAATTTATCATCTCTAAGAATTATAACAATGCCCAAAGATTCAAAAAAACAAAGATTTAAAATAATTTAAAATACAAAATCTACTCGCCGAGTTGATATGACCTAACTCCCACTTTTATGGACACCAAGCCGAACTGAAGTGCGTGCTACCAGACATGACATCTATGCAAATTTGCGCCATGATAGAACACTTCCTGGTTTGCATTCCAAGGGTGACACGCAAAGAACCGAACTGCGCATATCAAATAAAGACACTTAACAGATAAACTGTTCACGCGTCTACCCTGGATATTGAAATATCAAAATAAACACACAATGAAATAAAGTGTGTGCACATAAAATGGAGTCAGGTTAGACCACTATTGTGATTTACATTATAAAAATAGCGGAAATGTAAAGAGCAATAATCAATATAACAAAACAAAAAACACAAAAATCCATAAAAAAAATACTTAAAAAAATCTAAAAAATGAAAAAATAAGCAAAAACAATATATAAAAAATAAAAAACAAAAAATGATATGATTAAGGAAAATGCTAGAGATAACAACTAGAATAATTCTTAGAGACGATAAATTGGGCCCTGACGAAGAAGCATTGTGCTTTGAAACGCATTGACCCTCATAGAATTGTCACTTAGCCTTGTAACTTTTATTAAAAAAGAATATCATTTATACAATCAGCAGTTACAGTTCTTTTTTGCAGTGCTGCACGAATCGGGGAGGATTTAAACTCCCCATTTGCCATGACCGGTTGAATCTCATTAACCGGTATCCATCTGGAGGTGTGAGTATATGCATATGATTTATTCTAAGAATATTTAAATGTAGATTGTGCCCTTTTTTCTGGTATACTTTTTGTATCCTTTGAGTCTTGGAGTGGAGCAGCAACCATTTCCAATCAGGAGGAGTAACAGAGTGAGGGCTGTTGTTGAATCCCTCATATGCTTGATTACTCTGTAATCTTTGTGAGTATGGTGGTGAAGTGGTGGTGGTTTAAGTTACATACTGTATTACACTAGGAGCGCCCCTTTCTTCTGTTTGTGTCTTAGTGTTTTTGTTTTCACTAGATAATTCCCAATGTCAGTACTTTTGTGCCACCTCTTTCAGTCTCTCAGCTTCCACTTCTTAGGTGTCCCTCCTGATCAAAATATTTCCGTCCTCTGTCTATGACTCTCTGCACTATAAGACCAAAATGGAGGGCCCTACTAAAGCTCAATTGTATGATAATCTGGAGTTCAACTGACGCTGATGTATTAAAAGCTGCTATTTAAGTCAATGAGAATTTCAAGATTTGTATCTGCCCCCTATAGTGCATTAGTACATCAGTCTTATAGTTCCTCCAGACCCAAAGGTAAGTGAGTAATAGAAATTCAGCTTGATCTAAGGTGTTTATTATACAAAGAGCAGCATATGGCACAAAACCACAACTAAATCACTGTCAGATGGATGACTGGGAATTAAATGTCTGGTATGGAAATAATGATAAGGCAAAAATTGTTGACACAAACCATCATTAAGCAAGATTTGTGATGCATCGTGGAACTTCGACAACTAGCAATGTGCTCCTTTTGCAGGCCCAAAGTGAGACTCTATCATATACAGCAGCCTACGTATCACTATGCCCCCCCTTTCTCTATATCCCAATTAATGTTCCCTCTTGTAATTGTTTCATTTTTTTTTCTGGACTAGAATCAAGATGCCCTGGTAGAGATAAGACATGAAGCTGCATCTCTTTTCTAATCCTTCCCCATGGATTAACATTGTTGAGTGCTTTATGGACTCTTTGTTAGTACGCCTTATCCTCTCTGCACCTGGAGGCTGTTTTTTTCCTTTTTAAACATGGATCGCATGGGTTTTATTCCAAATATAACCAACTTTCCTACTGTTGCTGTCCTGCAGTCTTTGTTTCAAAGCCACTGAAATTAATTCATCCTGGTTTTGCAAGCAAACTAAATTAACTAATTGCCTTTATAGGATACTTGATGAAATAGCATGGACTGCTCCTATCCAAATTTAAACTAATCCAGGTGTGCAGTGTAATTCAACAAGTAGAGGTGGTGCTCTCAGCTAATGCTAAAGAATCCCCCAGTGCTCATTATATAGAGATAAATATTATTCCTTTCATATATAGTGTCACACATATATTCATAAATACCTTACACATTCCAAATATAAAAGTCTGTGTATATAGGAATGCATGTATCATAGCTTATAGCCCTGTGTTTACAAAATAATAGACTAAGATTTTATGTATGTGTTTCTGCATGTGTATTGTATTTAATATTGTATATTTTAATTTATATACCGGCAACCAGTGTACTTGGCACGTTACAGTTTACAATAAGTGTGGTGATTATGTGCATATATAGACAATGATAAAGGGAACAACAGGTGAGTACCGTATACATTAGGATAAAAGGTCCCTGCCATGTAGAACTTGCAATCTAAATAATGTGTCTGCATGTGTGTCTGTATATATGTGTATATATATATATATATTTTTTTTATTTTATTTATTTATTTATTTTTTTTTTTTTTTTAAATTTCATTCATTCTGAACGCTTTCGGTCCTCACAGGGACTCTCCTCAGGGCAAATGGCCATTTGCCCTGAGGAAGGTTCCTGTGAGGACCGAAAGCTTTCGGCATGAATGCAATAAAATAACTTTTCTTTGCTACAATTGCTTCTAGAGTACTGTCTTGTATGAAGCCAGGATCAACCCAGGCTGAGTATATTTGAATTTCTCTCTCTCTCTCTCTCTCTCTCTCTCTATATATATATATATATATATATATATATATATATATATATATATATATAAAATTAAAAAGGAGGGCAGCACCAGTGGGTCTTGTTTAAACAGTTTTATTTTAGCAAAACAGAAAATGTATGTGGTCGACTTTTCGGTCCACCATGGACCTTTATCTGGGCAACTTTGCAGAGTGAAGTGCTCTGCCATCCACCATAATTATGTATGTATATATATATATATATATATATATATATATATATATATATATATATATTCTTTTTTAATAAGTCCCATGGACTTAGAGAGTGAGACATTTCCAAAGCATTGTTTTGGCTTTTGTTATCATAGTTACTAAAAATAAAGGAAATGATTCTGTAAATTAGTTTTGCTCTGTAACACCTTTCTCTATTCTAGCTTTCATAAAAAAACAAAAAAAAAAAAAACCTTTACACGTCATTCACGGTATGTTGCTGTCCAGGGCAAGGTAGGGAGATTCCCATTTAGTTTTACCACCAACCAGTTAACTGTGTATTTCTTCTCATCCCAGCCCATGCCCAATATCTTGCAGTCTCCTTGGCCCTCTTCCCTCCCTTCCATATCTTTCAGCATGAGGGTTAAAGGGATAGTAACAGTTCATTTTAACTTTATTTTATTTTGTAGGCATTAAAACATGAAGAATGATATGTCTTATCTCTCAAACCTTTATGGTTTAAGAGATATTCACAAGCAAAGTTTCCCCTCCCGCCCCTTTTACCTAGTGTAAGCCATCTCTTCTCAGATGTGGAATGCAGTCCATAGACCAGACAGATAACAGAAGGGGACAATCTTCTTTATATGAAAACAATGAAAGCCCTGCCCCCCTTGACAAGCTTTTCAGGTTTTTCCCTTATCTTAATTGAAGATTGTCCCTCTCTGCAATCTACCTGGGCACCTCCCTTCTGCTCTAGCTGAACAGTGTTACATCAGTAAAAGGGGCGGGAGGGGGATACTTTGTCATTGAATTACTCCTGAACTACAACTCTGACAGAACTGAAATAACACTCTCCAAAGTCCAAATACTATGATGATTAATTAGAGCTGCTTTTATTATGAAACATTACTATACCTTTAAAAGATAGCTTGTAAAGGGGTAGGGACAATAAGATTGTTCTGGCCACACCCACAATTCAGAATGTGGGTATGGGCAGCCCAGCTGAGCTGAGGTGCTCCTACAAATCTGGAGCTCTAAGCAATTACCTACTCTTCCATCTGAAAAATCTGACCCTGAATGGGTAAAAAGATTGTAAACTGAAGGAGATGGAGTCCCTGCTCAGAAATGCTCCAATTTTGACTAATTTAAGACTTTCCTAATCAGGATACAGTTAAACAAATTGTGCTCATATCAATGTATCCAAAATGTTGCTACTAGAGCTCCTTATCTCATTTGCTGATATTTAGCTAAACTATGAAAATTATTACACTCACTTCTTATATCTTTTGAAATTGGTTAGCTGCTCTCTGCAAATCTGCTATCACTTATGTATCTGTTCTAACCCTTTGTAAAAAAAAAAATATTTCTTCAAAGTCTATCAGGTGTCTCCAAACACCCAATATCTACCCTTCCCTCCCTTTTGCTCATGTTCAGCCCTTCCCTAAGACTCCTCCAGTCTCAACTGAAAATGATACTGATGCTGGGCTAATGATTTACACTTTCCTTAGACCCCATCCTTTTTGTAATCTTAAGTAGGACTTCTCTGCTGGATCAGTTTTTTCCCCAATCTAATATGCAGGTTGACTTTGTTGGATTTTCAATATTTTCCCCAAAAGTCTGCTTCCATGTACACTGTATACTTCTATTTGTGGAGGCTAGTATCTGTATGTCATTTTATTTTTAGCCATTTCTCCCAGCTGTAAATCACACAGAATGTGTTGGCTCTTTATGAATAATTGACAATAATGTATATGCATATTAATGCACATTATTCATTATTTATGTACAGATGGCCTGGTAAATTTAGTGTATGGGCCAATGAGTTTTAAAATCAATCATAATAAAAATAATTGTATCAGAGGTTTTGCTAGATACTGGCTGAGGGGGCTAAAACCCCAAGTCTTATGCTTTAACTCCTTAAGGACCAGAGTGGAGTGCAATGTCTGGATTTGCAATGCACTGTGTACTGAGCTGGTCTTTAAGTGTTAAAGGGAAAATACAACCTTGGAATTATTGGCCCTTAATTTGTTTAACACATTAACTTACCTAGGTGAGTATCCTTATTACAGCAGTCAGATTTATCTATATGGATATGTTTTGCCTTATAACTGCAGTTTATTGTATATAGCAATCTCTACTGATTTCTGCTTCTAGTTTACACTACCTCACATAAAACAATAAGCTAGAATAATTGGCTCATAAGTTATGCAAGTTAGTATCAGATCTCAATTAGCAGTGGAACAAGAGAGACCAAAGCCAACAAAAAAGGGGATTTATTTAAATTTACAGATAAAAACTTTGGAACACAGGAACCATGGGTTTAACTACCACTAGGAGGCAGGATACTTGTAGACAAAAAAGTTATCTGGAGAAGGAGACTCCCTCCCATCTCTAGATAACCCCCATCCAACAGCAGTAGCCTTAGTTTTATGTATAGCAAAGATGCAAGAAAAAAGAAGTAGGGCAGGAAAGCAGTCACCACACCATAAAACAACAAGGATACCCCTGCCTGGACAACAAACAATATATTTTTCTCTAGGAAGTGATGACCTGTGTTCCACAAGGATTTAGAAAAAAAGATTTATTGTTAAATATACAAAAATCGCCTTTTCTCTTTCATTCATTTTGGAATACAGGAAGCAAGTTGTCCCAACCAGAATTTCAGGGAGGGGAAGAAATACTCCCAACAACAAATCCAGTCTTAACAGATACAAACCAAATAGAACCATAAGCCTCAGGTGTCAACAGACACAAAGAACAAGTAACTACACAGGCACCACCTACTGAAGGACTTTTCTCCTAAACCTGGCCCCAGTCAAGACCAACACATTGATGCTGTAGTATTTAGTGAATGAGTGGAGTGATGACCATGTTGCTGACTTGCACAACTGCTTTGTAAAGGTGTGACTCTTGTATGCCCAGGAAGAACCCACCACGTGGTTGAAAGACCAGTTACCCTTGTGAATGGTTTCCTAGATCCAAGAGATCTCTGTCACCTTAGATGCTGCTTTCCTCACACAGGTCCCTCAAGAATAATGAAAAACGTATCTGATTTGCGAACGGGTTTGTGAGATGAACACAGTAGTTAAGACATCTAACAATGTCCAGAGACTAAAAGTCCTGTTCTAGCCTAATAGATGAGGCAGGACAAAGAGGAGGAAGTATGACCACCTGATTAATATGGAAATCAGAGACCACCATGGGGAGAAATCCAAAGAGAGTACACAGAACCACCTTATCTGCATAAAGAAACAGAAAGGGGAAGCTACAAGACAAAAGCCCACAATTCAGTCTTGCACCAGATTGACAAAATTACTAGGAAGAATGTAGTCTTCTCTGTCATGAAACAAGGAGACGCAGAAGTCAAATGTTCAAAGATGTGCCTTTGAAATTCTCTGATGCCCAGGTTTAGATGCCAATAAGATGTGGGAACCCTGAAGATTGGGTAGGAACGTACCAACCCTACACAAAACTCAGAACATACTGCAACAGAGCAATACATTTTTGAAAGAGGACCTTGACTAAACTAAGATGAAGCCCCTTGTGGAGGCCATCCTGAAGAGACACCAGTACTAATGGAAGGTGAAAAGGAGATAGATGTGAGCCATGTTGTTCACATCTCTTAAAGAAAAAAATCAGACCTTATGGAAAGCCATAGAAGAAACTGATGTATGGGCATTAAACATAGTTTTGATTACTGGCTCAAAGAAAACCTTCCTTCTCAGGATATCAGCTTCAAAAGCCATGCCATCAAAGCCATGGTCGCTAAATCTGGATGACAAGAACATGAAACAGAAGTTCCAGAAGAAGAGGGAGACTCCTTGGCTTGTCTAATAACAGGGTGATTGGGTCTGAGAACCAAGACTTTCGAAGCCAATGAGGAGCAATCAGGAAGATGTGTGTGTACGGCACATCATGACCTTTCACAAAACATTCTGGGAATGAAGGGAAGAGGAGGAAACACTTAGGCCAGATGTAAATGCCACACAATGATTATGTCTACTGTGAAGGTCAGCTAATTCAAGGACCTTGAGTAAACTTAAGGAACCTGGTGGCTCATGTAAGACACCATGAAGTTCACAAACAACACCACTTCTGAAAGATAGTATTGAAAACAGACTATTTTGGGTCTTACTACACACCGTCCAGTGGTTGAAAATTGCGATAATCCACAACTACATTATCTCCCCCTTGGATGGGAATCAGTGATAGGGCTGGAACATGAGCTTTCCCCCAGGAGAGAAAATGATGAATCTCGAACCAAGCAGCTCCACTTTTGGTCCTTCGCTGTTGGTTGACGTAGACCACACCGTTGCCTGGCCAGACTGGACCCAAACTGGGAGACTGCAAAGTGACTAGGACCAATGAAGAAGAGCCAGACAAATCGCTCAAAGTTCCAGCAGATTGATTAAAAGCTGTCTCTTATGTCCCGACCGGCACTGTGCCCCTGAAGGTGGCCCCCAACCTGACAGGCTGGCATCCGTTGTCACTGTGGACCAATCCACTCAAATGGGAGACCAGTGTCAGGTGAGATTTCTGAAACCACCAGCACAGATTTATCCTCATCCAGCATGAGAGGGACATCACCTGGGAAAGATGACAATGCTGTCTGGACCAATTTCTCAGAAAGTCCAGCTGTAGGCTTCACATGCAAAACAGGACATATGACCCTGCCTCCAGTGCCGAGACCAGGGAACCCAACAGCTCCATGAAATATTGTATCAGCAAAGACAGGCAGACCTGAGCCTGAGACACATGCTGGGGCAATGTTTGAATCGAATCCCTTGGCAGACAAAAGCATGCCGTGAAAGCAAAGCGATTGGACAGGAAGACTGAGGACTTCTTGAGGTTAAGTACCCAGCCATTATGCTCCAGAATGGACGTACAAATCTAAAAATGGAGCTGCAAAATTTCCCCAGAAGACTACCCCAGCAAATGAATGACCAAATAAGGCATATGGGAGATCCCTTGAGCCCAAATGCCACTGAACAAAGCAACCATAAGTTTGGTGAAAACCCACAGAGCAGAAGCCAGACAAATGGGAGGGCCATAAAACAGGATATTTGTGTACTTACCAATACATCCTATTCCTGTAGTCCTTGTGAAACACAGGAACTACAGGGTAAAGTATAATTCTCCAGGAGGCAGGACACTTGCATACAGGAAAGTCAGGAAGTTGAGATTCCCTCCCAGGTCTACTTTGCCATCACTTCGTAGCCTCATTTTCAACCAATAACCAAGTGAATTGAAAGAAAAGTAGGAAAGAAGGTGCTTACTATACCAGAGAACTGAAAGAACATACTTGCCCAGAACTCAAACAACTTGTTTTTCTCCAGCAGGGATGGCCGTGTACCACAAGAACTAAGAGAAAAGCATTTATCGGTATGTACACAAAAATCCCCTTTACTCATTCGTCTGTTGTGGAACACAAAAAAGATGGGGATATACAAAAGCTGATCCACCAGGATTCCAGGAAGGGAGAGGAAAACCCCACAAAGTGCAAACTTGTTTCAACAGGGACACAAAAGAAACATGTATGTAACACATATATCAAAAAACACCTATAGAGCACACTAAGTAAAACCAAAAATAGTAACTAGAATCAGAGACACGAAAGGCACATACACAGACATTACAGCTTGTAGGACCTTCCATCCAAAATTTTCTTCATCTGGAGCTAGAACATTGACTGTAATGTCTAGCAAACATGTTAAGCAACATCCTTTCATTGCCTTGAACATCTGCTCCACAGAAACCTGGTTCTTATTGGCCCAGGAAGGACCCACCATTGTGGAGGAATAAGCAATGATCCTAAAGGGCACAATCTTTTTCCAGTCCTGTTGAAAGTTGGCCTTGATCCAATAAGTCTATATCACCTGATTAATCCACATGCAGGCTCTTAGGTGTAATGAAAAGAGGTTTGACTTGCATACAGGTACTAATTACATCCAAGCAGTGAAGCTCCTGCTTCCGTCTGGGAGGAGGTTTCCTGGTACAGAGACATTTTGTTTCCAAGTACCCTGCCTCTTAAAGGTAGCTACTTAACTCCATACTTCCAGTGTTACACAATGGACAAAATGAAAACAATAAAGCTATAACTGCAGTTTGAAGGACACCTACCAAGACAAAAGCTTCTATTATACACATAAAATTCCTAGAGTATATTTCCCTTTACAGCCTGGTATTTTGCTGCAAGCTAAGGGCATATAATAGTGCTAAACATCCTGCTAGTAATAATGGTACAATCTGGATGCACAGTGCATTAATAATGCATTAGGTTGGCCCAGGCCGAGGACTTTGGATCCCTAACAACTCCCCTGGTATTTATTCACCTAAAGCTTTAACATAACTTGAACTGGAGATTGAGCAGTATGTAGAATAGTTTACTTTGGAAAATATGTCATGCTACAAAGATAAAGAGATTGTGTATATATCTGTAAACCTGAATGGAGATTATTTAGTAACACCAGAGTTACTGGTCTGTGTCGGTCATATGAGCAATACAAAATACTGATTCTGCAAATTCCAGAAGCATTAAACATCTTTTTGAGTCAGGAAATAAGGCAAACATACAAGCTAACAAGGGATGCGCACTGATGCTAGTAAGTGAAGGATGGCAGGACAGAAATCACCTCCACCAGTGGTGATGATTTAATGACTTTCAATCAAATGCATTTAAAGGGATAGTAATGTTTCATAATAAAAGCAGTTCCAATTAATCTTCATAGTATTCGGGCCATTGAGAGTGTTATTTCAATACTGTCAGAGTTGTAGTTCAAGAGTAAATGAATGATAAAGTATCCCCCTCCCACCCCTTTTACTGATGTAACACTGCTCACCTCTGAACAGAAAGGTGGTGTCCAGATGTCTTGCAGAGATGGACAATCTTCAATTAGCATAAGGGAAAAACCTGGAAAAACCTGTCAAGAGGGGCAGGGTTTTCATTGTTCTCACAGTAAGAAGATTGTCCCTTGCTGTGAGCTGTCTGGTCTGTGGACCAGATTTCACATCTCAGGGGAGGTGGCCTACACTAGGTAAAAGGGGAGGGGGGATACTTTATCATTCAATTACTCTTGAACTACAACTCTGACAGTAATTAAATATCGATCTCCATGGCCCAAATAATATGAAGAGTAATTGGAGCTGCTTTTATTTTGAAACATTACTATCCCTTTTATAAACCACTGTTCAATATTTATTCCACCTCTGAGTATTTTTACTGCAGCAAATCATGATGGTCAAGTGGACTAGTGACTATAGGGTGGACATATGAAAGCTTTAGGGAAAAAACACTGAGTGCCAAAGACAAGCTTATAACACAGTTTGCAAATCAGAATGCAGCAGGTAGAATCTAATTTAATCAAAACTCATGTTATCTGAAACCATGTAACTAATTTAATGCACTCTTTCACTGCAAGAAGAACATGATTTTGGATGTATTGTAGTGTTGACACCTTGACCTTGAAACTAATATACAAGTCTTAAAATAGACTGTGCAAAGAAGAGGATTTTGTGTACTTACCAATAGTTCATTTTCTCTTGATCCTTGTAGAACACAGGAACCATGGGGTAAAGTAGCTTACTTGCATAAAAGACAGTGACTCCCTTCCAGCTCCACTTTACTCCTACCTAGAAGACTAAGTTTCAATGTATAGTAAAGATGGAAGAAAACGTGAAGTAGGACAGGAAGGTAGTCACCATACCAGAGAACCCAAAGCAGACCTCTGTCCAGATCACAAACAACCTGTTTTAATCTGGGTGGGATATATTTTGTTCCACAAAGACTAAGAGAAAAGACTTTATTGGTAAGAGCACAAAATCCCCTTTTACTGTAGCCTGTTTATTTTAAGATTAGTATAGTATTTTCTGGGTCAAATTACAAACCAACACTGTAATACATCCAACATGTTCTTCTTGCAAAAAAGTACAGTGAACTAAATTGGTTATGTGGTTTCAAATAACATGAATTAAGTGAGATTCTTCCTGCTGCATTCTGATATGTGTTGTAAGCCTCTCTTTGGTTCTCAGTGGTTTTTCCCTAATGTCCTAGATTTTAGAAGCTTTCATACATCCACCCTAAATTCTAACAGTGCTTTAAACATCACTAGTCCACTTGACCAGCATGGTTTGCTGGAGTGAAAAATACTGAGGAAGTAAAAAAAATCTGTTTTGTGCATTGTAGAACACAGGAACCAGCATTGTAGAACACAGGAACCAGGGTATATATATATATATATATATACAAGATTCTAGGGAGGGAGAGAATACCCCTACAAATTGGGACATACGGTGTCAATGGGACACTGTTACAATAAAACCAAGTAATGGCAAAAAAAAAAAAAGTTACTAGAACTAAAGGGAAGGAAGGTTCATATACAGGCACTATGGTCTGAAGGACCTTCCTTCCAAAACTGGCTTCAGCCAGAGCCAGGATTCTGTAATATTTAGCAAATGTGTGAAGTAATGACCACATCGCTGCCTTGCACAACTGCTCTGCAGAAGCCTGATTCTTGTAGACCTCCGTTGGTCATGGGCAGAGGAATAAACTGCTCTCCTATGGTGGATATCTACCGTCTTGGATGCAAAGTGGCTCCTTTCAATAAAGATACCTGCCTATTGACGATTCGGATAACATCTTTCATACACCCACTGGGTGGTCAAGAGTGGACTTACATGGTTGGTGGAGAATAACATCTCAATCCAGGGTCATCTGAGGACAGGAGAGTCTTCACCATCGGGAAGGACCAAGTACATCTCTTACAAAAGGATTCAAGTACCAGAGACAACAGGGAAGGAGGACACAGCAATGAGACTATATAGGGGCTCAGGGACCCCGAGATTCCTATAACCTTTAAGGATATTGTGAGTGCAATGGTTTTGTTTGTTTATGTGATTGCTCATTAAATGCTACACTTAGTTTTCGTGTACCTTTGTACTTTTACATACTATTCGTGATCCGGAGCATGTCACCCTTCTAAGCACAATCAAGCCTTCTTTTTTGAATTATTCATTTGATGGTCAAGTACAGAACCACCAGCTAGGACTAGAAGCATAGGAGTTAGAGACAGTGGGAGTACTCGTTTCTAAGATCTATTCTCCCCCAGCTCCTGGTCATTAAGGACACTAAGGACTAGACACTCTTTGGTTGACAAGGTGTGGACTTTCCTTTTATTACATACATATCTCACCTTATTCCCACATTTGGAATTACTGAGACTATTGTTTATTTATATATCTGGACATTGGGATTTTAAAGTATATTTATTTAACTGTTTTTAGAAAATTTCTATACATTTTATTTATTAACCAATTATTTTAGCATTTTATTTTAATATTGTGGTTATTATATAGTGATTGTGTTTGTGCAGATTATTGTTTTTCCCATGGTTCTTGTAGGCCCTGGAAGCACCCATTACTCTGGTGGAAGGAGCAGTGGCCCTAAAGGGCAAAGGCTTTTTCTTAAAAACATAGCCGTGGCAAACAGTTGCCTTGCATCAAGAAGCTATGGTTACCTTACATGCCACTTGGACCACATGAGAGCCCTCAGGAATGAATGAAAAGTGAGTATGATTTGTGGAAAAGTTTCATGTGATGAAGCTGGTATTTCAGACACCTATGGCGCGATGCAATAAACACGCGCAATCGCTATTTCCTGTGTGAAAACCACTAGGGAATAGGTTTGCACATGATTTTGTTGAATTGCGCATGAAAAAAACCAAGATTAGAGAACAGCTGCACATATTTATTTTTTGTGGGCATGGCCAGGATTATCGAATCTGCGTGAGTAGAATAGTGAATGCGCCTAATGCAGTAAGTGCTATTGCGAATGAATTTATCCGTCTGTGTAGTGTTGTCGTAAAAAGAATTTTTTTAATGCGCAATTCAAGAAGCATTCGGTTTTCAGCTTCTTGGATTAGAACATGCGCAAAATCTATCTGCGTACAAAAATGCCTTTAGCAGATGCGAACATTTCTTGCATAGCGCAACGAATTACATCCAGGCAGTGAAGTTCATGCTGCTGTTTGTTAGATGGAGCCGGAAAAGGGAAGAGAGAACCATTTCCTGATGAGAATTAAAGTCAGAAACCTTTTTTTTAAACTAAAGTTTATTAAAGAAAAACAATAAAAAGATATGATATAACAGAATGATTTATAATATAACTAAATAACACTAATTAACTAATTAATTTCAACATTAGAACAAAAACAATATGATATTAATATTGTGACAGAGGTACAGGGGTTACTGATTGGTAGACCGAGGGTTAAGCGATTTATCCAGCCAGACAAAAATATAATAAATTGCATTTATTAGAGAGATCACGGCACACAAACATAGGACAACAATTACAGGCAAACAAACAGGGGTAAAACATAAAAACTAAACACTTCTGCGGTTCTCTTCACTACACATGCTGCTGGATTACATGAAGGTTCCTTGTATCTTTTAGTCCTGACAGAGGAGTTGGGAACGGCATCCTAAGAGATTATCCCCTGCCACTTTCTTTAGTCTTGGGTTATAGCCACCGAAGTTTATCTTCCTGGCCACAATCCTTGTGGTGGGAACATCAGGGTACTTTCTGTGGCTGTAGCCACCTTGACTTACAGCCCACAACTGAAAATGGCACCTGGCCACTACAGTGCCCACTCATTCTAACTCTCCTGGTGAGGGCACTCTCCAGTCCCAGTTTCTCCAGTACTCCTTTAGGAAGCACATGGAACCTAGGCCTCCCACCAATATGGAAAGGCCTTCTCTCCTCTTTCTACATTTTCAACTCTCCCTTCTCTCTCTCTTCCTAGCCTTTTTCTACCCACCCCCTACAGGATCTGATGTCACAGGTAACATTTTTAAGTTCTCTTTTTGCTTAGCCTGATTTAAAGGGGAAGGTACACACATTCCACACACAGATTTGCCCTACCCCCCTCTATCTGACCAACACTGGCTATCTCATAACACAATCTCTGTGGTCAGCTAGACTGGATGGCACCATTCCTCTGTACATCATACACACTAACCAACCCATTCAATGCTGGTAAAAATGGCCAACAGTCGTTAATGCATGTGCACACAGGGGACATTAATGTTTTCAAGAATGGGAACACATATGAAACAATGGAGATCGCTGAAAACAGACAGGGTTCATTCTCAGAGTGACAACCATTTCGTCACAAATATAAAATCTTAAAATACAAATTGGCAAAAGTGCAAAATCTCCGCTTGGTCTCAGTTTTGTATGGAGAAGTGCGTTACTCATCCAGTTAAGGTCTTGTGCACCTCCCCTTTACTACCAGACGTATACCAGCAGTTTGGCGATGTATTCAGTAAGGGAGAGGCTGGCACCCTACCCCAGCACAGACCATATGATTGCAGTATTGAGTTGCCTCCTGGAGTGGTGCCCCCTAGGTGACGCACGCATCCATTGTCTTGTGAGGAGAACCAAGCTATGGAGGAATATATTTCTGATGCCCTTAAAAGAGGGATCATAAGGAAATCTACCTCTCAGCCGGGGCAGGATTCTTTTTTATAAAAAAGAAAAATGGCGAACTGAGACCATGCATCGATTACCATGGCTTAAATAAGCTAATGGCAAAAAACGCTTATCCGATACCACTCATCACCAAGCTATTTGATAGGCTCAAAGGTTCTTCTATCTTCACCAAATTGGACCTGCGTGCTGCATATAATTTGATTCGGATCAGAGCCGGTGATGAGTGGAAAACTGCCTTTAACACTAGATCTGGGCACTATGAATATCTAGTCATGCCATTTGGTCTTTGTAATGCACCTGCAGTATTGCAGGAATTGATCAATGACATCCTGAGAGATATGCTACAGTCGTGTGTCGTTGTCTATCTTGACGATATACTTATTCATTCCAAAAGTATGTCACAACACATTAAAGATGTGTCTGAGGTGTTGCTCCGTCTGCGTAAAAATAAATTATATTGCAAACTGGAAAAATGTGAGTTTCACAGAACTAGTGTGCCATTCTTGGGTTTCATAATTGGCAAAGAGGGCATTGCCATGGACAAAGAGAAGCTAACGGCAGTCTTACAATGGCCACGGCCTAAGAGTCTTAAAGACATCCAACGATTTTTGGGCTTCGCTAATTATTATAGGAAGTTTATTAAGAACTTCTCTTCCATTGTTAAACCGTTATCTGACCTTACGCATAAGGGCGCTAACCCATCTCTTTGGCCAGTGGTTGCGGAGGAGGCCTTTGAGAAACTGAAATTGGCTTTTGCTAATGCTCCTGTGTTATCCCACCCCAACCCATTGCTCCCGTTCACATTGGAGGTTAACGCCTCGGATATTGGGGTTGGGGCAGTGCTTTCTCAACGACCTATTAAAGGTGGAACGCTCAGAACCTGTGGGTTTTTTTCTAAAAAACTGACCGGAGCCCAAAGCCATTATGAGATAGGGGACAGAGAATTATTGGCCATTATCCTCGCTCTTAAGGAATGGCGTCACTTACTTGAAGGCACAAAAAACCCTGTCTTAATCTTGACTGATCACAAAAACCTGACTTATCTCTCCAAGGACAAGAGATTATCTTCACGTCAGGCCAGATGGGCACTGTTCCTGTCCCGATTCAGTTTCGTTGTTTCATATTTGCCAGGGTCTAAGAATGTTAGGGCTGATGCACTGTCAAGACAATTTGAGGCTGAAATTGACAGAGAAGAGGTACCAGCACCTATCATTTGCCCGGATCGAATATTGGCTACTATACGTACAAGTATCACTTCACCACTAGGGGAAGAGATTTTGGCCTCCCAGGCCTCTGCTCCTCATGAAACCCCGGTGGGCAAGTGTTATGTTGCTGAGCCATTCCGCACTCGATTACTGGAAACTTACCATTCCTCTAAGGCCGCGGGACATATTGGCAGGGACTAATTGTTATGGTCCCTCTCTCAGATATTTTGGTGGCCTTCTATGAAAACAGATTGTGCAAATTTTACTAATGCCTATGCTACCTGTGCCTGTGCCAAGACCCCTAGACACCTTCCCGTGGGCTTGCTTCAGCCGGTACCTAATGGTGAACACCCCTGGTCTCACGTGTCCATTGATTTTATGGGAGAATTGCCCATGTCTAGAGGGTATTCCTTCATACTGATGGTGGTGGACAGGCTTTCTAAAATGGATCATTTCGTGCCCCTCCGTGGCCTTCCCTCTGCTAAAGAATTGGCGATGGTGTTTGCTAAAGAAGTATTTCGGTTGCATGGAGTACCCAGAGTGCTGGTGTCCGACAGGGGGAGCCAGTTCGTGTCCAGATTTTGGAAAGCATTTTGTGAACAGATGAGCATACAACTATCCTTTTCCTCCGCTTATCACCCCCAGACCAATGGGGCCGCTGAGCGTGCCAATCAAGGATTGGAACAGTTCTTGCGCTGTTTCGTTACTGACCATCATGACAATTGGGCCGACTTGTTGCCCTGGGCGGAGTTCGCCAGGAACTGTGCAGTTAACTCTTCATCCGGGAGCTCCCCGTTTCTGATTAATTATGGGTTCCAGCCCTGTTTGCTCCCGGATTCCTTTCAGACACAACAGATTCCAGCTCTGGATGAGCATATCGAGCAACTCCGTTCCACATGGGCACAAGTTCAGAGGGCACTTGGTCAGTCATTCCAGCGCCACCAGCGCCATGCTAATCACAGAAGACTGCCAGCGGTCTCCTTTCAGGTTGGGGATAGAGTGTGGCTTTCCTCCAGGAATCTTAAGCTTCAAGTCCCATCTAATAAGTTGGCTCCTCGGTTCATTGGTCCTTACAGAGTTATTCACAAAATTAACCCTGTTTCCTATGCTTTGGACATCCCTGCGTCCATGCGCATTCATAATGTGTTCCAGGTATCTCTCCTCAAGCCTCTCGTATGCAACCGTTATACTACTAACCCTGTGGTGCCAGGGCCTATCGAGGTTGAAGGTCAGGAGGAGTATGAGGTTCAGCGTATAATTGATTCCCGCAGGCTTAGAGGAAGGGTGCAGTATTTGGTGCATTGGAAAGGTTATGGTCCTGAAGAACGATCTTGGGTGGATAGCAAGGACCTTCATGCACCTAAACTACTGCAAATTTTTCATTCCAAATACCCTCAGAAACCCAGACCCTCTTCTAGGAGAGGGGGTCTTTGAGAAGGGGGTACTATCACGGTGCCCGTGATTGCTGCCTTTGTGCGTCTATCACCTGTAGGGGGCTCCCATTGGCTGTCTGCCTTCAGCCCGCCTCACTTTGCCTATTTAAACTGTGTTTGGGCACCCTTTGGTTGCCCTTTTGTGGTGTCTCTGGCTGCATCCACTTTCATCATGTTCCTGAAGCTCAATGGGCCTTAAGCTGTGTTCCTGTTATCCTGAGTTCATCCAGTTCCTGAATCTCCTAATCAGCTGTGCCTGTTCCCGTGTCTGTTCCGGTTGGAGTCGCCCGATGTTGCTGCTTCCTGCTGCCAGTCCTCGTTGCCGTTCCTGATCCAGTTGACCATCGTAGTGCTGGCTCCTGTTTCATCTTCAGCATCCAGTTTCCTTTCATCTGTGGCGGCTTTTGATCTTCGGTCGCTCAGGCGACATTTCTAGTCTGTTGGTTCCCAGCACGCGGACGCTGGTTCGCTCCACTGCCTTACGGCTTACTATACATTTAGTCTGTTTGTTCCCAGCGCGCGGGCGCTGGTTCGCTCCACTGCCTTACGGCTTACTATACATTGAGTCTGTTGGTTCCCAGCGCACGGGCGCTGGTTCGCTCCACTGCCTTACGGCTTAATATACATTGAGTCTGTTGGTTCCCAGCGCGCGGGCACTGGTTCGCTCCACTGCCTTATGGCTTACTATACATTAAGTCTGTTGGTTCCCAGCGCGCAGGCGCTGGTTCGCTCCACTGCCTTACGGCTTACTATACATTGAGTCTGTTGGTTCCCAGCGAGCGGGTGCTGGTTCTCTCCACTGCCTTACGGCTTACTATACATTAGTCCGTTGGTTCCCAGCGCGCGGGCGCTGGTTCGCTCCACTGCCTTTCGGCTTACTATACATTGAGTCTGTTGGTTCCCAGCGTGCGGGCGCTGGTTCGCTCCACTGCCTTACGGCTTACTATACATTGAGTCTGTTGGTTCCCAGCACGCTGGTTCGCTCCACTGCCTTACAGCTTAATATACATTGAGATTGTTGGTTCCCAGCGCGCGGGCGCTGGTTCGCTCCTTTGCCTCACGGCTGACATCATATGATCTGACGGTCCCTGGTACGCGGGCATTGGTTCACTGCACGCTGTCCAGTCCTAGACAGCTAGTTATTCCTCCAGTACACTAGCTTTTATAGCCTCCATATACCATCTCTATACTGTCATTGTCATCTGACAGTCATTGAGGCCATAGTGGTTGGCATCATCTCCTCTAAGGCTGCCTTGCCCGGTATATTGGTAAGGCCGGTAGAACCTTCCAGTCATTTCTATTTTGGGGTTGCCTTACCCGGTATTGGCAAGGCCGGTAGAGCCTATATCTTATGGTGTTCCGTTAGGCTGCCTTGCCCGGTATATTGGCAGGGCCGGTAGAGCCTGTATCATATGGTGATCCGTTAGGCTGCCTTGCCCGGTATATTGGCAGGGCCGGCAGAGCCTGTTTCTCCTTGTATTCTGATAGGCTACCTTGCCCGGTATATTGGCAGGGTCAGTAGAGCCACCTTTTTCACTGCTTGCCCAGGATGCCTTGCCCGATATATTGGCAGGGTCGGTAGAGCCTTACTCGCTATTATTACCACTTTCCTGTCATTTCTATGTATGTGTACGTATATGTATGAGATCCTATGGGATTGTCTTAAACTTTTCAATAAAGTTGTGTTTTTACCTAACTTTGCGTCTGCGAGTCTTAACAAACCGTGACATAAGGTCATAGTTGGCTGAGAGAGCAACTAGCTGGGACAGTCTGGAGGCAAGATAGTAATTATAAAAGTTGGGAAATAGCAAGCCACCAAATTGTTTCTCTCTAAAAAGAGTGTCTCTTCTGATATGTGGATGTTTGAAAAGCCAAGCAAATTTAAAAAATTTGTTTTGTATTCCAATAAGGTCCGTCTTGTGAATTCTAATTGGAAGTGTTCTGAAGAGGTAGAGGATTTTAGGAAGAAGGTTAATTTTAAGGCATTTATTCTTCCAAAGAAGGACAGTGGGAGGGAAGACCAATTGGATAACTTATCGGACACAGACTTCCAGATGGGTTTGAAATTCTGCAAAAAGTGTGAGAGGACAGACCAGAGATTATTAAAAGATGGCAGTGGCTCAGAAATAAACATCAGGATATCATCCACGTAAAAGTTAATTTTACAATTTTGAGTCTTCCCGATTCTCTTAAATAGAGGATATTTTCTGATGGCTGCTGCCAGAGGCTCAATATAGAGGGCAAATATTATTGGTGAAAGGGGACAGCCTTGCCTGGTACCTATTCTTATTGGGATTAAGTTGCCTTCAAGACCCATCATTCTCAAAGTAGCAGAGGCGTTATTTTGTGTGGCCTATAAGTATTGATCAATATTGCCATTCAAGCCAAATAATGAGAGGATCTATTCCATATAAATCCAGTTAAGCGAATTGAAAGCTTTAGTTATATCTAGTGAGAGAAGAAGGGAATTCTTTAATTTAAATCGAGTGGTGATGTCGATAATGTCAAAGGTTCTTCTAATAGGATACCTAGTGTTTCTTCCAGAGACGAAACCACACTGGTCTGAGTGGACTAGATATGGTAGGAAGGTTTTCAGTCTAGTTGCCAGTAATTTAGAAAGGATCTTTAGGTCTGTATTAATGAGGCTGACTGGTCTATAGTTATTAACGTCTTCTGGGTCTTTACCCTGTTTTCAGATCATAGTAACAAAAGAAGAGTTTGATTCCTCATTTAAGGTCTCCCCCCCCCAGAATGGAATCGAAAAAAAGCTTCAGATGGGGAGATAGCTCTTTAACAAAACACTTATAGTAGAAATTAGTATAGCCATCAGGGCCTGGACTTTTACCGTTTTTTAGAGTGCCAATTACTTTTTCCACTTCTTCCACTTCGATCAGCAGATTTAAACAGTTTCGTCCTTCAGTGTTCAGACTTGGAAGGTCTAATTTAGAAAAGAAGTCCTGGAACCTATCCTCTTCGAAGGATATCTGTTTACTGAACAATTTAGAAAGATGGGCTTCGAAGGTCCTAACAATATATCTTAAGTTGGAGGATTTTCCGATGAGTTCACCACAGTTTATTTTTCTAATATGTTGCATAGTCTTCCGAAAGTCTAGCTGGATTGTGCTTTGTTACCCCACAGAAAGAATCTTTGTTTAACCCAAGATAAGTTATCTACTACTTTGTCAAGAAGAAGATCTATTTGTTCCTTTGTCCTGCAGATATCTAATCTAATCTAATAGTTGGTCTAATCATCTGGATTGAGGTCAAATTAGCTAAGGATTGTTCAAGGAATCTTAGCAAGCCCTCTCTATCCTTGCGTCTCCGACTAGCCAGCTTAATTAGCAAGCCTCTGATAGTAGATTTATGTGCCATCCATATGGTAGCTGGGTCTACTTCACCGTTGGAAGATACATTTTCACTGAAGTAGAGATCTAAATGTTCAGAAACTTTATGCCTAACATCCTTGTTCAGTAGTAGACGTTCGTTGATCCTCCATCTAAATACTCTGTCAGATTTTAGATCACAAGAAATCCAGAGGGAAATGATGGCAGAAGACACGGAGTTGCAATCCGTATCAGAAATCAAGTGCCCTTCACCACAGAACATATTATTGCAGACCCAAAAGGAAATTACCTAACTTTAACTGGAAATTTATGTGGGATCTCTCTTACCATTGTTAACGTTTACGCTCCACAATTTGAAAAGAAAGGTTTCTTTCAGAGACTGAAATTAATTATTCAAGAAAACAAAAAAAAGCAGACTGATTGGATAAGTTGGGCCAGGACAGATCCAGGGATAGTCAGTCCAAGATCATCAAAGACTTCATGTCTGGCCTATGTGTTTTTGACCCCTGGAGAGAGAGGAACCTCAGAGCGAGGGAGTTCCCTTTTTTCTCTCCCCATAGAAACGTCTCATCTAGAATTAACTATTTCCTTGTTGACCAACTATCACTGGAAGCTGTTGTTGACAACCTGATATTTCCTCATGTATGGTCAGAAACCACCTTAGGAAGAAACCCAAAGGGTGTCTAAAGAACTACACAATCTGCATGAAGACATAGAAAGAGAGGTCTAAAAGACAAAGCCTGTAGTTCTGCCACACAGACACAATAGCTAAAAGGAAAGCTGTCTTGAGTTTCAAGAAATAAAGAGATAAAGAAGTAAAAGGCTCAAAATGATCCTTCTGAAGCACTCCAAGGATAAAGATTAAGCCCTACAGAGGAGTGGAATACTGTAAAACAGGGTAAGCAAGAGCCACCCTGTGTAGAAATGCCTGTACATCAGGGAGAAAGGAAATGTACCTTGAAAATAAACAGACATGGCTGAAATCTGGACCTTAACTAATACAAGACCATATAGTAGAGAAACCAAAATAGCTGGAAGGCTGCAAAAGCTAATTCTCCACTTCTGGCAGAAACAGAGGACTCAGAGTCAAGAGGTCCAGAAGGAGTGGAAGATAAATCAGGTCTTTAACAGACAGATTGAAAATATGCGAGAACCATGCCTGTTGAGGCCAGTAATGAGCTTTCAGAATGACATGTGCCTGCTCCATCTTGACCTTCCTCAACACCAAGGGAATCAAAAGGAATAAACATGTATGCCAGTGAACCACTGAATGTCCATCATGTCCATTGAGAGAGTGGGGGGTCCATGGATCTGGAGGAGGACAGCTGAACCTTGTGGCTTTACTGAGATACCATAAGGCCCCATACCTGAACTACGGTGTCAAACACTGTCTGGTTCAGTTTCCAATCCCAGGGATGCACAAGTTGACAGCTGAGAAAGTCATCAACCACTTTGTCTACTCCCTGAGTATGAACGTCCAAGAGTGCTGAAACTTGAGCCTCCATCCACTCAAGAATCTAGTGAACCTCTATGTGGCTGTGCTTTTGGTCCCTCCTTGCAGTCAACATAAGCCACTGCCTTTGCATTATCAGACTGGACCCACACCGGCAGTCAGCGAAGTAACTGGAATCAATGCTGAGGGGTATGGAAAATCACTCAAAGCACCAACACATTGATGCAAAGAAGACTTTCGCTGTTGGACCAAATGCCCTAGGCTTTCTGAGAGCTGGACAAGGCGCCCAACCCTTCAGGCTGACAACCCTCCATGGAAGAAGCCATTAGGAAGAAACCATACAGATAAGGGATAAAGAAAATCCCACATGAACAATTTTGCCAGACAATACCACCATAACATTTGTGAAAACACATGGACCAAACCCAAATGGAAGGACAGTGAATTGAAAATGTTGGTCCTGAAAGACAAAAGCAAAAGCTAGTGATCTGCATGCAAGTATTAATTCCTTATAACCAGAGAAGCCAAAATCTCCCCTGGGAATGAGAGGAAGTGGAGGGAAGATGTAGGCCAGACGAAAAACATCAGAGGATCGCCAGAGCACCCGCGGCGAAGGCCAGAGGATCCCTCCAATGGCAGCAAAACAGCTGAACCTTCCTGTTGTTCCTGGAGGCCATCAGGTCTATCTGAGGAAGATCCCATCCCTGCACCAACAGTCAAAAAATGTCTGGGTGGAGCTACCACTCTCCCAGGTCCACCCGTTAACGGCTGAGGAAGTTCACCAGGATGCTGTCTACCCCTGGAATGTGCACTGCGGAAATAGCCGGAACATGATCTTCTGTCCAGGCCAAGATAGGTTTGACCTATGACCAAACAGAGGCACTTATTCTGCCTCCTTGCTTGTTGATGTATGTTACAGCCATGGTCTTGTACGACTGGACAACCCCTCAATGGACAGTACCAGTACACTAGAGCATGATGAATTGCCTGGCACTCCAGAACATTGATGGCCTGTAGAGTCTTCTCTACAGTCCATCTGCCCTGAACCCCCAGATGACACAGGACAGCTCTCCAGCCCGAGGCTGGCGCTCGTCATCACAAAGGTCCAGTCCTGAATAAAAGGGTTTTCCCTTCTCCAGGTTGAACCTGTCCAGCCACCAGAGCAGGTCCCTCCCTCCGGAGGGGAGGCTCACACTGAGATCCAGATTCCCGTGCTAAGCACAGATAGTAAGTCTATGGAGCTCCCTGGTGTGAGCTATGGAATACTCCAATGTGGATTCCATGCTGCCCATCAGCAAAAAGTAAAAAGTGATCTAAGAGCTTGCAGCTCAAAATTATAATCGGGCCCTCTGCCCCGTGGGCTAGCCTGTCCCAGTTCTCTGCTTTGATGGGTTTTTCGCATTCCCTCCCTGGAATCTTGGTGGATGGCTTTAGTATATCACCATGATTCCTTTCTTCCACATTGGATGAAATAGAAAAGGGGATTTTTGTGTGCTTACCAATACATCCTTTCTTTGGGACTTGCTATCTGAGTATAGGTTGGTAACTGACACACAGGAACATGTGTAGCTTCTAGAAGTGGTCCCACTTCATGTGAGATGGTTTCTGCATACTTGCAGGATAGCAGGACTACTGGCAAACAATGCATTTTGTGTGGCCAGCATTGACACGTACTGCTATGGAAACCCTTAGTTGCCCTCCAGCAAGCGTTGAGTCTCAGCGGGCTTTCAGTGCAGTTGCTTACATTGTCAATGGCTGTAGGATGCGGCTATCAAGCAGCAATGTTGGGAGACTAACATAACAAACTAAAATGAAAAACATCTCATATCTCGTATCAGATAGCAGAATCCACAAATGATGACAGAAAAAGCCAGGCCAAATGTATTAACAGCAGCACACATGAGGAGAAGCAGGAGGGATTTGAAGAAGTATTGCTACCATCTACCCCACTTGGGACCACTGTTATGACCATTAAGTAATGCATATCAGTAATCTGAGAAGACGGGTGTAAGCTATATTTGACACAAACTTGATAATGGTAAAAACTGCTGTAGGAATCTACATATATATACACACATCAATCACACCACGTCAGTCCCCCACCAGCACTACCATACACACCTGCCACATTGTAGGTTGTACTTTTTTTTTCCAATCTCTTGACATCATAATGAATATGTGACAGTGTCCCTTAAGCAGGAAGTTATTGTTGTGAGCAAAGTACAAATAAACTCTTAATTCCAATACATTTTTCAAGGCATATCGTGCTGTAGGACTCACAACTTTCACTTTCAGCTACTTAATTTATCCACTACAGAAGAACTAATATTGTGGTGGGAAATAGGAAACATAGTTGAAAAATTAGTTGGAATTGGCAAAAAGGAGAAAACTTTCATGAAGAAAAGCAAACATTTCTCCTTTTCCCCTGAAAAGTCATGCTGGAAAGTTTTCCTACCTGTTTCTCTGCCATGTCTTGTGTTTGCTCTGAGCCTCTATAGAACATCAGTGCTTTAGGGCGGATGCGCAATCAAAGCTCCCCAGTTCATGACCCAAAGTTCCAGTCTAGTTCCTGTGTGATTTCCTTGTGTATTGACCTGGCTTCTCCTTTGATTTACCTCCTGTTCTATGACTTGGCACCATGTTCTCAGATTTACTGTTTTTGACTTTGGCTCCATTTTCTCGACTTTGCTCCTGCCTGCCCCCTGTGTACTGCTTTGCCCAATTGTTTTCTGATCTTTGCTCCATCTTTGACCATTCTTTGTCTGGTGCTTGGTACTGCGTCGCCTTCTTATTCATGACTTTGATTGTCTAACTTCTCCTCTGTCTCAACCCTGATGGGCTTCTACCTCTTGTGCCCGTAGCTGAATATCGACCACTTTGATTACCCGTCGAGTATCAACCACCTTGACCACATATCAAACACTGACCACCTCGAACTTCAATCAAGCACCAACTACCCTGACCACCAGTCAATCATCAACTACCTCAACCACTAGTCGAACTTTGACTATCGTGTTCTGTCTTCTTGTTCCTATACAACAACTACAACTAATACTGCAGGTAGGTTGTTTGCTTTTCAACCTCAGTGGGTAGCTGCTGTTCTCTGGGTTGTCTTCTGGGGTGCGGGTCTGCTCCTATGGTCGGCACTAATATGGTCTTGCGTAGTGTTTGACAAATGTTTGAAGGGACAACCAGGTCAGGTCAGCACCTTACACAGTTACTGTAGGCCCAGGAGGCACCAGCAATCTGGTGAATTAGCCTTGACCCAAAAGGGCACAGTTTTTTTTCTAGAGACGATATTACTTGGTGAATGGTCATCTTCATTTAAGAAGCCACTGCCATTGCACAAGGGCCTTCAGGAATGACAAAAAGCAAATCAGACTTTCTGAAAGGCTAGGTGGCATGATAGTAGTACTTCAAGCACCTAACCACATCCAAAAGCTGAAGGTCTTACTCCTGGCTGTTAGATGGAGCAGGAAAGAGAGAAAGTAGAATAATTTCCTGGTTGATGCGGAACTCAGAGACAACCTTAGGAAGAAAAATTATAGGAGCCCTTAAAACCACCTTATTAGAATGGAGCACCAGAAAGGGAAGTTTAAAAGATAAGATCTAAAGCTCAGACAGAAGCAATTGCCAGCAAGAAAGCTGTGAAAAAACACAGGGAAACAAACTGATGACAGAGGCTCAAAAGGAGTCTTCTGAAGCAAACCTATAAGGAAATTCAAGTCCCACAGAGGGGTAGGACCCCAATAGATTGGGTAGACATGAGCCACCCCTTGCACAAAGGTCTGTACATCTGGTGATAAGGCAACATGTCTCTAAAAAAGCACACAGATGGCTGTTATCTGAACCATAATGGGACTAAGACAAAGCACTTTCTGAAGACTATCATGAAGAAAGGCTAAGACAATGTGAAGACGAAAAGGACGCAGGCATAAACACTGCTCTTCACACCTGAGGTCTCAATGTGGCTCCCCAGCCTGTCAGACTGGCATCCATCATGACTGTTACCCAATTTGGAAGGATCAGCACCATCCAAATGACAAATGGGACCTGTGAAGCCACCAATGAAGGTACAACTTCATCCAGTTGAAAAAAGACATGACAATGGTGAGATGACATTGAAGCCTAGACAATTCCTGAGAATCTCAAGCTACAGTTCCAGCCTATGGAATCAGGCAAAAGGGACTGCCTCCACAGCAGAAACCAGAGAGTCCAGCATGCTCATATGATCCCTGTTTGTTGTGGATGGGTGAAGTAGGGCATGAGACAAAACATCCTCTTTTGGTGCCTCTGCATGAGCTGATTCACCCAAACAGCAATGGTAATGGCAGACAGCAATGACACTACATCTGCAAGTAGCAATACTGTAAACTTCAAAAATGTGAGGAATTTGAGTATCTACTGCTAGGGGGTAGCCCACTGCACTATGGCATAGGCAGAAAAAGGATATAATAGAGAGAAACGTCTGTGAAGGAACAGTCTCTTGTCAGCCATCTTCCATTCTTCAGGAGAACCTGGTCTAAGGAATGGTGAAGAGGGAAAAAGGCAGCCTCCTTTTTGCACCTTTTAAAAATATCAAGGTATGAAGAAATACAGCCTAAGAGACCTTCAGAGTTTCCTGATCGTCCAGAATGAGGCCCTCAGCAGGATGACCAAGACCTTAATCAAAAAAATCCCCAAAAATAAATGATGAATCCAAAAGGGAGAGTGCCTAGTAAATTCTTGCTAGCCATCGCCAGGCAGACTCCAGGGTCTGGAAAAGTCTGCCCCCTGTTCCATATCCAATATAGTGTAAAGGGGAGAGGAGCCCACCTAAGGGAGATGAACAACCCATGTAAGTTACAACAAAAAAAACTACAAGACTCTTCACCTTGCTGTGTCTCATATTCATAGTTGAGGTTGATAGGCTGGTTAAAGTGGAATTTGTAGGGAGTCTCTTCTTGTTATGCAAGTTCCCTGCCTCCTAGAGGAAGATACTTTATCCAGTGGTTCCTTTGTTCCACAGTGGACAAAAAAGAATAATACAAAAAGTATGTTTAGGATGGCGTAGAATACACCAGAACACAAATCTCCAATGTACAACACTGTGTCACGTCTCAACAAATATACAAAATTATACCATTTATGAGACATATTGCAAAATATCCAAAAATATTTTAACAATAAATAGACATGCTGTCTTCAAACACACATTGCAAACACATTCCATTCTGATCCATCTAAATTACACTTCACTCTGGGGTATTAAAGAACTTCTGTGCTAAAAACACTAAATATTTCTCTTAGTTACCACATCTGGTCCCACTTGATGAAGGACGTTGTGTAAAATGTATCAACAAGGAACTAATTTCACTTTCCAGGCTAATAATATGGGATTTGTGTTGTTTGAGCATACAAATCTATGTGTAAGTCAAACATAAAGGTACCATGAAACATTTTACTAAAATCTGAAATTGAGACATTACATTAAAGCCCTATTCACAAATGTGTGGTTTTGACACAGTGTTATCAACTCTGAGTTAAACACCCTCTTGTGAAACAAATTGCCCCAGTAGTGCTTTTCACACTGACAATTTTTGCCATATATAGTGCACCCTAATGCGTTATGCTGCTATGTGTATACTCTCATGCCTTGGCACATCCAAATTTCAGCATGGACCTCCATGCAGGTTGCTCAAATGGGCAACACTGGAAGTTGCGATGTTGTCTGGGTTCACTTTTGAATTGAGGCCAATTAATGGGCAACCAACAAAACGGCACAATAACTATTTTGCCTGGTTGAAAAGGGCGACATTCTTATGTTTCTTAATGTGGCGTAAAGGTATAGGGGTTAAGAGAAAAATGTGCTGGTTTGTTTGTCACATACAAATATGTCCCAATTAACAAGACCTGGTTATTTAAAACTATGAAGTTAACTCAAACTGTACAGTGTACCCCCATCTAGTTGTGGCTGTAAAGCACACCCCAGACTGAAACTCTTTTTCATTCATGCTATGTAAGAGTGACATTTGTAATGCGACATACGTGACATATGAGAGGAGTGCTTATTCAGCATACACTTGCCTTCAAGCACTTCTCTGAGATGTCATGTACCGTGCATTAAAAATGTCATGCTTACATAGCATGAATGGTAACGAGTGTCAGTCTCATGTGTGCTATACAGCCGCAACTACATGAGGTGCACAGTACAGTTTGAGTTAACTTCATACTTTTAAAGAGCCAGGTTATTTGGGACATACTTGTATGCGACCAACAAAATGGCTAATTTTTCTTTTAATCCCTTCACCTCTCCTCCACATTACATACAAGTATGTTGCCTGGTTACTCGACATTCTTATGTTTCGACATTAGAGTGTCACCCTTTTCAACCAGGCAACATAGTTATTGCACCATTTTGTTTGTTGCCCATTACTTGACGACTATTCAAAAGGATACCATTGTTTAAATCCTCTAATGACTGGTCAAAAATTGTAAGCATCATCGAATAATATATGGCTGACACTCACGTGGGCTAATCTCGGCATAACATCCATGCCCTCCCCCCCATGTGAAAGGATTCCTGTGAGTACAGGACAATGGAAGTATAGTAAACATGGAAGGTTTGTCATCAGATAGAATGGAGTGCATTCAAGTTGCCCTTGTGATCATGGCCCCATGTTCACAAAAGAAAAGTGGACTAATTATCGAGCAAACCAACTGCATCATAAGGGACAAATAAAAATGTCCTTTGATTTAAATGTGGTTTTAATCATCTTGAATGGTAGAGAGGTCTCCAGTGCGGTGCTTTGAATTGAACTGGTGACCTCTCTAACATTAAAGAGATTTTAATGCCCATTTAAATCAGTGTTATTTTGGGGAATTTTTATTTGCCCCCTGTGTTTTTTGTCCTGGAACAACCACATTTTTCTTTTGAGCATAAGGACCCAAGAGGCTAAAAAACTCTTCAGTGAATTAAATATTTTTCCAATTTCTATTCATTTCTATGGTGACTTTTTTAAGCAAGAATGTTTTCAGGCTTCATAAAATAACAACTGATGTGGAGATGTTTCTCTCAAATAAGTCAAATGCTTTATGGTTTCTCCTTAAAAAATCCTTAAAGGAGGAAAAGTAAAGTACACTCAAAAACCTGAATAAAATAATTTACTGATAACATATTAATACCACAAATTAAATAATAAAAATAATGGTACCGGTACCATAAATTATATATACGAAAATCTCAAAGTATTACATGTGATATCACAATTAAGAATGTTCCCACATCAAAAGAGAAATTGCATCACAAAGTGTCAGAAATCCTTCTATGTGCAAATATATAGATCTAAGACAAATTCTATAAAATAATTTGCTAATGTATATTTGTCAGAAGCTGTCGTGCGCAGTACAGACGGCTGCGCGCACTGCAGTCTTGTGCAATACAGACTGCCCACACATCGGCTGATAACGGAGAGGGGTGCACCGAATTCGGAGTGCCCCGCTCTATTATCAGCCGCGGAGTGGGCAGTCTCTACTGTGCATGACTGCACCACGGCCGTTGCTGCCTGGAACTGTGGCCCGTGTACACTGGCTGTTCAACAAGTACAGAATATAAAAATAACCTATAAAACACAATCTAAAAATCACAAAAGGTTTCCAAACATCAAAAGGGAATGAAGCATCCCTTTGTGCCTAAGAACTTGTGCACTGAATAATATATATCACAAAGGCTGGCAAAGACAGAAAAAGCTTCTCCTGACTTGCTGATAAAAGAACAATCAGTCTAGAATACCAGTGGGCTAATGATGCAAATATCACGTGTCTAATGCAGGGGACTAAGAAGAAGAAAAACAGATACAAATAACTCTGTATGGCTAAAGGCCACTGCATTGACACACACAACAAAGAGTTATACAAAAAAAGTATTTATACCCCTACTATTACCAATCAATAATGTCCATATGATAGATGTAATCATTAATTAACTTCACCAGGTACCAGGAATTTTAACCGTAATTTTCAAAAAGATTGCCCAGTAAAAATTCTGAAGGGACAGTTATGAATAAAACATATATCTGCTCTCTAATATGGAGACCAAAAATATCAATCCAAATATAAAATTTCAAATCAGAGAAGTATATGTTATGATGCATATTCTAATTAGTTTTATAACTGATGAACACTTATTAGCACATACAGTAGCTCTAATAATGTGTATAAAAACTCACAGTGTATTCAATAATTGCAATCCATTGGCCTATCCGTCCATTCCTACTGCATGAGATGCTCTATGTTGGAGACCTTTATTTGTTCCTCCTACCAATAATTAATTTGATCAGTATGTGTCCAGTCCTGCACACATCAAATCTGCTGTTCACTCGCTGATGTTACAATTCCGCTGAGTTTCAAACTTAATTCTCACTTCTCCCTCAGGGAAATCCAGACAAAGTGATACTTTGTAAAAATATAACATATATATATATATATATATATATATATATATATATATATATATATATGATGTATTTAGAGAAGCGTTGCTTCACAATCCAGTAGAGACCTCTTGAAAAACAGCAGAAATTCTGGAGAAAATCAGCTGTTCATAGTAGACAAATAACAATTGCAATTGAATTAACTGGGGGCTTTTAACCCCTTGAATGATAGAGTTTTCCAACACAAAGCAGTGTGGTGGAGACAGCTCTAGAATTCAAAATTAATGGTAATTTTCATTGCTGTAAATTGTGGTAGGTTTGCTACCCTTTTTTTCTGCATATGGCCCATGGACTAACAAGAGTAAGAAATTAAAAAAATGGAAATATTATGAGCTATTTCAACCCACATAATGTTTGCTAGTTCTAGTTATAATTAAAATACACATTTTACCAGTTAATAAAAAGCATACAGTATTAATTATAAATTGTGTATCAATGTGCAGGGGGTGAAAAGTGACCATAAGGAGCTTTGCACTTTAAAAGCAAATATTGTCAGGAATCCAATACATGGATTTTTAGCACTTTTTCTTGCATAAAACTTGACTTTTGGCCGAACCCCCCTTGTGTTTTGTACTGAATGTGGCTGAGAGCAAGAGATCTGCTGAAAACAGTCGATACAGTTAGAATAATGTTACTTTATTCACATATGTGATTTAAAACTTTCATTTTTTCGTGTGGTTTTGGCCAGATTTACAAGTCTTTAATGATTGTACGTACATTATACTAGCTTCATCAGAGGAAGATAAATATCCAATGCACTTTTTTTGTGGAACTAACGCTTTACAATGACTTGGATGATTTTGAAATAGCTTTCAAAATCAACTATATTTATGTTTATAATTCTTGATAGAAAACTATACTTTGTGAGATATTTAATTTTATTTATTTGTCAGTTTATACAAATTACCCAGTACTTCCTGATAAGAAGTGCCAGTTGGGAGGGAGAGTAGAATGTCAGTATCTGACACACCAGGCTGTTATAGCCAGTACTGTCTAATCTGCATAGACTGACAAATAAACTAAGCTAAATATGTTATTAAAAGCAGAACTTTCACCCCACCATGACCTTATCTGTGTGTGTAGCATTAATGTAGTTATAAAGTGCTATGTAATTTTAAAAATCAGAAAACTGATCGATAAGGCACAAAAGAAGATTAAAGTTTAACCTTGTGACATGTAGAGCATTGTGAGTGCTACTGTGCATGTCAATCTGGTGTCATGGTTTGTTAAGACGCTCAGACAACAGGTTTAGGTAAAAGCATAACTTTATTGAAAAGTTAAAGCACTCCCCATAGGGTTCACATACATATACATACAATATATTAGCAACTGAGAAATAGAACAGGTTCTACCGGCCTTGCCAATAATACCGAGCAAGGCAACGCAGGCGGCTATAAGGAATAGCAATAGCAGGCTCTACCGGCCTTGCCAATACCGGGTAAGGCAACCGTCAGATGGAATATACCGGTTCTACCGGCCTTACTAATACCGGGCAAGGCAGCCTTGGGAAATGCTGTGGATAGGCTCTACCAGCCTTGCCAATTCCTGGTAAGGCAACCGTGAGATGGAATGCACCAGTTCTACCGGCCTTACCAATACCGGGCAAGGCAGCCTCAGTGAATACTGTGAAGAGGCTCTACTGGTCCTGCCAATACCTTGTAAGGAACCGTGAGATGGAATGTACCGGTTCTACCGGCCTCACCAATACCGGGCAGGACAGCCCCAAAGAAGGAGACCACCAGGTGACAATGATCGTCAGGAGACAATACAGGGACACGAACCAACAGCACTTGACTGCAGTATGGAACAACCAGCGTCAGCACACTGGAACTAACAGTATAGAATGCCACCAGGTTTAATGGAGTTAACCAGCGTCCGCACGCTGGGACCAACAGTATAATATGTCACCAGGTTTAATGGAGTAAACCAGTGTCTGCACGCTGGGACCAACAGTATAATATGTCACCAGGTTTAATGGAGTAAAACCAGCGTCCGCACGCTGGGACCAACAGTATAATCCGCCACCAGGTTTATTGGAGTTAACCAGCGTCCGCACGCTGGGACCAACAGGATAATATGCCACCAGGTTTAATGGAGTTAATCAGCGTCCGCACACTGGGACCAACAGTATAATCTGCCACCAGGTTTAATGGAGTTAACCAGCGTCCGCACGCTGGGACCAACAGGATAATATGCCACCAGGTTTAATGGAGTTAACCAGCGTCCGCACGCTGGGACCAACAGTATAATCTGCCACCAGGTTTAATGGAGTTAACCAGCGTCCACACGCTGTGACCAACAGTATAATCTGCCACCAGGTTTAATGGAGTTAACCAGCGTCCGCACGCTGTGACCAACAGTATAATCTGCCACCAGGTTTAATGGAGTTAACCAGCGTCCGCACGCTGGGGCCAACAGTATAATCTGCCACCAGGTTTAATGGGGTTAACCAGCGTCCGCACGCTGGGACCAACAGTGAGAATATCGCCGAGGCGAGAGAGTGAGCAATGTCGCCAAGCGACTACCGGATAGGAATACTGAGACCAAGTGAAGGTGGAGCACAGCGAGCACCACTGAACAGACAGCAACTGGAACAAGCCAGACGAAACAACCGGAGCATCAGCCGTCACGAAGAAGTCCAACCAGAGTGGCAAGCAGACTGGAACTGGTGGAATCAGGAACACTGGAACTCAAGACTCTGTAGCTCAGGACTCTGGAACACTGGAACAGGCCTCAAACAGCAAAACAGACTGGAACGCAGGACTCTGTAGCTCTGGACTCTGGAACACTGGAAAAGGCCCAAACAGCATGACAGGAAGAACAAACAGGTACTGTCAGAGACACCACGAAAGGGCAACCAAAGGGTGCCCGAGCTGAGTATAAATAGGCAGTCAGAGGCGGGCAGACAATAGGCAACCAATAGGAGCCCCTGCAGGTGATAGACAGTGTATAGCACCAATCACAGGCACCGTGATAGTACCCCCCTTTCAAAGACCCCCTCTCCTAGAATGGGGTCTAGGCTTCTGAGGGTACTTGGCATGAAAATTTCGTATTAATCTTGGTGCATGAAGGTCCTTACTGTCCACCCAAGATCTATCCTCAGGACCATAGCCTTTCCAATGCACCAAGTACTGTACCTTTCCTCTAAGCCTACGGGAGTCAATGATACTCTGTACCTCGTATTTCTCTTGCCCTTCAACCTCAACGGGCCCTGGCATTACGGGTGTCGTAGTGTAACGGTTGCACACCAGAGGCTTAAGGAGAGACACATGAAATACATTGTGAATGCGCATGGATGCAGGTAAATCCAATGCATAGGAAACGGGGTTAATTTTGCAAATAATTCTGTAAGGACCAATGAACCGAGGTGCCAACTTATTAGATGGGACTTGGAGCTTCAAGTTTTTAGAAGACAGCCATACTCTATCCCCAACTTGGAAGGAAATGGCTGGAAGCCTCCTGCGATTAGCATGGCGCTGAAAGGACTGACCCAGTGCCCTCTGAACTTGTGCCCATGTGGAACGGAGTTGCTCGATATGCTCGTCTAGAGCTGGAATCTGCTGTGTCTGAAAGGAATCTGGGAGCAGGCAGGGTTGGAAACCATAATTAATCAAAAATGGAGAGCTCCCGGACGAAGAATTAACCGCACAGTTCCTGGCGAACTCCGCCCAAGGCAACAAGTCGGCCCAATCGTCATGATGTTCAGTCACAAAACATCACAGATACTGTTCCAAGCCTTGATTGGCACGCTCAGCAGCCCCATTAGTCTGGGGATGATATGCAGAGGAAAAAGATAGCTGTATGCCCATCTGTTCGCAAAACGCCCTCCAGAATCTGGATACAAACTGGCTCCCCCTGTCGGACACCAGTACCCTGGGTATCCCATGCAACCGGAACACCTCTCTAGCAAACACCATTGCCAGTTCTTTAGCAGAGGGAAGGCCATAGAGAGGTATAAAGTGAGCCATTTTAGAAAACCTGTCTACCACCATCAATATAAAGGAATACCCTCTAGACCTGGGCAATTCTCCCATAAAATCGATAGAAACATGAGACCAAGGACGTTCGCCATTAGGCACTGGCTGGAGCAATCCCACTGGGAGATGTCTAAGGGTTTTGGCACGGGCACAGGTGGCACAGGCATTGGCAAAATCGGCACAATCAGATCTCATAGAAGGCCACCAAAATAATTGAGAGAGGGACCATAACAATTGGTCTCTACCAACATGTCCCGCAGCCTTAGAGGAATGGTAGGTTTCAAGTAATCGAGTACGGAACGGTTCAGCGACAAAACATTTGCCCACTGGAGTTTCATGGGGAGCAGAGGCCTGAGAGGCCAAAATCTCATCCCCAAGTGAAGAAGTGATACTAGTACGTATGGTGGCCAAAAAACGGTCAGGTTGGATGATAGGTGCTGGTGCTTCTTCTCTGTCAATCTCAGCCTCGAATTGTCTTGACAGAGCATCGGCCCTAATATTCTTTGATCCAGGCAAGTATGATACAATGAAATTGAATCGAGAAAGGAATACTGCCCATCGCGCTTGGCGAGAGGACAATCTTTTGGCCTCAGAGAGATTTGTCAGATTCTTATGATCAGTCAGAATCAAAACATGATTTTTAGTGCCTTCAAGTAAATGACACCATTCCTTGAGAGCGAGGATAATGGCCAGTAACTCTCTATCACCAATCTCATAATGGCTTTGGGCTCCCGTTATTTTCTTTGAAAAGAACCCACAGGGTCTAAGTGTTCCACCTTTGACTTGTCGTTGAGAGAGTACTGCCCCAACCCCAATATCTGAGGCGTCAACCTCTAAGGTGAACGGAAGTAATGGATTGGGGTGGGATAACACAGGAGCGTTAGCAAAGGCTACCTTCAGTTTCTCAAAGACCTCTTCCGCAGCCACCGGCCACAGAGCTGGGTTAGCGCCCTTATGCGTGAGGTCAGTCAGGGGTTTCACAATGGAAGATAAATTCTTAATAAACTTCCTATAATAATTGGCAAACCCTAGAAATCGTTGGATGGCTTTCAGACTCTTAGGTTTAGGCCACTGTAGGACTGCCGTCAATTTTTCCTTGTCCATGGCAATACTGTCTTTGCCAATTATAAACCCCAAAAACGGTACACTGGTTTTGTGGAACTCACATTTCTCCACTTTACAGAATAACTTATTTTTTCGTAATCGCCGCAGTACTTCAGACACATCCTTGATGTCTTGTGACAAGTCTTTAGAGTGGATGAGTATGTCGTCGAGGTAGACTACAACACATGACTGTAACATATCTCTGAGGACATCATTAATTAGTTCTTGAAAAACTGCGGGGGCATTACACAGACCAAATGGCATGACTAGATATTCGTAGTGCCCAGATCTCATGTTAAAGGCAGTTTTCCACTCATCACCGGCTCTGATTCGTATCAAATTGTAGACAGCACGTAGGTCCAGTTTGGTGAAAATCGAGGAACCCTTGAGTCTATCAAAAAGCTCGGTGATGAGTGGTATCGGGTATGCATTCTTTGCCATCAGCTTATTTAACTGACGGTAGTCAATGCAAGGTCTCAATTCGCCATTTTTCTTTTTAACAAAAAAGAACCCGGCCCTGGCCGGAGAGGTAGATTTCCTGATGATCCCTCTATTAAGGGCATCAGAAATATATTCTTCCATAGCTTGGTTCTCCTCGCAAGACAATGGGTACGTGCGTCCCCTAGGTGGCACCGTTCCAGGTGTTAATTTGATGCGACAGTCATATGGTCTGTGCTGAGGTAAGGCGCCAGCCTCTCCCTTACTAAAAACATCGCTAAATTGCTGATAGACGTCAGGTAGGGAAGGGGAGGTGCACAAGACCTTAACGGGATGGGTGATGCAATTCTCCATACAGAACTGAGACCAAGCAGAAATCTCGCATTTTTGCCAATCGAATTGTGGATTATGCAACTGTAACCAAGGAAACCCCAATATCATGGCATGGTGAGGAGAGTTAATTAACTGAAACTGCTGCTCCTCCCTGTGGAGAGCCCCAATAGTCATGGATAATGGCATAGTTTCAAACATAACCTGAGTGGGTACCAGGGGTCTGCCATCAATCGCTTCAATAGCAAGAAGGGTTTCTCTTTCAATGCGTGGCACCCCATGCAACTCAGCAAAGGTATTATCCATAAAATACCCAGCTGCACCAGAATCGACTAGGGCCAAAACCTCCACAGAGCGCTGTGCCCAAGACAATACCACCTGTATGGTGGGTTTAAGAGCGCCAATCGTTGGGGACGATTGCACACCACCTAGGGCCTGTCCCCCAAGGTACCTAGGTGTGTTCGTTTCCCGGACGTACCGGACAAGATCTTAACAGGTGCCCATTCTTACCGCAGTATAAACACAACCCTTGTTTCCTGCAATATGTTCTTTCCTCCTTGGTTAACCTAGTGAAACCCACTTGCATAGGTTCCCCTGGTTCCTGTACTGGTACACTAGGTTTAGCTGCCAAGGGGGAGGTGGGTGGGAAAAATGTGTACTAGACCCATTATCCTTAGATAGTATTTTACGATCTCTGGCAGTTACTCTCTCCCGTATTCTGGAGTCAATTAGAATAACATATTCAAAATAATCATCAAGATCAGTAGGCAAATCTTTTGCTGCGATTTCATCTTTAATCTGGTCACTCAAACCTTGGGCAAATGCTGCCAACAGAGCCTCGTTATTCCACCCTACCTCTGCTGCCAAAGTGCGAAATTCGATGGCATAATTGCCCACCGTGCGCCTGCCCTGTTGTATCTCCATAAGACGTTTAGCAGCAGAGGTGGTTCTACCAGAAGGCTCGAATACTCTCCGAAAGGATTGCACAAATTCACAGAAATTCTTAGTGCAAGGTTTAGCATTTTCCCACAAGGGGTTAGCCCAGGCCAATGCTCTACCAGTCAGCAAGGATATCATGAACCCAACCTTGCTGCGATCATTATGAAATGAATGTGCCGTCAATTCCATAAAAATTTCTAGCTGATTGATGAACCCTCTGCAGAGTTGGGGGTCTCCATCATATCTTAGTGGTAAGGGTGTAGAAGCCATTAACCCTTTTATTGCAGCCCCAAGGGCCCTAGTATCATTCTCCGGTGTCTGACTGGGCAAGACCACCGGGTTGGAACCGGACTTATCAGCAAGTACTGTGCGTTCAAGAATAGTTTGAATAGCAACTGCTAACTGATCCAAACGTTGCTCGTGCATATCCATCCTCCAATGGATATTCTGCGTATTACCATCACTCTTAGTGTCTGAGGTCATGGCCCTTTCGTACTGTCACGGTTTGTTAAGACGCTCAGACAACAGGTTTAGGTAAAAGCATAACTTTATTGAAAAGTTAAAGCACTCCCCATAGGGTTCACATACATATACATACAATATATTAGCAACTGAGAAATAGAACAGGTTCTACCGGCCTTGCCAATAATACAGAGCAAGGCAACCCAGGCGGCTATAAGGAATAGCAATAGCAGGCTCTACCGGCCTTGCCAATACCAGGTAAGGCAACCGTGAGATGGAATATACCGGTTCTACCGGCCTTACTAATACCGGGCAAGGCAGCCTTGGGAGATGCTGTGGATAGGCTCTACCGGCCTTGCCAATGCCTGGTAAGGCAACCGTGAGATGGAATGTACCGGTTCTACCGGCCTTACCAATACCGGGCAAGGCAGCCTCAGTGAATACTGTGAAGAGGCTCTACCGGTCCTGCCAATACCTGGTAAGGCAACCGTGAGATGGAATGTACCGGTTCTACCGGCCTCACCAATACCGGGCAGGACAGCCCCAAAGAAGGAGACCACCAGGTGACAATGATCGTCAGGAGACAATACAGGGACACGAACCAACAGCACTTGACTGCAGTATGGAACAACCAGCGTCAGCACACTGGAACTAACAGTAGTAATCTCGCAGGTTAATGGAGTAAACCAGCGCCTGCACGCTGGGACCAACAGTATAGAATGTCACCAGGTTTAATGGAGTTAACCAGCGTCCGCACGCTGGGACCAACAGTATAATATGTCACCAGGTTTAATGGAGTAAAACCAGCGTCCGAACGCTGGGACCAACAGTATAATCCACCACCAGGTTTAATGGAGTTAACCAACGTCCGCACGCTGGGACCAACAGGATAATATGCCACCAGGTTTAATGGAGTTAACCAGCGTCCGCACGCTGGGATCAACAGTATAATCTGCCACCAGGTTTAATGGAGTTAACCAGCGTCCGCACGCTGGGACCAACAGGATAATATGCCACCAGGTTTAATGGAGTTAACCAGCATCCGCACGCTGGGACCAACAGTATAATCTGCCACCAGGTTTAATAGAGTTAACCAGCGTCCGCAAGCTGGGACCAACAGTATAATCTGCCACCAGGTTTAATGGCGTTAACCAGCGTCCGCACGCTGGGACCAACAGAAATGTGAAGGCTCACCCAGGACAAATTCTGTCCAGGTCCTGGTTTAACCACCTATTTGCTTTGTTGACCTTCATACCCACTCTACACAAACAAAGGGAAGGCGTGATCCACCCCTTGAACAAAAAACTTAACATCTGCTAAAGTAGCAATACGCTGCAAGAAGTGAACTGAGAGAGCTGAGATCTGTACTATGATAGAATCCAGGCTGAGACCTTTGTTCACACAGTCCTGTAAAAGGCCAAGACCATATGGATGTCAAATGTATGAGCAGGATATCTGTCATGGTTAGTTAAGACTCTCAGACTTAAGGTTTAGGTAAAAACATAACTTTATTGAAAAGTTAAGGCAATCCCATAGTGTTATCATACACATACAAACAATACAAATAAGCAAATGACCATATGAATAGGTTCTACCGGCCTTTCCAATAATACCGGGCAAGGCAACCCAGGCGACTCAAACAAAATAACAGTAGCAGGCTCTACTGGCCTTGCCAATACCGGGTAAGGCAACCGTGAGATGGTAACGTACCGGTTCTACTGGCCTTACCAATACCAGGCAAGGCAGCCTGAGGGAATACTATGAGTAGGCTCTACCGGCCCTGCCAATACCAGGTAAGGCAACCTAAGGATGGCAAAGTGAATAGGTTCTACCGGCCTTACCAATACCGGGCAGGGCAGCCCAAGAGAGGAGACCTTCCAGAAACCAACTGACTGTCAGGTGATAATGACAGTAGGATGGACAAGGTAGAAACTAGGACAAGCGGTCTCACTCAAGCAGAAGTCTCATGCCAGAGAACTACAAGACAACTGCAAATGGGACTGGACAGCAACTCGGACCTCACAGTACCTGCCTACAGTCAGGGAGTAAACCAGCGTCCGCACGCTGGGACCAACTGACAGAACTGTGAACCGCAAGGCGTACTGGAGTAAACCAACAGTAGTAATGGCCACAAGGTTTAATGGAGTAAACCAGCGTCCGCACGCTGGAACAAACAGTAGTATGAGCCACCAGGTTTAATGGAGTAAACCAGCGTCCGCACGCTGGAACCAACAGTAGTATAGGCCACAAGGTTTAATGGAGTAAACCAGCGTCCGCACGCTGGAACCAACAGTAGTATAGGCCACAAGGTTTAATGGAGTAAACCATCGTCCGCACGCTGGAACCAACAGTAGTATGAGCCACCAGGTTTAATGGAGTAAACCAGCGTCCGCACGCTGGAACCAACAATAGTATCAGCCACCAGGTTTAATGGAGTAAACCAGCGTGTGAACGCTGGAACCGACAGTAGTATGCGCCACCAGGTTTAATGGAGTAAACCAGCGCCCGCACGCTGGAACCAACAGTAGTATAAGCCACCAGGTATAATGGAGTAAACCAGCGTCCGCACGCTGGAACCAACAGTAGTATGCGCCACCAGGTTTAATGGAGTAAACCAGCGTCCGCACGCTGGAGCCAACAGTAGGATGCACCACTGGGTTAATGGAGTAAACCAGTGTCCACAAGCTGGGACCGACAGTAGTAATATCACCGGAGCGAAATGAGCAATGTCGTCTCAGCAACTGCAGACAGGGAACCACTGAGACCAGGCAGAGGATCAACCGGAACGAGCACCGCTGAACTGCCAGGCGACCGGAACATCAGCAATCACGGAGAACAACCGGAACCGACTGGAATGACAAGCAGGTAGGTACACAGGAACAGGTAGACTCAGGAACTCTGAAACACTGGAACTCTGGCCCAATCAGCATGGCAGGCAGGACAGAAAAGATGCTGTCAGAGACACCACGAAAGGGCAACCAAAGGGTGCCTGGACTGAGTTTAAAAAGGCAATGTGAGGCGGGCTGACAGCAGACAGCTAATGGGGAGCCTCCTGCAAGTGATAGACACTGATAGCACGAATCACGAGCACCGTGAAAATATCCTTATCAGCACACCACTGGTAAAGGATGGACCAGATCCTATTATATGCTTTGGAACAAATAGGCTTCCTAGTTTGGATCATGGTGGATTTAACTTCCTCACAGAAAACCCGTTTTCAGGATGTTTGCTTCAAGAACCATACCATGAAGGCCAGCTTTACCACCTGCTAATACCAGATGGAACCCTGAGTCAGGAGGTCCAGATGCAGAGGAAGGCACAAAGGTTCCTTGATGAACAGATTGAGAAGATCTACAAGCCAGGGCCAACTGGGCTAGAAATGAGAAGTTGTCATGACTGCAGCTTTTTGTATTCTGATCTTCTTGATCAGCCTGGGGAATAGGAGATAGTGGAGGAAACACGTAGGTGAGATGAAAACTCCATTTGATTGACATTTAGTCCATAATGAAGGCTCAAGGATCCCTTACCTTTGTGCGGAACACAGAAACCTTCCTGTTCACATGGGCTATCATCAGATCCATTGAAGGCCCTAGTGGTGGACTATCTGATTTTCCAGTCTCCTGAATCCAGATCTTGATGACTGAGAAAGTATGCAACAATTTTTTCCACTCTTGGGATGTGGACCGCCAGTGCCACCAGTGCAGTTAACTGGCAGTGACTGCATGAAAAAGTTGAAGTAAAGGAAATGTTGGTGATCTGGATGAATAGGGACATGCAGTGCAAGAGGGACATAGGGTCCCAGAATACTCCCATGGAAGCCCAGTATGGAATGAGAGCAATGAGGTATGATGTGCTTCTTGATATCAGACATGTCCAGAGAAATTAACTTTAAACTAGGATAAAATAGGATTTTAGTCTTACCTGTTAAATCCTTTTCACTTAGTCCATACAGGTCACTGGTACAATGGGAGGCGATCCGCCCCTTTAAGTAGGCAGGAACATTCATTCAAATGTATGCAGGGGGTGGAGCCTCCCCTCCCTCTTAAGCTGCCTTCAGGCCAGAGCCAAGCTAGATTGATTTGAGACACTAAACTGACCAGAGGTAAGAAGGAAAAGGAAGACTCCTGTGAGCATGCCCCGAAGGTCTCCCACTGAGTGCCACAGGAGAGCCAAGCATGGCCCCTTGACAGGGTGGGAGACCAGTGACCTGTATGGACTAAGTGAAAAGGATTTAACAGGTAAGACTAAAATCCTATTTTCACTGTCGTCCAATACAGGTCACTGGTACAATGGGATGTACAAACATTGAGCTTTCCCAAAGGCGGGAAGTAAGGCAAGGACCAGGCGCAAGGACCAAAGTCACCAGAACTGCTATGAACCAATTAATCATAGAGCCCAATAACAGAAGTGTCAACGGACACCAACCAGGGGGAAAAACAAACCCCCGAACTAACACAGCACACTGAACTAGAGCCAACAGGGCTCGACAGCAAAGAAGCACTAAGAACCACAGAGTAGAAGGTCCTAAACAGGCAAGACTGCCTCCTGGACCTTCCTCCCAAAGCTGGCATCAGCCAAGGCCAGTACATCAACCCGATAGTGCTTCGAGAATGTGTGCACAGAGGACCAAGTGGCCGCTCTGCACAGTTTATCAGCAGACGCCTGATTCTTGTAGGCCCAAGAGGCCCCAATTGATCTGGTGGAATGAGCAGTAACCCTGAAGGGAACGTGCTTATTCCGCAGTTTGTAGGCTTCACGTATGATAGATTTTATCCAAGAGGCAATAGTTACCTTGGATGCCGGTCTCCCTGCCCTAGGCCCCTCAGGAATGACGAACAGGGCATCAGACTTCCTGATAGACTCAGTGCGATGAACATAAAATTTAAGACAACGCACAACAGCCAACAAATGGAGATCTCTTTCCTTGTCAGAGGAAGGGTTAGGGCAGAAAGAGGGAACCACAATCTCCTGATTGATGTGAAATTCAGAGACAACCTTGGGTAAAAACTCCTTGGAAGTGCGAAGCACTGCCTTATCCTTGTGAAACACCAAGTAAGGAGGTTTACAAGACAGAGCTTGTAACTCCGCTACCCGGTGAACTGAGACAATAGCCAAAAGAAAGGCCATTTTCCAGGTCAAGAGACGCAAAGGAATAGAAGCCAAGGATTCAAACGGGGGTCTCTGGAGAACCCCCAGCACCAAATTGAGGTCCCACTGGGGAGTAGGACTCTTGAAGGCAGGCCGAACATGAGCCACACCTTGGAAGAAAACCTTAACATCAGGAAGAATAGCAATCCGTTCCTGGAAAAACACAGACAAAGCTGAAGTCTGAACCTTGAGAGAACTCAGGCTGAGTGCCTTCTCAACCCCATCCTGCAAAAAAGCCAGGACCGTGGGAAGATGGAAATCAAGAGATAGATCCTTATCAGTATACCATGCCACAAAGGTGGACCATATGCGATGATAGATCTTGGAAGACACAGCCTTGCGAGCTCTAAGCATCGTGGACACCACTGAAGAGGAAAACCCTTTCTTCTTTAAAATTGAGGATTCAACCTCCAAGCCATCAAATGGAGATGCTGAACATCCTCCTTCCACAGATATCCCTGAAGAAGTAGATCTGGACGTGCAGGAAGCGGAACAGGATCCGTCACAGACATGGCTAGCAGTTCCGGATACCAGGACTGACGAGGCCAATTTGGAGTGATCAGGATGACAGGACAACGCTCCACCATCAGCTTCTGGATGACTCGGATCAACAGAGGAAGAGGAGGGAAGATGTAAGCCAGAGGAAACGTCCAAGGGATTGACAAAGCATCCACTACCAGAGCAAGAGGGTCCCTCCACCAGGAGCAAAACACTGGCACCTTCCTGTTGTGTCTGGTAGCCATCAGATCCACTACTGGCACCCCCCACATCTGGGTGAGAAGGTGAAACACTTCTGGATGAAGCGCCCATTCTCCGCTGTCGACTGTGTGACGACTGAGAAAATCTGCCATGACGTTGTCTACGCCTGGAATGTGTACCGCTGAGATGACTGGCACATGAGCTTCTGCCCAAGATAAAAAGGCCTTGACCTCTAACCAAGCGGTGAGACTTTTTGTGCCGCCTTGTCTGTTGATGTAAGCCACAGCGGTGGCGTTGTCGGACTCCACTCTGACTGGACAACCTTCCAGCTGAGATTCCCAGGGGTAGATTTAAAGGCAGCCGTTAACAAAAAAAATCACTAACGGGTGCGTTAAGTGACATGTTGCAATTCAAAGATCCGTCTAAAGACCAGCTAACGGCAGTTGTACAATCCTTACGGCCGATACACTTACGTGCATTCAGATGCATGGAAAAACATACCCCAGAGCTATTCAAAGGCTTGCGGTACTGATAACGGCTGAAAAAAAGACACACCTAACGGCTAAAAGTTAAGACCCACTTTTCACACACGTTAGACACTTAACGGCCAAAACAAAACACCCGTTACATAGGAAAAGACACAAAAGGCTTACCGCACAACCATGTAAATGTGAAAATTAACCCGTGCAATGCCAAAACAACACAAAAACATGCACACACAACACAAATCACTATACACACAACAACAACCAACACCACAGGGACAACGACACACTAAAAAACAACAACACAACATGGCACGGAACAATGGGGGTCATCACACAAAGCGGACACCTGCAAATACAAGCTCACCTGGGCAACATCAACACGCCACCTGCACCCCACAACTGCATGTCCGCAAATGGCACACACAGAACAAGCACAACACACCACATCTTATAACACACACACACCTGCAAACACTTACCTGGACAAAAACAACTCACCATTGGTCAGCACTCACCTCATCACCACACCCACACAACGCCCTAGCAAGTACTTAAAGGGACAACTCAACACACTCACTTGTGGCTTGTTTTCCACTCAGGGAGGGAGAGAGAGAGAGATAGATAGAGAGATAGAGAGAGAGAGAGAGAGAGAGACAGATAGAGACAGATAGATAGAGCAAACAGTATGTTGGGTTACATATTGTTGCGAAGACTGAAGAGAAGGCGTGCAAGGGAGAGAGCTAGGGAACATCATCAACCTCCAAGCATGCCTGATCAACAGCCACCACCTGTTGCAAGTGAGGAGGCTCTGGCTCAGCAGCCACACAGGAGCCCATCCCCACCTGGAGGGCACAGGATGTATAGACGACCACCAAGGCCCAGGGTATACCGCCCAAGGGTCACCCTCTTTGGAATGACCGATGATGAGGTAATTGATCGCTACAGGTTGAGGCCTGACAGCATCATTGCCTTGTATGAGGTCATCAAGGAGCAGGTGGATCCCATCTACATCTACAACCATGCCCTAACTGGCCTGCAGAAACTACTCTGTGCCATGCACTTCATGGCAAGCGGGGCCTTCCAGTCCACAGAGGGTTACGCATCTGGCATGTCACAGGCCACATTCTCCAGGGTGCTGGCCCAGGTCCTGCCAGCCCTCAAAAGCAAGGCCAGTACCTATATACATTTCCCCACCACCGACATGGACTGGATACAAGTCAAGCAGGCCTTTTACGCCAGGGGAGGCATGCCCAGGGTCATGGGTGCTATAGATTGCACCCATGTCCGAATTAAGGCCCCAGCACGTGACGCACAGATATTCATCAACAGGAAGAACTTTCACTCCATCAACGTGCAGATGGTGTGTGACAGCCATATGAGGATAATGAATGTCTGTGCAAAGTATCCTGGCAGCTCACATGATTCATACATTCTCCAAAACTCCTCAGTCCACAGAGATTTCGAGAATGGAACTTTTACAGGGGGATGGCTTTTGGGTGAGTTCACAATACAAAATCACATCACATACACAGGCGTACACACAACGCTGCTTAGCATGCTCCTGACCCACAGCTACTACGTCTACCACACAAAACATCATTCACACAACATGTGCTCCCTGTCTCACCATGTCACTCACATTACACAGGTGATGCTGGCTATGGATGCAAGTCCTGGCTACTGACCCCACTGGCTAATCCTCGAACACATGCCCAGGAAAGCTACAACCAGGCTCATGGCAGAACGAGGAATGCCATTGAGCGGACCTTTGGCCTCCTCAAGTCAAGATTCCGATGTCTGGACCACTCGGGGGGAGCACTGCAGTATGCACCTGGAAAGGTGTGCGACATCATTGTGGCGTGCGCAATACTGCACAACATCGCAGTGGACACCAGGCTGCTGGAGCACATCCAGGCCCCCCCCATACAGGAAGTGCCCATGGACATCGGACACGTTGAGGAGACCCTGAGAGGGACACAGATCAGAGACAGGCTCATCACGGAACACTTTACATGTGAGTATAACACAGGCATGCAAACAATCCATGCAAGTCCCCCATCAGTCCTGTGACACTAACCACACTGCACATTTTGTTCTGTCTCACCCCACAGGAACAGTGACACAGCACTGCACTTGCAGCGGACATGGCAAATTGTGTGTGTGGACTCAAAAACCATCCTCCATTCCACTCTCCACGTTGACATACAGACCCCAAGGATATCACGCACACCCTCAGGAGAAACAAGGTACAACACATAACCCATGTTCATCGCCTTACAGGGCTTGATTGACAGCAGCTAACTTGATTTGCCATGAGCATAGCCAGAGCAACCATGCTAGCCTTGTAGCGAAAGAGTGTTATCCAATGCTATGCATTGGATAATACTCCGTCACATCAGGGGTTAAAGGGCCATTGGACTCAATATGGAACCTGTACTGTGCTACAGCTGAGAAGAGCAGCACAGGGGTGGATGTACAGTGGTATGGGCACACAATGTAGAGGTCATGAGACGTAGATCAGATTACCAGGGACACCATGCTGACCTGTGAGTGTGCAGACATATGTGCCCCCGACATGAATACACACATCAACAAATGTGTCCTAACAGTTCCATGGAACAAATGACATTGGGCTGCCACTGTCACATTAACAGTGGCAGCCCAAATTCATTACTTCCATGGAGCTCTCAGAACACTTGTTGATGTGTGTATCCATGTCAGGGGCACATATCCATAGGGCTGGGGCACATGTCCTTAGTTCTCCACATAATTGGTTACAGATGAGTACACAACACATTGTCAAGCAATGGTTTGTGTACTCACCTGTAACTGTGAAAATTGAGGGGATCAAAAAGACTAAATTGTTGTTGCTTGATGATCAGTTCAAGTCAACTACTCCAAATCCTGTCCTCTTCTTCCACAGGCATCCGTAACATGATCCATCCTTGAACTGAAGTTCTTCTATGTGACTGGATTGATGTCTTGACATCACCTTCATGGAGATCACCCCTTGCTGTTTATGTTGATGTTGTTGGTGATGCAAAGTTTGACCTGAGGTTCACACAAACCTCTACTGGATCATTTTCATATAGACACAGAAAACACTAATTCCTGAGTTTTATAACCTGTACAGTTAGGATGCTCAGCTACAGAGTTGTCAAACCTTGTGGACAACACATGAGCTGGGCAGCAGTGTAACTAAAGTACTATTTTTTTGTTTCAAAGTACATTTAGTGTTCTCATACAGGTGTTCAATGCATATAGGCAATACACAGAAAACACATGTACATCCTAATGTACTTTGAGACACAATAAAGATGAACCATCACCATTCTATCTGTGTCTGTAGGAGGATATATTTGAGAACACAGTTGTCAATGCGTTACCACACCCAGGGTAGAGTATCCCCATACATGGAAAGGCATCACCCATATCACAGGACTCCAGCACTTGTTTGCAAGTGAGTGGACTCAGTGATGTATTCACGCTAACAGATGGTGGCAGTGATACACTAATGTGTTGTGGGAGTGATAAAGAGGTGATAAAGGGGACATACTTCCACAGTGAATTCCTGTCCACAGTTAATGTGTTGCTCAGTATAATCAATGTTCAGTGATATTGCTCCACTGGGACATATCACAGTACATGACCAAGTGGACAAGTGTTTTCACTGGGGAAGTCTGTTACACCCTTAGAAAAAACAACAAGTCAACTTACTGGAGGCCCCAATGCTCACCCCAGGATATCAATGTGTGTGCTACACATTGAAATCCTAGGTTGAAAACATTGGCTTCCCCAGTCAGTCTGTTGCACAATGAGTGTGTGAATCCAAGACAATATGGATACATGTCCCATTTATCTGTCCTGCTTGTTATCTCACCGCTAAGCCGTTTGTTTGGTTATCCCCTTAACCCTCTGAGTGCCAGAGTGGTACCCAACGCATTTCTTTGCAATGCGTTGCCTACCACTCTGGATATCAAAGGGTTAAACACTACATATGATGTAGATGAATGTTCAATGTTGTACCAAATGTTGGGCTAAGGGGAATGTTTTGTTATGCAAAATCAACACACAACATTGCCATATAACACAGTTGTGTAATATGGCAACAGGGATGTTTTTACAGTTGATTTTGTACAACGATGTGTATGTGAACCCATGTTGTAACATCCCACAAACATCTTACCTAGGCAGGAGTTGTATTCACTGAATTGTTTGGCAATGCATTGGAGACAACTCTGCCACCCAAATCTATGACCAAATTCAAAGCAGATCAGACAGGATTCAAAAGCACAATGTTCCTTTATTCAGGGGAAATTTAACATGTTGGGCATTTTATTTTTTTTTCTTGGGGGGGGGGGCTTAGACTGTGTGGCAGAAGTGGATAACCTGGATGATCTCCTGGTCACCCTTTGCCCCCTAGGTGTGGCTTCGGGGGTCACATTAGAGGGGGTGGTGGGGGCAGTGGATCCCTCTGTGGAGCGCAGGTTTTCCCTCTCCAAACGTAAGTCCTCCCTGCGGTTCAGCTCTCTCAACTCCACCAGTAGCTGTGCAAGCAGGTCCATCACCCCCGTGTGTAGCTGATGGAGTTGAGTGTTGATCCTCATGACCTCCGACTCCAGGGCATGGATCCTTGCCTCTATCCTGTTAGTGTTTATACGGGATTCCCTACGGCTCCTGGTGATGTTGTCATTGGTGCGGAGGCTTGACCTGAGTAGTCTCCTTTGCAGAGCCATACACTCAGCTTCCATCCCCATGGGCCGTTCACTGCTGGTGATGCTTGTGCCTGGTGAATCAGCTGCTGCTGTGTCCTCCTCTGCTGGTGCTGTATCCTCCTCTGCTGGTGCTGTATCCTCCTCTGCTGCTGCTGTATCCTCCTCTGCTGGTGCTGTGTCCTCCTCTGCTGCTGCTGTATCCTCCTCTGCTGGTGCTGTGTCCTCCTCTGCTGGTGCTGTGTCCTCCTCTGCTGCTGCTGTGTCCTCCTCTGCTGGTGCTGGTTGTGCTGCAGATGGGTATGTGCCCACCACATCAATTGACCCACTGCTGCCCACCGATGTCTGTGCTGGTGGAGGTGGTGGGGTAAACACGTCCCTTCGCATAGGCTGTTGGGGCTCCCCAAGCAGGCCCAGGTGTTGGTAGTCGAGTGGCCAAGGGTCAAACCTTGGCCACTGGTATGTGCTTGGCCCCCACCTAGGATCATACCTGGGGCCATGCTGGGGAGCCATCCAGGAGGGTAGGTCAATCTGTGGGTATGGCCCGTATTGGGTGGTGGCCACATCACCGGGCAGCCATTGCCTCCCTGGTGGTGGTGGTGGTGCTGCTGCTGCTGCTGGGGGATAATAGCTCCTGGAGGTGGTGGGGGGCATCCAGTCACTGTAATAAGTCGGTGCAGGCAGAGTTGGTGCAGGCAGAGTTGGTGCAGGCAGAGTTGGTGCAGGCAGAGTTGATGCAGGCAGAGTTGGTGCAGGCAGAGTTGGTGCAGGCAGAGTTGGTGCAGGCAGAGTTGATGCAGGCAGAGTTGGTGCAGGCAGAGTTGGTGCAGGCAGAGTTGGTGCAGGCAGAGTTGGTGCATCCAGCTGGCCAAGAGGTGTGGATGTCGTTGGGTACGGTGCCCACTGGCTGGTCCCCTCCTCCAAATACTCCTCACTGGGTGGTGAGGTGGCCTCCTCCATGGGCTCCTGATGTGCTGGAGACACATAACCTGTGTGGAGGATTGAGATTGTGTGATCAGTAAACTTAGCCATGATGGTGTCAAATTGATATTAATACTTGAAATGTGTAAAGGAACATATATGTTGTATGGTGTATCCCCCTGTGTGAAACAACGGTACTCCTACTGGTGATGGGTGTTGTATTCTACATGTATTGCAGCTCAGAGTTGAATTCCTTTGGTGCCACATCCCAGTGGCCTGAAATTGTACATTTGCGCTGTTGCCACATCATCCTTTGTGGATATCTGTTCCCTGGACCAAAGCTAGCCAGAGGATGGTCTGGCAACATTGGCATAGTACATTTTCAGGCCACAGTGATATTGTCCCTGGAATATCCAACTTTGAGCTGTTATACTCTTGTGATGAAACACCTTTCAGTAGTGGGGATACCCTTACATTACCCGGTGGATCAATCCTATGACATGTATTTTTCCTTTCACATTTTAGGTATTACTATCTCTTTAACAGGATAGCAATGGTTAATTTCACCTTGATGTAACATTGCAGGCATCATAGAGAGATGTTTAGAAAGATGTTGCTGTATGTGACAGCTGGAGATGTCAGTCATTTGAACACACGGAGGCTCTTCAGCAGACTCCACATTGACCCATTTGGAGATAACTACATCTTTGCCATTGTCTACTAAGTGTTCCTGGTTTGTAAGCACGCTCTGTGGACCATGTCAATGATGGATCCATCTCCAATTGTTTCAATTTTGGGTCTGCTGAAGAGCCTCCGTGTGGTCATATGACTGACATCTCCAGCTGTCACATACAGTAACATCTTTCTAAACATCTCTTTATGATGCCTGCAAGGTTACATCAAGTGAAATTAACCATTGCCATGCCAAGGTACACAGTGAGGAATATGGTCTGATATGTGTGTATATGTACCTTTCATACGGGTACAAACATATCCTTGATAGATATGAACCCAGAGATCTGTTCAGAACATGTGATTGTCTAACTGCCTATATATGTACAGCCATCACAAATGACCTTTCATAGATACAAGTGATACCCATCCAAGTAGGTGTAATATACTGGGTATATGTACTGTGATGATGATATCAATATGAGTTATTTTGTTGAGGGTGCACATATATGGGCAGTTGGACAATCACACGTACTGAAACGAACTCTGGGTTTACATCTTGTTGGGACCTATTTGTACCCATTTGAAAGGGACATATCCACATACAAATCTGGTTGTTTTTCTTTCTGTACATATCTTTTTTGAAGAGATCTGCAGTGTGATTCAAGTAGTATTCATCCCTATGTTATCAGTTCATCCCGTACAGTGCTGGATTTTGTCAGATTAGACATGTCCCTCTCTGGTTGTCATGATGGTATCCTATGCATAGCATTGTGATGCATGGGATACCACCGTGGCAATCAGGGATTGATGTACATTACAGGATTCTGTCCATGAGGTCTGTTCAAGTTGAATCCTGAGGGGCAACAATCAAGCCAGTCTTGAAGGATATCATTGATTGAGGCCTTTTTTTTCCTGGATCAGCCCATCCATCCTTCTGTGTGAGGCAGCCAGACCCGATCATAGACATCCATAATCCCTGGCCTGTTATTGACCAAACCTCAATGGTTCATATTTGGTTCCCATATTTATCCTGCAAATAGTGTCTGGCGTACCATCCATCCATGGCATCAGCACTCCTGAGGATCTATATGTGAATCAAATGTGAGCTATGTAAATTGAAGTTAGAGTAAATGATTGCATACACAACACCAAGGCCAACTTTTTCACCTTTACTTATGTGTGATTGTTTTTGGCCTGTGTGTTGCACATACAAGCATTTATTCTCAGTGGCACTGTGATTTGTGACCTGATCCATCCTGTTGGTGATTCAGTAAGCGGTTAAGTGGACCTGATGAACTGATTATGATGCTGACTTCTCCGCTGACCTCATTTCACCATCTGCAATGTTTTCTATGGAGTCCACACAATGGGGCCTGTGCAGCTTGAATCCTGTTATTGGATGTTCTCCATAGACTAACATTGTAATTGGTAAAGTGAGGGTATGCAAGTGTCAAATTCACTACATCAGCTCTTTTTCACCGCTTAGTGAATGTCCCCTATGTGTCATGTAATTGTTAACCTATCGACATGTGTTTGTTGTCTGGTTAACCCTTTGAGTACCAGAGGGGTTGCCAAAGCATTGTTGATCGATGCATTGATGATCCCTCTGGCACTCATGGGGTTATGTGCTGGATTCCCTGTGTGAACATGGGTAACACTGTGTGACAACAATTGTGATGTTTAACATACAACACTTTACTGAGCATGGTTTGTGTGTATTGTGTGTGATGAGCACAGCAACATGAGGGTTAACCAGGGAGTTGGACAGGTTTTGGCCTTGTTGAACATTGACATTTGTCCTTGTCTTGATCCCTGTTTAAACCCTCAGGGTGCTGTGTTGGTGCAATTGTGTGGTTGAATGAAGAGCAGATGTTGGGATGTGAGTGCTTGTTTGTGATGGGTGTGTGGTTTGGGGTGGTGTGTGGTTTTGGGGTGATGCACTTACCGGTGGTGTGGAGGCTCCTCTCCTCCCCAGTGTCTGATCCTCCAGGGACCCCCTCAATGAGGGTGGATGACAGTGTCTGCCGCAGCCTCTCCTCCCATGCGCTGTAGGTGATGGGGACAGGTGGCCCACCTCCGGTGGCTCTGGCGTGCAGGGCGGCATCCCCCATCTTCCTCTTCACCTGCCTTTTGCAGTCGCCCCATCTCTTCTTGATTGAGTCCACATCCCGTCTGCAGGTGGCCACCGCATTAACTCTGCTGCAGATTTGACTCCAGGCAGCTCTCCTCCTCGCAGACAGGCCAGGGAGTCTGTCCCCCGGGAAGAGGACACTCTCCCTCTCCAGCACAGCCTCCACGAGGGCCGTGTTTTCTTCCTCGGTATATCGGGGATCCCTGACCCTGTCCCCCTCAGCTCCGGCATGCGAGGAGTCAGACCCGGAGTGTCCTGCCTGCTCTGCCCCTGCCTGTGTGTGGTGGTCCCCAGGCACTACCCCTCGTCCCACTGCAGGATCTGTCCCTCTTCTTCTTTGTGTGCCTGTTCTTGTGGGCCTGGTCCCCCTCCGCCCTGCGTATCTCCCTCTCCCACCCCTGCTCTGCTGAGGGATCCCCTCCTGACCTTCCTCCTCCTCCTCCTCCACTAGTCTCCCCATCCCTCTCTCCTGTCCTCCTCTCCTGGCCATCATTCACCCACTCACACCCAGGCACTCTCACACGCCCTCACAGACACACTCGATCCCACTCACTCTCTGTCACACACTTTCACTCACGGATTCACACTGTAAAAATAAAGTTTAAAATGTGTAAGGTGTGATGAAAAAAAAAAGACTATGTGTATGTATGTGTATGTGTTTGTATGGATGTATGTGCTATGTGCAAAAGTGTGCTATGTGTCTATTTAAATGTAACTCTCTCCTCTCCAAAATCCTTCTACCTTACTCCTCTGTATGCTTCTCTCTCTCTCTCTCTCTCTAAATGCTATCCTCCACTCCTGGGTCCTGTGCTCTAGCTTGCTGAAACTCGAAACACAGACAGGGTGTAACCGTTATTTTGAGGTATATATAGGTGTATTTGGACATTTTTGATACTTTGGGGCCTTGGGATTGGCTGTAGGTTTGAATTTTGTTTGTGCATCTATCAGGGTTGCTAGACAACGGCAGCCGTAATGTAACATTTTGACTTAAGTTGTGTTTTAACGGGTGTTTGGGACGCACGGTGATGCAAAATCAGGTGCGACGCTGGTTTTTGTTTAACGTGTTTTTGTAGTGCCTACGCCCGATAGCTATTCTTGAACGCTTACCTTTGAATCTGCCGTAAAACATGTGTTCTTTGCGGCCGACGTGCCTTTTTTACTTAGCGGATGGTTTAACGGCTGCCTTTAAATCTAGGCCCCAGTGTCTCAGGGCAAGAAAGATGGCACGAAGTTCCAGAACATTGATGGAAAGAAGAGATTCTTACAGTCCCCATTTCCCCTGAGCACTGAAACGACCCAGTACTGCCCCCCATCCCCGAAGGCTGGCATCCGTCGTGACTGTGGTCCAATAAGGAACCCAAAAGGACCTCCCTTTCAGGAGATGAGACAGGTCCAACCACCACTCTAGGCTCAGCTCGACATGAGGGGGCAGAGATACGGAGAGATGCTGATGATCTGGATGAGATCTGCAAGTCTGAATCACAAACCTCTGAAGTTCCCTGGTGTGTGCCATGGCAAATGGCACTGCCTCTATCGTGGAAATAAACTTCCCCACCAGAGAGGTCAACTTCGGTACAGGAACCCTGTCTAGCTCTAAGATCTTGGACACCCGGATAGCAATCTGATGAGCTACTTCCTCCGGCAAAAACACCATGCTCTGCTGAGTGTCAACAGGAGACCCAAGAAAAGGAGCTGTTGAGATGGGACCAAGTCTGACTTGTCCAGATTCACAATCCAGCCGTGGCGATTGAGTGTCTGTATACACAACTGCAGCTGCTGGTGGAGGATCTCCGCAGATGAGGCTTTCAGGAGCAGATCATCCATGTAGGGAGTCACCCTGACTCCATCTCGATGAAGCACAGCTATCAAAGCTCCCAATACCCTCTGAAAGACCTGAGGAGCTGAAGTCAGACCAAAGGGAAGAGCTGAAAACTGAAAGTGGCCTTTGTGACAGGCAAATCTGAGATACCGTCTGCTCTCTGGATGAATAGGGATGTGAAGGTATGCATCCTGAAGGTCCAGGGAGGCAAGGAACTCCCCTGGAGACATTGCTGCTATCACAGAATGCAGAGATTCCTGACGAAAATGGGAACTCACAACAAAGGAATTGAGATCCTTGAGATCCAAAATAGGACGAGCCCCTCCGTCCTTTTTGGCCACAACGAACAGGTTGGAATAGAATCCTGAACCTGTGTCCTCTGGTGGAACCAGTTCCAGGACCTCTTTGTCCAAAAGATCCTGAATAGCGTCGTCGAACAGACGTCTTTTTGTAGGCTTCTGAGAAGGACGAGTAAAATGGAACCGAAAAGGAGGAAGGGAAGAGAAAGGGATCCTGTATCCCTCTGATACCACCTGAACAACCCAAGGGTCCGCCACTGACTCCTCCCAAACCCGGCGAAAGATGTGGAGACGTCCACCTACAGCCGGATGCGGACCCGGGTTCGGCGAGTCATGCCAAAGCAGTCTTGGAAGTCTTGGCCTTGGGGGCAACTTTGGGCTTCCAGGACTGTTTGGGCTTGGAGGAGGAGCGTGTGGAGGACGGACCTGCCTGGGACGTGGAGCGTGTCTCAGTTTGGAAGGAACAAAAGGACCGATTGCGTTTGGCTGGAAATTTCTTCTTGAAGACTGATGGAAGAAGAGTACTTTTGCCACCAGTAGCCTCACTAATCATCTCCTTAAGTTCAGATCCAAACAGTAAGGTCCCCTGAAAGGGTAAAGAAAGCAAAGCTTTCTTAGAGGCAGTGTCAGCAGACCAAATTTTCAGCCAAACAGCACGTCTAGCCACCACAGAGGAAGTAGAGGCCCTTGCCATCATGCGCACAGCATCAAAAGCAGCGTCAGAAACATAATTTTGAGCTTCTGATATGTTAGCAAGAAGCTGTAACTGCTCAGACACTGGTGCATCCTGGCGAACCGCCTCAGTCGGTTGTTCAGTACAGGCCGCAATAGCCCTATTAACCCACGCCACTGCAAAGGTTGGACGCATGGCAGTGCCAATAGAGGCAAAAATGGATTTAAGACAAATCTCTAACTTTTTGTCCGTCCAATCCTGCAGGGCAGAGGCATCTGATACAGCTAAGGCAGTAGATTTGGATAACCTAGAAATAGGAGCATCCACTTTGGGAGGATGAACCCATTTTGCCAGTTCAGCCTCAGGAAAAGGGTAAAGTTTAGCAAACTTTTTGGACACAGAAGAGGATTTTTCAGGATTCCTCCACGCATCAGAGACTAAACGAGCAAGAGTAGGATTATTAGGAAAACAAACCACACCGAATCTAGCTACCGGATGATAGAGCAGGGGAAGACCAACAAAATGAGCCCTCTCTGAAGTCGCTGTGACAAGCGGTTCCAGAGATACGTCCCACACTGTGTAAACCCATAGAGAGTAAAGGAGCAATGGCGCCTATGCGGGTAAAAGCGCGCTTAAAGGCGCGGAACATTAAATATTAATAAATTATTCCTGAGAGAAAAAGTTTACCAAACATACCCCAAACACATGTAAAACATGAGAAAACAATAACCCAAAGCTCCAAAACCCAGGGAATACCACAGACATTGCATAAATACAGGCAATATGAAGAAAAACACCCTATGAGTGCTGGAGTGCATAATGAGAACTCCCAAATACATGCCCAAAGAAGGGACACTGTGGGACAAGTGGACATTCAGCACTCAAAGGGTGGCTCACCTTTCTGCAGGACTTCTGTCTTCAGGTAACCATGTTAAAAGGGAATTAACAGCGGAAAATTCCCCAGGAGGGAAGCTACTTGACTCAAGTTGTTCCCTCTTCAGGGCATAAGGTCCACCAGAAAATCCCTGGAAGCTGTACTAGCCACTTTGGAGAGGGCAATTCACAGCCATGGTCACCCGCCTAATGGTGGTATTCCATATTTGAATAAAAACAATAAAAAACTAAAGTTGAATGAGAGATGTTCTCCACCTGGTGTGCAGCGCACACAGGAACAAATCAATCTAGCTTGGCTCTGGCCTGAAGGCAGCTTAAGAGGGAGGGGAGTCTCCACCCCCTGCATACATTTGAATGAATGTTCCTGCCTACTTAAAGGGGCGTATCGCCTCCCATTGTACCAGTGACCTGTATTGGACGACAGTGAAATTAAATCAATAGAAAATGTAATAAAACCCCCATAAAAAAACAAAATGCACTTATCAGGCTTGCAAAGGATTAAAATAGCCTATGTGTAGTAAAAGCAATGGAGTAGTAAGATTGCAGTAAAACCTCTGCCCTTCCAGTCAGAAAAAAGCCTGGGAACCTGAGAATTCTGGACAACATAGTTTTCAACATTTAAGTTACACTAGGCAAACAGTGTCTCCTCAGCTGCAAAATGCAGTGAAAAACATTACACTGAACATCAGACATGCTGCAATAGAGAATGGTCAGAGGTGAAGAAAGAGCCCACTCTGACCCTTGTAGCATAAACCTGTGCAGAAATATGTCCCACACAACCTTCCCCATTAAAGTCTATGAGGCAAAGATGGTCACCACTCGGGCTCCCATTCTTATAGGTGCCGTGTACTAAAATGTGAAGTAACATGTTACAAAGACTATGTCTAAAACTTAGCAATAATTCTGAGAAGCATACGTAAAGATATAAGGTGCCAAATAACCCCAAGTGTATAAATTGGCCCTAAAAGGGTTAATTAGAGGTATAAATTAAGGCAGCCACCTATAGCCACAGAAATGTGAGGGGAAGGAGATATAATAAAAAAATATAAAATATTATTTTAAACTCTATAAAAAGGGTCTTCTAAAAACATTCCTGTCTGTCACACAGTTTAAAACCTGTTACCAGCAACTACAGGGGTAACAGTTATTTACAGACAAAATCATTAAGACCCTTTTCTCTTGAGGATATAATCTATGGTAAACATATGCGGTATTTGTATACATCATTTTATATAAGGTTTGTGTTTCCATGGACTGCTAATGAGCAAATGACTTTAACTCTTTGAAAACCAGAGGGGTATGCAATGCATTGCATACCCCTCTGGCACTCAAAGGGTTAACCTTACTTTGTGAAAAGGTTAAAAGTTCCTTTCAAATCAATGGGAATTTGCAGGACTTTTAACTGTCTATGGTGCAGTTGGTTTGCTCCAATTTTTATTTTGTATATATGGTTCTATGAGTGGTAAATGCATTAGATAGGCTTATGTATGAGGGCAAGTCCAATCATTAAAAAGGTACTAACACCTTTTCACAAATTAGGGTACTTTGAAAGAGCTTCCAAAATCACCTATATATCTGTTGGTCACTTCTTCTTTAAAAATGTAGTTTCTGAGATATTCAGGTTAGTCAGTTTATGCAAATTAGCTAACACTGGCCAGCAGGGAGTGGCGGGTAGAAGGGAAAGAGGTGGTGAATGTGGGTATCTGGCTGGCATGTCAGCTAGTACTGTCTAATTTGCATAAACTGGAAAATAATGGAAGCTAAATATCTCAAATTATTGCTTTAAAGTAAAAGTAATGTCCCATAAAAAATTGTTCTTGTTTTGTAGAGTTTAAAAAAATAAATTAAGTGGCACAAATCCTATCTCTCAAACCTTTATGGTTTGAGAGATATTCACATCTAAAGTTCCCCCTCTCCTGATGTCAGCTGTAAAGCTGACAGCAGGAGATTGGAGTTGGCCGACTCGAGGAGGCTCTTCAGCAGAGCCAAAATTGCATTATTTAAAAAGAACTACTGAATTGGAACGGTCTATAAAGTGTGCTTGCAAACTTTGTAGACCTTTCCAATTAAGTAATTATTTTCCAATCTCACTATTTAGGCTCTGCTGCAGAGCTGCCAGCTGGTCCCAGGCCCGGGATCTCCTGCTGTCAGTAGAGCATTGACATCAGGAGAAGGGGAGGGAGGGGGGAACTTTAGATGTGAATATCTCTCAAACCACAAATGTTTGAGAGATAGGATTTGTGTCACATAATATATTTTTTTTAACTCTACAAAACAAAGAAAACATTTTTAAGGGACATTAGTGTCCCTTTAAATAAGAAAGGATAACATAACACTAAGGAGATTTTGAAAGACCTAAGGTGTTAGTTCCACTTTAAATTCCTTGTACGATACATAAAATCTTTAATAAAACAGGTGTACTGGGGAGGAGAAAAGATACATGGTGTTACATTAGTTTTCAGATCTTTATCTGCTAAGAGACAGTACAAAAAATTCTGAGTTTTTTTCCCCACAGGATAACTATCACCTTGTAATTATAATCTAGGGTTTATAAATTGTCAGTTGTCTGCTTGTCTCACCTGGGCAGTGAAGATTTGTAGCAGGCTGTGTTGCTTTCTGGAAAACCAACACCAACATTTTTTATAGATTAAACTCTAGTGTATCAAGCTTTCAAAATCTCAGAGGTTATTAATTCAACTCTACAGTCACTAATATTGTTGAAACAAGAAGAAGGCAGTTTACAAGAATAATCTGAATGTAAACTATGTGGGGTCTAGCAATGAATGCTATCCAGAAACAATAGCAATTTACCTTAAACCTTGATACTCTTCCATAGATCATCTTAACCTCTTAGATGCTAGAAGTCAAAAATGCATTGCTCTGAAATGCGTTTGAGTGTTCTCCAAAATCTGCTAATCAAAACCAAATAACTTACTAGCTTTTATGTCTCAATACATATAATTCTACCTCTGTTTAAATCCTTGGTAAGTCCTCATCTAGAATTTGGAGTACAGTTTTGGGGACCAGTCCTTAAACTGAACTGGAAAAATTGCAGAGACTTGCAACAAACCCGATAAAGAGATTAGATGATCTGAGTCATAAAGAGAGACTATCCAAACTGGGATTGCTTACATTACAGAAGAGACATCTAAAGGATGATATGATTACCATTTACAAATAATCAAGGTCAATATAAAGAACTCCCTGAGGAACTATTTACTCAAAAAGCTGAGCAAAAAACAAGAGGTCATCCATTAAAACTAGAGGAAAGGTGCTTTCGACTAAAACAAAGGCAGGGTTTTTTTACAGTATGGGCAGTAAAGTTAGGAATTCTCTGTCTTCTGTTGCAGATCTAGTAGTTGTAAAAATAGACAAAAAAGGAGGTGCTCCTAGTGTAATATCATCAAGTAAATCAGTATCACGTTACCCTTCACTGATGTAGGAAATATACTCACAATGGTAATACTCAGTAAAACACTTATGTGTATACTGAAATGCAAGCAGGTGGGATTTAACATTGTCCCAACCACAGTGTAGATAATCTCTTTGCTGTTAAACCTCTGCGTTAAAGGAGGGCTGCACCTCTAGGCAACAGTCAGGAAGTAACAGACATAGAAAAAACAAAGACAGAGGGTGCCCAATAGTGCCAAAAGGGTATAAATGGCAAGTGTGTTTGCATATACTCACAAGTAAGGTGGTTGGCAAGTGGCTTATACCAGCTACCAACAGTATCATCTTGCAGGGAAATGTAACCTGTCTCTGCTCATGACTTCCAGTCAGGCTGAGATATAAAAATGTGCTGCTTCAAGTCTTCTGATAAATTACTTTATTCTCAAATGCTACTATAGTATGGAAATATATAACAAAAAAAATATATATATATATAAAAAGCAAATAAAAAAGGTAACATTTTGCAGTCCAAATACTGCTTTTTCAAATCCAAAGGCAAAAGATCTTGTAGTTACATATCTAAGGACCAAACAGTTAATATTAAATACAACTAGGGCTCGATTCTATCACCCAATTATTTCATACAACTGGCAACGATGGTTTTGAGAGCACAATTTGCTATTCTATTAACGGAGCTGTCAAAAGCCACCACAGCACAAAAAATGGCGCAAATTTTGTGCCCATTGGACACCATGTAAAACTAGTTGAATTTAGTATTCTATTACACTGGGTGGCTTCAACTCACATTAAAACACATGTTTTAATGCTAAAAAAACTGCACCATGAAATGGTTTCCAACACACACACTTGTGCTTAACAACAAAAGAAGATTAACCCTATGCCAGTGAGGTATGCAACGCATTGTACAGCTTGGCATATCCCACTGGCACTCACTGAGTTAACCTCACTTCAGTTAACATGTCCCTGAAAAATAAAAACTGATCTGCAATCCTGATGTCCAGTGGGTCTTCAGCACCCTGGTCAGCTACTGTCCATCTTCGTCTTGAATCTTCTCTCTTCTTGTTTCCTTCTTCTTTCTTCATTAAAATGTGTTTAAAGATAAAATAATCCAAAGAGAGTTCATTTTCAAATGAAAGAATGCTCCAAGAGATGCCACCGTTAACCCTTTAAGTGCCGGAGGAGTACCCCTCCAGCACTCAAAGGGTTAAAAGAAGTGTGGCGTAGCTCTCCAAAGTAATATATTGTCAGTCCAAAGTAATTATTGTTCAAAATAAAAATGCTGGCAGCAGCAGGCAAGCATATGATCACAGATTCCCCCCCTTCCATGCGTACCAGGCCGTTGCAGGTTTTGTCATCCCCCCACTAGAAGCTGACTGGCTACAAGGTGCGTAAGCACACATCCCAGCTAATTGGAGGCTGGTATTCATTTAGAACAGAGACTGACTTAAAAAGCCAGTCTCTGTTCAAAATTCCCTCATTGTGACTCGGGCAAATGGCCTGGTATGTATAATGGGGGGGATATGTGACCATATGCATGCCTGCCAACACCAGCAGCGTCAGCGCTGGTGGCGGCAGCGGACATTTCTTCATACTTTGGCAGCATTTTTGTTTTGAACAGTAATTAATTACTTATTTTTTTACAAACAGACTGACAACATACTACTTCGGAGAGCTATGCCACACTTCATTTAACCCTTTGAGCTCCAGAGGGGTAACCCTCCGGCACTCAAAGGGTTAACTGTGTCATCTCTTCAGGGCATTATTTCATTTGAAAATGAACTCTCATTGGATTTTTTTAAACAGATTATAATGAAGAAAGAAGAAGGAAACAAGAAGACAGAAGATTCAAGACGAAGATGAGCAGTGGATGAAAGGTGTTACATTTCTGGGTGTTAGGATAGTGTTAGGGGTAGTATAAGCTAAGTGTCATGTTAGGAATAGTGCAGGTTTAGTATATTGGAGGTTAGGGAGGGTGACTGTTCTGAGCTCACACAGTGCCAAACAATAAGAATTTTACCTTTTTCCTTTGATGTTCTCACAAATCACACTATTTAGCGTGAGTTGTGGGAGCTAAAATCTACAACGAGCATTTGGCAACAACGTGGGTTTTGGCCATCAACGTTTGTTGGTCCAGCTGCAGTACCCAAGTTGGTTTCTCGCTCTGTATTTTTTTTTCCCCTTACCATCTGTTCTACCGGAGGGAATAGAATCAAGCCCCTAATATTAGACTGAGTATCCTGGGAAGTAGAGACGCAGAGAAATGTGGCTGTGAGACAGAGAAGTAGGGACATGTTCACAGGCACATGTTCACTCAGAGGAGAGAAACCAGTCTCTTAAAGGCTCCTATAAACAATAGAGAAGCTATAAGAAAACAGGCTGATAAAGGAGGCCAGGAATAGAAACTTGCCTAATCAGGGATTATACAACCCCATAATCTACAGCATAAAATAAAAATGGAAGACTAACTAAGAGAAGCTTTTCACTTGCATCCCCCCCCAAGGTCACTTTTAAAACTGAACATTCTCATATGAGGTAAAGTGGACAGAGACCTTATTTTGTTTAAATGCCCTGCCCTCCTGGAGGAGGGAACTTTAACCCATGTGTGACAGGACCCCTTGATGCTACCAACTCTGTCTAAGGGCTAGATCTTTGATTAGTTTTTACAAAGACTGCCACCTCAGACTATACTTGGGTCTGCTCACTTCAAGAGATCTGGCATTAGCTCAGGAAAGGTGTATACAAAGTGGCTGTAGTGGGTAGTGGTAGACAGAGGGTTAAGTACAGGGGATATGATTATCCTGTCAGGCAAAAAGATAATTTGCATTTATTAGAGGGGCCATGGCACACAAACGTAAAACAACTACAGGCAAATAAGCAGGGGAAAATATAAATCCTACACACGTCTACTATTCTCTTAATTGTATACTAGCGAAGTTGTACAGATTAGCAGGTGTTCCACTCAAAGGGATAGTAATACTTCATTTTATCTTTATTTTATTTTGTAGGCATTAAAAAAACACGAAGAACAATATAAGTCTTATCTCTCAAACCTTTATGGTTTGAGAGATATTCACAAGCAAAGTTTCCCCTCCCGCCCCTTTTACCTAGTGTAAGCCATCTCTTCTCAGATGTGGAATGCAGTCTATAGACCAGACAGATAACAGAAGGGGCAGTTTTCTTCCTATGAGAACAATGAAAGCCCTGCCCCCCTTGACACGTTTTTCAGGTTTTTCCCTTATCTTAATTGAAGATTGTCCCTCTCTGCAGTCTACCTGGGCACCTCCCTTCTGATCTGAGATGAGCAGTGTTATATCAGTAAAAGGGGCGGGAGGGGATACTTTGTCATTGAATTACTCATGAACTACAACTCTGACAGAATTGAAATAACACTCTCCAAAGTCCAAATACTATGATGATTAATTAGAGCGGGTTTTATTATGAAACATTACTATCCCTTTAATACTCCTAGCCCATTATAGGTTAACTATAAAGCTCGAACTTGGCTTATATGAAGCTTCTTTGTAGCTTTCAGTTTTGGAAGAAGGTATGGAGAAGGCATCCCAAGAGATCATCCACAGTACAGTTTTAGCTTTACAGCCCCCAACAGGGACCTTTCCATGGCTGCAGCTGCAGCAGCTTGGCTTGCAGCAAACATCTGGAAGAGGGACCCACACACTTTCATGCCCACATCACCCACTCACCCTAACTCTTCTAGTGATTGCACACACCAGTCCCTGCTTTCCGTTACGCTGTAGTAAGCACATGGGCCAATCAAACTCCAGACAGTCCTACCCTGCTTCTATATCCTTATCTCTCTTCTCTTTCTTCTCCCTGAGTCTCTCTCTTCCATTTTCCTTGCTATCCTCCACAGAATCTGATGTCACTGCTACCATTTACAATATACATTTTGGATAGACTGCTTTGGGGGGAAGCAACACACATTCAACTGAGATAGGTTATCTATTCCTCTGTATCTGCCATGGTGTTAAACGCTTTCCCTCAAGTTATTATAGTGATCCACAGGAGGCTATTTAATAACACTGGGTCTATTGTGTTAGCTATACTCCATGGCACCATCACACTATACTCCATACATATATATTAACACCTTTGATACTGGTAAAAGGCCAATACTCTCTAATTTATGCAAAAGAGCACATTTATATTTTCAAGAATTGGAACACATAGTGAAAGCAAGGGGGGGCACTGAAATAGACAGGGTTCATTCTCAGGATGATCACCATTCTATCACACTGTGGTTCCTGTGTTCCACATAGGATGACAGAGAAATATCTATCTATAGTTATACAAATCTCCAATTTTCTGATTTGCTGGCAGCCACACTCTGGGGAGGCAGGAGATCACATTAGGGGCAGTGATTTTGACAGGAGTGGGCGGGGGGTGAAGAATCCCTGCCCATTCCTGGAAGAATCAGTGCAGTAAATTTCAGAGGGGCGTTCATTTCGGCTTTGCCCCCCTGACTACTCCTGTTAGTTCAATGTGGAGAGTTTCACAGAGCCACACATTCGACCAACCTCCCTCTCACTACCTTATATATTACTGAAGGCCTTCCCTGTCACCACCTCATGTATTCCTCACTGCCCTCCCTTTTGCCACCTCATTTCCCCCACTACCTGCCATTTCGCCACTTCAAGTAACCCTCATCACCCTCCATTTCACCTCCTCTGAATCCCTCATTGCCTTCCCTTTCACTGTCTCATATATACCTCACTAACTTCCCTTTTGCTGCTCTATCCATGCCAGCCTTCCTTTTGCTGCCCATTTAGACAGACTGTTCTGCCTACTCAGTCCCCTTGCCGCCCAGTCATCGCAGTTTAATCTGGGCCCCCCTCAACTCTTCTACATGTGAATGTTCCAGGTGAACGTAATCTTCTCCACCCTCCATGGTGTACAAGCAATTTGCTCCAGCAGTTACATGGTCTCCATGAATTAATTGACTTCCATGTGCACTGTCAGCTCCCTGTCCTGTGATACAATGTCAGTACCAAGCGGAGAGGCTGCCTGAATGTGTCTGATGGCAAACACTAAGGCAAGTAGCAGCAGTTGCCCTCTAACACATTCAAACAGCCTCTCCACCAGACACTGACATGCTATCACCGGAAAGGAAGGTGACAGTGCACAGGAAAGTCTTCCCTTCACAGTGGTCACATTACTATCGGAGCAAACTGCTTTAATAATAAAAAGGGCAGAGGGGGCTAGGAGCACCTGGCCATACAACTGCACAACCCTTTGCTCCTCAAGAGGTTATTCACTTACAACAAAGTCACAGGTAGCTGTGTGTGTCAGTGGGACTGTCTGTATCTCACTGTGTGGATGTGTTTATAACATACTGTGTGTATGTAAGACTGTGTGTACGTGTGGGTATATGTGTGCATGTGTATATTACACTTTGTGTGAGTGTGTTTATGTGAGACTGTGACACTATATGTAACTGTATGTGTGTACTTCTGTGAGACTGCACAATAATATATGTATTTGACACTATACGTGTGTGTTTGTCTCTATGTGAGACTGTGTGTGTGAGAGTGTGTGTATGAAACAGTATAACTTACTTTTATAGGCAACACTGTATATTTTTGCTAGTATATGTATGTTTGTGTGTGTATCTGTCAGTCTGGCTTCAACAGTGGCTTCAGTAGTGCTAAATGCCTTGTAAGGGACAGTTTTCTTTATCAGACTAATCATATGCAAATATACAAAGGGCCATATGTTCAAAAAAAGGAGCGAAATAGCTTTTTTTGTTTGTAACGACTTTTCAAAGTACAGTGTCATTGGGATCATTAATATTTTCAGAGAGTGTCGGTTGTTCAGAAATATGTCGTTTGTCCTGACTGAAATTGTCGTATGTAACGGCAAAAAAAATTCTTAACTAATGACAAAAATGTCTTAACTAAAGAAAAAATTCTCACATTCAGAACACATTCCCTTCACTTTTTTCTTAACGTACAAATTTTGTCTTTTGAAAGACATTTTTTTGTCGTTGGTTACGCCAATTTTTTTTTTTTCCTCTATACGACACTGGAGAATAGTTTAGCCATGCCCTTGCCCCGCCCCTTTGCCCATCAGTTCTGGAGTTGTGTCGTACACAAAGGACATTACTAGTTTTTTGTCGTATACTCTAAAGAAAATAAGTCGTTCATGCATTCAATTACTTATTTTTGTCTTTCATATGACATTTTTTTGTCATTATCCCTTTGAACATATGGCCCATAGTATACTGCTGTTTGAATTACTCCTTCATAGTTAAGTCCTTCTGTTAAAACAAATTGATTCATATGAACCAAAGCAGCATGACTGAAGGAGGAGCAACTTTTGGCTTTCCAACTGCTGTTGGACCACAATTCTCACCATCCTCAGCCAGCATCCAAGTATTTTGAACTACAAATACTGACATCCTGATACAGTCCATGCATGCAGTATGTTTCTTGCTATGTTTACTTATGTAACATGCAGTTTTATTTTACATTACTGAAGTAGATCAAGGAGAGCTTCCAATAGCAGTACTAGATGCTTTGAGGTTCTCAAAAGCATACAATGGTCCATATGCATATACAAAATGGAAAAATTGGGATTTTAAGCTTCTACATGCTTCACAATGTGTTGGAGCCCTACCAAGAACTCAGGAAGTTAAAAGACCCAAATATATCCATGGGAATTTGTCCCCATTGATGCAGCTGGTTTCCCCCAGAATTTCTCCACATTTGGTTTTCTATGTATGGCCCAATGACTATGTGCAAAATAATATCACAAAATTTCACATCCTGGCATTTGCTTTGTGACTTTGCTGCTAAGCAGGGAAGGGGGGCGGGAGTCAGCAGCTTTTCAGCAATTACATCATTCCTATTTGGGGAAAGCTATCAGAGAAATACCATCGGGAAAATGTTACCAGGCAATAATGCCACAGGGTAAATGAGAGTTTTTTTTTAATGCATGGGGTTCAATTGTGCATTTGCAAGATGTATATAATATGTGGATGAAGACAGACCATTATGCTATGTATTAATTCTGTTTTGTGCTTGCTTGTCTTTTCTCTGTGAATTGTTATAAGAAATGGCACAGAGTTCAGTTTTGTGGGGGCATTTAATTTCTCATCTTTCATCAGATTTTTTTTTTTTTTAAAGGAAAGCTTTTTCTTTGCTTCAAACAAGCCTGTATATTAGCATATACTTTCAATAATATAGTGTGTGTTTAAATGGAAGGCTCTATTTGGGTTTATTTAAATTCTGCAGCATTTTATCACTCGGTATTGACTGAGTTGCTATTCAGTCTTACATCTGTGCTTTCACCATTAACCCTTTACTTTCTATCATTCACATAACTAACAGTGGCTCATGCCAAACACTATTTACAGCAATGACAGTGTGTATAATTAGATCATGTAATAAATTTGCAATATTGTCCATTCTGGTTCAATTGTTATAATTCCTTCACATTGCATTTCACATACTTCTGGATGTCAAAAGACAATATAATTTCAATATTATCAGACAGGGCAATGCAATAATGCTGAATGGTTAAAGGAAAAGTAACACCTCCTAATAATAATACCCCCCCCACACACACACACGCACACACTTACCCTACAATTGCTAGAAAATCCTAATAGCAACTATGAATTTTGTCCTTGTGCCTGTATGTTATGAAAGCATATATGACAATTGCTGGCAGGACCACAGGACCCCATCTCCATCCATTGGATAAGGTTCCCTTAACCCATACCTCCCATGTGTTCCTCTTAAGGAGGGACAGTCCCTCTCTGAGACCCAAACCCCTCTGTCCCCCTTTCCCACCCTGGTGTCCCTCTGTTTAGGAGATCAGACTATGTGGTATATATATAAATGTATCACATTGCTCCAAATCAATAAAACTCACATTAATGTTTGTTTAACCCCTTAAAGACCAGGGTCCTGGGAAGTAACCCTCCCTTAAGAACCATTTTGGTCTTTCCAACGTGCTGGTACACGTGACCTGTTACTCTTACAGGAGCGCCACGCTGGGGACTGAGAGAGACCTCTCCAGTCTTGATGTGACATGCTTTAGCCCCGCCGCCAGTCTTTATGGCAAAAAAATGAGTGACGGTCATAGCACAGCACGCTGTCCTTAACCCCTTAAGGACCAGCGGTCCCGGAGTGTGTGGTCCATTAAGGACCAGATAGAAAAGTTTGATGTGCCAGGTCCTTTAAGGACCAGATAGAAAAGTTTGACGTGCCAGCCCACGTGACTGATCACATGTGCCGGCACACCAAACGGGGGACTGAAAGAGATCGCTCCAGTCTTGAAGTCATCAATTTCAGTCCTCGCTATTACTCACAGCGCTCCTGCAGGAGTGCTGTGAGTAAAAAGTACATGACATGCCAGAACCGTCACTGGTCCTTAACGACAAAATTGCTGTGACGGTTCTGGCACGTCACTGGACGTTAAGGGGTTAAACTTCAGTATATGTGTTTATACATTAGTCTGTGTAAATAAAATACTTTGGTTTGTTCTAAATCATTTACTCAGTTAAACAGGTGTCAGTAGTAGGTCATGAATTACACTAAAATGTCTAGGTAATGCCCCGCCCACTAAAACAAAAGTGTCCCTCTTTGGTCATTTGAAATGTTGAGAGGTATGCCTTAACCTTTTAAGTCCCACATGGGTATGCAATGCTTTGCACACCCTCCTAGCCTGTAATGGTTTAAATTGGCTTGTATACTTTGCCTGCTTTGGTTAACCCCTTGAATGGCAGGTGTTGCTTTCCCCTCTGATGTCAAAAGGGTTAAAAGTAAAAACTATCAGGTTTCAATGAAAAAAAATGCCAGCCACTGTCATGTCTGCATCCATGGTCATGGCATCCAGTACTGTTTGAAGATGGTAGCTCTCAAACAAAGGCACATGGGTAAAATTCATAGGGCCATTAGGATTTCCAGGCCAAAGAAGGTAAGTGGGGGGCTTATTATTAGGAGGTGCTACTTTTCTGTTAAGAAGTAGTTGTCATAGAATAATCGATTCTACATGCTTGTCCATTTGTATGGTTACATATATGGCTTCTTACGAGCTAAGCTTTTTTCTTGCTCGTCTTCATGCTCCCCTCCCTCATGTAACCAGACTACAGGCTGTAAAGAAAAACGTGTAATTTCAATGACAAAGAATAAAATTAGATTGACGCTCCTTTATTGCTATTCCCTGTCTACCAAAAACATATATATATGTATTTTATCTTCATACAAGCAGAGCTAACATTTTATCTGACATCACTTTGACCTGGGGTAAGAGAATAATACTGTCTGAATAAACCTACTTCCATTTTATATTTAGGTACGTTTGGAAATCCCACTAATTATTAGTTCACTGACCCAGGAAATGTTAAGGACATATGTGAATTTTTGAGCAAACCAACTAAACCACAGGGAAAAAAAAAGAAAATCCCAATAACTTAGAAGTTCTCCAACTCATTGTTTCAGCTTAAGCCACACTGGAAACTGAACTTCAGTCCAAGAGAACTGAAACTCACTAATGCTCCAGTTATCCAACCCATGAACGTCTGCATAACCCTGACCCCAGCTCATACAATCAGAGCACTCTGATTGTGAGCGGAGAGGCACATGGGTGGGCAAGTACCCAGTCTCACCAACTCATCCCTGTGAGCCCTCACCAGTAGAATTATATTACACTTCTCTGCAACTAGGACACCTTGGGCAGTAGTTTCCTAACCTGGGACTCTGGTCACAGGCAAGGCTGGTTCATCTGCTCACCTACTCTGAGCTGCAACAGGAAGAACATGCACCCCCTCCAGCAGAATGGGAAAACCACAGACCGTGCAAATTGAAGGCCAGTGGCCATTATATTTAGGGACTTCTGGGAGTTTGTAACAGTGTTACAACCCCAGGGGGTCTTGGACTTGATTGGGGGAGAAATTGACAATGAGATATACTTTAGGTTAGGTCAAGGACTGTATGTAGTGGGGGTGATAGAGAACCTCTCAGCAGACATTATCCTTGGGAATGACTTTTGTGATTCAACCCCAACAGTCCTAATGTTCCCAAAGAACCATGAAGGCTTTAAGTAGGACCTCTCCGTCTCCTTTACACTGCCCTAGACTGAATCCTAGTAGCATGAACAAAATACACATTGGAAAAACCATTTTAAAAGTAAAAAGCTATTTATTGCAGGATTTCATAAAAGTAAATACATATGGACACCAGGACAGTGTCCAAGCAATCCAACACTTGCAACAAAACGTGTATTTAAGTAAAAACAGAGGCTACCCATAACCTTAATCAAGGAATCACAGAATGATCAAGTTACGTATAATGAAACATTGTAACCTGCACAGACTTTTCCTACTCAGTGTGAAAGTCAACTTAAAGGGAAATACAAACGCCTTCCAGCTTCACTCAAATACAAATACACTAATTACAAATAAAAAACAAACAGCAAAAATCTTACTAAAATCAGATCAGGTTGAATGGATAGACTGAAACCTCCCCAGATCCCAGCTGTGTCCACGTACATAGCCCAGACCTCAAAGTGATGTGCACTTTCCGCTGGGACTGTGACATTTTCTGAGCAGACCTACTGAGTGGGGAAATATGAAAGGACAGGGACATAATTGTTCAAACAAACTGATTGCTGCATTTGGTGGTTGGCCCAGAGTGTACCTGGACTGATATGTGCCAATTCATTGTGCCACAAGCACATAAGGTGATCCTACTGCCCTTGGCCATGAGGTTCCATTGGTTGGGAACCAGGGAACTGAGATACTGTTTTATTAGCCCAAAGCTTCTACTGGCCAAAGGCTTCTAGAGAGGTGACTGATTATTGTCTCTCATACAACATCTGATAGAGAATGGATCTGACTGGCTGCATTCCCCTGCAGTTTATGCCAACTATAGATGAGCCATTCAGGAGGGTGAACATAGATGTTATACACCCCCTTGCTAAGCCATACAGAAAGGGCAAGATATATATCTTAACTGTAGTAGACTGTGGCACCAGATACCCAGAGGTGATGGCACTCTCCTCCATTTTGGCCCCAAATGTAAAAGAAGGAATGATGATGAATTCACCCAGGTTGGGTTCCCTGGGAACATGATCTCTGATCAAGGAACTCAATTCATGTCTGAGCTGGTTCAGGGACTATGCAAAATTGCCAGGTGAGGATCATCTGGCCTACCCAGTACCACCCTCAGACCAGTGGCTTGTGAGAGTGTTTTAATGGCACATTTAAAAGTAATCTGAGACTGTTTGAAGGAACTGAGGGGGACTGGGAATACTATCTGTTGCTTCTCTTGTTTGTCTTCCAGGAAGTGCCAAAGGAGTCAATGGCTTCTCACTTTTCAAACTTATGTATGGTCAAAACCTAATGGGACCTTTGTCTCTCCTGAGGGAATACTGGGAGGGGGAGCTCCAGGAGCAGGGTGCTCTAATTGATCAATATGTTTTGCAGTTTAGAGACCGATTATAACAGTTAACGATCCTAGCTCAAGCATGTCTCTGGACAACTCAGTTGAAGCAGAAACCCTGGTACAAACAGGACAACTCAAGCCAGGCAATACTGAAAGGGGCAGAAAGTGTTATTGTTGAAACCAAATCCACAGAACACATTCCAGGTCAATTCGACAGTTGGAACTCTGCCTGCAGCTCAGCCTGAGCCAAAAGCAGAAGCTAAGTGAACCGCTGTGGGCCCAGGCTGGACTCTTCCTCCCAAGGTTCGACCTGAAACCTTTGGCTACCCACCAGGTAGACACCTCAGGGCAGTTTACTCTACAGAGACCTCCATGCCAGGTCCCAGCCTCTGAGAAACAGGCCAAGCAGGAAGAGATCCAGGATATGTAGGATCATTCAGTTGTCTAGCAGTCCAATAAGTTATGTTTACTCACAAACCAGAGAAGAACTAGTGAGTCTACGGATATCCCAGGGAGGCTCACTTCCTGCAAGAAGGGGAAGAGCAGTTGTGACAGGTTTCTTTAACTAGTCTCATTCTAGAGAACTGTGTGGAGTTTATTGCCTTGGCCAATATGTTAACCAACCTGACAAGGAAGAATCAGCCCTGAAGTGTGGCATGGATGCCTACCTGTGGCGAAGCCATGGTCTGCTGAAAGAATGTGCTCAGTCAGTCCACCATACTAGCAGCCCCAGACTTCTCCAAACTCTACCTAATGCAGATAAGTGCATCTACCTACAGGCTTAAGGAGGTGCTTACTAAATTTCTGACTCTGGCAACAAACACCTGGTAGCATATTTTAGACGAAAACTACAAGACATGGAAATGGGATATGCTACCATCAAAAAAGAGTGTTCAGCCATTGTTTGAAACCTCATGAAACTGTAAGAATGGAGATAGCAGCTGTGACAGAATTCCCTCCAGCGAACTGCATGGTCATGAACAGTGATTGGTGGGACTATTGGACTACAGCGCTGTGTTACAAGTATGTGTGTGTGGTAGCATTTACTGGGAGAGCAAGGCAAACAATAATAAAGGTTAAATCAGGCATCCTGCTCTCCCCATCTTCATCACCACCCCGGGCCCCTAGGTTTCCAAACACACGATCTTGGATCCTCCCCGTCAAAAACTACAGGATTAGCACATTGGACAGTGCTGAGCCTATAGCTTTTTAACCCCCTGCAAAGCATTGTCAAATCTATGCTCCAAGTTGTCTGCACATACACACTGAAAACACTGTCTCTGTGTAGGTGAAGAGTTCACCAGTACAACTGCCGTTATCCTGGGGGGCATCAGGTTGATGAAATTATCTGAGGGAATCAGGTAATCCATAAAGTACATTGTATAACCTTGGGAAGGTGGCAGTGATCTAATTGTGTACTTTTAAATCCAGCAAACCTCTCCACCATCCTTCAGTTAGCTGTTTTGTATTATCCGGGGAGCAGTTCACCCCTAGTTAGGTCCTTTGGGATTTTCCTGTTTGTGCACAGGGAAGTTGTTCACTGGCCCAGTCATTTTAATTGACCCACGTGCTCAAACAGGAAAATCCTAAATATATGGTCTGTTAGGGGTCCCTGAGGATAGGGTTGGGAACCACTGCTTTAGTGCATACTGCACTACAGCATAAAACTCTCTTTGCTGTTCTTGAGACTGGTAGCCCACTGTTGACTTCGAACAGCTGATCAGCCAGTGCATGTAAAGACAGAAGCAGCAGGGAAGCAGTTATATGTCAAAGTTTCTCTGCCGGTTCTCTGTGTATCTAAATGATCTGTAATGTAGAGCAGGGAATTTTTTATAACTCTTTCAGGGCCACAGGGGTATGCAAGGCATGCCTCTGGTACTTGAGGGTTAAGGGAGGGCAGCTGCTGTCTCTGCTTTCCAGTAGAGGCATCAAACTAGTGGAAGATCCCAACTTCACCATCTTATTCTGGTGAAGTTAGAACTCTGCACTCCAACAGCGTAGCAAGCAATCGGATTAGCGAATGCAGAAAAAATCCATTAACATATAAACATTCCCACAGGAATAGACAATGGCTCATTCGGCTGTACTTGAATATACAAATTAGCCATTATAGAAGGGGACACTAAAACATTGTAAACTGGGCAAAGGCATCTTAGTGCATATGATGAGATGGAATCAGTGCAAATATGCAACAATATCACCAGCCTGTACCATTATCAAACCTTAGTAAAAGAAAATTCACAGTATAATGAGCTATACCGACAACGGATATAACTTGCTTGAATGAATTTGTGCAGAAAGGCAAACTTCTGTTTAAAGGGATACTAATGGTTAGGTATTACTTTAAGATCAATGCATCTACATACTTTTCTATTACGATGTGTAGCTTTGTAACCATCCATAACATCGCCATTTCGTTTTATTCTATATTAAAATGCCCCCCCGCCCCTTTTCCATATGTCACAAATCATCCCCTCACATCTGCAATCCAGGCAGCGGACCGAACAGGACGCAATGAGGGACATTCTTCTATCAGTCTAAGGAAAACTCTACCCCCCTTGATGAAGGAGGGCAAGTGTTTCCTTATGCTAACAGAAGATTGTCCCTCGTTGTTATTCATCCAGACATGGTTGCTGCTCTTAGGAGATGATTCATGGTGTATGGAAAAGGGGAGGGAGGAGAACACTTTATTATAGAATAAAATGTAAATGTCAACATTATGGGTGGCTACAAAGCTAAAAATCGTTATACAAAAGTATGTAGAAGAATCGATCTTAAAACACTACCTATTATATCTATCCCTTTAAAAGTGGAGATCCAAAATGGAGTCTGTAAATGTTCATCTTGCTAGTAAAGAATAAAAATATATGCTTGTTATGATCACAATATTAAAAAAGGTAGTAAGTAGCTTTATTGCTCTGCACAATAATAATTTTCTAAACTATGCCCTAGAATAGCATATACTGCTTAAATCTTCACCCATAAAAATAAATAGCAGTGTTTTAAATAACTTAAATAATAAGGAAGAATATATATTTAATACTAAAAGTGTCAGATAATTGTCCAGAGATATGCATTGTACAACCCTTCTGCTATCTAAAGGTTAAGGAACAGTGGCCCGTATTCATAAAAGCAAACTGGAGTTATTCTAGAGTAAACCAACTGCACCATAGGGAACAAAATTCCTAAACTCCCATGCACTTTTTAACCCATTACTGCTAGAGATATCGCCAATGTGTTGTTTTATCATTCAAGGAGCTAAAAGACCAATTTAATTTATCATCAATTTTATTTGTGCCCTAAGGTGCAGTTGGTTAACTCCAAAAAACTCTGATTTGCTTTATAAATATAGGCCAGTGTACATTTTGATGACCAGCCTAACAAAGCATGAAAGCAGTTAGAGAACAGAAGGGAAGTTTCTATATTAGTACATTATCATTGGAAAGCCAGGTTGTAGGGCAAGATTAACCTAATTATTTTGCATAGCAATATAGAGGGCACATTTAATTTTCTAATTACGTGAGAAATTCCGAAAACTCTGGCCTGTCAGTGGCCCTTAACTCTGAGTGCCAGTTGGGCATGCAACGCATTGCAAAGCAATGCACCTTACAGCCCTCTGGCACTCAAATAGGTGTCAAGGGGGTTAAAACCCCCATTTAATCCAGCGGTAATGTTTATTCCCCCTATGGTGAAGTTACAGATCTGGAAATTTCCACGTGCATACTAATCTGTGAATAGTAAAAAAAGAATATTAATAATAATAAAAAAAATTCAGCAGTGCATGAGTGTTTATTTAACATTATTTTTTTCATATATATAAACCTTATTCCACTGATACGGAAAACTGCATATCTTGATTTTTCTCTAATATGTGTTAATGGAAACAAGAACTTCGAAGACTTAACATAAATGTGTATTATTGCTCAGGATGCACTGGTAACCAGATATCCCTTTAGCCTACTGAGTGCCAGGTAGGTAACCAAGGCATAACTCACGCAAAGGGATAAATGGAAATTACATTCTGCAGGATTGCACAGGAATCAGTGCAACCTTGTTTTTTATAAGCACTCTGTATTTAAAGTGATAGCTCGTCTCTTTTTGTGTAGGCATCACATAGCAAACCTTTCAATGGGTTAAGTACAGTATATCTATCAATAAAGAGCTTGCAAACCAGAATGTTACAAATACATATTCATTCCTCTCTCATATCTAATGTATTACACATTCACATAACATAACCTCATAGTGATAGATGTATTCAGGTAAAATCAGTTTACACCTTGTCCCGCGGGCTGGAGGTGGTGTGAACACTGATCATTCATAGTGAAATGTCAGTAGAAACACCAAAATTCTTCAAATGCATTAATATATATTTTTATAATCCTGTACAAATATTTGTAGACTAAACCAAACGTGATGGGATTTTATTGTATTCATTGTAATGGCATGCAAAAGTGTTGTAGTTTTACAAATATTTTCGATTAGACCAAAGTTTGACTAGCCTGACAGGAAGGGAGATCGTGGGCGCTATTAATCGAGATAAAGACCTGCAGTTCTGGAACAATCCAACTGATTCATAGGGGGTGTAATAAAATGGAATTCCAGCTGGTGTAAATCGTAACGCAATGCGTTGGAGCCCTGTCTTACATTCAAGTGGTTAAAATCCGCATTTAAATAAGTGGAATTATACAAATTTATCGCCACTATAGAATAACAGGTCTGCTTCGGAGATGTATATCTGTGGTATACGTGTCCTGGGGTAATTACAATGATGTGGGGTTACTGTCGGTGTAGATCGTTCGACAGCCCAAGGCCCACATGCACAAATGAACAAGTTATTCTGGGAAAGCAAAATCCACCGTAAGGAGATAATATTATCAATGTCCACTGATAAGTGAGGATTTAACCCATTTAATAAAACAGAAGAATCAATATGCAGCCCAATTTACATCAGAGGGAACGCTCGTATCATGCGCTGCAGTTCGATTGTCCCACTTTTTTGCTATCTCCCTGGAGTATCAAAGACCCCGCACCTTCTGTAGAACCTCTTTGAAAGCAAATGAACTGACAGGCAACGTCACTCTGTTGAAAATACGTATACAGTTCTGTCGCTTTAAACATTTTTTTGCCTCTGAGAAACCTCTTTCTCTTTCCCTTTGTCCGTCTTAGTAACTGTCTAAACCAATCAGATAAGCGAGATCTGGCAATATTAATTCCTGATTGGCTACTTGGGAACAGGCAAAGGGGCAGGGTTGTTCTCACTCCTGTGAAGCTCTGGGCTCTCTAGGCAGACAAAGACCAGAAAGTGGGGCGGAGAAGATTTAGCCTACCTACTCACTTACAGCCAATCGTTCTCTCATCACGCGCCACCCCTTTAGCCAATCCTCTTTTGGCACCGGCGTTCCTCACACCCCTTTAGACTCTGTGTAACGGCTCTGGCGTCCTGCCAGATCATGGGACGAACCAACGCAACAATTCTACCTGGCTGTTGGAGGGGGGCAACAGTAGGATCGAAGTATTCCTGAAGCATCAGTGTGACGGTTACATGAGGGAAGATCGATTCCCGCGAACTTGTTTCCACAACTAAACGAAGTATAGTTATTGACAGAACTTTGATACACAGTTAATGTCGCTTCCTTATGCTCCTGTTTCCTACCACCCCCATGGTAACGCGAAATAGCACGTTCCGACAGTTTGCCGGTTGGCCCACGCTGCTCTTAAAATGAAATGTAATCGGCAGAGAGCTTGAGATGGGATCAGAGTGTAGAGCTGGAATCTACCTTTACGACTTATTTTATATCCCTAAAGGCAGCAACTTTGTAGCCGCTTTCTCTATAACTGTCACTTTTGTCATTGGTTTTCTGTGACATTGTAGCTGTGTATATATATATTATATATATAATATTATTTATTTTCAAACAGGGTATTCACTTCAGTCTCTAAGTGGTACCTGACCTTTATCATTCTGTATGAAACGTATATACTATAGTTTTTTTTTCAGCTATTGAACCGGATTTTCAGGAGAACTGTTGGACTGTTAGAAATTGCACAAGCTGTCACAGCGTTCTGTCACCCTAATATATTACAGACAGACATATCTATGTACCTGAGTGCCCCGCTATCTCCTTTGAAGTCAGTAGCAAGGGCTTTCCGTGTGTGAAATCACCCAGGTTTAGGCAGGTAACAGACGATGTACAACACCGTTTGGAATATGGACCAAGATGACGCAGACTGGAGGGAAGTTATGATGCCTTACTCCACCGAACTCATCTTTTATATTGAAATGGACCCTCCAGGTACTGGAACCATTTTTTCTTTCCTTGCACTTTGCGGTAAGATACTATTGCAAGGAGAGGGATGGAAATACTTATTCCTGGATGTCGTTGCATTGTCATTTTATCCTGTTGGTACTGTCATTCTTTGTATCCTTCATGGACCAGGGCACGATGGCATTATATGTGGGGGACAAACTATTCTGTCAAATTTGAGAGTACCAGTAAGGGTAAGACAAAGGGGGGACAATATTTTCCAACTGTGAATGGACTACAACTCCCATAAATCCTTAGCCAGTTGTTGCTGTATAGGATGATGGCATTTGTATTCCAAGAACAACTGGTGAAATAGATTGTCAACCCATAGTCTTAAACTGTGTACTTAGGAACTGGGACTTCTTCGGAACCTCTTGAAAAATGGACCCTTCAGTCACCAACATGTCTAATTGTGTCCCCATTAGAAGGGAAATATTAAATAATTGGGATTATGATTAGCTGTATGCTTACCAAGAGTTTCTGGAGCAGCTAAAGCTTACTGTACTGGGCTCAGTCTTTGTCAAATAATCGAATTTTAGCCCAGAAGCTGTAAATCACAAATGCCTTCCTTTGTTAATAAATCTTCTTGTACCCATACATTGCAATACTTTTTTTTTCTCCAGCACTCTCACAAAAGGGGTGTGGACTTGTCAGGCAGATTCCCTCCTGAAGATTTCTTATATTTCTTTGTGCTGCTTTTCTCTTAGATATCCCACTGTATAAACCATGTTTACTTTTTTTGGGGGGTTCAAACCCTGTGTACCAGTTTTAAAATCAGACAGAAAGATACCTGTCATTCTTTGCAGATTGATCACCTCTTCCTTTCTTTATAATACCAAATGTGCTCTTTATGTTACCTTTTAAGTATTACCCTGATCTTGTATCTTCTGTCATCTAAACATATACAAGATTGTACATTTTAGTTTAAACTCCCTTAGATGATAGGGCAGTCTTAAAACCTCTTTGGCATTGAAGGGAGTTTAATATTCCTTTCAATTCAAAGATAATCTCACAAGCAGGCTACCAAACATATAATTCATTTTTTGTTTGTTACCATATACTGTGTGGTGTAATATATTTGCTTTTTATCAGTATAGTATTTTCCATAAAGTTAATGTTAGGCTAAGCTTTTTTTTGTTCCAACCTTTTTATATATAAATCTGTGAGGGTTTCTTAATTGTAAGTGCCTACTTAACTTTAGCCCCGAAGACTAGAGGGGTGTATAGCCTATTGCATTTTGTGTATGGTTTTTCTCATGTTTCTTTAACAAAACTTTTGGATTTTAATTTTTCTTTTTTGTATATAGTCAGTTTTGTGATGGTTTTTGCCAACTCTCTGACCTTCAAGGGGTTAACTTCTCTCATTTTAACCCATTGAGTGCCAGAAGGGAGTACATTGCATTGCCTTGCGATGCTTTTCGATACCCTTTTGGCATTCAAAAGGTTAATATTTATATATTTTAAGGTACATTGGCATGGAAACTTGCAAATTTATCCGCTTTAGGCCTTTGTTATACATGGTAGAAATAAGACCTCTCTCTCAAAGGAATATCTTAGACTTGCAGTAAGTAAAGTATAGCTTGCCTTTTTCCCAAGAGCCTTATATATTTATATTTTGTCATGTAAGAAAGCTATACCATGCAGGTGGAATTCTCTGATCTGCATGTTTTGTTTGTACAGACAGCATCCAGTGCTAAGTATTCTTTGTGTTTCTACATTTCTAACTAGAGAAGTATTGACTATTGATACAATTTGGTATAGAGCCTAACTTTTTATTGCCACTTTATCATTCTCATTGTCTTAAGTGATGCAGCTCCTTTAATGTTATCAATTCATTGTTCTTTTGTAATCCTGTTCCTGTCAGCTCCTAAATAGTGATCATTGACTTATTTTAACTTGATGCTACATTTCCACTGCATTGCTCTGTAATAGACTGAAATGCCTGACATCCAAGGGGGTGCATATTGCAATTCCAAAACCCTAATACTCATTGCAGTGGATATTAGGAGGTTCTGGTAATTTCGATTGTTTGGCTACTGAAATGTTCTTTTAGACGCCTACATAAATGAACTGTTACTGAACAGATCTCTGTAGGATATAGGAAGGAAGAAGTGCACAGGCCTTGTTGAATTTGGCTAAGTCTTGCAGAGCTGTATAGACAACAAGGCTAGCATTAGATGCTCTTGATCTAAATTTTCCATTTTTTTTGTTTGAGGAAATAGCAAAGTTTGAATGTTACTTTTTTTTTGCAAAGTGATACATTGGTCATCTCAAGGTTAAAATTCCCATTTAACAATAAAAATTGTATCCTAAATACGCAGTTACCTTGTAGGACAAATACATATTCCCATTATCTTGACCATGTAACCCCTTGATTGCTGGAGGTCTCCAAGCGCATTGCTTTAAAATATGTTAATCCTCTCTGGCATTCAATAGTTAAGAGCCCAACTTTGAAGAAATACATTTCCAGGAGGTCCATTTATTTAGTGTGGTGCAGATGCTTCACCTCTTTGTGTATATGGCCCCACAATGCCTTCTTAATGTACACTTCATCCTTTTGTCCTACAGGAAAATAGGCAGCAATATGCTTAGATGTATAAATGATAATTGCACACACGACTGTAATTTCTTCTCTAAATATGTTTGACTAATAATTTATTGTAGCCTATCAGTTTTAGCTAGTTATATTTCTAATCTGAGATTGCTAATGCTGCTTTTGTTCATTGTCTTTGAGGATTACATCATCTAAGCTGCGCGTTAACACTGTATCTGCCAAATATGTTTGTAGCGCAGTATTTTATGTACGTGTCGGCAACAAAGGTTAAGATATGATAGCTATAGTGAGCATTTTATATACTTGCGTTTAAAAGCATTAACATGGCAGACACACCCCCTTTCTGCTACAGTTAAGGGCACCATTGCAGCTGTGGTATCTTATTGTTCATTAGTCCAAGTTGTGTTATGTAGCTATGCAGATTTCTTATAAATTCCTTTTCCAATAATATGGTTTATTCAAGAAGCCTTTAATTATGTCAGGTATATGAATAGTTTAGCACCTAACTATCTTCGGGATGCATTTTGCTAAAGTATTAAACGCTGTTAATTTTACTGCAGTAACGCTGCAGGTAGTATTTGCATGGCATTTCTAACCCTCAGAGTGCCAGAGGGAAATGCAACGCATTGTTTTGCAATATGTTGCATACCGCTGTGGCACTCAAAGGGTTAAAAGATTTTTCCTAATGGTGTTGACATGTCTGTCTCTTAACTCCTTTGAGTGTCTGTAATAGAGAGATCCGACTCTTTGCAATTTGTTGTATACCTCTCTGGCACGCAAAAGGTTAGCACTGTCAGATTCTAGGCATCTTCCAACTTTTTGCTGCTTAATGACTGCTGTAGCATTTGAGGGGTTAAATGTCAATTGGCTTGTGTACGTTTCCATAAACCATTTTTATATATATAATTTATTTTTTTTTTCCCCCCTGAAGATAATGGCTTGATAGGATGGCATCTGCTAATTTGAACAAAGTACATGTATGCGCAAATGCAAGCAAAGTGATTCTGGGGCAAATCGCCTACACTCAAAGGAACAAATAAAAACTCCTCTTTGCTTTAAATGGGGATTTTAACCCTTTGTATGCTAGAGAGCTCAAATGTATTGCTTTATATATTTGAGACCTCTCTTGCATTTAAGGGGCTTGAATGCATATGTTATATTTAAGGCAACATTATATATTAGCCTTTTGAGTGCCAAACGCCTTTTCTTAAAGTAGGTTGAAACTGCAGTTAACAAAGGCACAGCAGTGCTGTAATGAAACCTTCTTCTCTTTTTTTTTTTTTTTTTCTTCTTTCGCATTCTTTCCAGAAGGGGCATCATATTCAATTTCACGTTCACCAAACAGGTTGCTGATTTAAAAAAAAAATATATATATATATAATATATATAGTGTGTTTGTATTAATCCTTTGAGTGCCAGAGGGGTATGGAACGCATTGCTTTACAATGTGTTCCGTACCGCTTTGTCACTCAAAGGGTTAAACTTTGTCTTTTAACTTTGTGATTTTTAATATTTTTATATGCATTGGAACCAGTGTCCGGTTCTTTTCATCTTTTAGTAGTTGTCACTAGTATGTTATAATTTCATAAAGCACTGAATCTCTCCTTACAGTAGGCTTTTATATTAGTCACAAACTGCACATTAGTGATCTGTAAAGGGATTGGGCTACCAGGGAAGCAAGTCCCACAAACTGACCACTTTCAAGACCCAGTGTTCCTGTCTAAACAGAGTGGTCTACTTGCAGCCCCCCAGCTGTTTTTGGACCATATTTTCCTTCGTCTTCAGCTGTGTAGCAAATAGCTGAGTGTAACTGAAGGTGTAGTCCAACAACAGCTGGAGTGCAGCGGGTTTCTCAACCTGTTCTAAGACGTGTATATTTCAAGTGAACTGCAGCTGTAATCTATGCAAGGAATAATAAAATGTATACACTAAGTGCATAATTAACCCCTTAAGTGCTAGAGGTTCACAATGCATTGCACAACCCTCTGTTCCTAAAATGGTTAACCTAAACCCTGTGGCCCAGAAAGAGTGGGCTTTGCTTGGCCTAATAATACAGTCTCTGGAATGACCAAGAATGCTGTGTTTAAGCCCTTTTCTCTGTAGAAGATTTAGAAATGCAGTTAATAAGTCATCACAAAGATCAGTTAAACCTTTAGAGCTGTTTACAGGAGTTTTTTTTTTTTTTTTTTTTTTTTTTTTGTTTGTTTGTTTTTTTTATGGTCAAAACATTATTTGATCTAAAAAATGTGGTTAGCAATGGTTTTGTAATACAAGGAGATTTGGGGCTATATTCAGGATGTTAGGATAAATTCTGAAGGGAATCAAACAGGGGTCACATAAAAATTCCCCAAATTCTCTTTTGCGTTTAAATGGGGCTTTAACATCTTGCATTGAAATCCTTTTAACATTCGTTGTGAGGTTCTTCATGGAGCTAAGAGAATCATTTTAAACTCGTGTGAATGTTCATTTGTCCCTTTATTGTGCAGATGGTTTTTTCCTCTGGTTTCTTTGATCTCTAAACTGATTTTGGTACAATTCCCACACACCTTTAAAAGACAGCTTACTGGTGAGCTCCAAATGTATTTGAATTGTTGGCTTTCAACTTTGCAGGCAAGGATATAGACATGTCTGGAAATGTGCACACTAGTCTGTGACTAGATTAACCCTTTGAGTGCCAGAGTGGTACAGAATGCAATGCATTCCGTACCACTCTGGCACTCAAAGGCTTTAAAAAAAAAAAAAAAAAAAAAAAAAAAGCATTGATGTGGACTAAAAATGTTGTTTTAACTTCCCTTTAACTGGTGAGCCTCATTGGTCATTGCATACACAAGTTGTTTTAGGCTTCATGCTTGTCCACCTGCATGAAGTAGTAGCTGGGGGAGGAGGGAAGCCTATACAAAAATGTTGGTGTACATCTGGCAAAGAAATATGCTAGTTTATTTTATATTTGCTACAAAAAAAAACTATTTCTTATAGCAAGCAAAACTTATCTGCATGCTGTCTAATATGTATTTAACTATTGCTGAAGGGATGTACCGTTTTATGAAGCTGAGTAGCTTTGCTAAAACTACCTGCTGCTCCTCCGCACAGTTACTTTCTGAACTGAACGTCAGTAACATACGATTCCTTTGCAGCTTTCTGATTGGGTACTGCTCTGTCTCCATTCAGAGATTAGTTTTTGCCAACAGCGTCTGATTTGGGATTTAGAACAGAAATCAGGTTGGATGGTGAGTGCTGCGGAGGAGAAGGAGGGGGAGGATTAGGGTTACTAACGAGCAAGCTATAGAATAACCACTTCAGCGCAAATATGGTGCTTGACCATTCCTAGCTCAGGACTGCTGTGCGATTCTGGAATGCATGCCAAGCCATTTGAAATAATGTAATCAGAATAGAAATTCTACTCAGAGCGTTTCTTTTCCTTTAAACCTACATCTCCATTGTTGGTAGTTTTACATTCTATGCAGAGTTCATACATTCTTTTATAATATATATATATATATATATATATATATATATATATATATTTCTTTACTATCTCTCTTCTGCTCCCATTTTCACCCATCACCATATTTTGTCTGGTTTATATTTAAGACTTCACTTAAAGTGCCCCTTTTGCCTTTCTTCCAGTTTCTGAATAGAAATGTATACATGTGGGTTTTCCTACTTTTCTCTTGTCACACTTCTCATTTTAGTATGGATCTATACTTTATGTAGCTTAACCCTTTGAGTGCCTGAAATGTATCCCGCACAATTCTTTGGATACCTCTCTTGCACTCAAAGGGATAACTGTCAGGGCTCATTTTTGAACGCACTTGCTGAGTTTCATTAGTAACAAAGTAAAATTAACATCTGTCTTTCAGGATTCTTCCTTGAGCACAGTTCATTTCATAACGCATGGTGTGTAAAAGCTAGATACTGTTTGTTGGACTTTTTTTTTTTTTTTTTTCCCTTTAACTCTCCTCCTCCTTCCCATTCAAAAAAAAAAGGGAGCTAGTTAGCAGTTTGAGGAGCCAAAGAGGAGTTACGTGTATTTAAAATAACCTCCAATTTAAGAAGCCCAGGCTCCTGGTGTCCCTGTTCCAGACGATATATGCATATACCTCCTTTAGATCATTTCTCTGTAACAGTTTTATGTTGGCAACAAAGAATAAAGCTTTATAAAGATTGCAATGCAAGTGACGTGTGCTTTTGTCCTTGATTAGGGCCAATCACAGAGTTCTTTGAGGTGTAGTTTCATTGTGTAAGAGCAAAATCTCCTTAATAAAGATATTTTATATCTTTTTATTTATATTATATATAATTTTTTAGCTATTTATAATATAGAATTTTTTTTATTTTCCCATCCATGTAAATTTTAGAACTCTAATCTCTACATGTAGAAACTGTTGTGCTACTGAGAACACTTGCTTCTTATCTTTTGTTTGCTGTGGTGTATATTCATTGTTGCATCTCTTTGGTGTAAATGTTGAACCAAGTTAGCAGTGCTTTTGTTCATGCATACTTGTACGTTTTTAACAGTGGATTAACACGCATACATATGGCACAGTGGGCAAACCATCTTCACTACGGAAATAAATTAAAATGCCTCTGATCATTAAATGGGTCTTAACCCTTTGAATGTTCTAGCGGATAGTACGTTTAAAGTAAACCCCCACCCCAATTTTATTGTGCACTTTGGAGAATGGACTTGGTTAGTTGTAGCCCACTGCTGTTAATCTGTAGCTGATATTGGTAGAAGTGATTCTTTTTAATGTAGTAATAAACTGTTTTTCAATATTCTTAGTAGTTTGACATTCCCTCCCAATTAATACTCGCCGAAAGCCCCTCTTGTGTAGTCGGATAGAATTGGGCATCCAAAAGATTCCAATCTTGAGCATGCATTAAGGGTGCTGTTGGACATTGCTAATGTATGAACATTCTGCAGAATCATTGAGTTGCAGATATTTCAGCTCTTTATGGGCAAAAGCAAAGGACTGCATGTCAGACTGATAATTTGTCGTTGGTAAAATTAAATGTGGATTGTGTAAAGTGCAGTTTCCCTGGTTGGGAAGGCTCCTGCATTAATCCCCTCTTGCTTAGTGTGTAATAATGACCATCTGACTATAAAAATTCAGTAGGAAAAAGTTTTATTCCATGATTACTTTAAGAGACGGTATGTATTACTATGTAAAATATATTTATTTTAGTGTTTATCCCCCTGAGTAAATCAAGGTTACTCCCACTCTCCCACCGCTGAGAGGTGTTTTATTCAAAAGTTACTGCAGCCCAAATTACCCCCCCCCCCCCGTAACAGTGGCCTGAAATTGTACTGTGGCGCTGCTGCTACACCATCGAATGGAGACTTTTATGGTCAACTGACTCACTAAAGCTGTCCGTAGGATGGTATAGCAACAGCGGCACTGTACAATTTCAGTCCACTGATGCTTAGGGGGATAAACCCTACCAGATATTTAATTGCTTTCCTATTTTAAGTATTAAATCCCTTTTAACCTTGAATGCTAGAAATGACTTCAGTGGACTGCAGAGACAACACAATCATCTACGGTGGCTAACCTTTTGTATGCTGACACTTGTTAACCCTTTGAGTGCCAGAGTTGTATGGACCATTCTGTACCACTCTGGCACTCAAAGGGTTAATAACAGTACCTTAGGGGATATACACTAAGGTGTGATAAAGCAGAGTTGACTTCTCCAGTTCTTATGTTATTCTATGGAGCCAATGCAAAACAAATTTTATCTCACTGGAGATATCCTCTCCACCTCATCACCTCTTTATCATTCCTTCCTGCAGATTCAAGGCCCTTATTTTGGTTTGAATTGCAACTAACTTGCTTATTTCTCTAGGCTCTGTATATGTTTCTTTAAAGCAGCCAGTGAAAAGTAACACTGATCTAAAATTCAGCCTATTGTCTTTCAGCACTTCCTCCTAAGCCACCAAAATCAATGACTTCAGTGTCTACAAACGGAAGCACTTCTCCTCTGCAGGATGCAGAGTGGTACTGGGGGGACATATCAAGGTAAAAGCAAATATTGACATTGGATGTAATTATTCTCTGACATTGTGTGCATTTTTTTTTTTTTTCTTTCTATAAATAAAGGAACCGGAAGTTCAACCTTCACATCGGGAAGGCTTTTAGTCATGTACTAAGTATTCGCATTATACACTGCTCAGGTAATCTGGCACACAGCTGTGCCAGTGAGTACCATCTGACTTGAATAAACTGAGAGAGCGAAATATCTCCTGATGTTTTCAATAATTATTTAAAAAAAAAAAAAAAAAAAATGGCTGTCGTGACTTAGAAAGGTGTTCGTGTGTGTGTATGTATGTATATATATATATATATATATATATATAATTATAATTTTTGGGGGTTTTTTTTGTCTCCCCCCCATCGTGGGCCACTTGATCAGAATTCCATACATGTAAGGACTGCATTAATAATAACAATGGTGAGCTGCTATTTATCTTCAGTAAGAGAAAAATAGCAAAAGTTTTATCAACATTATTCAGACAGACGTGCACTATTGTAGTTGAAGTGTTCGTCATTGAACACTCCTGATTAACCCTTTGAGTGCAAGGGTTAACAGACAACTGCGCAAACTGTTTAATAATAACAGGCAGGTGTTATGTTTTACTGGCCTACTGGTTCCTGTGTTCCAGCTAATTGGCTTAAAAAACAAAACAAAAAAAAAAAAGGGATATATTTAATATAATATGGGGGGGGCAGCCCTTGATCTACATCTGTCCCATGGACTGCTTGTTGTACACCCATGATTCATCTATCTGTGCAGAGAAAAGGGCATATACTTATAGTACATGAAGTAATTCAGTATGTTGTACTCCTCCCTGGCCCTTAGAAGGTTGAGGTTTGTGTGGGCTCCTAGTTTAAGCCTGACAAATGCATACATATTTAGTCATCTTTCAACCTTCTATACATAATTGCTATTTTTAATGTGTTTTAAAACTTTCAAAGTTTAGACTTTATTTTTGTTAACAAAATGTAAACGTTTAGGATGCCTGAATATTTTATTTTAATATATAGAATTTAATTGTTTTTTTTATCAACAGATATAATATTGATTTTCTTACTATGTATAATTTTAAGACATACATACGTGTGTGTGTATATGTAATATACAATATCATTGTATTTAAAGGGAAGAGGTAAATGATAAGCTACGTGATATGCCGGATGGAACTTTCCTGGTTCGAGATGCATCTACCAAGATGCAAGGAGATTATACTTTGACACTCAGGTAACTATTGTTGAAATTTGCATTGTTAAACCCTTGAATCTTAAATACCTCTCTAATGGATTAATTGAACTGTACAGAAGCATCTTGCTAGAATCTCAAAATAACTTGGAGTTTCACAATTGTGAGAATTTTATTTTTGTTTATTTATAAGCAAACTTTTATTCTGCAGCTCTGTACAGTAGGGAGTGGACGTAGGGAAGTAGAACAGTACAGACAGACCACACGAGGAGCTGAGGGCTCCGCTCATGAGTGCTTACAGTCTAGAGGATTAAAGTAGGTTGGGATATAGAAGGCTCATCCACACAATGCAAATATATGCTTCTCATACTTTCTTTTTAAGGCATTATTTTTATTAAAATAAAATTGGGGGGAGTATTAAAGGGCTTTTCTTGTATTATAAAACAAGGATGCTCCCACTGCTGAGAGTTTTATTCAAATTTTATTACAGTGCAAACTGTCACAAAGTGATGGATCTGCTGCTATAACATCACATGTAGTACTGTATCCTGAGGCTCACCTTTCCCATAGGCCTAAAGGGGAAAAATGTCTGGACACAAGGTGACAGTGTTTCTAATGGTTTAATGTACATTCAAAGAAAATGTGTTTGGAACCCGTATAATCGGCAGGAAAATCTCTAATGTGTGTTAATAAATATATAGTAGCGCTTTTCCTGCTACTATAAACTCCAACTGCAGTGAGATGCTTATTGCAGTTCCAACTTTCTTTTTCTTAGTATTAAACTGTTGGAAGCAGTGTCACCTTATGTCCAGAAAGTTTTTCTGTTGTATTCTTTTGGAAGTATGACCCACTGGCTAGTGTTTTCTGTGAAATGTGATAACTGCTTTATCGCTTCTATAACTTTTGAATAAAGCACTTTCTTCTAGTGGGAGTTTCCTTGTTTTAAGTATGAGGGCTTTGTGTTTATAACACACCTTTTTAACCTAGTTTAAACAACTTAATTTCACAGTCCACAGCACTTAAAACATCAATGTGAGCCACTGGCCTGATCCATATAGCTGTAATCATAGTGTTTGGGAATATGTATGCCTTGGAAACCGGAGAGTTTTATCGCTTCCTAGACTTGTTGACGTTCCATAACATGTAACAAGCTGGCAACAAGACCTGGAGCTTTAGACCCTCAGCTAGTATCTAGCAATGCCCCTGTTTGAAAATTCCATATATTCTGACTTTTTTTTTTTTTTCTCTATCATTTTTATTTTAGAAAGGGCGGTAATAACAAACTGATAAAGATTTATCATAGAGATGGCAAATATGGCTTTTCCGATCCATTGACGTTCAACTCCGTTGTGGAGTTGATTAACCATTACAGACATGAGTCTTTGGCCCAGTACAATCCCAAGCTAGATGTAAAGTTGTTGTATCCAGTATCGAGATACCAACAGGTGAGTTCCTAAATTCACTTGCTTCTCACTGACCTGTATTTGTTGATGTTTGGTGCTTGTATATGTGCAGTATGAGTGCACCCAAGGTCTAAATTCTCCTATTAACTAACATGCATAGGATCAGCTGGTTAAAGAAGATAACATTGATGCAGTGGGAAAGAAACTTCAAGAATATCACAACCAATTTCAAGATAAGAGCAAAGAGTATGACAGACTGTATGAAGACTATACAAAAACATCACAGGTCAGTGTTTAGGGTCACTCCATGTTAACTCTTTTGAGTGCTCGAGTAGTGCACTGCAGAGCCTTCATGGAGATTAAAATCCTGCTGTAATCAATTTTTATATTTCTCTGTCAAGTATTTGGTTATCACAAATGAGCTCACGATATTGGAATACTTAAACCTGAATAGACCTGCAAGAAACAGTGTTGTTGAGCATTGTTGGCTTCAATAATTTAATACTGACAATATTTTGGGAGTGATTTGAATATTTAAAACTGAGGTTGAGGGAGAGTGCAGAACAGTATACTCTTCCTGCTGCACTCTATCAACGTGATTCTCATTTATGGTCTTTAGGACACAGCAATAAGTCAGGCTTTCATGATAATCCCGATTAAGCGCTGACTACCAACGAACAGGGATCGCTTGAAAACCTGCAGAACAAATATTGAGTAACACTTCTCTTTGGCCAACAAGATACATATGCAGTTTTGAACGGCGTCTTCACATATGCAGACTTACCTGAACTAACACATCCTAATAAACCTTTACTATGGCCAGAATATCCTATTGGTCCCTGTAAATTTTGTCATTGTGTCTTTGTTTAGATAACCTCTTGTATCAGTCTTGGATGTCAATGTCTATGAAGGAGAACATCATTGTTGCTAATAGTGCTACTGGAAATTCAAACTCTGCTCACTGCAGCTGTCATAGCGGTCTTCATGAACATGGCATCCGGGACTGATTTTGAAGTTGCTATCTTTTGAACTAGGGAAAAAGTCATGCTTATCATAAGAACCTCTGGTCACAGTAAGGTAAATAGGAGGATGATATTAGCAGTTATTCTTTAGGTGGAAGCACATTGAGCTTTACAACACGCATATCTTCGTTATTAAAGGGATAGTAAAACCTAACTTAATGTTTATTTAGTATTGTAGACTTTAAAAAAACATTACAAACTATGTATATGGTTTGAGAGATATTTGCAACTGAAGTTCCCTCTTCCTGACTTCTTCAGTCAAGTCTGCCATCTAGCAGACAGACTTTTATTCTGGGCCGCAGACCGGCTCTTTAGCAGAGCAGAGATCGCTATCTTTAAAAAGAATTAATTCATTGGAACGGTCTACGAAGTGTGCCTGGTTTGCAAGCACACTTTGTAGACCATTCCAGTGAAGTAACTCTTTTTAAAGATCACAATCTCTGCTCTGCTAAAGAGCCGCCAACTGGTCTGCGGACTAGAATCCAAATCTGTCAGCTAGAGCGCTAACGTCACAGAGGGGGAAACTTTAGTTGCGAATATCTCTCAAACCATAAAAGTTTGGGAGATAATACTTAATATTTTTTTTTTTTAAAGCCTACAATACTAAATAAACTTTAAATTAGGTATCATTATCCCATTAAAAGGCAAGGGAAAACATTACCCTTTTGGGGTTGTAGAGATCTCCAATGTGCATTGCAAAGCAATGTTTCAGAATCCTTTTATCATCACAGGACATAAAAACATGTCTTAACATTCCCCTTCTTAACTAGAGAAGTTAAGCCGTATTGAACACACTGTGGACTACATGATAGAACAGAACATGTGCAAAGCAACTTGCTCTATCCCCGTTTATACCATTAGGTGGCACACACTAACTAATCCTGATAGAAAGGAAGTGAAGCAGCATCTATTTGAAAGCTGTGAAATTTAGACTAATTTCCACTCACCTCTCGGTTGCTGAAGTGCAATCCAGTTTTTATAAATGTGTAGTCTGAAAGTGCCAGCCCAAAACAATTCACTTCTATATTTCTTTTTATTCTTGTTATTGGTGTGCATGTGTGATACTTGGGGGTAGATTTCACATATTCGGCACAGGTCACCAAATAATGTAGACTCAGCATCTCTGACCATGCCAGTTGTTGGCCTGGCCAGCTAAATCCCAGTGACCCTGCTATTGCATGTTGGCTGGTTCACCAGTTTGATTTCCTGCTGGAGTGCCCTATTTATAGAGGCACTTAGCAATTTTTAATACCACGCTGATTAGTGTGCGGGCCACCTTATTCAACACTTTGCTGACTAGTGGGGGTGTGCAGCACATAGCTTCCCAAACAATTGAGAACCACTTTGTTCCTGGAGGAGGGTTAATATCTGTGCCAAGCTTGGGAATGAGCTTTTGGGAAGTATCTTATCCATGCGTGAAATTTGGGTTGCCAAGGCTGCCCAGGGATGCTGAAAATTAGACTTGAATCTTATGAACATTAAAGTGATATTGCAATCTTTATTTATATTTTGCAGGAAATTCAGATGAAAAGAACTGCAATTGAAGCCTTTAACGAGACCATTAAAATATTTGAGGAACAGTGCCATACACAAGAACGATACAGTAAAGAATTTATGGAACGGTTTCACGGGGACGGAGATGAGAAAGAAATTGAACGGTAATGGATGCCCACTATTTTTGTAACTTCATTTGTTCCTTTCACGTTGTGTATCTATATTTGCCTCTCTCGACAAAATTGCCTAAAGAGGGCAGTAATATTCAAATATCAAACTGATCATTAAAGAGGAAGTGACCCCCATTAACTCACTGCAGCCAGAAAATACTAATGGCACTGCAAAGCCACACTTCCTGTCCTGAAACGGTTGTCAGCTCATGCACTCTGCCAGCTTCAGTTTAACCCTTTGAGTGTCAAAGGGATATGGCACACATTGCAAAGCAATGCACGGTATACCCCTCTGCCATTCACTGTTAAAATAAGGCAGTTGGAAACTCATGTGCACCTTAATATCATTCAGTACTGAATTTAAGATTTTTTTTTTTTTCCTCTTGAACAAAGGCAAAAGTGGTACATTTTATAGGGGCAATTAGGATGTTCTGGCCTTAGTAAGTGATGGTCATTTAAGTGTTTCCCTTTAATAATTTTATTAAACGTTTGAGTGCCAGTGAGATATCCGACACATTGTGTTGCAATGTGTTAGCTACCTCTTTGGCACTCAAAAGCATAGGCTTATTTAGGAAGTTAAATGGGCAAACCGAACGAATGTCCCATTGATTTAAATGCTTGTTTTCTCCCTTGAATTTTAGAAAGGTCTCCCCAGTACATAGTTTCTAAAGCTTTTCAAAACGATCTAGTGTTCAAGCAGTTAAAAGACTATATTTTCTTTGACCCCTATGGTGTGTATTAAACTGCTCTTCTTTAGCTTCCTGAATATGACATTTAGTACTTTTGATATTTTTAAAATAGACACCTGTGAATGAATACAGTGGACACTGGTGCTTTTTAAAAGGTTTACTTTGTGACAATCACCCCATTGTTTCTCTGCTTCTGAATTATTTTTATATATTTATTTTTTCCAGAATAATGACAAATTATGAAAAATTAAAATCTCGCTTGGGTGAGATTCATGACAGCAAATTACGCCTGGAGCAAGACTTGAAGAAACAAGCTTTAGACAACCGAGAAATAGACAAAAAAATGAACAGTATCAAGCCTGACCTTATTCAGCTGCGCAAGTTAAGAGATCAGTACCTTGTGTAAGTTGTTCTGTGTTTTTGTGCTTTCAGGCTAACGTTTTCCTTAGGCCAAAGTGTTAAAGTGATAGTAATGTTTCACAAAAACAGCAGCTCCAATTAATCTTCATAGTATTTGAGACATAGAGATGTTGTTTCATTACTGTGAGCGTTGTGGTTCAAGAGTAATTGAATGATAGTTTCCCCCTCCTGCCCCTTTTACCTAGTGTAAGCCCCCACTCCTCAGATGTGGAATCCAGTCCATAGACTAGACAGCTTACATCAAGGGTCAATATTCTTACTGTGAGAACAATGAAATCCCTCCCCCCCCCCCCTTTGACAGGTTTTTCAGCTCTTTCCCTTATCTTAATTGAAGATTGTCCATCTCTGCAATCTACCTGGACACTCCCTGCTGCTCTAAGCTGAGCAGTGTTAAATCAGTAAAAGGGGCAGGAGGGGGATACTTTATCATACAATTACTCTTGAGCTACAACTCTGACAGAATTGAAATAACACTCTCCAAGGCCCAAATACTATGATGATTAATTAGAGCTGCTGTTATGAAACATTACTATCCCTTTAAATTTGGGACCTCCCAGCTGCTAGAGGCTACACCTCGCCGCATTCCCAATCAGTAGGGATTTCCTCCAGAACTCTGCACACAGTCTTACTGCATCAGTCCTTCTGTATAAGGCAGTGTGGTACAAACCAACTTGACAAAAGGCACACATACTAATTCCAGATGATTTTAAAATAAGGTTTCACTTCTAGCAGGTCTACAAAGCTTTGAGGACCATGCTAGCATTCATTATGTTTAAAAAAAACCCCATTTAAATCTATTACAAACCTTGGAAATGTTTCTCCTGGTGCTTGGTGCTATCCATAATTTGTCCACTTTTTTTACTATAATACAGAAGGCCAGTTGTAAAAGTATCCTTGTTTTTCTGGGAGGCAAAGAAGAGCCGACATAACTTATTTTGAATGTTCCCCTTTTAAAGTCTCATTCAGAGATAAATGCTCCACAAGCAAAGCAGCACATACACAAACAGTGTATATATGTAGCTCCTTTAAACATGGCATCTGATGGCAGATAAGAACCATTTGGGCCATCCTATTCTAAAACGTCAAACCTTACTTGGTCCGTTGTTTTGCTTGTAGTCTATTCCACTTATCTACCACACTTTCAGTACTTTACAGCGTTTGGTCCTCTAAAAAAAAAAAAAAAAAAATTTTAAAGACTCACCCAGTTCTTCATTTCTACTACTTTGAAATGTACTTTAATCCCTTTATGTAGTTAAATGTGTTTATCACATCCCCTCTCTTTTCTTTCTTCCAAGCTATAAATGTTCAGATCCTTTTAGTTTATCCTGATAATTTATATCCATAAACCATTCACTGTCTTTAGTAGCCATTTTCTGGATTCTCTTCAGACTATCTCCATATCCTTCTGGAGATGAGGTCTCCAGTACTGTACACAATACTCCAGCCAGAGATTTATAGAGTGGCATGACCACCTCCATCTGTGTACTAATTCCTCCAGCACCGTGCTTGCATTCCTTCACTTTTTACTTTGCCTGCCTACCTTTTAAGTAGTCAGAAATAACTTATTACATAGTTCCTTTAATCTGTCTCCAACAACACAATACTCTTTAATACTATATTGTAACTTTTGGGGGGTTTTATGTCCCAAGTGCATAATTTTATATTTATCAACATTTAACCTGCAGCAGCCACACTTGTCGATTGTAATAATTTACCAAAATCATATGCCATAATGGGCAGCAGTACTGCTAGATTTCTGAGGGCAGTTAAGAACCACGGAGCAGTTTGTTTTATTTTGCTCATTCGATACAGGGGTCAACAAGCAGCATGCAGCCACACGGGACTCTTTAATTCCATGATGTGCCAGGACCGTCATCGGTCCTTAAGATCAGAACCGCTGTGATGGCCCTGGCACGCCATGGGTCCTTAAGGGGTTAAATGTTCTTCATCAGCTACAACCCTCTGCTTCCTTTCACTTGGCAATTACCTTATTCATTCACTGCATTGTACAGGATGACTTTGAGAATTACAGGTAGAACAGATGCTAATTTGTGGGCTGGGTAGGTAGAATCCGAGTTATTGCCAAGTCATTACAGTCTATATGCATTTGTTTTCTGAGTTACAAGAAGTATGTGCAAGTGTATTTGGGTTACTACAGACTCCTGCAGTAAAAGCCTCATGTTAACACACTGCATTCCACAGGGGTATGCAGTGCATTGCAGAGCAATGTGTGTACCCCTCTGGCACTCAAAGGGTTAAATTCTGTAAATTGTTTTCAGTTGCTGCTTTGTGTAATATGTGTTTGTAAGGTCTTATACTACAGTGAAACTGTATAAAGTAACTGAATACTTTCTGATTTTATTTTCCTCCTATTCTTGACAGGTGGCTTAATCACAAAGGAGTGAGGCAGAAGCGAATTAATGAGTGGCTTGGAATCAAGAATGAAAACATTAATGAGTGAGTGCTCTTGACATGCGAAATTGAGATGGAAACCTATAACGTTTCTACCCTTTAAAGGGAAATTACCCATTTTAATACCCCTACACACAACCTTGCCGTTCAGTGGCCAGATAATCCTAATAATGGCCCCATGAATTTTGCTCTTTGAAGATGTTGACACTTGGTGGGGGGGGACACAAAATCATCTGCCATCTGGGAACATGAGCCTACTTAACTCTTTAAGAATGAGGGGTGTGCCGCAGATTGCCAAGCCATATGTTGTACATTCCTCTGGTCGTTAAAGGGTTAAGATTGTGATTAGTGTGCAGAGTTTGTGTCCTGTTGTCCTTCTGGCAACTGTTGTGACTGCCTGTCCTGGACTTATTCTTCATCTCTTGCATCAAGAATATCAGAAAAAATCAGAGGGCCATTAGGATTTTGTTGCTGGAGTAAGGCAAGCAGACTACGTTATTGGGCATTACTTTCCCCTTTAAGCACCATTGCTGGTTCCTCTCATCCTTTTTATAGGACCATGACAATACTTACATCCCAACCCTTCTCTGGAGTTGGAAGCATTTTGTCGAGTCCATAGTCTCCTCATGCGTTTTGTCTTTTCCAGTACGTACTATGTTAGAGAGGAAGAGGACAACCTACCCCATTATGATGAGAAGACCTGGTTTGTGGGGGACCTCAACCGTATACAGGCAGAAGAATTACTTGAGGGGAAGCCAGATGGAGCTTTTCTGATCCGAGAAAGCAGCAAGAAGGGATGCTATGCTTGTTCTGTTGTGTAAGTAATTTATTTTAAGTTACAAACTAAAATTTAGTCTCAAGTTGTATACCACTTAAACAGTTTAATATTTGTAATGCACAGCAAACTCCAATACAATTAAGGAAATATATATGGGGAAAAAAAATAAAAAGGTATTAAACGGCCATTGTTGCATTGTTGATCCACTACACCCAAGAAGAAAACAAGATGATAGGTTGATGAAATTGCAAAACCTGTTTCACAGAGCCCACAGAAGGCACAAGACTGAAATTGTTGCAGACTTGCGGAGGAGGCTTTCATCCTGCAGTGGATCGACAATGGCTGAACACTGAGGTTATAATAAACGCCAAATGCCAAAGCCATTCAAAAACTCAAGGTTACTCAGAGAATTATGGAACATCTAATTTTTAACATAAAAAAACAAAGCATGGATTTGTCCTCAAAGGTGATGCTGGACTGCACAAGTTTCTCTACTGAGTGCTTCATACAACTGCATACCTTTTTGATATGCTTGCCTTAAAAGTCTTGTATTACATTTAAATGCTAACAATTATGATCTCTCAAGCCTTTCTCTTATGTCTTGTGTGGAACACTGGAACCATAGGGTAAAGTCTCCTCTTCCAGGAGGGCAGGGCACTTCATCAAAAGAGAATTCTGAGGAGGAGACATGCTTCCTATCCAATTTACCACCCACTTGACATGCTTGGTTTTAAGTGACCTCCTGTTGGATCACGGGAAAATATTCTCTTTGATATATGTGTATGTATGTTTATCTGTGTGTGTGTGTATATGTATGTGTGTGTGTGTGTGTGTATATATATATATATATATATATATATATATATATATATATATATATATATATATATATATATATATATATATATATTCCAATAAAAGGAGGCAGCACCAGTGGGACTGTTTAATGTAGATTTATTAGGTGAACATGGAAATAACAGAGGTCAACGTTTCGGTCCTATGGGGGACCTTTCTCAAGACGTCTTGAGAAAGGTCCCCCATAGGACCGAAATGTTGACCTCTGTTATTTCCATGTTCACCTAATAAATCTACATTAAAGAGTCCCACTGGTGCTGCCTCCTTTTACTGGATTATATATAATATAATATATATTCTACATTTCCTCTGCCTTCCAGCTGGTAAGACCAATCCAAATTTCTAGAAGTGTGCTCTGCTGCCTCCTCTATGTAGTTATTTTGGTCCTACCAAGCTGGAGGACAGAGGTTTTACCTCCTACACGCTTATTTATTTTTTTTATTTTGATCTTATGGAAACTGCCTAACCCTGGTTACATTCCAAGAAATGTTGCCATTCCGTTTCCACCTACCTCTCACCCCACGTTAAGAGGTTTGGGTGGCTGCCTGTGGGTTCTGGCTTATCGCCTAGGCATCCGGCCCAGCTCCCTTGCTTCCGCCCGGTTCCAGCATTGGGAAAGCGCGCAACTCTGAGGCTATCCAGAAACCAGAAGTTGCATAGCATGCGTTCAAGTCATGGAACGCAAAGGCAATTCATTCAACTGAAGTTCGTCCTTAAAAGCAGACATGGTGGATGGCGTTCTTGCCTAGAAGGTAACGTTAAAAGCAGTTGGGGCGGATATTCCTGTCCAATTTCAAGACTTCATCACATGGATGAAGACCTCCATGCAGGAGACATTTTCATCCATTCAAGAATCTGCTCGCAAGAGACCTAGAGAATCTGACCAGAATGAAGGTCCTCTAGAAGGCATGAAGAGAATGAAAGTTTTTTTGGAAATTGAATCAGGAGCCTCTTCCACTGAAGAAGCAGGCAGTTTTAGCATTGACCGCATGGACCCCTTAGTAAGGGCCATGAGGAAATCATTAGGGCTATCTGAGGTACAAAAGGATCTTAATATCATGGATACGGCCTTTTTAGGACACACAAAAGCTGGTCCTCAAACACCAATACATGGTTCCATCCAGGTTATTATCTCTACAGAATGGAAGCAGTCTGACAAGCGTAGTTCTACATCCGATTTCAACGAATGTATCCGTTCGCAGAGGAAGAAACATCCACTTGGTATACACCACCCAAACAGCATTGAGAAAGACCATTCTTCTAGAAGATGGTACTACCTTAAGAAGCAATGGATAAAAAAGCTGATAGTGATCTCAAAAAAAAAAAAAAAAAAAAAAATTCACCATTGTGGGCCAGAACCTTAAGACCGCAACAGCCATGGCATCAGTCTTTCTTTCTTTCTTTCTGTATATATGGCTAGCTGACATTGAAGAAAAAATTGAATCCTCAGTGTCCAGATAACGAATATTAAAAGATTTATCGAACATCAAGGATGCCATCAATTATTCCTGTGATGCCTCCCTAGATAATATACGTTTACTTGCAAAGGCATCATCATTATCTGTGACAGCCAGGCATGCATTGTGGATAAAATCTTGGGAGGCTGATCCATCATCAAAAAATAGATTCATATCCTTACCTTTTACTGGAACTAAACTCTTCGGAGACCATCTAGAAGACATTATTAGAAAATCCTCTGGAGGCAAAAGGCCTTTTTCCCCAAGACAAGAGACCCAACCAATATCTGAAGCAGTCCTTTCGTGAGGCATGTAGATATCAACCAGGACGAAAATATGACCAGAAAAGACGTGGCCCAACACAACCTCAGAGATCTGGAAATCACAGAGATTTTCGTAAAGGAGGTCAGTTCAACCAATGAAGCCAGCAGAGCCCCTTTCACTCTTCCAGTAGGGAGCAGGCTGGAGGAGTTCCATCAGACTTGGAGTCTAATCAATCGAGACTCCTGGGTCATGGACATAGTAAAGAAGGGGTTGCGCTGGAATTCAGAACTGTCCCAACACATCAATTTGTGACATCTATTGTAAAGAACAGATCCAAAGTATTACAGATGAAACAAGCAAAATGTAATCCACAACAGAGTGATAGAGGAAGTTCCCAGACATCAGAGATTCAGATGCTTCTATTCCAATCTCTCCTCTGTTGCGTCTTATCCTGGACTTGAAACATCTTCGGTAAACACTAGCTGTATCGGACCCTTCCATTTGGTCTGCCCTCAGTCCCTTTGGTCTTTACCAAGATCATGGCCATTGCCATGGCAGCTCTAAGAAAGACCCATCACATAAGTCATCCCATACCTAGACGACATTAATTGTGGGAAAACTCGTATCTCCAGTCAATCAAAAATACCAGCACTTGCATAGAGCTTCTTATGAATCTAGGATGGCTGGTCAGCATTCAAAAAAGTTCTCTTCTAGCAGCTCAAAATCTATTGTTCATAGGAATCAATTTGGACACCAGAACAGATCTTGCAACCCTGTCAAATGAAAGACGGCTGCGGATCAAAGACCAAGTCGGGTGCTTTTTCCAAAAGAATTTCCACAGCCTGAAAGCTTTTCAAAGACTTCTGGGTCATCTGTCCTCAACAGTGCAAGTCTTACCTTGGGCCAAGGTCCATTTCCGATTAACTCGGGAAAATTATCTGTCCTATTACAAAAAAAACCCACTCAGCCTCCATCAGAAGATTCCATTGCTCAGCCCAGCAAAGGAGGAGTTGTGCTGGTGAGTCCACCTGAACAACCTCTCCAAGGGTCAAACTCTGATAAAACCAACCTGGAATATTCTGTTCACGGATACCAGCAACACAGGTTGGGGAGGCATCTGGAAAAAAATGACAGTTCAAGGATCCTGGTCTCATCAAGAATCGAGACTTCATATCAACCACCTAGAACTACTAGCTGTTTGGGGAAAACCCTACGTCACTTCAGGCAGGGACTAGCAGGATCTGCAGTTGTAATAAGATCGGGCAACACCTCTGCAGTACAATACCTGCAGAATCAAGGGGGAACGAGAAGCCCTCCACTAAACAGGTTGACTCTACAGATTCTCTACTGGGCAGAAAAACACCTGACGTTATCAGCAAGTTTCCTATCTGGCAAACAAAATGTTCAGGTGGACATTCTAAGTCGTCACAAAATAAATTCAGGGGAATGGAATGGAATGGAGCCTAAACAAGGTGTTTCTGACCATAATAGAGGAATTAGGTCACCCATCAGTTGCTCTCATGGCAACACACCTAAACAACCAGTGCCCAAGGTACATCTCCAGATGGCACAAACCACAGGTCTGGGGGCAGGATGCGCTCCGGATCCCATGGAAGTTTCCTCTAGACTACATTTCTCCCTTGATGACAGAGGTTGTAAGAAAAATATGACAAATCAGAGGTCATTCTTTTGGCTCCGGATTGGCCTCGAGAAAACGTGGTATTCAGATCTGCTACAGATGTCTGTCATGAAACCCATAAACCTACCAAACATACTAGACCTTCTCATTTAGGGACCGCTTCTATATCACAATCCTAATATAATTTTTTTTTTTTTTTGTTACATACAAGTGTTACTATTCCTTGGAGAGAGTGCATTTTCATCAGAGTGCACAGGTCCTGTTACTGTCCCCATTTTCTTGTCTTGAACCCTGACGAGCATTCTCCTTTTTCACTTGGGAACATCCCAAGCAAAACATTCCTTGACTCCTTATTTGAGAAATGTTTGTTTTCTTGTACTTTTCCTTTATTTTGAACACAGTCCTATTGTGGCAGTGACCTTTTTTTTTTTTTTTTTTTTTTTTTTAACTAACCTTTATTCACATTTTATTCACTTTAGGTAATTTCAATTTTACATACGTTTTGCTTTCTTGGGCAAGTGTGGTGGCCAAATTGGATGTAACATAAAACACTTCAGTGAGACTTATGTTGCTGTCATGGGGCTGGGTGTGCTTTTAACTTTGAATGTTCTCTACTGGAGCCACAAAGGACAGTATGTATGTATTTTTCATATTTTACTTCTATCCTTAAGGAGTCTCTTGGCTATATCGCAATATAATGGAGACACGGGCAAGTCTAAGGTTTTGAGGTTCTCCTTAACAACTTTATTATACCTTTAAATCATTGCTTCTCATGCCAGACTTGTTTATCTAGGGATTTTTTTCTGTGGCTCCCACATGGCCTCCAGAGCCCTCATTTGTTGAATAGGAACTGGCATGGGTTACTGCTTTAGTTTTACTCATTGAATTCTCTCCACACTTTTCAAGGGGCCTTGGATGCTTGGACCCTGGTCTTTGCTGTACCCCCAAAAGGAGGTTGAGCCATCTTACAGTGGGTGATGTCCCCATTATTGAGGATTCCTCTACTGAGGAATGGAAAACTGATGCAGGTGACTTGGATTTGTCCTATTCTTTTGGGGAGTCTTATGAGGGAGACCCTGGTTCTTCCACTGAGAGTCTTGTTTGTGCTGTTTTTGGAGATTCTTATGGTTCCAGAAGCCTCAAACTCTAGTTCCACTTTTCCTGCTGTTTTCAGGAGATGACCAAGTTCTCCAGGTGAAATGGTGGATGACTGATAGGCTATTTCTTCCTTCATAAATCTCCCCTTATCCATGATCCTTGAAGCTAATGCACATCTTACTCATGTGGCCCCCGAAGTCAGTTTTGCTGGATAGTCCTCCCTTTGCTTTCTGGGGATTAATATTTGGGTCGGCCAACCAGTCTTCCAAGAAAGTCTTGGTGTCCCTATCATTTATGGGCAAACAGCTCTTTGGCCCAGAACTGGAGAAATTTCTTGGTTAATCCACTGGAGGCAAGGGTTATGTGTTGCCACATGTTACTCCTAAATATTTAAACATTTCTCTGACACGCGGTTTTTGTTATCCTAGCCAATATGAGCATGTGCTGTGGACTGGGATTCCCTAGGAAACCTAGTCGTGTTCAGCTCCCAAACCCATACCAGTTTGGTCAGGCAAGAATCCCGTGCAGGAGCCCAAAGCGGATAAGCCCACTTCTGCATGCCTCTCAGGGGTCTGGTCCACCTCAGACAATAAGATGTCACCTGCAATATTTTCCCCACATGCTGTACATAGGCAATTTCTGTAGCAGCAGACCAGTGGTTTTTGCAGTTTAATTCTAAAGTTTTAAGTCCCTTCCCCCATATTGCTATATGTTTTTGAACGTCAAGGGTTCACTTGTGATCCCGTACAGTTGACAGTCTGCGATTGTGCAGGAATACATGAAGGTTCTGGGCTTCCTAGCTTCCACTCTGGAGGCCATTTCAGTGTCAAGTCCCTGTCTGATTGGACAATGGCCTACATACTCTGGTGGCTTCAGAAGTCTGGTCTGTCATTGGGGCAGGCACTGGCTTTCCCATATTGGGTCGTAGTCCCGATCCATTCCACCTTGATGAGTTGGTTTTCCCACACTGGGTCCCCAGATGGCTCAGGGTCTTTGGACCAGGGCAAAAAGTCTACTGTCCATCAATGTTCAGGCGATTCAAGCAATTTGTCTAGCTGCGATATTGGTGTCAGTCCCTTCAGAGATCAACAATGCAGATCCAGTCCAGCAATGTTCCAACCTAAACCCATCTGCCAGGAAAGGACCAGAAGTGCCTCCACATGGTCATGTTTGGCTGATCCTCTTGTGACCTGCTCTCTTCGCAGTTCATATCCTAAGAGTAAACAAAGTTGTAGAAGATTTTATCAGGTGCCAGTGCCAGAATCCCAGGTATTAGGAGGTCAAGCTCCACATATTCAACTCTATAGTTTGCCAGTGTTGTCGTCCGACAGTGGACCTAATGACTCCTTGGCTGAACGGCAAGGTTCCTCAGTTCTGTGCCAGATCCTGGGACCCTTCTATTCATGGTGGATGTGATAGTGATTCCATGGCATCTTCCCCTGATGTTTGTATTTTCTGTTTCTCCCAGGGTGCCGAGGAAAATCAAGGTGGAGCAGGCTCATGTCAGTGTGATTGACCCAGTTTTTGTCCCATCAAGCTTGGATTTCAGATCTTCAGTCCTTCTGTGGCAGAGTAGTTTCGGCTTTTTCTGAGCCCAGACCTCTTGACATGAAGTCTGATGTATCAGCCACAGATGGAGAAGTTGGCTTTTATGCCTCTTGAGGCCATTAAGGGGTTTTCCTGACCTGGTCATCGCTACTGTGTTGTAGGCTTGAAAGCCAGTTTCTTCTAAGAGCTTGTTCTAAAAGAGGTTCAAAGACTGAATTGCTGCCACAACCTTTTCCTGCTTCTGGTATTCTGCCTCTGTGTTTTTTCCAGAGTGGTTTTGCATTATTACCTGACATGCCAACTTGTGTCCATGGGATGGCTCATGCCTACCCAGTCTTTTGTGATCCCGCTCCCCTGTGTTATCTATACCTAGTTCTGAAAGTGATTCTTTTGAGCCTCTTATTGTTTAACTGTGCTTCTTCACTAGGTTGGTGGGTGTTTCTTGAGCCTGTAAGATTCAGTTTTCTGCTGAACAGCTGTGTAAGGCAGCACCATGGTGGTACCTGTGTCAAACACCAGCCTGTTAATGGGCTGGCTTCTGCTGGAACCAGTTTTGGCTGGGAGGTTATACAGGCTGTTATGCATGTGTAGATGTCCCTGATTTTTCTCTTAATCCGTCCCATGTTGGTTCCTGTTCTTTAGTTAGATGTGTTGGTGTCCACTACATCTGATCATGTTGTGCCAGTTAATTTCCTTCAGAACAATCTGTTTTTTTGGAGTGTGTTTTTGTTTTTTGTTTTTTTTTTCTCTCCATCCCCTCCCTGGAATCTTTATGGTATATCCTCATGGTTCCTTTGTTCCACATGATGTAAGAGAAAAGGGAATGTTTATGTACCGATAAATCACTTTCTTTTAATCCATTTGGAACACTGGAGAGAAATCAATTGTTTGAGTCCCGGGCAGGGAAGTTCCTCTTGGGTTTTCTGATGCAGGGGACTACCTTGTTCAATTTCAGCCTCTTTCTTTCTTTGCTAAACCTTAAAACTGAGCATGTCAAGTATGGGGTAAAACTGAGTCTGCACCACAGAGAGCTCTTTTGATCAAATGCACTGCCCTGGAGGAGACTTTACCCCATGGTTCCTGTGCTCCACATGGGCTAAGGATTTTTCTCTGTCGTCCAATACAGGTTACTGGTAACTTTGGCTAAGTGATCCGCCCCTTTAACTAGGCATGAACAATTCTAGAAGTGAATGCAGGGGGTGGAGCCTAACTTTCCTCCTTGGTTGCAGCTAGCCAATCGGCTCCAGTAAGATTTGTTCCTTGGTGAAGACACAGGCAAGAGAACAGTTCTGCTATAGTTTTAGCTAATATTTTTATTTTTCTGTTGGATATGGAATACCACCATTAGGCGGATTACCATAACTGCCAATGCCCTTTGATGTGGCTAGCTCAGTATCAGGTGCTTTTTGTGGATCTTGGGTTCAAGTTCTTTCCTCAGGAGTTGCCCACTGAGGATTCTTCTTAATACATGATAATCTGAAGACAGAAGATCTGCAGGAAAGGTGAGCAACCCACTGAGTGCTGCAGGTCCAAATGTCCCACAGTGCCCCTCTTCACAGGGGTTTCCTTTGGAGTTCCTGTTGCACACTCCTGCACTCCTTGGGTCTATCTGTATGTCTGGGTTGTTTGGAGCAAGTTTCTATGGTAACTTAACCCTTTAGCTGCTGTTTTTGCATCTTTTGGGGGTTTATTGGCACTTTCCCAACTGGGTTCAGTGTTTTTTGGGTTTGCTAACATGTTCTAGTGATTCATGTAATTTTATTTCACAGTTTCAACTTTGCAAAATGTGTTCAGGCACGCTTTACTGCATAGACGCCAATCACTTCTATGGGACTGTACAGTTTGAGACATATCTCTGCAACTGCTCAATGTATCGACTTCAGACATGGCTCATTTTAATTGTCTGTCTGCCCTTGCTCTATCATCCAGTTAACATTTTGTGTGTGTTGGGGGGGGCTCAGGGGGCTTCGGGCACTGTTGGGGTACTTTTTCTGGGAAAACTACATTTCCCGTGGCAGCCATTTTGTACCTTTTCCTGAACGAGTGTCCTACACAGGGCTTGGACACTCCTTCTCTCCTCTGCAGATTAACCCTTCCACTCCTGGCAGACCCCCTTTCTTCCGTCAGATCTTCCCTGCTTGAACCGCAGTGAGTACCTGACGTATCAGATTCCTCTGAGGAGGAACTGTTGGTGGATTCAGATGTTGAAGAATGTTCTGCTGTGGGCTCCTCTCAGTTTTTTGAGACTGATCATGATCCCTCAGTTGAATTAACTACCCTAAACATTTCCTTAATTCAGGAGGTTTCTTAGGCTCCTGAAATACAACAGAGGGATCCAAAGAGGCCCTATACTTGTTTTCCACCTAACCCCACTCTTGACAGCCTTGTGTCTGATGGGTGGAAGTCTCCGTACAGGAAACCTTCTGTTTCCAAGAAATTTGCCAAGCTTTACCCCTTCTCTCAGGCGGCGCTTGCTCAGTGGGTTCACCCCCCTCCAAAGTGGATGCTCCTGTTTCCAGGCTATCTAAGACCACTGCCTTGCCAGTTGCTGATGCGTCCGCTCTGAGGGACTGGAATGACAAGAAACTTGAGGTCTCCCTCAAGTCCATTTTTGCCACTGCTGGTACTGCCATGTGTCCAGCGTTCGCTGCGGCATGGGTGAACCGGGCCATTGCGGTCTGGACTGAACAGCTCACCCTGGCTGTCCGTCAGGGTGCTCTTACTTTAGATATGTTGTGGCTTCTTGCCAACATTTCTGAGGCCCAGCGCTGTTTCTGCTGCCTTATTTGATGTCATCTGTTTGGTGGCAAGGGTTTCCACCATGTCTGTGGTTGCCAAACGAGCTCTTTTTGCTCAAGATCTGGTCTGCTGACACTGCTTCCAAGAAAGCTTTGCTCTGATTGCCTTTTCAAGGCACCTCTTTGTTTCGGCCAGATCTTAAAGATCTGATTAGTGAGGCCACAGGGGGTAAGAGTACCCTTGTGCCTATAGTCCCCAGGAAGAAGACGCCTCTCAAGTGTAATCGGCTTTTTCATTCCTTCCAGACTGAGACACGTCCAGCAAACCAGGCGGTTCCCTTAGCTCCGCGTTCCTTTTCCAAGCCCAAACAGCAATGGAAACCCAAGGTCTCCTCCAAGCCGCCTTCGGCATGACTCGTGGAACCCAGGTCCTCACTCTGCTATGGGTGGCCGTCTGAGTCACTACCACAGCGTCTGGGAGGATTCAGTGGTGGACCTGTGGGTTCTACAGGTGGTGGTGGAAGGGTACAGGATTCCTTTCGCTTCTCTTCCTCCCTTTCGGTTTTTGCCCTCTCATACGCCCCAGGACGTAGAGAAATGCCATCTGTTCAATGGCGCTATCCAGGCCCTTCTGGACAAGGATGTTCTGGAGCCTGTTCCAATTCGGGACAGAGGTATGGGTTTTTACTCAAACCTCTTTGTGGTCTCCAAGAAGGACAGTGGCTGTCGTCCGATTTTGGATTTGAAGGATCTCCATTCCTTTGTGATCCAGTCTCGTTGTCCCTAAGGATGGTGATTGCTTCTATGTCCCTGGGGGAATTCCTTGCATCTCTGGATCTTCAGGACGCTTATGTACACATTGCCACTCATCCAGAGACTCTGCAGTGTATCAGATTTGCCTGCGACCAAGGGCACTTTCAGTTTTCAGCTCTTCCCTTTGGTCTGACTACATCTCCTCAAGTCTTTAACCGTGTTCTGGGAGCTTTAGTATCCGTCCTCCACCTGGACGGCATCAGAGTTACTCCACACACGGACGACCTGCTTCGGAAAGTCCCTTCTGCGGAACCTCTTCAACAGCAGGTTCAGGACTGCATTCATGCTCTCGCCCATCACGGGTGGATCATCAACATGGACAAGTCAGATCTTCTTCCATCCCAGCGTCTGGTCTTCCTGGGCCTTCTCTTCGACACTCATCAGAGCATGATGTTTCTCACGGACGCGGTGGCTCACCAGATCGCCCCCAGGGTTTCTGTTGTTCTGGCTCACGATCCAGTTCCAGCCAAGAAGCTGTCCTCTCTAGTGGGGAAATTCATCTCCCCCATAGAAGTGGTCTCATTTGCCATGGCTCACACCAGGCAACTCCAAAGGTTTGTGATCAAAGTGTGCAGGGCTCAGTTGGACCTTCTGAAGATATCAGTGTCCCTCCCTTTTCGTGTGGAACGGAGTTTGTCGTGGTGGCTCGACCTCTCCAGTCTGCTGAAGGGCAAGTCCTTCCTGGTATCCTTCTGGACCATGGTGACAACGGATGCCAGCCTCTCCGGCTGGGGAGCGGTCCTGGGTCGCCTGAGTGCTCAGGATCGGTGGTCTCCAGAGGAATCTCTCCTTCCCATCAACATGTTGGCGGTTTGGGCGATATTTCATGCCCTTCTCCATTGGACACACCAACTGGAAGAATGCCCAGTTCTGGTCCAGTCCGACAACAAAACAGCCGTGGCTTACATCAACAAGCAGGACAGAACAAGAAGTCTCGCCGCTTGGTTAGAGGTCAAGGCTATTTTGTCCTGGGCAGAAGAACATGTTCCTGACATATCCGTAGACAACGTCATGGCAGACTTCCTCAGGCAACACACAGACAGCGGAGAGTGGGAACTGCACCCAGAGGTGTTAACCCTCATTGTTCAGAAGTTGGGTCTTCCTTGCATCGACCTGCTGACGACAAGACACAACTGGAAGCTTCCGAGGTTCTGCTCTCGCTGGAAGGATCCTCTAGCTCTAGCGGTGGATGTCATGTCCATTCCTTGGTTATTTCCTCTGGCTTACATCTTTCCTCCTCTTCCCATGTTGCACAGGGTGTTACAGAAATTGAGACTGGAGTGCTGTCCAGTCATTCTGATTGCTCTGTACTGGCCTCTACAGGCTTGGTTCCCGGAGCTTCTGGATCTGTCAGTGGCAGAGCCATTCCGGCTCTCTTTTCCGGATCTTCTACAGGGTTACCTGTGGAAGGAGGATGTTCACCGTCTAGCTTTGATGGCTTGGAAGTTGAATCCTCAATATTGAAGAGAGGTTTTTCTTCTGGTGTGGTGGCTACTATACTTAGAAGAAACAGGTTTGCAGGCACTAAGGCCTACCATCATGTCTGGTCGACCTTTCCCTATCTGCACACCAAGATAGACTTTTCTCAGGATTTTGATCTGCCTACAGTCCTGGTTGTCTTGCAGGACGGTGTGGATAAGGGCCTCAGTTTGAGCTCCCTTAAGGTTCAGACTTCTGCTCTTCTTCTTTTTTTTTTTTTTTTTTTTTTTTTTTTTTTTTTTTTTTTCTCAGAGGCGCTATTCTTCCTGATGTCAAGGTTTTCTTCCAGGGCGTTGCTCATACTCGTCCTGTTTTTAAGACTCCCATTCCTCAGTGGGATCTTAATTTGGTTTTGGGTGTCCTTCAGTGCCCCCCCTTTGAGTTCTTGGCTACTATTCCTCTACGCCTGCTGACTTGGAAAATGGCCTTTCTCCTGGCAATCGTGTCTGTTCGCCATGTAGCGGAGTTACATGCGCTGTCTGGACAACCCTTTTTCGTGTTTCACAAAGACAAGGCGGTGCTTCGCACGTCTCAGGAGTTTCTCCCGAAGGTGGTCTCTGAGCTCCACATTAATCAGGAGATTGTGGTGCCTTCTTTCTGCCCTGACCCTACCTCTGACAAGGAAAGGGATCTCCACTTGTTAGATGCGCATTGTCTCAAGTTTTATGTATATCTCACTGAGTCCATTAGACAGTCTGATGTGCTGTTCGTCGTTCCTGAGGGCCCCAGGGCAGGGAGACCTGCATCCAAAGTGACTATTGCGTCTTGGATCAAGTCCACTATTCGTAAGGCTTACGAGCTAAGGAAGAAGCCTGTTCCCTTTCGGGTCACGGCTCATTCTGCTAGATCTATTGGGGCTTCTTGGTCTTACAAGAATCGGGCCTCCGCTGATCAGTTGTGCAAGGCTGCCACCTGGTCATCTGCGCACCTTTTCGAAGCACTACTGTATTGATGTGCTGGTATCTGCTGACGCCAGTTTTGGAAGGAAGATCCTGAAGGCAGTCTTGCCTGTCTAGGATGATCTTTGGTTCTTTGGTGCTTCTTTCACTTTTGAGCCCCGTTGGCTCTAGTTCAGCGTGCTGTGTAACCGTTCCTGGGGTGTTACCTATGTTCAGTGTCTGTTGACACTTGATTTGTTTTGTTGGGCTATCTCTGATCTGATGGTTCATATCTGCTCTGGTGACTTTGCGGGCCTTGTGCCTCGTCCTTGCTTTACTTCCCGCCTCTTGGAAACTCAATGGTTAGACATCTCCAGAGTTACTAGTAACCTGTACTGGATGACAGAGAAAAGAGGATTTTAGTCTTGTTAAATCCTTTTCTCTTAGTCCATACAGGTTACTGGTCTCCCACCCGGTGAAGGGACCGTGCTTGGCTCTCCTGTGAGCATGACCCCGAAGGACCCCCACAGTCTGCCACAGGAGTCTTCTTTCCCTTCTACTATCTAGTCAATAGTTAATGACGCAAATCTTACTGGAGCTAATTGGCTAGCTGCAGCCAAGGAGGGAAGGTAGGCTCCACTCTCTGCATTCACTTCTAGAATTGTTCCTGCCTACCCAAAGTTACCAGTAACCTGTATGGACTAAAATTCTTTTCTCTAACAGGTAAGCCTAAAATCCTCTTATTGGTAAGTACAGAAAAATGCCCTTTTCTCACAGCATGTTAAGTTTTTAGTTTCTTATCATTTCACCATCCCCCCCCCACCCCACCCCAGTAATAAAAGATGGCACACTCTTGTCACGTCACACTGCGAACACACATGTAATTAGCCATCTATATTGATTACGTTGTTCTTGTTTTTTCAGGGCTGATGGCGATGTTAAGCACTGTGTTATTTACAGTACTTCAAGAGGTTATGGGTTTGCAGAGCCATACAATCTCTACGGCACACTGAAGGAGTTAGTACTTCATTACCAGCATACATCCCTTGTACAACATAATGATTCCCTCAACGTCAGGCTTGCCTATCCAGTCTACGCACAGATGCCCTCCCTCTGCAGATAAATCCTAGGAAAGGGAGGGTTAAAGGTGGCTATTTTGGATATTTTCTACAGTTTTTACTAGAACTAAGAGGGCATTCTTTCTACTTAGACTGCTTGTTTTGCACAAGAAGTGAATTTCTGAATGTGAATCGAAGAGGCCTAGAAGCAGCAAGATGGCAACTAAAACATAGGTGTCCTGGTGCTACCTGAAGGTTCAGCTGTGCTCTTACACTGTTTTCTTGGTGTGAGAAAGTTTAAAACTGACAACTGGAAGATGATTTCACCAGGCTCTTTCCATGGAATTTTGAGTCTTTTGCAATGCCTGAATCATTGTTGTAGACCGTAAAACCTCTCACTTGAGGCATTGGTAATGTCTTTCAGCCTTTAAAGATCAAGGAATAGGTGGGTAAAGAAATCAGACCACTGCAGTTTTCTCTTCATTTGGCATCTTCAACGATATTCAGCTGAACTTCCAATCCAGGAGCTTGCGATATATTGAAAGGTAGCATGATGTTTGATGGAAAAGAAGACGACCAAAGGATTAGTGGCAAAGATTCACTTATTTCCTGGAAGGGGAAAAATGAAAAGAGAAACTATTAACAAAGTTGCTTTATTGTTCCAACAGTAAACAAAGTTTTGGCTTCCATAGCACTACAGCTGTTCACACGAGGAAACCTTCAATGTTTTTAACCAAATTCAATGTACCAAAACTTTGTTCGTTGCTGGATTAAGCACTTGTTGAAAATTGCATTGGCATCTGCACATATTTCTACACCAAAACTTGAAAAACAAATACAATTTAAAAAATAACAAAAAAAACTTTTTTGAAAAACGGCACTAATCTGTCAAAATTGCCGCAAAAAAAATTTTTTCCCCCCTTTTGAAGTAACTTTTCAAAATGGACACTTTGCTTTGGAATGTAAACTGAAAATGAGCTGGTGCTCCATTGCTTGTCAGTTTTTGTCCACAAGGGGGGAGTTGATGGGGAAATTGACGTGTATTTTTTGGGCTTTATGTATAAAAACACACTGGCGCAATAGTGGCTCAAACAAAGTGCATCATATGGAATAAATACAAATCCCCAATGATTTGTAAATGGGGGTTTTATCCCTTTGAATAAAAGAGGTTTCCAATACATTGCTTCACAATGAATTGAAGACCTTTCTAACATTCAGGGGGTTAAAAGTACCATTTATATCAATGGTAATTTTATCCCCATGGAGCATTTGCTTTCCCTCAGAATTCCTCCAACTTGCCTTTATTCAAGGCCCTCTGTGACTGATAAAACGGTGCAAATCGGTGCTTCTAGATGGCTTATTATACCAAAAATAGGTGCATTAGAGAAATAAATCCAATTTGTTATTTAATAAGTAATGGTAAGCACTCTACCACGTTGACTGGTTGAACTACAGTTTGAGATGTAATCAATTTTTCAGGGTGGCATTGCCCCAGCATTAGGAGTACCCTAATTTTACTCAGGAGGAAAAAGATCTACAATCTACAATATAATATAAAAGAAAAACTTGATCTTTTAAAATGCTGATGTTCTTGTTCCTCATTTGGAACCATGAATTCTGCATTTTAAAATCTGTTTAAAGTGCTTGTCCATTCAAACACTGAATTAAATGCTTAAATGTGTTACAATGTCCTTTTTATGGGAAAGTTTTTCTGGTTTTCCCCCATGTATGTTGGTCTTTCAAAATTGACCACTGTGTTCCATGCAAAATTGTTAACTTTGGGTAAGTTCACGCAGTAGTGTGTTCTTATTGTCCTGCTTTGGGCATGACTGTTAGAAATGATCTGCTCCTCTTGTGGTATGTATATTATGTACCATAATTCTTGTTTATTGCACGCCAATACTACTACAATTGGTGTTAGTGATATGAAATCTGCAGACATCTATTCGATATTTAATTCTATCGAAGTACCCAAAGAACCTTTAACAAAACATGTAATGTGTTTTCTTTACCCGTTTCATATGCATTATAACTTATAGTATTGTTCGAGTGCAGTGTTTACATAGTCATCAATTACTTAACCCCTTTAGGGATGAGACCCATAGTGTATTTACACCACTCTGAAACCTCAAGGCAAGGTTGTCCAACTGGCAAGCATAGGGCTAGAGGCAATCCATGAGAATTGTTTTTGTTTTGTTTTTTTTTTCTTCTATGGTATGCCTGAAAACGTAATCCATTTTATTTTAAATGGTATGCATGTATAAACTAGGGTGTGCCGCTAACATATATAATTTCAGAATGTCACTACCCGAGCACGGGTAGATGCATTTAAGTGAATGAGTCGCTCACTGGTCCACCTGTGATTGGAGTATCCTGAATACTGCGTTCGTGGCACCGAACCACTAATGGACCATTGGGGTGTGCAATGCATTGCTCCTTTCATTAAGGATTGGATTCTCTTACCTTTAGGCTAAACAAAAATAAATATGGCTTACCAATACATAACCAAAATAAAACCTTGAATTGCACTGTTCAAGTGGCTAAAATCTTTAAAGGTAATGTCAATTTTAGCTTTTTTTTTTTTTTCTTTTTTTTTTCTCCTCCCCACACCTTGCGTTCAAGTATCCATTACTAGGTGTTACAGGTTATGTTTTTGTACTTGACGTGTTTTGTATACTACAAATATGTAGTGCAAATTAGTTCAGTCTAACATAAAAATGTCATTTTTCATTTGACCCAATATATTATATAAACAATTTTTTCCCCAGTATGTGGTGGTCTGTATTTGGGTCCCCCCCCCCCCCACACACACACACCTTTTCTTTGGCACAGGTTCTTGTAAGTATGGGAAAACTGTGCCAGAAAAGAGACCTGGTTTCCCTTTGAGTGCCAGACAGGTGCTTTTACAATGCTTTAGACACCTGTTTCTAACTCAGAGGGTTAAGATCAATCTGTGAACCCATTGGTGTACAAAAGCCATCTAGAACCATTAATTTTACTTGTTAGTGTTTTTATATATAAATGTCTTTAGTTTCTATAAATTTGGCTATATCCTGGATATGTAATATGTGGCTCTCCAGCTATTGGACTACTACTTCCATCATTCCAATTCATCTAATTGCCAACTGTGGAAAGGAGATGCTACTCCATCAAAGCTCCCTATGTCCTTTGCAGACCAGCAGCCAGTTATTGATGTGAGTTGTGGCTCTCCAGTTGCTGCTGAACTACATGTTTCCAACCCCTGCAGGATTCCTCTGACTGCTCCTTTGCATTGTATTTTTGTATTTTCTTTACTTCACTTGGTTCAGGCTTCTAAAGCTTCCAGCAGTCTGTTTTGCACCCATTTTATTCTCATGGTTGCCGTTGCACATCGACTATTCAGGTTTTTGCACTCATTCGGCACTTGGTACAAAATGGATGCAAAGCTTGACCACAAGTAGTGTAAACCAAGCGTGAATGCACTGTAGGTGGGACCAGCATGGACTGCAGGACAATGACATGATGGACAATGAGCTTTGCAATGACAAGGGAATTTTTTGCATTGAGAAGTAGGCTGAACTTTTTATTTCCAACTATTTCTAAAACACCATTTTATTTTCACAGGACAATGTGTATTCTCACTTAAAGTAACGCTTACTAATAACTCTGCACTTTATTTATTATGGGCAGAACATTCTAATGTCACGGATTGTGACCTTGAGCCTTTTTTTGAAGAGACCTCTTCAGTCACACTTGGATGTCATGTGCATGGAATGGGTCATGACTGTTGCTGGCAGCTTTTTCAAACTGAGTGTATGAGCCCATGTAACCCTTTTAAGGAACATAAGGGTATGCATTATTGTCTCTTTAAAGGGTAAGATTGTCTGCTTCCTGAACAGGACATCCAGGATGGATTTGATTCAGAGGGGCCTTTTGGATTTTCTGTCTGTAGTAGGAATAAGTGGGAGTCTTAGGTGTTACGTCCCCATTACGATATTTGACTATGGCTGAAGTGATTTCTCAGCTGTTAATTATATTTTGCTTTAGAATATGGTCCACTGTGGACAGGAAGGCGGCTATAAGTGAATATCCTAGTATAAAATATCAGTCTTATTGCAGAGGATTTAATGACCGTATTTTATACCATGCTAACTGCATGGCTGGATAGAGATTGATTTCTTTATGATTCCACTTTATAGAGGTGCGGATAATGTACACATTGGGGAGTAGTTACAGAAACACATGTGGAGTAATTCTGGAACAAACCAGCTGCAGTAAGAGGGAAACAATCCCATTTATTAAATTGGTTATATTTTTATTTTTAAACCCCTTGCAAAGCAGCAAGTTGGAGAGCTACTTTAACTATATAGGCTAAAACCCCCATTTAGCTCAATGGGAAGTTTTTTAATCTGTTTCCTTGGTTTAACCGAGAATTGTTCCCTTTTGTCTGTATTCCCCACTGCATCCTAATAATCCTGTTATTTTCTTACAATAAAACAGTCTAGTAAGGAAGTTTGACAAACTCGTCAATAGAAATGTGTGCAATATGAATTTTATTATTGGTTCCTGTGAGCTAAATGATCAGCTTGCAGGGTTTTTGTCTGACACTACTACTATGGTAGTGTGTACATATATATATATAAATGAAATTGAATCACTTACATATGCCTATTTCTTCCAGTGGTAACTGTATGGGATGTTGTAAGTCAGTATTATTATTATTTTCATTATTTATTTTTTTTTCCAATCCGTTCTCTTCTCAAAGCATCAAACTTCTATCCCTCAGCGAATGGAAGTGGTTCATTCCTTTGTGGTGCACTGCCAACCTCTAGTGTGCCTGTGCGCACCTTTTTAACTCTTGAGTTTTTAAGTCTAGTGTGGCCAACCATTCACCCTCCATATGTTCAGGGCTACAGTTCCATCATTCCCAGCCAGCCAACAGCTGGCTCAGGATGATGGGAGCTGTAGTTCTGAACAGCTGGAAGGACTCTGGTTGCCAAGCCCTAGTCTAAGGCCTAGTTTACAATGGCAGCTTTATCATGATAAAACAATTTTCACAGAACAAATGTTCTCTGTAGGGTCACTTGCATGGCTGTGACTTTGACAGCTAATTTTCATTGGTGACCTTGTGTTGCTTCAGTATGTTGAAATGATATTGCCTGTGTGAACGAAGCCTTACACCTTCTTGTGGTTAGAGGTTGCAGGGAAGCTCTCAGGAGAAGGGCAGCCACTCAGCCAGTTTTCTTCCACAGTACTTAAATGTGTTCCGTTTATTTCCAATATACTGCAATATATTTCTATGAAGGAGAATTTCTGCAAAAATCCTTTTGTTTGCTCTGTAACTAGACTTTATTTTTGTAAAGCTAAAATGATTCTCAACCCTTTGAGTGCCAGAGAGGTGTCCAGTGCATTTTGAAGAAACGTGTTGGACATCCCTCTTCCATGTAGAGTCATATATAGTCTACCATACAGGGCACATGCACAAAGTGGACAAACAAAAAACAAATCCCCATTGATGGGAGACATTTAACCCTTGAATACAGGTTGCAGTATGTTGCCCTCTCCAAAGTGGCAGGAGTTAAATGCACCATTTTAAACTGAGATTTGTCCTATGTGGTGCAGTTGGTTTGTGTCATAATCTCTCCACTTTTCTTTTTGTACAATTGCCCCACTGTTTACTCTGTTTAATAACCTAACTAAAATGAAGGCCTCTTCATAAAGGTGCACTACGAATTCAACCCTTTTTAATGCCAGACGGCAATTCCGTGCATTGCAATGCAATTAGTTGGATATACTCCCCTGGCATTCAAAGGGTTAAAGCCAAGCACTGATCCTGTGCGCTTTCTGTGTTTTTTATACTGTGCATTAAAGTAGTCTTTGAATATTTCAATTTTGTTTTTAGTTTACTTTTTTGTTTGTTTGCCAGCAAATTAAACTGTATATTAGATGTTTTCAAAATCCTACTTGATTATTTAACCCCTTAGGGACCCTTGACGTACCAGGACCGTCAAGGGTAAACTTTCTTGAAAGACCCTTGACGGTCCTGGTACGTCACGTACATTTTACTTACAGCGCTCTACCGGGAGCGCTGTAAGTAAAAATGGGGCATGAAATAGACCGCTCCAAGATCGGAGCGATCTATTTCAAGCCCCATAATGACGCGCCGATACACGTGACAGGTCACGTGTACCGGCCCGTCAACGTGCCCCTATGCGGACGTTATGGGACGGAAATGTCCCATAATGTCCGGTCCTTAAGGGGTTAATGAGGGGGACAAACACCGAAAAGTCGATTTGCTAGTGTAACTTTATACAGGTTTACCTTTTCCCCCCAGTGATCAGCAATGAATAGCTGACCCCTCTGACTTCAAAAGTGTTGGCAGTCAACCTCCATTAGACTCCAAATCCATATGAAATAAATATTATTTTAGCAACATTATAGGTACTGTGGAAAGTGGCTAGACATGTCATCCCTTTACGTGCCAGAGCTTTCTAAGTGCATTGGATAACTCTGACACTGAAAGAGTTAATGGCAGAGTGGTTCTTAGTGGATATCAGGGGGCTTGTGCCACTGACTTCCATACAAATGCAATACATACTTGGAGAATCTCATTTAAAGGTGCAGGTCACTTGAAATATACAGGCCTTACATATTAAAAGAAAAAGTGGAGGGATTCTAGGGCAAAATAACTGCACCTATAGAGAACAAGCATTCCCTATGGTTGAAATGGGTCTTTTATCTTTTCCTTCACAATATATATCTAGCATGTCATTTAAATCCTGTCAGACTATTTAGCCACAATGGTGCATTGGTTTGCCCGAGAATGCCTCAACTTTTCTTTTGAACTTTGGGTTCAGTATATGGCAATGCAAACTTTAACACAATAGGCCATATACAGAAAGACATTTGGACCAATTCTGGGGCAAGCCATTGCATCACAAGAGAGAAGTAGAGATTCCCATGGTTTGCACACTAATATATATAAATAATATAATCTCCTTGAATGTTAGAAAGTCCTCTAAGATCTCTCTAGCATTCAAGCAGTTAAGTTCCAGTGGGATTTTGGGTATCCCTCCCCTGATGCAATTGGTTGGCCCTAGAATTGCTGTACTTTTCTTCTTGTTGGTATGGTGGGCACATTATACATACATTGTCCAGTGCTGTAACATCTTAAGGAGCATGGAAACTTTATTTTTATTTTTTTCTCAATATAAATAAATGAATAACTCTTGGTACTTGAACATGTATGTGTGAAGATTTGTTTTTATAGGATGTTGGGACATGCAATTAAAACGGCTTTTTGTACATTTTGCTGTATTTCTGCACTTGTACAGCAGAATCCTTTCAGGGGAAACTAGGCTTAGGAATTTTTTTGCTTTTTAGTAAACACACTAACCCCCTTGGACTAGGGAAGTGTGCAACACATTGTTCACCCCCTCTAGTGATCAAGAGGTTAAAGTAACTGTTTTAAGATGCAACTTTTTTTTTTTTTTTTTTTTTTTTATAAACTTGGTCACATTTCATTGGCTGCCCATTATATACGTTAGATGCAGATTCTAAAGCTAGCTTGTTTTATCTTACCTCAGGACCTAAGCTGCCTAATCTTCTTTTTTTTTTTTTTTTTTTTTTTTTTTTTTTTTTTTTTTTTTTTTAAATATATATATATATATATATATATATATATATATATATATATATATATATACCCTTTGAGTGCCAGTGATACACAATGTGTTGCATACCATTCTGGGTTAAAGGTGGCACAGAGGTCTTTGGTGGACAGTTCTTCCCTGAATTTATTCATGGGAGTTGATGCCTGTGATCACAGTTCCTCTTCATTCTGCAAGAGAATTTCCAGGCTTTTAACTTCTTGTATGCTAGAGACCATTTTAACCCCTTAAGGATGGCCGATCACGCATGCGCCATCACTTAAGGACCACGGATCACATATCTATATAGATATAATTTTTTTTTTTTTTTTTTTTTTTGTAGCTTCCAGTTCAGGGCTCCCCGAACAGCGTGCAGCTGTGCAGGGAGCCCTGAATTCCATGACGGTCCTGGCACATCATGGGTCCTTAATGGAAATCTACCCGTGGCATGCCAAGACCATCAAGGGTAGTTAAGGGGTTAAATAATGCACAGAAGACTGCTCTAGCATCCAAGGTGTTCATAGGCAAAGCTGATGTTTAATGAAGGTTAAAGTGGAACTTTCACCTTAATTTTGTCTGCATATTTAAAAACTGCCTATGTGACATGTTAGCCAAAAGATCAGCAAATGTACAGTTAAGGAGATAGTCACACTTGTTATGATATGCTAATTAAGCTTGTGACATTTCATATGCTAATGAAACCCATTCAGTGATATGTCATATGCTAATGATGCGCTGTGCTGTACCAGGAAGTGTTTAGGTTCACATTTACAAGAAATAAGTGAATATCTCCTAAACTAAACCTGTTCTGGAAATTTAGTTAACATCACACTTGCAGTTTTCAAAAATGCAAACTAGAATTAAAAGGATAGTTCTGTTTGAAAATAAATGCCCTTTTGATCTTTGTAGTTTTTGGGCCATGTAGAGTTATTACAATACTGCAAATAGTGTCCTCCCCCCACCCCCTTCCATTTTACCTATTGTAAGCCCCCTCCACTAAGATGTGGAATGCAATCATCAGACCGGACAGATCACAGCGAGGACAATTCTGATTGTGGGCATAAGGAAAACCCTGCACCCCTTGATGCAGGCTTTTCCTGATGCTCATGGAAGTTTGTCACTTGCTACTTTGAGAATAGGTGTTATGTAGCTGAAAGGGCAGAGAGGGGGACACTTTATAATTCAATTACTTTTGAACTACACAGGCAGTATTGTAATTATACTCTACATGGCCCAAAAACTATGAAAAATCATCTAAGGGACATTTAGTTTCACACGTTACTGTTGCTTTAAGGTAGCTATCTTTATAAGGCCGAGAAGGGAGTGTGGAGCACTGCTTTGCAGTGCGTTGCACACACCCCGATGGTACTTGGTGTCATAACCCTGTATTTGTGTAAGGAGTGACAAATATGTAGAGCAATTTAGGAGCATTCCCCTCTGGTCCTTATTGGGTAGCATTTAAATACACCAAAGGGTAATGACTAGTCCTTTCAGTTGTCTCCCTTTTTAATACGATATCCTGTGTGTTTTGTTTTTTTTGTTTGTTTGTTTGTTTTTTTTTGCAGCAAGCGGCCAAAATGTGTTAACTCTTTGAGTGCTAGAGTCCTAGCATCCAAGGAATTGGTTTATTTAATTTGCAGTAGTCTTTTTCTTTTTGTGTTTAATTTTGCAGTCTCTAATGGAAACGTCCATTGAGGAGAATTTGAACTTTCCTTAATTTGCACTATTGGGACTTTGGTAATGACACCAGTGTCCTTTCACCAACATGGCTGTCCTGTGGGCATAGTCATACACTTTTCTCCCTCTAGAGAAACCCAAGAATGGAGGTGCTTAAAACAGATAGTCCCACTGTTTCCATTCTAGGAACCTTCCTCTCCTCCACAGAGAGGTTTATTCTAGCAATTTACCAGCAAGAATTGTGTAACTTGTTAGTTTTCATGGCACCATGAATGATCACCAATAATCCTAAAGCTAGTACGATGAAATGTTTGAAATAAGGTATGAATTGGGTCTCTATACCTTGGCACTACTTGGAATATTAAGCCTTTAAGGACTAAAGGGTGCAATGCATTGTCATGGGGGTTAAATGACAGAATTTTTTTTTTCTTTTTTTTTTTTATTCTTTCAACTAAAAATCTTCTAATGCAATGCAGTTTACACTGAAAAAACCCATAGGGGCCAAAAGTCTGTAACATTATATACACCCAAATTTTTTCATTCTAACAACTCCTCCCCCCCCCCCCATCCATACCTAACATATGTTAAGGTACAATGCCAAATTGTAATTTAACCCTATTGCCTACTTTTGTTCACAATACATCAAAGGTGTTGGTTTGTGATTGAGGCCTTATAGTAATGTATTTTAACTCTTGGTTGCACAGGCGTATCCAGCACATGTATTCACAATGCTCTAGATAACCCTGTGGCACGCAAAGGATTAACTGTCGTGTACCTTCTGGCACTGAAAGGGTTAGCAAAGATGTGTGTTGTGGTTTTTTTTTTTTTTCTTCCCCCCCCCCCCCTCCCATTTTAATCAGTGTTAGGAACCCTAAACATTTTATTAATTATTCATGTTCCCAAAACTGCCCTGGAAACAGCTTATAAAGGGAGAGAGGAAGTAATTATGGGCCATATAGAAAGAAATAGAATAATTCTGGTGAAACCAATTGAACCTTTGGTAAGAAATAAGACTTCCCATTCATTTTAAGATGGCACACTTGGTTTTGCCCATAATGACTCTCTATTTCTAATGCATATGGCTTTGTTTTCCATCTAACCAGGCTGTGTTTCATGTGCGCTTACTGTAAAACTGTAACACTGTCTTGTACAGGCATGGTGTGGCCACATGCAGATTAATATAAAGTTCTGTGCATGTTTGTGTCTCTCTTCTGACCAAAAAAAAAAAAAAAATACATTAACCCCCTTGGGCATCAGAGGGTTGCACAACACATCACAATGTGGTTCACCCCCATCCCCTGGGCCTTAAGGGGTTAATAATGAGCATAGTGTTGTATACATTTTAACCCTTTGAGTGCCAGAGGGGTGCACGACACATTGTAATACGTTATGTACCCCTCTGGCACTCAGGGGTTAACCCATTGATTACCAGAAGGGTATGCAAGACACTGTATACCTCTGTGGCACTTAAAGGGTTAAATGGTTTTCCTTGGGGAAACTGCAGCGGGGGTACACAATATGTACTTTGTTAGTCATTTTTTACATGAATAAATGGCATTTTAAAAGAACAATCTTTAGCGGGTTTTTTTTTTTTTGTATTTTTTTTTTTTTATTATTATTATGTAGACTTAACCATTTAAGAGCCAGATTGGAGTGAAAAGCTATGTGTTGTACACACCTCTGGTCCTTACCTTTTTAGTATGTAGTCTTTGCTGCTTGAAGCAGATACAGAAAACTAATACTGAAACATTTACCACAAACAAGCACCCCCCCCCCCCCCCCAACTCCTCTCAATTGTCATTTTTATGCTTTATAAACTAACTTATAAGGATGGCAAAGAAAGATACCTTAACCCCACGAAGGGCTTCTCAACCCTTATCAAAACCATATTCCTCATGTTTCAGTTAATTTTTAGGGGGCAATGCTGCTTTGAAATGGTATTGTACGTATGTTGAAGAAAAAAAATTCCATTAAATTTCAGCTTGCACTTATTTTTATGTGTTAAGACAATGCCTTGTTTTATGCCCTGAGTATTCAAGGGTTTAATTGACATGAGTAGGACTTCGAAAGTTTCCTTTTTTTTTTTTTATTATTATTATTACTTTATTTTGTACTCTGCGGGACAGAAAGCATTTGAGTAGGTACAATGCTAATATATATGCTTTGTAGCAGGTGGTATATGCAACACTTCGCAATAAATTTGAAACATCAGAATATAAATAACCTCTTGAGGACAAAAGGGGTGCACATTGCATACCTCTTGTTCTTCAGGGGTTAAACCACTCTAATAAGCATTTAGGATGCAGTAACAATTTGCACATTAACTTCCTGGCTACTACACTGAACCTGGGCTTTTTCTGAACCAATGTGCAAGTATTCTCTTGGTTTTTATTTGGTGTAAAGTGCAAGTGACTAAACTGTGTTTCAGAGGAACAAATATTGCAGCCACTTTTTCTTACACCTTTTACCATTAGTTCAGCTTGTTCAGAATACTGCTTCAACACTAGCCTGGTTTTCAAAACACATTTTCGTTTTTATTTTATTTACTGAATTTCCGCATGTAACTTTGGTACTCTGACTGTTAGTGTAAAACCTGTTCTGTCTCTATGGTGTCATGAGGAACTCATGTAGCTAGATTAAACTATTTCACAAGGAAACGAGCTGTATGTTTAGTGTTTTCAGATGAATCCTATTGTAGACTTTAGACAGATTTATCACATTACAAATACTTGTCACCAGATGTGTTGAACATTGGTTGTGCATTTTGGAAAGGCTGAGAGAAGCCTGATGCAATAAATAAAGAAATGCAATAACAAACTTTTACACTGCTGTTTATCTTGAAGAAACATTTCATTCTAATCCTTTAACCCTTTGAGTGCCAGAGGGTTGCGAGCATTCCGTACCCCCTGGCACTCAAAGGTTAATAACCAGTGGGTTATGCAAAACATCGCGCACACATCAGGTCCTTCAAGGCTGAACCAGACCAACACATTCCAGGTTCTTTGCAAGCCCCTCTGACATAAATACATGACAGAAAATCGTGTGCAGTGCTCATACAGTGCAAAGCTGTAGTTTGGTTGTAAGAGCAAACTATAGTTTAAATGCCATTGCAGGTGATAAATGTTGTCATTGGTCATCTTTCATAGAGTCTCATTACTGCCAATGGGATCATTTTGTAAATAGAACCAGTGGTGGTTATTGGCTGCAGTGTATTCCATGCCTGTGTTTGTAATGGTCTCTGTCCTTGCCTCAGAATGTAAGCTTGCGTAACTCAAATGCCATTGGAGAACCAGGACTGGGTTGTAACTTAAACGAGGCTGACCATACAACACATGAAGATCCCTGTATGGAGTTCTCTAAAATTCTAAATCTGCAGACCAATTATCTGTTAACTAAACAAACTCCTCCCTATCAGCAAAAGGTACATTTTATAAACCGCAGTCCCTTGGTTTACCGTGTTCTTTAAACTTGGTGTGCCATTCTGCTTCATTTGGGCACATCTCACTGGCTGTCAAGGGGTTAAAGGGCAACGGACGTCACTATGGCAAGATGTCCGTGCTTCCTGTTACTGTCAGCCTCAGTGTAAAATCAGTTAAACCAGGTAATAATTCTGGCGACTAGCGCTACAGTGCAGCTAGTCGCCAGATGGGGACTGGATTAAGATAAAGACTTTGTGGGTTGGTAGTTCCCCTTTAAACATTAATTTTGCTGAATGAAGACCTGATTCTCTTTGCTACATTGCATTTATCTCTGCAATGTCGTCATACAAAATGTACTACTAGGGAATAATTGACCTTTTAGCTGTTTGACTATAACATCATTGTTTCTGCTTTCATTTCCAATTTCTGTGTCAAGAGAAAATTCAGCTCTTGGCCATTTACAAAGATAAACTGTATGTGAGGGTTATAGCAGACCCACTTACTGGTTACATGAATGGAGCACTGGCCTACTACTCCTCTGTGCACAACACCTGAAATGCTTAAAATGCAATACACCTTGTGACATGTATTCTATCTTCTCAAGCTTTTCTCTCAGTATTTGCTTTTGGTTTGGTACCATGGTGCACTATTGTTACAAGTACAGTTGCATCTAATTGTTCAGTACTCTGTATTGGCTGTGTTTTATCCCTCCATCATGTGGTGGGCAAATATGTGTACAGCATTTACATGGCTCCATGATACTTATCTGTCTTGCAGAATAAAGGAAATATTTTCTTGATTTTGTTTGTGTAGTGTCTCCTTTATTATTCTAATTCCTTTTACACTGTTACTAACCTACACCTTTTTGGGGCAAAGATGTCTGACACTTCACTTTTGTTTTACCCTTGTCATGGACCATGAAAGTAGTAAAACTCTTTATGATGTGGCTATTTTTCTTTCACATTGTAATGTTCTTTCTCTGCTTTCAAAGTCCTGATAGAATGCATTATGTAAACAAATAGTGTGCGTGTGTTCATTAATCCATCCCTTGGTGAAAACCCCACTTCTCTTATCATTGAAGGATGTAGGGACTGTGGAGTATAGGAGCTCTTCCCTATAAGAGGCAGGGTACTCTAACTGAAGCTTCTACTCCTAGGAGTCTATTCCTGTCCATCAATTAAATTGTGATCATAGTATATTTCAGGAGGTACAGGGATCTTTCCACATGGGGACGTTTTTAATTTATATTTTATTTTCTCTATCTTCAAATATGACATACAGGTAGCACGGGGAGGTGACAGCTCCTCCCTGTAGGCTGGAACAATTCTGCAAAGGTTGTGGGTGGAGCCTCCCTTTCCTCCTTATCAGACTATCTCATTAGCCCTGCCCCAGATAGACTTGTTCCAGCAACCAATATGCAGGCTGATAAATTTTTCTGCTTAGTTTTTAAAATATTTTCTTATTGGATATGTGGTGTCAAAATTCCCCCATTAGGTGGATTACCATTCCTGGCTCCCCCTGGAGCACTGTCCAGCTGTCAGGTGCTGTTGTGGACCCTTGCAGCCCTTTGGAGAGAGATCATGCAGCCCTTGTCTCTCTCCTGACTGGGTCTCTCTGAGGTGCTTTAATTTAGTGGTAATCTAAGAAAGAAGTCAAGTAAAAAGGTGAGCAACCCTTTGGGTGACATGGTCCACTTGTCCACACTCTTATAGGAGTATTATTATTCTGTATATAGCGCCAACTAATTCTGCAGCGCTGTACAACTGGGAATAGACATACAGAGGTATTAAATAGTACAGTCAGGTGTGGAGAACAGAAGGATTGTATTAAACTCCTGCACTCATATTGGGTATCTTATTGGTTTGATCCCAGGGTTTACGGAGCTTGGATGGCTGCATTTTTTGTATTTAACCCCTTCCCTGCTGGTTTATCCAAGCTATGGGGTTTATTTTGGCTTATCCTTCCAAGTTTTATACGGTTTTATTTATCCCTACATATTCCCTTGGGTATTTGGGTAATTTTATTCACTTTTTGTAAAAAAAAAAAAAAAAATGTTGTTTTGGAGTTCCGCGCGATTTACAGAGCAGCCGTACTTGCTCCATTAACTTCTATGGGACAAACTGTTCTGGGACATAGCTCTGCGACTGTTTGACTTAGAGTTGAGAGAGGACTCCTTCTTCTTGTCTCCTCTTGCCCTATGATCTGGTTCACATCCCCAGTATCTGGGGGCCCCTGGTGCCCCACGAGTTTAGGTTCAAGCTTTGCTAGGTAACAGCTAATAGATGAAACTACAAATCCTAGAATGGCCGTTTTGTGGGCTTACTTCTGATTGGATGTGAGTTCGGACACTTTATGCTGTGGTATCCTACACAGAGCCTTGTCTCTCCTTACTCAGGTTAACTATTCACCTGCTAGATAAGTACTTTCTTGGGATTTCTGATGTGATATTTTAATCTGGGTCACAGTATTTGGGTTTCTTATATTGTTTAGACACTTCTCCTGTTAGGATGTCAGATCCAAAGGGACATGGGGCTAGACCTAAGGCTAAGGACTCAGGGGCTTCTCTGACCCCCCGCTTACTGCTCCTCATGCCAAATAGGGCTCTCTAGAGAGTACTCAGGACACTTATGCCCGTCATGTGCTGTTGCCCCTAAAACTCCTCCAGCTTTGAATAAGAGCCACTGTGGGACAAAGACATAAAGTCCTCTGTGGCACAGTTTCCTCTTTTCCTCGAGGGGGTGCTCCATTCTTGGAATCCCCCAAATTCTTTCAAGTTTGTGGCTCCTAAGGCCCCTGGCATTCCTGATTTCAGAAACCTCTGAGGAGGATTCCTTTGAGAAACGGGAGTGTGAGGAAGGGCCTTCATCATATACTTATGGTGACCCCTGTGAGGCTGATCCTGCATCCTCAGCTGAGGGTCTCATTAAGACTCTCTTAACAAACCAGCAGGTCACTACTACCCCTGATGAGGGCCAGAATTATTCTGACGTCTTTAAAAGACTCGGGAAATCCCTCACTGTGTTTCCGCCCAGTCCCGCTCTGGACCAGGTTATCCTGGATGAGTGTAAAACTCCCGACAGGCGTCTTCCTCTTTCCAAGAGATTTTCTAAGCTGTACCCCTTCTCTGAGGCAGCTTTGGCTCAGTGGGCTACACCTCATCAGGTTCATCACCCCTGTTTCTAAACTTTCTAAGTCTACTGCTCTACCCTTGGTGGACACCATGGCATTAAAGAATATGATTGGAAGGAAGCTAGAGGCTATCCTGAAGTCTAACTTTGCTGCAATTGGTGCTGCCTTGAGGCCTACCTTGGCTCCTGTTTGGGTCACTAGAGCTATTGCCATCTGGGGCGAGCAACTTGCTGAGGCTAGTAAAGGTGCCCCTAAGGAGGACCTTTTAGCCCTCTTCGCCAACATGTTTGAGGCTCAGACATATGTCACTGATCTTTTTGATGCTGTTAAACTTGCTGCTAAGGCTTCCGCCTTTTCTGTTTCTGCTAAACGCACATTATGGCTCAAGATTTGGACCCATCGTCTGAGAAGTCACTGATTTCTCTCCCTTTTCAGGGCAAGTCTCTCTTTGGGCTTGAATTGAAGCAGATCATCAGTGAAGCCACTGGAGGCAAGAGCACTCTGTTGCCTCAGGTTTCCAAGCACCCTAACTTGGAGAGGGAACAATGTCTTTCACTGTCGTCCAATACAGGTCACTGGTACTCTGGGAGGTGATCCGCCCCTTTAATAGGCAGGAACAATTGTTCAAATGTGTGCAGGGGGCGGAGCCTCCCCTCCTACTTAAGCTGCCTTCAGGCCAGAGCCACTAGATTGATTTGTTCCTGTGTTCTGTTCACACCAGGTGGAGAACATCTATACATTCAACTTAGTATTTTATTATTTTTATTCAAATATGGAATACCACCATTAGGAGGGTGACCATGGCTGTGAATTGCCCTCTTTAAAGTGGCTAGTGCAGCTTCCAGGGATTTTCTGTGGACCTTATGCCCTGAAGAGGGAACAGCTTGAGTCAAGCAGCTTCCCTGCTGGGGAATTTACCTCTGGTCTATTCCTACTAAATCATGGTCACCTGAAGACAGAAGTCCTGCAGAAAGGTGAGCCACCCATTGAGTGCTGAAGGTCCACTTGTCCCCACAGTGTCCCTTTGATGGGCTTGTATTTGGGAGTTTGCATTGCACTCCAGCACTCATAGGGTGTTTTTATTTGCATTTCTCATGTTTATGCAATTTCTGTGGTATTCTCTGGGTTTTGGAGCTTTGGGTATAGTTTTACTTATGTTTCTTATGTATTTGGTAACTGTTTGGCACTTTTTAAACTTCAGTGGGACTTTATTAAAATTTAGTGTTCCACGCCTTTAAGCGCGCCTTTTCCCGCTTAGACGCCATTGCTCCTTTACTCTCTATGGGATTTCACAGTGTGGGACATATCTCTGGAACCGCTTGTCACAGCAACTTCAGAGATGGCTCATTTTATTTCTATGCTCCTGCTCTATCATCCGGTGTCTGTTTTCAGGGTGTGGGGAGTTCAGGGGGGCTTCGGGCATTGTTTGTGGTACTTCTGAGAGAAAACTACATTTCCCATGAGCGCCCGGTTCGCACTCGTTTCTGATTGGCTGACCTGACGGCCGCCATTTTGTGGTGTTATTTCTCAGCGAGTATACTACGCAGGGACCAAGCCTTCTCTCCTCTCAGCAGATTAACCCTTCGCTGGCCAGATAAGTCCGATTTTAGGCATTTCTGGGGTGAAACTTTAATCTTTCACACTTTTACTGGGTGATATTTGTTAAGTGGTGTATATTGACGCTGTGAGCATGTCTACTCCACTGGAGCCAGGGGCTAGACCTAAGACTAAGGAGGCTGGGGTGTCTGTTCCCCCCATTGCGCTTTGCTCCTCTTGTCACTCTGGGCTGCCTAGAGATTGTTCTGGTAATTTATGCCCTAAATGCTCTGATTGTCATGATAGCAACCCTGGGCTTCCCAGCCATGCTATTGAGCCAACTTGGGTGAAAGAGTTTAAAGCTGCCACTAGGGATCTCAGATCCACTCTCCAACTCTTTCCCTCTCAGGTACAGGGGGCTCTCCAGGTTTGGCAGACCCCATCTACAATCAGGACTTCCCTGCCTAAGCCACAGGGGGCTCCTGATGTGTCTGATTCTTCTGAAGAAGAACTATTACAGGATTCTTATGCTGAGGAAGGCACTGTTATTGAATCTAACAGGTCCATTGGGGACCCTTATGAATGTGACCCTGAGATTTCTGCTGAGGGTTTGATTAGAGCTGTGTTAACTACGCTCAACCTTCCTCTGTCTCAGGAATCTACTCATGATCCAACTGACGTTTTCCAAAAACCATCTAAGGCGGTTGTATGTTTTCCAACTAACCCTACCCTTGCCCGTCTAGTCTCTGAGGCGTGGAGGAATCCTGACAAATCCTCCTCAGTGTCCAAAAAGTTTGCTAAACTTTACCCTTTTCCTGAGACTGAACTGGCAATATGGGTTCATCCTCCCAAAGTGGATGCTCCTGTTTCCAGGCTATCCAAATCTACTGCTTTAGCTGTCTCTGATGCCTCTGCCCTGCAGGATTGGATGGACAAAAAGCTAGAACTTTCTCTTAAATCTATTTTTGCCTCCATTGGCACTGCCATGCATCCAACCTTTGCAGTGGCGTGGGTTAATAGAGCTATTGCGGCCTGGACTGAACGACTGACTGAGGCAGTCCGCCAGGATTCCCCGGTATCTGAGCAGTTGCAGCTCCTTGCTAATATTACTGAAGCACAAAATTATGTTGCTGATGCTGCCTTTGATGCTCTGCGCATGATGGCGAGGGCCTCCACTTCATCTGTGGTGGCTAGACGTGCCCTTTGGCTGAAAATTTGGTCTGCTGATACAGCCTCTAAGAAAGCCTTGCTTTCCTTGCCCTTTCAGGGGAACTTGCTATTTGGTTCTGAACTCAAAGAAATGATCAGCGAGGCTACTGGCGGTAAAAGTACTCTTCTACCCTCAGTCTTCAAGAAGAAGTTTCCAGCCAAACGCAATCGGTCCTTTCGTTCCTTTCAGACTGAGACACGCTCCACGTCCCAGACGGGGTCGTCCTCTACGCGTCCCTCCTCCAAGCCCAAGCAGTCCTGGAAGCCCAAAGTTGCCCCCAAGGCCAAGACCTCCAAGACTGCTTCGGCATGACTCACCGAACCCGGGTCCGCATCCGGCAGTAGGTGGACGTCTCCGCATCTTTAGCCAGACTTGGGAGGAGTCAGTGACGGACCCATGGGTTATTCAGGTAGTGTCAGAGGGATACAGGATCCCTTTCTCTTCCCTCCCTCCTTTTCGGTTCCATTTTACTCGTCCTTCTCAGGAACCTACAAAAAGGCGTCTGTTCGACGACGCTATTCAGGATCTTTTGGACAAAGAGGTCCTGGAATTGGTTCCTCCAGAGGACACAGGTTCAGGATTTTATTCCAACCTGTTCATGGTGGCCAAAAAGGACGGAGGTGCTCGTCCCATTTTGGATCTCAAAGATCTCAATTCCTATGTTGTGAGTTCCCACTTCCGCCAGGAATCCCTGCGCTCTGTGATTGCCGCAATGTCTCCAGGGGAGTTTCTTGCCTCCCTGGACCTTCAGGATGCATATCTTCACATCCCTATTCATCCGGAGAGCAGGCGGTATCTCAGGATTGCCTGCCACAGGGGACACTTTCAGTTTTCAGCTCTTCCCTTTGGACTGACTTCGGCCCCTCTGGTCTTTCAGAGGGTGTTGGGTTCTTTGATAGCTGTACTTCATCAAGAAGGTGTCAGGGTGACCCCCCTACATGGACGATCTCCTCCTGAAAGCCTCCTCAGCGGAGCTTCTCCACCAGCAACTGCAGCTGTGTATACACACTCTGAACCGTCACGGCTGGATCCTGAATCTGGACAAGTCAGACTTGGTCCCATCTCAGAGGCTCCTTTTCCTGGGTCTCCTGTTCAACACTCGGCAATGCATGGTGTTTCTGCCAGAGGAAGTGGCTCATCAGATAGCCATCCTGGAGCTGGACAGAGTTCCAGTACCGAAGTTGACGTCTCTGGTGGGGAAGTTCATTTCCACGATCGAAGCGGTACCATTTGCCATGGCCCACTCCAGGGAACTTCAGAGATTTGTGATCCAGACGTGCAAAAATCATCCAGATCATCAGCATCTATCAGTCTCTCTACCTCCTCATGTCGAATCGAGTCTGGTTGGATTGCTCTCATCTCCTGAAAGGGAGATCCTTTCGAAATTCCCTATTGGACCACGCTCACAACGGATGCCAGCCTCCTGGGATGGGGTGCTGTGTTGGGTCGTTTCAGTGCTCAGGGGAAATGGGGACTGGAGGAATCTCTTCTCTCCATCAATGTTCTGGAACTGCGTGCCATCCGGCTTGCCCTGAGGCACTGGGAATCTCAGCTGGAAGGTTGCCCAGTCAGAGTGGAGTCCGACAACGCCACCGCAGCGGCCTACATCAACAGGCAAGGCGGCACAAGAAGTTGCACCGCCTGGTTGGAGGTCAAGGATATTTTATCTTGGGCAGAAGATCACGTGCCTGCCATTTCAGCAGTTCACATTCCAGGCGTAGACAACGTCATGGCAGACTTCTCAGTCGTCACACAGTCGACAGCGGAGAATGGGCTCTTCATCCAGAGGTGTTTCACCTAATCACCCAGAGGTGGGGGGTACCTGCAGTGGACCTGATGGCTACCAGACACAACAGGAAGGTGCCGGCGTTTTGCTCCCGGTGGAGGGACTCTCTTGCTCTAGCAGTGGATGCCTTGTCAATCCCTTGGGATTTTCCTCTGGCCTACATTTTTCCTCCTCTTCCTCTATTGATCAGAGTCATCCAGAAGTTGAAGCTGGAGCGCTGTCCTGTCATCCTGATCGCTCCAAACTGGCCTCGCCAGTCCTGGTATCCGGAGTTGATGGCCATGTCCGTGGCGGAACCGTTTCCACTTCCTGCTCGTCCGGATCTACTCCTTCAGGGTTATCTGTGGAAGGAGGATGTTCAGAATCTCCGTTTGATGGCATGGCGGTTGAATCCTCGATTCTAGAGAAGAAAGTATTTTCTCCTTCAGTGGTGTCGACGATGCTTAGTGCTCGTAAGCCTGTGTCCTCCAAGATCTATCATCGTGTCTGGGCCACCTTTGTTGCTTGGTGTACTGATTGGAAGATGTCCTTAGATTTTCATCTTCCCACTGTCCTGGCCTTTTTTTTTTTTTTTTTTTTTTTTTTTTTTAATTTTTAAAAGTTTATTGAAGAAATGCAATAAGACATTACAGGAGCAAATAAAGACATAATGGTTCAGCAAATCTGAAGCACAAAGAGACCAGAATACAAGTAATATGTCACATGACACAAATTACGAGATGGAAGACTTACATAAATTGTAAAGAAAGATAATCATATAATACGAGAAAAGTAAAAGAATATAATATAAGAGAAAAAAGCAGAAAAGAGCAGGAGAGAAAGAAGAATTGAAGGCAATGGCTAAAGAAGGAAAAAGAGGCAAAAGGCAAGGAGCAGGAGGGGGGGGTGGAGGGAAGGGGGGGACGGAGTGGACTGTTCAGTCATCAAATAACCGATTAGGCCTAATCCCAATGGCAACTGGAAAAGATTTAATGGAGCAGGATAAGTTGCTCTTCAACCCATGGACTGGATGTTGGACTTACGGAGCTGCTGGTAGACATGACGCACCTCCCCCACCAAGGTATCGTTCCCAAGGAGACCATATCTCTCTGAATGATTGAATGTTATGAACACTGTAAGCATGTAACTTCTCCATTAAATGAAATTTATCCATTCGGGTCTGCCACATAGCCAAAGGGGGAACAACAGCCGATCTCCAGTGAGAAGCGACAGTTAATCTGGCAGCTGTTAAAAGAAAGTGTAAGAGTTGGAATTTCTTAGGAGGGAATTGTGAATGATGCGAGAGCAAGAAGAGAGCAGGATCTATAGGAATGGAGAAACCTAAGATAAGACTCATCACTTCAGCTAATTTCAACCAAAATTCTGTAACTTTAGGACATGACCACCAAATATGAATGAAGGTACCACTATGATCCGAGCATCTCCAACACAAATCAGAGACAGAGGAATCAAATTTAGATATCCGAATCGGAGTCAGGTACCAGCGTGACAATAGTTTAAAATAATTTTCTTGAGACGGAGTATCCCTAGGAAGAAACCTAAAGTTTCTAAAAATAGCCAGCCAAGTCTCATTATCCGAGAGAGCAGGAGTATTCAGGTCCGAAGCCCATGATTTGGTATAGGGCAGGGGTCCTGTGGCGCAACTAGTAGCTAATGCTCAGCTCGCCTTAGATAATGGCCTAAGTACAGCACCATGATTTGTTAAAAAGGATTCCATAGCAGAAAGCGGGCGGCACGGAGAACCCTTGCGGAGAACCTTGGATACATAGTGACTGACCTGAAGATGTTTCCACCAATCACCAGGAGACAAGCCGAATTCTGTAACCATATCTCCGAAACGCATCATTTTTCCGTCACGAAGTAGACTAGGGAGAAGTACTAAATTAGATATGGACCAGTTTTGAAACGAATTACCAGTCAACCCAGGAGGAAAGGCAGGATTACCATGAATGGAGAGGAGCGGCGATGGAAAGGAGGACCAATTTTCAACTTCTCTTCTACTATACCACCAATTGAGAGCAGTGTGTAAAAGTGGATCGAGGTTAAGACCTCTAGGTAAGTCACTCTTCTGTATGAAGAGAAGTTGTCTAGGTGAGACACCGGGGGTATCCGCCATAGAGATTGGAATCCATGTAGCCGTATCTGGTTTATGAACCAGATCTATCAACAAAGTCAGTAGGGCAGCTTCATAGTAGGATTCAAAACTTGGAAGACCCAGGCCACCCTTCAGACGGGGAACTCCCAGGTACTTCAATGAACATCTCTGGGGCTTATTTCTCCACACAAACTTAGAGATTAAAGATTGGAGTGACCTCAAGAAAGAGCGAGGTATCCGAACAGGAAGAGTCTGAAGCAGGTAAAGAAATTTAGGTAATATCACCATTTTGATAATATTGATATGTCCGAACCAAGACAGCTGTGGGAAATCCCAGGATAGGAGGTCTGTCTTAATGGCCGACAATAGTGGCGGATAATTAGCTTGGAAAAGGTCAGTAGTCATCGGGGTGAGCTGCACCCCCAAGTAGGTGATGGAGGACAGGGGCCAACTAAAGCCGTAACGTTCCCTAAGTTGGTAACTTCTGCATTCTGGAAGGTTGACATTTAAGATCTCAGACTTAGAGACATTAAGCCGGGAGCCTGATAATGAAGCGTAATTCGTCAGTAGATCCAAAGCAGCAGGGAGAGACGATTCTGGATTAGAAAGAGTCAAAAGAATATCATCAGCGAACGCTGAGACCCTCTGGTCATCGTCAGTCCCAGGAATACCTGAGATAACATCATTGGAACGGATCGCTATGAGCAAAGGTTCGAGAGCAAGAATATATAGCAATGGAGATAAGGGGCATCCCTGGCGAGTCCCGTTGGAGATAGTAAAGGCATCTGAAAGCGTCCCATTAACTATAACACGGGCAGTGGGACCAGCATACAATGCTTCAATACGTGACAGCATGATCTGACCCAGACCAAGAGAGCGCAAGACACCAAAAAGAAAACCCCAGTGGAGTCGATCGAAGGCTTTCTCTGAGTCAAGAGAGACCAGTATAGTAGAAAGGGAGAGTCTTGAGGCTCTATGCAATAGAGAAATAAGTTTAGTGGTATTACCCCTAGCCTGTCGACCTTTAACAAAGCCCACCTGATCTCTGTGTATCAAAGCTGGGAGGAGAGGACTCAGACGTAGGGCCAAGACCTTGGCATAAAGCTTTAAATCTACATTTAAAAGGGAAATGGGTCTATAACTGCCACATTGGCTAGGGTCCTTTCCAGGCTTATGAATAACTGTGATGTGGGCCTCTAAAGATTGAGGGGGAAAAAGAGTAAACTCGGAGATTGCATTAAAGGATCTAGTCAACCACGGAAGTATGGACGATTTAAAAGAAGAGTAGTAAGAAGCTGGAAAGCTGTCCGGGCCTGGACATTTATGTTTGGGCATAGTACGAAGGGCTAGATCAAGCTCATCCGTGGTAAAGTCAGCCTCCAAGACTGATATGGCTGACGACGGCAGGGAAGGCAATTTATATTTGGATAAAAAAGAATTGAGGCGCTCCTCATAACTAGAACCTGACATATCTGGGGAGGAGCTATGAATATTGTACAAATCGTTATAAAAGGAGCGAAATGCATTCGCAATGTCAGGATAAAGATGACGAGGCCGAGATTGTTTATCCAACACGCTTCGCACATGTCTGGCAGCCCGACGCTTGCGTATCAGGCGGGATAATAATTTGCCAGATTTATTGCCTTGCAGATAGGCTTGGTATTGAAGCCACTGATAGGATTTCAAAGAGTACGCCTTTAAGTGGGAAGCAATATCTCCTCGCAATGCCAGAACCTCTCTCCCTGTCTCAGCATCCAAATGGCGTTTATGTTTACTCTCTAGCTGAGCTAATTTACTCAACAATTCATTCAGATGTTTTGAGCGTTCAATTTTTTTGCAAGCTCCCAGTTGTATAAAGAGCCCTCGAATCACTGCTTTATGAGCCTCCCATACCGTCGGTTCTGGGACATCACCAGAGGAATTTATAGAAAAATAGTCCTGGATGGCCGAAGAAATCGACTTCACCACGGCAGAGTCCCCAAGTAGGAGTTCATTCAATCTCCACGGTGCACGACCAGAGCAAGTATCTGGGAAGTGTATTTCAACAAAGACAGGGCTGTGGTCTGACCACTTAATCAAACCTATGGAAGCATGTCGAATAAATTGTAATGAGTATTGATCGCAAAGGAACAGATCGATTCGCGAATACTTGGAATGGGGGTGCGAGAAAAAAGAAAAGTCTCTGTCAGAGGGTCTCTCCAATCTCCAGACATCAAAAAGCTGTCTACTGATCAAAATGTCATTAAATTTCTGAATAGTCCTGACAGAGTGTGCTGAGGTTGGGGGATTGCAGTCCAGGGAGGGACACAATGGAAAGTTCAGGTCGCCTCCTACAAGAAGGATTCCTTCACTAAAAACGTCAAGTCTGTGTAGTAAGGACGAAAGAAAGGACACTTGGCCCTCATTAGGAAAGTATACATTAACTAGCGTGACTTTCTTAGAGTAAAGAAGACCCTTGAGAAGTAAGAATCTACCCTCAGGGTCTAGGTAACTATCTATGGTCTCCCAGGGAAGAGAGCGGTGTATGAGGGTAGCTACACCCTTAGTTTTGGTGTCACTGGAGGCATACCACTGATGGGGGAAATGTCGAGTACTCAACGTAGGGTGAGAACCCCGTCTAAAATGGGTTTCCTGGAGAAACAAAATCTGAGTACCATCTTTAATGGCATCTCTGATTGTCATACTACGCTTCTCGGGTACATTCAGTCCATGTACATTAAAGGAACAACACTTAACACTCAAAGGCGCCGGCATGTCCAGACATAAGGGAAAGGAAATCGCCAATGTTTAACAGACAAAGACAGACCACTCACATAAGGAAAAGAAATGGGATAGGGAGAGATGTTGGGGAAAGAGGGAAGGAAACAGGAAGAAGTCTGAGCAGGGGAGAATATAGGAAAGGCCGTAGAGAGGGACAGAAGTAAAAAAAGAAAACAATAAATAGAGAAAGAGGTAGTGCTGCAAAAGGCAGAGATGATCTGAGAGGGGTAGGGGGTAACTCCCCCCAGATCAAAACGGGAGAGAACTCCCGTCATAGGACAAAGTAAACAAAGAGAAACTGGCAATAGCCAACTGAATCTCACCAGAGAAAAAGTCACTAGAAAAAGAAAAGCATAATACATTATACACTCTTCGGGCAGAATAAGTAAACTTAGGGAAACAACGGAACGAACCATAAAATATGATGAACAGGGCTCTGCGGAGGCAGACGCAAACAACGCGGCCGCAACCACCCCAACTCAATTTTGTAGTCTGCAGTATGTCCGGAGTGGGAGCAACCATCACCCCCCAGTGGAGAGGACTCAATTAACTTAATGTATGTCATGTTCCACAACGGGGAACAATGGGGGAGGGGGAGATCACCGCCGGGACGCAGAAGCCCCACACAGAGTGAGGGGAGCTGCATCGAACCGGCGGCCTCCCATATCAAAACAACTCATATCAGTGGAGAATCCCAATCCAGACTGGACATAAAGCTTATTATTGCTAGAGGTACGGCATCCAACCCCGGGGCATCACACCCAGGCAAGCAAAAGAACAAGGAAAAGCCCAGGAACGAGGCACCGGGGCCCAGATGAGGCCCTCAATAGAACTCTCAGCAGTATTAAACTGTCATAAGTATAAAAAGTACATAAAACATACAACAATAGGTGCAACAGTAATCCCCATATTGGTTTCAAATGAGGCATCATCTCAATGAATAATAGGAACATTAATCTGAGGCAACATTGATGTACACTCCCCGGGCAAACCCCACAGGTACCTGGGGGTGCCCGAGAGCGAGCAGTATCCCCCCGCCCACACCTCCCACAGTAACCAATGCCCACCCACAACCCACAGGACCATCACATATAAGGGAACAAACAATATGGAGTTATGGGGGTATATAAAGAACATATACAAGGAAAGGGTGGGATGGGGCAGGGGTAGAGTAGACAAACAAACAAGTCCCAAATGTCACCCGGTTCCTGAGTGGGATCCTGCAGCAGAGAGTCCCTAAGGCACTCAAGAGGAGAGAAGGTCCAAACGGAGAAATCTCTGGGAACAGTTCAGAAACTAATAGGTCAGAGAACTAAATGGCTGCTGAAAGAGAATCACCAGCTTGTTGAGAGCAAGTATCAGCCGAAGCAGGCCTTGACTTCTTGACCGTAACCCAGACATCAGAAGCCCTCTGAATACGATTCCAACGTTGAGGTAAGTAGGCAGGACGTTGGCCTGCCTCTGGACGGCTATCAGAATCCTGGGTGGAGGGCACAGGAGGTATCTGTAGTGCTGCACAAAATGTATCAGCCTCTTCCAGGGAACGAATGAAGGCCGTAGTGTCATCCTTCTGAGCCTGTAGGCTAAATGGAAAGCCCCATCGGTAGCGGATTTGCAGTTTAATGAGGTGGTCCGTAAGGGGCCTCAAGGCCCGACGTTGTTGTAGTGTATAAGGAGATAGGTCGTTATATAACTGAATCTCGGTACCTTCATATAGAACCGGACCCTGATCTCTGCTCCGCCTGAGGATAAGTTCCTTCTCTGAGAAGCGATGAACGCAGCACACAACGTCTCTCGGTTTCTGGTTAGGTTCAGGTCTGGCTCTGAGGGCTCTATGAGCTCGATCCAACTGAATGACATAGGAGTCCGGTTTCTGAAGCAGCTTTCGGAATATCAGTTGGAGAGCAGACTCCAAAGATTGACCAGCAACCAGTTCAGGTAAGTTTTTAATACGCAAGTTATTGCGCCTTCCTCTATTGTCTAGATCGTCCAAACGGTAGAGTAAGTTAGTTATGGTGTCTTGTTGTTCCTGGATTACTTGTTCCAATTCTGAAACCCTCGCTGTACAAGAGGAACCATCTTCCTCCAGGGAGTCGACTCGTTGTCCTAACTGCGCCACCTCAGATCGGAGGCCTGCCAGATCCCGGCGAAAAGACGCCTTCATGTCATCAAACATTTCTTTTAAGTCTGCCTTGGTAGGCAGGCCGTCTAGATCTTGATGAAGCTCAGGAGCCGTCATAGTACAAGAGTTTACAGTAATAAGTTTGGATCGCCTCGAGGAGAAGGACCTGAGAGTTGGTTGTTGCGGCGTAGTCTGAGAGGCCCGTGGGAGTTTTGATTCCGTGTGATGGGATCCTCCCGCGGCACTGGATCTAGCTTTACGTCCCCGCTTGGAAGACATATAGTTGGTTAGTCCCAAAAAGCGATTCTGCAGGGCATAAATGCCCTCACTGCGTCCAAAAGAGGTTAAGATCTCTGGTGAGTTCACGGAGCAGAACTAAAGTGCGGCCATCTTGGACGCCAGTCGGCTCCGCCCCTTGTCCTGGCCTTTTTACAGGACGGTGTTGAGAAAGGGCTCAGTCTGAGTTCCCTCAAAGTCCAGACTTCTGCTTTGTCTGTGTTTTTCCAGGAAAGGATCGCTATCCTTCCTGATGTCAAAGTTTTCTTCCAAGGCGTGACTCATGTTCGGCCTGCCTTCAAGAGTCCTACTCCCCAGTGGGACCTCAATTTGGTGCTGGGAGTTCTCCAGCGTCCTCCGTTCGAATCCTTGGCTTCCATTCCCTTACGTCTCTTGACTTGGAAAATGGCCTTTCTTTTGGCTATTGTCTCAGTTCACCAGGTAGCAGAGTTACAAGCTCTGTCTTGTAAACCTCCTTACCTGGTGTTCCACAAGGATAAGGCTGTGCTTCGCACTACCAAGGAATTCTTACCCGAGGTTGTATCAGAGTTTCACATCAATCAGGAGATTGTGGTTCCCTCTTTCTGCCCTAATCCTTCATCTGACAAGGAACGAGATCTCCATTTGTTGGATGTGGTGCGTTGCCTCAAGTTTTATGTTCATCACACCGAGTCTATCAGGAAGTCTGACGCTCTATTCGTCATTCTTGAGGGGCCTAGGGCAGGGAGACCGGCTTCCAAAGTTACTATTGCCTCTTGGATTAAGGCTACCATTCGTGAAGCCTATAAGTTGCGGAATAAGCATGTTCCCTTCCGGGTGACTGCCCATTCCACCAGATCTATTGGGGCGTCTTGGGCCTACAAGAATCCAGCATCTGCTGATCAACTGTGCAGAGCAGCCACTTGGTCCTCTGTGCACACATTTTCAAAGCACTATCGAGTTGATGTACTGGCCTCAGCTGATGCCAGTTTTGGGAGGAAGGTCCTGGAGGCAGTTTTGCCTGTTTAGGACTTCTACTCTGTGGTTCTTAGTGCTTCTTTACTGTTGAGCCCGGTTGGCTCTGGTTCAGTGTGCTGTGTTAGTTCAGGGGTTGTTTCCCCCTGGTTGGTGTCCGTTGACACTTACATTTTGGGCTATGTGATTAACTGGTTCATAGCAGTTCTAGTGACTTGGGCCTTGCACCTGGTCCTTGCCTTACTTCCCGCCTCTGGGTCAGCTCAATGTTTGTACATCCCAGAGTACCAGTGACCTGTATTGGACGACAGTGAAAATAGGATTTTAGTCTTACCTGTTAAATCCTTTTCACTTAGTCCATACAGGTCACTGGTCTCCCACCCTGTCAAGGGACCATGCTTGGCTCTCCTGTGGCATTCAGTGGGAGACCTTCGGGGCATGCTCACAGGAGTCTTCCTTCTTGCTTACCTACGGTCAGTTTTAGTGTCTCAAATCAATCTAGTGGCTCTGGCCTGAAGGCAGCTTAAGTAGGAGGGGAGGCTCCGCCCCCTGCACACATAATTGTTCCTGCCTATTAAAGGGGTGGATCGCCTCCCAGAGTACCAGTGACCTGTATGGACTAAGTGAAAAGGATTTAACAGGTAAGACTAAAATCCTATTTTCGTCTACAACAAAATGCAAAGGCCGAATCAGAGCATGTCTCAAGCCAGCACCTGGCCACCAAGACCAGACAGCAGTGGCACTCGACCGCCAGCACCAAGCCAAAGTATGGCAAGTCAGACTCCATGACTTGCAGAATCCTGGTTCTCAGCTCCCGGTGGGTGGGCACCTTCTCCATTTTTTTTTTTTTTTTTTTTTTTTTTTTTTTTTTTTTTTTTTTTTTTTTCTCTTCTTCCAGATGCCTAAGCGGTCTGTTGTGTAAGTGGGTTATACAGATGGTTTTGGAGGGGTACAGGAGATCCTTCATCCATACAGATTCTTCCAGTCCAGAACTCCTCTGGGTCAAGAAAAGCTGTCTCTTTCCAACAAGGTAGTTCATGCTCTCTTGGACATGGGAGTCTTGATTCCAGTTCCTCCTCAAGAAGGGGGGTTTTAGGTTTCTATTCATGGTGACCAAAAGGGACTGCTGCAGTCTTCTCTTGGACTTCAAAGACCTCAATTCCTTTGTGGAGACTGCACTCTTCAAGATGGAATCCTTGCACTCTATCATCTCAGCTATGTGTCCAGGAGAGTTCTTGGCCTCTCTGGATCTGCAGAATGCTTACTTGCATGTCCCGATTCACCTGGACAGCCAGAAGTACCTTAGGCTTGCCTGTGACATGTGGCACTTCCAGTTCTCTGCTCTTTGGGCTTACCTCTGCTCATCAGGTGTTCGCCAGAGTTTTAAGAGCATTGATTTGCCTTTCTGCACACATTGGGGATTCAGGTGACTCCCTACATGGATGACCTTCTGCTGAAGGTGCCGTTCAGAGAACTCCTGGACCAGCATGTCCAGAACTGTGCTTAGATTTTCTGAACATGGAGAAATCGGCTCCAGTCCCCTCTCAGGTCCTGTTTTTCCTTGGTAGTTCGATACTTGCCAAGGGAAGGCTTTCCTGACTGAAAATTCTATCCAACAGGTTATGCATTTGGTCTCCCCAGCTCTGGAGAGGCCCTCAGCGCCGGTCCGCAAGTTCTTGACCCTGATGGACAGCATGGAGTATTCCATGGCTCACACCAGTGAGCTCCAGAGACTTACTATCCGTTCTTGGCATGGGAATCTGGATCTCAGTTTGTGCCTTCCCTCCAGAGGGAGGGACCTGCTCTGGTGGCTGGACAGGTCCAACCTGGAAAAGGGAAAACCCTTTGATTCAGAACTGGACCTTTGTGATGACAAATGCCAGCCTCGGGCTGGGGAGCTGTCCTGTGTCACCTGGGGGTTCAGGGCAGCTTAACTGCAGAGAAGACTCTACAGACCAATGTTCTGGAGCTCCAGGCAATTCATCATGCTTTAGTGTACTGGTACTGTCCATTGAGGGGTTGTCCAGTCAGTCAAGACTACTGCCGTGACATACATCAACATGCAAGGAGGCAGAAGTGCTTCAGCTTGGTCATAGGTCAAGCCTATCTTGGCCTGGGCAGAACATAATGTTCTGGCTATTTCCACCATGCACATTCTAGGGGTAGACCGCATCCTAGTGGACTTCCTCAACCGTTAACAGATGGACCCAGGAGAGTGGTAGCTCCACCCAGATGTTTTTTGACTGTTGGTGCAGCATGGGACCTTCCTCAGATAGATCTGATGGCCTCCAGGAACAACAGGAAGGTTCAGCTGTTTTGCAGCCATTGGAGGGATCCTCTGGCCTTCGCCGTGAATGCTCTGGCTATCCTCTGGTGTTTTTCATCTGGCCTACATCTTCCCTCCACCTTCCCTCATTCCCAGGGTGCTGAGGAAGATTCGGCTGGATAGTCTGGCTGTCATCTTGAACACCCCTTACTGGCCTAGGAAGCCCTAGTTCCCAGAACTTGTGGTTCTTTCCATTCGGGATCTGTTTCCACTGCCTCTCAGACCGGATCTTCTCCTTCAAGGTTATCTATGGAAGAAGGATGTGGAGTGAGTGCATGGCTTTGACGGCATGGCTTTTGAATCCGCCATCCTAAGAAGGAAAGGGTTCTACTCTGAGGTGGTCTCCACTGTGATACAGACTAGGAAACCGGTTTCTTTCAAAGTCTATCATAGTGTTTGGTCCATTTTTCAGTTTTGGTGTGTTGACAGGGACCTGTCCTCACAAGAGTTTGATATCCCGGTGAGCCTGTCGTTTTTTTTTTTTTGTTGTTTTTTTCCAATACAGGCTGGTGTGAACAAAGTACTCCGTCTCAGCTCCTTGAAGGTTCAGACTTCAGCTCTGTCTTTTTCTAGAGACACATTACCATCTTGCCAGATGCCAAGGTTTTCTTTCAGGTTGTCACTCATGCCTTCCCTACCTATAAGCCTCCCACTCCTCAGTGGGACCTTAATTCGGTTCTGGGTGTCCTGCGGTGGCCTCCCTTTGAGTCCTTGGCTACCATTCCTCTTTGTCTTCTGATGGTGAAGATGGCCTTTCTTCTGGCTGTGGTCTCTGTCCGCAGAGTTGCTGAATTGCAGACCTTCTCCTTCAAACAGCCTTTCCTGGTCTTTCACAAGGATAAGGCTGTTTTCGGTACCTCCAAAGAATTTCTTCCTAAGGTGATCTCTGAGTTCCACATCAATCAGGAGATTGTTGTGCCGCCTTTGGTTTTGACCCCATATCTGACAAGGAGAGGGATCTCCACTTGTTAGATGTGGTACGTTTCCTTAAGTTCTCTGTGCACCGTACTGACTTTCTGTAAGACTGATGCCTTGTTTGTCATCCCTTTTTGGTCCTAGTGCAGGTATGGCTGCGTCCAAGGTCACTATTGCGTCTTGGATTAAGTCTACCGTTCGTGAGGCTTACAAGCTCAGAAAGAAACCTGTTCCTTTCTGCATTACAGCACACTTCGCCAGGTCTGTTGGGGCCTCCTGGGCATACAAGAATCAGGCCTCTGCTGAACAGCTGTGCAAGGCGGCCACATGGTCTTCTGTGCACACCTTTGCAAAGCACTATTGTGTTTGTTCTGACTTTGGCTAAAGCCAGCTTTGGTAGGAAGGTCCTGGAGGCAGTTCTGCCTGTGTTAGGACCTTTTTTCTTTCCTGTGCTTTACTAGTTTTTAACTGTTTGAGCCTGCTTGGCTTTTGTTCTTGTGTGCTGTGATATTGTTATCAGTCTGATGCTTAATTTTGTTTGGACTGTTTTGTCATGGATAGTCCATGGGAACATGGATATCATGGGGGACCGGTGATTGGTCCTTTCCTTCTCTTCTCACCCTGGGGAGTTCAGTGTTGGTACTTCCCAGTGGTACTTGCATGTCATATAGGACGACATAGAAAAGAGGATTTTAGTCTTGCTTGTTAAATCCTTTTCTCTTAGTCCATATGACATACAGGTCTCCCACCCAGTGAAAGTGACCATGCTTGGTCTTCAGGTGCTGGACGTGGGAGTACGATTGGGTCTGTTGCTCACAGGAGTTTTCCTTTTCTTTCTTACTGTCCTACTTAGTAGTCTTGTCTCAAGTCTATTGGGGGTGGAGCTAGTGAGCCTGATAAGGAGAAAGGGGAGGCTCCACCCACAACTTCTCAAATTGTTCTAGCCTACAGGGCGGAGCTGTCGCCTCCCCATGGTACCTGTATGTCATATGGACTAAAAAGGATTTAACAGGCAAGACTAAAATCCTCAAATTCTTATATAATTCCTACAGATTGGACCCTCACTTTGTGAGGAAAGGCCTTTAAACCAGCTTATACACTGGTTATTAATACTGCACTGCCATGGGAACTGCAGTTTCCATTAAGATTTGATAAGGATTTATCCCAGATTGCCTTTGGCGTGTGATATATAAGAAAAGTATTGGAAGAGCAACAGGGACAGTAGGAGACACCACCTCAGTTAATTTACAGCTTTGACTACAGTACATTTCTCCTATGCCTATTTGCTAATTCGAACTGGAGACTTTTGCAACAAATAACCTCAGTGTGGTAAACTTTAATTTGTACCGGTTCAGAAACTGGAACGAGAGGCTTATTACATACTCGTTGGCTGACCACAAACCTCAGAGTTGTACCAGTTCATTTGTCCCGGTTAATGAACTGGAACAAGATGCTCATTCAATGTACAAATGCAGAGCAGTTAATAGGACACATAACTAGGGGTGGGAGAAATTTCTGGCCGTGTTCCCGTGAGAAATTCCACGAAAACCACACTGTCTGCTTTTTCACAGTAAAATCTGCTTTAAAACCAGTTGTAACAGGTAGGGACCCGTTACTGGAACTATGGCATAGAAGAGTGGAATTCACGGGGGTGAACTTTGGAGGCTGAACATCGAGCCTGAGAAGAATTTCCCATTGACTTAGAATGGGAACGTAGCTCACTTCCTGATTGGCCAGTCTGAGTTAAAGGGACTCCATTGACTTTGCATGGGAAAAGTAGGCGCCCTCTGGATTGGTCTGTTTTTTGCCCGCCTACCAGTTCTGATTGGCTGAGATGGCCATGATGATCATGGCAAGGATTGGCCATCAGATTCCAGACTCCTGATTGGCCAGGGGTTGAAGCGGAATATTCAAAGATGCTTCAACCCCCTGGCCATTGTGTAAAGATGTGTATTCCCTCCAATCAAGTCTTTGTCCTTATCTAGAAGTAATCCGATCTGTTTGTACTACCCCTAGCAGTATTGTGTTGTGAGGTGACTTGCCATTGGCCCTTTTCCCTTTACTGCTATTGGTCCTTTTGTCACCCTCTGCCATTGGCCCTTTGTCTCCAGTTACAGTTTGTCTTTTGTTCCCTGTGTCATATACCCGTTGTGTCTGATTGGTCCCTGGGCCAAGCCTGTATTAGAATACCTGGCCCTTCCCATCCCTATTGTGGCACTGTATTTGACTGTATAAAAGAGGTGGTTTTTGTTCAATAAAGTGTGTGCAGTTTGAACTTCAACTGGCTCCTGTCTATCTGTCGCTGGATGGTATCAAGGGACTTCTGTTGTCCCCCATCCTAGGAAGAAATGCTGCTTGAGTAACCGGTGGAGCTGCCTGCTTGTAGCTGACCTCTGGAGGGAGAAACCTGGAACGACGGCCTGAGTCCAACCCAAGGACCTGGGTATCTGTTACACTGGTGGCAAGCGGTCGGATCATCTGGAACCAGCCCAGCAGGGGGAAAAATAGCCATTGGCTTGACCCCAGGTTTCAGCAACACTTCAGGACGGTAGGATCTCCTGGAACCAGCCCAGCAGGGGGAAAAATAGCCATTGGCTTGACCCCAGGTTTCAGCAATGCTTCAGGACAGTAGGATCACCTGGAACCAGCCCAGCAGGGGGAAAAATAGCCATTGGCTTGGCCCCAGGTTCCAGCAACATTTCGTGGTAAAGCAGCAGTCTGCAGAGAAACCAGGTTGGCAGACGGGATATGGCCGACCTATACAGGCAAAAGTCGGTGGCCGAATTGCAGCAGATGGCAGAGGAAAGAGGACAGGAGGTGCGAGGGCTCAAAAAGACAGAGTTGGTCAGTCTGTTGCAGTCCATGGATGAGGACATTGTGGAGCGAGCCAGGCACACAGATCTGCCACAAGAAGATGGGTACAGCAGAGGCTCTCAACAGTCACAGTCACCCGGAACAATGGTGAACCCTCCAGCCCATGTGGATGTGGTGGCAGAGAGAGTGGCAAGCCGTCTGGCTTTTCTGGGACCAAACCCACCACAGGACTTTGTGACCAGGACCATTGTGGCCGTTGAGCAGGAGTACTTAAGGGAGCTGGAACAAACGCGGTCCAGTTTACACAGCCTGGCCACAGAGACCCGCAGTAACTCTGCGGAGTATAACTACAGGTTACCGCACCAACTATTTAAAACCTTTGATGACTCAGTTGGGGACATTGACGGGTTTTTGAGGGACTTTGAAAGGTAATGTCGCCAGGTCCGGCTGGACCCTCAGGACTGGGTGCCCATCCTGGCAGGGAAGCTGACGGGACGGGCAGCGGATGCATACAGGGCAATCCCAGAGGAGTGGAGCTCTGATTACGGGGAAATAAAGAGGCGACTGTTGCACCGCTATGCCATTACCCCGGATACTTATAGGAGACGATTCAGGGAAAGCAGACGGCAGCCCAAAGATACTCATACAGAATGGGTACATACCCTGGAGAGAGCCTGCAAGAATTGGATGCAAGGGTGTGGGGTACGGACTGTGGAGGACTGCTGCCAGCAGATTTTGTTAGAACAATTTTTCCACCATGTCACCCCTGAGGTGAGAGACTGGGTGCACGACCACAGCCCCCGCACAGTCACCGAGGCAGCTGAGCTTGCCGATCAGTTTGAGGAGTCCAGGCGCATGGGGCCACGGGCGGCTACCATTCATGGGCCAGTGGGGACCAGGACGCTGGGGGGGGTCGGCGGCTCCCTCCCGTCCAACCCCGGCGGGGCCGCCTAAAGGACACTCGGGCCCCCCGGCTAGGAGCAATGCGGCACCAGAATGTTACTTGTGTCACCAGCGGGGGCATCTGCGTCCTAACTGTCCATTAAACCGGGCTAACAGTCGACCCCGAGCAGCACCAGCCCGGTGGGGACCCCCACCTCCCCAAACGCGGTTGGCACCAAGGACTGTTAATTGTGTTAGCCCTGCAGAAGAGGAGGAGTACGACTGGCCAGCCCCCAGAGAAATAAAACGGGGTATGGAAGATCTCGCTCCCTGGGGCCACTATCATGAGGTGGCCCTGGCACAAGTATCGGCCCTGGATAATAGAAGCCACCATCTACAGAAGATTCAAGTGGACGGCTACCCGGCAGAGGGGCTACGGGATTCGGGAGCCACATTGACCCTAGTGCAACCGCGGTGTCTACAGCTCCAGCATCGTACTAATCAGGTGGTGGAAGTGAGGGTGGCCGGAGGAAAAGTTTACCAGCTCCCTACGGCTCGGGTACATTTGGACTGGGGCACCGGACAAGGCCATAGGATTGTCGGGGTCATTCCAGGACTCCTAACCGACGTCCTGCTGGGGAATGACCTGGGGCGACTGGAGAGTCAGTTCGTGGCGAATGGTCCTGTTGAAGAATGCCAGGCTGTCACCTGGGCACAAGCCAGAGCAGCAGCGGTGAGTTCAAATGACCCAGTCCCAGCTTCCCCTTTAGATCCTGGGGTATGTCAGTGGGCACCCCCGGCCGAATTTAGGGAGGCGGTTCTGTCAGATCCTTCTCTAACTGGGTATAGGCGCAGGGCGAACAGGGAGGATCCTGGTCCTAGTGGGGAGAGGATATACTGGGAAAATGGGCTCCTATACAGACAGACAGTCTCCACGGGGCGAGGTAGTGTGGAGGTAGCTAAGAAACAACTGGTAGTGCCCACCCGGTATGGGGCCGCTCTCCTGGCCCTGGCTCACGAGGTCCCTCTAGCTGGGCACCTCGGTGCCAGGCGCACAGAAGAGCGGCTTACTAGAACCTTTTTCTGGCCCCAGATTTCCAAGAGTGTCCATACGTTTTGCCAAACCTATGACACTTGTCAGCGGGTGGGTAAACGAGGGGATCACCCTAAGGCTCCCTTACAGTCTCTACCCATAGTGGGGGTACCCTTTCAGCACGTGGCAGTGGACATAGTGGGTCCCTTGGCTAGGTGCAGCTGCTCAGGGAAGAAATTTATCCTAACGGTGGTAGACTTTGCCACCCGCTACCCTGAAGCAGTTGCCCTAGCCAACGTGACCGCAGAGTCCATAGCCGATGCTCTGGTCACTATATTCACCAGGGTAGGGTTTCCCCAAGAGATACTATCAGATAGGGGGACCCAGTTCACCTCTGAATTGCTGCAGCAAGTTTGGAAGCTCTGTGGGGTGAAAGCGGCACACACCACCGCTTATCACTCTCAAACTAATGGCCTTTGTGAGAGGTTCAATGGGACCCTCAAGCAAATGCTGTGGGCTTTCACCGACTCCTGCAGGGACTGGGAAAAGTACTTGCCCCATCTTCTCTTTGCATACTGGGAGGTGCCTCAGGAGTCCACGGGATTCTCGCCCTTTGAGTTACTATATGGGCGGCGAGTCCGGGGACCCCTGAACATCCTTCGGGAGTACTGGGAGGAGACGTGTGAGACGGAAGAAACCCCAGCTGTCACCTATGTGCTGGAGCTGAGAGACCGTCTGGAGACCCTGATGGGTATGGCCCGCCGGAATCTCCAGCGGGCTCAAGGCCAGCAGAAGGCATATTATGACCAACAAGCAAAGCCCCGGGAGTTTGTGGTGGGGCAGCAGGTACTGGCCCTGAGGCCAGTGCACCAGAACAAGCTACAAACTGCTTGGGAAGGCCCCTATCAAGTAGTGGATCAACAGGGGGAAACCACTTACCTCATAGCCAGGGGACCCCAGCTAAGGGATAGAAGGATCTGCCATATAAATGCCCTAAAGGCGTATGAGCAGAGGCCAGAGGAGATCTTAGCGATCTGGACCTCCACGTCACAAGAGGCGGAGGAACGGGAGATTCCCGACTTTCTGCCCGACGCTCAGGGGAATGAGTCCAGGGGGTCCCTCTCCCTCGGTAGTCACCTGCCCGCGGACAGGGAGGAACAAGTGCGGGAAATTGTAGGACAATGGCCCGGGTTGTTCTCCCCCCTACCCGGTCGAACATCACTGACTGACCACCGGGTGGAGACAGGGGACTCAGCCCCGCTCCGACAACCCGCTTACCGGGTACCGGAGGCTGTCAAGTCACATATTCAGAGGGAGCTTCAGGAGATGCAGGAACTAGGGGTGATCGAGGAATCAGACAGTCCCTGGGCTTCCCCGGTAGTGCTCGTCCCCAAGAAAGACTGCACTACCCGGTTCTGTGTAGATTACAGGCGCTTGAATGACAAAACAGTCACTGATTCCTACCCCATGCCCAGGGTGGATGACCTCCTGGACAGGCTGGCTGGGGCTCGCTACGTCACCACTCTAGACTTAAGTAAGGGCTACTGGCAGATTCCTTTGGCTCCAGAAGCCAGGCGTAAGTCAGCCTTCATCACCCCGTTTGGCTTGTACCAATTCACGGTCATGCCATTCGGGATGAAGAATGCGCCAGCCACTTTTCAGAGGTTGGTGGACTGCCTGCTCCATGGGGCCCAGGAGTTTGCCTGTGCCTATCTGGATGACATAGCGATCTATAGCGAGTCCTGGGAGGATCATCTGCTCCACATAGCAGCAGTATTAGGGCAGATTCACAATGCTGGTTTAACTATCCGCCCTAACAAGTGTCAGATAGGACGGGGAGAAGTGCAGTACTTGGGGCAGTGGGTGCCAGCGACCAGACCCAGCCAAAGTAGAAGCCATAATAAATTGGCACCAGCCCCAAACTAAGAAACAGGTCCTAGCCTTCTTGGGGACAGCTGGGTATTACCGCCGGTTTGTGCCCCAGTACAGCGATTTGGCCAATCCCCTGACAGATCTTACTAAGAAAGCCTTGCCCCAAGTAGTGACCTGGACCCCAGCCTGTGCCCAGGCTTTTGATGCTCTCAAAACAGCACTAGGAAAAGCCCCTGTTCTTGCTGCTCCGGATTTTAATCGCCCTTTTCTGCTTCATACAGATGCCTCCAACGTCGGCCTGGGAGCAGTACTGAGCCAAGTGGACGAGGCAGGAGAGGAGCATCCCATCGCCTTCCAGAGCCGCAAGCTGCTCGACAGAGAAAAAGGATATGCGGCTATTGAAAAGGAGTGCTTGGCTCTGGTGTGGGCGATTAAGCGGTTCCAGCCCTACTTATATGGACGCGAGTTCACCGTGCTTACAGACCACAATCCCCTGGTGTGGCTTAACAAAACTGCTGGGGATAATGGACGCCTGTTACGCTGGAGCCTGGCATTACAACCATATACATTTTCTGTACAATACCGCTCGGGAAAAAACAACCGGAATGCCGATGGACTATCCCGGCAGGAGAACACCTAAGGGGCATAGGGAACACTGACTTGCTAATCCCAAGTCCTCTTCTCTGGAACTATCAAGGACTTGGGCGCTTGAAAGGGGGGGGGGTGTAACGGGTAGGGACCCGTTACTGGAACTATGGCATAGAAGAGTGGAATTCACGGGGGTGAACTTTGGAGGCTGAACATCGAGCCTGAGAAGAATTTCCCATTGACTTAGAATGGGAACGTAGCTCACTTCCTGATTGGCCAGTCTGAGTTAAAGGGACTCCATTGACTTTGCATGGGAAAAGTAGGCGCCCTCTGGATTGGTCTGTTTTTTGCCCACCTACCAGTTCTGATTGGCTGAGATGGCCATGATGATCATGGCAAGGATTGGCCATCAGATTCCAGACTCCTGATTGGCCAGGGGTTGAAGCGGAATATTCAAAGATGCTTCAACCCCCTGGCCATTGTGTAAAGATGTGTATTCCCTCCAATCAAGTCTTTGTCCTTATCTAGAAGTAATCCGATCTGTTTGTACTACCCCTAGCAGTATTGTGTTGTGAGGTCACTTGCCATTGGCCCTTTTCCCTTAACTGCTATTGGTCCTTTTGTCACCCTCTGCCATTGGCCCTTTGTCTCCAGTTACCGTTTGTCTTTTGTTCCCTGTGTCATATACCCGTTGTGTCTGATTGGTCCCTGGGCCAAGCCTGTATTAGAATACCTGGCCCTTCCCATCCCTATTGTGGCACTGTATTTGACTGTATAAAAGAGGTGGTTTTTGTTCAATAAAGTGTGTGCAGTTTGAACTTCAACTGGCTCCTGTCTCTCTGTCGCTGGATGGTATCAAGGGACTTCTGTTGTCCCCCATCCTAGGAAGAAATGCTGCTTGAGTAACCGGTGGAGCTGCCTGCTTGTAGCTGACCTCTGGAGGGAGAAACCTGGAACGACGGCCTGAGTCCAACCCAAGGACCTGGGTATCTGTTACACCAGTGATTTAAAATCTTTGCATTTTTCGCCTATTGGCCAAAATTGTTTGACAATTTTTCAATGGCTAGAAAGTTTCCACCAATTGATTTACGCAGTTGTCACCTTTTTTCTATAAAAATGTGGCTTATTTGTGGAAGTGAAACACAGTAGAAGCAGATATAGATCGAGGTAGACATGCTGTGCTATTCTGCTGTGATCTTTTGGAAAAATTGAGGCAGGGAGAGGCTTAGTGACTGATATCACTATGAGCAGTTTTTAAAACTAATAAAAGGAGATGGACCCTTTAGTGTTCCTGTCCAGTCCCTCTAAATCAACCGTAGGGATCTTGGGGAGGTTAATGGGAAGGGAGGGAGAAAAGGCTAGTACTACTGGGAGCAGGCCCAGTCATCTGCCTGTGCCTGCTGCTAGACATGCTGCCACTCATGCTGAACCTGCTGCCACCAATACTGTGCCTGCTGTCGGATGTGCTGCCCCCGTTGCAACAAGTGCTGTGCCTGCTGCCAGTGCTGAACCTGTGCCACCAATACTTTGCCTGCTGGCAGATGTGCTGGCCCTGTTGCTACCAGTACTGTGCCTGCTGCCAGTGTGAACCTGCAGCCACCAATACTGTGACTGCTGTCACATGTGCTGCCTCTGCTGCAACCAATACTGTGCCTGCTGCCGGTGCTGAACCTTCTGCTAGTGGGTCTTGTAATACTCAAGGGGGGAGGGGGTGTGTAGGAAAAGATTATGCCAAGTGTGGCTGCAGGGGACCGCTAGTACTAAGAAGGTCCAGCAGCTTGTTAGTAGCGAAGGAAGGGGTAATCAATATCCTCATATTACTGGTGACCGTGAGGAGGAAGACTCTGGCTGGTGTGCTAATAGTAATAGCAGTGATGGTGAGGCAACAGGTAGGACTAGTGGTAGGGGAAGTATTTGAGAGTGTCCACACTAGTGGTCAAGGGAGCTCTCACCATTCCTCTGGCTTTGGGAGTCCTCCCCTTTACTGCAGTGTCAAAGTGGAACATGATCCTTAAGAGGACAGAACTGGTGTGGGGGGGGGGGAGCAGGCGCAGATTACCACCAGCAGGAGCACAGATCAGCTGTCTGTGACTGCTGCTACTGCTGCCAGTCTGCCTTCAAGTCAAAAGGAAATGCCAAGTGTGACATTAGGGGACCCTCTGTCACATTGCTATTTGTCACGCCAAAGCAGCAGTGAGATGTCTATAATAGAGCAGCAGCACGTAGGGACTGGGAGACAGGGATGAGGATGGGCATCACCACCATTAGCAATGAGCTTTTGGAATCTGTGGAATTTGCACCTGCTCTAATTCCTTCTGCTGCTGAGTTGCAAGGGCAGCAGGATGCTGAGGAGCAAGCTAGTGTGCCACAGACCACCGTGAATACAATGGAAATGGGGTCAACAAGTGATGCGGGACTAGGACAGGGTCCACTTGCCAGCAGTAGCAATACTCTTGGTCCTAGCTGATGTGCTGATTCTGAGGAAATAGCAGCAACATCATCCACATTGAAGGGGCATGTGGAGGAGAAGGAGAGGCCATTCTTCTCTACCTGTTCCCTATCCCCTGAAGTCATGGGTGTGTCTACTTTTCTCTTAGGGCAGGCATGGTTCAGTCATCACCAATGGCACTGTGCCCAATTTGTGACGTCTGTGAGAAGAGGAAAGGAGGGAGCAACCCTTTGCGCAACTTCCCTGATATCATACATGAAAAACACACTATGACATTTATGTCAGATATCAAGCTCCGCTGTTACTCTACCCTATGACTTTCCAGAAAGGCAACAAAAGGCGAGGCAGAAATCGGAGGAAGAATAGAGAAACCCAGGCAGAGACTGGAAGTTCCATGACGAGTGAAACAACTAGCTCACCATCACCACCTTCCTCTAGAATAACTAAATCTTCTAACAATCCACTTTGTTCATCGTTACCTCCCTCACCAAACAATAGCCACTGTGTTTTAGGATGTGGCAGTTCATCTTCACACATTGCACACTGTGTGATGCACTGACCACACATACCAGTGTGGTGGAGGAGAATCACAAGTAGGGCATCAAGCAGCATCTGAGGAGATTCCATCCCACAGAATATGTTAATATGCTGGCAGGGGTGGTTCATCATTATTATTAAATTGTCAGCAAGTTGTTGTGTCCTTAGCTGGGTCTGGACAAGGGGTATAGTGACAGCGACAGTACTTGGGTTCTGGTGTCATAGTGTCTGCATACAGTTGTACAAAGTTTTAAAAGAAAATTGGCGCTATGTATCCAAAGCCAAAATTAAAATGCTTAACAGAAAACACACTAAATCTGCCCAAACAACCTATTTTACTCAAATAGACACAAAGTAAAAAACATATACATACATGTAACGGATGTTATCCGTTACTTAGGCCTTGTCTGGCCATAAGTTTGTTTAACCAAAAACTGTGGACATTCCTGTCATGCCTAAAACAACCCTTGTCTAGGCATATGGATTGTCAGCCCAGTGACGCAAGCTATGTAGAGCTTTGGGATATTATATTGGTGGACAGATGTGCCAAAAAGGACTAAAAATCATAGCCTGCTTTCAGGGAACAGGGCCATTAGGGGTTAATAATTTGAGTTTACCTAATGTTACTTGCAATGTGTATTGTAGGCACTAAAGCCATTGTATTGAGACCCCCTGCTGTGTGATAATTCATTCAAGTCCCTCCAGTCTTTATGTCCATTGTGTGAGTTCAGCAACCCTTTTGTATTTGATATGTAATGAAGTCTGAGTCATTGTATTTGTTAGACCATTGACCTTTTGTCTACTGTGTGATTGAATTATGTTCCTAATGTATTTGCTTGGTCCATTTATTTGAATGTAAGGTTTGACTATAAATATGTGTGGTTTGTTTCAATAAAGAGAGTTCTGTTTTGGAGTGAACAAGGAGTCCTGGAGTCTTGTATTGCTTATGGTCTAAAGTATCCACTCTGATACCCATCTGCGCCAAGTATCCTGAATCGCTGACCGCCTGCTGCCAGTTTCTTGCGTCCTAACTTCGTGGACTGTCAGGCGGCGACGTGGACTCTTCCCTGCTTCCAGTGATCCTGTGGCTGTTTCCAGTGACCGTCCATACTCCAACCGGTGCACCTGACGGCGCTTATCTGCGTCGAGAAGGAGAGACCCAGGAACGACGGCGGAAGGCGACGCGGTCCCTTCCCAGCATCCGTTACAATACATATATAATTAGGCGATTCCGTAATGGTTTCTATTAGTACACATTCAATAAAATATATTCAACGTCCACAAATATATTCTTCTTCTCTGATATTCAGTAAAATTCCAAGGAATATATGTCACTCCATAATATGTATAGAGAGATATAAGAAAGGAAAGTCCAATCAGTTTCTAATATGAAACATAAGTAACAAAATAGCATCCACTTACAGTTACATTGATCTCAGTCGGCTCCACGGAACATCAGCTGTCTGTCACCACTTTTCGTCCTCTATTCCACAATAGGTTCCTGGATACCTCCAAATCGGCATGTACTTATTAATAATCGCCACACGATCCTTCTTCTGTTCGCGTAATTATACCGTCATACTTTGTGTAACTTTTAATAAGCGCATTTCACAGGGTCTTTATCCCGCATCCGAATCTGCAGACCTGCACTTCTGCCAATTGTGCTGCTACTGCCTCAGGCGCATCACTAGAGCTAGTCATGGCAAGTGGAACCTTCATCAGCCATCAACCATGTTACTGCTGTTGTTCCCATTCCCTTTCAGCTGCCTAATCATTCTGCTGCTTAAACAACTCAGCAGCAAAAACATCAGTCGCAAATTCTGCATCTACATCAGGGAATTTGACAATGGCATGTGACCACTGGCCAACAGGACATCACCCAGCAGAGCATCTTTTTCCTTCCGGGCTTGTGATGTAAAAAAACATAATCCTACAAAACAAACAATTTCTCTGTCGTCCATTACAGGTTACTGGTAACTCTGGGAGGCGATCCGCCCCTTACTAGGCAGGAACAATTCTCAAAGTGTATGCAGGGGGTGAAGGCTCCCTTCCCTCCTTGGCTGCAGCTAGTCAATCAGCTCCAGAAAGATTTGTTCCTTGGTGAAGACAAAACCAGGCTGAGAACAGTTCTGCTATAGTTTTTAGAATCTTTTTTTATTTTTCTGTTAGATATGGAATACCACCATTAGGAGGATTACCGTGACTGACAATGCCCTTAGATGTGGCTAGCTCAGTGTCCAGGTGCTTTTGTGGATCTTAAGCCCTGAGGGGGAAATCTTGATTCCAAGTGCTTCCCCAGGAGTTACCCACTGAGGTACTTCTTGCCCCATGGTAATCTGAAGACAGAAGATCTGCAGGAAAGGTGAGCTACCCTTTGAGTGCTGCAGGTCCACTTGTCTCACAGTGCCCCTCCGAATAGGGGTGTATTTCTGGAGTTCCTATTGCACACTCCAGCACTCATTGGGTATAGCTGTATGTCTCTTTGGGTGTTTTGGAGCAGGTTTATATGGTAACTTAACCCATTAACTGCTGGTTCAGCACTTTATTGGGGGGGGTTTATGGCACTTTTCCTTCTGGATTAGTGTTTTCTGGGTATCCTTACGTGTTCTATTGATGATTTACACCTTTTTAGGTTTTACTTTAATATTTATGAAAATTGAGTTCTGCTCCTTTTAAGGAGCGCTTTACCGCATAGACGCGATTGCTCCATTCACTTCTATGAGGCTATACTGTATGGGACATACCTCTGCAACCGTTTACCTAGCAACTTTAGAGATGGCTCATTTTAATTGTCCTAGAAGAAATTGCCGCTTAAGCGTAACCGGCTTTTTCGTTCCTTTCAGAATGAGACACGTCCAGTGAACCAGATGGTTCCCTCAGCTCCACGTACCTCCTCCAAGCCCAAACAACAATGGAAGCCCAAGGTCTCCACCAAGTCCAAGGCTTCCAAGACTTCTTCGGCATGACTCGCTGAACCCGGGTCTGCACTCTGTTGTGGGTGGTCATCTGTGTCACTATCACAGCATGTGGAAGGACTCTGTGGCGGACCCATGGGTTTTACAGGTAGTGATGGAAGGGTACAAGAGCCCTTTCATTTCGCTTCCTCCCTTTCCTTTTTGTCCTTCTCATACTCAGGGTACAGAGATACGCTTTCTGTTCGACAGCGCTGTTCAGGCTCTTCTGGACTAGGATGTTCTAGAGCCAGTACCTTTCCAGGACGGGGGTTCGGGTTTCTACTCAAAGCTCTTTGTGTTTGCCAAAACGGATGGCGGTTATTGCCCTATTTTAGACCTGAAGGACCTCAATTCCTTTGTGACCCGGGCACATTATCACCAAGAGTCTCTACGTACATTGATTGTTGCCATGTCCCCAGGAGAATTCCTTGCTTCTCTGGATCTTCAGGAAACGTATTTGCACATTGCCATTCATCCAGAGAGCCGGCATTACCTCCAGTTCGCCTGCGACAGGGGACATTTTCAGTTCTCAGCCCTTTAATTTGGTCTGACGGCTCCTCCTCAGGTCTTCAACCATGTCCTGGGTGCCTTGATATCCGTCCTTCACCAGAATGGCATCAGAGTTACTCCACACATGGACGACTTGCTTATGAAAGCCCCCTCTGCGAAACTTCATCAGCAAGTTCAGAATTGCATTCAAGCTCTCCCCCATCAAGGGTGGATCATCAACATGGACAAGTCAGATCTGGTCCCATCCCAGTGTCTGGTCTTCCTGGGTCTTTTCTTTGACACTCAGAGTATGGTGTTCCTCATGGATGAGGTGGCTCACCAGATCGCCCACAGGGTTTCAGCAATTCTGTCTCAGGATACGGTTCCAGTCCAGAAGCTATAGTCTCTGGTGGGGAACTTCATTTCCACCATAGAAGCGGTTCCGTTTGCAATGGCGCACACAGGGAGCTCCAGAGGTTCGTGATACAGGTGTGCACGGGTCAACAGGATCTTCGGAAATCATTTGTTTCCCTTCCCTTTCATGTGAAACTGAGTTTGTCATGGTGGCTCGACCTTTCCAGCCTGCTGAAGGGCATATCCTTTCTGGTGACTTTTTGGACCAAGGTGACAACGGATGCCAGCCTCTCCAGCTGGTATGTGGTCCTGGGCCGCTTGAGCGCTTAGGGTCGGTGGTCTCTGGAGGAGTCTCTCCTTCCAATCAACTTTCTGGAGCTTCGGACGATATTTCATGCCCTGAGACATTGGACATCTCAGCTAGAACACTGTCCAGTACGAGTGGAGTCAGACAACGCCACGGCCATAGCTTACATCAACAAGCAAGGCGGAACAAGAAGTCTCGCTGCTTGATTAGAGGTCAAGGCTATTTTGTCCTGGGCAGAAGATCACGTGCCACCTATATCCGCAGTTCACATTCCAACGTCATGATGGACTTCCTCGGTCGACACACAGTGGACAGCGGAGAGTGGGAGTTGCATCCACAAGTGTTTCAGCTCATTGTTCAGTGATGGGGTCCCCCTTACATCGACCTAATGGAGACGAGACAACACAGGAAGGTTCCAGTGTTCTGTTCTCGGTGGCGAGACCCTCTGGCTGTGGCGGTGGACGCAATGTCCATTCCTTGGGCCTTTCCTCTGGCTTACATCTTTCCTCCCCTTCCTATGTTACACAGGGTGTTACGGAAACTACAATTAGAGCGTTGCCCAGTCATTCTGATTGCGCCATACTGGCCTCGCAAGTCTAGGTTTCCGGAGCTCTTGGATCTGCCCATAAGCCTGTTTCTTCCAAGATCTACCACTGTGTCTGGTCGACTTTTCTGTCCTGGTGTGCTGACAGGGACCTGTCTCAGGATTTTGATCTACCTACGGTCCTGGCCTTTTTGAAGGACTGTGTGGATAAGGGCCTCAGTTTGAGTTCCCTTAAGATTCAGACTTCTGCTCTCGGTTTTCTTTCAGAGATTCATTGCCATCCTTCCTGATGTCAAAGTCTTTTTTCAGGGCATTGCTCATACTCATCTTGTTTTCAACTCTCCCATTCCTCAGTGGGATCTTAACTTGGTTTTGGGCATCCTTCAGCGCCCTCCCTTTGAGTCTTTGGCTACTATTCCTCTACGTCTGTTGACATGGAAAATGGCTTTTCTCCTGGTGATTGTTTCAGTCTGCCGTGACGCGGAGTTACATGCTCTGTCCTGTAAACCACCCTATTTGGTGTTTCCCAAGGACAAGTCGGTGCTTCGCACTTCTAAGGAGTTTCTACTGATGGTGGTCTCTGAGTTCTACCTCAATTAGGAGATTGTGGTACCCTCTTTCTGCCCTGACCCCACCTCTGTCATGGAGAGGGATCTCCACTTGTTAGACGTGGTACATTGTCTCAAGTTTTATGTGCATCGCACTGAGTCTATAAGGAATCTGATGCTCTGTTCATCATTCCTGAGGGTCCTAGGGCAGGGACACCTGCATCCAAGGTGACTATCGCTTCTTGGAACAAGTCCACTATTCACAAGGCTTATGAGTTGAGGAAGAAGCCTGTCCCTTTCAGGGTCACGGCTCATTCTATTCCATCTATTGGGGTCTCTTGGGCTTACAAGAATCAGGCCTCTGCTGATCAGTTATACAAGGCGGCCACTTGGTCATCTGTGCACACTTTTTCAAAGCACTACCGTGTGGATGTGTTGGCATCGGCTGATGCCAGCATTGGGAGGAAAATCTTGGAGGCAGTATTGCCTTTCTAGGATTTTCCTTGGTTCTTAGTGCTTCCGTCCCTGTTAAACTCTGTTTGTTCTAGTTCAGTGTGCTGTGTACGTTCCTGGGGTGCTGTTTTCCCTGTTTTGTGTCTGTTGACACTTCAGTTGTTGGGCTATCTCTGATCTGATGGTTCACATATGTTCTAGTGACTTTGGGGGCCTTGCGCCTGGTCCTTGCCTTCTTCCCACCTCTGGGAAACTTAATGGTTGGACATCCCAGAGTTACCAGTGACATGTATGGGACGACAGAGAAAAGAGGATTTAGTCTTACCTGTTAAATCCTTTTCTCTATGTCCTTACAGGTTACTGGTCTCCCATCCTGTCAAGGGACCATGCTTGGCTCTCCTGTGACAGTTTGTGGGGGTCCTTCAGGGCCATGCTCACAGGAGTCTTCTTCCCTTCTATCTAGTCATAGTTAGTGTCTCAGATCTTTCTGGAGCTGATTGGCTAGCTGCAGTCAAGAAGGGAAGGGAGGCTCCACCCCCTGCATACACTTTGAGAATTGTTCCTGCCTACTAAGGGGTGAATTGCCTCCCAGAGTTACCAGTAACCTGTATGGACTAAGAGAAAAGGATTTAACAGGTAAAACTAAAATCCTCTTACCAAATAAGGGCAGACCAGCTGCAAAGGCAACTATTGCCTCATAGCTTAAAGAGACTATAAGATGAACCTACACACACAAGTCTCTTCCAGCTCCTTTCATGATTACAGCTCATTCTACTCAGGTATCCTTTATTACCAAGAAAGCCAATCTGTACATTCCTATACATAGATCAGCATTTGCCTTCCAAGACTCATTTTATTTAATCTCAATTCTTTTTCCACTCCATGGGTATTCACAAAGATTTTGGTAGTTCACCGGATTTCTTTGACCTTTTCCTAAGGGCTCATTTGGAGGAGCAGTTGCTCACTCAAATTCTTAGTGCTGCAAATCCATTCTGGAAGAACACTGTTGGGTTCTCTATCCAAAGAAATTTCCTCTGGCTCTGCCGTAGGTCCTTCACTTTCTTAGTATGAATTTTGACACTTTCCAGGGCAATTACTTGCTACCGGACAGTAAAGTTTGATTGTTATCCCTTCAGGCGGGAATACATAATGCTTTCAGGGTCAAGACTAAAGAACCCAGCACCTATATGTACCACCTTTGCTACTCAAAAAACACACAAATAGGAGAGCGCTGATGTATCTTATAGATAATCTCTATAACACCAAGATAGGTATATAATGGATCCGTGTACTTACATAAGACACGTAGAGACTGGAGTAGATGGCTTCTTGGAGCTTGTGGGGACAGATGGTGCTAGTCCTCCCCGCACGGACCTCTCAACGATTGGCACTGCAAGTGAATGCTCAGTCCAACATATAAAAAAATCCAGGTCTGCACGGGTTCACTCTGTATATAGTAATATTTATTCAAAAATTGTAAATACATATGCTAAAAAAATTTTCTAGACAAATATAAAAGTGTACACTGTAAAAACCTACCTACACACCCTCAACGCGTTTTTGCAATTGGCCAACTGAATGACCAATAAAAATCACTTTGATACTCGGCGCTGAAAAGGGAAAAAGCAAACAGAGATAAAAAAATATAAGCGTAGTATTTTAATATCAACCAGTTAAACATACAAGACAAGTGCACACTCACTCTTAGTTTGCTTGATTGTAAAACATCTCGGGGTCCCAGCCCCTGATAGTCACGAACCGTGTCCTCCTCACTTTTTCCCAGTGGCTCCAGTTTTCAATCTGAAGACTCGTTGGCATCTTTCAGCCAAGCGGTATAGACCGCCATGTCAATGCAGTAGGCTTGAACCGGATGCACACCTCCCATGGATGGAACCTCACGGAGGACGTGGGCGGGACCAGTTCTAGAGTGAGTGCTACTCAATAACCCTAGTGCTTTCGTGGGACACTTCCCACTTCATCAGGGGTAGAGTGATGGTCCAAAAAGGGACCATAGCTCATTTATATACCTTTTCTCTATTAGCTCAATTCTTAAAACTATCCAAAAAGAAATAAAATTCATAAATCCCTAATGCATTGTACATGATACAACATACATGAAATAAATCATATATAAATAAAATAACAATAGAAACAATATTATTGCAATATAATGGCGGACAACATCCATATTTATCCCTCCAGCATCAAGCAGATATAACATCAATCCATGTATTGGATATAACCTATATTGATGCAGGTGGGATCCCCAAAATCAAGAATCGGTGAATCCTCATTCTTTAATATAACATAGTCAGAATATTATGATATATGCAACCTTCCTCATATTCCATTATCTACCATATTTAATATCCAACTTCTTTTAAAAGCAGAACATCTCACCCTTATTAAAAACAATGCTCCATAGTAAAAGGTGGCTGTTTATGCATAAAAAGAAAATTAGACTAAAAATCAAAAGAGACTGTATTGAAATGAAATAAAATTAAAATAAAAATTGGGGATCTGAAGAAAAAGGCAGTAATATTCCAGGTATATAAAATAATTTAAATAAAAGCTGCCAAATCTATATCTATGTTTAAACCATTGGGTGTGAGGGTTTTAAGCTTGTATATCCAATAGGTTTCTCGTCTTCTAAGAGATGTAAGCTGATCACCATCTCTATTGGATCTATGAACTGTTTCAATTGCCTATACTACCATTCCCTCAATTTGGCAATTCTCGGAGCTTTGAAAATGTAATGGGACGCTATGGGTAGTGATTTTCATTTTAATATTGTATATATGTTCCCTAATCTTAGTTTTCCACTTCCATTTTGTGTGTCCCACATATTGCAGACCGCACATACAGGTAATAAGGTATACAACATATGGGTCATTACAATTGATACTTTCCATGATGTCATATACCTTACCTGTAACTGTGCTCCGAAATTGGTCATGATCTTTGGCAGTAAATCACATGTAGAGCAATCCTTTCTACCACATTTAAAATTACCTGGCTTGTTTGCCCTTATAATTTTGGGCAAAAACTTTTTGAAAATATCACTTGGGGTGGTAATATTTTTAATACTTTTGTTCTTTTTAAACACTATATTGGGTGATTCCCCTAATTCCTTTCTTAAAACCGGATCCTGCATTAAAATGGGCCAGTGTTTATTCAATATTTTTTGGATGTTACATGCTTTTTCATTATAGGTAGTTACAAAAGCTGGAGGTCTCTTTTCTCTTCTATTATCCCTATATTGAAGTAAGGAGTCCCTGTTCATGTTTCTACTTTTAGAGTAAGCCTGATCAACAACATCTACCCCATAGCCTTTGTCAGTAAATTTACTCCGCAGGATCGCTGCCTTGTCATCAAAATCCGTGTCCAAGGAGCAATTCCTGCGGATTCTCTGCATTTGGCCATAAGGGATGTTGTTGACCCATCTCCTCAAGTGTCCACTATCAGCGTGAAGGCATCCATTACAGTCAACTGATTTACGATGATTTTTAGTAATAACCCTATTTTCTTCTCCTCTTAAAATGAAATCCAAAAAATCAATTGATACTTTATTGTATTTACCTGTAAACTTTAACCCCAAGTCATTATTATTAATATATTTAAAAATCTCCTTTCCATACTAATATTAGATTGTCTATGTACCTTCTGTACATTATTATATTGTTACTAAATGGATTATTACTCCATATATATCAATTCTCCCAGAATCCCATGTATAAATTGGCTATTGAAGTGCACAGGATGAGCCCATTGCAACACCCTGTCTCTGTAGGTAGTATTGTTCCTGAAACAAAAAATAATTGTGATTGAAAATAAATTCAATGCATTGAAGAATAAATTCTTGTTGCTTCAGTGGTAACAATCTCGACATAGAAAGGAAGTGTTCAATGGCTTTAATTCCTTCCAGATGGGGTTTATTAGTGTACAGAGATTGTACATCACAACTGACCCAAGCAAAGTCATTATTCCAAACAAAATTTCTCCTTAGTTGCAACAATTGTAAGTATCTTTAAGATCCGATGGGAGTTCCATCACAAGATGTTGTAGAAATCCATCAACATCTGGGGCCCCGAGATATTTTACAATCAAGCAGACTAAGAGTGAGTGTGCACTTGTCTTGTATGTTTAACTGATTGATATTAAAATACTATGCTTATCTCTGCTTTTTCCCTTTTGAGCGCTGAGTATCAAAGTGATTTTTATCGTATGTGATGGCCTATACAAGTCCATAGTGGATAGCTGCACAAGGGATACTAAGATTGTTTTTATTGGCGATTTGAGAGACTGCGAACACTTCACTTCATCTCATCATCCTCTTTCATTTCATCTCATCGATCATCCACTCATCATCCATTATTTTATATCTCTCGCATTTCTTTTCATCTTTACTCATTGGACAGGACTAACAAGTATTTGAGTGATTATTTACCACTCAATTTTTATTGGACCTTCAATTGATTATCTAAAGGACTATCATTTAATTTATTTTTGTTTTTGTATATTGAGTTATTATTGGCTCTATTCATCCTGTTCTGCCCTGTAGGATACTTTCAGAAGAGTGGTTGGTGCGCAATAATTGTTTGTTGAATGACCAATAAACATGTAGAAATGAGATTTAAAAAAAATGTGATTGACAGATAATCTAAAGGCAGTGTGATTACCAATTTAACCCTACAAATACCATATGTATTAAGGGCTAGATCTCTATTTTATACTGTTAATGTTACGAATTATATATTTTAAATAAAAATTCCCGATGAGAAATCTTGTGTAAATATTAAATTAAAAAAAGGGCCATTAGATCACGTAGATCATAAAGTGAATCGTCAAATAGATAGTTGAAATCTGATAATGATCACTACAGACTATTCAATATATTAATGTTAATAATTATAATAGCGCAATGACAAAAACTATTAAAACTATATATAATTTAGTCAACTGTAACATCACAATAGTTCTGTAAATGAAATGAGCAAGGTTCAAGAATTCAGAACTATGTAAAGTGCTAATATATATCGTAAGACCTCTAAAAGTTACATAATACATTACTTAACTAATCTGATGTTCTAAATGTGCAAAGGATCCAAATGTTTAAAAAAAAAATATATATATATATATAGAATAAAAATTAAATCAATATAGTAATAATATCTAATCTGATACTACAACTATTGAGGTGCCTAAAACATACTAGTACCTCATTGTTTGACAGTGTACGATGTACAATGATCAAAAAATAGATTATCCAAGAATGGACAAAAGACTGCGATCACTCTTATGGAACTAGGCCAATGGTACGCTAAATAATGACCCATTTGTTATCAATAATTCATCATGTATAGATATCCATCTATGGAGAAGCGATTTGATGCATAATACAACGATCACTGTAAGGCTATATGTCCATTATATCGAATATGAATATATCCAAAAAATGTAACCACACGTCATACTGAAAAAGTATTATAACATGCTAAAACATACTTTCAACCAACTCATTTTAGGGAAAAGTGTTTTGAGTTTGAAAATCCAAAAGGATTCTTGATTGTTTAACATCTGTCTTCTATCTTTATCATGACTGGCTCTCACTTGCTCAATGGGTATGACTTGTATAACGTGGATTTCTATTGTGAAAGTCATTGCAGTGTTTGGACACACTGTGTAGTAGGAATCCATTTGTTATGTTTCTCCTATGTTGGCCAAATCTATTCCTTATAGTTTGTGGTGTTCTCCCTACATATTGTGCTCCACATTCGCAGTTCAATAAATAAACTCCAAATATAGAGGCAGAGTTGAGGAACGAGCCAATATTAAAGACATCTTGGGTAACATTAGATTTGAAAGTTGTCACTTTTGAAGGCATGAAGGCACACATCTTACATGTAGTGACCCCACACCTGTACGCACAGAGTCTGACGGGAACCCTACTTCTGATTGTACTTGCAATATTATTAGTATTTTTAAGTTTGCTAGGGGCAACTAATTTTTTTTAGGGTTCTAGATCTCCTAAATGTAAAGTGCGGTTTGTTAGGAATAACCTTTCCAAGTATATCGTCTTTCTAAGATCGACCAATGTTTCCTAAATATTTCTTTGATTTCCCTATGAGCACTGTTGTATCCTGTTATAAATGTTAGAGGAAAATTATCGCTCTTCTCAACTTGTGTTGAGTCTTGACTCGTATTACACTTATTATTCTTTTTGTTTATATTTTTGTATACTAATAAATGCTCTCTATTTTGTCTTTTGTCTTTGGTATTTGCTCGATCCAATAGGGCCACTGGATAAACCTTCTCGTGAAACCTCCGGTCCAACAATTTGGACTGAATCACATAATTTTCGGGTAAGTCGCAATTGCGTTTTAATCTTAAATACTGACTGTAAGGGATGTTTATTATAATGGCTACTGTTATATTGCAAATAACTGTTGGTGTCCACAGTTTTAAAATGTGTAATGGTATTCAATTGGCCAAAAGGACCAATATATAAATCTAGATCTAAAAAGGTGATATTAGTCTTACTCACAGCATGGGTAAACTCTAGACCCCATCTATTGTGGTTGAGGTGATCTACAAATATATACCTGTAGGGTTACCCTTCCAAATAATAAAAAAAATCATTAATGAAGCAGTGATAAAAAAAAAACAGGCTCGCCCCGAAGTCATAGTCCTTCCAGAACTGTTCCAGCTCGAAAAAACCCATAAAAAGGTTGGCATAACTCAGGGAGAACCTGGTTCCCATCTCCACTCCCTTGATCTGTAAATAAAATTGTGATTGAAACAGAAAATAATTGTGTTAAAATAAAACAGATGGAATCCAGAATAAAACCACATTGTGTGGATGGCATTAAGGGATCACTTGAAAGAAAAAAAAAATCCAATGCTTGTAAGCCCCCCTCGTGGGGTATGTTCGAGTAAAATGATGAAATGTCTAAGTTGACGAAATATAATTCATCTGACCATTGATAATCTTTAAGTAGTTGTAACAAGTGGGTGGGGTCTCTAAAATTAATGTAAACTTATGACATACTTTTGAAGATGATGGTCTACAAATTGAGATAAATTGGCAGTTAGCGAATTAACCCCCGAAATCATTGGATGTCTGGAGTGTGCCGAGAGGCATTTGTGGATCTTTGATAAGTGATAATGCACTGCAATCTTTGGTTCAATGATCATCGCAAAATAGAAGACAGATGTTAAACAATCGAGAATCCTTTTGGATTTTCAAACTCAAAACACTCTTCCCTAATGGTTTAAATGAGTTGGTTGAAATTATGTTTTAGCATGTTATAATACTTTTTTAGTATGATGTATGGTTACATTTTTTGGTTATATATATTCATATTAGATGTAATGGACATATAGCGTTACAGTGATCATTGTATTATGCATCAAATCACTTCTCCATAGATGGATATTCATACATGACGAATTATTGATAACAAATGGGCCATTATTTAGAGTACCACTGGCCTAGTTCCATAATACTGATCGCAGTCTTTTGTCCATTCTTGGATAATCATTGTACATCACACACTGTGAAACAGTGAGGTACTAGTGTGTTTTAGGCACCTCAGTAATTGTAGTATCAGATATGATATATTATTATTACTATATTGATTTAATTTTTATTCTATATATTTTTATTGTTTTTTTTAAACATTTGGATCCTTTGTGCATTTAGAACATCAGACTAGTTAAGTAATGTATCATGTAATTTTTAGAGGTCTTATGATCTATATCAGCTCTTTATAGAGTTCTGAATTCTTGAACCTTGCTCATATCATCTATGGGATTATTGTGATGTTGCAGTTGACTAAATTATATATAGTTTTAATAGTTTTTGTCATTGAGCTATTATAATTATTATCATTAATATATCGAATAGTCTATAGTGATCATTATCAGATTTCAACTATCTATCTGACAGTTCACTTTATGATCGACGTGATCTAATGGCCCGTTTTTAATTTAATATTTATGCAAGATCTCTCATCGGGAATTTTTATTTATAAGATATAATCCATAATATTAACAGTAAAAAATAGAGATCTAGCCCTTAATACATAAATTTCATGGTATTTGTAGGGTTAAATTGGCAATCACACTGCCGTTAGATTATCTGTCAGTCACGGTTTCTTTGAATCTCAGTTCTACATGTTTATTGGTCATTCAGTTGACTAATTGCAACATCGTTAAAGTTGAACCTGTATGTATAAAACAAACAGTTTTCCAATATAACTTTTGATAGCCTCCTGAGGAAATGGTCTGTGGATCATGAAACATGTGGAGGGGGTGTAGGTCAGGTTTTTACAGTGTACACTTTTATATTTGTTGAGAAAAATTTTTTTAGCATATGTATTTACAATTTTTGAATAAATATTACTATATTCAGAGTGAACCAGTCCAGACCTGGATTTTTTAATATGTTGGACTGAGCATTCACTTGCAGTGCTGATTGTTGAGAGGTTCGTGTGGGGAGGACTAGCACCATATGTCCCCACAAGCTCCAAGACCAGTAGTGAGTCCATCTACTCCGGTCTCTACTTGTCTTATGTAAGTACACGGATCCATTCTATACCTATCTTGGTGTTATAGAGCTTATCTATAAGACACTGGTAGGGTTAAAGTGGTGTAATGAGGGAGTCTCTGCCTCTAGAACCTCTCATTGTTAGTGATCTGCATTCCTGTTGGAGACTATTTTACCCAGTGGTTTCTCTGTTCTACATGAAGAAAGAGAAAAAGCATTTATAGGTAAGTAAACAAAAATATCATACCATATTCTTAAGATAACCCAACAATGAGTGTGATAATGGCAACATACGGTAAGTTAAATTCATTCTTGTACTTTAAATCCCACATCCTATCAGTTGCTGGCTTGTGTCCTATACACATTATTTAATATTTGCACAAAGTAGCAGAGCAATTCTGGTGCAGACTATTTGCATCATAGGGAGAAAATATGCAGATTCAAAGGCTCTTCCCCCTACCATTACCAATTATTTTCCTTCCCTTGTATGAGTAGGGTCTGAAATATATTTATTTTAGTGGAGGCCCTGCGAGGTCTTTGGAGCACAACAAGAGCTATACAGTAAGATGGTTCACCTGCAGTACATTACCTTGTTCCCCATCGTCTTATGTGTGCAGGTAGATGCAGTGGAGGCTCCAGCTTTGCTGGGGTATCTCAAGCACTGGAAGTGACAGTGATGACCTTCAGAGGTTATATATATATATTTGTTGTTGTAAATGGAACTTTTTCAAATTGGTCTAGGGTTATAAGTGGGGTGCCGCAGGGTTCAGTCCTGGGCCCAATGCTTTTTAATTTGTTTATTAATGATCTAGAAGTGGGAATTGAAAGTAGCATCTCAATCTTTGCTGATGACACTAAGCTGTGTAAGGAAATACATACAGAGCTCGATGTTTTTTCCCTACAGAAGGATTTAGATATACTAAGTGAATGGGCAGCAAAGTGGCAGATGTCATTTAATGTAGATAAATGTAAGGTTATGCATTTGGGTTGTAGAAACAAACTTGCTACATATACTCTAAATGAGGAAATCCTCATTAGAGAAAGATTTAGGTGTACTGATAGACAATAGTCTTCACAGCAGTGTGCAGAGTCACTCAGCTGCTGCAAGAGCAAATAGAGTACTAGCCTGCATAAAAAGAGGTGTAGAAGCAATGGATGCTAATATTATCCTACCTCTGTATAAATCCTTGGTTAGGCCTCATCTAGAATATGGAGTACAATTTTGGGCACCTGTTCTAAAAAAAGACATTGCTGAACTGGAAAAGATGCAGAGACGTGCAACAAAACTGATAAACGGATTGGAGGATCTGAGTTACAAAGAGAGACTAGCCAAACTGGGTTTGTTTACATTAGAAAAGAGACGTCTAAGGGGTGATATGATTACCATTTACAAATACATTCAAGGTCAATACAAAGAACTATCCAATGAATTATTTATGCAAAGAGCTGAGCTAAGAACAAGAGGTCATCCATTAAGACTTGAGGAAAGGCGCTTTCGACTAAAACACAGGCAGGGATTCTTTACAGTAAGGGCGGTAAGGCTATGGAATTCTTTGCCTCGGGATGTTGTGCTTGCAGATAATGTAACTGCATTCAAAAAAGCAATGGATGCCTATCTAGCACAGAACAATATTGACAGTTATGACAGATGGCTTCAAAGCAAATAGGATATTGAGCCAGGGAACTATTTGACACACACACACACACACCTACACTGGAAATTGCTCCAGAGGGCTTTTTTGTTGCCTTCCTCTGGATCAACAGGAGTGTTATTGGCATGGGCTGGACTTGATGGACGCATGTCTTTTTTCAGCCTTATCTACTATGTTACACTATATATATATATATATATATATATATGTATATATGTATAGTGCAGATTGTAGCCGTATTAGTCCAGTGATGCAGATGTAAAATAACAAACAAAATAAGTATCTTGTAATACCTTTTTTATTGGACTAACAGAAGTTTGGATTGACAAGCTTTCGGGAGAACCTCCCTTTCTCAAATCTAAAGCATTTCTGAGTAAAAGGACACAAAATTCACAGTGATGCATACAATTCAAAGTTTAGCTGCGTGTTGGGTTAAAAAAAAACATGACTGCAGAGGGTCATAAATACCTTTTTGTAGGATTGTGAGGGGGAGAGAGAGAAGGGAAAAAAATGCAGGAGAATTAAAAAAGTTTGCTCATGTTAAGAATGCTACAATTCCCATTCAACAATCCAACATGTGCATGCAGGCCTATATACAACATGTGCCCATATGTGTACATACATACACACATATATACACATATACCTACACAAATATACACACACACACATATACATATATATATATAAATACATACATACATATACACATACACAGGTCAGGTGTGTGTGTGTGTATATGTATATGTATATATATATATATATATATATATATATATATATATATACACATACACATACAATGTGTCTATATACACACCCACAAATATATATGCATAAAGTATATATACATATGTACATAAACACATACATATGAGCACACACATTTACACAAATGCATACACCCAAATATGTAGGAATACATACTAAAACATACGTCCATACACAAGAGCCTATATATATATATATATATATATATATATATATATATATATACATATATAATATACATACCTACATGTACATATATGCACATAAACCCATATACACATATAGAATAGCACACCCACATATATACCTACATGTATTGGAGTATGGGAAAGCATCTGTCTGTACGCCATGCTGATATACTAATAATAATATAGAACCTGTTATTCAAATTAATTTTAGCATGTGGATACATATGAGGAGTAAGATACTGATAGGGGTCATGTGAAACTTTGACAGTGGGACAGGAAACCCAAATCAACATTTAGTCCTCTGTTCTTGCTGTTAAAAAATATGATCATTCTGTTTTCAAACGTGGTTATTTCTAAAGTGCCTTTGAGCACGTTGATTTTTAGGTTCTTAACTGAGTGGTTAGGCTGGGTAAAATGGTGTCCCACAGGGGTGCAGTAGGATCCTTCTTTGTGATGTTTGATGGAGTGTCTGTGCATGTTCATTCTGCCATTTAATTGCTGTGTGGTTTCCCCAAGAAGAGTGTAGATTCTCTTGTCTTATCTGCAGTCATGTTTTTTTAACCCAACACACAGCTAAACTTTGAATTGTATCGATCACTGTGAATTCTGTGTCCTTTTACTCAGAAATGCTTTAGACTTGAAAGGGAGGTTCTCCCGAAAGCTCGTCAATCCAAAATTCTTTTAGTCTAATAAAAAAGGTATTACAAGATACTTATTTTGTTTGTTATTTTACATCTGCATCAGTGGACTAATACGGCTACAATTTCCACTCTACTACTATGGAAGATACCACATACAGCCACTTAATAAAGCAAATCTACAAGATGACCAGAAAAGAAATACAGCTCAACAGTGACATATACTTTCTATCCATCTGCAAGAAAAGACAGCTGATTCCCAAAGGACTGAAAATCAAAAATCCACTCGCTACTACACACAATTCACAGTATGTCAATAAGCTGTGTAAACGCACTAGTGAGAAGCCAAGAAACCATCTTATCCACCAGCTCTACAACACGAAACATAACATACAATATGAAAAACAATGCTTACATCAAAAACTGTGTGATGATAATATACATATCTTTGAACAATTAGAAAATGATTTACACTGTTCTTACAAAAAGCTCAAACAGGACCTTTTTAAAAAGAAAAATAATACTCATATCAGACTTCAACAAGATTACCACAAACATCTGGCAGAACAAGAGAAATGGCAAGTGAAATCAGGGATTGTTAATATTTCCGATTATGAACTATCAGAGTCAGAAGTATCAGCCCTCTCTAAAGGACTATCATTTTGTCCTAGCACAAAACTTGATCACATTCAGCTGTACTCTCACTTGGAAGAATTTTTCAGAAGGATGCGACTTAAGGAATACTTCCATGATAAAGAGAACACTGAAACAACAATGGATTACAACAACAGCAAAAAGAACACCCATTTCACTCCAGCACCAGGACGAAATGCCAAACTGGACAGCTACATAAGTTTGTGTCTAAGAACTGCATCCTTGGCGACCAAACAAAACAAAAAGCACATTTTTCATAATCTCACAGTACAGGAACAAACTGCAATAAGTGACATGAGAATTAATCATGCTATCGCCATCAAACTAGCAGACAAGGGAGGAGCAGTGGTGATAATGAACACAGCAGACTACTAGTGTTGAGCGAGCATGCTCGGCCGATGCTCGGATCGGCTCGAGCATCGCTCTGCTCGGCACATGGCGGTACTCGTACGAGTACCGCATGTGCTCGCCCGCCATGTTCGGGTCTCCTCCCCGCACGTTTTGCGGCTGCTGCGCAGCCAATAAACGTGCAGGGAGGCTCTGACATCGGTGTAATGCCAGCAGCCATGTTGGCTGCTGGCATTACACTGATTGGCTGGCCAGAACCCGTGGTCGGGTGCTGTATAGCACCTGACCATCGAGTTCGGCTCAGTCTGAGCCAGGGAGAGCTGAGGATAGGAAGGGAAAGGCAGTGTAGGGAGGAAAAAAAAAAATTGTGACAAAAAAGAACCAAAAGTCCTTTTTAGGACTACTGTGTGTGGGGGCAGCAGGTTATTTTGTGTGGGGGGAAAAAAACAAAAAAAAAAAAAAAAAAAAATATTCTGTTTAGTGTGAAAAGTTGCAGATTAGAGCACATTCTGTTTAGTGTGCACAGTTGCAGATTAGAGCACATTCTGTTTAGTGTGCAAAGTTGCAGATTAGAGCACATTCTGTTTAGTGTGCAAAGTTGCAGATTAGAGCACATTCTGTTTAGTGTGCAAAGTTGCAGATTAGAGCACATTCTGTTAAGTCTTCAAACTAAAATATCAAAGTCACGTATTCCATTCAGTCTGCGTCGCCGCAGTTTAGCAGCACATTCTGAGTACTGTGCAGAGTTGCAGAATAGGAAGAAATACTGTTAAGTCTTCAAACTAAAATATCAAAGTCACATATTCCATTCAGTGTGCTTCGCCGCAGTTTAGCAGCACATTCTGTGTACTGTGCAGAGTTGCAGAATAGGAAGAAATACTGTTAAGTCTTCAAACTCAAATATTAAAGTCACATATTCCATTCAGTGTGTTTCACCGCAGTTTAGCAGCCTATTCTGTGTACTCTGTACAGTTGCAGAATAATAAGAAATACTGTTAAGTTTTCAAACTCAAATATTAAAGTCACATATTCCATTCAGTGTGTTTCACCGCAGTTTAGCAGCCTATTCTGTGTACTCTGTACAGTTGCAGAATAATAAGAAATACTGTTAAGTTTTCAAACTCAAATATTAAAGTCACATATTCTGTGTAAGATGAAGAAGGCGGGTAAAAAGGGACGGGGAAGTGGACGTGATCCTGAAAGTTCAGGGCGCGGGTCAGGACGCGGAGAAACTGTGCCTGGTGCCAGAGCACAAGAAAGAAAGACATCCACCATACCTAGCTTCATGTGTAATTTTACAGGGCGTCGCAGGACATCACTCTCGAGGTCCGACCACTGCGAACAGGTGGTCGGTTGGATGACAGCTGATACTGCTTCCAGTCGGTTAAGCACCACCCTGTCTTCCACCAAGTCCACTCTCAGTAGCCAAGAGTCTGGTCAACATAATCCTCACTCTGATCATCCTTCCTCCCACCATACACGGTCTGGTCAAAGAAGTGATCCCACACTGGGATATAGTGAGGAGCTCGTCTCATCACCAATCCTTCATTTGACCCTCTCTCCAAGCACGCTTGCAGAGGAACATGACATCTTGTGCCCTGATTCACAACCTCTAGAGGCTACCCAATCACAAGAAGATGACAGATGTGAACGGCATTTAAGGTCAAAGGAAGTAGTGGATGATGATGATGATGATGAGACACAGTTGCCATTAAATCAACCACTATTTCCGTCTCAAGACCTTGTTGAGGAGAATGTTATACAGTTGTCAATGACTGAGTATGTGGTGGGATCAAGACTTGAGGAGGATGATCAGAGTGAGGAAGTGGAGGAGGACTTGGTGGACGATGAGGTGACTGACCCCACCTGGGAAGGTGTAGAGCCGAGCGATGACAGCAGTCCTGAGGGTGAGCCATCTGCAGCACCGCAACAGGCTGGAAGAGGCAGTGGTGTGGCTACAGAAAGAAGGCGGACCGCACCAAACCGGCCCGCAAATGTTCCACGGAGCACCCCCTTGCGTAAATCTACCTTGCCAAGGGGTAGGTGTTCCGCGGTATGGCGTTTTTTTAAGGAAAGTGCGGACGACAAAAGAATTGTAGTTTGCAACCTGTGCCACACCAGAATGAGCCGAGGCATGAACACTAGAAACCTCACCACCACCAGCATGATCCGACACATGGCATCCAAGCACCGTAGTAAGTGGGAGGAACGCCTGGATCGCCCATCTGTGTCTGCAGGCCACACCACTGCCTCCTCTTCCCCTGTTTTCGGTGCCGGCCAATCGCCTGTCGAAGGCGCAGGCCCGCATACCTCCCGCCCTGCACCTGTAGCATCTGAAGCACCATCAGCGACCACATCCACTTCCCTGTCCCAGCACAGCGTCCAAATGTCGTTACCCCAGGCATTTGAGCGCAAGAGAAAGTACCCAGCCACCCACCCACAGGCCATAGCACTAACCTCACACCTTTCAAAATTACTGGCCATCGAAATGCTGCCATTTAGGCTTGTGGACACTGAGTCCTTCCGCAGCCTGATGGCAGCAGCTGTCCCTCGGTACGCGGTCCCCAGCCGCCACTACTTTTCCCGGTGTGCCATCCCCGCATTACACCACCATGTGTCCCGTAACATCACCCGTGCCCTGACCAACGCAGTTACTGGGAAGGTCCACTTAACGACTGACACATGGACAAGTGCTTGTGGCCAGGGACGCTACATTTCCCTGACGGCACACTGGGTGAATGTCGTCGAGGCTGGGAGCGACTCGGACCCTGGGATGGCACGGGTGCTACCCACGCCGAGGATTGCGGGCCCTACCTCCATCAGGGTTTCCACCAGCACCTACGTTATTGGCTCCTCCTCCTCCGTTTCCACCTCCGAATTCTCTACACACACCGCCACTCCCCCATCAGCCAGTAGCTGGAAGCAGTGTAGCACTGCAGTGGGGAAGCGTCAACAGGCCGTGCTGAAGCTGATCTGCCTTGGGGACAAACAGCACACGGCCTCAGAGCTGTTGCAGGGGATTAGTCACCAGACCGAGCAGTGGCTCTCGCCACTCAACCTGCAACCAGGCATGGTTGTGTGTGATAATGGGCGTAACTTGGTGGCGGCTTTGGAGCTCGGCAAGCTCACACACGTACCATGCCTAGCGCATGTATTTAATTTAGTGGTGCAGCGATTTCTAAAAACCTACCCCAATGTGCATGATCTCTTGACCAAGGTGCGCCGCGTGTGTGCACATTTCCGTAAGTCATCAACAGCTTCAGCCGGCCTGTTGAAGCTGCAGCAGCGCTTACAATTGCCAGCTCACCGGCTGCTGTGTGACGTGAGCACGCGCTGGAACTCCACCTTCCACATGTTGGCCCGGCTTTGTGAGCAGCAGAGGGCAGTAGTGGAGTACCAGCTGTTACACGGTCGTCGCCTCTCCGTTCAACTTCCTGTAATCAGAAGTGAGGAGTGGGAATGGATGTCAGACCTCTGCGAGGTTTTACCCAATTTTGAGGAATCGACACAGATGGTGAGCGGCGATAACGCTATTATCAGTGTAACCATCCCACTTCTGTGTCTACTGAAACGCTCGCTGCTCACAATTAAAACCGACGCTTTGCATGTGAAAGAGGTGGAAATGGGGGAGGAAGAGCTTACACAAGGTGATAGCCAGAGCACCCTCACTTCGTCTTCTCAGCGACAATTGGAGGAGGCGGAGGAGGAGGAGGAGGAGGAGGAGGAAGACACGGTTGCCTCCGCTACAGAGGGTAGCCATGGAACTTTAGTTCCATCTCTTCAGCGTGGGTGGGCAGAAGAGGAGGAAGAGGATGAGGATATTGAGAGTCATCCTCCTGGTGAGGACAGCGAAATCTTGCCTGTTGGTACTCTGGCACACATGGCTGACTTTATGTTAGGCTGCCTTTCCCGTGACCCACGCGTTACACGCATTTTAGACAACACGGATTACTGGGTGTTCACCCTTCTGGACCCCCGCTACAAAGAGAATTTCTCATCTCTCATTCCTCCGGTGGAGAGGACAAGCAAAATGTTGCAATACCAGAAGGTTCTTGTCGAAAAATTGCTCCAAAATTTTCCATCTGACAACGCTGGCGGCAGAGTACGTGCTACCTTGGCCAACCGAGAAGGGGAGAAAAGGGGAGCACACAGCAGTTCCGAGAAAGGCAGGGCAACACTCTCCAAGGCGTGGGACACCTTCATGACACCCCGCCAGCACCCTCACCCTGATGCGCAGCCTAGTGTCACAAGGAGGGAAAAGTTTTGGAAGATGGTGAAGGAGTACGTAGCAGATCCCTCTGTGCCTTACAACTACTGGGTGTCCAAGCTGGACACGTGGTATGAACTGGCACTCTACGCCTTGGAGGTGCTGGCCTGCCCTGCCGCCAGCGTTCTGTCTGAGCGGGTATTTAGTGCTGCTGGTGGCATCATAACAGATAAGCGTATCCGCCTTTCCACCGACAATGCTGATAGGTTGACACTTATAAAAATGAACAAGGCCTGGATTTCCCCTGACTTCTCCACTCCACTGGAGGAAAGCCCCGGGGGAACATAAACTCACTTTATATATGTTATTTACAATGATGTGAATACTCTGTATTCCCATTCACCCCTTCCACCCAAAAAACGGGTATATGGTTGACTCTTAATCTTCTCATCCTCCTCCTCCTCTTCCATGTGCCCTGTGCTATAATTTTTATATAGGGCCAGCTCACCAGCGGGCCCTGTGATATAATTTTTATATAGGGCCAGCTCACCAGCGGGCCCTGTTTGCCAATTTTTATATAGGTCAGCTCACCAGCGGGCCTTCTCATATAATGTTTTATTGGGTCAGCTCTCTAGCGGGCCCTCTCATATAATGTTTTATAGCGTCAGCTCACTAGCGGGCCTTCGCATATAATGTTTAGGATGGTCAGCTCTGCAGCAGACCCTCACCCATAATGTTTTAGATGGTCGGCTCAGCGCACGTTTCCCTCTTAATCATGGCCTCAGTTCAATAAAATCAAGGAAATTTTTGGGAGAATTTGCCTCTGTGCACGTTTCCCTCTTAATCATGGCCTCAGTTCTGAAAATCAAGGAAATTTTTGGGAGAATTTGCCTCTGTGCACGTTTCCCTCTTAATCATGGCCTCAGTTCTGAAAATCAAGGAAATTTTTGGGAGAATTTGCCTCTGCGCACGTTTCCCTCTTAATCATGGCCTCACTTCCGAAAATCAAGGAAATTTTTGGGAGAATTTGCAGATGATATACAAGTAAATATACAGCAAATATTGTTTGGTAACAATTTTTCGCCTAAAGTCGTTTTTATTTTCCTTTTTGTGTGTTTTATGGTCAGTCTGTAAAAATGGCGTACTACGGGCGAAAGATCGTTCCCAGCAGCGATGTTGGAGTCCAAGATGCATCCAGACATCCTCCCTATGCTGTCCCTGAACCATTTCTGTGGTGTTTCCATCATTTTCTGCCCTTTTCCTATGGACCAGGCACCCTCCCCTCATCAGAGCAGGGGGTGCCTGGTGTAATGCTCGAGTCCTCCCATTGACTTCAATGGGGCTCGGGTGTTCGGCCGAGCACTCGAGCCTCAGGGGGTGCTCGGTCAGAGCACCCGAACACCCGAGCATTGGGGTGCTCGCTCATCACTACAGACTACATAAAAGAGGGGGACAAGCATTTGTCAAATGGCAAGTACTACAGAAAACTAAATGAAGACCCCACCAAGGAATATACATTGCAACTTAGGAAGCTCATCAAATCATTCCCTAAAAAGCTACAACCAGAACTGGAATCACTCATACCCACCAGTGCCGGCATGGGCACCTTCTATATGTTTCCCAAAATCCACAAGACGGATAATCCTGGCATTCCTATAATTACAGGAATGGGAACACTTACAGAACAAATCTCAGGACTCGTAGAAAATATCCTAAAACCTCTTGTCACCAATACCAACAGCTTCATAAAAGACACCACCAACTTCCTTAACAAACTCAGCCCATCACGAACCTCCCTGCCAACACCATCCTAGTAACTATGGATGTGGAATCTCTGTACAGCAACATTCCACCTAAAGATGGCATCAACAGGGCAGGATTTACATCTCAGGAGCCTGTAGTCACAGAAATCTGAAACACCCACCCCCCAATTGGCCATCCCCACAATGCTCTAAATCACCACGTTACCCCCCATATTCATATTGCCCTCACATTGCCCCCCCATCAGCTCCCTATTGCCCCCATCAGCTCCAACTTGCCCTCACATTGCCATCAGCTGCACATTGCCTCCATCACCTTCACATTGCCCCCATCAGTTCCAATTTATCCCCATCAACTCCATATTGCCCTCACATTGCTCCCATGTCCCATCAGCTCCAACTTGCCATAAAATTGCCCACATCAGCTCCAACTTGCCCTCACATTGCCATCAGCTGCACATTGCCCCCATCATCTTCACTTTTCCCCCGTATCCATTTCCTACCTCCCTGGTGATCTAGTGCCAGGAGATGTCTGTGCCGCCTTCTACACAGACCTATAGCTTTTGTTGCTCCTGCGCAGTCTTCTACGTAGGAATGCAGATCATCTCCCAGTGCTCTGCATTAGAGCCGACGAGGGGGAGCAACAGCAGTTACAGGTCTGTGTTACCATGCGACGGGCGGCCCGGGGAGGCGGGTTACTGTGCGCAGCGCTGTGAATATTAAAAACAAAAAAAAAATTATTTCAATGACAGGCGCCCCTCTGTTGGGTGCGCCTGTAGGCAGGTGCCTACTCTGCCTTATGGCAAATCCGACCCTGGGCATCAACGCTTGCTTCAATTTTCTCTCCTACACTGACAACCAAAATACAGCCCCCAAATTATTGCAGAACTGACACTCTTCATCCTCACACGTAATTATTTCAGTTTCAACAATGAGGTCTACCTACAAACCATGGGCGCTAAGATGGCACCCCAATATGCTAACCTGTTTATGGCAGACCTACAACAGAAATTCCTAGACACACAACATACCAAACCATACAAGTATTACCAATACATCGATGATATTTTCATCATTTGGACTGAAAGCGAGGAAAAACTACAATTCCATGAATCTTTTAATTCATACCACCCTTCAATCAAACTAAAAATGGAATATTCTACAAAATCTGTAAACTTTCTGGACACAACGGTGACATATACCAATGGCACAATCCACACCTCACTCTACAAAAAGCCCACAGACAGATGCAGTTACCTTCACAGCACCAGCTTCCACCCCTCCTATACTAAACAGGGCATCATCTACAGTCAAGCTACTAGGTACCATCGAATTTGCTCAGACTCTAATGACCGTAATGCACATCTAAATGTACTCTCCCAGTCTGAGACAGGCTACAAATCAAGGATTATTACCAAACAAATCCACTCTGCTCTAAAACCACCACGCACGCATCTGCTACAGTACAGGGAGAAAAAAAATCTCTACACGGGTACCACTCGTTATCACCTACAACCCAACTCTGGAAGAAATATGGAAAATTATTAAAGATCTATAACCAATGCTAACAGAAGATGAGACTTTGAAAAATATCTTCTCTGAAACCCCCATTTTGGCCTTTAGACAACCACCAAACCTTCAACAAAAATTAATCAACAGGAAACTATACACTGATGAGAAGAATACAGAAAAAGGTACCAGACAATGCAAGAAACCTCGTTGCAAACTGTGCCAACACATATGCCCAGACAACAAAGCCACCCACAACAACAAAACCTACAGCATTAAAGGATCATACTCCTGCACATCTAGCAATGTGGTATATATGATACATTGCACCAAATGCCACTTAGGGTGCTACATTGGGGGAACCACACAGCAATTAAATGGCAGAATGAACATGCACAGACACTCCATCAAACATCACAAAGAAGGATCCTAGTGCACCCCTGTGGGACACCATTTTACCCAGCCTGACCACTCAGTTAAGAACCTAAAAATCAAAGGGAACTCCGCGTGTGAGTCTTTAGCTCCTTTCTGCATCCCCCTCAATTTACTGCGGTAAGCTTCTGGGGTGACGGCGTAGCGGACTAGCAAGCCTACCTTTACTCTTTCATAACAGACTAGGTCATGCTGGGGTATAGCCCGGAAAGCAGCAGCGGCCCGACCGCTGAGTTTGCCACTTAACATGGAGGGCCAGTCCCCGGGCTCTAGTCCTTTGATGCCACATTGTCTTTCAAAGTTTTCCAAAAAATCATCAATGTCATCCTCTGCATCCACTAATGCTTTAAATGCCGCATAGGGTAGCTTCCGACGGTTCCTGATTATTGAACCGGTAATGGATGCTGTCTCCCCCGCATGCCCCGAGACCCGGAATTTGAGCACCTCTGTAGCTTGGGCCATGATTTGCACAACCAATTCTGGTGCCGGATTTGGTCCCAGCAGCGCAATTTGCCATTTCACATCTTTCTGGAACTTGGTCTCCTCTATGCTTGCGGGGGATGCTGTGCTGGCTTGGTCCAATTCCATCAGTTCTGTTATCAAATCGGATTTTGGCTTGTTACTCGCCACTTGTCCCCTGGCTTCCAGCAAGTCTTTTAGAGTGCTATGTTTCAGCCAGTCGTAACACTGCTCCATCCACTGCCTACTTTGTTGCTGAGACCGGGGTCAAGCCAGTGGCTATATCTCCCCCTGGATGCTGGTCTCAATTCTGGTTCTTCAGGGAAAGTTGGATCCTGTCGCTTGCCACCAGTTGTAACATGACACCTTGTATCAGAAGCTGGATACCTCCATTATAGTTCCTTTCTCCCTCAGAATAACACTCCAGTAGTATACTGAACCTCCTGTTCCCAAACATCAGCCGAGACTTGATGAAGGGAAGAACTTGCTTTCATTGAATCAAACACACAGCTTATATACACTACAGAGACTCTTATCAAGATCAGCATGCAAACGAGGACTTGGGACAGTGTTTCTATGCTTGACCAATCAGTCACCAGCGATCATGGTGCCCGTGCTCCTTTGTTGTTTTTCTGTCAGTGTAATCCTGTGCTTTGCTCCCATTGGCTACCGTGTGTTTGTCCCGCCCAGTATGACCTTTATATACTGGGCTTTGGCACCCCTCCGGTGCCCTTTCATGGTGTTCCTGTGCCAGTGCTTGTTTCTGCTCAGTGATTCCCAGTGTACCGACTTGGCCTGCCTGACTACTCTGCATCTTGTCTCCTGCTCCTTTGTACTGACCCAGATTGCCTGACTATTCTTCTGCGCCTGTTCCTGTGTACCGCCCCGGCTTGGCTGACGTTCCTGCTCCTGTGTACCGACCCAGCTTGGCTGACGTTCCTGCTCCATGATCCAACCCGGCTTGGCTGACGTTCCTGCTCCGTGATTCGACACGGCTTGGTTGGCGTTCCTGCGCTGTCGCCTTGGTGACATTCTGATTGTCAGGCAATTGTGTCACCATTTCCTCCTGCAGAGTACCAGTGGCCAGTCCCGTTACTGCTAAGGCAGGTTGCCTTGGGCCTAGTCTCCGTTACTGCCTCTGCAGAGTGCAAGTGTCTGCCTCCGTTACTGCTCCGCCAGTGAGCCACCGGCTTGCCTCCGTTACTGCTTCTGCAGAGTGCAAGTGTCTGCCTCCGTTACGGCTACGGCAGTTTGCCTTGGGCCTAGTCTCCGTTACTGCCTCTGCAGAGTGCAAGTGTCTGCCTCCGTTACTGCTCTGGCAGAATGCTAGTGGTCTGGTCTCCGTTACTGCTGTGGTAGTACCTTATGTGTCTCTGTTCCCATTATTACCTTGGCAGTTCACGTTAGTTCTGCTAATCTGTTTCTGGGCATTACGAATCCTTCAGCTGTCTATATGTAGAGAGCCCCATCACATACCTCTCTGCACATGGGACTGTTCACACTCAAAGAAGACCATTAACCCATGCAGTACCTTGCTCCTGGGAATCCATTATATTCTGCCTGACCTGTGTCAGTATAGACTGTTGTGGACTTTGTTTATGCTGGACCTTTGTAGGCATATGTATATGTAACCTGTCGTGTCTGTATTATTCAGCTTATCTACTACATGACCTGTGATAGGTTATTTTATTACTGTGATTTCAATAAAACTGTGTTTTATCCTAAACCACTGTCTGTGTGTCAAACAAACCGTTACACCAGCACCCTTATCAAGATAAGCATGCATATTAGGGCTTGAAAATGGACCTTCTCACTGGATCATAAATAACCTCCCTGATTGGTCAAGGAAGCACAGCAAGAATCAATTACCATTCCAATCTTTCCTTAGCCCAGACCTAGAATATATTGGAAGCAACACCCAACCCCCACTATCTCTGCACTATAGCAATATATGAATGAATATGTTTATTTATATAGCGCCACAAGTGTATGCAGCACTTTACAATTCAAGGGTTTAGACAATACAGGGTTACAAGTGCTGTGCAAAGTAAAACGCTGGAAGTGAGGTCCCTGCCCAAAAGCTTACAATCTAAATATATTGGAAGCAACGTCCAACCCCCACTATCTCTGCCTTCTAGCTTCCTGTTACCACATCCTGATAGACTGTATATTATAACACCACACACTATTACATTATACCACACAATATATAATACAATGAGCAATATATCAAATGTTATAGCCCGTTAATCTTTCCATCTGTTGACACCTACTTTTCTCCATGTAAAGTCCATGGTGTTCCTTTAAACTTGCCACCCAGGGCAACCTAGGTAAAATCCAAAGGCTGGTGTCCTTTAAAACAGGCAGGATGGTCCTGTTCCCGCAACAAGTTGGTATTCCCTTAGTCCCCTGGACCATTTTGTTCTGTTCTTGTGACAACCCTGTACTAGGAGTCTATGCCATCTTCTTCAGTAAGTTATAGCCTGGATATAGTCTGTTGCTTCTTAAGACAAATGAAGGAAGGAGACACTTGTCTCCCCATAAAAAATGTCAGATTTTCAATGGAAAGTAACAAGAAATCAAATTAAAAATAATGGCGAGAGGTGATAGAGACAGGGACTCTAAGGTGAGCTGTGACTGAGGCACAAAGTGAAGAGGGAGAGAATTTTGAAAAGGGCAAGACATCACTTGCAATCAGTTGAGCACTTCACTGTTTAATAAAGTCCAGCAAATGTACTAGGGGCAGGGGTAGTTTGAAAGGAGTAGGTGCAGTGCAGGGCCATGATAGGTGGTAGTCCAAAAACTACCTGCAGCCATGGTTGCTGCAGGGTGTGAAATACATGATGATGATCTGTCTCCTGAGAAGGATGTTTGTCAGTGACATAAAAAGCTCCACCACAGCTAGTGAATGAATGAATGAATATTTATATAGCGCCACAAGTGTACACAGCACTTTACAATTTCAGGGTTTAAACAATACAGGGTTACAGGTGCTTTGTAGAGTGAAACATTGGGTGCGAGGTCCCTGTCTGAAAGCTTAAATTCTAAAGTGGTAATGGGAGACATACAGAGTACATTAGGGTCAAGTGCTGAATACAGTGCTAGTTCTGATGATGGAGGATATCAGTAATGTAAATAGTTTATAAGAGCGTTCATTGTACAACACCAGCGCCTCCTAGCATGTTTAAATTTTATCCAAGAGGTGCATTTTCAAGTGAGATTTGAAGGTGCAGTGGCGCAGGTCGGATGGTAGAGCATTCCATAGATATTGAGCAAGAAGAGAAAAAGGTTTGATACATAACAGAGCTGTAGAGACAAAAGGAGCTGAGAGGAGACACTCATTGGCTTGAACGTAAGTGGCGGGATGGGGTATAACGGGAGATCAGAGTGGAAATGTAAGAAGAAGTAGAGGAGAGAAGTGTCTTGAAAGAGAGAAGTAAGATTTTGTAAGATATCCGGAGTTTGATAGGCAGCCATTGGAGAGTTTTGAGGAGGAGTTGGGCAGGGACAAACCTAGGTGACAGAAGAGTAATTCATGCTGCAGCATTCTGTATAGATTGAAGTGGTTGGAGATGGGAAGCAGGAATGGCAGACAGAAGAATGTTGAAATAGTCCATGTGGGAAAGGATGATTGCATGTATAAGAATTTTAGCTGTGGAGGAACAGAGGAAGGGATGGATTTTAGCAATGTTACGCAAAAGAAAGTGACAGGATTTAGTAATGGCATTAATATGAGAGGAAAATGAGAGAGTTGTCAATTATCACCCCTAGACACCGCGCTTCTGATACTGGATTTATGGTAGCACCATTTACAGTCACCTGGAAGGGCGCTACAGGGCTAGGTCTAGGTGGGATGAGGAGTAGCTCCGTTTTAGACATATTGAGGTAGCCAAGAGGCAATCTGTGACTTTAGCCTGGATATCAGAAGTAAGTTGCGGTACAGATAAGTAAATCTGGGTGTCATCTGCATAGAGGTGATATTTGAGACCAAATGAGTTAATAGGATCACCAAGTGTTATTGAAACAGAAGCGGTCCTAGAACAGAACCTTGAGTAACCCTAACAGAGAGTTAGATGGGGGAGGATGAAGAGGTGGCAGAGGAGACACTGAAAGATCTGTTAGATAGATAAGAGGAGAGCCAGTCCAGTGCTGTGTTGCGGATTCCAAAAGAGTGAAGAATGCGGAGGAGGAGTGCATGATCAACAGTATTAAAAGCTGCTGAGAGATCAAGCAGGATAAGAATTGAATAGTGACCTTGAGATTTGGCAATGTGAAGATCATTGACGACTCTTGTAAGAACAGTTTCAGTGGAGTGAGCAGTATGAAATCCAGATTGTAAAGGGTTGAGCAGGTTGTATGCATTGAGGAAGTCAAGCAGGCGTGAGTAGGCTAAGCGTTCCAAGAGTTTAGAGGCAAAAGGCAGAAGAGAAACTGGTTGATAGCTAGAGGGTGTGTTACTGTCAGAAGAGTTGTAATGTTGTAATATTAATAAACTATGTAAGAACACTGAAAACGACAATGATTTGCAGTCTAGTGTTGATGGTATAATGGAGAAAGGTGTAACAGTTCAACCAAATGATGTGCCTGACAGCTGACAGAGTTAAAACACCAGTCCTCAAAGTATGTGCTGAAAATCCCCAGGAAAAGGGGAAAAAAAAAAGTTTGAGACAAAGCCTAGGGGTATATGGTGTTGAGTAACCACCAGTAACAAGGGCCATCAACATCTGAGCTAACCCTAGTTATGATGCCATTTGGTAATGTCACCTTTGACACCAGCTAGTAAAATTGCAACATCTATCCCCAGTAATAGTAACAGTAGGCCCTCAGAAACCCCTTGGTTTTTGAAGTCTACAGTAAAGAGAGAGTTCACTCACAATCCAAAAGCTAAACATGTTGCTATCTGTTGTCTGTGTAAGAAGCATGTGAGCAGAGGAAAAGCAAGATCACACCTAACCACCTGCTCACTGAGATGGTACCTGAAGTACAACAGCAGGTCTGACTGGGAGACACACCATCAACATATCAGTGGCACACAACCTAACTGCAGCAGTAGCACTCAGTTTCCCAAGGCTATGGGGAATATAGTAAAAATGAAGTTGATATGTCAGAGAGTGTGCCAAGATTTCCTTCATTTGAAATCATATCTGTGGCTCCTGCTGCAGAGGAGTTTGACTATGAGTATTTTGTTAGAGATGGCAATATAGTGCCCACATATAAAACCTCCCCAGCAACACTTCTATAAGTCATGTTGTTAAATCAATAAAGTGACACAGTTTTTCTATGTACTGCCAACCCACACTTGCTGAGTTCTTGAAAAGGAGTCAAAAACTTCCCAAAAATAATCCAGCTGTAGAGGAGTATCAATCCGATTTGTTTGTAGGAAATGACAAGAATTCTAGACTGCCCACACATGTTGCTGCCACCTCACCATCTCCGCAAGTCATTGTAAAAGCAATAAGATTATACAGTTCTGCCACATACTGACATCCTACACTGTCTAATTTCTTGGGAAAGATCCAAAAATGTCACAAAAATAATCCAAAACATGTCTGTGGAATGGCAAAGTTGCCAAGATGTTGTCAGTTGACATACTGCCATATTCCTTTGTAGAAAACAAAGTTTTTAAATAACTGGCCATGTATTACACCCTCCTGGCATAGCCCAAGTGGCAGTTGTTTCTCATGGATTGCTGTGCCAGAACTGTACAAATATGTGGTTAGTGTGGTGGGCAAAGAGCTGGAAACCCCATATGGAATGAGAATTCCCCTGACAACAGATATGTAGACAAGTGGGCTGTGTACAGATTATAGGACTGTCATTGCTCACTGTGTTACCCTCCCACCAGTGAATAACAATATCATGTAGCATCAGGACAGCCAGTAATCTTACCTCTGGTTCTGGCAGTAGTATTAAAGGACTGCAGTAGAGTAGATCCTACCATCTGCATGCCGTTTTGTGCATGCAGAGGTTGGAAGACAATCCCACAAAGCCATTGATGTGTTAAATAAACTAGAGCAGGTGAAAGTGGAATGGCTTGTATCCCGCTCCTTAAAAGCAGATTGCCTCTACAGATAATGGCTTCAATCTAATGCCCTGCTTTGTCCATGTCCTAAATTTAGTTGTGACTAGATTCCTCTCAGAATTTGTAATCTCAGAGAGATGCTGAATATTGCCTGCAAAATCTGTGCCCATTTTAGCCTCTCCTGCAGTGTTCGCAATGCATTATATTACAACAGCATAACAACCTGCTCCCCATCATCAGCTGAAAATGGAGGTATCTACAAGGTAAGGTTCCACACTGTACATGCTAAATCATTTGTAACCACAAAATAAGACCATTAGTAAATATACAAGGCAAATCTGGAAGGATTTGCAGGGAAAATTGTCACTTGGGCAATGCCAACTAATATGTGACCTATGTGAGCTGCTGAAATCTTTGGAGGAGATCATCTTGCTGGCTAGTCATATAGAGGCAGGAATAAGGGAGATTCTCTCACTGATATATCTATTGCAGAGAAGCATGGCTAACGTATCTTACAATAATGACAACACAGACATAACCAGCTAGTGAAGCGTGCTTTGGGCAGGGTCCTCACATAGTGTCAATTAAAAGCAATGAGGAGTATATTTACGCTATTTTGCTGGACCTCTGCAGTGTACTGCTGTGGAAAGCCTTGGTTGCCAACCAGCAAGGGTGCAGTCTGAGTGGGTTTCAGTGCAGCTGGCTAAATTCTTTGACTGTAGGACATGGCTATCAAGCAGCAGTGTTGAGAGACTTACATTTCTAAAAATGAACCAGCATCTAATACCATCTGAATACCAGGTAGCAGAAGTGTACAAAACAGGGTAATCCATGAAACATGTACTATTAACAGTAGCACTGAGGAGGAGGAGTAATTTAAAGGGTCACTACTACTATCTACCACTGTTGAGACTACTGCTATGGCCACTTTTATTGAGAATTACATTAAGTTTATGCAGTGTTGACCCTTCTTTTTCAAGACTTCTGCAATCCGTCCTTGCATGCTGTCAATTAACTTCTGGGCCACATCGTAGCGGATGGCAGCCTATTCATGCATAATCAATGCTTGGAGTTTGTCAGAATTTGTGGGTTTTTGTTTGTCCACCTGCCTCTTGAGGACTGACCACAAGTTCTCAATGGGATTAAGGTCTGGGGAGTTTCCTGGCCATGGACCTCAAATTTCAATGTTTTGTTCCCCAGGCCACTTAGTTATCACTTTTGACTTATGGCAAGGTGCTCCATCATGCTGGAAAAGGCATTGTTCATCACGAAACTGTTCTTGGATGGTTGGGAGATGTTGGTCTTGAAGGATGTGTTGGTACCATTCTTTATTCATGGCAAAATTGTGAGTGAGCCCACTTCTTGGATGAGAAATAACCCCACACATGAATGGTCTCAGGAAGCTTTAATGGTGGCATGACACAGGACTGATGGTAGCGCTCACCTTGTCTTCTCCGGATAATCCTTTTTCCGGATGCTCTAAACAAGCGGAAAGGGGATTCATCAGAGAAAATTACTTTACCCCGGTCCTTAGCAGTCCAATCCCTGTACTTTTGCAGAAAATCAGTCTGTCCCTGATGTTTTTCCTGGAGATAAGTGGCTTGTTTGCTGTCCTTCTTGACACCAGGCCATCCTCCAAACGTCTGCGCCTCACTGTGCATGCAGATGCACTCACACCTGCTTGCTACCATTCCTGAGCAAGCTCTGTGCCGGTGGCACCCTGATCCCGCAGCTAAATCAACTTTAGGAGATGGTCCTGGTACTTGCTGGACTTTCTTGGAAGCCCTGATGCATTCTTCACAACAACTGAACCTCTCTTCTTGAAGTTCTTGATGATCCGATAAATGGTTGATTTAGGTGCAATCTTACTAGCAGCAATATCCTTACCTGTGAAGCCCTTTTTGTGCAAAGCAATGATTACAGCACGTATTTCCTTGCAGGTAACCATGGTTAACAGAGAAATAACAATGATTTCAAGCACTACCCTCCTTTTAAAGCTTCCGGTCTGTTATTCTAACTCAATCAGCATAACAGAGTGATCTCTAGCCTTGTCCACTTCAACACTCTCACCTGCGTTAACAAGACAATCACTGACATGATATTAGCTGATCCTTTTGGGGCAGGGCTGAAATGCAGTGGAAATGTTTTTTGGGAGTAAGTTCATTTTCATGGCAAAGAGGTACTTTGCAACTGATTGCAGTTCATCTGATCACTCTTCATAACATTCTAGACTATATGCAAATTACCATCATCTAAACTGAGGAAACAGACTTTGTGAAAATTAATATTTGTGTCATTCTCAAAACTTTTGGCCACTACTGTATACATTAATTACACCACCACCACCATCATACATCTGCCACATTTAGCGTGACCTTATTTTTTATTTTCTTTTTTATCTCGTTAAAAAAATTGTTAGCATAGCAGCAGGTTTAGGGAAATAAAAGCCTGAAACAAATTGCTTGCAGGCCTAAAGCCAAAAAATAAACTCTAAAAATAATGGTATGCCCTACTGGCTTAATGCTAGGTGGTAAATGCCACTAGCAACATTCTGGCATTTGTTTGCTGCTGCTGAGTTGTCTAAGTAACAGGAACAGCAGGCTGCTGCAATGGACTGGTATCATCAGCACTGGAAAGAGACAGGTACTGGTATGATTCTTCCATTTGTCTCTAGCCCTAGTGCTTCTGTTGAGGCAACCCCTGATACCACTTCAGGTGCATCTAAAGAGAAAAACTTGCCAATTTTGCTTTCCTCTTGCACCTCTTCTAAAATCATCGGTGTGTTGGAATATTGTTTTATACCTTGAGAGCAGGAAGGATCTGTTCCTTATCAGCAGTTAGAATGTGCAAGGAAATATTGGCAAATAGGGGAAGGACTGGAAAGTATCACAATTGACACATATGCTCCAATATTAAGCCACACACACAAACTGCAGCCAACCACCTTGACGCTTAGGTCAGCATTGTTAACCCATCCACCAATAAATTAATTACTGTGCTATCGCTATGGGCTTTTTCTGCTAGCTAAGGACATGTTTTATCAAGAAGACTTAATTATGAAAAAATAAAAATAACTAATTCTTCCTGTCATCATCTTAGCATATTCAGTGGGATGCAATGTCTGAAGATACTTCCTGATTAACCTGCATTCGATTGTTCTCCACCACATTGCCATGTGCGGTCAGAGCACCACACATTGCCAATGGGTGGGCACAAACTGCCAGGTCTTCACATTTACAAACTCGCAATCAGCTGGTGGCGGTAGTAAGGAAGGCAAATGTGGTATGCCAGAGGAAGAGGACCCTGAGGGTGCCGAGGCTGGGACAATGGGTACATTTTCCCTCACCGAGACCCTAGAACAAGAAGATGACGATGCAGGTGTTACAGGCATCATCTAACTCACAGGTTAGGTTTCTCTTGTCTTCCTCTGGGATTTTCTCCCCCTTTATTTATGCCCTTGGGGAGGGACAAGGGGTACAGTGACAACTGGCTCTCAATTTACCATAGTTGATGAGGCTGAAAGAAGACATGCATCCTTCAAGTTTAGCTCATGCCATGTCACACCCGTTGATCCAGAGGAAGGCCAAAAACCAACAAAAACATTGAAGTCTTTTCTAGTTAAACTCCAAGTGGATAAAAAAAAATCCTTCCTGACTTAGTATGGCAATCAGATATCAACATCCTATCTGCTTTTATTTATGTATTTAGAAAATGTTTTAAGAGTGTACAGTTCAGTCATTTATGACAGCAATGTGTCCGTCCCAAGGGAAAAATATTCCCACACCTATCATTTTAGAAAGGTGGAGAAGAATGTTTTTCTCCTTCTTCACAATCACCTTCACTGGTTGAGGAGAGTGCTGTTCATGCCTCAACATCTGTACTAGAGCTAGGGCCACCTCTACACCAGCTGCTCCACCAACACCTTCCCTCTCATCATCATCACCACCACCACCAGTCTCTTGCTGATCTTTGGGACTGGGTATGGATGAGAAATCTTAACGGGGGGTTGCCCACTGTCACACTTGCCATCATCACAGAAGGAGGTAAAGAGACATCAGCAGCAGCAGGGACAGGCAGCTGACCTGTGCTGCTCATACTGCTGCCCAATTACCTCCTCTTTATCATACTTCCCCAGATCCCTGGGGAAGCAACAGGGGGGCTCTGGATCATTTGGGCAGAGGGAAGTGGGCTCTCTTTACTACTGGTGCTAATGGATTCCACTACATCTTATCCAGCAGTGTCCCCTAGCTTCTCCTGCTGCTCACTGTTTGAGCCAGCACTGAAAACATCTTTATTTTTATTCATTTTTTTTTTTTTAATCTCTCTCTCTCCCTGTCTGCTTCCAATCTCTTTCTCTGCTAGTCTGTAACGTGCTGCATGGCTGGAAATTCTAGATTTTTCTAGTATGGAGGCGGGAAGTTTTACCACCGTTGAAAAACATTTTGTCACAAGAAAGTCTGTGGTGTCTCCAAAACAGAAAATCTATAGTTTTTTTTATTGCCACAAATCCCTGCAGAAAAAAGGCAAAAAATCCTGCTTTTTTTTTTTTTTTTTTTTTAATTAATTTGCGAACAAACCAGGACTTTTCACCCAGCCCTACTTCTTTCCATTCTTATTAAATTTTTTTGTCATCATTTATGTTTTGGCTGCATTTCTAACAGTGTGCATGGTGTGACGAGGGAAAGAGATATCTCTCTCTCTCTCTCTTTCTCTCTCTCTCTCTCGTTTGCCAGGAAAACCTGAAGGAAAATACATTTACAGGTAACAAATTAAAAATGTTCCCGCTATAGTTTTGTTGCTTTGTCTCAGACTTGCTCCCCTTATGTTGTGAATAGGACTCTTAATATAAACCATTAATTCACACTGTGACTATTTTCCTAAAAACATCATATATAGATACAGTTGGTATTGGAGTAAGTGGCTTAGGAGTATTGTTTGATACAGAGATATTTGTTTAAAACCTTAGAAATGCCTTATGAGGCTTAGAAATGCCACAACAGCAACCCTGTCATAGATTGTGTTTGTAAAAAGAAACCTAATTTATCTTCCCATTATGCTGCCTCACTTATGAAGATCTGAGAAGGAACCATAATATTCCTAATCTACAGTTATTACAGAAGATGAAGCCCCATCATTTGATTTCATTTTTATGTATAAGGTTGGCACTGCATATTTATCCAGTCTCATTATTGTGCATAGGGATAGAGATATGTAAAATGTATTGTACTGTACCAGTCAGTCCTTTATAGCAAACAGACATTAATTATTTGCATACCTGGGAACTCTGTAGCCTCATCAAGTTATCCACACTCCTTGGGGTAGGATGGTCTAATGAAGCAATTAGCTCCATGATGCAGGTAAAGCTTAAGCCACTTTGTATGAAGAATATGTGGGACAAAGGAGAAGAGTAGTTAGAATGGGTAATATTTAAAAAGCATTGCGTGTCTTACTAGTTAACTGTTGCTACTCTCCTCCTCTGCCAGTAGCTGCATCATAAAGTTATCTCACTCATAGTTTTGGTCCACCACAAGCTTCTTGTCACACTTCCACCAAAAGGTGAAGCTGCTAATGGCAGACCCATTCCTATTGGCTTTGTAGGTGGGTGTTATATTACAGTAGCTAATAGGAGTTATCATCTGCCTCTCCAGCAGTGGAGTAACAATAGGGGTCGCAGTGATTGCACCCGCGTCACTCCAGGGGCCTGGCCGCCCCCTGCGACCCCCTCGCCCACATCAGCAGCTTAGCAGATCTCCCATTTGGCGCGCCGCTCTAGTAATAGAGCGCTATGAGATGACATCATCTCCCAGCCTCTGCATTACTAGTGCGGCGCGCGGGAGCTTCTGCTGTAGGGATCTGTGCCGAAGGAGGCACCGATCTGTTAAGCCACGCCGCTAGACCACCACGACTGGAGGTAGGGGCAATGTGGAGATGAAGGGGCAATGTGAAGATGGGGGCATTGTGGAAGGGGAAGTGTGGAGATGAAGGGGGCATTGTGGAAGGGGCAATGTGGAGATGAAGGGGGGCAATATGGAGATGAAGGGGGGCATTGTGGAAGGGGCAGTGGAGATGAAGGGGGGCAATATGGAGATGAAGGGGGGCATTGTGGAAGGGGCAGTGGAGATGAAGGGGGCAATATGGAGATGAAGGGGGGCATTGTGGAAGGGGCAATGTGGAGATGAAGGGGGGCAATATGGAGATGAAGGGGGCATTGTGGAAGGGGCAATGTGGAGATGAAGGAGGCCAATGTGGTTGGGGGGGGCCCATGACAATTCTTGCACCAGGGCCCTGCGGCTTCTAGTTACGCCTCTGCTCTCCAGAGCTTAAAACAGAAGCAGTGGTCAATGAGTTTAAAATGATTTCACTCTCAGAGGTGGGAGTAGCCGCTATAAACTAGAAAAAGAAAGCTTTCTTGTATCTATTTATTTATTTTCATCAAATTAGTTGCCTTTTAACAGTAAATATTGGAGTCTCAAGGGAAATCCAGAACAGAATCTTAGGAGGGTCACTTGATGCCCTTTTTATGTTTGCTTGCTGCTAACTATGCGCTTTGATTTAACCGCTAGAGTACCAATGGAAAGTCAAAAATGTTTCACTGGCACATATTGAATTGCTAAGTACTGCACACACAGTTATCAGCATATAAACAAGCATGTTATAAACGAATCTGCAAAACAGGCACAAAAACAAAATCTAAAAGTGATGTTTTTATTAAAGAGAAAACTTCCTTACTCAAAGAATTGCACTTACAAGATAAAAAAAAATTGAGAATGCTCATCAATCAAAACATTCCAAGACCAGTCTCTGCAATGGGACTCGACGGATTAACCCTTTAATCACAACCTTTATTCGAAATTTCCTATACCGCAGTGCCTCACGTATAATAGTACCTCTATTCCAGTTCTTAAGCTCTGTTCAGGTTCCACTCAAATTTCTCCTGTGTTGGGTGTCCCTTTTCTCTCATCTCTGGCTGTAATCTGCAGGCTGGTAACTTGGTGTTTGTTTGCCACGTTCTCCTCATACAATAGATCTGCAACGCGTATCGCCGGTGCTCTGCGGAATTCCTCGGGGTTATATATATATATATATATATATATATATATATATATATATATATATATATATATATATATATATATATATATATATTTATATATATATATATATAGAAAGGAAGAGGCAGCACCAGTAGGACTTTGATAAAGGTCCTTTCTTTGGACCGAAACGTTGACCATTTCTATTGCAACTTTGCCTATTAAAGATATTATTAAGAAGTCCCACTGGTGCTGCCTCTTCCTTTCTGCATATTTACATTTATTCATGAGGACTGTGCACCTGGGCATATGATTTTGAAAGCTTGAGTGCTCCCATCCCAATTTTCTGTGTGTGTGTATGTGTGTGTATATATATATATATATATATATATATATATATATATATATATATATATATATATATATAATATAATGTGTGTGTAATGTATTTATTTATGGATCCATTTATGGATCCTCTGTGTTAGGGAACAAATGTAAGGTTGCTGTGTACTGAATATTACATTTTTGGACAGTTAACCCCTCAGTTTAGCATGCATTGCACAGCAAGCTTCCTGTGATTGGAGGGAGTTAGGGGGTAATTGTGTGAATGTGGAGGATAGATGAGTGCAAATGGGGACTCTGGGGGGGGGCTGTGGTAGTTATTGCCTTTTGAAGCAAAATAGACCTATTTCCCAGGCCTGGAAGCCTTGAGGCATATCTGGCCAGAAAAGGGAACCTTTTAAAGGCCATCCAGCTACAATGAAATGGTAAAATGGCTGTTTTTAAATGCTTTTTTGGCCCTTTTTGGTATTTATGCTAAACTGCAAATACATACCATCAGGAATGGAATGGAAGAGGTAGGAAAAAAGACTTGAATAAAGTTTTTTTTCCTTTCTCTTTTGCTGGCCGAAAATTTGGCTGAAAATTTTATTTTTGTAATAAGTTTTACTGTTCGACAGTCAAGTAACACTGGTCACCTAAGGCTTCCTGCAGAAAGTAAATTCTGAAACACTATAGGAGAAAAATGGGATTGATTTAAATTGAGCTTTTTAACCCCTTAGGGACCACTAGATGATGTTCTGTGTGATGGCACATGTGACTGATCACGTGTGCCAGAGTGCCGAACGGGGGTCTGATAGTGACTGCTTCAGTCTTGGAGTGGTCAATTTCAGATCCCAGTAGTGCTCACAGGCTCCCGCAAGATCGATTTGAGCACAAAATATGTGACGTACCAGGTCCATCATCGGTCCTTTAGGCAAGGACACCGGTGATGGACCTGACATGTCATCGATCCTTAAAAGGGTTAAGCCCTTGAATGCACTGCATTGGAGATCTCTTTAGTAATCAGGCTGCCACCTCCACTAAAGTTGCCCTGCAATACTTATGCAGGTGACGACTAGCTTTGTAATCATTACTTTACCTCTCAAAAGTGCCCACAAAAAAGTTATCCTTAAGCTTCTGAGACTGATGGCCAGGTTACTGCAGCCTGTGCGCCTGCGACGTCAGTCTCTTCCGTAGCCAGTGCAATGCCTGTGAAATGTGATGAGGACGGACAGTGCAGGAGTGCATTCAAGATGTCTGCGGTGCTGCCTGGCTTCCGGTCTCGGAAGCTTAAGGATACTTTTATTTGTGGGCACTTTTGAGAGGTAAAATAATATTTACAAAGCTAGTCGCCACCTGCATAAGTATTGCAGGGCGACTTTAGTGGAGGTGGTAATTCCGCTTTAAAAATAAATGATTGGGAATGTTAGGAATTCCCCCACCCCATGATGTAGTTGGTTTGCCCCCAAACTGAACATCTATTACTTTCTCCTGAAGGCCTCTGGCGTCTTAACAGTGCCTTCTATTATCGCATTTCTCATTTTTGGATTTTTTTTTAAATTATGCTGAGTTGAGTGACATACCTACTGACCTCACATAGTTGTACAAAAATGAGACTATCAAGTGTGTTTTATGCCCTCTCTGCACTAATAATGTGATCAATTCCTACATCTACTAGAAATTAAGAAAGTTGATAGAGGAGATGGGGATGGAATACTCTTTACCTGCCAGGAGGTGTTAAATGCATTGTGAAATAATCTATTGCCCTCCTCCCAAACACAGGCTGAACAGACCTCACCTTTAACTTAAGACATGTGAAATATGCATATGCTGCACTGAAATGAAAGCAGCCCTGCAAAATGTATTTTCACTGTTGTCCAATACAGGTTACTGGTAACTCTGGGAGGAGTCAGGCCCCTTTAAGTAGGCAGGAACATTCTCTAAATGTATGCAGGGGGTGGAGCCTCCCTTCCCTCTCAGGCTGCAGTCTACCCAGCCTGCCTCAGAATTGTTTGTTCCTGTGTGTGAACACACCAGGTGGAGAACATTTTGTCAGTTTTTAGTTTCTTTTTTATTTTTCTGTCAAATATGGAATATCACCATTAGGCGGGTTACCTTTACTGATAAATGCCCTCTCCAAAGTGGCTAGCTCAGTGTCCAGGGCCTTTTGGTGGACCTTAAGCCCTGAAGGGGGAATATCTTGGTTACAAGTGCTTCCCCATGGATTACCTTCTGAGGTAATTTTTACTACAGGGTAGCCTGAAGACAGAAGATCTGCAGAAAGGTGAGCCACCCTTTGAGTGCTGAAGGCCCTCTTGTCCCACAGTGTCCCTTAATTGGGCTTGTATTTGGGAGTTCTCATTGCGCACTCCGGCACTCATTGGGTGTATATGTGTATGTCTGTGGGTATTTGGAGCAGGTTTCTGTGGTAACTTAACCCTTCCTCTGCTGGTTTGACAGGTTTAATGGGGTTTTCTGGCACTTTTCTTACTGGATCAGTGTTTTCTCTATATGCATACATGTTCACTGCATGTGTTTCATGTCTTTAACTTGTAGTTTAACTTTTATTAAATTTGTGTACTGCGCCTTTAAGGCGCGCTTTACCGCCTAGATGCCATTGCTCCGTTTACTTTCTATGGGTTAACACTGTTTGGGACATATCTCTGTAACCACTTCACATAGCGAATTCAGAGAGGGCTCATTTTAATTGTCTACCCTTGCTCTATCATCCGGTTTATAGTTCAAGTGTGTTGGGGGGCTTGGGGGGGCTTTGGGCGCTGTTTTGGGGGTACTTTTTGGGAAAAACTACATTTCCCATGAGCACTTGATTCGCGCCTAATTTCTGATTGGCTCCCGTCGCGGCAGCCATTTTGGGCACTTTTCTCAATGCGTATCCTACACAGCGCTTGGACACTCCTTTTCTCCTCTGGAGTTTGACCCTTCGCCTGCCAGAACAGTCTATATTTAGCGTTTCTGGGGTGAAATATCAATCTTATACACTACAATTGGGTGATTCATTGTACAGTTGGTTATTTTGACAATGTGAGAATGTCTATACCGCTGGTGCTAGGGGCTAGACTTAAGACTAAGGAAGATGGGGTATCAGTATCCCCCATTGCGCATTGCTCTTCCTACCACAGAGGGCTACCTAGAGTGTTCTCTGGTCATTTCTGCCCAGCAGGTTCTGAAGTTCCTGGCAGCAACCCAGGGCCTTCTAGCCATGCTATTGAGCCAGATTGGGTGCGAGAGTTTAAGGCTGCAACTGGAGACCTCAGGTCTACTTTACAGCTCTTTACATCCCAGATACAGGGGGTACTTCAATTATGGCTGACCCCCTCTATTATCAGATCCTCCCTGCCTCAACCGCAGGGAGCATCTGATGTGTCAGATTCTTCTGAGGAAGAATTGTTGCTAGATTCAAATGTTGAGGTTGGTGCTCTTTTGGAATCTTCCAGGTCTCTTAGGGGACCCATTTGAAGCTGATCCTGAAACCTCTACTGAGGGCCTGATCAGGGCTGTATTGTCCACTCTCAACATTCCATCAGTTCAGGGGGTTCCCTCTGATCCCTCTGATGTTTTTCAGGTGCCTGCAAAGCCCCTTACTCATTTTCCTCCTAACCCAACTCTTGATTGTTTGGTTCTGACGCATGAACTCTCCGGACACGTCCTCTTCAGTGTCAAGAAAGTTTGCTAAACTTTTCCCCTTTTCTGAAACAGAAATGACTGAATGGGTTCATCCCCCTTAGGTGGACGCACCCATATCTAGACTGCCTAAATCTACTGTCTTACATGTTTCTGATGCTTCTGCGCTGCAAGTTTGGACTGATAAGTAACTTGAGGTTCCCCTCAAGTCCATTTTCACTTCTATTGGCTCTGCTGTGCGTCCAGCCTTTGCTGTTGCATGGGTTATCCGGGCAGTTGCAGTCTGGACTGGGCAACTTACTATGGCGGTCCGTCAGGATGCGCCTACTTCGGAGAGATCGCGTATCCTTGCTATTATCTCTGTGGATCAACAATATGTTTCTGCTGCTGCCTTTGATGCCATCCACATGATGGCAAGGGCCTCCGCTACTCCTGTGGCGTGCACTTTGGCTTAAGATTTGGTCTGCTGTCACGGCTTAAAAAAAAAATAATAATAAAGGTTTTTCTTTCTTTTCCTTTTGAAGGTACCTCCTTGTTTGGTTCCGAACTTAAGGAACTAATTACTGAGTCCTCGGGGGTTAGAGTGCTCTTTTACCCTTGGTCTTTAAAAAAAAAAAAAAAAAAAAGTGTCCGTTTACGCGTAACTGGTCCTTACGTTCCTTTCACTCTGAGACACGTACGACGATCCAGGTGGTTCCATCTGCTCCACGTTCCTCCTTCAAGCCCATGCACCAATTGCAGCCCAAGGCCGCATTCAAGCCCATGACTTCGTGACTGCTTGGCATGACTCTCCAACACCGTGGGATGGTTCAATGTCGGACCCATGGGCTTTTCTGGTGGTGTCTGTGGGATATAAGATCCCTTTCTTTTCTCTACCACCTTTTCGTCTTTATCTTTCTCGTTCTCCTCAAGAAGTCGAGTGAAGCCGTCTGTTCGAAGACGCTATTCAGGCTCTTCTGGACAAGGTTGTCCTGGAACAGGTACCCCCTGCGGACAGGGGTTCAGGATTCTTTTCAAGCCTTTTTGTGGTGACAAAAAAAAAAAAAAAAAAAGAAAGAGGACGGCGGATGCCGCTCTATTTTGGGTCTGTGAGATCTTAATTCCTACGTAGTGAAGTCTCACTATCGTCAGGAGTCTCTGCTCACTGTATTCGCTGCCATGTCTCCGGGGGAGTTTCTTGCTTCTCACGGTTGGATTGCGAACTTGGTCAAGTCTGACCTTGTTCCGTCTCAGTACCTGGGTCTTCTGTTCGATACTCAGAGGTGCGTGATTTTTCTACCGGACGAGGTAACCATCAATTTGCCCAAAGGGTCTTCATGATCCTATCCCGCTATTGGATACTGGTTCCAAAGTTGTCTTCTCTGGTGGGGTAGTTCATCTCCACGATAGAGGCGGTTCCATTTGCCATGGTTCACATCAGGGAACTTCAGGGATTTGTGATACGGACATGCAGGGACCGACCGATCATCAAAAGCTATCAATCACCCCCCCCCTTCATGTCGAGTTTGTCGAGTTGAGCTTGGAGTGGTGGTTGGGCCTTCCAAATTCCTACAAGGAAGATCCTTCCGGATTCCCTACTGGACCGAGGTCACGACGGATGCCAGCTTCCTGGGCTGGGGAGCTGTTCTGGGTCGCTTTAGCGCTCTGGGGAAGTGGTCCATGGAGAGGAGTCCCTTCTTTCCATCATTGGGAGTGTCAACTGGAGGACGGGCCAGTCTGAGTGGAGTCCGACTTCACCACGGCTGTGGCTTACATCAACAGACAGGGCGGTACAAGAAGTCTCGCCGCTTGGTTAGATGTCAAGGCCATTCTGTCCTGGGCAGAGGTTCATGTTCCTGTCATTTCCGCAGTGCTCATTCCAGGCGTACACACATCATGGCAGACTTCCTCAGTCGTCACACAGTCGACAGCGGAGAGTGGGAATTACATCCGGAGGTGTTTCAACTCCTGGTTCTGAGATGGGGAATGCCCCAGTGGATCTGATGGCAATGGAACACAACAGGAAGGTTCCGCCGTTTTGCTTTCTGTGGAGCGACACTCTAACTCTGCTGCTGATACAATGTCCATTCCTGGACATTCTCTCTGGCCATTTTTCCTTTCTCTCTCCCCCTATGTTTATATGGGTGTTACGGACATCGTAATTGGTACGTTGTCCGGTAATTCTGATTGTTCGGGATTGACATCGTCAACCCTGGTATCGGGAGTTTATGGCCCTATCTGTGGTGGATCCATTTCGGCTCCCCTCTCGTCAAGCTCTTCTTCTACAGGGTTATCTGTGGAAGACTATGTTCTTCAGCTCAATTTGATGGCCTGTATGTTGAATCCTCGATTTTATGGAAGAAAGGGTTTTCTTCTGCTGTGGTTTCTACTATGTTTAGTGCCATAAGCCTGTTTCTTCCACGATTTATCACCGTGTCCGGTCGATATTTGTGTCTTGGTGTGCTGACAGAGATCTGTCTCATGACTTTGATCGTCCCACTGTCCTGTCCTTTTGGTTGGACGGCGCTGAGTCTGAGTTCTCTTACGGTTCTTACTTCGGCGCTTTCTGTCGTTTTCCAGAAACGCATTGCTATCTTCCTGACGTCAGAGGTTTTTTCCAGGGTGTTGCTACTGTGCGCCCTGCCTTTCGGAATCCGGCTCCTCAGTGGGACCTTAATCTGGTTTGGGGGTTCTCCAGCATTCCCCCTTTGAGTCCTTGGCTTCTATTCCTTTGCACCTTTTGTCGTGGAAGATGGCCTTCTTGTGTCAGTTCGTCGGGTGGCGGATTTGCAAGCTCTGTCCTGTAACCACCTTATCTGGTGTTTCTCAAGGAGTCCTTGCCTAAAGTGGTCTCCGAGTTCCACATCAATCAGGAGATTGTGGTGCCCTCTTTCTGCCTAACCCTTCCTCTGTCAAGGGGAGGGATCTCCACTTGTTGGATGTTGTGCATTGTCTCAAGTTTTATGTTCATCGCACTGAGTCTATCAGGAAGTCTGATGCCCTGTTCGTCATTCCTGAGGGTCCTAGGCCAGGGAGACCGGCATCCGGGGTACCTTTTGCATCTTGGATTAAGTCTTCTAATTGTGAAGCTTACACATTGAGGGAGAAGCATGTTCCCTTTTGGGTTACAGCCAGTTCTACTGGGTCAATTGGGGCCTCTTGGGCCTCCAAGAATCAAGCGCCTGCCGCTCAATTGTGCCGGGCGGCCACTTGGTCTTCTGTGCACCCCTTCTTGAAGCGCTACCGTGTGGATGTGCTGGCCTCAACTGATGCCAGCTTTGGGAGGAAGGTCCTGGAGGCAGTTTTGCCTGTCTGGGATCTTTCTTTTCTGAGGTTCTCAGTGCCTCCTTACTGTTGAGCCCTATTGGCTCTGGTTCAGTGTGCTGTGTAACAGTTCTTGGGGTCTGTTTTTACTTCTAGTTGGTGTCCGTTGACACCTCTGGTTAGTTGGGATCTTTGACCGGTTGGTTCATGGAGGTCCTGGTGACTTTGGGGGCCTTGCGCCTGGTCCTTGCCTTCATCCCACCTCAGGGTAACTCAATGGTTGGACATCCCAGAGTTACCAGTAACCTGTATTGGACAACAGTGAAAATAGGATTTTAGTCTTACCTGTTAAATCCTTTTCACTTAGTCCATACAGGTTACTGGTCTCCCACCCTGTCAAGGGACCGTGCTTGGCTCTCCTGTGGCAATACGTGGGAGTCCTTCGGGGCATGCTCACAGGAGTCTTCTTTCCTTCTACTATCTAGTCTGGTTAGTTCTCAAACAATTCTGAGGCAGGCTGGGTAGACTGCAGCCTGAGAGGGAAGGGAGGCTCCACCCCCTGCATACATTTAGAGAATGTTCCTGCCTACTTAAAGGGGACTGACGCCTCCCAGAGTTACCAGTAACCTGTATGGACTAAGTGAAAAGGATTTAACAGGTAAGACTAAAATCCTATTTTTCACGTCACCAGTTAAAGGTCTGGTCAGTCTACTCTGACATTCAAAGAGTTAAAAAAGCAAGTGTCGATAAATGGGTCAATGCCTTACATCTGTAGCGTAAAGGGATATAAATACATTTTTGTTTAAATACAAAGCAATTTGTATTGCAGTGAATTGAGAAGCATCCAATCAATTGCCCTTCTTCTACACAATAAAAACAAATCTTGTAGGGGAAGTAATCATTCCTGGGAACTCTCTGGGTTAGACCCTAAGACTGTCATCTTAGGGTGAAGGGCCAAATTCTCTGGATGAGAGGTTCCATTGTTTCCTACTTTTGGATTTACATCAATTTACTGCTTATTTAATGACAAAATTTGTGACATTTCTACCAGAAAGACAGGAGGATAGGTTATGCTCGTCTTGTGAATGTGTAAGAAGTGATATCTCACACCTAGGGCTCTATTTAACTCCTAGCTTTAAAAAAAAAATTACATTTGGTGACAGTAGTTTTGAAAGCCGTTAGATTTCGCCTATTCACACCAATGGGACGGGTTAAGCCGTGTGCCGTTCAGTTGTGTGCAGTGAGTGCTAACGCACTGTAAACAGATACATTACTCACTGTAATTCTGCGGCTACTTTCCCAGGTGTACAACACAATATAGTTAAAAAACACAGTTGAAAAACAGAAAGCAGGGAACAAACATCTCACACGGCAGTAAGGACATCTGTAAAAATAATCCCTGAAGTGCCAAGGAAGCACCCTTCAAATGTGCATGCTGTCCACACAAGTCTTGGACAACCAACGTGAACCCATCAACCCCCTGAGTAAAAAGTGATGTGTAAATCAATGTCTACCAATCTGTTTCATGCCCCCCCCCTCCCCGATGAACCAGGGGTTAACATATACCAAGATGTATGTCCAGAGAGGACAATATGCACACTCAAAGCAATGTAAGCCTGGCACCGCAAGATTAGTAGCCAGTGGAGAACCAAGGTACGCCACCATCATGAACACAGCAATCACACCAACCACACTCAAACAATAGCAGCCACACCAGCATACACTCAGCTGGGCAGTCTCATTCCATTCGTCCATTGTTACCTGATGACTGTGCTTGGCCAACACTCCACATCTGTCTAAGGGATATCCTGGAACATGGCATGTTTACAGTGAGTCCACTCAGATATTGATTATGAGCATCATGTTTCCATTGCAATATCTGTGAAGGTGTCAGAGAAGGGGGCATGTGAGGGGTAGGGAGCCCCCGGATCACCCAAACACACCTGTAACTCAATGCATTGGATACCATTCTGTCCCTCTTGTTATTGGCCAGGTTGCTAATCACACAATTTCATTTCTCCACACATCATCAGGACAGTGAGAAGGAGGAGGATGAGCACACAATGACCCCCAGTGAACATGAACCTGGTGTACTGTGTTGTCCACTGTTAAGTGTTGACATCCTGCGGCAATATGTCTAACATTGTTCAAGAACACAAAATATGTTTATATTACAAAGTGATGGCAATCATTGTTTTTTTGAGGTAAGCATCTATGAGCAACTCAGCACTGAGTGGGTTAACCTTGTCATTGAAAATGATTTGTCCTGCTTACTGCATCAAATTTCCGTTTGGCTGTACATCATTATCTGCTTGTTTTAACCCTATCAGCGCTGTATTGGTCAACTTGTAGCGCTCATTGATGGTTGTGTGTCCAGCTGGAACTGTGATGTGCGGTACTAGCTAAGAGAGTTTGTGTGGTGGACAGTTATGTATGATTTTACTTTCTGGGAGTCTGGAGGGTGCTGTCATCTCCTGTGTCACAGCTGCCTTGGATCTCCTCAACTTCTTTAGTGGACAAGTTTTGTTGGCGCATCTCCTCTCAGGCATTGAAGGTGACATTCCCTGGTGGACCAACTCTGGTGCCTCTCACATGCAGTGACAGTTCTCCCATCTTGTTCTTCACTTTTGTCTGTCAGGCATTTCTTGAGGGAGTCTGTGGTGTGTTTGCACTCGGACACTGTGTTGATTACATTCTGCACTTGATGCAAGGCTAGCCTATTTCTTGCACCAATACACCTGGCCTTTTCTGTGGTGAGGAGTATGTGCTCCCTGTCAAGAATGCTCCACACCAGGGTCATGTTCTCCTCGTGGGAGTACATGGGGTCCCAAAGTCTGTACTCCACCACTGATATATGTGCACTGTGTGTGCCCGTTTGGTTGTCAGGCCCTATCTGACCAAATATATCAAGATTTTCATAGTTTAATGTCTTTTCTTTATTTTGCTGTTGACTCGTGATATAGTTTACATGAGTAGTTAGGGGGAAGTTTTTATTATATATGCCATGTAGGAATTTCCCTTGTTAAGTTTTCTAGGGCTTTGGCATTGTGGAAGTAATTGAAAAAAACGTATTTATCATTATTATCATTATTCAATTTGATTAAATGAAAAAGTTTTAGGATAGACTTCAGTGAGTTTGTGGTCTTGGGTATCCCGTGTCTGACAGTGTTGGCTGAAGCTATATTGTTTAGAGTTGCAGCTAGGAAGAAGCATGTTTGGGCAGAGTTTTCTCTTTAAATGCACACAATACCATCTTTATGTAAAACAACAGGTATTATGCTATGCAATAAAGTTTAATAGATTCTACCACTGTGGTAGTAAGCTGCCAAACTGCTATCTTCCAGTGCGATCCATTGTTTTGTTTGTGTGTATCTATACTGGATGGAGTTGGAGACATCCAGGAACAGCACAGTTACACACACATCTATTACCCCCCTATGACAAAGGATAAGTAAGCGGTCATGTTTGGATATCCCTGTATGTGTACACTCCCTAAGGTCATTAACATAATCCTAGATCACACAGTGGAGCAGCTTATTCACGTTTAATTTGCATAATGGTCTGTTCTGTCCCTGGATGTATGTGCTCCTCTGTCATATCCTCTCTTCTTCCCACTACCGTGTTGGTCCATGGCTGTTGTGTACCTGGATATTGTTGGGTACCCTTCCATCCACCTTGTCGAGGATATACTGGCCTGCCTCTACCCCTCCTTCCCTGACCAGAGATCCCCTGCTATATTTCCTCCTCTCCTGCACCTCTCTCCATTTCTCCAGCCTCCACTCATCTCCCTGCCATCTGTCACTCTCCTAGCTTCCTCACACACTCACTCACACCCAGTCACTCACAGAGACACTCAGTCACAATCACTCTCTGGCACTCCCTTCCATTCACTGAATCACACTGTATTAAGTAAAAATAAAAATGTGTTGTGCGTCCAAAACAAAATGTGTTTGTTTATGTGATGTGTGCAGTATGTGCCTAAGTGTATTATGTGTTGTTGTTTTTTTTTGTATACAATTCCTTCTGCTACTCACTCCAAGTCCAACTGTTTCCAATGTGTGCTCCTGTATCTCCCTGTCACTATGTCTATCCTCTGCTTCTGGTCCTTCTGCTGTAGCTTTGAGAACCTCCAAACACAGGTAGTGTGTCAGTTATTTTGGAGTATATATATACATTTATTTGAAATGACTTGACACTTTAATGTGTTGTGATTGGCTGTGATTTAGAACTTGTTTTGACAACATTTAGCGTTGTCTGATAACTTCAAATGCTACCTACTTTCCTTTGAAGTTGAGGTATCTGGTGTTATTTAGCAAATTAAATAAATGCAAAGTGAAGTAAAAAAAGCTACAATACACATTATCAGGTTAAGTGTGTCTGTGTGGCCTGTGCTAGTTGTCCATTCTGGTAGGCAGCTTATTGAACAGCTGCTCTACACAGGCATGACTAATTTTCAGTATTGGTTTTCTGCTTACCAACTGGCTTACTGTGTCTTATTGGATCGAGCACCTAGAATCTACTTTCTTGAGAATGTTAAGGGTTAATATTTTGGAGATCTCAAGGCAAGCTCACTTCAAAAGTTCCCAGGTTTGGAAGTAATCAAAAACATCTAGAGCCCATAGACCTAGGAAGTAAAAATACCTGTTTTAACACTCTAACATGGGTAGTCAATAGTTGGATCTCCAGCTGTTGGGACCTATTACTTACACCTTCCTCAATCAGTGGGTATGGTTGGGGATGATATGAGTTGTAATCTCCAATAACTGGAGGCCCAACAATTGACTACATCTGTTCTAAGGGTTAAGCTCACTGAAAAGCAATTTTCAAATATTCTCCTCCTGGCCTAGTTTCCATGACAGGACTAATAGACATTAGAGGAACTTGAATGCATTTGGCTTAATGCCCTAGTTTAGGGAGCAACATGTGGCTGTAGAATTAAGCTGTTAATTCAAGCACTGAATAGAAAAGACTGGAAACTCTGCGAGTGTTCCAAAGAAGCTCTAGAAGAAATTATTTTAGTAACTTCTTGATGCTCTTTCAAACAGAGCCCTCTGCCAGAAGCAGAGGGACAAATGCAGCTTGCTAAAAGCTAATGCACAGCATTTGAATGGGCAGATTAGATTACAGAGTGTCCCTCATGGCAAACCGTGATCCAGCAAAAGTTCCACTCATCCTGCAAACAGTAAAAGGCAGTTCTGCTGTGTCAGGTTTTTGTTTTGTTATTTTTTTTCTCTAGGCCTCTCCGCTTCCCTTTTGTTGCAGCTCCTATTATATCCACCAAGGAACAGAGCACTTTGGAGAGCAGCCAACTCAGAGCTGGGAAACAACACCTGGACAGACTGACTTACAATGTCGTGCGAAGCTAAACAAAGACAAATGGCTTTTCAGTCAGTCTCCTGAAATGTGCCAAGCCTCCTTCTTGTCATGGAGACGTTTCAATGTGATGCATTTTATTTCAGCCCTTCAGATCTTGGAAGAGTCAGCAAACTGGAAAGATGCATACTTACTAACATTATATATATATATATATATATATATATATATATATATATATATATATATATATATATATATAAAAATGTATATATATAAATGTATATGTGTATAATTTTTCTGAACAGCTCAAGCCTCATAAAATATTTAGCCCTCCTTTGAATTAATTACTCCCTAGGTCTTTGTGCAGCGACTTATTAGGTAACTGAAAATTGTATTTGCTATAGAAGGAATGCACATGTTTCAGATTCCAAAAAGTCTTCCCTGACAGAAGTCATGAGTGCATACCTGTTAAAGGTACAGTAATATTTTATTATGAAAGATACATATTGTATGGTTTTCCTTTCTTAAACTAATGTAAGATGATTAAAGTAGAATGTCACTTTGTGATTTTGAAATAGCTTTTAAAAGCCCTGTTATTTACACCCTGTTCCAAATTATTATGCAAATGATATTTTTCTCATTTACCTAAATATTTGATGTAAATAACAGTCAGCATAATTCTCATGTTTTCAACTATTAAGAGTACAATTCAAATTTTATTGAACAAACCTCCTAATGATAACAGTATTTTTTTAAAACATAAAAAACTTACAATGCACTGTTCCATATTATTACGCACAGTAAGTTTCAAAACACTTTATAGGTTGTAAAGAACTGAAAATTGTCATTTGTTGTCTTTGCAGCATATTTACTGAAATCAAAAGCTATTTCAATCAAACTTTTAACAACATTTTAACTTTTTAAACATTTTAACAGGTCACGTTACATTTCAACATAGGACCCCTTATTTAATAGCAGCTTCACAAGTCTTGCATCCATTGAACTTGTGAGTTTTTGGACAGTTTCTGCTTCAATTTGTTTGCAAGATGTCAGAATACCCTCCCGGAGCTGCTGTTTGGATGTAAACTGCCTCCCACCCTCATAGATCTTTTGCTTGAGGATGCTCCAAAGGTTCTCAATAGGATTGAGGTCAGGGGAGGATGGAGGCCACACCATGACTTTCTCTCCTTTTATCCCCATAGCAGCCATTGATGCAGAGGTATTCTTTGCAGCATGAGATGGTGCATTGTCATGCATGAAGATTATTTTATTACGGAAAGCATAGTTCTTCCTTCTGTACCAGGGAAGAAAGTGGTCAGTCAGAAACTCCACATACTTTGCAGAGGTCATCTTTACACATTGGGGGACCAGCTCTCTTCCCATGATTCCGGCCCAAAACATGACTCCACCACCGCCTTGTTGACGTTGCAGCCTTGTTGGAACAGGGTGGCCGTCCACCAACCATCCACTGCTCCATCCATCTGGACCATCCAGTGTTGCACGCCACTCATCAGTGAACAGGACTGTTTGAAAATTAGTCTTCATGTATTTTTCTGCCCAATACAGCCGTTTCTGCTGGTGAGCATTGGTTAGTGGTGGCCGAATAGAAGGTTTATGCACAGTTGCAAGACTCTGGAGGATTCTACACCTTGATATCCGTGGGACTCCGGAGGCACCAGCAGCTTCAAATATCTGTTTGCTGCTATGTAATGGTATTTTAGCAGATGCTGTCTTGATCCGATGCATGGATCTGGCAGAAATCTTCCTCAATGTGCCTTTATCTGCACGAACCTCCCAGCCAATCAGCTTCTAGGTGGGGGGGGTGTGACAAAATCTTTTAGAAGCTGATTGGCTGGGAGGTACGTAAGCACACATCCCAGCCAGTTAGATCCTGGAATCCATTTTGAACAGAGACTGGCCACATAAAAAGCAAGTCTTTCCAAAATTCCCTCAATCAGATTTGGGCAACAGCCTGGGAGGTATGGAGGGGAATCTGTGCCAATATGCATGCCTTCCACCATCAGCGGAAGAGGTGGAGGCAGCGGACAAATATACTTAAGCATTGTATGCCCTTTTATTTATGCAAAAAAGGAATTACTTCTTTATTATCAAAAAGAATGGCAGAATATTACTTTTAAGAGAAATGCCACACTGCATTTAACCCTTTGAACATCGGACTGGCACCTCTCCAGCACTCAAAGGGTTAACTCTGGCATATCTTGGGACATTTGTATCTCAATACCTAGCATTGATGTTTTATTTTATTTTACAGGAAAGATGAAAAAGAAGATAGAAAGAATACAGAGAACAGAAGAAGGAAGATTCAACAAGAGGACAGGCAGTAGCTGACCAGGGAGCTGGAGACTCCTCCGGACATCAGGATTACTGGTAAGAGTTTATTCTCAGAGACTGTTTTTTCAGCTTAGTCAGATTAACCTTGTGAGTGCCAGTGGGGTAAGCATACCCCACTGGCACTCATAGTGTTAATTCCACTAACATTTGACACATTTCAGGATCGCTTTGGATGTATAGATATGGGGCTTAGGGCCCCATATCCATACATACATGGGTGACAGTTTTTTTAAGGGGTTTCTTTAGGTTCAGTTCCTACAGCGGTACTTTTGGGATGCGTTAAGGGAAGTTAAAGTGGGTACTTTAACATATCTTAATGCCTAACACATGGAATCGAATGAGATATTCTGGCGTTTTGTTGTCAATGGGCGAAAACACATGCAAATTTATTGCCCAAGGTGAGGGGGTTTTGTCTGGTATTTTTTCATAGCACAGGTAACTGCATGGCTTATCGTGCTTAAAAAAAATACGGTTGGCTGTTTGTTTTGCCTACAGGGGGAATTAAATTGAGGCCTAAGTCTGAGAGTTGGGAGATGGTTAAAGGGATAGTAATGTTTGCAATAAACTAGATCTCCAAGTCTTCTTTATAGTAAACGTAACACAATGCACTGTTTTTAGCAGCTTACATTTCTGTAGTTCATAAGATATTAAATGTAGAAGGATCCCCTTCCTGCCCCTTCTGGCCTCCTCCCACTAAATCTGGTAGTTCATAAGATATTAAATGTAGAAGGATCCCCTTCCTGCCCCTTCTGGCCTCCTCCCACTAAATCTGCAGTCTTGTCGGATGGATGCAGCGAGGGACAAACTTCGATAAGCAAAGGAAAATCCTGCCCTTTTTCCTCAAGGGGGACAGGGTTTTCCCTTATACTTACTCACTGAAGTTTGTCCCTCGCCGCATCCTTCCGGTCCTGGGACCAGACTGCAGATTCAGTGGGAGGCGGCCAGAAGGAGAGGGAGGGGGATCCTTCTACATTTAATATCTTATGAACTACAGAAAAGTAAGTTGCTAAAAATAGCGCAGTGTGTTCTGTTTATTATAAAGAAGACTCTGCAGTCTAGTTTATTTCGAACATTACTATTCCTTTAAGGTTAAAATCAGGGAGTTCTTCAATAGATTATCTAGGAACCAGTATCTTAATAAATATAAAAACAGCCTTGGTCTTAAAGGGATATTTCACTTGAAACACAGCTCATATCATTAGTCTTAAAGTAACCTTGGTCTTAAAGTAATATTTCACTTTAAACACAGCTCATATCATTCCACATAATGAATAGTACTGCTGTCTGATGCTCTTAATTTTCAAAGCAGTTTAGTTATGATGTAATTGTATGCAGAAGTTGATCCCTTGTGCCCCTTTTGCCAATCTTAATTCACCTCCCCTCAGACCTGATGTCTGATCTTGTGATCCTCTGTCGGATCTCAAACAGAAATGCTTAAGTTGGCAAAAGGGGCATTAGGGACCAACTTTAGCATATAATTACATCAACACTAAACAGTTTTTAAGAGTAAGAGCATCAGGCAGCAATACTATTCATTACGCTGAATGATCTCAGCTGCTTTTAAAGCAAATATTACTATCCCTTTAAGAAGAAGGAGTAGCAATATGATAGGTACTCTTCCTTGGTTTTGGAAAGGGATTGTAGTTCATACCATTCACCGGATTCCTCCCTACCAGAATTGCAGGGAAGAAGTTGCTTCTAAAATAATTTATTTCCTGTGCAATTCTGACGGGTCCCCAGTAAGATCCATGAAGTTGTGAGGGATATTTATAAAGGGGTCCTAGTGAAGACAAAAGTTTGACAGAACAGATAACAACCTTCCTAAGACACAATCTGTTTCCACAAAAACAATGTAAGGAATGCTGGAACTCCTAATAATGTCTATAACTAACAATATATGGAAGACTGTGTTATTATGTATGTATATATATATATATACCTTCACTTAGAGAGACTCTGGAGGCCAATAATATGAACAATAATAATATACCTCAAACTAGATTATATAAAACTAGTTGAAAAGCCTGTTACGCAGGCCACAGTGCCACTGCCAGACTGTCGCGGGGCAGTCATACACAGTAGAGACTGCCCACGCCGCGGCTTATACAGTGCCAGCCGGTCGCGGTGCATTCAGAGGCGTAACTAGAAGCCTCCGGGCCCTGGTACAAGAAGTGCCACGGGCCCCCCTCCCACCACATTGGCCCCCCTGACCACATTGACCCCCTCCACAATGCCCCCATCTCCCACCTGGAGCTCACACATGGCCCTCTTAGTAATGCAAAGCACTGGGAGATGATGTCATCCCCCAGCGCTCTGCATTACTACAGCACCGGCGGGAGATTGCGGGCGCCAGGTGGAGGGGTTGCGACCCGTATAGTTACGCCACTGGGTGCATTCATGCTCAGTAGAGACTGCCCATGCTATGGCTGATACAGAGTGGGACTCTCCTTCGGAGCACCCCGCTCCCTATCAGTCTCGTCACGGGCAGTCTCTACTGCGCATGACTGCATTGTTACAAACTTTCTAGCGAATTATTATATAGAATAACAAGTATATGAAATATGTAAAACAATATACATATATACAATAAATATAAAATGTCCAGAAATCGGACTAAATATATAATGAGACTAGTCTATATAAGTAACTAACAGTGTGGGATGGCATTGCCTGTCTGTTTTTTAAGTAATGCATAACACTTTGTGTGACAGAGGGGTAAGCAAGGCATTGCAGTGCATTGCGTAGTCCTCTTGCACTGAAAGGGTTAATGTGAGGTTGCATCACACAGGAGTGTTTATATAATGTATATTAATGTACACACTGTAGACACAGGAGTATATATGATATATATTAATGTACACATTGTGTACAGTGTGTACATTAATATATATTGTATATACAGTCCTGTGTGTACAGTATATATATATATATATATATATATATATATATAATCATATTCATTATATATACAATCCAGTGAGGCTCATATTAACCCTTTGAGTGGCAGAGGGTAAACAATATATTGCAATTCATTGCATACCCCTCTGCCACTGAAAAGGTTAAGCATTGTTTGAAAAAGAATCAAACAGAAGGGCACCGCCATCCCACACTGCTAGCTATTTATAGAACATGTGGCTCACCAGCTGCTTTGCTAAAACTCCTGTCATCCTTCCATGCATTTATTTATTTATTTTATTCCAACGATTATAGAACAGCTATTTTGTACATTTAGGGCCAAATGCAAAAAAAAAACCAAAACAAAAAAGGAGAGAGAGAGGAGGCGCAATCCTAAGTCAGGTCAAAGCAGCTGCACCATAGGGTCAACATTTCCCAAAAATGTAAATGCTGGCATTCAAGCTGTGAAAACTTTCATTCAAGTCAATGGGAGTTTTCAGAATCTGTATTTGTTTCCAACAGTGATGTTGGTTTACTCTGGGAGCCAAAAATTTAGTAAAGCTGATACCTTTAATAGCTAACTAAACAGATTTAAAATGCAAGCTTTCAAGACTTCTTAGGTCTCTTTCTCAGGCATGTTATACAGATAAATATGAAAACTTCTCTCTTAAATACAAGTACACATTACATTGTTTATAATGGAAATCAGATAAGAACATTAGTCCAGATACTGATTCTTTGATCAGTCAGTAGTAGAGGATGTGACTTTAATTGCTTTCTTCCTCTAAGTTCAGGTATTTATGATCCCAGAGGGACTGTCGTAAAAGTTAATTCACAGTGTGATAATGTGACAGAAACTCTCTGTCTCTATTCAGCCCATAAGTCAAAAAGTCAAGTTTTAGCATTAATTTTACCTCCCATAATTTTCTGTCCCTCTGAATATGAATTTGTCCCATCAGTACAGTCTAATGTCCCTGACACTGTGCCCACTTTGCCAAAAATGTTCTCCCACTGGTATGTCTGTCTTTTTGTTGTTAATGCTGGATCTGTGGGAATTAAACCTCTTATGTAATTACTGTCCGTTTTCCCCACATAAAGAGCTGTTGGGCATTTTGCACACATGATGAGGTATATTCCATTGGATTATTTGCAGGTGAAATTACCGTTGATCTTATAGTGTAACTCGGTGTTCAGTATGGGTATCTTGTCTGTGGTGTAAATGTGTGCACAGGTTTTACACCTACTTTGTAGGCAGGGTAATGTGCCATTTTTTGTATTTTTGTTCAGGGCACTCCTTACCATCAGTTGTTTTAAATTGGGAGGCTGTCTGAAGGAGAGTAAGGGAGGTTGTGGAAATATGTTCTTAAGTCTTTCATCTGTATGTGAGGTTGTTTGAAGTTCTCTTGATATTTTGTGCAGAGCTTCAACCTGGGGGTGGTAAGTGACAAGTGGCACACGGTTTCCCTTATGCTGTTCTTTGTAGCTCAACAGATCTTTTCTTGGTATGTGAGTAGCTTTCTGTATCTGACTGTCAATAATCCTTGCACCGTAACCCTGTTTTATAAAGTCTCCTCTGAGTTTCTGGAGGTGCTTGTCATGGTACGCCATGTCAGAACAGATGCGATTGTGTCTGATGGCCTGGTTGTATATGATGGAGTTCTTTGTGTGTTTTGGGTGAAAGCTATCGTTTTTCAGGTAGGTTGGTCTGTCCGTTGGTTTATGGTACAGGGATGTATGGATGGAGTTGTTCTGAATACTGATAGTCGTGTCTAGGAAGTTAATGTTTGTTCGTGAGTGATTGAGTGTTAGATTGATACTGGGGTGGAATGCATTGTAATTTTTGTAGAATTTGAGAAGTTCCTCTTCGCTGGCGGTCCAGATGATAAAAACATCATCTATGTAGCGGACATAGACCAGGGGTTTTGTCTGGCTGGTGGACAGGAAGTCCTCTTCTAACTTTGTTATAAAAAGTAGACATATTTTGGTGCTATTTGGGTACCAATTGCAGTCCCCATTTTCTGAAGGTAGAGGTCCTGTCCAAACTTGAAGTAGTTGTGGGTGAGTATAAAGTGTGTGAGTTTTGTTACTGGTTCCGTGGCTGTGTTATTTCTTTCCAGATATTCTTGGCATGCTACTATGCCATCTGTGCATGGAATGTTGGTGTAAAGGGATTCTACATTCATAGTGGCAAGGATGGTGCTCTCTGAAATGGGGCACAAGTCTGCTAGTTTGTTCAAGAGATCCGCAGTGACTTGAAGGAAGCTGGGTGTTCGTTTTACCAGGGATTTCAGGGTATTTTCTACCCAGCCAGAGATATTTTCTGTGGGTGAGCCAATTCCTGAAATGATGGGTCTTCCCGGGCTTCCTTCTTTGTGTATTTTTGGTAACATGTAGAAAGAGCCTGCTTTTGGATCTGCTGGTATTAGGGACCTTATCTGTTCTCCAGTGTTGGAGGGCAGTTGTTTTATGATCATATTGAGTTGTTTTGTATATTTTTTGTGGGATCCTCTTGTAATTTCATATAGTATCTTTCATCAGAGAGTTACCTATTTGCTTCTTGAATGTAGTCCGCAGTATTCATAATAACAACAGCTCCCCCCTTCTCCGCAGGCTTAATAATAATATCCTGGTTATTCTTTAATAACTATATGGCATTCTGTTGCTTGCTGGTTAGGTTGGGTGTTGGTTCACATTGTTTCTCTAGTATTTCTGCAGTTACTCTGTTTCTGAAGTTATCGATGTATCTGTCCAGTGTAGGGTTACTACCTGGTTTTGGAGTCCAGGTGGATCTTTTTGCATTGATATTATGATATTGTTGCTTTGAATTGCCACTATATTTGCATATATATATATATATATATATATATATATATATATATATATATATATATATGTATGTGTGTGTGTGTATGTATATATATGTATGTGTGTGTGTGTGTGTGTGTGTATGTATATATATATATATATATATATATATATATATATATATATATATATATATAATTATACATACTAGTTGAAAAGCCTGTGTACTTGGGCCACAATGCCACCCAGCAACTTCAGCTGGTGGCCAGATTAGCTCTTAGGACTGGTTGCACTGCAGTCAAGTATAGTAGAGACTGCCTGCTCCACGGCTGATACGGAGTGTGGAGCTCCAAATTCAGACCGCAGTCCTCTCTGCGCACCTTGAGGTCCCAGGAAGGTGTGCAGAGAGTACTACGGTCTGAATTCGGAGCGCCCCACTCCGTATCAGCCGCGGCACAGCTGTTTCTACTGAGCATGATGGCTTCTGACAAACATCCTAGCGAATATATATATATAAAAAATATTCTTTAACCCTTTGTGCCAGATGCAGCGAATTGCTTAGCAATTGCATACCCCTCTCGAATTGAAAGGGTTAACCAGCCACCTGGAATAGACTGTACGTTCCTGGGGCCAGGTAACTATTTCTGCCCCCTCTCGGCTGCTCTGTGCACATAAACCAGACCTTACTGTTTATACTTCTGGCTCAGAGTCAGCGTAAGTAAAGACCACGTTTTTCTAGACTTAATACTCTAGATTCCAGGGCAGTTTTACTGCTGCAATATAAAGCACTGAGTGCTTCTCTAGTAGTGAAAGGGTTATATCTAATTGTCAAATACATCCTCGAAACACAGATGAATGAAAAAGAGGCTTATCTTATTTAGAGGGATGGCAGTCATTCTTTTCTTATTGACAGCAAGCTGTTGTGGATTATTAACCCCCTCTAAGGCAGCCGCAAATTGCTGCATGTACAGTTTTACCAGTAAAAAGCAAATGATTGCTCAGTCAGACACAGTGGACGCAAATAACCATTTGTGTGCCGTGTTGTTGGTAACTGAGCAGACTGATCACGAGAATAAAGAAGAGCGTATGTTAAACAGAGCAAGATATGCACCTCAGGTAGCATCTGCAGTTCGTGAGAAGTCACCCAGGGCTGGTCAGAGTCTGCATCTGCTCTTCTTACAACTAAGCAGTATTAGTGGAACCCATCACCATAGCGCCTACTGGCATCGCCTACCTGTATATATACTGAGGGAGCCTGCCAGAGTGCTCCGAGTAGGCATGGCAGATCAGTAGAACTGGTGAGTCGTGAAGGGTGGGAGGAGGACACAGGACACCTGAGGGGACCTGGGGTTACAGGAGGAGGACATGGGACATATGGAGGGACGTGAGGTAGGTGGGGGAGGATATGGGACATGTGAGGGGGACCTGGGTGTCTAAGATTTCAGGGAGGACATTGGATGTCTGAGAGCGCAGATGACCTCCAGGAGGAGAGGAGATGAGGAGGAATTGGGGCACTTGAGAGGAGATTATGGCCTAGATGCACTAACGGTCGATGTGGTGTTGGTATGATATTGTCGATGTGTACAAATCACTCCGACAATTTGATTTGCACACACATTGACATTTTCACAAAAATTGTCAGATGGAAAGGAAAGGTTGGAGGAGGTCCCTATTAGCATACAGGATTTTCAAAGTGCTGTCGGTGTGGAAGGGATCCCCTCCCCTCACACTTCACCAACACTACGACAATTCTGAACAGCATTCTCTGTGCTTCCCTACCTAGCCAGTAGGGGAATACAGAGAAGGCTTTCAGCACCATGGACAGCATTGAATGCAATAGGGATGTGCATTGCTCACCCCTGTGGCATTCAAAGGGTTACAATAAACAGAAATAATACACCAAGCACTACACAATGCCCCCACCCCTTTGACATCACCCCCTTAACTATGTCGACATATATTTTATAAATTCGACATTCTATCTCCACCCGACATTCACCCTATTGACTCACATATAGTAGCTGAACCTGTCTTTTATTCGACAATTAACCCTTTGCGTAACAGAGAGGTAGGAAAGCATTGCTTAGCATGTGTTTCCTGCCCCTCTGGTACCCATAGGGTTAACAGGCAAGGTATGGACTGCATACCTTGCCTGAATATATTTGTGTGTGTGTTTAACATTTATTTTTATTAAGAAACTGTTTTCACATTATTAATATATACAGTAGATCTCAAGGGGGATGTCATGACCCCTCATGACACTTCCCCCTAACATGAGGCTGACTATTCCACATAGCCTATATGCACTATAAAGCCGATATTTTACAATCAGACCTCAATGGGGGGCACCAGGACTGCTCCTGATAGCCCCCCTACCACGTATCAGCTATCCAAAAGGATAGCTGATATATGGGGCGACCCCCAAAGGCATTTACAGCATTCTTGTTGCTGTCTGCTTTACAGCCGCCGGCAGCAACAAGAATGAGTGAATGAATGAAAGCGCTGCGGTCTCATCATTTAATCAGTCACCCGGGTCAAACCGGGTTACTGATTAAGTGATCAGAGTGCAGGGCTGCTTCAGTAATGGAATCGTATAAGTAAGATCTAATTAATTTCTACTTACCTAGCTCCTTTGTTCCCTTGCGATTACTACTTTTGCTCCACTCTCCCAGAGTTTGACCCTGGTGACTGATTAAATGATGGGACCGCAGCGCTTTCATTCATGCATTTGTGTTGCTGCCGGAGGCTGTAAAGCCGACAGCAACAAGAATGCTGTAAATGCCTTCTGGGGTATCCGCTATCCTTATGGATAGCCGATACATGGTAGGGGGGCTTTCAGGAGCAGTCATGGTGCCCCCCCCCCCATTGAGGTCTGATTGTAAAATATCGTCTTTAAAGCGCAAATAGGTTATATGGAACATAGCCTATATGCGCTTCAGGTTTTTACAGTTCAAATGTCGGCCTCATGTTAGGGGGGGTGTCATGAGGGGTCATGACACCCCCCTTGAGGTCTACTGTATATATTAATAATGTGAAAACCGTTTTTTAATAAAAAATAAATTTTAAACACACACAAACATATACAGGCAAGGTATGCAGTCCATACCTTGCCTGTTAACCAACAATGCTTTCCTACCTCTCTGGTACTCAAAGGGTTAATTTTCAAATAAAAGACAGGTTCAACTACTATATGTGAGTCAATAAGATGAAAGTCGGATGGAGTTAGTATGTTGAATATTTGCAATATATGTCGACATACTAAAGGGGGGGGTGATGTCGAGGGGTGGGGACATTGTGTAGTGCTTGGTGTACTATTTCTGTTTATTGTAACCCTTTGAATGCCACAGGGGTGAGCAATGCACATCCCTATGGCATTCAATGCTGTCCATGGTGCTGAAAGCCTTCTCTGTATTCCCCTACTGGCTAGGTAGGGAAGCACAGAGAATGTGGTTCAGACTGTTGTAGCTCTCCCTGCTGTTACTCCATAGGAGAGTACAGGGAGATCCCAGCTACGACAGCCTGAGGCAGGTGAAGTGTAGACTGTGAACTCTAACAGCAGAGTCTGCTATCGGAGTTTACTGAATGAGTCTAAGTGTCACATTATAATATGAACACCCCCCCTTGCATATGAATGTATCTGATTATGCTTCATTTCCATATGGAAATGAGCAATTGTTGGTTCGAAGGATACGAATTTGTAGACCTGGTGAAGGCATGTCAGTCTGATGTCGATGTGGGTCTTTTTTTGTCAGAGTTCTGGTGAAGTGATGTTGTAGTCACTTTGTGAATACTGAGGATGAGCCTACGACACTGCTATGACAGAACATCAACATTCATAGCCCTCTTCGACCTTTCATGCATCTAGGCCTATGACTCTCACAGGCATCTGAGAGGGGGGAGAACAACATGGGGTACCAGAGGGTTGGGGGGATTGGGGAATCTGAGGAGGAACTAAGGATAACTGGGATTTGGGGAAGGACCTGGGGCATCTGAAAGAGGAAAGAAAAAGGACACCTTCCTCCCTACATAGTGATCCTTCCATCTGACTGTCCCACACCTTCTACAGTAGGTTGCCAAAAAGATATGAACACTTTGAGTGCCAGAGGGGCAAGGCATTGCAAAGCAATGGATTATGTTGTGCAGTGGCATGGAAATGGTTAATATCATTGTCAAGTTGCTCGTAGAAGTCAGGTGCTAGGATCGCTATGTAGGGAGGAAGGTGCAGTTTTATTAAAAGGATTCCTGCCTTGTCAAATGAAGTGAGGATTGCGCAGCTGCGTTGAATTTCTTGCAGAGTAGAATTGGCATTGTTAGGCATTCATTTTCTAGTTAGTCTTTAACCGTTTGAGTGCCTGCCCATCTGGCACTCAAAGGATAACTATAACTGTGCATTATGTAGGTAAGGGAAAGGTGCCTCTCGTGTGCTAAGTATGGTGATTTTTTTTCCCTGAGACCACATGTGAGGATCTTGTTGCTCCCTGGCTTCCCTTGCTTAATGTACCACTGCTCCTACTGGGAGTATGTACTCTCTTTTTCTGATGTTTTGGATGTGTTGCAATGTGCAGGTGTCCCAAGGTAGACGCCGAGTATGGTCCAGGGCAGGGTTTTTGTGGTGCATTGTGAATCCATACTTGCCTATGTGCTCCTTCATGCGGTGAACATCTGCCATCTTTTTATTTTTTTGAAGTATGAATAATGAGGGGCTGGCTAACTCCTTGTCCCCTGTATATTTTATACAAGCAGTCAGAAGGATATCTGCATATTTCCTGCTAGCTGCCACCGCGATGTGTGTTAATTTTAATTTACTGTGAATGTCAGTCTTAGGCAGTGTGGAAGAGATATGCAGATCTCTTCCTAGCTGCCTCCCCAGGGTGTGTGAGGCACAGGCATAGACTCTGTGGTCACACAACCTCTTCTTCTTTTATAGTATAGATTAATCACCAACATGAAAAAAGTTCACCTTCTAGATAAGGTAATGGGATATGATAAATGAGTCACAACATTCCAAACTGGTGACCTTCTTCATCTCTCCTCTGTGTGCAGCGGTTCTGTGCCACCACAAGTCAAACTCTCTCCAGTGTCAGAAAGAGCACAAATATAAGAAGACGACAGAAGAGATACCCCTAAGTGTACTATTCATTTAAAGATATATAATAAAATAAAACACTCAATATACTCACACTCTAGTTCTAAGCAATATAGATATTTCTGTTAATGTTATGACAACAAAAATTATGGAAGAGGAATTCAAAAGTGCCAGGAATTTGCTGGAAAAATAAAAAATGCCCAGGGCCAGACAGTCTATAGGCCAAATGTTATCAGACTTTTGCAGACACTTTGGCTTTGCATCACACAGAGATCTTTATTGATTGCCTGGAAGAATGTTATCTCCCTTTTTGACATCCTGGAACTATGTGGCACTGAGGTGTGGGGAATAGGAATGGGGAGTCATTTTTCACCTCAAAAGAAATAAACAGATAGATAGGTGAGATAGAGAAAACACCATATTTTTGAGCAAGTAAGGATAGGCAAATAAGGAAAAGTTAGAGTCTAATTAAAGGAGTCTTGTAGGCAGGACATTTGTGTGAAGGGAGAAGGGTGTTTACTAAAATACTCCAAAATCTTGGTTGACTGAGACAGACAGCTATGATTAATTTTCATTCCTGATCTTTCTATCTATTATCTTTGTATTATGGGAGTCTGGGTTTGTGTGAATGGAACAAACCCTAACTACCCCAGAATTCTGTGTGACGGGAAAGTGTGACTGAGAAGACACAAGTAGCTGTGATCCAAGTTCCTTTTTGTTAGTTGTTCTTTGTGTTAGGGGAGACTGGGGGGTGAGGTGGGGTGAAAGGAGTGTCATAGAATTTCTATAGAGGCATATATACAAATGTGTGATTGTCCTCACTGAATAAGTAAAGGTTAGTAATTGTAAGGATTTATTTAGCATATGTCAGATCGCCATTCTGAATTAGGCAAAGCTCAGCATGACTTTTTATATATATACAATTACAGGAAACAGGAACATTTTAGGCAAATAAAAATATATGTATGGAATATGGCATACCTGACTATGAGCCCACTTTCTCCAAAGAACAGTTAAGAATAGTTTGACTGATAGGTGAGAGAGAGAGAGAGAGAGAGAGACAAGGACCCTGACATGAACTGTGACTTAGGCAGACTGATATTAGACTAGGGCAATACATCACACACAATCAGTTCATTTGTATGCTCCACTGTTAAAATTCACACACTAGTTTAACAATGTCAATCAAATGTATTAGGGGTATGTGGGGAGGTTAAAAGGAACAGAAGCAGTGCAGGGACCTGTTAGTAAAGTTGTAATCCAAAAACTGACTGAAGCCATGGTTGCTGATGTTGAGGATGATGATACTTCTACTCCTGAGGAGGCTGATTGTCAAAGTCCCATAAAAAAGTTAATATTAATATTAATCAACCATGCAAGAACAGTGAAGACAACGACAAATTTAATTCTAGTGTTGATGGCATAATGGATGAAGATATAGCAGTTCAATCAACTGTTGCATCTGACAATGACGCAAAGACCACCTGTTTAAAAAGTAGTAGCAAACATTGTGAAAATGCCTGTAAGGTAGGGATGGGCTAAAATTTCATCTCAAACTGAAATTAGCGAATAATGGCACTTCCTGCTTGGCAAATAATTTCCTACAAAAAGTGACGTTTTTCCACCTTTTTTGCCTGCCTCATTCCATTGAAATCAATGGGAACATTGAATTTACACACAACACATAACAAATATAATTTTATTTCCCAAAGGCATAGTATAAAAGGGGCATGAGGATGCCCGTGCTGGTGGGGTGTGGAGAAAGAATCAGTTGAACAGGGAATTTTTTTTTTTGGGGGGGGGGGGTTTACTGGGATGGGGGGCAGTTAATAAAAAAAGAAATCCTAAATACAATTAAAAAAAAAAAAAAATAAGACATGGTATAAAAGGCGTCTGAGGAGGGTGCCTGTGTTGATGGGTAGAGTCTGGGGAATGAATAAGTTGAACAGGGAATTTGTTTTCTGGCTTTTGGGGGGACAGTTAATACAAAAATAAATAAAATTTGCATGTAAAGTGATAGAGACATGAACCCCCTGAGATAAGCTGCCACTGGGGTATTTTGTAGAGGATCATTTGTTATATTTGTTGTTAGAGGCACAAGCCCTGAAGAAACATTGATATGTAGGACCTAGACTTGTTTGGCACAAGCTCTATGGAAACATGGATTTGTAGAACTAAGGCTTGTTATAAACAAACCCCAAAACATTGTTTTTTTTTTTTTTTGTAGGACTGTGTTTTTTATTTATTTTTTGTATGTTTTTAAAGCACAAGTCCTGAGGAAAAAAAAGCCCTACTGGCCTAGTGCCAGCAGGTCATCGTGTGTTGGCCAGTGGCCACTGACCATTGTCAAATGTCCTGAGTCCATAATTGTGGCATTTGCAACAGCTGTTGAGATGTTTAGGCAGCTCAAAGGGAATGGAATCAACAACAACAGTAACAGGGGAGAATGATGATGAAGGTTCCACTTGCCATGCACAACTAGCTCCAGTGATGTGTCTGATTCAGTAGCAGCACAATAAATAGCCCCCAGTATATGTGGAGAAAAGAAGTTGGCCAATAATTCTTCTCCACCTGCCCCCCCTTCAAAATCATGGATGTTCTGTTACTAGAACAGAATTTTTTCCCTTGAGATTAGGAACTGTGCCTTTCATCAGCAACTGCAATGTGCAGTGTGTATGGTAAATAACACCTGGGGGCACAACTGTATCCAAACACTGTGACACCAGAGACCAAGTACTGCCTCTTTCACTATATTCCTTGTCCACACCCAGCTAAGGACACATAACAACTTGCTGACAGTTTGATACTAATGATGAACCCTCCCCGCCACCATCTTAGCATGTTCTATAGAATGGAATCTCCATAGATGCAACTTGATACCCTGCTTGGGTGGACATCAACTGCCACATCCTAACATCTACAGAGTGTCTATCATTTGACGGGTGAAGTAACTATGAATGAGGTGGATTGGCAGAAGATGTAGTTACCCTAGAGGAAGAAGGTGATGGCGAGCTAGTTGTTTGCTCGTCATGGAGCTTCCAGTCTCTGCCTGTGTTTCTCTATTCTTCCTCCTCTTTGATCTCCGCCTCACCTCTTGTTGCCTTTCTGGAGAGTTAGGGGGTACAGCAACAGCGGTGCTTGATTTCTGTGGTGGGTGTTTGGCTTTAACGTTTGACATAAATGTCATGGTGTCTGTGTTACATGTGTGTTATCAGGGTGGTGTAACTGTTTAATGGACACTCAGACACAGAAGGTTTAGGTAAAACACAGTTTGATTGAAAAAAACACAGAATAAGAATAACCTTCGTGGGTCCAGTAATATATATACACAATATAGTACTGACACAGGTCAGGTTACAGTAATCCATACCCACACGGGTCCAGTATATATATATATATATATATATATATATATATATATAACAGCAATAATATTAAACTGACACAGGTCAGGTATAGTTCGTGTGATTCCCAAACGAGACAGCAGTGAAATGGTTACTATTAGGCCAGGGAGACACAGGCCCTAATAGCACAAGGCCCACAAGACTCTCACTATACAGAGAGTGACATAATAGCGAGTAATGCCACAGGAGTAAATGGAGGCCTAGGACAAGCGGTAGACTGCCGTAGCAGTAACGGAGGACTGCAACTGTAGGCACTGAGGAACACCCAACTGAGACTGCAATGACTAACCCGGTGGAATATGGCACCAACCCCAAAGGGGTTAATGAACGCTCAGACCTAGAGTCGACTGCCAGATAGTGAGAGCAGCCTGAGGCGCCCAGGGTTAGACAAACCTCAGCTTGTAGCAGTAAAAGGTCAAGCGTACTGTGGTGCAACCAGATGGATCTACAACACCGGTGACTGGGTCACAGTAACAAGACTGCCTGAGCAGCAATGAGGCAACAGAGGATCTGTCCATAGACAGAGAGGACACCGAATGACAGCCCCTAGCCGGATACCGGATGGGACCGCAGGCAGGCCCTGTGTAACGGTTTTGTAAGACACTCGGGGCTAGATTTAAAGGCAGGCATTAGCATAGCCGGTAGGGCCAAAGTGAATACCGTCTGACAAAATAAAATGTCTAACGTGGTATTCAAAGGCCCTACCTGCTGTGATCACCAAGGACGTTAAGCCACAAAAACAGTCGGTTTTGTGAGTTAACGTCCCAAAATGCCGCTAAGAGCAGCAATATTGGGAACTTAACATTAAAAAACAATTAACTATTGGTGCCTGACATATTGCCAAGCACCGATCGTTAACTGATCCATGATACACTTACCTGTCATCCACTGTCTGTCTCATTCTGTTCTCTACCTTCGCTTCTTTTGTTGCTTCTTTCATCTATCTTCTCTTGCAGACTGTTCAGGGGTATGTAATAGAGTTTTTTGCAGATCCTGTTCAACTACAGCCTCCACGGCCCATCCAGTTCGACGACGATCAGAAGGCGTTGGTCGATGGGGAAATTCAATCCTTGTTTCAAAAAGGGGCGGTAGAAGAGGTGTTCGAGGCCGGCGGCTTCTTCAGCAACATCTTTTTGGTTCCCAAGAAGACTGGGGGTTTTCGTCCCGTCATCAACCTTCGTCATTTGAACGCCTTTGTCCTCTATCACCATTTCAAGATGGAGGGCATCCATCTTCTCAGAGATCTTCTGCGTCCAGACGACTGGTTTACCAGATTGGATCTGATGGACGTGTACCTTTCGGTCCCGATGGCTCGGGACAGTCGTCGGTTCCTGCGTTTTCGTTGGAGGAACCGGGTGTGCCAGTTCACTTGTCTTCCTTTCGGCCTCAGCTCCGCTCCTTGGTGCTTCACCAAGGTGATGAAACCAGTCATGGCACATCTCAGAGCTCAGGGTTTTCGTTGTTTGATCTATTTGGACGATCTTCTTCTGTTTTGCAAAGATCGCTCTCGACTGCTCTCGCAAACGAGGTTTACCATTCAATTGCTGGAATCTCTGGGGTTCTTAGTCAATGTAGAGAAGTTGGAGTTGACTCCGTCCAAGACGGTTCAATTTCTCGGTTTCGAGATCAATTCCGAGTCTTGCTCACTTCATCTCCCTGCAAAAAAGGTCAAGGCGATTCGAAAGGAACTCCGGAGGGTGGTTCGGCTGGAACACGTTCCACTTCGTCAACTGGCAAGGATAGTGGGACTGTTATCTTCCTCGATCCAGGCGATATTTCCGGGTCCTCTGCATTACAGGGCGATGCAGAGATCGAAAGCTTCATTCCTCAGAGTCCAACCTTCGTACGATCAGATCATTCCTTTGACCGAGGAGGTCAAAGGGGAGCTGAGATGGTGGATTCGACACATGAGTGCTTGGAAAGGCAGGGCCATCTTTGGTCAGGTTCCGGATTTTATTCTAGAGTCGGATGCCAGTCTATGGGGCTGGGGAGCGACTTGTGCGGACGCGGCGACCGGGGGTCCTTGGTCGGTAGGCGAAACTGGGCTACACATCAATTGTTTGGAGCTGATAACAGGCTCGTTTGCCATTCGCAGTTTTGCGAAAAATCTGTCAGATTGTTGTATCCTACTGCGGATGGACAACGTGTCTGCTGTTCAATACATAAATCGTCTTGGCGGCACAAAATCTCGCATTTTGGCGGACACAACGAAGGAGATTTACCAGTTTTGCTTCCACAGGAACATCACCCTGTTGGCAGAATATTTACCAGGAGTGGTCAATCTGATGGCGGACTGGTTTTCCCGACACTGGAGGGATGTCAGCGATTGGACGCTGGACAAGGTAGTATTTCACCGTCTTCTTCAACTGAGGGGTCCGCTCGTTCTAGATCTATTTGCGTCTCGAACGAATCACCAGTTACAGAGGTTCTACAGTTGGCTCCCGGATCCGGACTGAGAGGCCGTGGATGCCTTTCTTCAAGTTTGGCCGCTTCAGGGAGCGTATGCTTTTCCTCCATTTGCCATGATAGCGCGGGTCCTTCATCAGATCAGACGTCAGGGAGCTTCAGTTCTTCTGATCACTCCTTTTTGGCAGGGCCAAGCTTGGTTCTCGGAACTTTTGGAGCTATCATTTCAGGATCCTCTGCTTCTTCCGACCGAGCACCTTCTTCTTTGAGACCCTCGGGGTCAACCTCATCCTCTAGTGGAACAAGGACGACTTCAATTGGTGGCTTGGATGGTTTCAGGGGACGTTGGAATGTCAGCGGATTATCGCAGGAATCTAAGACTCTCCTTTGGGACTCATGGGCTCCAGGTACTAGACAATGTTATATCTTGGCCTGGGGTCAGTGGAGTCGCTGGTGTGTGGAACAGGGTTTTGATCCCTTTACGGCAGCTTTACCAGACATTTTAAATTATCTCTCTTCTCTGTTTCATTTGGGGAAATCTTTTCGGTCTATAAATGTGATGCGTTCTGCGATTTCGGCGGCTCATGTTCCAATTGGTGGAGTCCCTGTTGGTCAGGACCAGTTGGTGTGTCGTCTGTTGCGAGGAATGAAGTTATCTCGTCCTCCGGTTCCCAAGTATTCGCAGTTATGGGATGTTCACCGGGTTCTTCAGTTTATACAGGATTGGCTGGGGGATGAGGGTCTGTCCTTATGTCAATTATCAGCGAAGTTGGCCTTGTTGCTTTGTTTGGTGTCATTTCGGCGAGTGTCGGACGTTCGAGATTTCGATGTTAATGGATTTACTGTCTCCCCGAATGGGGTTACTTTCTCTATTTCCAGGCGAACGAAGACTGATTCGACTACTGTTTTTTATCCTGTCTTTCTGGAACGTCCTAAACTTTGTGTTTGTTAGGTCCTTCGGTCTTATGTTCAGCGGACGGAGTCTCTTTGGTTTACTGCTTCGGGACAGCTATTGGTGTCCTACGTGAAACCCTATAAAGCTGTTTCTACTACGACGGTAGCCAGGTGGATCCGTTGGATTCTATCTTTGGCTGGAATTGCGGAGTCTTTTGGTGCTCATTCTGTTAGAGGAGCGGCGGCTTCATCGGCCTTTTTGGCTGGGGCATCCTTGTCTGATATTTTGCGAGCTGCTGATTGGTCAAGAGAATCTACGTTCCATACTTTCTATTTTCGTCAGGTGGAACATGCATCATCGGCGTTATTTTCTGAGCGTTAAAACTGCAAAATACGAAGCCTCCTGTCATGTAGTAAAATTGAAGATTATGCTAGCTTTAGTGTACTTATAATCTTAATTTTAATAATGACAGGAGGCGAGTATTTTCCCTCCCTTCCCTCCCGTGGATTGTTTTCTTAGTGGGGGTTTATGGAGCTTACAGGGTTCGGGAATTATTCTGTGTATATTGTATTATTTTTTACTTGTTTGTATATTTGTTGGATGTGTTAACATATTGTTTCCTGTTGAATCATGATGGCGGATATATAGTTGGTGAACGTTGTATTTCAGTTTGTTTCTTTTCTTTCAGTGTAATTGGATCCTGAGCTGTGTTCGGGAGTTTTTGGTCCGGGGACGAAGATGTAGCGGTTCCTGAGAGATGGTTCCTGTTGGTGTGCTATCAAAGAAAGAGGGAGGGACTTAAGGGAAACATGGTTTTATGGGGAAGTTTTTTTGTTTTGTGATTGGTTATGGAATATTTGCTGCTGTGAGAGGAGTAAAGAGGGATAAATGCAAAATACTCGCCTCCTGTCATTATTAAAATTAAAATTATAAGTACACTAAAGCTAGCATAATCTTCAATTTTATGTAACTCGGCAAATGAACAATCCATGAAGTAACCGGCTGCGCCAGAATCCGCCAGGGCCAGAACCTCAACTGGCTGTTCTGCCCATGAAAATACCACCTGGATAGTGGGTTTCTGTGTACTTGGATCTAGGGACTGCTGTACACCACCTAGGGCCTGTCCCCCAATGTACCCTAGGTGTGTTCATTTCCCGGCCGTACAGGACAAGTGCGTAGTAGGTGCCCTGCCTCCTGCGGTGTACCCATTCCTCCCTTGAGAGTTTGGTGAACCCGAGTTGCATTGGTTCGCTGGACTCGGGTAAACGGTCAGGAGGCATGGGAGGCGAGGGAGGCATGGGTGGGCTCAAAAGGCTGCTTTGCCTATAGTTTCTAGACCTCGGCCTCCAATCTTTAGCCATGCGTCTTTCACGAATACGAGAATCGATTAGCATTACACAATCAATGTATTCGTCCAAGTAATTGGGTACATCTCTCGCAGCTATTTCATCTTTGATATGGTCAGCCAGACCTTGGGCAAAAGCTGCCACTAATGCCTCGTTATTCCATCCTACCTCTGCTGCCAGTGTACGAAATTCTATGGCATAATCGCCCACGGTACGATTACCCTGTTGTGCCTTCATCAATCTCTTGGCAGCAGAGGCGGCTCTACCAGGGACCTCAAACACTCTTCGGAACATTCGTACGAACTCCCTGAAGTCCTGAGTGCAGGGTTTGGCATTCTCCCACAGAGGATTGGCCTAAGCCAGGGCTCTGCCTGTTAACAATGATATCATGAACCCGACCTTGCTCCGGTCATTTGGGAAGGCATGAGGCGTTAGTTCCAAGAATATCCCTAATTGATTAATAAACCCTCTGCATAGGGTAGGTTCGCCATCATATCTGAGCGGTAACGGCGCCGCCGCCGTTAATCCTCTAGTCGGTGCAGCAGAAGTCACGGAATGATTCTCCGGTGTCAAAACTAGGGGGACCACCGGATTCTGACTGGGTTTATCAAGGTGTACCATACGGTCAAGTAATGTCTGCAAGGCCAGTGCCAGCTGGTCCAGATGCTGCTCGTGCACATCCATCCTCCAGTGGATGTTCTGTGAATTACCTTCACCTTTACTGTCTGAGATCATGGCCCTTTCATACTGTAACGGTTTGTATGACACTCAGACTCAGTAGGTTAGAACAAAAAACACAGTTTTATTAAAAGACACAATGAAAATACCCTTAGCGGGCTATAGAGTATCACAGCGGAATAGACAGGAAAATATAGGTCAAAGACATATGCCCACACAGGCCCAGTATACAATGAGTTGGATGGTACAGATACTGTCACAGGTCAGGCATAACAAGGCAAACTCAGCACAGCATGAGTTAAAGTCCAATGATATAATCAGTCTCTGATGTGGTATGTTCAGTAACGCCCAGTATGATGAATAACAGCTCCTTCCTGCCAATAGCTGAGGTTGGTGTTAAATTGGGCGCCTCAGGCTGTGTTTACAATCAGGCAGTCGACATTGGTCTTAGTGTTCATTAACCCCTTCGGGGAAGGTGCCATTATATCACCGGCTCTTCTACCGTGCAGTCTCGGTTGGGTGCCCTCCCGGCCATACTTTCTCAGTCCTCCATTATTGCTAAGGCAGTCCTATTCTACCGTGCAGTCTCTGCTGGGTGCCCTCCCGGGCATACTGTCTCAGTCCTCCATTACTGCTAAGGCAGTCCTTAAGTTGATCCTGGGCCTTCGTTGTCTACTGGGTGTTTCTCGCTATTTAAGCACTCCCTGCAGAGTGGAAGTCTTAAGGGCCTCACACTATTAGGGCCTGTCAGCATTCCTGGCCTAATAGTAACCATTTCATTGCTGCCTCGGTTGAGTTTCACATTACAGTTGCCTGACCTGTATCAGTATATTGTAATTTCTGTATTGTACATATACTGGACCCATGTGGTTATATATCTTGCTGTAACCTGTCCTGTGTCAGTACTATATTGTGTATACATATGCTACTGAAGCCGTGAGGGTTTTAATTTCTGAGTCTGTTCAATAAAACTGTGTTTTATCTCAACTACTGTGTCTGAGTGTCAAATAAAATCGTTACAAGTGGCTTACACTAGGTAAAAGGGGTGGAAATGGGATATTTTATCATTCAATTTCTCTTGAACTACAACTCTGATAGTATTGAAATAACACTCTTCATGACCCAAATATTCTGAATACTAATAGGAGCTGCTTTTTTTGTGAAATATTAATATGCCTTTAAGCAGGAAGTTAGTGTTGTGAGCAAATGACAAAGGCACTCAGCCTGCTAACAGTTTTTGAAGGCATATGTTTCTGAAGGATTCACAACTTTTACTTTCCATTATTTACTTAATCATTTCAGCCCTCAGAAAGAAGGCCTCAGCCCACCTGGGGCTATACTGCCCTAAGGGAATATCAACATTTGCATAACCTTTTCCTGCTGTCCAGAATTCTGTAGTGCCAGCTGCTTCACTGCTTAGTGGTGGATCAGACGTCTTCAATCCATCTCACAGGCTGCCTTTTACATGCCTTTCCCTTAGATGGGAAAGCTAATTTCACCGATTTCTTACTATCACGGGAGATAGGGTGTCTGTGGTGCATGTTCTTTATAAGGACAGATGTGCCAAAGTGTCCCCTCCTTTCCCCTTTTCATTGCTTTATTACATATAGTGCACAGTGCAGCCGCTGATGACTGCACTGTGCCACCCTCAAGAGAAAAATATGCCTGCTTCAAGAGTAAAAGAGGGGAGAGGTGGAGAAGAATGGCCTTTTTCTTCTCTTCTAGCCTCACCTTAATTGGCTGGGGCAAGTGATACTGATGTTATTTTAAAAGATGAATGTCTACCTCTGACGACTCAGCAGCAGGAATTTCAGCAGCCACAAACTCCACATTGTCACTGCTAGTGGTGGTGATGATGCTTATCCTCATTTGTATCTCTTTCTCCCATACCTTATTGCTTTCCACTAAAAAACACTGATTTTCTCCTCCACACAAGCTTTTACTACTCTTTGGGACTGGTTGAGGGTGACAAGTGTGAAAGAGGGTCCTCTGCAGTCACAGTTGCCATCTTCTCAGAAGAAAGTATATTGATATCAGTAACAGCAGGCACAGGCAACTGATATTTGATGCTGCTCACACTACTGACCAGTTCCACTTTCCACAAAGGTACGATGCCAGGGGAATGGGAATTATTGGGTCAGGAGTATGTGGGCTCCCTTTGCTGCTGATGCTGCTGACTTCCTCCTCCACTTCTGTATTAGCAGTGTCGACAGCATCAGGGTCTATCCAGCTTCTCCTGCTGGTCATAGTACTATTTTTCTCTCTTTCTGCCTGCTTCCACTACTACACCATGCTTCATGGCGAGAAATTCTTGGTTTTTGTAGTATGGAGGTGGAAAATGTTGATGCCATTGGAAAACATAAACGGGAAATTGAACTTTTCTCTTGTGAAAATCTGTTAGTGAAATGGCAGAAAATCTATAGGTTTCTCTGTTGGTGGGAATTCCCATGGGAAAAGCTGAAAATCTTGTTTTTTTCACAAAAATTCCTGTGGGAACAAAACGTGACTTTTCTCCCATACCTACTGGGAAAAATACTAACGGGCACTGGATAAGTCAAAAGTTTTTGATAAAGTTAATCATGAGTACCTTTGATTAACCTTGTCAAGATATGTCATTCCAGGGACACTTTTAAATTGTTTGTCAGTTTCATATAAAGGGACTGAAAGCTTTCCTCTTGTGAACAGTTGGAGGGATGAAGCCTTTAAAGTCTGTTCTGTGTCAGGCAAGGTTGCCTCCTGAGTTCCTTGCTATAGATATTTGCATTGGATCCTTTTCTGAGAAGGACTGAAGGCAGCACTTTGCATGTGGTACAGGGTACAGGGAAGGCTTTGATTGTTTGTATATGCCGAGGAGGATGTCACCATTGTTGTGTCAAGTGCGGAAGAGATAAACATGGTGGCATGATAGTGAGCCCACACTCTGAAGCTTCAGAATGTAGCAGGAAAAGAGTAAGGTTTTCTGGATGGGGATAAAGGGAGAGTCTTTTCCCCTCCCAGGTTTCCCAGAGGTCCTCCCAGAATGTAAAATTTTACATTTGGCTGTGGCACTTTTTTGCATAAAATTGGGAAAAGTTGAAGCTGGGTCTAGCCAAGGTGGAAGAGGTGGAAACTGTTCTTCAAGGAAGGGATTCACTTCAATAAATACCGTTTTACTGGTATGTGTTTCCTATCCAGTCTGCTTCAAGTTCTGTGCTGTACCCCAATTGTTTATTAACTATACAGTTTCCTGGTATGTGCTTCCTATCCAGTCTGCTTCAAGTTCTGTGCTGTACCCCAATTGTTTATTAACTATACAGTTTCCTGGTATGTGTTTCCTATCCAGTCTGCTTCAAGTTCTGTGCTGTACCCCAATTGTTTATTAACTATACAGTTTCCTGGTATGTGTTTCCTATCCAGTCTGCTTCAAGTTCTGTGCTGTACCCCAAAAGTCATCTGTACTCTCCTGGATTACTGACTGTTGCACATCTGTACTGCCCCATTCATTAACCCAACTATAGGCATATTAACTCCTTGTTTTGTCATCGCCATGCTCAGCTGTATAAGACTCTCCTCCTCCTGTGTCCACATTAATTGTCACGCCATTCACATTGCACCCTCAATTCTTCACTCACCACTTCTCTGCTCCCATGAACTTTTTTCATTCCTCCGCTCCCTATCACCACCATCTCCTTCTACCCCTGCAAAAAAGCCCCACTGCTTCAAATCTCACTCTCACCTTATGTCCCTGTCCCTTCTCCTCCTACTTGCTGCAGGTGACATCTCACCTAACCCAGGCCCCCCTTCCATTCTCTCTTGGACCACAGAACCCACTCACACGCGCAACACTCACAACCTAATAACCGTACCCCGTCACCTAACCTCCTCCCCCCCCTTTTGTTTTGGTCTCTGGAACGCCCGCTCTGTGTGTAACAAACTAACAGCTGTTCATGATCTGTTCATTTCTCACTCCCTAAACCTCCTTGCCATCACTGAAACTTGGCTCACATCATCAGACACTGCCTCCACTGCCGCACTCTCATATGGAGGCCTTCAATTCACACACACACACCGAGGCCTGGCAACAGGCAGGGAGGGGGAGTAGGCATCCTGCTGCCCCCTAACCATATATTTCAGGTACTCCCCACTGTTCCCTCTCTTTCCTTCCCTACATTTGAAGCTCACACACTTCGCCTCTTCTCTCCCTTCCCCCTGCGTGTCGCTGTCATATACAGGCCACCTGGTCCCACTGCACAATTCCTTGATCACTTCACCTCCTGGCTCCCTCACTTCATGTCCTCTGATGTCCCTACTCTCATCCTGGGTGACTTCAACATCCCTATAGATAATCACACCACCCCCCCTGCCCTCAAACTCCTCTCCTTAACAACCTCCTTAGGCTTATCGCAGTGGACCAGCTCTCCCACACACAGTGATGGTCACTCCCTCGACTTGATCTTCACTAACCTCTGCTCGGTCTCCAACTTCTCTAATGTCCCCTTTTCCCTCTCTGACCACCACCTCCTCACCGGTAACCTCATCATACCACGCAAACCCATCACCCCCGCCACAATCAAGCGCATGCGGAGAAATCTACATGCTCTTGATAAGCAACAATTTTCCACCTCCCTGCAGCCTATCCTCAACCCCATCCTCACACTTACTTGCCCAGACAAAACTACTGCTCTCTACAACAGCACTCTCACTTCAGCCCTTGACATCGCTGCACCTGCAACTCCACGCCACCCACGCACAACCCCACTACAACCCTGGCACACAAGACTAACGCGATACCTCCAAAGGTGCTCACGCACTGCTGAAAGGCACTGGAGGAAATCGCGCTCCACAGCCGACTTCACACACTACAAATTCATTCTCCGTTCATATAGCTCTGCCCTCTCCCTGGCTAAACAGTCATTCTTCTCCTCTCTAATTTCTAATCTTTCCTCCAACCCCAAACGCCTTTTCTCAACCTTCACATCTCTTCTAAACCCACCAACACAAACACCTTCCACTAACGTCTCTGCCCAAGATCTCGCCAACCACTTCAAGAACAATATTGAATCTATCAGACATGACATTTCATCACTACCACCCCCACCCAGCCAGCCCAGCCCTGTCGCCTCTCCCACATACACACTAAGCTCCTTCCCACCTGTCACTGAGGATGAAGTCTCCCTTCTCCTCACTCGCTCAAACCTAACCACATGCCCTCTCGACCCAATCCCATCTCAGCTCACCCAAGAACTCTCCCCTCTACTAACTCCAATCCTTACTTATTCAACCTCTCTTTGTCAACCGGCACCTTCCCATCCTCTTTCAAACATGCACTAATCACTCCCATCCTAAAAAAACCCTCCCTGGACCCAAACTCATTGTCAAATTACCGGCCAATTTCCCTACTCCCGTTCGCCTCCAAGCTTCTCGAGCGCCTTGCATATAACCGGCTCACTAAATTCCTCTGCTCCCATTCCCTGCTAGATCCCTTGCAATCTGGATTCCGCCCTCATCACTCCACTGAGACTGCCCTCACTAAAGTGGCCAATGACTTGCTCTCAGCCAAGTCTAAAGGCCACTACTCCCTACTCATTCTTTTGGACCTGTCAGCCGCCTTTGACACAGTCGATCACCCACTCCTCCTCCAAGCCCTCCACTCCCTAGGTCTCTGCGACACTGCACTCTCCTGGTTTTCATCTTATCTCTGCAACCGCTCCTTCAGTGTTTCCTACTCCGGCTCCACTTCCCCACCCCTCCCACTGTCTGTTGGTGTGCCTCAAGGATCAGTACTGGGACCTTTGCTCTTCTCAATCTACACTGCTTCCCTTGGAAAACTAATAAACTCCTTTGGGTTTCACCATCATCTCTATGCTGATGACACCCAAATATATCTTTCCTCCCCAGACCTCTCTCCTTCCCTCCTGTCCCGAGTGTCTGACTGTCTGTCTGCTGTGTCTTCCTGGATGTCCTCCCATCAACTCAAACTTAACCTTAGCAAAACTGAACTAATTCTCTTCCCTCCATCTACAACCAGCCTTATCCCAAACATTACCCTCACCGTTAACAACACTTCCATCACACCAACCCCTACAGCATGCTGCCTGGGGGTCACATTTGACTCTGCCCTATCCTTCATTCCTCACATCCAGTCAATCTCCAACTCATGCCGCCTCCACCTCCGCAACATCTCTAGAATCCGACCCTTTCTCACAGAAGACACTACCAAAATTCTAATCCAAACACTCATCATGTCCCGTCTTGTACTACTGTAACTCTTTACTAATTGGCCTGCCTCTCACCCGACTAACCCCGCTACAGTCCATAATGAACTCTGCTGCAAGACTAATCTTCCTCACTCATCGCTTCTCTAACACCACACCCCTCTGTCAGTCCCTACACTGGCTCCCGTTAGCATACAGAGTAAAATTCAAAACTCTGGTGCTAACTTATAGAGCCCTCACTAACACTGCACCCCTCTATATTTCATCTCTCATTTCCAAATATACTCCCGCCCGCCATCTTCGCTCTGCACATGACCTTCTGCTCTCCACAGCTCTTATCACATCCTCCCACTCCCGCCTGCAGGACTTCTCCCGTGCTGCACCTGAGCTGTGGAATTCCCTCCCCCGCCCCATCAGACTCTCCCCCAGCCTTCAAATCTTCAGACGCTCCCTGAAGACTCACCTCTTCAGGGAGGCTTATCAACTGCCTCCATAAACATCATCACCAAGATTCACCCCTTGCACGGACTACTGCACTCAATGGCACTTCTCACTCCCACCCACTGACTGGCAGTTCATGTGGCAGGAGGCACTTAAACACAATAGCACTTACTCCTTCTGTATCAAACCTACCTTCCTCTAGACTGTAAGCTCTCACGAGCAGGGCCCTCTGATCCTCCTGTTCTACACATCTGATTGTACTATTTAATACCTCTGTATGTCTATTCCCCAATTGTACAGCGCTGCGGAATTAGTTGGCTCTATATAAATAAAGAATAATAATAATAATAATAAAATACTGCCCATCTTTTTGCATGTCAGTAATGTGTGTCTTTTGCTAGAGTATTTCTGTGCTAGAGTCTATAGTGTATTGTTCAAGCTGTTGTGGGGAAACAGACTAAACCTTGTCAAGAGGAATGCAAAATATCTGGCCAGAAAAGAAGGCGGATTGGCTATGATTAACTCTGTGGTATTTTTTGTAAATACCTTTTTGAAACAAAGTCAGTGGCCTCTTCCCTGATGTAATAATTGGTTGTGTGTATATTTTCAGAAACTGGGTTGCTCCCTTTCTTGAGGCCTGGATGGAGTGTGTATGTACAGGTTTACAAAGGACTGTCTGAAACAGAGCTGATTTACTTTGAGTGGGTAAATGGGGATACAGTAGAGACTAGGATTTTGATATGATCACAATTTTTCTAGTGACAGCTGTAGTAAGATACATCACATGAATTGCACATGTCAGCTTTCTATTAGGCGACAACACCTACTTTGCCAGGCGGTGTATAACTTGGTGAGTGAAAAACAAAAGAACAGAAAGGGGTGCCAGTTGTTCCTTACTACTAGGATTGAATGTAAATAAGAATAAGAAAAATGGTCATTTACATGTAGTGGATGCTGACTGGGCTTATGCTCCAAAGCAGCAATTCAGAAAGACAGAGATATTTGCCTGTCTCTGTTTGGGTCTTACCGCGTCCGCTTCTGTTGTAATGAATACGCTGATCCTCCATGTTAAAAAAAAAAAAAAAAAAAAAATATATATATATATAGTAAGTTTTATTCCATAAAATAGTTAAAAATTATGCCAATACTACTGCGTGTTTTGCAGCTCCAATGCTGCTTTGTCAAGTAAATGGCAACAAACAAAAGGAGGATACCGCTAACAATCAGAGATTTAAATAGCTGGCTCGTGGGGCTGATTGGACATATCTTGATTGTGTATTATCAAAACACTGAATGGTATAAAGCTCTAACTAATAACCCCTCTTGTACTTTAAAATAGAATGCAGATCCAATCAATCCATATTGTCACCTATACAAATAACAGTAAAAACAATTAGGGCAATAACATCAGCAACAACATAATATATTAGTATATTCAAACTCACCATCAAGGCAATCCGGAATGTGACAGCAGTAATAAAATGCAGCAACACTCCATATAGCCCCAGTAGTGCACAATGCACATATTAAAAATCTATCAAAAAGTATAAATCAAAATATATATATTATAAGTATAATATTTTATTAATGAAATTAGTGGTATCCTGCATATACAATGGGATTGCTTTCACCAGTGGTTGTAGTCAAAAATCTAAGAACTGAGCCAAAGGTTGGAGTAGAGAGCCTCTAATAGACACAACAGAACATTCCAGTGGTTTATTTATATCTTTATTGATTTTAGGCAAACTATATAAAATTGGGCACACTGGGTGTTCTGCTGTGAGGAATCCCAACCTTATATACAGGATACCACTGATTTCATTAATAAAATCAGGAAGGTGTCCCTGAATGGTGATGACATCTTGTTAGTAACAATGGACGTCAAATATTTATATACTATCATTCCCACCTTTGACTGTATCAACAGTACAGTTAAGGCACTTTTAACCTCTCCACCTTCACCAAAAAGACCACCCATAGAATTCCTGAAAACATTGCTCACCTTTTGTTTAACTTACAATTACTTCAGATTATTATCTGCAAGTATCAGGAACCTTAATGGGTTCAAATGTAGCACCAGCATTCATCAATCTACACATGGCAGAATATGAATCTGTACATTTGCACCTCTGTTTGATGCTAATATCCTTTTTTATGGCCTGTTCATCGATGATGTATTTGTTACAGCTTACCTTGTTTTCAGCGTCATCTGCAGGCACTAGGCTTCAAGCATGCAGCAGGCCTCTGTTTTATGTGCCATGCTTCCTGTAGTCCCCTCCTACCTACTTCCTTCCTCTTAGCTGCTCCTCCTACCTACTTCCTGAGGAGGGGTTTAAAGGGCAGTCTGAGTCCTGACTCAGTTGCCCTTGGGTTGTTCATAGCAGTTCTATTACCTTGGGCTCTTTGTATTACTTGGCTAGTCTTCCATCCCACCTGGTGCTGATCTGTGGCTCTGTCTAACCATTCTTTTGTCTATCCCTATAGTGGACACCCAACCTAGTGCAGACCTGTGGCTCTGGCTGACTACCTGAACTGTGTATGACCTGGCTTGTCTGACTACCACCTCTGGTGCTGATTTGTGTCTCTGTCTGACTACTCTTACGTTTGTTCCTTGTACCTAGCAGACACCCAACCTAATGCGGACCTGGGGCTCTGGTAGACTAGCTCCAATACTGACTGCAGGCGTGAGTCAGATATCTCTCCCGACTGACTGCAGGCGTGAGTCAGTACTCTCGCTTCGTCTGATCAAGATCCAGTGTTCCTGTTCCTGCTTCTGGTTCCTGCAGAGACTACCAGAGGTTGAGGCCTAGTCTCCAACAGAATTGTCAAGCTTGGCAGCATACTATTCCTGATAGCAGTGCTCGCTGGCTTGTAACCCTCTGCTTGCTACTTGTGTATATAGTGTGCTCTACTTTACTATTATTAATAAATTTTGCATTTAACTATACCGTACTGACTCCTGAACGTTATTGGTAAACCATGACAGTGTTCCTCGTGTGAAAAGGCAGCCTTGATTCATTCACCAACTTTGCTGAGGATTTGAACCTACTGAATTCACCAGTATAATTTTCATGGCAAGCTAATACACATGAGGTACATTTCCTTGACCTCACCATTTTTCTCTACAATAACCAATTAGGCACTACTAATTTTCGTAAACCCACTGATAGGAACTTCTCCACTACCACAGTTTTCACCCAAAACATACAAAGTCCGGAGTACCTTACTCACAGTTCCTTAGAATCACCAGGAACAACTCCAGTCATGAACAAGCCATTATTCAAGCCCATGAACTTTTTCAACATTTTCAAGAGAGAGATTACTCAACTTCAACTTTGCAAAAATCATTAGATAGGGCATTAACAGGAACCTTCATGATAAACTTGTCCTAATGGACCCGATTCATTGTTATAGCAGCTCTTACACTACTTGGTTACTAGGGGTGGGTGAAAAGTGTGAAAAATTTCCCACCTACAGCAACATATGCCTTGAAAAATGTGTGAGCATGCAGAATGCACGTGTCCTCTACCCACATAACTAACTTCCTGCTCAAGTGACACAGGCACATATTCATTATGATGATGTAAAGTAATAAAAACAATTAAATTACAACCTACAATGTGGCAGATGTGTCTTGTAGTGGTGGTGGACTGGCTGGTATGGTGTGATTTGTGTATGTATATCATTTTTACTATTGTCATGTTTAAGTCAAATCTCTATCCTTCTTTTCAGATTACTGACACATATTACTTATCGCTCATAGCAGTGGTCCCAAATGGGGTATATGGTGGAAACCCTCCCCCACCTCCTCATCTGTGCTGCTGTTAATATATTTGCCCTGGCTTTGTCTGTCATACTCCTCTGCAGCAGGAGCCATAGGTGTTATTTGGACTGAAGCAACTGTTGGCACTGGCAGCAGCACACTCTCTGACACACAAATAACGTCACTACATCTTTTTTCTGCCCTAGAGCCCTGGGAACTTTTTAAAGTGCTTCTGCTAGTTGTGGCACCTTTGGCCTGCTGATAGTGTGTCTCCCAGTCAACCTGTGGTTGTGCATCAGGTGGGATCTCATAGAGGAGTTGCCTAGGTGTGAGCCTGCTTCCCCCCTGATCACGTGCTTTTTGCACAGATAACAGATAGAAACATGCTTAGGTTGAGGATCCTAAGTGAAGTATCTCCATACTGTGGACTTCATGGAATGAGGGGTTCCTGATGTGGTGCTGCTGCTACTACTACTGGGGTTAGATGTTGATGCAATTCTACTGCTACTACTTCTAGGTGTCAAAGGTGCAGCACTTACAGTAGCAGCAGCAGCAGCACAAGCACTCATCATATCTAACATTGTGGATGTTAATAACCTGTGTTGCTGTTGCTGAGTACTCAAAACAGGTGTGTGGTTGATTGGGACTTGGACTTTGAAGAGGAGATAATGCTGATGATGACTGATAGGGTGACTTTGGCTTTTTTGACATATGTACTTGTCCAGGGTCAGACTTTCCAATGACTTTCTCAAACAATTTATAGACAGGCACAGTCCTTAAATGACTTCCTGCTAACCTTATAGCCATGTCATAATCCTTTCTTTCAACTTCATCTGTATCTGAACAAGAGAAGGATGCTGGAGGGAAATATTCTAGATCTGCATCTTCATCAGTCATCATTCGGTCATCCTCAGCAGCATCAGCATCACCTGACAATTCTTGCCTACTACCCTTATATTCCTCTAAGCTTTTGGAGGTCTCAAACAATTTCTTTTTACTTTTACTGTAACAAAGTGCCCTACTACTTTGAGGATGGGTGTTTTGGTGCTTGTTTGTCTCTCTATCTGAAACAACAGGCAGTTCAGCTGCTACACCTTCCTCTGTTATGCTATTGCCAACATCATCAACATTCAAATGCAACCTCTTCAGTATTCTTCTTATATGGTTCTTTATTTCTACTGTCACTGGTGGTTCTGGAACTAGTTTTGCTGGGACCTTGAAAAATTGCATCCTCCCTTGAAGTAGAGGGATCATCATCATTGACTGTATACGCTGCAGCAACCATTGCTGCAGTCAGTTTTTGAACTTCTATTTTACTCTCACGTCCCTGCACTGCTCCACCCCTCCCTTCCCCCTACCCCTTTTGCGTTTGCTAGACATTACTCAACTACACTGTGTTCTTTTACTCTGCGTTACACAACACAACTGGTGGAGCTATATGATGCCTTGCCTAAGCCCAGTCAGCTGTCTGTCACTGTCACCTAATATATTTGGTTCTTTCTTTTTTTCTTTATTTATTTTTTTAAGTTGTCCACCCTGTTTTCTTATTATAGTCTATCCAAAAAAAATTATAACCGAAAAACAAAATCAACAACTTCTTTCCCCAGACTTCCCCACCCAGCACAGAGACAATAACGGTAAGATCACCTAGCTGCCTGTGTCTTGTCAGTCAGTCACATGGAATTTTGGAGTATTTGGGGTCAGCCTCCTTCCTCCCTTCTTCTCCCCAGAGTGCCCCACTGACTTTCCTAATACACAGAACAAATGTCCTAAACTAAACTTCAATTCCCCTATCTTCTCTAGCTCAAACAATGTGCTGGTCTCTCCTCTCACAAATACAGAATGGCATGCTGTGAGAGCCTGACACCATTGTATACGGCTGTAGAAAACTTTAGTGTGGTAGAGAAAAAAATTTCTTCCCATTGATTTCATTGGGCGAAAAAGGTGGGAAAAAGCAGAAAAACTGCACTTTCGTGGGAAATTATTCGCCAAGTGGAAAGTGCCATTATTCTCCGATTTCAGTTTGAGGGAAAATTTTCACCCATCCCTTTTGGTTACCCACTGAAAAAAAAAAGGGTTGCTTCAAATGCATTGCTTGTGTTACTTGCAGAAACTTGATCACAGGAGACTTCTTCAAACATCCCCATTTGGGCAAAAAATATTTTTATTAAATATTGCCTAACTTGCACTAGCAAATTTGTTATTTGTTATATCAATTTCCCTTGTAGCTTAGTCTACATAGAAAAGATTACCACACATTTCAGAGACAGGATTACTAATCACCGGACCTCCATCAGGCAGGCCATTCAAACACGGAAAAGTGATAAACCAGTGGGACGCCACATCTTGGAAGCAAACACTGGCTGATCTTCAGTACATGCTAATTGACCACCAACCCAAACTCACTAGAGGAGGTGACCATAACAGGAAACTTATACATCTGGAGGAAAAATGGATCCACAGACTTAATACTTTAGACCCTTGGGGCTTGAATGATAAAACTAACTATTCCTGCTTTTATTAACCCATGGATCCTTCCTCATGTAGTAATATATTTGCCATCTGGATAGTGTGGGATAGTAAACCTCCTCATTAGGAGAGTTGAATCCTTTATCCCATACTGATTTATAACTGTCTGCATACACATCCCTCCACAGTAATAACATCATCCCTCCAGGGTAGGGTGGGTATAGATCCCATAACTCAGTAGGTGTTACCATTCTAAACACCTTCCCTTAAATAGGACTGGATGAGGGACTCACCATTCACCCCCCATTGTTTGCACAACAAGAAGTACTATCACCCAGCACCACAAGATCATTTGCCATCCCTCCAGGGCAGGGTGGACATAGATCTGACTGTGAAGTGGGTGTTGCTACTCTAAACACCCTCCTATTACAGGACTGGACGCAATTTTAATCTTTATGGAAAAATTATCTACATACTACAACTATACATTTGTGCCTGATGTAGCTATACTAACCATGCATCCTTGACAAACTGTATTTAGTGCTATATCATTTGGTGAACTTATCCAATTTACCTGTACTTCACAACCAGTACATTTCTGTCTCTAGCTGCACCTCCTTACTGTCTACCCTCCATATTCCCAGTTTGGATTTTATACTTTTGGAGTGTCCAACATATTTGTCTTTGTCCGTCACTCCAAGTCCATCCACAGATTGGACTACATGATTATTGTACAAACTAATTTTGTTTCCTGCATTTCATAAGAAATATGACAATCTAAACAGTCCGATGTAAATTATTGCCTTTTGTGACTATATCACAGGTCAATAATAGCTTTTGATATGTCTGATTGTGTTTTCCATGTCATTCGATCTTTATTCAATACAATATTATTTTGAAGATTAGGACCATATAATATCATTAAGTACCACGTATGCTGCCTATGGTTTCATTTTAGGGTGATGTGTTACAATTCATCTCATTGTTATTTTATGTGCATCTGTAGCTAGGCTTTATGATTTTTGTATGTCTTTGGCAATTCTCTCAGTTTCTCCTTAAAATCATCTGTTGCCTTTGGGTAAGGGGTTCCATTTCATTGTCTGCACATGCTTTGCGATGCGCTGGAGACCTGCGCTCTGGCACTATCACACAGCTTTAGCAGCAATACAGGTTGCCTATGTTACTTTGTTGCCCTTCAGTCGATGACTTTAAGTGTATATCTTTTGGAACTTTCTTACATTTTACAGACATTCTCTTTAACACGATCCCCACATCCCTTCTTTGCTACATGGTAAAGTGACTGAGATAGATGTCAATTGGTTCCACAACACTGAGAGTGTATGCTGAGCAGTGCACTGGAGACTTATACTCGGGAGCATTTTAACTCGGCTACTACTTTCAGTTGTGGACCTGACACTACCTAACAGTCACCAGATGTCATATTCTGCAGTCACACTGCTGGCTGCAGTCTGGTGACGTCACCACTCACCCAGGGGCCACGTGGAGCATTTACTCCAGCCTTTAGAAACCTAATTCACATACCTGTACATTCTCTTGAGAAAGGTCCCTACCAGGACTGAAAATTTGACCACTTTTTTGCTATATTTGCTCAATAAACATATCTCAAAAAACCCACTGGTGCTGGCCTTCTTTATTTCTATATATATATTCTACCTAAGTTTTTGGTGTCTGAGACAGACAGTGGTAAATTGACTTGCTTAATGTCACAAGTAGTTGTCAGCATAGCTTTACTGCCAGTGTCTTGGCTCAACAGTCAGTTAATTAACCACACATTTTTTAAGTCCTTTTAAGAATAGATCATTATGGCATGAAGAGTTTATACATAGCAAATATTTGACATTTTTTACAAATGCTGAGGGATCAGCAGGCTTTGGAATTTGTTGGACTGGCTATTGGTGTTGTGGTATTTGGCCCGATAGTTGGTTTCAGAATGGTTATACTCTTCATCTGATTTTATTGGAACTGACCCCTGTTGTGGCTTCTCTTGCAGTCTGGGGTAAAATTCTTGCTAAAAAGCACATTCTGATGAGATTTGGTAATCTTTTGCTCTGACTATTAATACATTGAACACTGTTATAAAGCTGCTTAGACAATTGTTATTTTCTTTTTTTTTTTGTCACTTTCATTTAACATTTGGGTTCATGCTAAACACATGCCAGGTTATTGTAACTGCATTGTCTTTCTTGTTTGCGGTTGCACAAAATTCAGGCAATATTGACCCAAGTTGATCTTGAAGGAGCAGAATTCCCAAGTCAGCTATGTGCACTGATCTTCGAAATTCAAGTGGATGAATGAATTCCGTAACTAAAAGTATGTGACATTATTATGTGGCATCATGGAATTGGTGCAGTTTCATGGCCTTAGTGGGAGAAAACCCTTTTGACTGTAGGGCTTTGTTTTTCAGTTGTTACAGATTTCAGAATGTTATTTTCCTTATTGCATTATAATGCACTTGGAGAGGAAATATAGAGCAAACTAAATCAGTGAACTTGTTATTCAACTTGAAGAGTGATTTCTTGGCCACTAAAATAAATGTTTCCTGACACTATTCTTATTTTTTTCTGAAATTATCCAAAGATTTTCTCGGTGTAAGAACCCAGATTTTAAACTTCTGGAGAGGGTGAGAAGGAAAATCAGCAGATCTCTGTCTAAATATTTTCAGGTTACAAGATTTTAGTTTTAGGCACTTGGATATTGGGGATGGATGTTAGGGTCTTTCTCAAGATAATAGAAAAACACTGCACAAACTCGAACCTTTAAACCCCCGTAGTGACCACATGTGTTTGTAAAAGTGCTCGCCCATTTGGCTACTTTTAATGACATCGCAGTAGGCTAAAATACAGTGTACAGTATAACAGAATATATGTGTTCATTAAAGGTATCAATAAAACACAATGCTGGTAATATGTACAATAATTATACAGAGTATTAGTGGGAGGCTATATGTTTAAACATCTTTAAAACACGTTGCAAATATACGTGCCGGCCGACACCATGGAAATTATATCCTTCTGTTGCCCAACAGTGGAGCTTGTTCCAGACTTAGTCGGGAAGTTTAACCCTAATGTGTATAGATTATTTTGAGTCCTAATAGGCATATCTGGGAACTTTCCAAATGAACTGACCCTGAGATCTTTGAATAGTAACCCTTAAAGCTTCCCATATTGTAGATTTTATGCAATACATACCTGCTTGCACTAATTCAGAGGTGTCCAAGTCGGTCTGCAAGGAAAATTTAACATGTTACAACATAGAGATCTCACTGCCCAAACACAAATAAGACAAGCAGGACATTTCCTGCTGCTTTTCTGGTACAAATGGCACCAATTTAGAGACTGAAGACACATTTAATGGTGGCAAATCATATAGGAGGTAACACAGACCTCTCTCACCCTGAGAATTTTGCCCTTCACCCTGAGACCCTGAGATTTGGGTCTAAACCCTGAGTCTCAGGGTCAAACCCTGAGAGTTCCCAGGTATGCTAATAGGGTTGGTTGGACATGGAATAGTGATCTGGGTGCGGGAGTAGTCTTTACAGTAATTTGATTACCAGTAGAGGTAATCCCCGAGTTTTGCTGGGTGTTTCACCAATGCATAATCCTATATGTCCCAATCATCCTGTCTCATACCACAGTAAAGAGAATACATTGTGCCAAATCTACCTTGCTGTTCATATGGTAGGCAGCTGTAGGTCCTCCATGTGCTGTATCATGTGTAGGTCCCGATCCTCGTAGACATCTGCTCCTAGCGGTAGGTAAAGGAAATCCCCACTTGCCAATTGGACACGTCTTACACTTCAAATCAATTGGTAACTGGGGATTTCCTTTACCTACCGCTAGGAGCGGATGTCTACGAGGATCGGGACCTACGCATGATACAGAACAAGGAGGACCTACAGCTGCCTACTATATGAACAGCAAGGTGTCACGGTTTTTGATGAACACTCAGACCAGATTGGTAAGGTTAAAATGACTTTATTAGGATAAAGTACATACAATGTGTTAGGCTCACAAGCCCACAATAACAGGACACACACATATATATATATATATATATATATATATATATATATAGCAATAACAAGCCAGTCCCTTGAGATATAGGAGGAAAGGGAGTCAGCAGCTGGCTGGAGAGAGTTCTGAGCTTGAACCCTGATGACTAGAGGCACGCAAGACCATAGGCAACCCAACCCTAGCGGACTAGGGGATAGCAAAAGCTACACAGCCCAGGTGCTGACGGCAGGACTCTAGATGACTAGTAGTCCAGTAGTGACTAGGGTCACAGAAAGACCAAGGCAACCGCTTAAGGTAGGCAAACCGTAGAACGCTAGGGGTGGATCAAGACACACAATACGAAGGCAACTTGTGTCCCCACACACTTGCAAGTGTGATGTAATGCAACCACTGGCTCTTGAGCCCAAAAGGCTACCGCAGAATGGAATGGAGCACTGGCCCTGCCTAGAGGATCTAGGCACTGAAAGGTTCAACAGGTAACGCCCAGAGTGAATACTGCAACTCCCCAAGGGAGTGAGCCCAGCTATGAAACGGAGGAGGACATAGATTGAGATCAGAGTAACTCAGTCAGGGCTATACAGCACTGTACCGGTACTTCACATGTGCACACCGCCTGAGTATCACGGTCCCCGTGATTCCTTGTCACTCTCTGTGGTGGCGCTCTTCCATTGGCGGAGCTTGATTGGCCCGCCCAGGGTGTCCCTTTATATACTGGGCCTATGGCACCAGTCAGGTGCCCTTTTGTGGTGTTCCTGCGCCTTTGTTGCTGTGTTCCACCGTTCCTGTGTACCGACTCGGCTCGTCTGACTACTCTGCTGTTCCTGCTCCGTGAGTGACCCGGTTCTGGCTGACGTTCCTGCTCCGTGATTGACCCGGTTCTGGCTGACGTTCCTGCTCCGTGATTGGCCCAGCTCTGGCTGACATTCCTGCTCCGTGATTGACCCAGCTCTTGTTGACGTTCCTGCTCCGTGATTGACCCGGCTCTGGCTGACTTCCTGCTCCGTGATTGACCCGGTTCTGGCTGAGATCCCTGCTCTGTGATCGACCCGGCTCTGACTACATTCCTGCTCTGTGATTGACCCGGCTCTTGTTGACGATCCTGCTCCGTGATTGACCCGGCTCTGGCTGACTTCCTGCTCCGTGATTGACCCGGTTCTGGCTGAGATCCCTGGTCTGTGATCGACCCGGCTCTGACTACGTTCCTACTCCGTGTTGCTTCCAGTATTCCTGCGTACTCTGGGCTCTTGCCTGGCGACATTCTGAAGCTTGCTCACAGCTTGCACTGACTGATCACGCCTCCTGTGTTTACTGTGGCCTCTGTTATTGAGCCTGTCTGTTGCCTCCGTTACCGATCCTGCCAGAGAGTACTTGCCGAGCTGTTGCCTCTGTACCGAGTCTGTCAGAGAACACTTGCTGTGCTTGTTGCCTCCGTTACCGAGCCTGTCTGTATACACTTGCCGAGCTTGTTGCATCCGATCCTGAGCCGTTTAAGACTTGTTGAGTTTGTTGCCTCCATCACCGAGCCTACCCGTTTACACTGCAGAGCATTAACGATATCTAGGTGCTCGTTCCCTAAGAGTGGTCGCACTGCGTGGTGCTATTGGGCATCCCGTTACTCTAGCAGTGTGTTGCTCCATTCTGGCACCGGAAGGGTGCCTTGGCTCTGGTCTTCCATTGCTCACAGTGTTGTTCTATCAGATCGCACCTGGAAGTGCATTTGGCTCACGGTATCTTGGCTTGTGCAGTGTCTCCTCCGTTACCGCACCTAAGGGGTGCTCTTGGCTCCGGTTCCATTTGCATATGCAGTGTCTCCCTGGTTACCGCACCTAGGAGTGTTCCTGGCTCTGGCTCTATTGACTCTGGCAGTGTCTCTCCTCCGTTATTGCACCCCAGTGGCGGTATTGGCTCCAGCTCCAGTTGGTCCTTGCTATACTATTGGGCATTACGATTCAGCTATCTGGTTGTGATTCAGTTCAGTCGCACTGCTTGAGCTTGCTTTCTTCACTACTCTGGGACTGTTTATAGCACTGGGCGTTGGCCTAATCTCCACCACAGAGACCGAGAATTTGTATTGGATTTTAACCCTTTATCTTGTGTTTCTGCTCATACCACCTGCTCCTGCTACATTGGGCTTGTAGTTCATCCATTACTTGCCTTACTGCTATTACCTATTCTGGCCCCCAGGGGTGCTGTTCCTTAATTTTACCTCAATAAAACTGTGTTTTATTTCTAACCTTGGTCTGAGTGTCGTAAAAACCGTAACACTGAGGCGGTTATTCAGTAAGCGGCTATAGCACGAATGCTCAGCCTACGGTCGGCAAGAGAATGAAAGCACCACGCTGCGCATTACAGACAAGCACAACAGGAAGGCAGCATCATGAAACGCTGGCCAGACAGAGGCAACCGAGCGGGTTCAGCCAGGCACTGATGGCCACGGAGCGGGATCTTAGCCAGAGACAGTCAGCAGCGTAGCGGGTTCTCAGCCAGATACTGTCAGCAACGTAACGAGTTCTCCGCCAGATCAGTCAGCAACGGAGTGGGTTCTCAGCCAGATCACTCAGCAACGGAGTGGGTTCTCAGCCAGATCAGTCAGCAATGGAGTGGGTTCTCAGCCAGATCACTCAGCAACGGAGCGGGTTCTCAGCCAGATCGGTCGGCAACGGAACAGCAACACACGAAGCGCAGGAACATCGTCAGGCAGGCCAGGTCATACACGATCAGAGTAACACAGGAACAAACATCAGGAACAGGTACACCACGAAAGGGCGCCTTAGTATAGACATGACAGGGTATATAAAGGCTGGCCCTAGGCGGAGTCAGGATAGTCAGACCAATAAGAGAGAGGCAGTGAATCAAGCAATCATAATGTCGCCGCCTACTGCTAGAGCATGGGCACAAGGTAGATTTGGCACAATTTATTCTCTTTACTGTGGTATGAGACTGGACGATTGGGACATATAGGATTTTGCATTGGTGCAATTCCCAACAAAACTCGGGGATTACCGCTACAGGTAATTAAATTACTGTAAAGACTACTCCCACACCCAGATCACTATTCCATATCCAACCAACCCTATTAGGACTCAACAGAATCTATACACATTAGGGTTAAACTTCCCGACTAAGTCTGGAACAAGCTCCACTGTCAGGCAATGGAAGGATATAATTTCCATGGTGTCGGCCGGAACGTATATTCGTAACATGTTTTAACGATGTTTAAACATATAAGATCACAATCTTACTCTTGCTGAACGCAGAGCATTGCAGTCTTTAGCAAATTATAGGAATCTTGGGATCAGACCAGCAAATATAGGGGGTGAAGGGGTTATGCTTAACTAAATAGAATATAGATCTGATGTTTTCAGACAACTTGTTGATCCCAGTACCTATTTATCATTCTCTTCAGATCCTACTTCAACATTCAACATTTTGCCTAAAGTATACAAGAATCTCATTAACTCCCACAGGTAGACCCACAATCTCTGCCAGAGGGTCACTCTTACAACCCATAGCCACTTTTCTTGACACCATTCTACAACCAACAGTGCAGAGCATGGGCTCTTACCTTAGGACATTCCCTTTTTTCTTCATTGTACAAAAAATCTTGAAGTCTTTGACACCTCATATTCTTGTAACCGTGGACATGGATAGCTTCTATACTGTCATTCCACACAGTTATGGTGTCCAGGCAGTCTGCAACACCCTTTTGTCAGCCCTACTAACTCGTGAGTTTGCAAATGAGTTTCTCTTCAGTTTATTACATCTTACACTCACCAAACATTTCTTTCATTTGGAACAGACTTGCCATCTTCAAATCACAGGTACTTTGATGGGTTTGAATTCCATTTATGGAATTGAAACACAACATCTTAATATCAAATTCTATAAGACAAACTGAAGATTTTGTTTTGTTTTTTGTTTCTAGTATGGCATGGTGACAATGTTGAACTCAGTGAATGGATAGCTTCTCTCAACCAAATTCCCTCCTCTGTTAGAGTTAAACATAACTTCAGTTCCTACACTGTTGATTTCTTAGATGTCAAGGTATACATTAACAATTCTATATTGGGCACCACATTGTTTCACAAACTGACAGACAGGATAACTATTTTAATGGAATGTAGGCTACAGCAGCTGGAAATCATATGTTTGCCTACACCCTGTACTGTATAGGCTATTGTAGCCTAGGACTCGAGTGGGGGGGTTGTAGGCCACAACAGCTAGTTAGTCCAATGTTCAATAAACCCTGACTCAGGAAAGGCCATATGTACCAATGGCCCAAGGCAGGGTGTATTCAACCATTGGCTCTACAGCTGTTGGGAGCTACAACTCCCAGCTAGCCAGTGCCTAATAGGGGATACTTAGAGTTGCAAGTCTCAACAGTGGTGGAGCCCAGGGCTAGTACCCCTGACTTGGGAATAGGTCATATGTTCTAAGGGACCAATACAGGGTATAGTCAGCTGTGCACTCTCCAGCTCTTGTTGCCTTCATCTTTTAGCATTCATTGGCTAGTTGGGGATGCTGGGAGTCGATTCCCCTAAAATATGGAGAGCATACGGCTGTTATCTCCCTCTCCCTGGCTTGGGCCATTGGGCATATGGCTTATTCCTAAGAGCCTTGGGCTGTCTAGCAGGACCCATAACTCCTATGGCTGGTTGGGATTGTTGTGCATTGTAGGGTGAATCAAATTTAGAATCCACAGCTGACTATGATCTGACTTTGGAATGGGCCTTATGTACTAAGGGACACAACTACCAATATTTAGGAACAACTCAGCACCACATTGGCTGTATGTGAGTTCCCATTTCTGTAAATGTGTCTTTCAACCCTATGAGTGCTACAGAGGTATGCAATACATTGTATTGCACTGCACTGTAGACCTGATTCCTTTAAATTCTTAGAAGCCACATTTGCAGAAATTAGCAACTTTATTGACTGACTATTGTGCATTTGTAGTTCCTAATTGGTTCTCTTTTATTGATGCATAAGGATTTTTTGTGCATGATTTCCAGGTATAAGTGTAAAAACGTTGTTCATAGTATGTTGTTGCTAGTGTTTTTTAATTCCCCTTGGTTTCAATGTGTCATTTTATCCCTCAAATACACCAGAGGTCTACAAGACATTTCAGAATAATGAGGGACAAGAGCAATCCTTTTCTAGAAATGGTCAAGGGTATATTTTTGAAACTCGACCAGAGTGACCACTCTTATTTTAACTGTATCCTCCCTGGGCTTATCTTTCAATTTTTCTTTCCCCTAGACCCTCCTTTCCTTGTCACCTTCCCATTTACCCACCACTTTCTTGCTAACCCTTTTTATCTCTAACCCTCTGACCATTCCCCTTTCTCCTTCTCCATTTCCCTCCTTCACTTCCCCAGTAAATAGTATAGCAAACTATGTCAGAGATTCTGTTACATCAGAAGGGAAAATCAGCCAGCAAAAAAGTAGGAGAAAGGCTTTTTTTTTCTAACCTTTTGTCTATCAATATGGCAAGGGGCAATTCTGTATTCGCAGGTATGCAACATCTCAGTAAGTGGTGGGAAGGGGTAGTTCTGCATTGGTATGGTTGCAACTCCTCAGTTGACTGTTGCAAAGGGCAGTTTTGCACTGGTATGAAAGCAACATCTTAGTGGACTATTGCATGGACCAGTCATGGCATGGACATGAATGCAATATCTTAGTGGACTGTTACATGGACCAGTCATGGCATGGACATGAATGCAATATCTTAGTGGACTGTTACATGGACCAGTCATGGCATGGACATGAATGCAATATCTTAGTGGACTGTTACATGGACCAGTCATGGCATGGACATGAATGCAATATCTTAGTGGACTGTTACATGGACCAGTCATGGCATGGACATGAATGCAATATCTTAGTGGACTGTTACATGGACCAGTCATGGCATGGACATGAATGCAATATCTTAGTGGACTGTTACATGGACCAGTCATGGCATGGACATGAATGCAATATCTTAGTGGACTGTTACATGGATCAGTCATGGCATGGACATGAATGCAATATCTTAGTGGACTGTTACATGGACCAGTCATGGCATGGACATGAATGCAATATCTTAGTGGACTGTTACATGGACCAGTCATGGCATGGACATGAATGCAATATCTTAGTGGACTGTTACATGGATCAGTCATGGCATGGACATGAATGCAATATCTTAGTGGACTGTTACATGGACCAGTCATGGCATGGACATGAATGCAATATCTTAGTGGACTGTTACATGGATCAGTCATGGCATGGACATGAATGCAATATCTTAGTGGACTGTTACATGGATCAGTCATGGCATGGACATGAATGCAATATCTTAGTGGACTGTTACATGGATCAGTCATGGCATGGACATGAATGCAATATCTGAGTGGACTATTACATGGATCAGTCATGGCATGGACATGAATGCAATATCTGAGTGGACTATTACATGGACCAGTCATGGCATGGACATGAATGCAATATCTTAGTGGACTATTGCATGGATCAGTCATGGCATGGACATGAATGCAATATCTTAGTGGACTATTACATGGACCAGTCATGGCATGGACATGAATGCAATATCTTAGTGGACTGTTACATGGACCAGTCATGGCATGGACATGAATGCAATATCTTAGTGGACTGTTACATGGATCAGTCATGGCATGGACATGAATGCAATATCTTAGTGGACTGTTACATGGACCAGTCATGGCATGGACATGAATGCAATATCTGAGTGGACTATTACATGGACCAGTCATGGCATGGACATGAATGCAATATCTTAGTGGACTATTGCATGGATCAGTCATGGCATGGACATGAATGCAATATCTTAGTGGACTGTTACATGGACCAGTCATGGCATGGACATGAATGCAATATCTTAGTGGACTGTTACATGGACCAGTCATGGCATGGACATGAATGCAATATCTTAGTGGACTGTTACATGGATCAGTCATGGCATGGACATGAATGCAATATCTTAGTGGACTGTTACATGGATCAGTCATGGCATGGACATGAATGCAATATCTTAGTGGACTGTTACATGGACCAGTCATGGCATGGACATGAATGCAATATCTTAGTGGACTGTTACATGGACCAGTCATGGCATGGACATGAATGCAATATCTTAGTGGACTATTGCATGGACCAGTCATGGCATGGACATGAATGCAATATCTTAGTGGACTGTTACATGGATCAGTCATGGCATGGACATGAATGCAATATCTTAGTGGACTGTTACATGGACCAGTCATGGCATGGACATGAATGCAATATCTTAGTGGACTGTTACATGGATCAGTCATGGCATGGACATGAATGCAATATCTTAGTGGACTGTTGCATGGACTAGTCATGGCATGGACATGAATGCAATATCTTAGTGGACTGTTACATGGATCAGTCATGGCATGGACATGAATGCAATATCTTAGTGGACTGTTGCATGGACTAGTCATGGCATGGACATGAATGCAATATCTTAGTGGACTGTTACATGGATCAGTCATGGCATGGACATGAATGCAATATCTTAGTGGACTGTTAAAAGGAACAATTTTAGTAATGGCATGTATGCAACATTTTGTTGAACAAAGGCATATGTAGTCCGCTTTCCATTGCAGATGATAACTTTATCAGGGGCTGGATTTATGAATGACTTAATGGATATCAATAGGGATCTGTAAGATGTACACAGTAATAACACCTATCAATCAAGATATAAATTAAGCAGAAAATAAAAATAAACTCTTTAGTGACCAAGTATGAAGAGTCCTTTTTATTAACCTACAGAGGTACTCACAAACAAGTCAGCTTCAGCACAGGAGAGAAATGAAAATGCACAAAGTTCAAAATGTTGCCATTAAACCATTGAATGTTACAGGGTTCTTAATGCATTTCAAGACAAGGCATTTGATTGCTTGGTGGCATTCTAGGGTTTTCTATCAACATTTTATGCTTTGTGCATTTTACAGTATGCTACTTGTCCCCTAGTAAAAACAAATACAAAAGGATAATACTGATTATTTTCCTGGGCAGCAGTGACATCAGACAGCCCTCATCTCCCTGTCCTGGAGTTACACCACACCTGAAGGTGTGGCCACATCTTCAAGTTGGACATCATGGTGAGGTGGGGGAAGGTGAAGTATCAGGAGGAGCAGACACGGAGGAGGTTAACGGGGAGCATCAGTCAGAGGGGAAAATGTGGGAGTTCACTGAACTCCAGTTAGTTGTGTAGCAGCTGGTAGTGTCATGTATGTGAAGGTCAGTTGTGCAGACAGTATTGGGTGCAGGGTATATGTCTGGTCCAATAGGTCCTGCACTTGATGCATGTGGAGCTACCTATCGCATGACTATGGAACACAGATCCATATCCAGCATTAACATCACAAGCCCAAAAGTAGACAGGGTGCCTTTAAAGAGACTTGAGCATCGATACAGCATCTGAGGTTGTGCCAGGAGATCTGATATAGCGGGACACTGTATGAGCCCATTCGGGCAGGGAGTCTGATATGCAAAGAACTCCTCTGGGAGCATATGTATGTATGTTTGGCTGAAAAGGATCATTTGCTGATAAGCAGCATAAGGAATGTCTAAACTGACTGCTCCTCATTTCTTCAACACCATAAGCCTTGAATTTTCTTCATCTTCTCTGATTTATGTGCAGTCTTCTCCATGCTTTTACTTTTAAGGAAATTTGATGTAATAGGAACATTAGACTGGACATATAGAGATAAATGTATTATTCAATAATATTCCTTTTTAGCACATTATGGAACTATTTATCAAAGAATTAAATATTTATTGTGGTTGAATTGTTCACTTTATATCCAATTTTATATCCACTGGACAATTTATTTCAGCTGAATAATTCAATAGTGATCATTGAATACCATATTGTATTTATCATTCTTGGTTGGTATGATTGGTTCTTTTATTAAAATTTTAGATATATCTTTACTAAAGAGCTATATGGTTGCACAGAATAGATTCCATATGTGGACCTCTTTTTACTTTATAGCAAATTACATATATATATATACTAGTTGAAGAGCCCGTGTATACGGGCCACAGTGCCACCCAGCAACAGCCGCGGTGCAGTCATGCGCAGTAGGGACTGCTCGTGCCGTGGCTGATAACGCAGCGGCCCACTCCGAATTGAGACCGTAGTCATATGGTCTGAATTCGGAGAGGCCCACTCCGTTATCAGCCATGGCGCAGGCAGTCTCTACTGCGCATGACTGCAGCGCACACAGCCAACTCTACTGAGCATGACGGCTTCTGACAAACCAAGGTAGCGTTTTATTATATAGGATATATTTGTTTTCAGCTGTACCACAGCCTTCATATGTTCTGGGTGGAACCGTGGGGGCAACTGCTGCAGGTAATCCAGCATCTCTTGATCTTTGCTGGGGTCTGAACCTGTGTCTGGATGGGTGGGGGTTGCCAGGAAGCCAATAGGTTTGTCCTACAGCTGATAAATGTGCTGCTGTTGGTTTCCTTTCATTTGCTAGAGAGACTGACTCATCACTCTCAGCTTCTGATTACAGTGCACATTGTTCTCTAGCAGCCTACTTCAATACCTGTCCTGGGTCTGAGTCCTACCCCCCTCAACACAATGATGACATTCATCAGTTGCCTCACCACCCCTGGTGTGGCAGCTTTCTTTCCTAATGGTCTTTCAGTTGCTGGTTCCAGTGTGGGTGTGGGTGTTCTGTCTTGGGGCTGGCTGTGGTGGTGCCTAGACCAATGGCTATTCCTGACCTTCGTGGTGATAGGGGAGGCCCATGTCAATGTGGTGGCAGGAACACAGCAGGTAATTAATCACTCTACTGAGATCAAGGATTGAGGGTATAGGTTGTTAATCCACTCCAGCGGATAACTTCTTCTCTTATAGTGCACACCTTAACCCTTTGAGTGCCAAAGAGGTATCTAACATAGTGCAATGTAATGCATTGGATACCTCTCTGGCACTCAAATGGTTAAAGCACTATAGCTGCAAAATCACTCACGGTTAGAAATGTATGACATAGAAACATAGAATTTGACGGCAGATAAGAACCATTCAGCCCATCGAGTCTGCCCATTTTCCTACTGTAAAAACCTCAAATCTCGTTGGTCTTTTTTATGTCAAGGACAGCCTTATGCCTATCCCTTGCATGCTTAAATTCTGTTACTCAGAGCCGGATCACAGGCAAGGCACACAAGGCGCCCGCCTAGGGCCTGGCCAAATGAGGGGGGCCCGGAAACCTCATCCTGGACTCTGCTCAGTGCTCCCCGAGTCCCCCTAACTCTTTACACCACACTAACTGTCTTGGGCCCGACCGCCCGGTCAAATGAGGACGGGGGCTGACAGAAACCTCATCCCTGCTCATCTTCAGTGCCATGATGAGGCCTCACTCAGAATCCTTCACCTAGACTAGAATTAATTAAGTGGCCGGGGCTGCATTTTGCCGTGCGCATGTATCACGACTTTCTCCTGGCACTTGTGCGACTGACAAGGGTTATGGAGCACATTGACTGATCACGTGGTGGTCGGGTTACAAAATAGAAGAGCTTCCCTCGCTCGCTTTTGGGAGGAGGCTTCTGTTCTGGCAGCAGTTGCACACTGTAAGCAGGGCTTGGGGGCAGATGGCCACACGCACAAGGTAAGTGCCCAGGCCTACTATGCCCAGCAGATGTAATGAGCTAACCGCGACATTCTGTACAGTACTTTTAATCTGCAACCACGTGTCTACACTACACTTGATTAGAAATGTTAGTATTGGGACTTTGAGTGTCAGTCTGCTCAGAGGCCTGTTACAAATCAAACCTACCTAACTAATTTTTAGACCTACTGTCATAAAAGCAAATTGCAATCCTGAAGAACATGCAACACAAGTGTGTGTGACCACAGGTATGAGTAGCACATCCTGAAGCCCAAACTGCAGTCTGCTCTCACACAAAAATACGACATCTGTAAAATCTCTGCCCCAGTTTCTACCACGGGGGGGGTGGGCAGATTATAGCAGACACTAGCCTACTACAAAAAATACAGTATTAAGAGATATACTCACTGTAATACAATATTCAAAATTACTAATAAGGCTAGCATTTTAATATCTTATATATCAAATGGTCAATAACTAAGTCTAATACTTAAAGTTTTTATTAAACTAAAATAAAACCAAAATCGCTTTGTTATCTCATATTATATGATATAAAGTGATTTTGGTTTTATTCTAGTTTAATAAAAAGGTTGAGTAATAGACTGCCCATTGACAAATAAGAGATTACAATGTTAGCCTCATTAGTGAGTAACTTTGAATGTTATGTTACAATCACTATATCTTAATTGTTGGTTTACTGTACTTTTTTGTAGTAGGCTTGTACTAAACATACTGTTTAATTTAATGAAACAGTATGTTTAGTGAAACTTCGCAAGCCTGCTACGAAAATGTACAGTAAACCAACAACTAAGATATAGTGATTGTAACATAACATTCAATATTACTAATAAGGCTAGCATTGCGTCAAAGGGTTAAAATCTCTATTTCAGTATCAGTTTGAATTTGCTGTTGGTTTGCCCCAGAATTTCACAATTTCTTCAAAAACCTGCTTCATTTTCACATTATTTAGTTGTCAGTGCAGAACAAATTGAATGCAACTTTTCGGGTGGGTGAGGTTAGACAACCCTTCCTCAGATATCCGTGATCAACTACTGTCTATATATATATATATATATATATATATATATATATATATATATATATATATATATATATATATATAGACATCTGCATGTCTGTTAATTATTCTATTAAAATGGAAAGAGGTGGGCAAGGTAGAGGTGGACAATGGGGGCAACGTGGAAGTGGACAATAGGGGCCAAGGTGGTAGTGGACAATGGGGGACAATGTGGGCAAATCCAGAAAGGATTGTGGGAGGGGGGGCCCAATTTTGGATTCTGCCTAGGGCCCCATAGAGTCTTAAGTCGGCTCTGCTGTTACTGTATTAACTTCTACCACTTCTGCTGGTAAGCTATTCCAGTTATCTACTACCCTCGCAGTGAAAAAAAAACTTTCGTACATTACGTCTAAACCTGTGTCCCTCTAGTTTTAGACTATGGCTTCTTGTCCTAACATTTTTACTCCTTTGAAATGTACTTCCATCCTGCACTTTGTTGAATCCCTTCATGTATTTGAATGTTTCTATCATATCCCCTCTCTTTCTTCTCTCCTCTAAGCTATACATGTTCAAATCCTTTAGTCTATCCTGATATGTCTTTTCCTGTAAACCAGTCACCATTTCAGTAGCCCTTCTCTGAATTTTCTCTAGAGTGTCTACATCCATCTGGAGACGGGGTCTCCAGTACTCTACACAATACTCTAGGTGAGTTCTAACTAGAGATCTGTAGAGTGGCATGACCACTTCCCTTTTTCTGCTACAAATGCCCATAGCTATACAACCCAACACCCTGCTTGCATTCCCCTCTGCTTTATTACATTGCCTGCCTGCCTTTAAGTCATTAGAGAAAATTACTCCCAAATCCCTTTCCTCTGTTGCCTCTGACAGCATAGTACCCTTAACAGTATATTTTTCCTTTGGATTTTTATGTCCCAAGTGCATTATTTTACATTTATCAACATTAAACTGCAGCTGCCACACTCTTGTCCATTCTTCTAATTTACCTAAATCATTTGTCATTTGGCTTATTCCCCCTGGAATGCCTACCCTGCTGCAGATCTTTATATCGTCTGCAAAAAGGCACACCTTACCTTGAAGACCTTTTGCAATATCACTAATAAAAATATTAAAAAGAATGGGCCCCAGTACAGATCCCTGAGGTACCTCACTAGTAACACTCCTTTCATCTGAATATTCTCCATTGACTACCACCTTCTGTCTCCTGTCCCTCAGCCATTGCCTAATCCATTTAACTATTTAAATGCAATTTATTAATGAGTCTTCTATGGGGGACAGTGACGGACAGTGTCAAATGCTTTACTGAAATCTAGATAAGCTATATCTACTGCTCCCCTTTGGTCTATTATTTTAGTTACCCAGTCAAAACAATCTATGAGGTTAGTTTGACAAGATCTCCCTGCTGTAAACCCATGCTGTTTGGTATCTTGCAAGCCATTCAAATTCTGATATTCAACAATTCTTTCATTTAGCATAGTCTCCATTAATTTTCCCACTACTGATGTAAGACTTACTTGTCTATAGTTACCAGACTTTTCCCTGCTACCTTTTTTTGTGAAGCAGTACTACATTTGCTATCTTCCAATCTTCTGGAAAATCTCCTGTTGAAAGCGACTGATTGAATAATTCTGTTAAAGGTTTTGCTAGAACCACACTTAAGTCCTTTTAATAACTTTGAGTGTATCCCATCTGGTCCCACTGATTTATCTGTTTTTACCTTAGAAAGTTGAAGTAGAACTTCTTCCTCTGTAAACATGCATGTTTTGCTATTTCTTTTTTTCTAACAGAGGTCCCTTCCCTTCATCTTCTTCTGTACAAACCGAACAAAAATATTCAATGAAGCAGTCAGCTAGCCCTTTATTCTCATCTACATAGTTTCCATTTTTTGTTTTCATTCTAACTATTCCTTGTTTCATTTTCCTCCTTTCACTTATATATCTAAAAAATGTTTTATCCCCCTTTTTTATTGACTGGGCAATTTGGTCACCATCTTCTGCAGTACTGGTTCCTCCAAATTCCCAGAACTCTCACTGAACTGGTGTTCCATGTCCCGTTTATTTCAAGAGAACTCTTGCTGCTACATAAAAACTTTAAACTCCAAGAAAGTACTGCAGGTGCATATCCAAACAAAATGCTTTGGGCACACCTCTTACCTTGAGAAAAGAAATGTTTCCTGGAGCTGTATAAAGCTTTATAGGTGTCTCTGTGTGCCACAGTGAGGTGCCCCCCCCCCAGCACTGGAACTTGCTGATGCCTAATGTGGTGTGCCTGGTGTTGCTGATGGTGCATACATTCTCCTTTATGTGCCTTCATGAAGAATGGGGCTGGGGTGCTATGACTGAATGGTCCAAGTTCAAAAGGACATTGGTATTGGCTACATGGACCAGCACCTCATTCTCCTTGTGGCTGAATTTGAGGCTCCTGTGCTGCTCTGCTTGCTGAGATGCTGGGGCAGAGGCTGTAATGGATGAGTCCCTGTAGCTTCCATATCTATACTTGTTGTATGGCCTACCTCTTCCTCCCCACCCACTGGGTGTCCATTTAGCTTAATGAATAAGGCCCTAAGAGGTGATCATTTTTCTTTAAAACACTTTTCCTAAGAATCAGGTCAGGGCACTCAGCATGTAACACCTCCCCATATCTATTCAATATGCTTTACTGTTTACTTTCAGTTGCTATGTCATGGAAAATGTACATTTCCATTTACATGTGTTGCTGCTTTAAAAAAGGTTGAAAATGTCATAATGGAAATTATATTGCAGCTTCTGATTGGACAGTTCTTCCATGCAAATGTTTGCTTTACTACTCACTGGTGGGTTGTTTGTTACATTGTGGTTAATTTGGTATGATGTTATTCTTTTCAAGAATTCTGATGCTGTGGTATTTATACTGGCATTTGTAAATGAAAAGGGGGTTTGTTTTAGGTGTACATAATAAACTAAATATAGTACTACTAGAACAATTCAGGGTTGCCAACTTTGCTGAAAGATAAAAAAACAAAAAACTGGCTACTCTGTTGTGTCTAAATTATTTAGATTGGCTGTTAGTCCAAAACTTACCAGCCTATTAACCCCTTCCCGACAATAAGACATACATGTACGTCCCGCAAAAACTGTCACTTAGTAACAGAGGACGTACATGTCTGAGTCCCCGAGTGGCTGCACGCCGTTCAGGGACTCCGGTCACGGCCGGTCACTAAGGGGTTAATAAAATACCAGCTACATGACTTGACCCTTTGAGTGCCTGAAGGGTATCCAATGCATTGCGAAGTAATGAGTTGGCTATCACTCTGAAAAGGTTAAAGGCTCTGGGAATAGCAGCATTATCAAATTGCAGTCCTCAGCGTACAAATCCCCTCCAACAATATTTGAAGTCTTGTTCGTTGCCCACTCTTTCTATAATCTTTTCCATGTAAGGGTTATTTTGTGGTCACCCCCAACCAACAAGGCATTTGTAGGCCCTGCCCCTATATCTATCATCTTTATACTTATATTTAATTTATATTTATTATATGGATATTTTATGATGAGTTAGCGCTGTGAGTTTTCTTTTTTTTTTCTGTTTTTGTACACATATCTCCTTCAGCTCACTTTAGCAGATTCTCATTTTATCCAATTCAATCACTAAAAACACATTATTACTTTACTTTATTTCACCATTCGTTTCCTTTTCTATCCCACTTGGCCCTTAAGAACAACTTTTTGGCCTGTTCCGGTGTGTATACCCCATGTCTGTTTGGTATCAACCATTCCTCACATGACTTGAGAGGAAGGTTATAAATGGAACATAGTTTTCTATGTAATCACTTTATTACTGCAGGCCCACATGGTTCCTGCACCAGATAAGTCTTTCATCTACACCTTTTTTTTATTTTATTGTATGTCTGCTGTTTTCAATTGCACTACACTGGGACCCACAAATAATAATAAAAACATCAAAATATCACTTAAAGGGTCCCCTCCAACGCGTTTCAAAATAACATCTTTATTCAGGGATTTTTAATTTAGATAGTATTTGTAGGTGTATTAGAGTAGGACTTACCATAAAGTGAGATACCTTGGCGTGGTTGGTAAGCTTACACACGGATTGGCCAATTTGTGGGACGAAACTCTCACATATTTCACTTAGATTTACTAAGGATTATTATATATGCCCATTACAGGGCACACATCACTCACAGTATATAGAAGAGCGCAGATTTGTTTGTTTGTATGTGTTTAGGGTTGCCACCTTTCCTTCAAAAAAATACCGGCCATGGCATTCTCTCCATAGAATTAACATTGGACAGAAACCAATTTTTTACCAGCCTGCCGGTAAAATACCAGCCAGGTGGCAACCATATATGTGTTTTCACTTTTGGGTCTAGGCCTAAAGTCAGGGGGACTGGAGAACCCCCTCATTTCTTGCTGCTATCTATATCTATCATCTTTATACTTATATTTAATTTATATTTATTATATGGATATTTTATGATGAGTTAGCGCTGTGAGTTTTCTTCTTTTTTTCTGTTTTTGTAGGCCCTGCCCCCCCTTGAAAAAGGAGGGCAGGATTTTCCTTTGCTTACTGTCCCTCATCGCTTTCCATCTGGACCATACTTAGACGCAGTGTGACGCGGCCAGAAGGGGTGGGAGGGGGATCCTTTTACATTGAATATCTTTTGAACTACAGAACAGTAAGTAATTAAACATAGCGCAAAGTGTTATAAAACAATAGAAAAGACTCGGAGATAAACTTTATTGTAGCCATTACTATCCCTTTAACTGCTCTTTACTCAAGGAACCCCAACCACAATAACAAAAATAAACATATTGTGATTTACAGTTCCTATATATATACAACTAAAACGCAACATTCACATTTATTGTCAAAGACTTTAAAGAAAAAAGGGGCACCCTAAATAGCTGTGTGTGGCACACCAAAGTGTCATTGCACATATAAATATGTAAATCCCTGATTCCCATTACCTTAACAATCTCAAAAGTGATAGTACTAAATATAGTATTACCAATTGTCTTTCAGTACAAACTGCACACACATAAAGGTAATCCGCTTCTGTCTGTGTAGTGCAGTCTACAAGTACATTAAAATTGAAGTTTAAGATGGGACTTTAGATATTTAACATAAAACACCTTTTACAGACACTAGCTGAAAATACTGAAATGCTGAAAAATCATGGGCTCGATTCAGTTGTCCCCGTTAGGCCAAAAAAAGAACCACAGGCATTTTTTTTCAAGCACAGTAAGCAACTCAATTACCTGTGATATGAAAAAATGCCTGCAAAAAACCCTACCAGCCGCTAAAGATGGCCCATTGAAAAATAAAATAAACACCATAACTTCCAATTCAATTGACTGCGTTAGCCCTAAAGATCCAATAAGAGACTCTCTTTAGCACAGAAAATTTAAGACCAAGTTTTTTCTGGCTAAAGTCCCTTTATCGGATCTTTAGTCAGCTGACGCATCAAGTGAAATAAAAAAAATAAGTACCAGTGGATGTATTGATATGGGACCATAAACCCCATTTTAATACATCTAAAGTACCTAAAAAGTGTTCAGTGTTAGTAGAATTAACCCTATGAGTGCCAGTGGGGTATAATTGCCCCACCAGCACTCATAGGATTAACCTGACTAAATAACAAAGTAACATCCCCTGAGAACAAACACTTATCATTAATCCTGATGTCCAGCGGGGTCCTCAGCATCCTGGTCAGCTGCTGTCCGTCTTCTTTCTTCTCTTCTTTCTTGCTCCATCTTCTTATAGCTGTAAAAAAATAAATGCCATAAATGTATCCTTAAAATAAGCCACAAATTTATGCATAGTTTACCCCCTTTAGTGACAGAGGGGTACGCAACTCATTGCAGAGACAGAGGGCTCAAAGTGACAAAGGGCTCAAAGGGTTAAAATGATGTGTAAGTGTGCAGCTAAATAGTATATCACATGCCCCAATGTAAGAATAAATTATGCCCATGTTGATGAAAAAAATCCTTATTCTCCTACATAATAATTTGCTAGGATGTTTGTCACGATGCAGTCATGCTCAGTAGAGACTGCCCTCGTTTGGCCAGACTCTACTGCGAATGATTGCATCGCGTAAGTGAGGCGACGCAAGACTGCATTTCGTGGAGCAGAGAGGTAGTGGCCTCTTAACATTACCCAGACCTTGGACCATGCACACAGGCTTTTACACTAGTTTTCAATAAAATTATTGTCCAGTTATGCTTTGCGTACCCCTCTTGCACTCAAGGGGTTAAACTATGCATAAATATGTGCCTTCTTTTAAGGATACATTTATTTATGGCATTTATTTTTTTACAGCTATAAAAAGACAGAGCAAGAAAGAATAAAGCAGATGACGAAGGAAGACAAAAGAAAGAATAAAAGAGGAACAAGAAGGAAGATAGGAGACAGACAGTGGATGACAGGTACATTTAACGCAGATAAGCTAACCATCTGTACTTGACAGTATGTCAGTCACTGATCGTTATCTGTTTTCCTTTGAAGTTCCCAATATTGACACTATGTAGAGGAGTTTTGGGAACTTAAAGCATAAAACGGACCTTTGACCACAAGACTATTTCTGTAGACCAATACCTCATGAGCACTTTTTGGCAACAGGCCAGAGCTCGATAATATTACCACCGTTAAAACTGGCAGCAATAGTAAAAAAAAGACAGACCGATAAAGCCACACCTGTACCTCAGCTATTCTATAGCTGGTGAGGTACATGGAACAACAAGCGTTGGTTGCTTGTTGTTGGTTTTTGTTGCCTAGGATGTGCGTATGCACCTCCCAGCCAATTGGGGGCTGCCAATTAGTTTGAACCAAGACTGGCATATAAAAACCAGTCTCGATTCAAAATTCCGGCAGTCTGACTCGGGCAACGGACCTAGGCCTAGATTTAAAGGCAACCGTTAAACCAGCCGCTAAGTGAAAAAGGCACATCGCTCGCAAATAATACAGGAGTTACGGCAGATTCAATAGCTACTCTACGAGAATAGCTATCGAGCGTAGGCACACAAAAAACACGTAACACAAAACCCGTTGTCGCTCATGTTAATGCACAACGGGCGGACAAATCACACGATAACTGAGCTCCAAACAACATGTAACATAACGGCTGCCGTTGTCAAGCAACCATGATTGATGCCAAAACAAATTCAAACACACATCCAATCCCAAAGCCCCAATGTATCAAATAACTTCAAATACACCTATATATACCCAAAAATAACCGCCACACACTGTCTGTTATCGAGTTCTTCAGAGCCAGATATCAGGACCCAGGAGCGGAGGATAGTGATCAGAGAGAGGGAGACAGGAGCGTTCATTGGAGGTAGAGGAGTTTTGGAGTTTGGAGAGAGGAGAGCATTGCACAGAATACGACACATAGCACACCTTTGCACATATTACATACACACATACAAACACATACACATACATACACATAGTCCTTTTATTTTATAACACCTCACACATTTTACTTTTATTTTTGACAGTGTGAATCTGGGAGTGAAAGTGTGTGACAGAGAGTGACTGGATCGAGTGTGTCTGTGAGGGCCTGTGGGAGTGCCTGGGTGTGACTGGGTGAATGATCGCGAGGAGAGGAGGACAGGAGAGAGGGATGGGGAGAGTAGTGGAGGAGGAGGAAGATCAGGAGGGGATCCCTCAGCAGAGCAGGGGTGGGAGAGGGAGATCCGCAGGGCGGAGGGGGACCCGGCCCACAAGAGCAGGAACACGCAGGACAGGGACAGAACCTGCAGTGGGACGAGGGGTAGTTGCTGGGGAGCACCCCACACAGTCAGGGTCAGACCAGGCAGGGCACTCCGGCTCTGAGTCATCCCATGCCGGAGCTGATGAGGCCAGGATCAGAGACCCAAAGTATACAGAGGAGGAGAACACGGCTCTTGTGGAAGCTGTCCTGGAGAGGCAGAGTGTTCTCCACCCGACAGCGAAGGTCCCTGGCCTGTCAGCGAGGAGGAAAGCAGCCTGGAACCAGATCTGCAGCCGGGTCAACGCGGTGGCTCCATGCAGACGGGACGTGGAGTCCATCAAGAAGCGATGGGGCGACTGCCGGAGGGTGGTCAAGACCAAGCTCTCCGAACTCGCCAAGCACGCCCGAGGCACTGGAGGTGGCCCACCTGTCCCTATCACCTTCTGCGGCTGGGAGGAGATGGTGCGCCAGAATATGTCCCCAACCCTGATCGAGGGGGTTGTTGGAGGAGCTGACACTGGGGATGAGAGGACCCTCCACACTACCGGTAAGTGCAACACTACAGAACAACACACTACAGTAACCAACACCAGCTGCACACACACTCACACCTCAACACATGTCCATCATTCATGCACACAACTGCACCAACACAGCACCCTGAGGGTTAAAAACAGGACACAACACAAGGACAAATATCAAGGTCCAACTTGGAACAAACCTGTCCAAGTCCTACTTCAACCCTCCTGTCGCTGTGCTCATCACACACAGTACACAAACCATGCAGTTCCAAATGTCGACTGTCATCACTGTTCACACACAATGTCACCCATGTCCCCGCTGGGATGTCAGCACTTAACCCCTTGAGTGCTAGAGGGATCATCAATGCATCGATCAACAATGCTTTGGCAACCCCTCTGGGACTCAAAGGGTTAACCAGACAACAATCAAGTCAATAGGCCAACGATCACATGCTACACAGGGGACATTCACTAAGCGGTGACAAACACATGGTGGAGAGAAATTCACCCTCACACATCCTCATTTCACCAATACCAGTGTTAGCCTATGGAGAATATGCAATAACATGAATCAAGTTGCTAAGGTCCCATCGTATACACTCCATAGAAAACACTGGAAATGGGGAAATGAGATCACTGGAGAAGTCAGCATTATGTACACTCCATCATGTCAACAACACCGCTTACTGAATCACAAAAAGGATGGAGCAGGTCACACATCACAGTGGCACTGAGAATAACTGCTTGTATGTGCAACACACAGGCCTCAAACAATACCCCAGAATTAAAGGGGGAAAAAGTAGGCCTTGGTGTTGTGTCTGCAATCATTTACCCTAACTTCAAATGACATATCTCACATCTGATTCCCACATGGATCCTCAGGGGTGCTGATGCCATGGATGGATGGTACACCAGACACTGTTTGCAGGATACACATGGGAACCAAATATCATCCATTGTACCTTGGTCACCAACAGGCCATGAATGTTAGATATCTCGGATTGAGTATGGTTGCCTCACTCAGAAGGATGGATGGGCTCATACTCAAAGAAAAACAGGCCTCAATCAGAGATATCCCTCACTACTGGCGTGATTGTTGCCCTTCAGGATTCAACTGGAACACACGACATGGACAGGATCCTGTCCAGTTCATCAATCTCTGATTGCCAGGGTGGTATCCCATGCCCTACAATGAAATGCATAGGATATGATCCTGACAACCAGAGAGTCACCTGTCAAGTAATGAAAAATTGTGAATTGGACGGGATCAGCTAAGAAGATAAGGTTGAATAACACTTGATTCCCACTGCACATCTGTTCAAACAAAGATATGCACACAAAGAAAATGGTCAGATATGTACCTTTCAAATGGCTCAAAATATGTCCCAACACGATGTGAACCCAGAGATCATCTCACTGCCTGTGATTGCCCTACTGGCCAGATATGTGCATCCATCAGAAACTAACTTACATTGATACCATCCAAATACACATACCTAGTATATCCCACTCTACGTAGATGGGATATACGAGGTATGCTCATATCCATCATATCAATCCAATGTATATTTTGATGGGTGCACATATATAGCCAGTAAGGCAATCACACCTACTGAAATGATCTCTGGCTTCATATCTGGAAAGGATATATTCATATCCATATGAAAGGTACACATCCACATGCATATATGACCATTTCTCCTTGTATGTAACTGTAATAGCATAGCAATTGTTAATTTCACCAACATGTGGATCCATGTTAGTCCTATCCCGCCAACCCTCATGGTTAGACAGATATCACTCTATTTGACAGCTGGAGATTCCAGTCATTAGAACACACGGAGGCTCTTCAGCAGAGCCTAAATTGCCCCATTCAGAGATGGAGACATCTTTGAGATGGTCAACAAAGTGTGCCAGGTTTGCAAGCACACTCTGTTCACCATTCCAATGAGGTTTACATCTCTGAATGGGGCAATTTAGGCTCTGCTGAAGAGCCTCTGTGTGGTGAAATGACTGTCAAACATGTCAAAATGACTGTCAAATAGAGCAATATCTGTCTAACCATGTGGGTTGGAGGGATAGGACTAACATCGATCCACATCTATCTCTTACAATGCCTACAATATTACATCATGGTGAAATTAACCATTGCTATTCCGTTAAAGGGATAGTAATACCTAACATGTGAAAAGAAAAATATATTGCAGGGTTCATCCCCCGAGCAAAACAAGGGTATTCCCACTGCTCAAAGGTGTTTCATTCAAAATGTAGCACAGCTCATAGTTGACTACTCCAGCGGCAATATCACGGTGGCCTGGAACTCTAAAATGGCGATGTTGCTAGACCATCCTATGGACAGCTTACGTCCAGACGCAATAAATTCTCATAGGATAATGTAGCAACAGTGCCAATGTACAACTTCAGGCCACTGGGATATAGCACCAAAGCAATTCTACTCTGAGCTGGGAGACTTTTTGAACAAAAACCTCCTCCAGCAGTGGGAGTACCCTTGTTTCACTCAGGGTGATAAACCACAAAACATATATTTCCCTTTCTGCATTTCATGTATTAGTATCCCATTAATCCCATCATGGCTACGTTTACTAATCACACAATCTCAATTCTCCACACAGCTTATGGGCCTCCATCGCAGCAGGAGCCCGTGGAGGAGCCGACCACACCACCCAGTGAGGAGGATACAGAGGAGGGGACTAGCCACTGGGAAGCGTCTACAACCACCACACCTCCTCCCCAACTGGCTGCATCACCACTGCCTGCCTCTCAACTGCCTGCCTCTCAACTGGCTGCCTCTCAACTGCCTGCCTCTCAACTGCCTGCCTCTCAACTGGCTGCCTCTCAACTGGCTGCCTCTCAACTGGCTGCCTCTCAACTGGCTGCCTCTCAACTGCCTGCCTCTCAACTGCCTGCCTCTCAACTGGCTGCCTCTCAACTGGCTGCCTCTCAACTGGCTGCCTCTCAACTGCCTGCCTCTCAACTGCCTGCCTCTCAACTGGCTGCCTCTCAACTGCCTGCCTCTCAACTGGCTGCCCCACCACAGGATGCTCGACAAATGTACAGCGGCTGGATTCAGGGGGAGAGATGGATGCATCCCACTAGCACCGGGAGCTATTACCCTCCAGCAGCAGCACCACCACCACCAGGGAGGCAATGGCTGCCCGGGAATGTGGCCACCAGCCAATATGGGCCATATTCCACCGAGATGGATCTACCCTCCTGGATGGCTCCCCAGCATGGCCCCAGGTATGATCCCAGGTGGGGGCCAAGCACCTACCACTGGCCAAGGTATGACCCTTGGCCACTTGACTACCAACACCTGGGCCTGATTGGGGAGCCCCAGCGCCCTCAGCCAAGGGACTTGTTCACCCCACCACCTCAACCAGCACAGACATCAGTGGGCAGCAGTGGGTCCCTTGATGTGGTGGGCACCCACACACCGTCTGTGCAAGCCACTCCACCGACACAAACAGCAGTAGCAGCCACAGCACACCCAGTACCAGCAGAGGAGACAGCAGAGGCTGGGGAGATAGAGGCTGAGGAGACAGCTGAAGCTGGGGAAACAGAGGCTGAGGAGACAGCTGAAGCTGGGGAAACAGAGGCTGAGGAGACAGCTGAAGCTGGGGAAACAGAGGCTGAGGAGACAGCTGAAGCTGGGGAAACAGAGGCTGAGGAGACAGCTGAAGCTGGGGAAACAGCACATGTGTCACCGGCCACTCCCATCTCCAGCAGTCAACGCACCCCAGATCTGGAGGCTGAGTGCATGGCCCTTCAAAGAGGACAGCTCCGGGCAACCCACGCCACCAACGACAACCTCACGAGGAACCGGAGGGAATCCCGGAGGAACACGAACAGGTTGGAGACCAGAATCCAAGCTCTGGAGTCAGAGGTTGCCAGGGGGAACACACAACTCCACCAGATACATACGGGGATGATGGACATGTCTGCACAGGTGCTTGTGGAGTTGCGAGAGATTAACCGCAGGGAGAACCTGAGGATGGAGAGGGAGAACCTGCGTTCCACAGAGGGGTCCACTGCACCCACCACCCCTTCCAGTGTTACCCCAGAAGCCACACCTAGGGGACAGAGGGTGACAAGGCAATCAGCCAGGGCATCCACCTCTGGCACCAAGTCTAAGGCCCCCCCCCCAAAAAAAAAGAAATGAAAGGCCCAACCTGTCATCTGCCCCCTCAATAAATGAAAATTGTGCTTTTGAATCCTGTCTGATCTGCTGTGTAATCACTTATAGATTGGGTGGCAGGGTTGTCTCCAATGCATTGCCAAACAATGCAGTGAACTCAACTCCTGCCTGGGGGAAATGTTTGTGTGATGTTACAACATGGGTTCACACACACCCACACCGTTGTCCAAATTCACCTGGCAACCCATCCCTGTAGCCATATAACACAACAGTGTTACATGGCCATGATGTGTGTCAGATTTGATCAGAACATACCCCTTAGCACAACAACTGGTGCAACACTGAACATTCGTCTGCATCAATTGTTGTGTTTGAGGGGAAAACCAAACTAACAGCTATGCGACTTAGCAGGGAAATAACAAGCAGGACAGATTGAACATGCATCAATATGGTCTTTAAATCAAAATTCTATTGTGCAGCTGACATACTGGGGAACACAATGTACACCCTAGGATCTCAATGTGTGTGTTACACATTGTGATCCTAGGGTGAGCATTGTGTTCTCCAGCAAGTCAGTTGCACAACAGGAGTTTGAATCACAGCCTAACTTACTGCATAACCCAAAAATCTTCCTAAGATTTCATTGTGTAGCACGCACATTGGAACCTTAGGCTGAGCATTGGCTTATGTATTAAAGGGATAGTAAACCTTGAAAATAAGTTCATTCTATATTGTAGCCCTTAAAAAAACATGTAAAATGATATAAGTCTTATATCCCAAATCATATATGTTTGGTAGATAAGACTGATATCATTTTTCATGGTTTTTAAAGGGCTACAATGTGAAATAAACTTATTTTCAGGGTTTACTATCCCTTTAAGTTGTGTTGTTGTTTAACTAAGGTTATAACACACTTCACCAGTAATAACACTTGTCCACATGGTTGTTTTTGTTGATGTAGCCCATGTACTGAGATATGACAACCTACAGCAATCTCAGGACATTGATTATATTGAGCAACACACAAACCATGGACATCACATCACAGTGGAAGTGTGTCCCCTGTATCACCAGCTAATCACTCACAACACACATCAGTGTATCACTGCCATCATGTCATTGCATGTATACATCACAAAGTCCACTCATGGTCAGGCAACTAGTGGACTCCTGTGATGTAAATCATGCCTTCCTTTGTATGAGGGATACTCTAGCCTTGGGTACGGTTCCACATTGACAGGTGTTTGATCCAACATTCATTCATACAGACACGGATTGGGTAGTGATGTTTCTTGTGTATGTAGCCAATATGCATTAAACACTTGTATGAGCACAAAAAGGTACATCTGAACTAAATAGGATTACATTAGAAATGCTAGTGAACTGCTCATGTGTTGTCTACATCGTTTGGCATCTGTGTATGAGCAGTCTTACTGTACAGGTCTGATACCTGGATGTTAGTACACACATAAATTTGTGTCCATATGTGAATGTTCCAGTAGAGGTTGCTGTGAACATCAGGTCAAACATTGCATCACCAACACAATCACTTGGAACGCCAAGGGGTGAGCTTCATGGAAGTGTTGTCCAGACTTCAGTCCAGTCATATGGAAACTCCTCTGTTCAAGGATGGATCGTACTATGGATGCCTGTGGGACAAGAGGACAGGATTTGGAACATCACCCTCGAAGTGATCGTCATGCAACAGCTACAACATCATGATCCTCTTAATCTTTCCCGTTACATAAGTCTACACAAACCACTGCTTTGTAATGTGTTGTGTACTGGTCTATGAACCATCATGGGGGGAACTAAGGGGATGTTAACCATCCTTAGGGATATTTGCCCCTGACATGGTTACACACATTAACAAATATGTCCTAATAGCTTCCTGAAAATAATATATTTGGGCTGCCACTGTCAGAGACAGGCCAAATATGTTTGGTTCATGGAGCTAGTAGGACATATTTGTTAATGTGTGTATTTCTTTCTGGGGCACATATCACTGCACACACATACACACACACAGGGCAGCATGGTGTCCATGGAGATGTGATCCACATTTCATGAGCTCCATGTTGTGTAACACACTATTACTGTCGATCCACCCCTCTGCTGCTTTATTCAACTGTAGCAAGCTACTGGTCCCATGTCCCCACGAATGCCCCCTGAACCCCTTATGTGACAGAGTTCTATCCGATGCATTGGCTTGGATGAGACTCCCTTGCTACAGGGGTACCATGGTTGCTATGGGTCTGATCCTAGCAGAACACTTTAGTTGGTGCCTAGGGAGCTGTGGGATATGCTGAACAAGGTTAAAGTGTTGTACCTTGGTTTCCAGGGGGGCCATGCATGATATCCTTGAGGTAGCAGTATCAACATGGACGACAGGTTGTCAGGTGTATTCGGAATCTCTAGGCCCAATCTGACTGGTCCACGGAATAGTTGATGCTGGTGGTCCATACTGCAGCCAGTGACAGGGCTGTGTCACTGATCCTGTGGGGTGAAACAGAACATGTGTGTTGTGGTGGGTGTGTATGCATGGATTGTGTGCATACATGTATTATACTCACAGCAGAAGTGATCCCTGATCAATCTGTCCCTTGTCTGCATCCCTGTTGGGGTTTCCTCACACTCAACGATATCCACAGGGTCTTCAGGTCTGGGTGGGGGATGGACATCGTCGATAAGTCTGGTGTCCACCGCGATATTATGTAGGATGGCACATGCCACGATGATGTCGCAGACCTTGCCTGGTGCATACTGCAATGCTCCCCCCGAGTGGTCCAGACATCGGAATCGGGACTTGAGGAGGCCGAAGGTCCGCTCAATGGCATTCCGTGTTCTGGCATGAGCCTGGTTATATCGTTCCTGGGCATCGTTTTGGGGATTGGCGACCGGGGTGAGGAGCCATGGCTTGCATCCATAGCCAGCATCACCTGTGGAAAGTGAGTGACATGGTGTGACAAGGAGCACATATTGTGTAAATGTTGTTTTCTGTGGTGAACGTACTAGCACATGTGTATGTGGTGTCATTTGGTGCTGTTATCTCACCCAGAAGCCATCCGCCTGTATAGGTCCCATTTTCGAAATCCCTCTGCACAGATGAATTTCTGAGTATATGTGAATCGTGACAGCTCCCGGGAAATTTCGCACAGACATTCATTATGGCCAGGTTGCTGTCACACACCATCTGCACATTCATGGAGTGGAAGTTTTTGCGGTTCAGGAACATATGTCCCTGACGTGCTGGTGCTTTGATACGGACATGGGTGCAATCTATTGCACCCATGACCCTGGGCATGCCTCCCCTTGCATAGAAGCCCTGCTTCAGATGTGTCCACTCCATATCGGTGATGGGGAAACGTATGTAGGTACTGGCCTTGGCTTTGAGGGCTGGCAAGACCTGGGCCAGCACCCTGGAGAATGTGGCCTGGGACATGCCAGATGCGTAACCCTCTGTCGACTGAAAGGCGCCACTTGCCATGAAGTGTATGGCACACAGGAGTTTTTGAAGGCCAGTTAGAGCATGGTTATGGGTGCATATGGGATCCACCTGCTCCTTGATGACCTCATACAGGGCTATGATGCTGTGTGGCCTCAACCTGTAGCGATCAATAACCTCGTCATCGGTCATTCCAAAGAGAGTGACCCTTGGACGGTATACCCTGGGCCTTGGTGGTCGTCTATGCATCCTGGGCTGCTGCAGGGGTCCCTGTGGCAGCTGGGGAGCATCCTGTTGCTGCAGCTGTGCATCTGCAGGCAGGTGTCCTCCGGGTGGGGATGGGCTCCTGTGTGGCTGCTGAGCCAGAGCCTCCTCACTTGCAACAGGTGGAGGCTGTTGATGAGGCGTGCTTGGAGGTTGCTGATGTTCCCCAGCTCTCTCCCTTGCACGCCTTCTCCGCAGCCTTCGCAACAATATGTAACCCAACATACTGTTTGCTCTCTCTATCTGTCTCTCTCTCTCTCTCTCTATCTCTCTCTATCTCTCTCTATCTCTCTCTCCCTCCCTGAGTGGAAAACAAGCCACAAGTGAGTGTGTTGAGTTGTCCCTTTAAGTACTTGCTAGGGCGTTGTGTAGGTGTGTTGATGAGGTGAGTGCTGACCAATGGTGAGTTGTTTTTGTCCAGGTAAGTGTTAGCAGGTGTGTGTGTGTTATAAGATGTGGTGTGTTGTGCTTGTTCTGTGTGTGCCATTTGCGGACGTGCAATTGTGGGGTGCAGGTGGCGTGTTGATGTTGCCCAGGTGAGCTTGTATTTGCAGGTGTCCGCTTTGTGTGATGACCCCCATTGTTCCGTGCCATGTTGTGTTGTTGTTTTTGTGTGTTGTTGTCCCTGTGGTGTTGGTTGTTGTTGTTTGTGTAGTGATTTGTGTTGTGTGTGCATGTTTTTGTGTTGTTTTGGCATTGCACGGGTTAATTTTCCCATTTACATGGTTGTGCGGTAAGCATTTGGTGTGTTTTCCTCTGTAACGGGTGTTTTGTTTTGGCCGTTAAGTGTCTAACGGCTAAAAAAAGTGGGTCTTAACTTTTAGCCGTTAGGTGTGTCTTTTTTTCAGCCGTTAGCAGTACCGCAAGCCTTTGAATAGCTCTGGGCTATGTTGTTCCATGTGTCTGAATGCACGTTAGTGTATCGGCCGTAAGGATTCTGCAACTGCCGTTAGCTGTTGTTTAGACGGATCTTTGAATTGCAACATGACACTTAACGCACCCGTTAGTGATTTTTTTTGCTAACGGCTGCCTTTAAATCGAGCCCCTAGAGGTAAGGCAAGGGGGGTTCTGCCAGTGCAAATAACTAAGGCAAAGAGGTGAGGCATTTATTGGAGGCATATATTGGAGACATTTATTTTAGAACAAAAACATTAAAAAACATTTTATTTTTAAAACAGCAAAGATGCCACCTATTTTTAACCCTTTGTCACAGTTTGCAAGCAAGACAAGAGTCAGACAGCATAGTAAAATTCACCTTTATTAGAAACGTAAAAATGAATGTCAATACCTAAAATAGCAAATCTCCGGATGGAGCAGAGGGTTACCAAAGAGGCAGAGACTCTATCAGAAATAGGAGGATGCCTCCAAGTTCCCAGACTGCAGAGACTAGGACGAAGCCAATGGTAGTTTCATACTCCAGATAGGAATTGCGTAGACCCAAACGATCTCCCCCTACAAAATTGTAACCAGGGAGAAGGCTGACTAACACCTGCAGTCAGGAAGGAGAAGGCTTGGTTTGCAAGCACACGTAGAAGACCTTTTCAGTGAAATAATTTTTTTTCACTAATGTGATCTCGGCTCAGCTGCAGAGCCGCCTGATGAAAAATAAAACCGGATATCCCTGCAGTCAGTACAACGCTGACTTCAGGGAAGGGGGCGGGAGGGGGGAACTTTGTTTACGGTTTTCTCTCAAACCATAAAGGTTTTAGAGATGAACCTGTGAGCAATTGAATTATTTTTTTAAAGAGCTACACTATGGGGATTAGTAATATTAAAGTATTACTATCCCTTTAAAAGCTTGTAACCTGTTGCGTTCCATTTCAAATGGCAAAAGAGGGACATTTTGTTTTAGGTGGTGTAGCTGGGGGTGTGGCTAGTGGGTGGGACATTACCAAGAATATGAAGGCTGTTTTAGGACTTAAAGGGTGATTATTCACTAAGCTATAAAGAGGAGATGACTTCTCCGGTTTATCACTTCTCTAGTTCCTATGTTATTCTGTAGAGCCTATGCACTAAGATCTCCAAAGTTAAAGAAATCTTAGTGTATAGGCTCCATAGAATAACACAGAATTGGAGAAGTGATGAACTGGAGAAGTCATCTCCGCTTTATCACCTTTTTATCACTGCTTAGTGAATCTCCCTCATTGAATTTTGTAACAGATTAAATGTTTTATAGCAAGATCTATGTATTTTATTTACACAGACTAATTTATAAACATACATCCTGAAGCTTAGACGCAATAACCTGAATTTTATTGCTGTGGAGCAATGTGATACACTTATATACGCAAATCAAACAGCCTGGTCTCCTAAAAAGAGACACAGCAGGGAGGGAAAAAGGTATAGAAGGGATTTGGGTCTATGAGAGGGATTGTCCTGACTAAAGAGGAACACTTGGAATATATGACAATGCACTTTCATACCTCTGGCACTGAAATGGTTAATCATTTGAGCACCAAAGGGTTGTATACTGCATTGGTCATGTCTCTGTCACTGAATTTGTTGAAAAAAAAAAAAAATAATGTATACCTGCATATACATTTTCCTTATAGATGAACCCAGGCCGACGTGAACTCAGTAAGGCTGTGTTACTCAGCAAAAGAGGTGTGCAGTTCTGGGGAAGACCAACTACAAAAAAGCAGCGCATTGGAAATCTCCCTAGAATTCAAAGCATTAACAGCCTCATTTAACCCTTTAAGTACCAGAGGGGTATCCAATGCATTGGAAAACAATGTTTCTGTTTCTTCGGTCTTACAGCTGTCATAGGACTAAAACTTCCATCGTTCTCAGCCATCTGTTCACTGGGAATAATGGGACTTTCAGTTCAACTATAGCTGAAGAGTAACAACTTGTCCTGGACTACCTGCTCCAGTAGCTCTTTAAAATCAGAGCTGCCAGTCTCTTCTCCATTATTGTCAGTACTACATGAAGAAGAAAAGTGATTGACAGCTCTAATTTCTAAGAAGATTTTCTGTAGATCCTTAAATTCTGTAATTGCTGGTAGATTAGCAGAATTCCCATGACTGAGTATACATACAACATCCATCTGAGGGATATTCATATTTAGGAAATTTCACAGTGAGCAGACTGAAGGAACTTTAAAACAATAACCCTTACTTTTCCTCTGTATCCAATCCACGGCACTGTGGGTTATTGGCTCTGCCCTCCAGCTGGCAGGTCCAAATCAAATTCTTTAAATTTACTGGGCTCCCTCTCCTCTGCAGTTATTTTGGTGCTACCCAGCTGGAGGACGGAGACAGCTGCCTCTATCTTTCCTTCTCCTATAATTTGTTATTTTTTCTTATGTGTCCTGCCTAATCGCGGGGCGCATAAGGGGTATAGCTGCATACCGTTTATCAGACAACGTGTTTACTCTGGGCGCATCCTTGGCCAGACACTGGAGCCTGGCAGTTCGCACAGTGATATGCCATCTCTTCCCTGGTACTCTTCAGATCCGGAACGCCGGCAGGTCAGTGCACGTGCACGCCCGCTCACTGCTTACATCTAAACCAGAACAGGAAGAACGTCATTATGCATTCCAGCGGTGGAACACATGCGAATTGCCACGCTATCCGGTAGGGTGCTTACAAGAAGGGCTATGATAAGGGCACCCAGGTAGGTTTGACATAATTATTACTTTCTTATTATTATTCTTATTTGGCTACACTATGCTAGCTTAAGTTGAGCATTAAGATACCTCTTATTATCATAACCTGACATTCTAAGGCATTAGTACAGGATGTCTTCATCTAATGATACTACAACAGAAAAAGCCAAGACTTCTGAGTCCTCTATGGAGGTTAAGGATGCACCAAAGGTCAAAACATGTGCAGGGTGCGATCAGAGTTTTTCCATCACTGACCCTGCAAAACTTTGTCCAACATGCCTTCAACAGGCTGCTGGTAGAAATGTACCAGTTCAATTCCAGGATTTCTTGTCCTGGATAAAATCATTGATGCAGGAGGCAGAAAGGAAGCGTCCCAAGGCATAGGATCCAGGGGAAGGTCCTTCAGGTGTCCAGGACGAATATGATGACAGCTTTATTGATCTGGAATCGGCAGCCTCCTCCTCAGAAGAAGGAAAGCTAACAGACAATACAGGAAGCTTTAGCCTGGATAGAATGGATAATCTAGTGAACGCCATGAGGAAAGCTCTAGGATTATCAGAGGTCCAGCAAGATCTAAATATTATTGATGCAGCCTTTGTGGGATATAAAAAATCCAACCCTCAATTTCCGGTGCACAGCTCAATACAAGAGATTATTCAGAATTAATGGAAACAGACGGAGAAAAGATGTGCCACCTCTAAACGTTTCCAGTGCATGTATCCATTTGCAGAGGTAGATGCAGCTATTGCACAATACTCAAAGAAGAACCACTATCTTATTAGAAGACGAGACCACACTCAGAAATCCCATGGAGAAAAGAGCTAACAGTGTGCTAAAGAAGCAATTCTCCACTATCGAACAAAATCTTAACTCCGTCACAGCCATGGCTTCAACATTCCGCGCACTATACAAATGGCTCACTGATTTGGAGGAGAAGATTGAATCTTCGGTATCCAGGGCACGCATTCTTAAAGAATTAGCCATTGTTAAGGATGCTATTAAATACTCCTGCGATGCTTCATTGGACAACATTCGCCTCTTAGCAAGATCATCTTCATTATCCATTACTGCCAGACGGGCTTTATGGCTCAAGGCATGGGAAGCCGACCCATCTTCCAAAACAGATTGGTCTCCCTGCCATTCACAGGATCCAAATTATTCGTGGACATCATTAAAAGATCTTCAGGTGGCAAAAGCCCCTTCTTGCCCCAAGACAAGAAAATTAGAAGATCTCCAGTAAGAACAGGTCAGTTTTGCCACCAATCCTTTTGTGACGCCCGAAGTTATAGGCCTGGAAGAGGATATGACTACAGAAGGAAGGGTGCTCAAACCTCTCAAAGGCCTGGAAATTAGAAAGATTTCCAGAAGAGGGGCCAATTCCCTCAATGAAGCCAGTCGCTCCCCTTCTCCTCCAGTAGGGGTCAGACTGGAGGACTTCCATCTGGCCTGGTCTCAACTTCATCCAGACAGATGGGTGATGGAAGTAATTCAGAAGGGGTATTCACTTCCTCATCAATTCCGGACATCCATCCTGAGGCGGAAGGCACAAATCCAGCAAATGAAGGTAGCACTACAGGCCCTATGCTACAACAGGGTGATTGAGGAAGTCCCAATTCCGCAGAGATACAGGGGCTTCTATTCCACTCTTTTTTTATACTATCAAGCCTTCAGGAGAACTACGCCTCATTTTAGATCTAAAGAAGCTCAGTGCCTTCCTGAAAGTACAACACTTCAAGACAGAGACTGTCACGTCCACTCTTAAGCTAATACAACCAAAGGCTTATATGACATGAACAGATCTCCGAGATGCATATTATCATGTCCCAATCAGAGAACAGCATTGAAAATACCTCAGATTTCATATATTTGGCAGACACTACCAGTACAGGGTTCTACCGTTTGGCCTAGCTTCTGCACCATTGGTCTTCACGAAAATCATGGCCAATGTGATGGCACAGCTCAGGAAACAATATCAGATCAGGGTGATTTCATACTTGGACAACATCCTGATCATAGAGTCATCTCTCTAGGAATCAACCTGCAGCACAAACATCTGCGTGTCCCACGCAAAAACAACGAATCCTCCTCAATGTACGCATGTTTCTCCGAAACCAATCACAGACAGCAAAGACTTTTTCCAGACTACTGGGACACCTGGTATCTGTATGCCAAGTTCTTCCTTGGACCAGAGTTCATGCTCGCCTGACTCAATCGAATTACCTGCACTATTACAGGAAACAACCGGCCAACTTCTTCCAGATAGTTCCAATTCTCAAGACAACCACAAAAGAACTGGCCTGGTGGACTCACCGACCAAATCTTGCAAAAGGCCAACCTCTCCTAGAATGAGAATGGCAGATCATAACTATGGATGCAAACAGCCATGGTTGGGGCAGCATTTGGAAGAACAACACTATTCAGGGCACCTGGACAGTTCAGGAATTAAGACTACATATCAATGTTCTAGAATTACAGGCAGTCTGGAAGTCACTCAAACACGTCAACCAATTCCTTCATCAGCAAGCAGTCTTCATCAGATCAGACAATGCCACAGCAGTCCAATATCTCCTAAATCAGGGGTGAACTCGAAACACCCAGCTGAACACTCTGGAGCTGAAAATTCTATATTGGGCGGAGAAGAACCTACAGTCACTCACAGCATACTTCCTGTCAGGACACATGAATGTGCAACCAAATTTACTCAGCCGACAGAAAGTAGACCCAGGAGAATGGGATCTAAATCCAAAAGTCTTCCCAGCTGTAGTGAACAGTCTGGGACTACCAGAGGTGATCTGATGGCCACAAGTCAAAACCGGAAGTGTGTTCATTATCTATCCCAGTTACTAGAACCTCAAGCTATGGGCCAGGATGTGCTGAGGATCCCGTGGACCTTTCAACTGGCCTATCTGTTTCCTCCTTTACCCCTACTGTCAGAAGTCATCAGAAAGATAAGGCGCGACAAAGCAGAAGTCATCCTAATTGAGCCAAACTGGCCAAGAAAGCCATGGTACACAGATTTAGTTCAGACCTCCGGACCTGCAAGGACACTGCCAGTCATCCCAGATCTGTTGCTCCAGGGTTCTCTATATCATCCGGATCCGGCTTTCTTCCAGCTCAAGGTCTGGAGTCTGAGCAGCAGTCTTTACGGATCCAAGGTATGTCAGAGCCAGTTATAGACACCATCCTACAGGGATGAAGGCCATCCTCCACAAAGATCTATTACAGGGTTTGGTCTATCTTTCACAAATGTGAAAAACTGGATCGTCAATCCTTATCTCCTCCCAAGATTATTGATTTCTTACAAGCCGGATTTCAGAAAGGTTTAACCCCTTCAGTGCCAGAGGCTCGGGCCATTTTCTGAACCCTGCAGGCCAGACACTTTTTCAACATTTTTGCTATCCTTCCGTTTAGGCTTGATTTCCTCTGGGGATTTTTAGTTAAATATGGAAAACTATATATTGTTTTTTTCAGAACAAATTGAGCTTTCTCGTGATACCTTACATGAAGAGAATTTTACATCGTGCAAAAAGCTATGATGTCATAATGACAAAAAAAAGTGAAAATTTACTCATTTTGCTAAAATCACATACTATGTATCAAAAACATTTACCTTGATTGAAAAAGTTTCAATTATTTGAAAAAGCCCAGAGTCCCCCGAGTAAAAAAATACCAAATTTGTATAGTTTTACCTAAGTCCAAGGCTAGCATAGAGCCCTAATCACCAGCAGCGCAAAATGACATTTTCAACTTTATAAACTAAAATGCACATTCTAGGGTTTTTGTGGTAAAACTACCCTAAAACAGTGGAATAACTATATAAAACTATATATTTCTGAAAAGTAGACAACCTGCCGCATCTAATGAGGGGTAACTTGCCTTCTTGCCCCAAGCCTGTGGTACCCAAATGCTTCCAGAAGGTGGCACTATAGGAAAAAAATGGCATTTTCTTACATTTCTGCCCCTTCAACTGTACTGTAATCTGTGAAAACCATGGAATTTACAACTGTATTCATTAGCTAGTGCTCTTGGGAGGAAAATTACACCCCATTGGTTTGGGTTCACCTACCACAGGGGATGCTAGAAGTGCAAAAAGACACCTACTACAACCTCTAAATTTTCTAACATTTTCTCAAACATTACTTGTCTATACAAAAATGGTTATAACAACTAGAGAATTAAAGAAAGGCTACACAAACCATACCATTTTGGAAAGAAGACAACCTGCTGTATCTAATGAGGGGTAAATTGCCTTCTTACCCCAAGCCTGTTGTGCCCAAATGCTTCCAGAAGGTGGCACTATAGAAAAAAAATGGCATTTTCTTACATTTCTGCCACTTCAACAGTATTGAAATCTGGGAAAACCATGGAATTTACAACTATATTGATTAGCTAGTGCTCTTCGGAGAAAAATGACACCCCATTGGTATGGGTTCACCTACCAGAGGGGATGCTAGAAGTGCAAAAAGACACCTACTACAACCTCTAAATTTTCTAACATTTTTTCAAACATTACTTGTCTATACAAAAATGGTTATAACAACTAGAGAAGTAAAGAAAGGCTACACAAACCATGCCATTTTGGAAAGAAGACAACCTGCCGCATCTAATGAGGGGTGAATTGCCTTCTTACCCCAAGCCTGTTGTGCCCAAATGCTTCCAGAAGGTGGCACTATAGGAAAAAAATGGCATTTTCTTACATTTCTGCCCCTTCATCTGTATGGAAATCTGTGAAAACCATGGAATTTCCAACTGTATTCATTAGTTAGTGCTCTTAGGAGAAAAATGACACCTCATTAGTATGAGTTCCCCTACCTTAGTGGGCGCTACAAGTACCAAACTACACCTATTGCAACCACTAATTTTTCTAACATTTTCTCAAACATTACTTGTCTGTACAAAAATGGTTATAACAACTAGAGAAGTGAAGAAAGGCTACACAAACCATGCCATTTTGGAAAGAAGACAACCTGCCGCATCTAATGAGGGGTGAATTACCTTCTTACCCCAAACCTGTTGTGCCCAAATGCTTCCAGAAGGTGGCACTATAGGAAAAAAATGGCATTTTCTTACATTTCTGCCCCTTCATCTGTATGGAAATCTGTGAAAACCATGGAATTTCCAACTGTATTCATTAGCTAGTGCTCTTAGGAGAAAAATGACACCTCATTGGTATGAGTTCCCCTACCTTAGTGGGTGCTACAAGTACCAAACTACACCTATTGCAACCACTAATTTTTCTAACATTTTCTCAAACATTACTTGTCTGTACAAAAATGGTTATAACAACTAGAGAAGTAAAGAAAGGCTACACAAACCATGCCATTTTGGAAAGAAGACAACCTGCCGCATCTAATGAGGGGTGAATTGCCTTCTTACCCCAAGCCTGTTGTGCCCAAATGCTTCCAGAAGGTGGCACTATAGGAAAAAAATGGCATTTTCTTACATTTCTGCCCCTTCATCTGTATGGAAATCTGTGAAAACCATGGAATTTCCAACTGTATTCATTAGCTAGTGCTCTTAGGAGAAAAATGACACCTCATTGGTATGAGTTCCCCTACCTTAGTGGGCGCTACAAGTACCAAACTACACCTATTGCAACCACTAATTTTTCTAACATTTTCTCAAACATTACTTGTCTGTACAAAAATGGTTATAACAACTAGAGAAGTGAAGAAAGGCTACACAAACCATACCATTTTGGAAAGGAGACAACCTGCTGCATCTAATGAGGGGTGAATTGCCTTCTTACCCCAAGCCTGTTGTGCCCAAATGCTTCCAGAAGGTGGCACTATAGGAAAAAAATGGCATTTTCTTACATTTCTGCCCATTCATCTGTATGGAAATCTGTGAAAACCATGGAATTTCCAACTGTATTCATTAGCTAGTGCTCTTAGGAGAAAAATGACACCTCATTGGTATGAGTTCCCCTACCTTAGTGGGTGCTACAAGTACCAAACTACACCTATTGCAACCACTAATTTTTCTAACATTTTCTCAAACATTACTTGTCTGTACAAAAATGGTTATAACAACTAGAGAAGTGAAGAAAGGCTACACAAACCATACCATTTTGGAAAGAAGACAACCTGCCGCATCTAATGAGGGGTGAATTGCCTTCTTACCCCAAGCCTGTTGTGCCCAAATGCTTCCAGAAGGTGGCACTATAGGAAAAAAATGGCATTTTCTTACATTTCTGCCCCTTCATCTGTATGGAAATCTGTGAAAACCATGGAATTTCCAACTGTATTCATTAGCTAGTGCTCTTAGGAGAAAAATGACACCTCATTGGTATGAGTTCCCCTACCTTAGTGGGTGCTACAAGTACCAAAGTACACCTATTGCAACCACTAATTTTTCTAACATTTTCTCAAACATTACTTGTCTGTACAAAAATGGTTATAACAACTAGAGAAGTAAAGAGAGGCTACACAAACCATGCCATTTTGGAAAGAAGACAACCTGCCGCATCTAATGAGGGGTGAATTGCCTTCTTACCCCAAGCCTGTTGTGCCCAAATGCTTCCAGAAAGTGGCACTATAGGAAAAAAATGGCATTTTCTTACATTTCTGCCCCTTCATCTGTATGGAAATCTGTGAAAACCATGGAATTTCCAACTGTATTCATTAGCTAGTGCTCTTAGGAGAAAAATGACACCTCATTGGTATGAGTTCCCCTACCTTAGTGGGTGCTACAAGTACCAAACTACACCTATTGCAACCACTAATTTTTCTAACATTTTCTCAAACATTACTTGTCTGTACAAAAATGGTTATAACAACTAGAGAAGTGAAGAAAGGCTACACGAACCATACCATTTTGGAAAGAAGACAACCTGCCGCATCTAATGAGGGGTGAATTGCCTTCTTACCCCAAGCCTGTTGTGCCCAAATGCTTCCAGAAGGTGGCACTATAGGAAAAAAATGGCATTTTCTTACATTTCTGCCCCTTCATCTGTATGGAAATCTGTGAAAACCATGGAATTTCCAACTGTATTCATTAGCTAGTGCTCTTAGGAGAAAAATTACACCTCATTGGTATGAGTTCCCCTACCTTAGTGGGCGCTACAAGTACCAAACTACACCTATTGCAACCACTAATTTTTCTAACATTTTCTCAAACATTACTTGTCTGTACAAAAATGGTTATAACAACTAGAGAAGTGAAGAAAGGCTACACAAACCATACCATTTTGGAAAGAAGACAACCTGCCGCATCTAATGAGGGGTAACTTGCCTTCTTGCCCCAAGCCTGTTCTGCCCAAATGCTTCCAGAAGTTGGCACTATAGGAAAAAAATGGCATTTTCTTACATTTCTGCCCCTTCATCTGTATGGAAATCTGTGAAAACCATGGAATTTCCAAGTGTATTCATTAGCTAGTGCTCTTAGGAGAAAAATGACACCCCATTGGAATGAATCGACATACCTTAGGGGTGCCAGAAAAGCATAACTACACCTACCTGTTTGCTTCTTCGAAAATGGCTGCTTGTACTAAAATGTTCATAACTGTTAGAGACATGACGGAAAGGTATAAAAGGTATACCATTTTGGAAAGTAGACATTCTCCCGCATCAAATGAGGGGTAACTTGCCTTTCTACCCCTGGGCTGAAGTCCACAAATATTTCCAAAAGTTGGCGCTATGGGAATAAATACATGTTTTTTTTACATTTCCACCACTTCAAAGATACTAAAAGATACTAAAATCTTTTCCTGCTGTATTCAGTACCTGCTACCAACATGAGAAAAATGGTAGCCCATTTGTGTGGCTTAACATACAATATGTGGGTGCTACGAACACGTACGTAAACCTGACACTTTTGTTTCTTAAATTATCTGCTTGCACTAAAATGGTTATAACCATAATAGATATGCAGGAAAGGTAGAAAACAATGCCATTTTGGAAAGAAAACAACCTGACACATCTAATGAGGGGTCACTTGCCTTCATACCCAAAGGCTGGCATGCACAAATGCTTCCAGGAGGTGACGCTAATGAAAAAAAAGGCATTTTCTTACATTTCTGCCCCTTCAAATGTATGGAGCTCTGTGAAAACCATGGAATTTTCAACTGCATTCGTTAGCTAAAGCTCTTAGGAGTCAAACGACACCCCATTGGTATGAGCTGAACTACCTTAGGGAGTGCTAGAAGTAGAAAACTACACCTACTGCAAACTGATGTTTCTAACATTTTCTCAAACCTGACTTGCCTCTATGAAAATGGCTATAACACCTTCAGAAGTGAAGAAAAGGTAGATAAACTATACCATTTTGGAAAGAAGACAACATGCCGCATCTAATTAGGGGTCACTTGCCTTTTTACCCCTAAGTTAGTTGGCACAACTATTTCCAGAATGTGGTGCTACAGGAAAACAAACAAACATTTCTTTTACACTTCAGTCACTTCAAAGATACTAAAATGGTTCAATGGCGTGGGATTTCCTAGGAGGACTTCTTGCCAGCCTAAGAAAAATGGTACTCAACTGCTGTGGGTTGACATACCAATTTGAGTGACAGGAGCGTAGCTACCAGTGAAATAGGAATGGGAAAGCAAACAGTGTATGTGTGATTTTATGGCTAACAGATGAAAGAAGCTAGGGCGTCAGCCAGTGTACGCGCGGACCTGTGACTACCAGTGTAACAGTGTGGGAGGGTGAGGGATTAGGCAGTGTGTGTGGGTATGAGCAGAGGAGCAAGGATGGTGGAGATGGTGGGGCAGTGTCTGAGAGTGTGTATGGGAGATCTGTGACTACCAGTGTGCACTGTATGTCCCCCTCATACAAAGTTTGATTCCCAGCCTGAATCTAGTGCATACTGGTACTTTGAGTCTACCAATAGGCAGTGGAAACAGGCTGGGGGTCAGGCTGGGGAATGGGACTGCCAGTTGGCTGTGGAACCAGGCAGGGGAATACGGTACGTGTGTGTGTGGGGGGGGAATCGGAGGCATTTTTTGTGCATGCCACAAGGGTGCCCAATGCACTGCAAAGCAATGCGTTGGACCCTCTGTTGCACACAAAGAGTTTTTTTTTTTTAATTATTATTTTGTATTCATACCTCGTTGGGGAGGCGGTGTCAGGAACATTCCTGGTGTCCCCCATCCAGGTCTAAAAACAGAATAATAAAAAAAAAAAAAAAGTGTGTGTGTTACAGGGGGTCCAACGTATTGCAAAGCACTGCGTTGGACCCCCCCTGTGGCACGTGCATTTTTTGGGGCTTTTCCCCCAATATTTTTGTGTAGACCTCGTTGGGGGCATCAGAACCCATACAATGAGGTCTAAATAAAAAATAAAAGGGGAAAAAAACATAATCCTTTGGGTGCCACAGGGGTGTCCAGTGGATTGCAAAGCAATGCATTGGGCCCCTGTAGCACACAAAGGGTTAATTTTTTTATCGTTACTTTGTATTCAGATGGCCACCAAACAAGCTCTGATCACAAAGTAATGATAAAAAGTCCTGTGTGTGTGCCACAGGAAGGGGGTCTGCATTGAACCCCTATCCCAGTGGCACACACAGGGTTAAATTTTTTTTAATTTATTTTTTTTTTCTATTATATACCTCATTGAGGGGCATCAGGACCCCCTGATCCCTCCCCAATGAGGTCTTAGTAAAAAAAAATATATATGTCCACAAACGGAGTGACCCTGTGAGTGCCACAAGGGTCTCCAGCGCATTGCAAAGCAATGCATTGGATCCTTGTGGCACTCAGAGGGTTAATTTTTTTTCTATCATTACTTGGTAATCAGAGCTTGTTGGGGGGCCATCAGGACCAATCCTGATGACCCCCCCAACAATCTCTGATAACAAAGTAATGATAAAAGCCCTGTGTGTGCCGCAGAAGGGGGGCTGCATTGCCCCCCCCCCCGTGGCACACACAGGGTTAATTTTTTTTTTTATTTACTCTTTTTTATTATAGACCTCATTGAGGGGTATACAAACCCCCCTGATCCCCCCAATGAGGTCTTACAAAAAAAAAAAAAAAGTTATCAAAAAAAGTGTCCCTGTGAGTGCCACCGGGGTCTCCAGCGCATTGCAAAGCAATGCATTGGACCCTTGTGGCACTCAGAGGGTTAATTTTTTTTATCATTACTTTGTAATCAGAGCTTGTTGGGGGGCCATCAGGAGCAATCCTGATGGCCCCCCAACAATCTCTGGTAACAAAATAATGATAAAAGCCCTGTGTGCCACAGGAGGGGGGGGTGCATTGGACCCCCACCTGTGGCACACACAGGGTTAAATTTTTTATTTTATTTTTTTCCAATTATAGACCTCATTGAGGGGCATCAGGATCCCCCCTGATCCCCCCAATGAGGTCTTTAAAAAAAAAAAATCCCCCCCAAAGAATTGACCCTGTGAGTGCAACAGGGGTCTCCAGCACATTGCAAAGCAATGTGCTGGGACCCTGTGGCACTCACAGGGTTACTTTAATTTTATTTATTTTTTTTTTATTTTTTTTTTAATACTTTTCAGACCTCGTGGGGGACATCAGGACCCCTCCTGGTGTCCCCCCAGTCATTGATCTCCCAGCCGATAGGCTGGGAGATCAATGATGCGACCGCAGGAGAGCAAGAGCTCTCCTGCCCTTCTCTCCTACCACCGGTAGGAGTGAACAGGACCGGGGAAACTTCCCCCGGTCCCGCCCACTCCTACCCGGAAGTTCGGGTAGGAGAGAGGGGGAAGGAGAAACTCTGTTTCTCCTTTGTGTTTATTGATCTCCCAGCCCGATCGGCTGGGAGATCAATAACTGGGGAGGCATGAGGAGTGATCCTCATGCCTCCCCATGAGTGCCAGGGTTTTGTTTTTTTTTAATGCGGCCACTGCATGCCGGTTATACTGGCTCATGCAGTGACCGCATTTTACTCTTACGCCGTACGAGCGTGGCACAGCAGGTACAGCTGTGTCCACTCGTACAGCGTAAGTAGCTGGCACTCTAGGGGTTAAAGCCCTCCTCTCTAAAGGTTCAACTATCGGCCATATCAGCAATCCTGGCCACTCCATTTGCAGAAAACTATCTTGTTAAACAATACATTACATCAATTTCCAAAAATAAACCAACTATTAGGGAAACAATCCCTCCTTGGGACCTTAACCTGGTGCTGCAGCAACTTGCTTCCAACCCCTACTTTGAACCCTTGGACGATGTCTCATTAAAACTCCTTACACTCAAGACTGTGTTACTAACAGCCATGACTTCAGCCAGACGAGTGAGCGAGCTACAGGCTTTAGTAGCCACTCCACCATTTCTTGTCTTCCATCAGGAGAAAGTGGTGCTTCGCCCAAGGGCCTCATTCAGATCTAAGGTGATCTCACATTTTCACCTGAACCAGGAGATAGTACTACCTTCCTTCTGTCCTAAACCAACCCATGACATTGAGAAGCATCTGCACAACCTGGATTTGGTCACATGCCTTAAGATTTATCTGAAAAGAACACAGCTTCTGCGAAAAACTGATGCCTTGTTTGTCCACTTTGGTGGTAAATCCAAGGGCTCTGCAGCCTCAAAACCCTCCATTGCCCATTGGATAAGGGACTGCATTAAAATGGCATATGAAACTGCAGATCAAGATCCCCCTCCAGACATTAAGGCCCACTCTACGCGGTCTATATCTACATCTCGGGTCCTAAAAGCAACAGCTTCCCCGGAGGAAATCCGTAAGGCTGCAACTTGGTCTTCAGTCTCTACTTTCGTTAAACATTACAGACAGGACCTACAAGCATCTGAAGATGCCAAGTTAGGACAGAAGGTGCTTGAAGCAGCCATCCCGGTCTGAACTTCAGATTCCCCAACCCTCTCTGGGGTACTTCTCTGGTGAGTCCCACAGTGCTGTGGACTGGACACAAAGGAAAAGGTGAAATTTACTCACCGATATTTGTTTTTCCTCTGTGTCCTTCCACTGCAACCCACCCAAGGTTAGACTGGTAGTTGTATTGATTCCATATTATGGGCTCGGTTCGGGACTACTGTATAAGCCTATGTGCGTTACTATATCTAACCTCTCATATTTTTCAGCTTGGACAACTGTATAACTGCAGAGGAGAGGGAGCCCGGAAAATTTAAAGAATTTGATTTGGTCCTACCAGCTGGGGGGCGGAGCCAATAACCCACAGTGCCGTGGAAGGACACAGAGGAAAAACAAATATCGGTGAGTACATTTCACCTTTCCCCATTACCCAGTGGTACACCAGTTAGATCTCAAGGAATGTTAACATTCAAGGTATCCCTGCATGAAATCTCTTGAGCTAAGATATTCTTCTCCATCTTCTTGGCAGAAAAAACACCAATATGGAGACTTTAGCAATAGGCAATCAGAACAGAGTATGTAGCAGGTGACTCTAGAAGCTAATCCTGAAAATAAAAAACAGTTCTAGAGCAAATACATTTCACTATAGGGGACACATGAACCTCCACAAATTCCCATTGATTTAGCTGGGACTTTTAACCCGTTGAATGCTGTGCAATACAGCTGAGCCTTCTCTAGCATTTAGTGGGTTTAAGGCCCCATTTAAATTCATAGGAAATGTGGGAAATTTTATTGCTCCAGAATTTTTCTTCTTTTCTTATCGTATACAGACAATTTTGTATGGTGAAATTCTGAGAGCCCCAAAGTGCTTGGATATTAATGGTTTCATAGCTGGGCCAGTAGGGTTCATTGGTTCCCCCTAGTAAGCAAGCTGCCAGCTTGGCTCTCAATGCAAGACATTTCCACACACTACTTGCTTTTTGGCTTTAGTCTCAGAACTTCCCACTTCACACACCCGTGTTTGAGCCACAGACCTGCTCCTCCCTAGGCCCCGGCTTCTCCTTTTAGATAAATTACAGGATAATATTAGTGTAACTTCTCATTATAAAATTTAAGTTAAACTCCTGTGGTTGCTCTTAAAACCAAATTTAGGCAGTTTCTTCAAAACAGAAGAGGTAATGACTGGACTTTCTAGTAACCACTAATAGATTAAACAAATATCACTTTAACCCTTTGAGTGCCAGAGGGGTACGCAACTCATTGCTCTGCAATGAGTTGTGCACCCCTCTGGCACTCAAAGGGCTAAAGTAACACTTAATATTGAAGAAAATGTATAATGCAGGATTTATTCTACTGATTAAAATAAATGTATTCCTTCCACTTGCATTTTAGTGCAGTACATCCATGCCCTGAAATTTCATATGGGTGCAACGGCATCCTGTGGAGGTTTGTGGTCAACTGACCATAGCGGTACATAGACTTCTGTAGCAACAGTGCCACCATAACATTTTAGGCCATTGAGATACTGCACCTAAAAATGCAAGTTTGAGCTGAAACCTTTGAATAAAAGTCTCTCTGCAGTGACAGTATCCTTGTTTTCTTCTGTGTATCTCCAAGGCATTAAAATAATGGGAACGTCTACGCCCTCCAGCTGGGTAGGACCAATCACAAGGTTTAAAAAGATGGTACCGGAAAGTGCCCTCGGTTTTTTTGGTCCTACCCAGCTGGATGGACATGTAAAAGTCCATAGCAGGCCGCCGTGAGCTCCGCCATTCTTCTCCCCCGCTTATCTTCACCCTCTCAGCGGTTGTTGCTCCAGTAGAGTCAAGGCTGCTCTTCCTACCAAATAATGTTAAGCGTCTCATCGGCAGCACTGTGGTTGCTGCCCTTTTGAGACTAAACTACAGGCTGCAGCTTCTTTCGGGGGATGTGGACACCGCATTCCAAGCTTGGAACGCACGACAGATCCATTGCACATGCGCAGTCCACACGCAACAGGATGCAACCCGGAAGTTCAGAGGACAGGCTATGGAGCTCATTCAGTGGGGTATTTAAAGGCAGTCAGGTAAGTAAGTGCTTTTTTAGTATCTTTGTGGCTGTGCCTTTCTGTTGCAGGGTGTCTACCTCCAGATCATGTTCACCCCGGCTAAAGATGCCACTAAAGAAAAGAATGCCTCTGATCCCCCTAACAAGGAGGAAAAGTCTACTCCTAAGCATAAAGTGTGTGCAGCCTGAGATTCTAAACTCCCAGCCTCTGCCACTTTCAAACTGTGTGACAAATTTCTTAAAAAGGCTGCATGTACTGACATTCCAGGACAATTCCAGGACTTCTTGTCCTGGATGAAGTCATCTAAGCAGGAAACCTTTAGATCCATTCAACAGGGAGAACCGTCCCAAAAGAGGCAGCGTAAGGAGTTGGGTGAAGGCACCTCCTCTATGTTGCCAGGTGAGGAATATGACTTGGAATCTCCCCTTGATGACCAGGGGTGGGAACTAGGATCAGAAAAGGGGGAACTGGTCAAAGATTCAGGAGGTTGTAATCTTGACCTCATTGATCCCTTTGTTATGCTTATTAGAAAGTCGCTGGGTTTATCGGAAACCCAACAAGATATAGGCATAATGGATACAGCATTTCTTGGGAAGAATAAATCTGCCCCTGTTCTTCCTGTCCATCAATCCATCTCAGACCTGGTCCTCTCTGAGTGGAAACTGGGGGATAGAAGATCAGCGGTTCCCAGAAAATTTAAAAGAATGTTTCCTTTCAGTGACAAGGATGTCCAATCTTGGGCCGCATCTCCTAAAGTGGATGCCCCTATTGCCCATTTGGCTAAGCATACTATCTTGCCTATGGAAGATGGTACTTCAATGAGAGACCCAATGGAGAGGAAATTGGAGGAAGCACTTAAGAAGCAATTCTCGGTAATTGGGGAGAATCTGAAGGCAGCCACTGCGATGGGTTGTGTCTCCCGAGTCATGCGCATTTGGCTGACAGAGTTGGAAGACAAAATTGAATCAAATGTCTCCAGGTCTAAATTATTAAAAGAAGTAGCTACTATCAAACAAGCCACAAATTATTCTTGTGTTGCCTCTCTGGATATTATCTGTCTACTGGCCAGATCCTCAGCCCTATCCATCTCAGCACGTAGGTCCCTCTGGTTAAAGCCCTGGAAAGCAAACACTACCTAAAAAAAAAAAAAAAGCACATCTCTATGCCATTCACAGGATCCTCCCTTTTTGGAGAACATCTAGAGGAAATAATCAAAAAGGCTTCTGGTGGCAAAAGCCCATTCCTACTTAAGGAAAGGAAGCGCATAGTCTCTTCTCCGTTTCAACATTCCAGATACCGGAACCAGGCATTTTGCGACCAAAGGAGACGCGACTCCAGTTGTCAGGAGGAACAAAGAGGAAGATTTTCCAGTAGAGGAGACTTCAGACGCAACTATTCTAGGAAGCCCAATGAAAGCCAGTGGTTCCCAGACCGGATCCCAGTAGGGGGCAGACTGGGATCCTTTCTCCCAATCTGGGAGACCCAGTTATTCCAGATACTTGGGTCTCTCTGATTCTGGACATGGGGTACACACTGGAATTTCTATCTGCCCCCCCCCCGCACCAAAATTTCTAAGGTCTCGCATACCGACCATGTGGACCAGACAGGCCTTTTTCTTTTCAATCAACAACCTGATGAGTCAGAGAGTCCTGGAGAAAGTACCTGTCCAGGAGGAAGGTTCAGGAATTTATTCACCTTTCTTTCTGGTCCCCAAATCCTCAGGTCTCTTCAGGACTATTCTAGATCTCAAGGACGTGAACTCGCATCTCAGAGACCTCCACTTCAAGATGGAATCAATGGAGTCTGTAATACACTGTATGTTTTTAACCTCCATCAACCTAAGGGACACCTATTATCATGTCCCGATTCATCTGGCGCACTTTGCTGTCAATCAAGATCACTAACAATTTGCAGTCCTTCCCTTTGATCTGTCATCGGCTCCCAGGGTTTTAACAAAGATTCTAGCCCCGGCGCTAGCATGCCTCAGGAAGAATGGACTCAACATCTTAGAATACCTGGACGATCTATTGATCATGGCCTCATCATTCGAAAGCTCCCTAGCTCGCACACAACTCATCCTTCAATTCTTGCGAAAGATCGGATGGATTATCAACCTCGACAAAAGTTATCTGTCTCCCTCCCAGAAATTAGTTATTCTGGGTTTACGCAAAAAACACCAAATTATCCCTGATCCTATTATCAAAGGACAGAGTATCCAAACTAAAATCAACACCCTTCGCTTATCTGAAAAGACCCCTCTGGTATGTAAGGGACTTTCAGGAAATTTTAGGTCTAATGTCCTCAGCCACCTAGATTCTCCCCTTGCCGAAACTACATTGTTGTATCCTCCAATCAAGCTTCTTGAATTAATGGAAGCCGGACTTGGAAATCCGTTCCAAAGAATCCCATTAGCACAGACATCCAAGCACGAACTTCAGTGGTGGCTGAACCCAGTAAACCTTCACAAGTGAAAGTCACTAACAATCCCAGAGTGGGAAATCATCTACACGGATGCCAGTCTCAGTGGTTGGGGAGCAGTCTGGGGGTCCAAGTCAACTCTCTTCACATCAACATTCTGGAGACCAGAGTGGTCAGTCGAGTGCTTCTACACTTCCAGTTGTACCTACAACACAAGAGAGTTCTCATAAGGACTGACAACATGCCCACAGCCATGTACATCAAAAACCTGGGAGGCACCAGGAGCCAGACTCTAAACAGAGAAGTAAGGCCTCTACTTCTTTGGGCAGAGAGACACCTTCTTCACTTAACTGCATCACACATCTCAGGAAAAAGCAACATAGAAGTGGACCTCCTCAGCAGGCACAGTCTGGACAAAGGAGAATGGGCTCTAAACCAGGAGATTTTTGAACATCTCTTGGTCAGGTGGGGATACCCGGAGATCTGATGGCAACCAGTCTAAATACCAAAATGAATCTATTCTACTCCAGGTGGCGGGACCCACACTCTGAGACTGGATGTCATGACAATACCCTGGCAATTCAACCTGGTGTACATCTTTCCTCTTGCTCCTCTTCTCCCCCAATTGGCCCAGACAGATATGGTATTCACACCTGATCCAACTGTCTGTGGAAGACCCATGGGAATTGCTTCTGAGACCAAACCTTCAACATCAGGGTTTGATCCTTCATGACAACCTCAAGATGTTGCGTCTGACAGCCTGGAGGCTGAGTGGGTCTTGTTAAGAAAACATGGACTTTCAGACCCTGTGATTGCAACCATCATTCAGGGAAGGAAACCCTCTACATCTAAAGTATATTGCAGAGTCTGTGCTACCTTTTCAAGATGGTGTAATCAGAGGAATATATCTATGGAAGATATTGATGTTGCTGTGGTCCTGAACTTCCTACAGGATGGCTTTCAGGCAGGACTCCACCCGGCCTCCTTGAAGGTACAACTTTCAGCCCTATCAGCCATACTGGCAAGGTCCCTAGCAGAACATGACCTAGTAAGAAGGTTCACCACGGCCATAGTCAGTCAATCCGACTATCAGTGAGATAGTAGCCCCATGGGACCTAAATCTAGTCCTTAAGCTGTTATCTCAACCCCAACCTTTTGAACCCCTTAATGACATACCTCTTCATCTCCTGACACTGAAAACTGTCTTTCTTACTGCAATGACTTCCACCAGGAGAGTCAATGAACTTCAGGCCCTGTCCTGTAAGACCCCTTTTTTATCCGTTCATTCGGATAAAATTGTGCTCAGAGTAAAACCATCCTTCGTCCTAAGGTTGTGTCAGAATTCACATTAATCAGGATATTGTTTTACCTTCCTTCTGTAGCAATCCGGCTAACCCCAAGGAAGCCCTCCTCCATAACTTGGATTTAGTCAGATGTATTTCCACTTACCTTCAGAGAACAAAAGAATTTCGGTCATCTATATCCCTGTTCATATATCCAAGGTAGACTCAAAGGGAAAGCAGCATCTAAAGCCTCCATTTCCAAATGGATAAAAGCATGTAATCATAAATGTTACACTGAGTTGGGGCAGGTAGCTCCCTCTAACATTAAGGCACATTCCACATGAGCTATGGCTGCCTCCTGGGTGAAATAACACAAGCTTCCCCATTGGACATATGTAAGGCGGCCACATGGTCCTCCATCTCCACTTTCATGAAACATTATCACCTTGACGTGCAGGCCTCAGTCGAAGCCAGCTTTGGCAGGACTGTCTTGGAGGATGTGAACCATTAATGGGTAAGATTATTGCCCCCCCTTTTTATATTATGGGTAACTGCTTTTAAGTCCCATTCTTTTAATGCCTTGGAGATGCACAGAAGAAACGTATAAATTTACTTACCGATATTTAGTTTTCTTCTATGTACCTCCAAGGCATTCCCACCCTACTAATATATATTTATATCTGCTACTGTCTTTCAGCTGAGCCAAAAGGAAACTGAGGACACATTCCGGTTGCACCTTTTTAAACCTTGTGATTGGTCCTACCCAGCCGGAGGTCGGAGACGTTCCCATTATTTTAATGCCTTGGAGGTACACAGAAGAATACTAAATATCGGTAAGTAAATTTATACGTTTACTTATCAAGATAAACCCTACAATATATTTTTTTGCATGTCTCTTAAAATCTAAATAATATAAAATGCTATCCTGCAAAGCTTCCTGTGTGCGCAAACGCATATGCGAAGTAGAGACTGCCATAACAATGCAGTTATGCGCAGTAGAGACTGGCTGAACAGTCTGTTCCGGAGCGGGGTGCTCTGAACAGCTCACCTCCTGTCTCTGCTCCTGGCTCCGGGGCAGCATCCAGGGGCACTGGGTGGCACTTTAGCCCGTGTACACAAGCTTTCATACTAGTATATTATAAAAGGATATATATGTCTGTAATAGCCAAAACATAATGTTACGCTCTTGGTTAACCATTTTAGTGCTAGAACACGTAGTACAGAGATACTATATGACACCAGAATTTTTAAGGAACAGTCAATCTTCCTTAAAGAAAGAGATATTTAGCAGTGTGTTGGTGACACTACTAATATCCATGGGTCATATTCATCAAACCAAAAGATGAGCACTTGTGGAGAAAAACACCTGCACCATAGTTATCAATGGAAAACTCATACTACTTTTATTCAGACAATGGGAATAGTGGTGCGGTCTGTCTGTATGTCAAACCAGCATTATTGCCTCAATTGCGGGAAGATATATGTGATGACAGTAGTGAACATGTGGAATCCCTGTGGGTTGAAATAATCACTGGGGTTAAAACTGCCCAGAAAATATTAGTGGGTATTTTTTATAAACCACCAAACATTGGTGACCTTGAAGAATCAAAGCTATTAATGCAAACAGAAAAGGCTTCTCAATTAGGGAGAACTATAATTATGGGGGATTTTAATTATCCAGAAATAGACTGGAAAAATGGAACAGCTTATTCTGCTAAAAGCAGCAAGTTTCTGAACTTGTTGAATGACAATTTTTTGTCACAACTAGTGCAGACCTCAACCAGAGGGAATGCATGTTTGGATTTGGTAATAACTGACAATGAAGAACTTATCTCTAACATCCAAGTTAGGGAGCACTTGGGGAATAGTGACCATAACATGGTATCTTTTGAGATTAATTCAAAAAAGCAATTTGGTATGGGTTCCACCAAAACACTGAATTTTAAAAAGGCCAACTTTAGCAGATTTAATGCATCCATTGGTCTCGTTGACTGGGATAAAATATTTTCAGGAAAAAACACAGAAGGTAAGTGGAATGCCTTCAAAATAACATTGCAAAAAATACACACATAAATTCATCCCTGTAGGAAACAAATACAAAAGAAGCAAATTAAAACCAGTGTGGCTAACCAGTAAAGTAATTCATGAAATAAATAACAAGAAAGCGGCATTTAAACATTACAAAGCTGAGGGATCAGCAGAGGCATTTGCAGAATACAAAAATGTCAACAAAAACTGTAAAAAGGCTATTAAATTAGCTAGACTGGAGAATGAAAAAAATATTGCTAAGGAGAGCAAAAGCAACCCAAAAAAATTCTTTAAATACATTAATGGCAAAAAATTAAAGTCTGATAATATTGGGTCCTTGTTATCTGAAACGGGTGAGATGGTCAAAGGGGACAGAGAGAAGGCAGATATTTTAAATAATTTCTTTTCTTCTGTTTTTACCAAGGAAGACCCAATGGACAAGAATCTGCAAGCTACTTTTACAGAACAGTCACAGCAAGCATGGGACTGGCTAACACAAGAAAAGGTGTTAAAACAATTGAATAGTGTTAAGGTAGACAAAGCTCTGGGGCCAGATGGTATACACCCACGGGTACTTAAAGAGCTAAGCCAGACCCTGGCCAGACCGTTATATTTGATTTTCAGGGATTCATTTATTTCAGGAATGGTGCCCACGGATTGGCGTAAAGCAGATGTGGTGCCCATATTTAAAAAGGGATCAAAGTCACAGCCAGGAAATTACAGACCTGTAAGCTTGACATCTGTGGTAGGGAAGCTGTTTGAAAGGTTGCTAAGGGAATATATTCAAGAATTCTGCTGGAACAGGAATATCATTAGCAATAGCCAACATGGCTTTGTGAAAGACAGGTCTTGTCAAACGAACTTGATCGCATTTTATGAAAAAGTGAGTAATAATATAGATGAGGGAGCGGCAGTTGATGTGATCTATTTAGACTTTGCCAAGGCATTTGATACAGTTCCGCACAAGAGGTTACTGTACAAATTGAATGTAATAGGCCTAGGGGAAAATGTTTGTGTGTGGATTGGAAATTGGCTGAAAGATAGAATGCAAAGAGTGGTAGTAAATGGCAAGTTCTCCAGTTGGATAAAAGTGATAAGTGGAGTACCTCAGGGATCTGTCCTGGGTCCTCTTCTTTTTAATCTGTTTATTAATGACCTCCCAGAGGGCATAGGGAGCCATGTATCAGTGTTTGCCGATGACACAAAATTAAGTAAGGTAATAAAGTCTGATCTGGATGTGTCTTCATTACAAGAGGATTTGGACAAATTGAGTAACTGGGCAGGCAAATGGCAAATGAGATTCAATATAGACAAGTGTAAAGTTATGCATTTTGGGTATAATAATAAAAATGCAACATATAGTTTAAATGGTGTTTCTCTGGGGAAATCTACTAATGAAAAGGATTTGGGAGTAATGGTAGACAATAGACTTAGCTGTAGCGTGCAGTGCCAGCTGGCAGCTGCAAAGGGCAATAAGATATTGGCATGTATTAAAAGGGGTATTGACTCAAGGGAGGAAGATATAATTATGCCTCTTTACAGGTGCATGGTAAGACCCCACCTAGAATATGCTGTTCAATTCTGGGCACCCATTCTGAAAAAGGACATTATGGAACTAGAGAGAGTGCAGAGGAGAGCCGCAAAACTAGTAAGGGGAATGGAAAGTTTTAGTTATGAAGAGAGGCTAGAAAAATTAAACTTGTACACACTAGAGAAACAGCGTCTTAGAGGGGATATGATAACACTGTATAAGTATGTTCAAGGCCCATATAAAGGGCTCTCCAAAGACCTGTTCATTAACAGAACAGTACACAGGACAAGGGGCCACCCGCTTAGACTTGAGGAAAGGAGATTTAATCTACAACAGCGGAAGGGTTTCTTTACAGTAAGGACAATAAAGGTATGGAATTCACTTCCTGAGGAGGTGGTGCTATCAAATACATTAGATGCCTTAGGGGCCTGGATACTTATTTAAAAGAGCATAACATAGAGGGCTATGTACGTTAGTATTGGGATTAATATTTAGTTAGGGCTTGTTGATCCAGGGAGAAATCTCTTCTTTTGGATCAACGATGGTAAACAGGAATAGGAAAATGGTTGAACTAGATGGACGCAAGTCTTTTTTCAACCTAAATTACTATGTTACTATGTTAGTTGGTTTTCTCTAGAATTGTTCTTCTTTTGCGTTGATAAATGTGGCCTCATGTTACTAACACTTTGCGTAGCAATATACTGCACAACTCTATGTAAAGGGCTAAAGGAAAAAAAATGACAAACATTTCTTTATATATGCTATTTTAAAAATGCCATAGGAAATCATCAACTACATTTCAGTATCCTGTATAAGGCTTACTTAAAAATAAATAAGTATATTTACTTAGCTTTATTTGCTTTTCCCCAGTTGCACTTTTCCTGACATAACCTGTACCATAATTTCTACTTTGCACTTCTGGGGGATTGCTTTACTACACAGAGCATGTATTCCTATCCATATGTAAGTCTAAGAGACAGGCTCTGGCTCAAAAGAGCTACTAAGAAGGATTGTGCTGTAAAGGGAGGCTGCAGGAAAAAAAGGTGTGATGTACTAATGTGGAGGGCTCAAACTGAAATTGGCGAATAATGGCATCTCCTGCTTGGCGAATAATTTCCTGTGAAAAGTGCAGATTTTCCGTTTTTATTTTACCTAGCTCATTCAATTGAAATCAATGGGAACATTGAATTTATACACAACACATAGCAAATATATTTTTTTATTTCTCAAAGGCATAATATAAAAGGGCCATGAGGGTGCCTGTGTTTGTGGAATGTGGGGAAAGAATCAGTTGAACAGGAAATGTTGTTTGGGGGGGTTGTTTACTAGGGTTGGGGGCAGTTAATAAAAAATAAATCCTAAATACAAATAATCCCCCATAAGATATGGTATAAAAGGGGGTCTGAGGAGGGTGCTTGTGTTGGTGGGTGGAGTCTGGGGAATGAATCAGTTGAACAGGGAATTTGTTTTTTGGGGGGTTTCTTGACTGGTATTGGGGGTCAGTTAATAAAAAAATAATAATATAAAATAAGAAATATGTATGTAAAGTGATAGAGACAAGACCCCCTGACATAAGCTGATACTGGGGTAGACTGATATTTGACTTGATAGAGTATTTTGTAGAGGATGATTTGTTAGATTTGTTGTTAGAGGTCTTTGTAGGACTTATTAGAGGCCCAAGCCCTGAAGAAACATTGATTTGTAGGACTTAAGCTTGTTTGGCACAAGCAAAACTGAGTTGTTTAAGCAGCAGGGTGATTAGGCAACCGAAAATGAAAGGGATCAACAACAGCAGTAACATGGTTGATGGATGATGAAGGTTCCACTTGCTATGACTAGCTCCAGTGATGCATCTGAGGCAGTAGCAGCACAAAAGTAGCCCCCAATATATGTGGAGAAAAGAAGTTTGCAAATAATTCTTCTCCACCTATCCTTCCTCCAAAATCATGGATGTGTTGTTATTAGAATTTACATTTTTCCCTTGAGAGCAGCAACTGTGCCTCTCATTAGCAACTGCAATGTGCAGAGTGTGGGTGGTAAATAACATCTGGGGGCACAACTGTATCAAAACATCATGACTCCAAAATACTGCCCACAAGTAGTCATGTGTCCCACAAAGGACACATGACTACTTGCTGACAGTTTAATAGTAATGATGAACCCTCCTTGCCAGCATCTTAGCATATTCTGTGGAATGGAATCTTCTCAGATGCCTCTTGGTGCCCTTCTTGTGATTCTCCTCCACCACACTGGCATGTGTGATTAGTGCACCACACCCTGTGCTATGGGTGGAGACGGACTGCCACATCCTAACATCAACAGAGTGGCTACCATTTGGCGGGGGAGGTAACGATGAATGAGGTGGATTGGCAGAAGATGTAGATGTACCCTAGAGGAAGAAGGTGATGATGGCGAGCTAGTTGTTTTGCTTGTCATGGAACTTCCAGTCTCTGCCTGGGTTTCTGTATTCTTCCTCCTCTTTTATCTCTGCCTTACCTCTTGTTGCCTTTCTGGAGAGTCAGGGGGTAAAGTAACAGTGGTGCTTTATTTCTGCAGTGGGTGTTTGGCTTTAACATGTTTGACATAAATGTAGTGATGTCTGTTTTTCATGTGTGATATCAGGGCAGTTGTGCCAAGGCACGTTCTCTCCTTTCTCCTGCTCACTGACTAGTCACAAATTGTGCAGAGTGCCGTTGGTGATGACTGCACCATGCCTAGAAAAAATAGTCCCACACCCAGGGATTCAGGGATAGGGAACGAGAACATGTGGAGAATTATGGCCTCTTTCTTCTTGTCTTCCACATTCCCCTTCACTGTCTGTGGCAGCGGATGATGTTGATGCTGTTGTTGCCACTGCCTCAGAATAAGCACTGCAACTCTGAGTATTGCTGCCGCTGGCAAGTGGAACCTGCCCTAGTCCCACATCACTTGTTGACCCAATTCCCACTGTGCCTATGGAGGTCTGTGGCATACTAGCTTGCTCCTCAGCATCCAGCTGCCTTTGCAACTCAGCAGCAGAAGGAATTTGAACAGTTGCACATTCCGCAAATTCCAAAAGCTCATTGCTAGTGGTGGTGGTGATTGATGCCCATCCTGTTCCCTGTCTCCCATTCCTTCTCAGCTTCTGCTAAAAAAGGCCATCAATGTCTCTTCCACCCCAGCTTCTTCAGCATCATCATCACCACCATCACTAGTCCCTACGTACTGTTGCTCTATTACAGACATCTCACTGCTGCTTGGAGGAGGTGATGAGTGATGTGACAGAAGGTCCCCTAATGTCACACTTGGCATTTCTTTTTGACCTGAAGAAGGCAGACTGGCAGCAAGTAGCAGCAGGCACAGGCAGCTGATCTGTACTCCTGCTAGTGGTATTAATTATGTGCCTGCTCTCCCCCAACACCATTTCTGGCCTTTTCAGGATCATGTTACACTGTAGTGAAGGGAAGGGGACTCCCAGGGCCAGAGTAATAGTGTGGGCTCCCTTGACTGCTAGTCTGGAAGCTCTCAAATGCTTCCCCTACCACTCCTCTAACACTAGTCCCACTGGCTGCTTTACCATTACTGTTACTAAAACTACTACTAACACCATGCGTATCAAGTTCAGCCCCAGAGTCTTCCTCCTCACAGTCACTAGTAATATAATGATTACCCCTTTCTTCACTCCTAACACTAACAAGCTGCTGGACCTTCTTAGTAGTAGTACTAACAATGGTGGCACTGCTTGGGGATGGCAAGTGTGACTTAGGGTCCCTTGCTGTCACTCTTGGCATCATCTTCTCCTTCCCCCCCTCCTGAGTATTACAAGACACACTAGCAGCAGGGTCAGTACTGGTGGCAGCAGGTTCAGCACTGACAGCAGGCACTGCACTGGTTGCACCAGGGGCAGCACGTCTGACAGCAGGCACAGTATTGGTGTCAGCAGGTTCAGCGCTGGTAGCAGGCACAGCATTGGTTGCAGCAAGGACAGCACGTCTGAGAGCAGGCACAGTATTGGTGGCATCAAGTTCAGCACTGGCAGCAAGCACATCACTGGATGCAGCAGGGGCAGCATGTCTGACAGCAGACACAGCACTGGTTCAGCAGGGGCAGCACATCTGACAGCAGGCACAGCACTAGTGACAGCAGGGGCAGCAATGGTGGCAGCAGGGGCAGCACGTCTAGCAGCAAGCGCAGGCATCTGACCTGTCATGCTCTCACTAGTACTACCCTTTTCTATCTCCCTTCCTATTAAATTCCCCAAGATCCCTAGGGGTGATTTAGGGGGACTAGACAGCATTGATTGAGCATTTGTGCTCACTTCCTCCTCTGATTCAGTGGACACATAAGGATCCTTCCAGTTCCTCCTTTTATTAGTTTTAAACCTGCTCACAGTGATATCAGTCACTATTATCCTCTCCTGCCTCAATTTTGCCTCAAGATCAGAGCAGAACAGTACAGAAAGTCTACCTCGCTCTGTAGCTGCTTCTATTGTGTTTGACTTCCGCAAATAGGTCACATTTTTATAGCGAAAAGGTGAAAACCATGTAAATCAATGGGCAGAAACTTTCTAGCTATTTTTTTAATTTAATTTAATTTTTTTACATTTTAATTGATGGCATTAAAGCAGATTTTCCAGTAAAAAAGCAAACAACAAAGTGGTTTTTGTAGAATTTTGGGGGGCAACATGGCGAGAGCTTTCGCCCACCCCTACTAATGTGCCTGTTGCCAATGTACTAAGCAGTGTGATACAAATTTTATACTCCTCATACAGTCTGATCTCCAAAAAAAGAGGGACACCAGGGTGGGAAAGAGGGACAGAGGGATTTGGGTCTCAAAGAGGGACACTTGGGATGTATGCTGTAGGAACTCCCAAAGGAAGGCTCCCTTTCTGCTGACTTTGTCCCCATGGTACAGGTGGAGTGAATGAGAGAATTATTTTATATGCATGCTCTTTTTGGATCATGCTTTCGCCACCCACCACAAGATTCCAATGAGGGACAAGGAAAATCCTCTTATGTATCCTCCGTAGATTGATAACCTCTGAATCTCTTCAGATCTGTCTGACTGCAGGGAATCTCTCCTTCTGTACCAGCAATTTTGGGCCTTCCATAGCTATGCTACCATAACCCCTCTATTCTCTGAGAATCTGGATGGATGGTTTCCTGGAACTCCCCATGTCATGCTTCTTGCCTGTTATGGGTTTATCCTTCTATGTATGGAGTTCATAACATCTCAAATCTTCAGGCTAAGGCTCCCTATTGGTACTTTCTAGACATATTCTCCAAAAGAGCTGACACCTTACTTTCCCACTGAAAATTTGACTGCCTTATTGACGTACTTCCTGGAACTATGCCTCTCAGAGGCAGGACTTACTTGTTCTTGGAACCTAAGAACCATGCCCTCAGAGACTTTCCACTTCTCCTGCCAGGGCCGGCTTCTCTTTTGTGTACAAAAATGACTGGTCTTTAAGACCATGTGTGGACTATAGTAAATGAAATCAAATAACCATTAAGAACCAGTACCTGTTGCCTGTCATACCAGAATTATTTGATGCTTTGAAGGAAGACAAAATATTTTCCAAGCTTGACCTATGTAGGTTCTCATCGGAGAGGGGGATGAGTGGAAGACTTTAATACTCATTATGAGCATTACGAGTACCTTTGTCCTTTGTAATGCTCCAGCTGTGTTTCAGAGTTTTAGCAAAGTCTTTTTAAATGTCTTGTTATCTTATATGGTAGTCTATCTGGATCTGATTTTGATTTTCTCTTCCTCCACTAAGCAACATCGCTACCATGTTCAAACTGTCCTGCAGAGCTTGCTAGAGAACCGTCTGTTTGGCAAAGCCAAGAAATGTGTTTTTGAAAAGTCTCGTCTATCATTTCTGGTGTATATTATCTCATACACGTCTCAGAATGGATCCGGCTAAGGTAGAAACTATTGTCAGCTGGCAGCTTCCCAGTACTTTGCAAGCAACCCAATGCTTTCATGGTTTCTCAAACTACTACATGTGGTTTCTCCAATTTTTTTCTAAACTGACTGCCCCGATTGTGGCTCTCACCAAAAAAGTTTTCGAATTCCCCGTCTATGCTGGTCACACCAGTCCCCTGCTGCCAGTCATCCCCAGGTTGCCAGAGTTTCTCTTTTGACAATTTTGCTGGCCTACCATCAAACTGGATGTTAAAACCTTCATCAAAACCTGTGAGTTATGTGCACAGAATAAATCTTCCCTTAAAGGGATAGTAATGTTTCATAATAAAAGCAGCTCTAATTAATCATCATAGTATTTGGACTTTGGAGAGTGTTATTTCAATTCTGTCAGAGTTGTAGTTCCAGAGTAATTCAATGACAAAGTGTCCCCCTCCCGCCCCTTTTACTGATGTCACACTGTTCAGCCAGAGCAGAAGTGAGGTGCCCAGGTAGACTGCAGAGAGGGACAATCTTCAATTAAGATAAGGGAAAAACCTGAAAAGCTTGTCAAGGGGGGCAGGGATTTCATTGTTTTCATAGGAATAAGAGTGCCCCCTTCTGTTATCTGTCTGGTCTATGGACTGCATTCCACATCTGAGAAGAGATTGCTTACACTAGGTAAAAGGGGCGGGAGGGGGAAACTTTGCTTGTGAATATCTCATAAACCATAAAGGTTTGAGAGGTAAGACATATATCATTCTTCATTTTTTTAATGCCTACAAGATAAAATAAAGTTAAAACGAAGTATTACTATCCCTTTAAAAAAAACAGCAGTACTTATACCCCCTGCCTGTTCCAAATATGCCATGGACAAACCTGGCAAAGGACTTTATCACTGATTTACCTGTTTCCAAGCAGCGTACCACTTTCCTGGTGGTCGCTGACATCTTTCTTAGAAGGATCATCCGCCTCCACGGAGTGTCTATTCAAATAACATCTGATCAATTTGTTTCCTATTTCTGGAGGGCTGTCTGCACCCAACTAGATATTAGATTACACTACTCTTCCTCCTATCGTCCTCAAACCAATGGACAGACTGAGAGAACTAACCAAACCCTGGAGACATATCTTCATCATTATATAGAGTCTCCTCATTCTAACTGGATTGACCTCCTACTCATTGAGTTTGCCTTTGACAACCTGTACCACTATTCCACTAAGTGCTCTCCATTCTTTGCTGCCTTAGGATTTCATCCTCACTCTCTCCCGACCTCTCCTCCTTCCGAAGTCCCCAGTGTTGACTCTAGGGTCAAGGATTTGCAGGCCTATTAGTCATTGATCTGCCGCACAGTCCAGAAAGCTGCTGCTATGTTTAAGATGATGGCTGAAATGAGATGCCGTATGACTCCAGTCCTTGATCCCAGTGATGAGTTCTGGTTGTTTACCTGCAATTTGCACCTTCGGCAGCCATCTCATAAGTTGGGGCCCAAGTTTAACTGGTCCATTCAAGATATCTGCTTGTTTGACTCTGGTCACCTATGCCTTGACCCTGTCCTCTTCCATGCGCATCTCAAACTCTTTCCATCTTTCTATCCTATGGCCTAGGGTGCACAATACTTTTTTTAAAGCCTTCCAACTCCCAATTCCAGTTTTGGTGGCTGGTCATGCCGAATATGAGATCCATCGCAACCTGGATTCTCAGATGGTACAAAGTTCTCTTCAGTATATGGTCGATTGGAGGGGTTACAATCTGGATGATCACTGTTGGGTTTCTGTTCCTGCCCCTGCCCAGGTTCGTGCCTTTTATGGGATCCATCCTGCTGGGCCTGGTGGCCCCGGAGGTTGACCCTAGAGAGGGGGCAGTGTCACAATCTCACTCATCTGTCCACTGTGATTGTTCCTCCTTTCTTCCTGATTGGTTACTGACACCTTTTTATACCTGTAAACACAGCTTTTTCTGTCTCAACTTGGGAGCCTGCTCTATCTCCAGCTGCAAGTTTGGACTCTGAGCACCGGTTTCAGAATATCTGAATCTGCTCTGCCTCTAAATAATGTATTCAGTTAAACAAAGAGCTGTCAATAGGTCATGAAATAAATTACAAATTCTCAGAAATGTCCCACCCACCTGCCACAACCCCAGCAACACCACCTAAAACAAATGTGTCCCTCTTAGGCCATCTGAAATGTTGGAAGGTATGAATACAATAATCCCACTTAAAAACACAACACAATACAATAAGATGGGGTACATATACCCCATTTTAATACATTAAAATTAAAACCTACAAAATAAAGCCAAGGAATTAAGTTAATATAAGGCCACATACTGAATCATGCACTGAATAAGCTGACTTAAAGGAACACTAACACCTAAATAAAATAGGTGGATATAAGTAAAATAGGAGGTACTTACAGTTAGCATATATAACAAATCATGATTTGTATGTTTCATCCCTAAAATATGATCCTAAACTTACATTTTAATGCATGTGTATATTGTTCTGATCAGAGAACATTTATTTAATGTGGTTTCTGCTGTTTGTATTGAGTGATTGTTTTGACTGTTGATGTTTTATCTCAGCCCTTTCACAGATAATCCTGGAAATCAATAGGAGTCCTGGACTCCTAGAAAAGGCAGGAATTACTGTTCCTTCAGAGCATGTACAAGATTAGACTTTAAAGAGCTACTGCAGAAATTAGTGGGTATTTAATTATATATATAACCCTGTTAATTTGTAGCTATTAGTATTCCTTTAAAAATAAAAAAGTGGTGTGGGTTCCGGAGCCCCCATATCAAATCTGAAAAAAACCTGGAAGAGTCCAGTCACCTTATGTTATTTTTTTAGTGTAGGAATGTGTAAAACAATTGATATGGAGTCCAAAGCTCCCATATTAATAAAAGGAAAAAAAGCCTAGAAGGGTCTTTGTGTATGTCTAAAACATGAACTCGACTCGCTGGTACTCCACATCAATCACCTAAAAACATTAAAAAGAGGATGAAAAAGGTCTTAAAATCCTGCCTTCACTGGTTTTTATATAGCCAGTTCCTGTTTAAATTCGGTCCCATGCTCAGATTGCGTACAGGGCTGGATTTACATCTCAGGAGCCTGTAGGCACAGAAACTTGAAGCCCCCCCCCCGCGGGCCATCTGCACTAGATACCTCCACAATGCTCCTAATCTCCACGTTGCCCTCCCTATCATCTCCATATTGCCCTCACATTACCCCCATCATCGCCACATTGCCCCCCATTAGCTCCAGCTTGCCACCATCATCTATCACCCTCACATTGCCCCCATCATCTCCATATACCATATTGCCTCCACACTGCCTCCCATCAGCTCCACATTGCCCCCATCAGCTCCATATTGCCCTCACAATGCCCCTCATCAGCTCCATATTGCCCCATCAGCTCCACATTGCCCTCACAATGCCTCCATCAGCTCCATATTGCCCTCACAATGCCCCCCATCAGCTCCACATTGCCCTCACATTACCCCCCCATCAGCTCCATATTGCCCTCACAATGGCCCCCATCAGTTCCATATTGCCCCATCAGCTCCACACTGCCCTCACAATGCCCCCCATCAGCTCCACATTGCCCTCACAAAGCCTCCCATCAGCTCCACATTGCCCTCCACCCCATCGGCTCCAACTTGCCCCCCATTAGCTCCACATTGCCCTCACATTGCCTCCCCCCGTTGTCCGTTTCCTACCTCCCTGGTAGGAGATCTGTATGTGCCTCCTTTGGCACAGTCGTGCACCTGATGAAGCTCCCGCGCGGTCTCCTATTCAGGAATGCAGAGCGCTGGGAGATTATGTCATCTCCCAGCGCTCTGCATTCTTAAAGAGGCGACGAGGGAGCTCCATCAGGTACAAGACTGGGGGGGCGGGCAATGTGAGTGGGTGCCGCCGGCGCAGTCAGCGAGGTGGCTAGTTTTTTAAAAAAAAAAAAAGATTAAAAAAAAAAAAAAAAAAATACAAATGACAGGCGCCCTTCGTTGGCGTGCACCTGTAGGCAGGTGCCTACTTTGCTTAATGGCAAATCCGGCCCTGATTGTGTAGGAGGCAGGGTTACACAGGGTACGGAACATGCTCTGTAATAACCCCACCACCCAGGTAATCAGGTATGAGGAGGAGACATGCATTAGTAATTCATAATTCCTTTTTCTCAACTGTGTTCTGAGTAACCCTGCATCCCAGTTAGTCAGTACATGGAAAATGTTTTGGTTTGTTTTATTGAACATGGAGGTTGCTTACCAAAGCAGCAATTGTGATCCAGCAACTGAGGGGTTAAGCTCTGGTGTGGATGTGAGGAGGGTGCTAAGGAAGGGGGTGGGGGGGCTATTGCTCCACCCCCACCCCACCCCCCGTTCTCTGGTTCCCCTTCCTGGTCCAGCCCAAGGAAAACAGCCTTACATCAGCCTAGCTTCACTCTTCAGAATTATTACAAAGGGGTGTTTTTGGGTTTAAAAAACTGTAGTCCACTTGATTGCAGAACTGAATAACTGGAGATATCTGCCAAATTAGAAAATGCTAGTTCAGCATTTTTTTCCCCCTCTGGAATGGGATCTAGGCATCAGTTTGCTCTTGAATCCCCATTTCATTTTTAGGTGTTAGTGTTTCTTTAAGCTACATACTCCCATATGGTGTTTGACAAATTGCTCAAAGAAAAAAAAATGCTTATAACATCTCTCAGTCAATTTGGCAAATACAAAAACACTTCATCATGTATGTTTAAGAATAAACATTTAGTGGACTGTTGGCTGGGGGACTGGCTCTGAATATATATTGATGCAGCAGATGTTCTTCCACAGTAACCGCTTCTTAGAACTGAAGATACATAGTGACACAGGACATTAAACTGAACACAAGAGAGAATCCTCCTATTAAACAGCTTTCACTCACGCACAACTTCTGAATGCTGTTCAAGATTTCAACCAATTGCGTGCCAGGGGGCTCAGTGCATTCTGAAGAATTCTTTCAAATAAAATCATGAAGCAAACAATCTGATGATAAATAAGCAGCTTGACTCAAACAAAGAATTAAATCCCCATTTAAACATTGGGAAATTTCAGATTTACCTATCTGGCACAGCTGATTTGCTCTGGAATTGCAACTCTTTTCTTTTATGAATATGGCCCTTAGGCTGAGGTTTTTATTACATGCAATGCTTGCTTATAATGCATATAATACCAAGGTCAAAGATATCCAAAGTCAGAGAGCCAGCAGTGGAAATAGATTCAATCTCATGGAATAGAAACAAACACAGGATGAGGACAAAGTGCCATTGGTAGTCACCTACAACTCCCAGCTTGAAGTACTGCTCAAAATCTCAAAAAACATCCAAAAATACTACATCCGAGTCATGCACCAAAAAGAATATTCCTAAAGCCTCTACCATGCAGCGGCATGCAGCCGCGGGGGGAGCCCGGAATTCCATGACGGTCATAGTACATCATGGGTCGTTAACTCAGATTGACCCATGACGTACTATGACCGTCAAGGGTCATTAAGAGGCTAAGAATGCAACATAAAATTATACTTCTCCCTGTCTACAAAAGAGATGTTGAACCTGTGCACACATATATACCCCAGATAAGGTGCCCACACCACACTCCCACCAAAACCTCATCATTTGGGCAAATTCACCTGCAGATAATCTAATGTTGTCTACCTCATGTCCCAACAAAAGACTATCTTTAGGCAAGACAAGACAAAAGAAAATGGATGAATTCTCTTGGTCCAGTGTGAACAAGAAAAAGACACCCCAGTGGATCAACATTTTACAAAACTGGTCATGGCATAAAAGATCTCTGTGTGTCTGTACTAATGGGAGATTTTGAGACACCAAGAGACAAAAATATCTGGCAGTATAAATCGATGACCAGGTGTAACACTCTGAGCTGTGACCAGAACCTTGACAATGTATTTATGTCACATTACTTGGCACAATAAACATAGTTTGGGCATTTTGGGTGCCAGTATTGTGCACAATGCATTGCAATGCACTGCTTTGTTCAACTCTCTGGTGCTCAGAAGGTTAACCCATACATTTCAAATACTTCAAATAAATCTTGTATCACTTGGTCAGCTACAAAGATATGAATCTACTGGAGTCTAAGGAATAATTTACACAGATAATGGTGATATGAGATTCACTATTTAACCCCTTAGTGACTGGCTGCAGACACACGCGGCCGTCACTTAACACCTGGCTAAGAATTGTTTTTTAATTATTACAGAGTCCCCAAACGGCGTGCTGCCGCGCAGGGACCTGGACATCCAGGGCGTTCATGTACGTCTTCTGTCACTGACAGTTTTTGTGGGACGTACATGTACGTCCATTGTCGGGAAGGAGTTAAAAAGAATTTGCATTAATGTATAACTTGTAATGTATTCTGCATTAAGCCTTCATTCTAAATATGCCAGAAGAGGAGACTTAGTTGTCTTGAAAGCTTGTATCCTAGAGCTACTTAATTAGCCAATGAAGGTATCTCTTTTACTCTACTAGTCTCCTATTCATATTTATGAATTCCTATTTTTTAATTAATCTGCTTAATGCCAGTTGCGAGATGGAAGCCTAAATAGTACATTCTGACATTTAACTTAAAGAAGAACTAAAACCTCCTAATAATATCCCTCACTTACCTTATTATTATCAGAAAATGGACCCTATGAATTTTGCCCTTGTTCCTTGGTTCAAGAGATAAGCTCTTCAGACAGCCTAGGATGTCATGGACTCAGACACGGGGGCATCACTACATGGCATGCAGAGAGTGTGGCTGTGCCAGGGTCCAGCAACCAAGGGGGTCTCATCATTTCCAGTGTTCAATAGGTTCTAATTATGGATATGTGAAAATACTGTATGTTTGCTTTAGGGGGCCCAAAAAAGGTGCCACTGTGGCTTACCACTTATTAGTTAAACTACTGCACAGGTGTGACAGCTGCTGGCAGTTTTCTCATACTGCAGCAGGCAGAATGCATGGGCCTACTTAACCCTTTAAGGACCAGAAAGATGCACAACTCTTTGCAAAGGAATGTGTTTCATGCCTCCCTGGTCCTTAACACCTTGATGATGTACCAGGACCATTATGCTTGTACAGACTTTAAGGACCGGTGATGGTGCTGGCACTTCATGAAATTCTGGGATCTCAGCACGACTGAACGTCTCTATGTTATCCCAGAATGCATTGGTGTAAAAAAAAAAAAAAAAAAAAAAAAAAAAAAAAAGTCAGTGCCACTATCACGGTGCCCGTGATCCCCTGTCAGTCACACTGATGGTACCTGTGCATTGGAGCAGGCTATTGACCCTCCCAGGATGTTCCTTTATATACTGGGCCTATGACAGCTGCCTGATGCCCTTTCGTGGTATTCCTGTGGTTAAGCCTTCTCGCTGTGTTTCTGCATTCCCGTGTACCGACTCGGCTTATCTGACCATTCTCCGTTCCTGCTCCGTGATTGACCCAGCTTTGGCTGACGTTCCTGCTCCGTGATTGACCCGGTTTTGGCTGACATTCCTGCTCCGTGATTGACCCGGCTTTGGCTGACGTTCCTGCTCCGTTATTGACCCGGCGTGGCTGACGCTCCTGCTCCCGTGTAACGACCCGGCTCGCCTGACGTTCCTGATCCGGTTGATGCTTCCTGTTCATCATTGGCCTCCTGAGTTCCGGTGTATCCTGGTCGCCTGCCCGCGATATTATGAACTGTATCTAGTGGTGCGCTGTTCAATCACTCTCAGTTGAGCTGTGCTGTTTGTTTACCAAGCTGTAGTAACATTGCTGAGCGACTTTTCCGTGCCCGAACCTGTCCTATGCTTCACTGTGTGTGTTGCCTCCGTTTATGAGCCTTAGTATACCTGCCTAAGCTATCTCATCCCATACGAGCCATATACACGTTCTGAGCCGTGCCTGGTGACCTAGCCTATCCAGTCCACAGCAGAGCTGTTCTGTTCTGGTACTTGCCTGTACCGTGGTTGCACCTCCCGGTGCTAGTGGCCTTTCCGTGTGCTCTTGCAGTGTGGTTCCATAACGGCACCGGAAGGGTGCCTGGGCTCTGATCGTTGCTTTAGTGTATTGTTATCCATCGCACTACCTGTGCGTGGCTCGCTGTAGCTGGTGCAGTATCGACTCCGATTGGTACCCTGTGGGTGGCCTGTCTCTCATCTCATTTTGGAACACTGAAGCATTCCGGTTGCATGTCATAAGGGCGATACAGGTTCTGTTCTCTTGGTCTGCAGTGGCGGCTATCCATCACACTCCTCAAGGAGTATTACTCAGCTCTGGTTACATTGTGCAGTCTCTCTTGGGCGTCCTTGCATTCAGCTATATGAGAGTGATTTGTACAAGCCTGCTAACTACCGAGAGCACTTTCAGAGACTCATAGGTTCAGCTGGGCGTGTGACTGATCTGAGGTTTACACATTAACCCTTGTTTACCCAGTTCATTTGTGCTTACTGCATATTATTGTACCTAATCCTGTTGTACTTCTGTCTGTCTATGCCATACCTGGCCCCAAGCGCGCTATACCTGGTTTTCATTACAATAAAACTTTGTTTTTACTTAAACCTTGTCTGAGTGTCAGAAAACCGTAACAGCCACCCTTCAAAGTGTGTTTTTCATGTGTCCCTTATTTAAAGAGATATGCTGTCAGGGGCGAAACTACAGTGGGTGCAGTGTGTGTAGTTATGGCAGAGGCCAGTATTCAAAGGGGTCCATCTGCCCCAAGGTCTATTAGGTTCTAGTTATGCCACTGTGGAGATATTTTTGTGTTAGTGGGTACAAAAAGTGTTTGCACTGTGGCCTTCCAATGTTATACCACTGTTTGCGGTCCTGCCAGCAACTTTCATTTCTGTCTCCATGGACATGACATCCAGGAATGAGTGAAGACGTTAGTTATCCCTAGAACAAGAAGCAATGGAAAAATTCACAGAGGCAATTAGTATTATCTGTCTATAGTAAGGTAAAAGGAAAGTTATTATTATCAGGAGGTGTTAGTTCTCCTATCAACCTCTTTCCAACATCAAATCATGATCTCAGTCCAACACTGAAATAATGTTTACTTTACTGCAAAATCAGTTTCTAAAGGTGCAAACCTACCAGGGAGCACTTGACATTTCACCTTGCAATGAGTGGTTTATTGCAGCGTCAGTGAGGGGAATGTATGATGGGAATGTATGAATCCACCAACTCAATCTATTCTCTGTGCTTAACCCTTTGAATGCCAGAGGGGTACACAATGCATTCCAAAGCTGAACACATCTGCCATTTTTTAATGCAAGCAAGCCCTAAACGCCACTGTTTAACATGACCAGGAAAAAGAAAACATTTTCAGCTGATATGCAGCACTCCTTGTTAGTGCGTGGGGAAAAACAAGGTTCAAAGGAATGGAAAACCCCCAAATTCCCATTCACTGCTACACCACCCTCCCATTGGTGCAAGCAGTATAAAATGGAGAATTTTCAGTGTAAATAGCATAATATATATATATATATATATATATATATATATATATATATATATATATATTTTTTTTTTTTTTTTTTTTATCTATGTCTAGTTTAGCGTAGAATTGTATAATTACATCCTCCTATTGAGACTGGCTTGCTTATTAACCCCTTAAGGACAGGCCGCGCGCACACGAACTGGCACTTAAGGACCACGGAGCTTTTTTTTTTTCTGGTTCCAGGCTCCCTGAATGGCGCTCAGCTGTACGGGGAGCCAGGAATTCCATGTTGGTCCTGGCATGTCATGGGTCGTTAACGCAAAACAACCCATGACGTGCCATGACTGTCAAGGGTCGTTAAGGGGTTAAAAGTTTGTGTCATTCTACAGCAAACCACCTGTACAATAAAAATGCCCAGATTTCAACTGTTTTAAATGTTTTGTATCCCCTTGAACGTTAGAGAGATTATGTCTCCGAGACATACCTGAAAATAAGAGAAATCTCAATGTATTCTTCCTGGTAAAACACTTTCTAAATAAAATAAATACATAAAATATAAATATATAGCCCCTATCATACTATTGGTTACTCCATAATTCCTCCAGCTGTTCTTAGCACATTATGATTTACATTGTAACATCAAGTTTAGCCCATATTATGTCACCCTTGTTGATCCAGAAGAAAAAAAAAAAAATTATGGAATCCATTTCCGATTAAGCCCCAAGTGCATAAACAAAATCTGTTCTGACTCCAAAAGGCAGTAGGATATTTCCCTGGATCAACATCCTATTTGCTTTGAAAGAATTGTTATAATTCTCAATATTGTTCTGAGCTAGAAAGGTATCCATTATTTTTTGAATACATACCGTATGCAGCAAACACATCATCTTGAGGTAAAGAGCTTCATAACATACTGCCTTTACTGAAACTAATCTATGCCTTTTATGTTTTAGTCCAAATAACTTTTCCTCTAGTCTTAATGGATGGCCTTTTTTTGCTCAGTTTTTTTTAGTAAATAGTTCCTTAGAGAGTTCCATTTTATTTTCCTTGAATATATTTGTAAATGGTAATCATTTCACCTTTTAGATCCATCTTCTCTAATGTAAACAAGCCCAGTTTGGCTAGTCTTTCTTTATAACTCAGATTCTCCAATCACTTTATCAGTTTTGTTTCCAGTTCAATAATGTATTTTTAAGAACTGATTCCAAAAACTGTACTCCATATTCTATATGAATCCTAGCCAAGGATTCATATAGAAGTAGAATTATATTCTCCTTCAATGTACCTATGAGCCTGTTTATGCAGGATAGTACCATATTGGCTCTTGCCACAGCTGAGTGACATTGCATATTGCTGTGAAATGTGTTTGTTATCATTATTTCTAAATCTTTCTCTAATGAGGATTCCCCAAGTAGATTCCAATTTAATGTATATGTATCAGGTTTATTCCTGTAGTACCCATGCAAAACCTTGCATTTATATATATGAAAGGGACAGTAATCTCCCAGAAAAAAATCTTTATAGTTGTGTAGTGCTTAAAAAATGCAACTATATGCAACAAATCCCATCTTTCCAACTGCTATGGTTTGAGAGATATTCATATTCAAAGTTCCCCCATCCCTCCCCTTTCCCTGATGTCAGCGCTGCACTGACTGCAGGGGAATCCTGTCCAGGGACCAACTGGCATTTCTGCAGCAGAGCCGAAATTGCGTTATTGGAAAATAGTTACTTCATTAGAAAGGTCTACAAAGTGTGCCTGGTTTGCAAGCACACTTTGTGTAGACAATTGAAATGAAGTAATACATTTTAAATAAAGCAATTTTGGCTCTGATGAAGAGCCTCCTCGTGTCCTGCTGTCAGAAGGGAAACTTTAGTGGAGGATATCTCTCAAAACATAGAGATTTATTGCATATAGTTGCATTTTGTAAGCAGTATAAAACTATAAATATTTTTCTGGGACATTACTGTCCCTTTAAATCCCATCTGCTACTTTTCTACCCATTCACTCAGTTTATCCAATTCTTTCTGCAGATAAATAGTATCCTACTTTGTATGTATTTCCCTAAGCATCTTAGTGTCATCATTAGCAAAGACTGAGATGCTACTTCCAACACCTACTTCTAGATCATTATTAAACAAATTAAAAAGCATTGGGGCTAGGACTGAACTATGTAGCACCCCACTTACATCTTTAGACCAACATGACAAGGGCCAATTTATAACTCTCTGCCATCTATCATTTAACCAGTTCTCAATCCATGTATAGATATTACCTTCCAAACCAATGCCTTTTAATTTATGCATTAAGATGTTGTGAGGTACAGTATCAAAGGCTTTTGCAAAATCTAAGTATACTAAATCAAAGGCAATACCCTTGTCCAAATTACTACTTACTCTTTCTTAAAGGGGATCTCTCACATCTTTACAAGTCATGTCATTAGAACATCAATAAGTTTAAAATGTTATTAATTTTTTTTAAGAAAAGGTTATTTGCACAAAAATTAAGGTTTAAAGGGTACCCAGCACCCTACTTCTGGCTTGCTGCTCTGCCTCTGCTCCCGTCCCACTACCCAGCATCCTCAGATGACAGAGGTTTACTGTCTTTAAGTTGGAGCAATCTCATTGGCAGAGATCGATATCTAGCCAATGAGACCGCTCCAGCTTAGAGACAGAAAGCCTCCATCGTCAGAGGATGCTGAGTAGTGGGACGGGAGCAGAGACAGAGCTGCAAGCTGCGCCAAGCCGGAAGTAGGGTGCTGGGCACCTTAATTTTTACGCAAATAACGTGTTTTTTTTTAAATTAATAACATTTTAAACTTACTCGCTAAATGCTCTAACTAATGAGCATTACTTGTAAAGATGGGAGAGATCCACTTTAAAATGCAAGTAAATTAGTTTGACACAATCTATTCTTCATAAAACCATGCTGGTTCCTACTAATAATGTTGTTGGTTGTCACATAGTCCTAAGTACTATCAGTTAGTAACCCTTTTAATGTATTATACATAGGCGTGCGCAGCCAATTGCATTAGGGTGTGCACCCAAAAGCACAAACACACACGTGCGTGCGCGTATGTAATATATATGTGTGTGTGTGTGCTAGCTAAATAAATTATTGCCCCCCATCTGCTCCATATTGCCCCCATCAGCTCCAACTTGCCCTAACATTGCCCCCATCAGCTCTAACTTGCCCTCAGCTCCAACTTGCCCTAACACTGCCCCCATCAGCTCCAACTTGCCCCATCAGCTCCAACTTGCCCTCACACTGCCCTCATCAGCTCCAACTTGCCCTAACATTGCCCCCATCAGCTCCAACTTGCCCTCACATTGCCCCCATCAGCTCTAACTTGCCCTCAGCTCCAACTTGCCCCCATCAGCTCAACATTGCCCTCAGCTCCGACTTCCCCCATCACCTCCATCTTATCCCCATCAGCTCCAAATTGCCCTCACATTGCCCTCATCACCTCCAACTTGCCCCCATCAGATCCAGCTTGCCCTATCAACTCCAACTTGCCCTCACATTGACATCAGCTCCACATTGCCCCCTTCCATAATGCCCCTTCATCTCCACAATGCCCCATTCATCTCTCACACCCCGTGCGCACGCCTATGGTATTATACACTACGTAAATCAAGCTCACAGGTCTATATGTTCCAGGTTTAGATCTTGCTCCCTTTTTGAATAATGATACTACATCTGCTTTCCTCCAATTACAGAGCACTATGCATGATGATAGTGAATCAATAAATATTCATTATAAGGGTCTTGCTATTATGGACCTGAGTTCCTTAAGTACCCTTGAGTTTTTTCCACCAGGTTTGCAATGCACTGTACACTGCTGTAGTCCTGAAAGGGTTACTTCTGATGAACATATATGTAATTACCCTGAAACATTGGCTCTACACTAAATCACTTGCATGGATTTCTTAGACAGTTAGTAGGTGTAGCATCTCCACATTGGAGTAGTTAGTCATGTGCAAACATTCTCCTAGTGGTATAAATAGAATCTATGTGGTATATAATAAGACAAAGACAGAGACAGTGCAACAGTGCCTCTAAGAGCAATCTTTTGTGATGTACACATTGTATCACAGAGTGCAAGGTTTTTAGAGTAACACACGTGGACATTAAATGGATAATAATGTTTCACAAAAACAGCAGCTCCAATTAATCTTCATAGCATTTGGACCATAGATAGTGCTATTTCAGAGTTGTAGTTCATGAGTAATTGAATGATAAAGTATCCCCTCCCTCCCCCTATTACGTAGTGTAAGCCACCTCCCCTCAGATGTGGAACTGGTCCAGGACCAGACAGCTCACAGTAAGGGACAATCTTCTTGCTGTGAGCATAAGGAAATCCCTGACCCCCTTGATAGGTTTTTAAGGTTTTTCCTTATGCTCACTGAAGATTGTCCCTCTCTGTGATCCATCAGGACAGTTTTGCTTCTCTGAGGTAAGCACTGTTATATCAGTAAAAGGGGCAGGAGGGGGATACTTTATCATTCAATTACTCTTGAGCTACAACTCGGACAGTATTGTAATAACACACTCCAATGCCCAAATACTATGAAGATTATTTAGAGCTGATTTTATTGTGAAACATTACTATCCATTTTATGTTACAGAGCAAAGCCATTCAAACATTTATTAAAACAAACGCAAGTGTGCAGTATTTCAGTTTATCCTCAGCTGATCACATGTGGTTCTATCTTTAACACAGGAACATTCTTCAGAATGATTGATCCACCTGTTCTCAAGTGAGAGAATCCTGAATACTTGTGAGGGGTAAGTTGATCACATATCCTTTTAAACCAGGGAAGCTTATGGAAACTTCATTCTACAGGGTTGCACAGGAATCAGTCCAACAAGTTAGTGTGTGTTTTTCATAAGCATCAATAAGTGAGGGAGATATTGTAGGGACAAGACAAAAAATAGCAGCAGAGCATGCCTTAATTAGCATAATAAATAAAGTTAATAGTTTGAGAAGTAGTTTTCTGAATAAAAAAAAGCTAATACAACATATAGATTGTTTTGAATGCTACTTCAAAATCATCAAATTTGATTTTGGGTGATAAGGTCCCGTTAAATTTGCCTGTGTTCAAGCAGGGAAATCCTAAAGACATGGGATTTTATGGGTCTATGAAGACAAGACTGGGAACCACTGAGTTAGAGAAATCACGAGAATCTAATTTATCAGTGGTCTTTGAGCTTTGCACCTCCGTTCCATATCTATGTATAAAAGTAGCTGTCAGAGCAATGTGTGTGTCAAGCTCTATGCAGGAGACTAGTAGAGTAAAAATGATACCTTTATTGGCTAACTGAGTGGACTCAGATACAAGCAACTAATGGCTGGATGCAAGAAACGTTCGCATCGGATAAAGGAATTTTTGTGCGCAGATAGATTTTGCGCATGTTCTAATCCAGGAAGCTAAATACCGAACGCTTCTTGAATTGCACATAAAACATTCCATTTTACGACAACAGTACACAGACGTATAAATTGATTCACAATAGCAATTCCTGCATTACGCACATTCGCTATTCCACTCACACAGATTCGTTAATCTTAGCCATGCCCACACAGATTCGTTAATCTTAGCCACGCCCACAAAAAAAAATATATGCAGCCGTTCGCTAATCTTGAATTTTCATGCGCAATTCAACAAAATCATGCTCAAACCTATTCCCTAGTGGTTTTCACACGGGAAATAACGATTGCGCACATTTCCTGCATCGCGCCATAGGTCTCTTCTTTAGACATAATAAGAATGAAAACTGAATGCAAAATACATTACTTTAAAACTCATGCACATAATTCTAACATATAACCTCCTGACTGCCAGAGAAGTATTCACCGTACTGCAACACAATGCAATGGATAACTGTGTGGCACCCAAAGGGTCAAATTCTACTAGCAGAATAGTCTTATCAGTGGGCCATAAATTAAACTGTAGGCTCTTTGAAGTGGGCTAGAAAATGCTAACAATATTAATTCCCCTTTTTCATGCTCCAGTGAATTTGACCAGAGATGGCTGGATCTAAAGAATGTATGGGTGAAACCTCCAAATGTCAGAGAGGTGCACAACCCATCACTCACAATGAGCTCTATAGCTCATTATCACAGTAAACACAATTCTGTGAATAGCAAAATTGCTTAGTTTTCAATCTAAATTTAGCAGAGATTTATTTTCCAGAAAAACTTGCAATTATGGTATTAGCTAGGGATGCCATGCCAAATCATCCCTTTAAAAGACGACACGCAAAATGCTGCAGCATTGATACACAGGGCTACTGCAAACAAATACATTTCCACTGGAGCCCTGTAGCCTGTGTATCTTCTTTTAAAGGGATGATTTGGCAACCTATGTTTGCTTCCCATATCAGTGCTGCACATGGGTGTTGGATGTTCACCCTTTCCCAACCACAAACCACATACCTTAAATAAAAACACAAGACACGCTGCAAATGGTGGTAAGGCCACAGTTTATTGATCAAAATTTATTTTAAATAAGAAACACCAAAACCAAAAAACATTTCTTATCAGCCCTTCCAGCCTGATAAGACTCAATTTAAACATTAACTCATGTAAGAAACCTGCTCCGCCCTACCAGCCAGGAGCCCAAATTTAACACTTGAATATCACTTTTCTTACAAAACCTCCACAGCCAACCTTTGTGGCTCGCCGCAAATGTTGAGCCCACCCATAGCACAAAGTACCTTTTCAATCAAGGATTGAATGCCCAAATTGAAAATATCCAATCCAATGTCAGAAAGGTGTACTCCATCAAATCTGTACAGGCCACTACCACCATTTTCAAGATCTACGTATCTATATGTTATACCTCCCAGATTAAAAAACATTTTGGACAAAAACCTATTGATCTTCTTTCTAGTATGCTCTAAAAGCTTAAATTCTCTTTCTTGTAACCACCTAAATCTCAGCACGATTTCGGAAAAACCCAAAATTACTCTTGGGAACACACTCAGGACCTTGAGCAAAATTGTTTTTACTAGAGAAAGAAGATCAACCAATTTTAAAAAATCTATATCATTACCTCCTGCATGGAAAATGATGATATCTGGCTCTGGAAAATTCTCAACACAATATAATAATTCACTCTCAGCTTGACTCCACCTAAGCCCTCTCCTGCCATGCCACCAAATTCTGCAACTTTCTGGGCTAAAACCCAAGTTTTCACTGTATGCACATACAAACACCCTTCTCCGAGCCCAGAAAATAAAAGAGATTCCTGTAATCCATGCTTCCGCTGGTCTTGTCCCTACAAAGAAAACAAAACAAACGAATATACTAAAACTGAGATAAATTGACTGGCGTTAAATGATGCCGAACATAAATCTTAAACCTATCTGACTTTCACCTCCCGATTTTTTTTATGGTCTCGTCCTGTACACCCAAATTAAAAGCTTCAGTCGCTGCACCTATTTGAAAAGAATGTAAAGTAAATTTCTGATCAGCTAAACCTAGCTTATCCAAGCACAATGAAAAAACTCTACTATACTGAAATTTAGACACTGGCGAACCATCAGCATGAATAAAAAGGCTACTTGTGGCCTGACTCTGAGAAAATTTGTCATACTCAAAACGGGGCATATAGGGGACCCTTCTAATCCATTTAGATGAACCCACACTCCTTTCCCCTCTTGGTCAGTCTTTGACCTTTGCACAAAGACTGACAATACACCCTCATGTATATCAATATGATGGTATCTTAAAAAACTATCTTCTTTCTTGTTTTTTTTTGCAACAATTTCAATTACTCTAAATGCACCGAAAAATGTCAACAAAAATAAAGCTTTAAACATCAATTCTTCAAAACCATCCCTACCCACTGAATTTAAAACTTCAATTAGACTGCTCAACATAATTGAAGATACTGGCCTCCTATCATCAGACCTCTTTTTACCTTTACCATATCCCTTCAAAACTCTCCTAACTGAGAAACTATTACAAGCACTATGCACACCTAACAACTGGGACCAGAGGTCTGTCTTGCCTTACATCTCTCAAACCATAAAGGTTTGAGAGATGGGAATAAGGGAGTTCAGTATGTTTGTAAGATTGCTGTCTTTTGGCGTCACGTTGTTCGGGGGGGTTGCTATCCCTTTAACAATGAAAGGATCAGCTGACTTCTCTTTTCTTAACCTAAGCCATTCGTTCCATGATGAGACATAACCTGACCATGTAGCAGGTGCCAAGGAGTTAATAGAGTACTGCTTCAAGCTCCCTAAATCAAACCCCAAAGGTATTGATGACACGGATGACCTTGGAGCTGTGCCTGCTAAGCCAACTCTTGGAACTTGTGCATCTGGAATCGAGATAAGGCATCAGCTAAATTATTACTATACCCTGGTATGTGTTTCATTTTTAGCCAAATATTCAATGACAGACATTTTAAAGCCAGCTGTCTCAACAGAATAACTACTGGAGCTGACTTTGCTGACAGATGGTTCACTGTCTGCACCACACTCATATTATCACAAAAAACTGTTATTCTTTTATTTTCAAAGTTGTTACCCCACAACTCTATAGCTACAATGACTGGAAATAATTCTAACAATGTTTGATTTTTTCAATAGCCCAACTGTAACCATCTATCTGGCCATTCCTGAGCACTCCAATTGCCATCCCAGTAGGCCCTATATCCTGTGGCACTAGCGGCATCTATATAAAGACTAAGGTTGCTATTAGTCACAAATTTATCTTGAAAAACTGTTCTACCATTATAATGTTCCAGAAAAGCATCCCATAGCAATAAATCTGCCTTAATTTCTGTAGTAAGCCGGACATGGCAAAGGGGTGATTTCATACCTGCTGTTGCTGCTGACAGCCTGCGGGAAAAAATTCTCCCCATAGGCATAATCCGAGTAGCAAAGGCTAGCAGACCCAAAACAGATTGCAGTACTTTCAATGTTGCTTTTTTGTTATCCAACAACAGATGTATGTAGTAGCGCAATTTAAAAATCTTGTCAATAGGTAGTCTAAATTCCATATTTAGACTATCTATAGTTATGCCTAGGAAAACTAGTTCATTTGTGGGTTGCACTGTTTTCTTCTGTGCTAACAGAACACCAGATTCTTCAGCTACCTTACAAAAGCAATCTAATAGCTTCTTGCAATCTAAAGAAGCAGCAGGTCCTATAAAATGAAAATCATCAAAATAATGGAGTGTATGCAAACCACTTCTAAAATTCACAACCCACTCTAAGAATTTAGCAAACTCCTCAAAATAAAAACATGACAATGAGCACCCCATCGGTAAACACTTATCAAAATATAACGTCCCTTGTAATTGAAAACCTAGTGATGGGAAACTATCAGGATAAATGGGAAGCAGCCTGAATGCCGACTTGGCAGTCATCTTTGCCATTAGAGCTCCTGGGCTACATCTCCTCACCAACTGAAGGGCCCCCTCGAATGATTCATATGTAACAGAACTGTCTCACTAATTTGATCATTCAACGAGGCCCCAGGTGGGAAGGACAAGTGGTGTATCAACCTGAAAGAATTTGTCTCCTTTTTCGGTACTAAATCTAAAGGTGATGACCTAAAATTAACAAAGGAGGGTTGATGAAAAGGGCCTTCTACCCTACCTGCTTCAATTTATTTCTGTTTTTTTTTTCGAAAGCTATTGCTGGAGACTCCTCAATTGATGCCAAGTTATCTACCCATTTCAATTTCCCTTCTGGGCAACTGGGTAACACAAAATCATTTGTAAAACCTTTTCTAATTTGAGAAGCCCTCCCCTTGTTTGGGCAATGATCTAACCACGGTGACAGTCTTGTCATGTTCACAGGCGTTATTGCTTTTGAGAAAATTAAATTTTGACCCAGTCTGTTGTGTGGGTAACTGTTTCCTGAAACAACGAAAACTAGGATGTCCCCCACTACACACTGAACACGCCTGGCGAAATTTGCAGTTATTTGGAAATTTGCATAGGGACTCATTGAAGGCCCAGCAGATGCTCTTCTTAAGACCTTGAATAGTAGATGTTGATTGCGCTTTGTTCAAAGCTCTTGATGCCCGCTGGGACATCAACGAGACCCACAACACAACGTCTTTCTGACCCCAAATGACTGCGGTTTGGACGGCCAACTTCTGGCGGAACTGCTCATCGTAAGAGAACCGTGCAAATCTGCCAAAAGTATAAAAAGCCTCCAAGATGATCTCCAAATGTTGGAACATGCCGGAACAATGTTCCGGATGTTTTTTCCCATTACTGCAGCATATATACAAACTGCTTGTAACCAATTGTTAAAATTCTTTGATACAGGTCTTCGCCTATCCATTTCACTTTTGTCATCACTCCTTTTAAATATAAAATCTTTAGACGCTGGGAGTAATGACAAAATGTCCAAAAATTCACCCTTCCAAATTCTCTCTTTAATTTGGATGGATAAATGAAGACCAAGAGGGGAAGTATTACAAGTAAGAGATTTTCTTAAACAGGATTTCCCTACACTAAAGACATTATCTCTTCTAATACAATCTTGTTGACATACATTAGTATTACACTGAGACCTGGTTTCTTCTAATACTCTAGGGCTACTTGTAGTGTCCCAAACACTAACTATTTTCCTATCCATACCACTCAATTGACCAATCAGCTTCTTTAGGGAACTTACCACTTCCCCTAAAGATTGCACATTACTGACATAATTATACTCACCCATCTGTAGTCCTGCAGTTTTCAGACTTCCTGATGGTTGATTTGAATTTGTCTCACGGGAAGTAGACTGTTGAGGTATCTGCTGCTGTCTTTGCTGTTGTTGTTGCTGGGAGTCAAAATATGAAAGAAATCGCACTATCTTATAATCGCTATATGCTATTAAAAGGGGAATGTAATCTAATCACCTATTATTGAAAATCACTAATCACTTAAATAACCCCCCAAGGTGCTACCTACACACCTATTAACATACTCACAAAAAGAACACAAAGAAAAGAAAATGTGTATATTAGGTGCACACTTGTAATTAAAACAATTAACTTTATTATGTAATCATAAAAAGTTGAAAGAAACCACCAATTACTTGTAATTACAAGTAATTGGTGGTTTCTTTCAACTTTTTATGATTACATAATAAAGTTAATTGTTTTAATTACAAGTGTGCACCTAATATACACATTTTCTTTTCTTTGTGTTCTTTTTGTGAGTTGTTGCTGGGAGAACTGAAGATGGTCTTGAGATGAAGTACTGGGATATGATAAAGGGGAATTATGAATGGGTATGGAATGAGAAAAGGGGGTTGAGATGTGAGATTGACTTATTACAAGGGGCTGACTTGAAATGGGCTGGCTTGCTGAAATGGGCTGAATTGATAAAAAGGGCAGAGATTGAGAAAGGAGGGTTTGGGATTGGGCTTGAATTTGGGATACAGGTACAGGAGAAGACTGAGGCAAATTAGGGGGAGAAAAGGGAGCGCTAGTAACAAAACTATCCTCTCTTGAAGCTCTCTGCCTCCTATGCAGAGAAGCCGCTCTGGAAGTGGTCCTCTCAGGAGAGTATGGGTGCTTGGGAGTCCTCCTGCATGTAACTGTGTCTCTAGATGGAATGCAAGAGCAACCCTGCGGTCCAACACTAGGACTCTGTCTTTTCAAATCACTTCGGGAATGCCTGCCCTCTTACACGTAGGCGGGATGACTGGGAGGAGGAACAGACACAGTGTCTGACGCTGTTGGTTGGGAGGTGCTTGCTTGAAGTGATGCATCAGCTTGATGAAGAAGACGGGACAGAGCTGAAACAGTCCCTCAGCCAGGTTCCATCCCCGCATTCAATAGCATTTTTCTTCAGCTCTTCAGTGAGCCACAACAAATCTTCGGATGCTTCACCTGACATAGCAGCCTGATTGCTGGCAACGTCTAAGCGTTCCGATAATTTTTTTTTTTTAATATAATTTATTATCAGATCACTCCATACACATACAAAGAAAAAAGGTATATGTAAGATCTTTCAAGTACATCAAGAGTATGCAAACATTTATAACAATAAAAAGAACATATGCATAGTAATAGGGCGTACAGAGTCAACCTGAGGTTTTTATGATAATTTCAACCACAAAGAACCCAAACTCCAAACATCTAACCTAACTGAACTAAGACTATACCCCTCGATCCCAGTTCCTCTCTCCCCCGAGCCCGCAGCACCCCCCAACCCCACCCACCAGCCAGTGATTTCACAGAATCCCGTTATGTACAGGAGTCATACACAAAGGTGCACATCAAATATACGTCACACCCATCCACACGGCAAGCAGATATGATCTCAGTCAACCATCTCCAGAAAGTTGCACATCGTTGGGAGTTACAGTAGTATCTACTCTAGTTGTCCACCAGGTCTGCCATCGTCCCCAGATCTTATCAAACTTAGCCGGAGTACCCCGGTGTAAGTAAACCAATTTATAATTTGGAAAACACTGTGAAACCAGGTTTATCCACGCTCTACAATTGGGAGCCCTGCTTGACATCCAGTTCAAGGCCACCATCTTTCTCGCCATCACCAAGAGCTCACGCAGAAGAGATTTTTCATTTGCATCCTCAATCTCATCGGGGAAGACAGACAGTAAACAAATCTTTGGAGTCACAGGAACAGGTCTTCCCAACACCAGGGTCACAATATGCATTATCTCTGACCAAAACCTCCCGACTTCAGGACACTCCCAAATCATATGCAAGTATGTGCCTTGAACATCGAAGACAATGGTCAGTGCCAGAATTCCCCATTTTAAACAGTCTGATTGGTGTATAATAAATTCTATATAGAATATTCAGCTGTATCATTTGATGTCTAGTCGATGTCGCTACCAGTGACCCTGCCCCTCCTTAGCCATATCCCATTCCCAATCCTCCAATGGACCCACATCCTTTTCCCATTTATTCCGTGAAGGAAATTCCTGATATCTCATGTGAGATTCTAGCCACTGGTAAATAAAAGAAAGAGGTCTCGGAGGCTCAAGGATCATCAATCTAGTAAGAAGCGGGAACGTAGTAATCATCGGAACTCGATCACCCCCACTGAGCTCTAAGAGCATGTCTGATACATAAATACGAATAAAAATGATTGTGTGGTATATGGTACACGTCATGTAATTGTGCAAAGGATTTCAACTGGTTATCGTGGTATAATTGTCCTAGGGTATTAATCCCAAATCTAGCCCACAAAGGACCAAACTCACTACCAAGTAAATGATGTAACCCCGCGGCGCCCCATAAGGGGGTGCCCGGGTCCATGGCTATGTATCCCAGAAACTTCTTCAACTCCACCCACGCCTCATATAGGGTTGCAGCTAATGGAGTTCGAATTTTAAAAACTGCAGGGCTGCCATGTAATAATTGGGGTAGCTCATAAGCAGGCTGCAATAATAGTGCATCTACTTAGGTAGTTTGATAACGAGGCTGGGGAGAAACAAAATCAAGCGCATATCGACATTGCGCTGCCAAGTAATACCTATAAAAATTGGGCAAGGCAATTCCCCTGTCACGGTTTATTATGACTCTCAGACACAAGTTTTAGGTAAAAAAAATCAATTTTATTGAAATAATAAATGATAACTTAGGATGGCAATAACATACATATATATATATACAGAATATAGCACAGACAGAAGGCAGACTCTACCGGTCCTGTCAATATACCGGACAGGACAGTCTTTAGGCTCTACCGGCCTTGCCAATACCGGGTAAGGCAACCTGCAGATGGAATAGCATAACGGTTTTACCGGCCTTACCAAATTACCGGGCAAGGCAGCCTCAATAGATACACAATGTAGGCTCTACCGGCCCTGCCAATACCGGGTAAGGCAACCTCAGATGGAATGTGGCAAAAGGTTCTACCGGCCTTACCAATACCGGGCAGGGCAGCCCAGAGATAATAGCAGCAGTCAGATGGAACTGGCAAATTAGCAGAATCGTTAAGCAGCAAGGCTTTGGAGCAAACCAGCGTCCGCACGCTGGAAACAACACTGAATAGTATAGCCGTTAGGCTTAGCGAGCAAACCAGTGACCGCACACTGGAGTAACAAGCGAGTAGTATAGCCGCAAGGCTTAGGAGCAAACCAGCGTCCGCACGCTGGGACCAACACAGATTTGTATAGCTGAAAGGCTTTGGAGCAAACCAGTGACCGCACACTGGTGTAACAAGCGAGTTTGTATAGCCGCAAGGCTTAGGAGCAAACCAGCGTCCGCACGCTGGGACCAACACAGATTTGTATAGCTGAAAGGCTTTGGAGCAAACCAGTGACCGCACACTGGTGTAACAAGTGAGTTGTATAGCCGCAAGGCTTAGGAGCAAACCAGCGTCCGCACGCTGGGACCAACACAGAATTGTATAGCTGATAGGCTTTGGAGCAAACCAGTGACCGCACACTGGTGTAACAAGCGAGTTTGTATAGCCGCAAGGCTTGGGAGCAAACCAGCGTCCGCACGCTGGGACCAACACGGAATTGTAGCAATGTCACCAACGCGACCAGGCAGAAGGTCGCCAGGATACTGAAGACAGGTGATGAGATGACAGGAACCAGCAACGATCAGTCAGGTCAGAAAACAGCAGAGAAGTTCAGCAGGAACTGCAACACCAGAGACTAGGCCGGAACCAGGACTGGAAGTACTTCAGTATGCAGGAAACACTGGAACAGTAGAGATCAGGAACTCAGGAACACATGAGATCTGGAACTCAGGAACACTGGAACAGAGGCCCAGCTATCACTAGCATAGTGATAGCAAGAAGGTCAGAAACAACACGAAAGGGCACTCAAAGGGTGCCCAATCCAGGTTTAAATAGTCAATAAGAGGCGGGCTATCTGCAGACAGCCAATGGAAGCCCCCTACTGGTGACAGACAAGTAACTGCAGCAAATTACGGGCACCGTGATATCCCCCCTCACATTTCGGTCTCATGAGAGTAGTTAACTTGAGTCTAGCCCAACTTCCCCGCCATATGAAATGTGAAATAATTTTGTCTATGTGTCGGAAATATTTTTTAGGAATAGGGACTGGTGTATTCTGAAAAATATACAAAAATTTGGGCAAAAAGATAATTTTAATAAGATTCGATCTACCAATAACATTTAAGGGCAAGTGAAGCCATGCCATTGTTTTATCATTAAAAGATTGAATAGTAGGTAACAAATTCATCTCCAAAAAGGAGTCCGTCGTTGCTGCCACCCGAATCCCCAAATATGTACAGTCAGCCACATATGAAAGCGGGACGTCCGTTGAGTGGGACTCCCGTAGACCACCATCATCGGAAGCAAAGAGGACTTAGTCCAATTTATTTGAAATCCAGAATATGTACCAAAATCGTCCACCAACTGTAACTTGGTCCCCAGGGAATCCCCATCATCACCAAGAAAGAGTAGAATATCATCAGCATACAATGCGAGCTTTTCCTCTCTGCCCTCATTACTGAGTCCACGAATCAGCGGATTAGCACGAATTAAAACAGCCAAGGGCTCCAGGGCCAAGGCAAACAAGCCGGGTGAGAGCGGGCAGCCCTGTCTAGTGCCACGATGCAAGGAAAAGGGTTGCGAACTCAGTCCACCCGTCACCACAAAAGCCCTGGGGTTACTATATAAAATATGTATCCAATTAATAAAGGATGGACCAAATCCAAAACCCCGGAGTACATGCCAAAGATATGGCCACTCGATAGAGTCAAAGGCCTTAGATGCATCGAGTGACGCTATCACCCGTGTTCCGATGGTATCGTGTGGAAGCTGCAGGTGCATAAATAGTCTTCTAAGGTTGTGTGATGTTGATTTGCCTGGGATAAAGCCAGTTTGATCTTCATGTACGATGGTTCCCAACACTTTATTTAATCTGGTAGCCAGTATTTTTGCCACAATTTTTGCATCCGTAGTCAAAAGGGAAATGGGCCTGTAAGAGTCACAGATCTCCGGATCCTTTCCTGGCTTAGGCAATACAATAATGGAAGCATTATTCATAGAATCCGGAAGATGTCCGTCGTCAATGGCAGCGTAAAAAGTATTCAAGAGATGGGGGACCAAGATATCCACAAATTCCCTATACCACTCTGCAGGAAGACCATCCACACCCGAGGCCTTGCCCGCCAGCAAACCACGAATAGCCTCCACTACTTCTCTAAGAAGTATAGGAGCATCTAGCATTTGTTTGTGTTCTAAGGAAAGTTGTGGAAGGTCACACTGATCAATAAAATAAGATATCTGAGACTCAGATCGGGTCAGTCAAGACGCATATAAACGAGAGTAGAAACACTGGAACCGCAAGTTAATCATCTACGGGTCTAGAATCAATTCACCCCCAGAATCTCGGCGTGAAGAAAGCAACAGAGTCCCCCCCTGTGCTGACGAACAAGATGAGCCAGTAGCTTCCCCGCCTTGTCCCCATTTTCAAAAATATTTTGTTTCATATAAAAAACATGACGGGCATTCAGTTCAGACAGTTTTATAGAATATTGTAACGAGCAGGAAACAAACTGAGCATAAGAAGCCGAATCCCCACTTTCCACAAACTGTTTTTCCACCTCAGCAGCCTCCGATTCCATAGCCTCCACTTCCCTAGATCTAAGTCTATTTTGCATAGATATAAGAGATATCAGAGAGCCCCTTGCAGCTGCCTTGGCAGCCTCCCAAACAATGCCCTGAGCAGCAGAATTGACATTATTGACAAAATATTCACATAGATCTTCTCTATGCTTAGACACCAGATGCGTATTAGTCAAACATACGGGACTAAACCTCCAGACTCTGGACCTAGGTCTCTGGTCTCGCTGTAAAGACAATAATAACGGGGAATGGTCGGAAGCCACCCTGGTCAGAAAATAGCAATCTGTAACCCAATTCAAGGTCAGCTGGTTAGCAAACACATAATCAATTCTAGGAAATGTTTTATAAGTGGCCGAGTGGCATGAGAATTCCCGGTCCTGCGGATGGAGAGTCCTCCATACATCTACAAGTCCCATGTCACCTACGAGATTGAGGAAGGCATCTCTATGCAATTTGGAGTCAACCGCCGTCCCACCAAATCTATCCAAGTCAGGATTAGTAGCTATATTAAAGTCACCCATACAAATTATATAGTGATGTGTCTTGTCAGAGACATATATAAGCATGTCCTTGAGAATTGAAGGATCAAAAGGTGGTGGTATATAAACATTCATTAAGACAAACAGAACTCCCTGTAACTTACATGTTAAGAAGAGGTAACGGCCCTGTGGTTCAGTTTTAAGGTCAATGAGTTCAAAAGAAACTAGTTTAGATAAGAATGGAAACACCCCTGGCATACGTTGAATACGTGGCATGATAATGACTCTGTATCCAGTGCCTCCTAAGAGACAAAACTCTACCTGCAGTAAGATGGGTCTCCTGCAACATGACCACCCCTGGAGTCTGTTTCCTGACGTGGTTTAAAACTAAAGAGCATTTTATAGCATCATTCAAGCCACGGACATTCCAGGACATAAATTTACAATTTAGTGGTGTCATCACAGAGATAAGTAGGATGTGTTACATCCCTGGCCATACGGTGCGATCTGTTGGGGGCGAGGAGCGCCCGGCCCAGAAGAGAGAGGAAGAGGGATCCCTAAACTAACAACTACCCCAACCCTTACCGGAACATCCCACCCTATCTCCATCACCCCCAACCCGACAGAGATTTTATCCCTTAACCAACCCATTCCCGTGGCCTGACAGCCAAAATGTCTGTCTCTTCCCTCCCACCCACCACACATAAACCAATTAACTAGTAATTAAACAGACCACTTATAGTCCCATCCACACCCCCCTCCCCCCACGGTGGTAGAATAATGACAGATTAAGCATCATCATCCCATAACATCCAGTAACAGAGAACCCGATGATCGTACCACCATAGACATCCCTGGATCAAAACATCTCCCATTTAGTAGGAAGCCGACCCCCCGTTCTCTATCAGGTTCCATCCCCACTCACACTCCCCATCCCAGCATCCCCTAGGCAGATAGTAGGCATCAGTAAATAATCAGACTTCAGCAATGTCAAGGGGTTCGAGTGCCAAACCACGGCAACACAGCATCAAACCACTGCCCAGAGGACGCGAGACGAGAGCAACGTAACAAAGGCACCTCAGAGAAGTAATCCATACTCTCATAATTAAACATATATAGACACTGTCAGATATTTTTTTTATTTTATTTATATAGCACACAGATTACGCAGCACTTTACACTCATATTGGTCCCTGTCCCCATTGGGGCTCACAATCTAAATTCAACTATCGGTATGTTTTTTGGAGTGTGGGAGGAAACCCACGCAAACACGGTGAGAACATACAAACTCATTGCAGATGTTGTCCTTGGTGGGATTTGAACCCAGGACCCCAGCGCTGCAAGGCAACAGTGCTAACCACTGAGCCACTGTGCTGCCCTCATATGATGACAATAGCGGCAATACATCCCAGTATCAAAATAAATTTCCCCATAACTACTAGGCACAACCCCTATTCAAGAGCATCATCCCAGCATCCCCCGGGCGGGTCAGAGGCATCATAAAAATACGGAAACAGAAGTTAATAGCTGCAAAAAAAAATAGGTTTTAAATGCCGACTCACGGCAATGCAGCATCCGCCCACCGCCCGAGAGATTTAAGAGAGCACCAGCAAAGTAGCATCACTTCAGAACAGAGCCCGCAGTATTAGAATGGTAGGGAAGAGAGGGGGAAAAAAAAAAAAAAAAAAAAATACATACATTTAAACATACAGTTGCGCTGGGATTATCAAAACAGGCATATAAGCAAGTTAACAGAATCATAGCATGTTATCCCTCCCCCAACCTCATTACCACACTAGAGAACCAAGAGCAGTTCATCACAAATCGTAAGTCCCGGAGGGGCGGAACCCATCATCAACCCTGTTCTATATCCACAATGCACAGGGGCCATGTCTCCACACCCCACCAAGCTCAGCCTCCATTCAGGTATATCAGCAGGAGGAGGGTCAGTCCAGGTAACTGCCATGAATCTCAGGATCCGTTCCAGTGTCCATTGAGAATCAGGGAGATAAAATATATGAAAACTCAGGAATTCAAGACCATGGTAGCAATGTCAGGAAATGATGATATGATGAGATGGCTTCAATGAGTGTCCACCCATTCTCTAGCCTCCGACTCTGACGTAAAGAAGATAGTGCCACCGTCATGAACAATTCTCAATCTGGCAGGAAATAACATGGAGTAGGAGATATTCTTTTCTCGAAGCTTGCACTTCACCTCTGCAAACCTGCACCTCTTACATTGGACATCAGCCGAGAGATCCGGATAGAAGGAAATTTGGTGATTTTCGAAAAGAATTTGGTCTTTCAAGCGTTCCGATAATTTTTAAAAGGGTGAGGAGAAAGAGTGAGATATATCTATAGATAGTCCCCTTTCCCGCCTAGCAGCCTACCGTTGCTTAACCAATAGGACTGCCAAGCGGGAAAAGACAGACATTTCAGTGAATTCAATTTTTAGTTTAATAATTTTAAAATGACAGTACCTTAAAATGTATTTAAATACTTTATAATCTAACTGGGTGAGGAACCCCAACCCCATGAGGTCCCTCCTTAAGAGAACTGTCCCTTTCACTCCGTCAGTACACAAATTATTTATCCTATTCCAAGAAGACATGGGGTTATTAACTAAGGTGAGGTAAATTCTCTCCAATTTCAGTTTCTTTTTCTATGATATTATATGATATAAACGAGTACTGATTGTGGTGCTAAAGCCTCATTTCTAATGCTTAAATGCAATCTTTGGCAGCATGTAATGAGAATGGGTTGCACATGCACTAATACAGTATTAGACTGATCCACAACCCTGTGTCTTTTGGGGACCTAGGAACTGCCCTGCACTACAATCTGCATAGACACCACAGAATAACATAGGTATTAGAGCTTTTATCTCACTGGAGAATGTATCTCATCTTTATCTCACTTTAGTGCATCCTACCCTGCAGGACTGAGTTTGCAGGCAGGAATTTCATACTCAGGGGAAGTTTTTGGTCCCATTGAGGTTATGGTAAGAAAATCCTCTCCCATACTAATATCAGACAGCCAGATAAGAAACCTTTAACACTGTACAGCTGACAAATATCACTGCATGTATACACAAGTTGGCTTTTCTCTCCCTCTGACTTTCTGGTAGAAATGGCACTAATGTAGAGACTAAATAAACAGTTAGTTCAGATCATATAGTAGATAACAATAGGCTCTCGCCCTGAGAATTTTAACTCTTCAACCTGAGACCCTGATTAAAACCCTGAGTCTCAGGGTCAAACCCTGAGAGTTTCCAGAAAGGATACATCAAGGATTGGTTGGCCTTGCCAGGTGCAGAACCTGTGACTCTGAGGTTTGAACAGAGATTCTATAGCTGGTGCGTTAACCATTTGAGAAATTTTACTGGCATGAGCTATACCTTATACTATTATTAAGGTAGAGCATCCTGCAGCATTAGGGTTATGTGTGTTTTTTTAAATGTTTGTCATTTATACATGTCACACCAATAAATTAATTCATTTTTAACTCCTATTTCTAGCTTGTAACTGTAGGAGTTTCTGGGCACACACAGAGATTGTGCATTTGGGAATATACACACACGTCCACCTGTGTGAGATTTTTTTTAGGGGTTCCTACATATATTTGTCCTGAGTGTATTATTGAAAATAATTTATGAATTTATGTTTTCAATTCTCTAAATTAAAGACTCTTAATATCTATTTATTTATGTATTTGGGGGGTCTCCATTGTAGTTCTTTCTTTAATTAGATGCATTGTCTGTGAGCCTAATGCACTGAGGTGAACTGGAGCAAATCATGGGATAAATCAAGTGATTATTAGGGACAAATAATAATTCCATTTGATGTAACCCTTTGAATTTCAGAGAGGTGTGTGTTGGATTCCTCTCTGGCACTCAACGAGTAAAATGTGGCTTTTAACATGAAGGACAAATATGCCAGCATAGCTCAGCTGACTTACCCATCATCTCCAGCAGCTGCACTTCAGAGTATGTACTACAACAGGGCTAATCAATTATGGGACCTTCAGTACAACAGCTCCCATCAACCTCAGTAAGCGTTGGCTGGTTATGAGAGTTGTAGTACCCAACAGCTGGAGGTCCAACAGTTCACTACCCCTACACTAAAGTGTTCCATAGACTGCAATCTAGAGTTCATATTCAGGACGCTAAAGTGGATCAATTCTGGTGACAGGGGACAAGATGAAAATCCATACTGATGTTAATGAGGCTTTTAACCCCTTGAATGCCAGTGGCATGTATTAAATGCCTTTTTAACATTCAAGAAAGGTCTCTAACATTCAAAGGGGTTAAACAAATCAGCATTTGGGTAATTATGTATAGACTATGATGCAATTGGGTTTCTCTAGAACCATACTTCTTTAGCCTGATGAATACAGAACCAAAGTCTGCAGACAGTTCCTCTTCCTTCTTCCCTCCTCTATCTGCTCGATCCATATGTTGTGTGTAAAATAATGTCATCCTGAACCACTTACAGTGAACACTTGGGCATATGTAGAAAGAAATGAATGGAGCAATTATTGGGGGAAAAAACTGCACCACAGGAAACAAATAAAGATTCCAAATTATTCAAATGGGACTTTAAATCCCAAGGGTGCTAGAGAGAGTGCATACACATCACTTTGAAATGCATTGAAGAGCTCCCTAGCGTCCAAATGTTCAATTGCATGAATGATGTGCCGTTGCTTGTCCCACAATTGCTTGTTGTTTGTCTATACATATGCCCACTGAGTCTGTACCTTTAACAATCACTGACACCGACTCAATTTTACCATCTGCTTCTGACCATCTCCTTATCAGATACCCAAAAGCTTGTCCATGAGGTCAACAAGGATTCAGATCTAAAAGATTTATGTTTCAACCTTGTTAAAGGGAAATAAATGTAAACTCGTTTGTCTCCCGTCACCTATAATAATGCATAAATTGTGAGGTTTATAAGATGAAACATATTATCCTCCCTAAGAGGAGGTTTCATCTTCATCTGCTCCATAAATCATTTTGTAGTAATGGAGATAAAGTCGTGACTTTCTCAGTGTAATAAAAGCTTGGGGTGATATTTATGTACTTTTATGGCCCTGCTGCTTATCACGGACCCATATGGCCTTTTGTCTTATTATGACATATTCCTAATTGTGAAGACCTTCATTGTTACCCTTGTAGATCTTTGGCCTATCCAGCTTCTGCAACTATGTGGCTCATAATGGCTTAGCATGTAAAGGGCAATTAACTTCTTAGCCATTGTGTGGGACTATTTGGTGCAATCTACACAATGCAAATGCCTGAAGTGTGAGTTTGTCACTTCATCTGAAGAGATGCATAGCAACACAGGATGATGCAAAGGAGTTCTTGCTTTAACAGAGAATTGGCAAATAAGAACCGATAGGACTCCTAGTTAACACTTGGATGCTAGATATATCTCTAGGTGTTGCAAAGCAATGCTTTGGAGAAATCTTTAGGACCCTATATCATTATCAGTTGTTTAACCCATTGAGTGCCAGAGGGGTATCCAACGCATACCCCTCTGGACTCAAAGGGTTACACTTTATAATTAAAGTAGTTGGCTGTGTTTTCAACCTACGTTACCAATCATTTTGAAATTATTGATAAAATAACGATTTGCACATCAGATCCAATGTGGCATATATACCTGTGTTCAGACACCCTTAGACTTTTATCAATTATTAATACAAGTATTAACCCTTTCAGTGCCAGAGCATTCCATACCCCTCAGGCACTCAAAGGGTTAATGCATATGAATACCATATATAATCTAAATCAAAGCCTGTGTCATGTTTTCTTTCATTATCTTTACTGTATCATCCTCTAAACCAGGAATACTAAAAAATAGACAATGGGGGCTATTATAGGCCATTGTGTTAGTACACAAATAGCTTAGCAGGGCTGGGAGAAGAATTATTCATATTAAGATCACATGCAATGATCAAGCTGTTTGCACTCACTATTCAAATGCACTACCAGTCCCTGCCAGAAGCAGATGTGTTGGGATCCTGATCCCTGGACAACATTATCTCAGTGTTTCTCTTGTTGCACTTATTTGCCAAAATAGAACAAATAGCTTATTATAGGGTTGTTAACACAATAACTAGTGCCTTGCATAAGTCAGTAAAAATCAGCATATTACACCTTTATTACATTCAGAGCTCTGTTACAGAAGCAGTAAACTTTTTTTTTATAAAAAAATATATATTGTAGTGTTTTTCCTGTTGAGTAAAATAAGGTACTCCCACTGTTGAGAGATGCATATTTCCAGCATTATTATAGTTTTAACTTGTGATTTTTGTTTTTTTACATTAGCATGACCCTCTAGTGGTCAAGTTCCAATTAGTTGCATTCTAATGGAGAGGAAAGTCAGTAACTTACAGTTCTACATAGAATGTGATAGAAATTGCTGAGTCATACTGTCAGTTAGAACTTCCAGGAAGTAAACGCACAGTAAATTCACTTCCTGATTATCTGAACTGTCTGTTATAAATGTTGAATAAAACAACTGACAGCAGTTAGAGTGCCCTCAGTAGGAAAAGCTTTATAACATAAAGGTTTTCATAAAAAAAAGTTTACTGCTTCTTTAAGTTGTAGCAGAGCAGATCTGCACTGTGGCCTATGGGTTCGCAGCGCAGCTTGCTCTCACAGCCGACTGACTCGTTGCCACTCTTATCGCAATGAACCAATCAATTGTATCCCTAAGTGTGTCAGTTAATCATGTTTATCTGATGTCTTCATGGGGAATTAATCAGTCACTCCTTTCCAGCAATAGGGTTTACTGGACAGAGCAGGTAAGTAAATGCGAGAGTGGGACGACTCAGCATCTCTGCACCATTCCAGTCATCTATGTGAACTAAGACTTATTTATCAGAATTGGAAAAATAAAAATAGTAAACACAACAAAATCTATTAAGGCTACTGTAGTCAAAGTAGTTTTACTAAAACTGGCAAAACCTGCAGACAAATATATTATACAATTTACGGCTGCTTTTATAGGATAATATACAATGTAATAATAATTTCCCTTTAATATAATACAACAATAATGTGCTATTTGGAAATCATATCTGCACCAACATCCTTCTGTAACAAGTAATGACACGAGCCTACACCTTTTTGACTGTATCTGTGCCTGTTTTACTTATTGTATTTGACATTGTTTTTTCCAGTTGTAGAGCATGAACACATACATCACTGTCACTTAGGGCTGCTATTCAGATCTTTGAAAACCCTTTGAGTGCCAGAGGGGTATCCAATGCATTGCTTTTTAACCCCAAAAGGACCAGCTGTCCCAGGGTGTGTGGTCCTTTAAGGACCAGATAGGAAACTTTGACGTGCCATCCCACGTGACTGATCACGTGGGGCGGCACGCCGAACAGGGGACTGAAAGAGATTGCTCCGGTCTTGGAGCAATCAACTTCAGTCCCCGGTATTACTCATCGGGGTAAAAGTACGTGATGTACCAGGACCGTCACTGGTCCTTAAGTGCCGGACCGGCGTGACAGTCCTGTCACGTCAATGGTCCTTAAGGGGTTAATACCAGCTGCTTATAAAAGATGGATACTGCAGAGCTGCAGAGAAACATTACAGCCGTACTTCAGAGGAGGGCAATCTTTTTCTCTCAGAAAATGTCAGACTACAACTCCCATCCTCCTGAGCTAGACTCAGGCTGTTGCTGTACTTCAGTGCACATAATCTTCAGTCAGTCATTGGCCTTCAAACTGTAGTCCAAAAACAACTGACAACTGGCTTAGATTGATGGGGATTATAGTTCAGCAAGAACTGGTTGCTGCCTGAGGATTATGGGGTTGTAAGCAAACAATATGTGAACAGCCAATGGCAACCGTATTCAACTCTCAGCAAAACAGAGTGAAAATAATTTCAAGAAAGATATCATGTTTGTTTAACATCTGCGGAGAAACATGACAACTGATACTTATGGACTTATACAGTACCTAGGGCCATATTCTATGTTAGGATACTAGCTGATCTAGCAGATTTCATACATTAACTCATACAGACAGCAGTAACAGTTAACATATGAAAATTGCTAGATTGACATCCCTCCTCAAATAGGATCTTGCCCTTAGACTTTCTTGAATATAACATGCTGACACATTACACTGTCTTTATGTTCTACTTTCTATAGGAGACTGCTCCTGCTTTTTCTGTGGCTAACATGGTTTACAGGCTTTCTGTAATAATTTAAATAAATGCAAGTTAAATAATGCATGTGTCTCCAACATTGTAACAACTAAATTACCAGTATATCATTAGGACATAAAAGGTTATTTAAAAGTGATTGATTTATTTTGCATATATTTTTATTAGGCACATTCCACAAACTGAATAAATAGGGCATGGAAAATGTTAGATTAATCTATCAAGGACATTCTGACAAGCTTGTGTTGTCACAACAGCAATGAATTTAACAGCATTGTATTATAGTGTATGACCTTTAAACTCTGCTGTCAATGAAGATAGTGGACTTGTAAAATGCCCTTCCCCCATCACAAACTTTTAAGCAGCTGGGTTTTGGTTTGTCACCCACACCCTGGTACAAGGGAAAACTCCCCACAACAGTAGTCGTCAGGAGAGTGCTGATCAGGTCTGGCCAAAGCCGAGCACAGAAAATAAAATCTACCCTGGCACCTACCAGAGTACAACCAGTATATTATGCCCATGCCTGCATCTACAAGGCTACAGATCCCTGTATGTTTATCTGACAGCCTTCCCTGGCTTTCCTATGAGCAGCCAGAATCTAAGTTGAACTTTTAACTCTTTGGATTCTGGAGATGTATTCACAATGTGTTGGACATATTTATTATTATTATTATTATTTATTTATATAGTGCCAACTAATTCCGCAGCACTGTACATTTCTAGCATCCAAAGAGTAAAAGTGACAAATTATTCTTTATAATTATAGTGACAAGTTGAAAATGTTTAAAGTGATGCTATCATGAAGACAAATTGTTTTCATGTGTCACCAGCATTTTACATCATCAAGTAAATTATTATTATAATTAACATTTATTTATTTATTGAACACCAGTATATTCTGTATCTCTATATAATGGAGTAACAAATAACGACAGTAGCACTAGTAACAATTATTGTGACAGAAAAAAAACAAGAAGTAGTGAGATCCCTGCGCAGAAGACTTTACAATTTAGGAGTAGTGGGGTACACACAAGAGAAACCAAAATAGAGTTGAGGATAGACATTAACAGAGTGAATCCAATCAGCACTGCTTCCAAGTTGTTTTAATTGGGAGATGATGGTGGGTCCAGTTGCAGAACAGGTCTCTAACTCTATATAGGTATAAGCATATGAGGTCCAGGACCGTCATGGGTCCTTAAGGGGTTAAAGCAACTGGCATTTTGTTCCCACTGCTGCAGCTGGTTTACTCTACCCCAGAACTGATCCAGGTTTGTTTATGCATATGGCCTACATCCACTAATTATAATTCGCTAGGATGTTTGCCAGAAGCCGTCATGCGCAGTACAGACGACTGCGCGCACTGCAGTCATGTGCAGTAGAGTCTGCCCACGCCATGGCTGATAGGGAGGGGGGTGCTCCGAATTCACGCCAGAGCCCCCTCTGCACACCTTCCTGTGACCACTCGGTCCCATGAAGGTGTGCAGAGAGGACCACTGTCTGAATTCGGAGCGCCCGTCTCTGTATCAGCCGCAGTGCGTTTGGGCAGTCAGTACTGCGCATGACTGCAGCGCTGCCAGTGTTGGCCCGTGTACACAGGCTTTAAAACTATAATCAGAGTCATTCAATCTGATTCTCTTTCCTGTGTTCAATCAGGTAAAAATCTTTTACTCTGTGCTTTTACTGTTTGATTGTCATATGAATAAAGGGACCGGAGGGGAGAAGCACTAAGGTGTGATAAAAGAAAATAACTTCACCAGTATTATTATGTGGAGCCTACACATTAAGATCTTTCAAGCTGGAGACATGTTATTGCATAGGCTCTATAGAATAACATAGGAATTGGAAAGGTTATCATATTGGAGACGTTGTAGCTAGTGTTGAGCGAGCACCCCGATGCTCGGGTGCTCGGGTGCTCTGACCGAGCACCCCCTAAGGCTCGAGTGCTCGGCCGAGCACCCGAGCCCCATTCAAGTCAATGGGGCGACACCAGGCACCCCCTGCTCTGATGAGGGGAGGGTGCCTGGTCAATGCCCCCTTCATCTCCGCTATGCCCCCTTCAGCTCCGCAATGTCCCCCTTCATCTCCGCTATGCCCCTCTTCCACAATGTGCCCCTTCATCTCCGCTATGCCCCTCTTCCACAATGTGCCCCTTCATCTCCGCTATGCCCCTCTTCCACAATGTCCCCCTTCATCTCCTCTATGGCATAGAGGAGATGAAGGGGGACATTGTGGAAGAGGGGCATAGCGGAGATGAAGGGGCACATTGTGGAAGAGGGGCATAGCGGAGATGAAGGGGGACATTGTGGAAGACGGGCATAGCGGAGATGAAGGGGGACATTGTGGAAGAGGGGCATAGAGTCTATGCCCCTCTTCCACAATGTCCCCCTTCATCTCCGCAATGCCCCCTTCATCTCCGCAATGCCCCCGTACCTCCAGTCCCTGGTGGTCCAGCGGAGCGTCTTCGGATCTGTGCCTCTTCCGGCACAGATCCCCGCCACCCGAACATGGCGGGAGAGCACATGGCGGTACTCGACGAGTACCGCCATGTGCCGAGCAGAGCGATGCTCGAGCCGATCCGAGCATCGGCCGAGCACGCTCGCTCATCACTAGTTGTAGCCTCTTTATCACCACTTTATCACACCTTAGTGCAACCCTCCTCCCCTCAGGTGAACTATTGATTTACCCATTGAGTACCAGAGGGGAATGCAGCTCATTACAAAGCAATGCATTGCATAACCCTTTGTCACTCAACTGGTTAACTTTGAGGCCACTATAGAGAATAGGTAGAGTAAAAAAAAAACAATTTAAACTTTAATAACTCTACAATGACACATCGCCCAACAGGAGGCGCACCCTTGTTTTACACATACAGTGTATGGTTAATTCAGTGGGGATTTGGGGAATTTTTATTTCTGGCCTATAGTGAGTAGTTTGCCCTGGCACCTCATTATCTGACATGATCAGATAAATTCAGATAATAAAGTATATAAGGATTAACAAAAAGAGGTTAAAAGAATAATCTTAGATTCCAAAGCCCAAGTATAAAAGAAATGACAAAACAAAAAAAAAGAAATAGAGGTATCATTAGACAAAAGAGGATATATTTATGGAGGTTAATAAGGAAATAACTGACTGCTTAAATAAACATTTTTGCTAAGTTTTTACAGCTTACAGTGGCAACCAATGTTAAGGGAAACAGCCATTAACCCATACTTGCAGAAGAGTGTCTTAAAGATGTTGTCTAAATTAAAAGTAGATAAATCATTTGATCCAGATGAAGAATTGCTAATGTTGTCCATTTTTCAAAAAGGTTATTAGGGAAAACTCTGGTAACTACAGGCCTGTTAAACTGACAATTGTCTAAAATTATTTAGAAACTTTTGAAAAAAAAATAACTGCTGCACATCTGAAAATCTACAGCTTTTCAAGATACATATCGACATGGATTTACTAAACAAATCATATTGATATTTGAACTATGTAACAAAAATCATAAACCAGAGTAGGAATAGCTCTAGCTTATCTGGATTTTTGTGAAGCCATTGACCTATTGATATAAATTGAGGTTTTAACCCCTAGATTGCTTAAGATGTCTCCAAAGTATTGTTTTATATTAATGGAAATTGAATTTTGGGGATTTTTGTGTGTTTCCTGGCCTGTGGTTCAGTTGGTTTCCAGAAGAATTACTTTCTTTTGAACAAAATGCCTAGTCCCCAAAAGTGTATGTGACCATGCAGTACCACAGTGACCCTTATGCACTAAAGAAAATCTGAGTATATTTGGAGCAAACCAGCTGCATCACATGGGGCAATTACATTTTTCCATTAATTCAAATCGTGTTTTTAACCCCTTGAATGCTAGGCAGGTCGCTCAAATAATGCTCTACTTAAATAACTGTTGTACTAGATGCACCCACAGCTCAGCAAAACTGCGATGTCAGCGTGATTGAAGGCTTCCTACTTTGCTCATGATAAACTTGCGTTAAAGCTGCTTTGCAAACTGTGATTTTTTTCATAGCCAAGTATATTATTGCAAAAGGGATCTACTCTACGTCTCTTGGGAACAAGGCTCTCATTTTCCATGATGTATCATATCTACAGCAGAATTGTAATGTTATCGTGTGAGCATATTTCCTGTTGTATATGAAATGTATTCCAAAACTGAATCCCTTTAGGACCAGAGAGATCTGAAACTCATTGTCAAAGCAAGACTAATAGTCTAAATTTGAAGCTTTTGTGCTCTGACTGTATTTTGTTTATACCCTAGGCCGAACCTTACTCAAACAAATCTTACACTAAGATTCCCTCTTCTTCCAGAGGCGTGACTGACAGGGCACACATAGGGCCGTATACACAAAGAGGAAGTGGTGGAAATAAGGGGCAAACCAGCTGCACAGTAAGAACAGAAAACCCACAAACTATATTTGATTTAATTTGGACAAAATGCAATGGAGACCTCTAACAGTGCCAGAGGGGATCGCAACGTGTACCCCTCTAGCACTCAAAGGGTTAAGTGGTTAAAAACTCCTTTTGTGATTAAATTGACTTATTATAGGATTGCCCAGAAATTGCTCTCACTTTTCATGGAGAATCTTATCTAAAGAAGAAATGTATTGTTATCTGCTGAGCATATTTCCTGGTGTGCATGAAGTGTGTCCCAAGGTTTAATAGCCTACAATCAGACAGGTTTTGTGCTTTGTCTGTGATTTTTTCCTTGCTTGACATGCAGTACTGTAAGCAACATAAGGACAACTAGGAAGCACAGCATTTTAATTGTGGGCTTTTGAAATTGAGTGTTTTTGGAAGCGCTTCTGAAGGAGAAGGCTGCACTATCCACTGTTTATAATCTAGTATGGTGTATATTTTAAAGAGACACTGACCTCCCAAGTGTCCCTTTTTAGGAGGGACAGTCCCTCTTTGAGTACCAAATCCCTCTGTCCCTCTTTCCTACCCTGGTGTCCCTCTTTTTAGGATATCAGACTTTGTGATGTGTATATATATTTATCACATTGCTCCACAGAAATAAAACTCACATTAATGTTTGTTTAAACATCACTATATGTGTTTATAAATTAGTCTGTGTACATTGAACACTTTGATCATGAAATAGCCTAAAAATTCTTGGTAATGCCCCACCCCATTTTAAACCATCTAAAACAAAAGTGTCCGTCTTCGGCCATTTGAAATGTTGGGAGGTATGCACTATTGAAAACCAAATTTTGATTGAGATATATTTAACTCTCTTTACAGGACTTTCTTATAAGCATTGCACTTTAGAAAAAAATATTCTTCATCCTTACCAAAAAACACTTGCAGTTTAACCCTTTGAGTGCCAGAGGGGTACACAACGCATAACAAAGCAATGTGTTGCATACCCCTCTGGCACTCAAAGGGTTAAATTGTGCATTGATGTATTTGTTGTGTATCCTAGGGTGGACATAACTGGCCTTTGTGCATTCAAACAGAGGGGGTCAAAGTGAACCCCATTTTGATTTGCAGCATTTTATGGAAGGTTCCTGTAATAGACAATCACAAAACATCATGTTGCTGAACTGTTCTTATACAGAATAAAATTATATTCTCACATAGTGGTTTCCAATCACCTGTAAGTATCCCTGGTGCATCTTGAATGGGGATTACCATTATGAGTGTGCAGGAAATATTTAAATGCTCTGGCCTGCTTAGGCTCATATTGATAATTGAAGAAATTGTTCCAGTAATAAAGTATCTTGCATTGTTCTTATTCTGAAAGAATAATTTGCAGTTGTTAAAAAAAATGATTAAAAATTACCCATCAACTCATTTTTTAGCTCCGTATAACTGTTAAATCAGTAGGAATTTTATTTTAAAAAGATACATATGGATTCCATATGTATGGATCATTCATGTATAATGAAACCAGTGTCAATCATTGAAGGCACAACGGGGATTCCTACGAGTGAGTGGATACCGCTGTATAAGAATATCATTTTAATCTGTATGAGAACAGTTGAGAGCTCCTGATGTTTATGTGTTTGTTTACTGACTGCTGCCACTGGTTATGAGAGATTGAGAGTCTGGTATTAAAGGGCTACATGACGGCAGAAGGAAACGTCACAGGTGGAAATATAACCAATATAATTATAGTGACCAGCTTCATGGGCATTTGCCCTCTCTGAATTTGAGAGAGGCCGGATAAACTAGGGGCAGGCATTTCAGTGCCCCATGGTCACATGATGCAGGGCTGGTATCTGGTGAGGTGTGTAGTTTTCTTTGCACCGTCTATGGAAAAATACATGTAACTTGTATTGTAGGCTCTAGAGTGATTGTCTGTGGAATGAGTTCTTTTGTACAGCTGCTCATAATTCTCTCTTCCATCTCTGAGGAACTTTACTGTCTGACCTTTAGACCTTTGCACACCAGAGCCCAACATGTGAGGGAGTATGAGCCATAGACTGCCAAGCTCCTCAGAGTTGCAGTGATGGCAGAGAGAGTTATGGTCAGACTGTACAAAAGAGCACACAGTGATCAATTGTAAAGTGAGTGAGCGAATTGCTGATCAGCCTCGGTTTACCTTCCAGCCCTCCCTGCCATTTCCTATCTTCCCCCTTCCTATCTATTAACGTCACCTCCATCCCTGACAGTTCCCAGCACTCACTATGTATGTTCATATATCTTTCTCTATCTCCTCTTCCAGGTAACGAGTCATCTATCTGGGCCAATGTACACAGACAACAGTGGAGCAGTCTGGGTAAAACCAGCTACACTATAGGAGAAAAATAATAATTCATATTCATTTAAATTAAACTTTTAACCCCTTGAACACTAGCACAGTCTCTAGCATTCAGTGGGTTAAAAGTCCCATTATATTCCATAAGAATGCTGGAAATCTTACTTTACCCTATGGTGTAATTGGTTTTCACCAGATCTCACCAGCTTAGTCTTTGTGACTATGACTCAAAGTGTGGGTAGGTCACAGTGCTGGGACATCCTAACACAATATACAAGAAAAAAGTGGAGTAATTCTGGGATAAACCAATGCCACCAAAGGGTACAAATAAACAATTTGCAAACTCACATTATTTTACATGGAGTTTTTAAACCTCTACATAGCTAATGAGGTCCCAGTCTTACTAATTTTCAAAACTCTGTTGTACCGCTAGTGTACCCTCATTTCAGTTGTAAACTCTGTGGTATCCCTAGTGTAGCAACATTCCAATTGTAAGCTCTGTGGTATCATTAGTGTAGCACCATTGCAATTGTAAGTTCTGTAATATCACTAGGGTAGCACCATTTCAACTGGAAGCTCTGTGGTATCCCTAGTTTAGCACCATTTCATTTGTAAGCTCTGTGTCACTAGTGTTGCTCCATTTCAATTGTAAGCTCTGTTTATCACGAATGTAGCTTCATTTTGATCATAAGCTTTTTGTATTACTAGTCTAGCTCCAGTTTAATTGTAAACGTCTTGGTATCGCTAGTGTACATTTGAGTTGTAAGCTCTGTGAATCACTAGTGTAGCTCCATTTCAATTGTAAGCTCTGTGGTTTCACTAGTGTAGCTCCATCTCAACTGTAAGGTCTGTTATGTCACTAGTAAGCACCATTTCAAATGAAAGCTCTGTGGGGTCACTAGTCTAGCTCCATTTTAATTGTAAGCTCTGGTGTATCTCTACTGTATCTCTGTGGATGCACTCTTCACTAGTATACCTTCATTTCAATTGTAAACAGATTTCCAAGTATAGCTCCCTTTCATTTTAAGCTCTCTGTAATCACTAGTGTAGCTATGTATCAATTTTAAACTCAGTTTATCAACAGTGTTACTACATTTCATTTGTAAGCTCTGTGGTATCACAAGTGCAGCTCCATTTCAGCTGTATGCCCAGGGGTATCACTAGTGTAGCTTTATATCAATTGAAAGCTATGCTTGTCACTAGTGTAGCTCCATTTCAGTTGTGAGTTCTGTGGTATCTCCAAAATAGGTTGAACATTAAACATAATTCAAATTTAATGAGGATGAATGCAGGGATGGTGTATTGTGGCCATGTTTGATTTCTACTATTTCTCAAAGAGCTTGAAAGCAGGCATTTTGCTCCTTTGCAGTGGTAGAACATTGATCTTATACCTTTCACATACAGCATATATGTTTGCCTGCACATTATCGCTAGTTTTTACTTCATCAGTATCAGAAGAAATTGGGATGAAGAGTCTGTGTGGAGGGACATATTCTAAATCATCATCATCATTATCAATACTGTTGGTAGTGGCTTCATCTGATACCAAAGAGTCAGGTCATCAACATCCTCGTTTTCAGACTCTGGTAGGGATAAAACAAAAGATGATTATGCTGGGAGAGGTGGGGAAGATTATAATTAATTAAGTTTCCCATCAAGCACTCCTTACTAGGGAATTCAGGCTGTTCTTGCGCTCTGCTTTCTAATATTTACTGATTTTCCTATACTTTGGTCCCAGTCTCCAACAAAGTTAAAGCACTGTCACCTAACAACGACTTTCCATTACCTTCACACTCTGCGGGAATTATAAAAAGATGATAAAGAGGAGATACCTTCTCCAGTGATATCAGTTCTCCAATTTCTATGTTATTATATGGAGGTTATGCACTAACAGATCTCTACCTTGAAAATTCTTATTGCTTTAGGGTCCATAGAAATCACACAGAAACTGGAAAACTGATCTCTTTATCACATCTGTGTGTCTATCCCTAGTTCTTCTTAGAATGTATTCAAGTAATTAAAGGTTTAGTGCCCTTGTTTTCCTCAGCAGGAAAGTCATATAACATATAGGTTTCATAAAAAGAGTTTACTGCGCCTTTAAATTAATGAGAATTTTTCTTGCTTCTCTATGGTGCAGTTGGTTTGCCAGGTATTATTACTGAAGGTCATAAGTCTTCTCAGATGACAGCAGTCAGTGGGTTTCAATTTTGTTTTTTTGCTCAAGGCACTCCTAACACGAAATTTAAAATTGTAAAGGCACCCTTAACAATATATAGGTAATTTGTCAAATACACAATGAAGGAGAGAAAAATGCAAAAATATATAGTTATTCTTAGGTTTTACAAGCAGAATGACAAAAAGCATAATGTGCAGAACACATTTTGAAACTCAATACTTCATATTTGTCATAATCAAAATATTCACAGAAAAAAATGGCACCTTCATTGAGAACTACTGGTATAACACAATAGTTTCCCTTCAATTTTTATCGAGGTCTGCAAACCTTAACCCCTTAAGGACCCATGATGTGCCAGGACAGTCATGGTTAAACTTGCCATAAGGACCCATAACAGTCCTGGCACGTCGCAGAATTCATGGCTCCCTGCACGCCATTTGGGGAGCTCTGAATTGATTCACAAAAAAAAAATTCCTGTGTCCTTAACTGTCGGCTGTACCACAGCAAGGCCTTTACTTAAGGTGTTAAAGGAGCAGTAAACTTTCATTATTGAAAAATATATACTGTATTATAGGGTTTTTTTCCTGTTGAGTAAAATAAGAGTAATCCCGCTATAGAGAGATGCATATTTCCTGACCTATTACAGTTTAAAGGGGTAGTAAACTTTGATAGTTTTAGAGTAATAAGCTTCTAAATTTCCCCCCTCCTGTCCCTTTTACTCACATCAGTGCTCTAGCTGACAGACTTAGATCCTGGTCCCGAGACTGGACGGCTCATCTGCAGAGACGAAATAACATTGTATACAAAGAAATTCTTCATTAGAAAGGTCTACAAAGTGTGCCTGGTTTGAGGCAGGCACACTATGTAGACCATTCTAATGAAGAATTTCTTGGCATACAATGCTATTTTGGCTCTGCAGATGAGCCGTCCAGTCCTGGGACCAGGATCGAAGTCTGTCAGCTAGAGCACTGATGTGGCTAAATGGGGTGTGGGGGGGAGGCTTTAGAAGATTATTACTCTAAAACTATCAAAGTTTGAGCAACGGGACTTACATCATTTAATTGTTTTGTGAATGACATGATTCTAGACTGTAAGCTGTCACGAGCAGGGCCCTCTGATCCTCCTGTTCTCCACATCTGATTGTACTATTTAATAGCTCTGTATGTGTATTCCCAATTGTACAGCGCTATATAAATAAAGAATAATAATAATAATAATTCATGTCACAATGGGGCTAGGTTTAACAGAATGTGACATAAAGTGGGCCAGAAGTGGGAAAAACAGAGAGGGGAAGGAGGAGAAGTGGGAGGGGAAGGAGGAGAAGTGGGTGGGAAATGGGAGGAACAGGCTGGGAAGGAGCAGAAGTGATCAGAGCTTCATAAGAAAGAGCATCTATCTGCCTCTGTTCTCGGAGATCTGGTAAAAGGTGATAAAGTGGAGATGACTTCTCCAGTTTATCACTTTTTCAATTCCGATGTTATTCTGTGGAGACTATGCACTAAGATTTCTTCAACTTTGGAGATCTTAGTGAATAGGCTCCACAGAATAACATAGTAACTGCAGAATTAATAATCTGGAGAAGTCATCTCCCCTTTATAAACACCTTATCACCACTTAGTGAATCTCCCACCTGGAGTCTCTGGGCAGATCCAGAGATTTCCCAGCTATGGTTATTCTGTTACAGACTATTTGAGAGGAAGGTCATTGACAAACAGCTCTCCTTAGAAGTTGACAGAAACTGCTGAGTCATGCTGTCAGTTAGAACTTTCAGGAAGTAAATGTGCTGTAAATTCACTTCCTGATTATTTGAACTGTTATAACATTTGAATAAAACAACTGACAACAGTGGGAGTACCTTTGTTTTACTTAACAGGAGAATCTCGAGAAAGAACGTATAGATTTTTCCTTAAAAAAGTTTACTATTCTTTTAACATACCTTTAACATATTTGTAAATATAAAAATATACTCTTTTTTTAACAGATTTTTATATACATCCCTGTTCCTTTAACCCAGTTATAATGACTTTTAAATTGAACGAAAGGAATTTTACAGATGCTGGCAAAGCGTGCAGGATAATTAAATCTCTATGACCCATTTTCATTTTAGCTGTTAGTTTTCCTATAAAACAGTCAATAAATAATGCAATTCCTATATAAAAGGACCAAGACTGAAATGATTCCTAAATAAATCACATTACCTCTTTAAAACAATATAATCCACACCTATCACAGCTTTATTTGGTAATTAAAATGAATCTACTTCACCCTGCATGTGCCAGAAGATGTACAAATGGTGACCAGAGATGTACAAAGAATGTTTCACTGCAACACAAAGAAATTAAATACAAATACAGCGACATAATTCCTTGAGTGTCAGAGGGGTGTGCCGTGCTCTGCTCAGCAATCCGCTGCACACCACACTGATGCTTAAGGGGTTAACAATACAATCATCACTGCTGAATCCTAACGAAGCCTTATGAGCTGGTTCATGAGTCCCAAGACAAGATGACTAGATGTGCAGTAACTCCTAGGGCCATATGTTCAAAAAAGTAGCAAAATAGCTTTTGTCATTTGTAATCACTTTTCCAAGTACAGTGTCGTTGGGATCAGAGAGTGCCGGTTGTGATCAGAAATATGTTGTTTGTCCTGACTGAAATTGTCGTATGTAATGGCCAAAAAATGTCTTAATTAACGACAAAAATGTCTTATAAAATGTCTTAACTAATGATAAAAATTCTCACATTCAGAACACATTCCCTCCACTTTTTTCTTAAAGTACAAATTTTGTCTTTTGAAAGACATTTTTTGTCGTTAGTTATGACAAATTTTCTTTTCCTCTATACGACACTGGAGAATGGTTTAGCCAAGCCCTAGCCACGCCCCTTTGCCCGTCAATTCTGGAGTTGTGTCATACACAATGGACATTACTAGTTTTTTGTTGTATACTCCATGGAAAATGTCATTCATGCATTCAATTATTTTTGTCTTTCATACAACAGTTTTTTGTCGCTATCCCTTTGAACATATGGCCCCAGAGTACATGATGTGACAGGCAAAGGAATTTATATAATTCAGGCCTTCCTTAGAACATACCTTGGCTCGTCACCTCCTTCCTGCAAAGAGGTGTGGGTGGCAGATGGACACTGCTCTGCAGATGCAATAAGCCTGCTTAGATTCAGAATGCCAGTATCTCTTCATCCTTCTGTGTTTAGCAGACATGACAGGGCATTGTCAAGTCATCCACCTTTTCCCCAATTGCCCCCCTTTAAGCACACACGAACACCTTGGACGGGTTGAAAAGGCCACAGCATTTATTACCAAGATAAAACATACTTAAAATGTATCAACTGAATCTAAATACATAACCCGTAAACTTAAACCCCTTAGTGCTTGCTAATACATAGTCATTACTTGACTTTAACCACATAATACCCACACTTTATTAACACTACTTGACTTATGGCCATGCCACCATCCACACTGACTATTTGAATGTGGCAAGTGTTAGCCCAACAGCCATACCAAAGACTCTTAAGACCAAGCCTAAGAGCCATGATCCTGTACCATCAGCATGAAGCCCCATGCTTTGCACAGCAAGCACCCCACCATGCTGTGACACCAAAACCACCAGACCAGCACCGTAGAAACCACACAAGCTCCAGACAACCACCAGCGCTTTGGCCCCCGTACCCATGTATTGTAGCACACACACCGAGGCATGTACCTAGCACATGTCCAGCACAGGGGCGGCACCGTAGAAACCACCCAAGCTCCCGACAACCACCACCGCTTCGGCCCCCGTATCCATGTACTCCTAGCACACAGACCAAGGCATGTACCCAAAACATGTCCAGCACAGGGGCGGGTAGGCAGGAAGCTCCTCTCTGTACCGTTGCCACTCCACAATGGCTGCGGGACACTGCACCCCTGCAGCCGTCACTTCCTGTTGCCTCCCCCAGATCTCCACTTTCTCAAAGATCTGAACCACTTCCTGTCCTACTGCCTCCTTCCTTCGTAGCCCCATCAAGCCCCTCCTTCTGAGTTTCACTCTGCTCCGGGGTCCCATTCTGTTCAGCTTATCACTTTTATGATAGCGGTTATTGTGACACTTCTTTATATTTTAGCTTGACAGTAAGATTCCTCACTTGGTGCTTCTCCTGATTAATTGTGCTGGCAGTTTTATATATTCCCCTTAGTATGTCCTTAATTCTAATGTTTAATTCTTAACTTATTATGGGTCATATGCACAAGCAGAAAAGTGGAGCAATTCTGAGGTAAACCATTTGAAGTGTAGGGAACAAATACAATTTTGCATTTTTTTTTTTTTAAAAATGGTATTTAACCCTTTGAATGCCAGAGGAGTATGCAATGCATTGCAAAACAATGCGTAGAGTACCTCTCTGGCACTCAAAGGGGTAAAGGGATAGTAACACTTAATATGTAATATATATATATATATATATATTCTAGTGTTTATCCTCCTGAGTAAAAAAGGTACTCTCAATGCTGAAAGGTGTTTTATTCAAAAGTTATTACAGCTCAAAGTTGATTTTTTTTAGGTACAATATCACAGTGGACTGAAATTGTACAGTGGTGCAGTTGTTACACCATTCTATGGACAGCTCTGGTGCATAGACCATAAATCTCCATAGGTTGGTGTAGCAACAGCACCAGTGTACAATTTCAGGCCACTGTGATATTGCACCTAAAACATTCAACTTTGAGCTGTAATAACTTTTGAATAAAACACCTTTCAACAGTGGGAGTTCCCTTGTTTTGCTCAGGAGGATAAACCCTACAACATACTTTTTTTACATTTTAAGTATTACTATCCCTTTAACCTACTGGGCAGCTGCACACTTTGCTTTATTGCTAAATTGCTCTGGGAACAGACTCAACAGAACATGACAGATGCCCTTTGGGTCTATGTTTAGTACTAGGTTTTTGAAGCACAAGGCTTAGGCCTGGAAGGCACTGGACCTTCTGTATCAAACTAGAGTTATTCTGGAGTAAACCAAATGCAATATAGAGAATAAATAAAAATCACTGTTAAATTAAATAAGGCTTTTTCCCCCTTAAATTCTTGAATTCTAGAGAGGTCCTCAAAGCATTGTGAAAGGGTTGCTTTTATAAATATGGGCCTTTGGGCCTTATGCATAAAAGTGAAGCAGTGCAGTTCTGTAGTAACCAAATACACTATAGGGTAGCGTATCTCAATCAGGGTGCTGTGGCACTTTGGTTTGCCATGGGCACCAGCTCAAGGTGCCCCCCACACTTTTTCTATAAAGACTTTGACAAAAATGTTAAAGTTGGGTTTCTAATGTACATTTAGGGAAGTGAATATGTACAATCACGGTGCGGTGGCACTTTGGTTTGCCATGGGCACCAGCTCAAGGTGCTCTCCAACTTTTTTTTATAAAGCCATTGACAAAAATGTTAAAGTTAGGTTTCTAATGTATATTTAGGGAAGTGAATATGTACAAAATTCTCTTTGTTGTCATTTAAACTGTGAAACCTAATGATAACTATACATTTATGTATTGTACCCTTCATTAAGTCCTTGAGATATAACCTCTAAAAATGTGAGGGGTGCCCTGAAAATTCTGGATTGCATGTAGGGGTGCCTTGAGAATCAATGGGGAGACACATAAAAATATACCAGACTGACATTAGTTTCAGTCACTGGGCCATTTAAACTCCTTGAATAGCTTAATAGCTCCATTTAAATAATTTGAAATTTCTATGTGTCTCCTATGCTGAATTCAGTTTTCCCCTAAAACTATTCTCTCTCCACTGTTATACATAAGGCCCTTTATGACCACAAGAGAGACATGGACATCCCTCACTGCACAATGACTTATTTGTCCACAGCAGAGCTTAGAAAGCGGGGACCTTTACAGTTACATAGGTTTAACCCTTTGAGTGCCAGAGGGGTACGCAATGTGTTGTGTACCCCTCTGGCACTCAAAGGGTTAAGCCCTTGAAAAGCAGAGACCTCCCTGGCAGCCACAAAGTTAATATCTGCCCAGTTTAGCCATGGCATTGAAGATATGGGGGCATGTAGAAATCCACCAGTGCAGTTTCTGCACGTATTTGTTGGCTGTATCTAAGAGTATGTACTACAGCAGGGGTGTTCAAGTATGATCATCCAGGATCCCCAGCATGCCAGGATTTAACCCTTTGAGTGCCAGAGGTGTCCACAACATGTGTTGCGTACACTCTGGCACTCAAAGGGTTAAGCACAGGTGAATTAAGCAGTTCCTAATTCATTTTGATTGGGCCAACTGTGCTCAAACAAGCAAAGGAATCTTTAACCCTTTGAGTGCCAGAGGGGTATGCAATGCATTGCAGAGCAATGTGTTGCATACTGCTCTGGCATGCAAAGGGTGAAACACTGGTGAATCAAGTAGTTGCTAATTCATTTTGATTAGGCCACCTTTGCTCAAACAAGCAAGCAAGGGAATATTTAACCCTCTGAGTGCCACAGGGTTACGCAACGCATTGCTCTTCAGTGCATTGCATAACACACTGGCACTCAAAGGGTTAAATCCTATAATGTTGTTAGCTCTTGGTACTGAATTTGTATACCCCTGTACTAAAGCTTTAACCCTTTGAATGCCAGAAAGGTATCCAATGCATTGCGCTGAAATGCATTTGATACCTCTTTGGCACTCGAAGGGTGAATGCATATTGATGCACAAACTCTATTAGCTATAAGGATTTAACCACTTGAAGACCTGAGGGGTTTGCAATGCATTGGTTCACAATGTGTTGCAAACTACTCTGGTACTCAAGGGGTTAATGTGTGCAAGCCTCAACGGCCACCCTAGAGCATGCACACACAAAAAAAAGAACTAAAGAATGTTACTTCCGTGTTCCTTTGTGACTTACATAGTAACAGTTGATGAGGCTGAAAAAAAGATGTATCAGTGAAGTTCAGCCCATGCCATATCACTGCTGTTGATCCAGAAGAAGGAAAAAAAAAAACATTAAAGCCAATCCCTCCAAGTGGGTGAAAAAACACCTTCCTAACTCGAAATGACAGTCAGATATTTTGTTAGATCAGTATCCTATCTGCTTTGAAGCCAATTTAAATAATTCTCAATATTGTTCCGTGCTAGATAGGTATCCATTACTTTTTTTAAAGCAGTTACAGTATGTGCATGCACAGCATCCAGATGCAAAGAATTCCATAACTTTACAACCCTTACAGTAAAAAAAAAAAATCTCTGCCTTTGTTTTAGTCTAAAGTGTCTTTCCTCTAGTCTTGATGGATGACCTCTTGTTCTTTGCTCAGTAAATAGTTTCTTAGAGAGTTATTTGTATTGCTCTTGAATATATTTGTAAATGGTAATCATCACCCCTTAGACATCTCTTTTTTTTAACTTAAGATTTTTATTGAATTTTAAAAGGAAAAGGGGGTAGTACAGAAAAAGAAAGGGAAAAAAGGGGGAGGGGTACAGTTGGTAGACACAGTACTTACAAAAATGCTAATATGAGCAGTCGGAGTGCATGACCCGCAATATATAATTACACACATCACGGTGGGAGGTGATGGCACGGGCCCCCCATCATGAACCCACGACACAAGGCGCCGGCTAAGCTGCATTGTAGACAGACCCCAAGGGTGACAGAGCAGGGATGGTTTGAACTAGCTATGTGATAAAAGGCAGCAGTAGGCAAGCTAGGTGGAAGGAAGGGGGGCAAATCCAATTGGAAGCTGACTCATCATTATCCCCCTCTCCACATGGAATCCCAGGGTCCCAAGGGAGGGACTTTGGGCACCGAGGGGCCATGCCACTGACACCCACACCCTAATCAAAATCGTAAACAGCACAGGATTATAAAAAGAGAAAGTGAGAGCTGAGAGAAAGAACCGGAGGTTCCTATGTTATTCTATTGAGTCTATGCACTAAGATCTCTTAGATGTTAGGGATCTTAGTGTATAGGCTCTGCCGAATAACACAGGAACTGGTGGAGTGATTTCACTGGAGAAATTATCTCTGCTTTATCACACCTTAGTGCATTTCACCCCTAGTTTTTAGAGCATCAGCCTCACTGAGTGTTCAACTCAATCATCCTGGTACTGAAAGTGTTACTGATGTGATTATTCCTAGTCACTCTGTGGCAGATCCACTACTTAATTTTCTGCTTTGCTATGACAGCAGCCATAACATATAATTCTCAGCTCTAAGGTTTTTGAATGCTTCCCAGTTTAGGGAAAGGTAGCTCTGCAGTGAAGTGTGTTAAATGTGGGCACTCACCCACAAGTATGGTGCAACAGAGCAGAAATAGCAGAATGAGTCAGCTCTGTCTCTGGACATTCCCTGAGATGGCGGTTCGTGTAGTCTGCTTACCAGGCTGTATGTAGAAGCGGGTCTCTCTCTCTCTCTCTCTCTTGGTTATTTTTAAACCCCTCTGCTGTCAGAAAGACAAAGCAATGCATTGCCAGACTGTTTGGCATATAATGTGTTACTATTAAATTCTCCTCCTGTGGTTTTGCTGCAGGATTCTGTAAAATGGCACAATGCACGCCATATTGCATCCCTCAGCCAAGCTATGTCACTGGGTATCTTGGCAGCATAAGATATGTATTGTAGTTGGGTAAAAATCAGCATTTTATGTGCAAAGTTTCTTTCATGTTCACATTTTGTAGTTTTATCCAAAATATTGTTCTTGCTTCTCTTCTACCCAACACACACATACCTATAACTAAATTGACACATATTGATAAATAATGTTGAGTTCATTAGGGGCCTTATGCACTAAAGAAAAGAGGAACAATTCTTTATCAAACCAAATGCATTAGGGGAACAAATAGAAATTGTCAGAATGCCCAATGATGTAACCCTTTCAATATCACTAGCTAGCATCACATTAAAGTAACTTTTGCAATGTGCGACAAGCTAAGATATACATCCAGAAAAAATACTTATTATGCTAATATTGAGCACTTTGTATTAAAAGAAAATTATGTTGGTTGTGAAAGTTTCAGTTATTTTTGGAAACCATGAATTCCCTGAGTACAGAATTACTAAATATGTATAGTTTTACCTATTTGCCAGTCCTGCACACCTAAAAACCTCTGGTGTGCTTGCTCAAAGCCCAAGCTTGCTCAGTCTACCATGATTTGATGTTGGTGGGGTGGTTCTTCACATGGTTTTGCCTAAACTAAAACTCACTTTTCACTTACCTTTGGTAATTAACATGTTATTTAATGATAACAGCCAGGATCTATCATGTAGATGTGTGTTTTAGTCACATAATGTGTTCTTACTATCAGGAGTCATATACAGTCTCTGATAGGACATTGCAATGATTGCTCTCAGGTAGAATGGTACCTCTTAATAGCATAAAGGTAGTAACACAAGCTCCAGGAAAGGGCAGAAGAATAGCATGTGCTGTATAAATAGTAATATATGGAGGAAAGGGGGAGATAATTACCAGTTTATCAACACCAACAAGATAAAAATAAATGCTATTATATATATATTTATATTGCTAACTATACTATTGGTTATTATAAAGCTAACTTGTTATTAGGCGAAAAACAAAGAAAGAAGGAGCTTCTTGTGCAATATCCTCTTGACTATTTAAATTCACCACACCATCACCCTTAGACAGCTACTCACTAGATGTTGATGCTGGAAATGCAGTTATGTACAGACCAGCTATAATGCCCAGGGAATTAGAGCTGCTCCCTTAAACAGCATCAGTGATAAATGGACTCCACCCACGGAGTCAAGTGCAAAAAAGTGAAAAAGAACAGGGGGCACCAATAATGCCCTATCACACTATATATAGAATAAAGTTAAAATGACAATTACACTCACATTTGAGAATGACTATGTAATAAAGATACGCATATACACAGCTGTATATATATGTAATATAGATGCAGCCACTTTTCAATCCAGGAACAAAAATCTCCAAAAATGGCAAGCTTGATCTTCATCCAAGATATTTTAAAAATGAATTAAAAATAATTAAAATATACCACTGAGTACTACTATGTGTTACGCTGCTACACTCTGCTTCGTCAGGCTTGCGGTACCACAAGTTGTGGTTTCTTACAAAAGAATCTGCAAAAGCTAATTCATTCTTCTAGCTGGTCTACTGGTGGGTGGCTCTGTAGAATCTCACACTGCAGCCTGCAGCTGAGTCCCTTGACACATTGTAGGAGACTGAGAGGAAGCAAATTCATGGTAGAAAACAACCAGGAGCTGAAAGCATTTGGTGTGTATGGCAAGAACATCCTAGGTACATCACAAGTTTGGGGTAGCAGTGGGATCCCTCTACTTAAGGTCCAAACCACCACTCATTTGGAGATCCACCTATAGCCCTGTTCCAAATGTATGATGAAAGCGTACCAGCACTTGACTATGTCTGCTCTACAGGAGGTTAAAGAACATTGAGGATGTGGCAACAGAACACTATGAAAGGATAGCTTGATTGCAGCTCTTGTATCGATGGATGAGGCACTGAAGGGAGTGCACACCCTGCAAAACAACTGATGCATGAATGACACAGAAGAAAGCAGCAGTGGGGTTTTCAAGGTAACAGAATTCACATGCCCAGCACAGCTAATATTTTGATCGCATTTGATGACAGAATAATGGCTCATGGAGTGAGAAATGGAGGCTAAAAAAGCAGCTGAGAGGATGAGGTGAAAGAGACTATTCCTGCAACAAGACTGAGACCGACTCAGAGAAAATTCATCTACCACCAACCTGAAAGTGAGCCACCAAACTTTCAAAAACTTGAATGCATGCACAGGCATTATAGACGGATTTTTACATGTCATTGAAAGACAAAGTGACTTGCATGACACAGGTGTGGGTGTCTCTATCCTCATTGGCAAGCTCACTGGAAGTTATGCCAAAACCTACTTGCCCAACCAGGATAAGCTTAACAGAAATTATGAGGAGATGAAAAAGAGACAGCTTTCCCATTATGCCATTACTCTGAATGTACAAAAGTGGAAATATGACATTAGTGCACAAAGGGCATTTAAGATGTATCTGCCTTGTTTGAACTGTTTTAAAGAGTTACAACGCTCACACCTTTGAAGAATTATGCCAGCCTTGAACATTTCTTTGAGGAAGCAAGAGGGGCATGTCTGTCCATGAACCAACCTAACAAGGGTTGCCTTATTTGGCCCCTTGATCAGCCACCACAAGATCCTTCCCACCAGGCTACTCCCCTCCTGCAGCAGAAAAAGCCCTGACCTCCCTCTCCTGGAGTATGATGCTATCAGTGCAACCAGAAGGGGTATGTTAAGGTTGAGAGTTCCCAGCTGCTGGGGTCCCCTCCAGTGCCACCCAGGGTAACCCTCCTACCCAGGTACATTGCATGATTTAGAAACCTTAGGCAGACCCTCAGGAATATACCTTGGATTACAACACCCAGATAGACCAGCAAATGCCCAGGACCGAGCCTATACCACCTTAGTGGAATAATCTGGAGTAGAGCCACTGCGAGAGTAGATGGACCAGAATTGGAATCGGCCTTAACCTTGTCACGGATATAACCCTGCGTATGCCAACGGGAGAAGAGCCGTACCCACCCCTTGGGTGCCAGAGCAGACGAATCACTGCACAAGCGATAATGAGCCAACGGAATAGTGATACGGTAGCAACACAATGAGCGCTAAGTGACCTGGACCGGAACACCTCACCGGTGTCCAGCGGAGCACATACAGCAAGAGCAAATGGAGGTACCAACGCCAGCTGTCGCGGTTGCGGTTCTAACGGCACCGGAAAGACTACAGCTCTGCTAGTGCTAATAGGTAGGCACGGTCAGAAAGGCACAGGCTCACACAGTGTTAACAGGCTCGAATGGAATACACTGGCTTGGCAAGTGAAAGAGAACAGGCTCAGATATCAGAGGCAACCGGCACAGCAAGGGTTAATACTGGTTTTACAAGGGTGCTATGGAGCAGGCTCAGGCAACGGTCCAGTAACCAAAAGATGATTAGTCAGAGCAACACAAACACAGTTCAGAATGTCGCCAGCCAGCGACCAGGAACACGCGGGAACACAGGAACAAACACAGCACTGGATCCCAACCGGAACCGGAGCGGTACTCAGAGCTTGAATGTCAGCCAGAGCCGGGTCAATCACGAAGCAGGAACGTCAGCCAGAACCGGGTCAATCACGGAGCAGGAACGTCAGCCAGAACCGGGTCAATCACGGAGCAGGAACGTCAGCCAGAGCCGGGTCAATCGTGGATCAGGAACGTCAGCCAGAGCCGGGTCAATCACGGAGCAGGAACATCAGCCAGAGCCGGATCAATCACGGAGCAGGAACAATGGGATGGTCAGACTAGCCGAGTCGGTAAACCAGAGAGCAGAAACACAGCAACAAGGCGCAAGCTCAGGAACACCTCGAAAGGGCCACTGACAAGTGCCCAAAACCCAGTATATAAAGGAACATCCTGGGCGGGCCAATCAGCTTCCTCCAATGCACAGGTAACCCAGCAAAGATTAACAGGGAAGCACGGGAACCGTGATAGTGTTGCCTCGATCCTTGGGTTCTGTACCGCCCAGGCGTCTGCGTTGTGCCAGTAGTGTTGCCTTGCTCCTTGGGTTCTGTGCCTCCCAGGTGTCTGGGTTGTGCCAGCAGAGTTGCCTCGCTCCTCTGGGTTGTGCTAGTCACCTCCGTCTGGACCATCTACCATCAAGGTCCTGTGGTCAGCCCGCTGTATACTTATCCTGCTGCCTGTACTGGTCCAAGCCAGGATCTTGATTGTCAGAGATTGTCATTATTCTCACATATATCTCCAGTACTAGCTTGCTACTATTGTATATAACTGCCTGTATATTTACTCTATTGTGTGGGCCCATAGGCCTATCTATGTGTTTGAACTTTGTTCCAATAAAGTTATTTTAACCATACCAAACTGTTCTGAGTGTTCATCAAAAACCGTGACAACTGGTGAGACCCATTTGGGTGTCTCCATTTAAGAGGACTGAACCACTGAGGGTGGGTGGAGGAGTTATCATTCAAATACCTCTGGAATGGATACATCTGACCTGAGGTGCAGTTAAGGGAATTCATAATGGTGATGTTATGTCCGGGATCCTTGCCCATGAGTTGTTGGGCAATGACTTGGACCTAATTGAGAGTGGCTACACTATACCCACGGCAGCCCCACTAACCCAGTACTGCATTATGATCTCCCAGTAACAAGTACAAAAACAGTCCACCACAGGAACCTAGGTAAGCAGGACATTCTTGCCTTTGACTGACACTGAGGTACCATGTAGGCAGGATCTTCTGGGAAATGAAACTACTGTATATATTGAATAGGGGTGCTAGAAAGGGAGGAGGGCAAGGTATCCAAGGAAGAGTTGGTAGATTCCCCTGATAGAGCTTCTCGGGGTTAGTTGCTCCCCACATCACCTGACTCTATCATTATTTTGGCCAGGGATATCCAAGGTTATTAAGAAATTTTGTTGGACCTATGACATCTGCCACCAGGTCATAAAGCTGGGTTACCAGTCCTGGCCTGCTCTGCACCTTTTACCTGTGATAGGTGAGCTGTTTCAGTGAGTGGCCCCTTGGTCAAGCCCTGCCAGACTGGAAAGATGTACTGCCTCACCATAGTGGATAATGTCACCTAGTGTCCTCAAGCTGTTGCCTGGTCCAACATCATTGCTGAAACAGTGGCCGATCCACAAATCAAAGTATTCACAATAATATCATGTCAGACCAGGACACAAAGTTTTCATCAAAAGTAATACAACGTGTCTGGTGCCTCAAGACAGCCTTCTACCACCATCAGATGAATGGGCTCTATCCCTTCAAGTTATTATATGGTATTATATGGTGTTGTCTTAGGGAATCCATCAATCTTCTCTGGGTGTACTGGGAAGTGAAATATGAGACAGAAGAGACCCCTTTTGTCACATATGTCCTGAGCTTAGGGAGAAACTGGAAGCTGTGAAGGGGGTTTGGCTGTGAAAAATCTCAGAGCAGCCAAGCAGAAGGTTTGGGTAGGACATAAATTGCAACCCATGTAGCACAGTCCACAGGTTTTAGAAAATAATTGTTGAGGTTTTGAAAACATGATATGCTTGCACTTAAATGGTCACAGAAACTACAACTAATATGATATAAATGACATAGGAAGCAATTTTGCAAACTAGACAACCTGCCTCTTCAAATAAGGGGTCAGTTCTATTTAAGTTCATATGCTGCACTGCACAAACATTTCCAGAATGTGGCACCATAGTCAAAAGTATATATATTTTTATGTTCTTTTTAAGAGCCTGAAGTCAACCCCTTAACGACCCGTGACGAACATGTACATTGCTAAAGGACCAAGGACGTACATGAAAGGTATGGCTGCATTCAGGGAACCCTGAATCAGACCGCAAAAAAAAAAAAAAAAAAAAAAAAAAAAAAGGTCTGTGGTCCTTAAATGCTGGCCACATGCACGTGCGGCTGGTCCTTAAGGGGTTAAACAGCATAAAATCGTAGCTCACATTAAATATGTATAGGTCTCATGAAACAAATGGTACCCCACTGGCAAGAGCTGACATACCATATAGGGTATCGGAAGTGGAGCATGAAATTGTAACAGAATACTGTGTAAATTAAGATTTTATATAGATTTTTACTGCAGATAAGAACCAACTGGACCACCAATCTGTCCATTTCCGACCTAATTATATTTCACTATCTTACATACTTCTCATACTAGACATATCCATCCCAGGCATTTGAATTCCATTACAGTATTTGTTTCTACAACTTCTGCTAGGAGGCAGAGTTCTGTTATTTGAAAATGTCCAAATGTGTATAAATATAGGATAGTCTTGTTATATTGTTTTGTAAACTAGTCTCAGTAAGCAGCAAATAGGTTGCTGCTAAATAACATTTGCAACCTCTTGAAAAGGAGAGATGATTCTTGAACTTGTGATGCATAATGGTATATGTTTTCAAGAAGCAGAGCAGTGATTAACATGCTGAAACATAAATATGAAACTTAAAAACCATATAAAATATATAAACTATATAAAGTGACGTGAGGGGGAGATCCAAGGTATGAGGGGATCAAGGGACTTAACTATCAGAGCTGTTTACATTTCTGGAACTACCTAATGTACATATTGCTTTCAAACTGAGCTGACCCTGAGAACTTTAATATATTAACCATTAGTGATCCATAACAATATAGGGGATGTAAGTGATATCCCTGCTTGCTGTAATCCAGAATGCTATGATTTTGAGATATCACTACCTGAACACAAAAAATAGCAGGAATTTCCTTCTGTCTTCTGTAGAAATAATACCAGTTTAGGCCCTGATGCAAATGTTCCCGTTAAAACTAGCGTTAAAGGGAAAAAGGCCTTCTTTACTTAGCCAAGACAGATTAACGAGAGATTCAAATCTCCGTTCACCAGAATGGATAATGAGTGAAGGCCACAAAATACACACACACCTTAAACCTGCATCGCATATAAATTTGACCTAATTTTCGTGTTGAAACTCACGATAAATAATGTATGATACATCCATATTAACCCCTTATGGACCATTGACGTGGCAGGACCATCACCGGAGCGATCTCTTCCAGTGCCCCGTTTGACGTGCCGCCCCACGTGATCAGTCACGTGGGACAGCACGTCAAAGTTTCCTATGTGGTCCTTAAGGGACAGCACGCCCCGGGACCGCTGGTCCTTAAGGGGTTAAAGGAAAAAGCGAAAGTCCAATGTTATCTAGCGCCACAGTCAACCACAACACCCCCAAAGTATCAAGTGCATTCAAATAACCTATATATATAGCCCCAAAATAACCGACACAACTTTGTCAGTGATTAGAGTTTTTGCAAGCTAGATCACAGGACCCAGGAGCGGAGGATAGCTATAGAGCCAGGGAGAGAATAGCTAACACATCAGGTAGAAGGAGATTTGGAGAGCATTGGTACACAGAGCGACACATAATACACTTTTTGCACTGTTATGGACACAGGTATGTTGCTTCAGAATTTGCGACAAAAACTGCGTCCATTACATGGATATGTTCCCCTGTCATAAAATCACATTTAGTGTTTTAGACACCATTTTCCTTTGTTGTCTCCCTGGTCTGTTTGGGCGGGAAAATGACAAAGGAGGACAACCTGCTCTTTTGTTTCTCTTCCTTCTAGGAGAAGGGGAGGAGGGGTGTGTCAATCAGGTAAAGTGGGCTGGAGATGGGTGGGGCTTGCCAACAATAAGAGAGGTGTGCAGAGAGTCAAAGGGGAGTCTTGAAGAGGTCTTTTGGGAAGAAGGGTCTTGGAGCAGGAAAGCCATGGAGAGGGAGATGTGACCAGCAGCAAGGGGGCCATGCCTTGCCTAGGCCCCAAGAATTGTTCCAGGATCCTGGCCTATTTTTCCCCTGCAGCACCATCCTCATTGTTCCAGATAGTTGAGTATAGAAACTAAGTATCTCTCTATTATTTTCATACTATCTATAATATTTCTAGGAAAAATACCTTAGTAACCAACGTATAGTGTTTTCTACTATAATTGTTGTATTATGTGTTTTATTTGCACTGCAGTAAGTAATTGTCTAGTTAATATTATTAGATGTTTTAGCTAGAATATATTTGATAATATACAGTGTATTGTTAATATTATTGTTTGTTATTAAATATTATTGCTTACTGCTAGTACTGGGGTGTTATTGTGTTAATTGTGGTATTGGTCATTAGGACAAATTTCTCTGGATATATCCTTTAATTAAAGGGTTGGCTTTTTGGGTGTGGGCAAATTCATATTGCTTCTAATAGCTGTGTTGGGGTTTGTGTGGTGTGAGCAAGTTGTAGGCCCTGGCCTTGCTCATAGATTTTATCTCAGAGCAAACACATGGTCTGACTCCATCTTGCTAGGCCCCAGCCTGTCTCCACATGGTTGAGGACGCCATTTTGTAAAAAGCACATGGTGTGAGTTTGCAGTTTCTTCACAACTACATTGATTTTAACACAGCTGCTATTGTGCAACCTTTTGCGCCAAATTAATTCACCCAAAGCCACGAACTTAAAACAAATGGCGTAGTTGAGCAGGGTATTCGCAGAAATTATTAATATTAATGATTAATAACCGTTATTGACATATTTCCTAGAAATTTATATTTTGTTAAAAAATACATTTTTTAATTATTTTTTAATTAATATTTTTTCCTGGGCAATTTAGTCAGTAAGCCTCCCAAGTTATTTTTGTGTGCCAGTACCACACTGCGACAAGAGTGGTGGGTTTTAGTATTGTCACATTGCAAGGGGCTTTTTCACTAAAAGAGGATTTGTGTGCTGGAATACTCTTGAATTGTAATAAGTGTACTTTTCATGCTTTGATTATAGCCTTGTGGGGCCCTCATAGAGGAGTTTCAAACTTCGAAGTGTATAGATAAGTGCTCATATTACAGTTACCTGTATTGTCTGTATTACATATATGCATACGTGTGTGTATACATGCCTGGGTATTGTGTATGTGTATGGGTATAGATATATACAGAGGCAAGAGGGAACGTTTACAGTTACACTGCTTCAATTAACCCTTGTGTGCTCTCATTAGAGGAGTGCTAACTTTGAGGCATGTTAATTGTAACCGTTCAGGTCAAGGTTCTGCAATTGCCGGACGTGATATTTCTAGTGTGGCTAGATTTATTGCGCATATGCATATCTCTGTACTGTCAAGATTTCCTATTAAAGGGACTTTAATTAACTCTTGTGTGCTCTCTGTAGAGTGTAACTAACTCTGAAGTCCTACTTCAGTTAAATCCTTGTGTGCCTCTGCAGAGAAGTGGCTAACTTTAAAGTCACGCTTCAATTATAGACTTGTGTGCTTTCCATAGAGGGTAACTACATTGGACAATTGACTAGTCACTAGCACTTGTACCTAGACAGGTGACTTGAGCACCTGAGGCAGGTGACTAACTAGCATTTGTACCATTTGCCTTTGTGGAGATGTCACTAACTTTGATGTAGTGCTTCAATTATAAAACTTGTGTGCCCTTTCATTGGGAGAACTAACTTTGAAGCCTAATAGGAAGTCACCTGACGTGCAGGTGTGTGTGTATGAGTTTACTTGTTTTCTTGAAAGGCATAAAACATTCAACAGTTTGTGTGTTCTGTAACTTTCATAGTGGTTTGCGTGTTTTCTCCCTGTGTGAAAGTAAAAACATACGTGTGCCTGCTAACCTGTGTTCAGGTACTTGGTTAAACACGCATATCTGCTCTGCTGTTAAATTGCTTTAATTAGAAACACTTGTGTATTGTTTACAATACTAACTTTAAAGTATATTTAACGGAGAGCATGAATTTCCTGAGAGCATGAATTACTGAGTGCTTTGATGGGGGATTAATTCTACACTGCCCAAAGTAATATGTCTGGATAAACTGGATTATTACCTACATAACATCGTACTGTATCAGGTGACTTTGAGCGCCTGTTCCCTAGGCAGGTGACTAACTAGCATTGTACCATTGCAGTGGACAATTGACTAGTCACTAGCACTTGTACCTAGACAGGTGACTTCAAATACTTGTACTAAAATTCCCAAGACTGATGTATGTGTTATGTATGAGTTTGTTTGTTTTCTAGAAGGGCAGGAAAAAAAAACATTCAACAGTTTGTGTGTTCTGTGACTTTCACTGTTAGTTTGAGTGTTTTCCCATGAGTGAAAATAAAAACACATAAGTGCGGCCTGAGTGTGTATTTGTTAGTGGTACAACACATAATAGTAAGGCTCACTACAAACACGTTATTGTCCTACCGTCTGATTGCGCTTGAGATTCTGACTGAGAGAATGGGATTCTTTACGAAGAAGTTGAGTGCATTGATTGGGGGCAAAAGACCCAAATTTGGGGCTGTACCACATTGGGCTACTGCTATGGGTAGATGGAATGCCATAGCAGATGAGCTAGTACGTCACAGTGCTCCAGCGTACCCAGAGGTTGGGGAAGAGATAGGAGGTATGGCACTTAAGCTTGATTTAGGGGTCTATTCTAAACATGAGAGCAGAGCTGCGGCAGAAGTGGGGTGGATTATTTTACATGCCTTAAAAAATGAGGTAGTAAAGAGACAAGCCCTAGAAAGAGATTTAGCTGATGTAAGACAAAAATTGTTAATATCAAATGAATGTCTGGAAAATAGCAATGCCCGTAAGACTGAATTACAGGAGACTAATACTCGGCTAATCAATAAACTTGACCGCTGTCGCTCTCACAGGGGTAAAGTGCCATACACCACCAGAAAGGTGAGAACACTGACTACAGGGCCCTGCGGGGACCCAGAGTCACTTTTCTCATCCTCCTCTGAAGAAAAGGAGTACTCAAAATACTCATATGTTTCCTCCTCTGATGATGGCGAAAAGGTGGACAATTTCAAAGCTCGCCCACTCATCACCCAGCAGAGAAAACGAAGGGTACACAGGGACTGTGATAGACATGAGTCGGTAAATGCTAAAAGAGGGTCCCCTTTGTCAATGATAAATGGTACAGCAGAAAATGGTCAGATTTTTGTGAGTACAAAAAGGTTAGCAGAATTGGGGAAATACAAAACAGAGGAAAAGGTTAATCAGAAAAGGGGTGTCTCCATGGCTAGCAAGCTAGAAAGGAAGGATGAAGGGAAACCACCTATTGATAAACCTAAGAAGAAGAATAAACAGGATGCTTCCAGATACACAAAGGTGTCAAGGAAAGAAATTATGTTTGATCTTGTTAAAGCTGGTGTCAATGTAGATGAGCTAAAAAAAAGGTCAAATCATGTCTTGTTCAAAAGGTGGAAAGCTTTTAAGAGAAAGGTACATATTAATGTACCTATTTCTAAAACTCTCACTAATGAAGCAAATCTGATATACACACCATCTGAATTTAATATTCCTGTTGCTAATTCCTGTCCTCCTGTTCCCCATCCTAGGAAAACAAAATCCCTGTACCCATTATGTGCCATAGCGGACAATGACGGAATGGACCCATGGGACGGCCAATCCCCAGCACAATGTTACCCATCAAGGCTGGGGATCGACAGCCCCATGTTCCTTTGACTGTAGGGTGGGGAAAGGAAACCAACCACACCTAGGTTTTAGCCTTAGTATACACTGGGGCCGAGGTAACAGTGTTACAGGTAACCCTTCCAAACTTGTAGGCCCCTTCATTTCACAGAGAGGGTCTAGAGGAAAGAGTAACTAAGGCTATACAAACCACAGTCACATATTCCATAAACAAAGGGCCCCTGGGTTTATGGCTAATATTTTGAGTTTCCAATTTCCTGACAATATCTTGGGGGTAGATATATTGTTAGGACGCATAATAGAGATGCAGTTAAGAGGTGCTCAGATTTTGGCTTTCCTTACAAACCCTCTTATGTTCATGCGGCATGGGAGGTGGTGAGAGGAAATACAAACTGGACACCTGTTGTCCTTCTCCCTCCCTGTAGTCCAACAAGGGCTACCAGGAGGGTTGAAAGAAATCAGATTAGTCAGTTTTAGTTCATCCTGCAATTTTGCTCTTTAAACACTCCTGTGATTCCTGTTAAGAAACCAGAAGGTTTCTTGGTGTGGAACGATAGATTATAGGGGACTCAATAGAGTGGCACCACCATTGAGCGCTGCAGTCCCCAGTATCGTCCCTGTCATTTATGACAGCCAAACAGACACAGGGGTGGCATGCAGCGATTGAAATAGTGGATACTTTCTTTTCCAATTCTCATTGCACCTGAGTCACAAAATTCCATTTGCATTCACTTGGGAAGGAAGCTAATATACCTTTGATGTCCCAACACTATCTACATTCCCCCGCCACATGCCATGATCCGGTTGCCAGAGAATCAAGCCAACTTCCAATACCTTTTAGAGACTGTGACATTAAAGGCCCCAACCACTTGGGGTGAAGAGGCCTACCTATCTGTGCAGAGGTGGGCCAGGAGTCCAGCTCTCATGAAGTGGAAAATGGTACGCACAAGAGCAAGGTGGATTAACAAAGCTTCAATGGTCTCGCGACATATGAATTCTTGCCACATCCAAATACTTGGAAGATACTTGCATTACAGCTTTCTCCAATCAAGTCAACTTTGCCATATGAGGAATTATACCCTGCAAAGAACAAAAGACGCTGGACTGTTATAACATGCAATCCGTATGGAGAGGTGGTGATACAAGAGCAAGATATAGGTGATTCAAATTACCAGAAGTATGCCGATATAAAGAGACTACCTTTGGCTTATTACATGGAACATTAGTGTGGGGAGGTACAGAACTTTGGGAGAAGATTTGGGCAGCCGCCTGAACAAGACTAATGCCAAGAGTTGTGGGGGAAATGAACCTCAATAAAACAACGGAAGAATTGACTCAAATAAGGAACCTGAAGACCAAAATGAAGAGGTCGCATAGATCCAGTTTTCAAAACGGACACCGGTACTCGCTTTGCTGGTCAGTCCAATGGGGGCAGGCTATCCCATATCACCCCAAGCCTCGGGGTTGATTAAAAGGTGCAATGGGCTTTTGAAAGGACAGATTCATACACTATCCCCAAGTATGTCATAGAAGGGGTGGGAGAGAACTTTACACAGGCCTTTAGGATTTCACATGACTGACCAACAGAACTTATCTCTATATGCCCGGCTTACATGTAATGACAATCCATTTGTTAGTTTGCGGGTTGACATGTACTGGTAGCCACCCCATATTTCAATTTAAACTAACATTTTATTTTATTTTTTTCTCTTGGTAGTGGGAGAGGTTAACAGAAGTTAGTCTTTCCCATAGGAGGCAATATGCCTCCAGGAACAAGAGGTAACCTTAGTGCTCACTAAAAAACTGACCAAAGAGGGTTGGAGCACAACAGGGAGTGTGAGTGTGGATGGATGAATGCATCTCTGTCTAGGAATGACCCAAGTAGGTTAATTGCTGGTACAATCCTAGGAGAGGTGGCAGCCTGGGTACCCCATAAAATCTTGTTATCCTGGGATGAGGATAAACAAGTGCTCATGGGGTCCAAAGTGTGGGTGTTACCGCGATCCACTGATCAGCACAGGCAGAAAGGAGAGGTTATTTCAGATGGTCCTGGTAATACTAAAGTTGTATTATGAAATGGTGATTCTGTACCTGTCTTCTTTCCCTCAAATAGATTGGTGGCCGGCTAGCTCCTCTGAACCATTGATCGTCCAACACATTCATGAACCCCTTGGCCAGCTATGCAAGAGTGGACAACTCCTCTGACTGTTGCGGCACCATCCCCGTCAGTGAGGAAGGAGGGTACCCGTTCCTTGGAGTCCCGTGGGCACAGCGAGAAATGAGACAACTCTCTGGACACAACACTGGACTCTACTACCAAACTGTCTTATGAGCAGCTACAAATCAGGGCGGTAGCTCTCCAAAATCGCCTAGCCCTGGACTTTTCTTACTGCCAAAGTAGGAGTTTGCTGGCTGGTAGGAAAATAATGCTGCAGTTATATTGTGAACTATGAAGGCGAATTTATTTATGATCCATCAAAACTGACAGCTATAATAGACAAACTCCAGGAAACATCAGACGTTGGACTATTTGGGTGATTTGGGAAGTCAGTGACCTACCTATCCAGTGAGCGACTTTAGTGTGGTTTATGACATGGGACCAAGAGGTGGAATGTTATGGACACAGGTATGTTGCTTCAGAATTTGCGACAAAAACTGCGTCCATTACATGGATATGTTCCCCTGTCATAAAATCACATTTAGTGTTTTAGACACCATTTTCCTTTGTTGTCTCCCTGGTCTGTTTGGGCGGGAAAATGACAAAGGAGGACAACCTGCTCTTTTGTTTCTCTTCCTTCTAGGAGAAGGGGAGGAGGGGTGTGTCAATCAGGTAAAGTGGGCTGGAGATGGGTGGGGCTTGCCAACAATAAAAGAGGTGTGCAGAGAGTCAAAGGGGAGTCTTGAAGAGGTCTTTTGGGAAGAAGGGTCTTGGAGCAGGAAAGCCATGGAGAGGGAGATGTGACCAGCAGCAAGGGGGCCATGCCTTGCCTAGGCCCCAAGAATTGTTCCAGGATCCTGGCCTATTTTTCCCCTGCAGCAATATCCTCATTGTTCCAGATAGTTGAGTATAGAAACTAAGTATCTCTCTATTATTTTCATACTATCTATAATATTTCTAGGAAAAATACCTTAGTAACCAACGTATAGTGTTTTCTACTATAATTGTTGTATTATGTGTTTTATTTGCACTGCAGTAAGTAATTGTCTAGTTAATATTATTAGATGTTTTAGCTAGAATATATTTGATAATATACAGTGTATTGTTAATATTATTGTTTGTTATTAAATATTATTGCTTACTGCTAGTACTGGGGTGTTATTGTGTTAATTGTGGTATTGGTCATTATTAGGACAAATTTCTCTGGATATATCCTTTAATTAAAGGGTTGGCTTTTTGGGTGTGGGCAAATTCATATTGCTTCTAATAGCTGTGTTGGGGTTTGTGTGGTGTGAGCAAGTTGTAGGCCCTGGCCTTGCTCATAGATTTTATCTCAGAGCAAACACATGGTCTGACTCCATCTTGCTAGGCCCCAGCCTGTCTCCACATGGTTGAGGACGCCATTTTGTAAAAAGCACATGGTGTGAGTTTGCAGTTTCTTCACAACTACATTGATTTTAACACAGCTGCTATTGTGCAACCTTTTGCGCCAAATTAATTCACCCAAAGCCACGAACTTAAAACATGCACATATCCAAATACATGCATTCAAACACAAACACAGATACACACATTTATATATTTTTTGACAGTGCGACTCTGTGAGTGTGAGTGACAGAGAGCGAGTCTGAGTGAGCGTGCGTGTGAGGGCCTGAGTGAGTGCCTGGGTGTGAGCGGGTGAGAGATGGAGAGGAGAGCAGGAGAGGAGGATGGGAAGAGTAGGAGGAGAGGAGGACGTGCAGGAGGGCATTCCTGGTCAAGGTAGGAGTGGGAGATCTGTGGTGCAGAGGCGGGCTCACTCAATAGCAGGCACATGCAGTGTAGGGGCAGAACTGCTAGTGAGATGAGGGGTAACATATGGGGAGCACCCCAAACAGCCAGGGCCATCGCAGGCAGGGCCTGAAAACCTTAGCTCCGATACATGCCAGGGTGCTGCTGAGAAAGAGAGGCTGAAGGACCCTAAGTATACCACTGAGGAAACAGGGTCTTGGTTCATTCCATACTGGAGCAGAAGGAGATCCTGTTCCACAGACACAGAGTCACTGGTATGGGAGCAAGGAAGAAGACTGCCTGTAGGGAAGTTGTGAGCAGGATGAATGCTGTCTCCAGCTGACACTGGTCCCTGGACTCAAAAAAGAAGAGGTGGGCGGATTGCAATAGTCATCAAAAAGAAAATGGGTGAGGTGTCCATGCACGACAGAGGCACTGCAGGTGGACCCCCCATCAACATCCAATTCAGTGACCAGGAGGAGCTGCTGCTCCAAAACATGTCAGGAACAGCTGTTCAAGAGGTTCCAGGTGGGAGTGACACTGTAGATGAAAGGAGCCTCCAGACCAATGATAAGTTCATCAAGCCCTACATACACATCACACAAACCCTTCTACCTACCACAGCCAAACACAGTGATACCTGAACACATGGCCAGCATTCCTCACCAAAAGTTCAGCAACATAGCTCTAAGAAGGTTCAAACAAGGACAGAACACATGACAAACCCAGCACAAATGGGAATGGTCAAGTCCCTGTTTAACCCCCTTGATGTGGTCTACATCAACCACACTCACAGGACAAAATCAATCCACACCTTCATGTTGGAGGCAAATAAATAACTGTTATGTGTACCACAATGTCATACATAGAGCAACAAAGAGGTCAGCACCTAACCCCTTGAGTGCTAGAGCGATGATCAAATCATTGATTGACAATACATTGGCTAGTCCTTGACACACAAAGGGTTATCAAAGGATAGCAAAGAGGGGAATTGGTGTGTTTTTGTAGTATTGTTACTGCCTTTCAGGCCTATGTGTTGTACATGTAGTTATTTTGTCCAAGTAGAATAGTCAAGGTTCAGCTTTATGTATCATATGTAGCCTGAAGAGTGTGGATGAGCAGGGAGCATTCATGACCATTTCCACTCCGCAGGACATATGTGATTCCCAAGACTCAACCATGCCAGGGGTGATATTCATTAAGGGTTAAGAAAAAAGGTGACAATGTGTAGATGACTTATCCAGTGATATCACTTCTGTAGTTCCTGTGTTATTCTGTGAAACCAATGCACTAAGATTTCACCAACTTTGGACCTTTTAGTGCATAGGCGCCATACAATAACATAGGAAATGGAGAAGTAATCACCACTTCTACTAAATAAACCCCCCCATGTTTGCTGTGTGTTTGGTTTTTAGCTTTCTTGGTGGGTGCTGATTAGGTTGCTGTGTTCCACAGTTCATGTTTCTTGGTGTGATTGCTGTGTCTGTTTGTGTTGCTGACATCATTGGTTAGACTCCATAGTCATTGTTCATCACTGGTGCATTGATGTGTTCAGAGGCCCTAGTGTGTTTGCTGTTGAGGCCTAGGTGTTTGTATCACTCAAGGTGTGATGGTTCAGTTTTATACACCACATGTATCCTGATGAATCGGGATAACAAGGAGGTATGCCTTGCCATCCTCACTCCTCAGGGTACACATGATAACCAAAGCTACGCCACTGTAGGTTAGTGTCAAGCTCAGCAATCAGTGTGTGTCAGGATGGTAACCAATGCATTGCAAAGCTATGCAATGGATACCATCAGGCCACTCAACGGTTCACATATTAATGTCATAGTCTTGCAGCACTCTTGTCATAGCTTACATGACTAGTTACATCATGTCGTTTCCCCACACAGCATACATTCCTGCAGAACAGCAAGAGGAGGGTGAGGAGGACCCCACTTTCTCTGACACATCTCCTGTAGAGGCTGGAGACAAGCCACCACCTCAATGCTGCCTCCACCACCACCAATGGCTGAATATGGCCTCCAGGCCTCACCACCACCCCCACCTCTGACAAGAGCTGAATATGGCCTCCAGGCCGTACCACCACCACCTTCGACAAGGGCTGAATACGGCCTCCAGGCCCACTGCCATCACCTCTGACAAGGGCTGAATATGGCCTCCAGGCCCCACCACCTCCAGCACAGGATGAATATGGCCTCCAGGCCCCATCACCACCACCACCTATGTGAAGACACTGGATGCCAGGTACTGTGCCCATGCCTCATCATGGCTCATATGGCCCCACTGCCAGACCACAGCCACACATGTGGATGCATCTGCAGCTAGTGGCCAAGGCATGAGCCGTGGCCACTGGACTATGAGCATGTGGGGTTGATAGGTGAGCCACAGCTTCCCCAAGCCTGGAATGATTTCATGCCACCAACACCAAGTCTGGGGTTGGAACATCCCAGGGTAGTAAGGGGCCTGTGGATGTCCTGGTGATGTCCCCACACTCCCTTTATGCTGACCCTCTCCCAGCTGATCCTCTCCAGAGATCATCACCACCTTCACCTCCACCGTCAGAAGAGGAGGTATCCCCAGTACCAGCCACACCACCATCCACTCCCTCCCACAGGTCACTCCTACTCAACACCATGGCCATGGATGAGGATTGCATGGCCAGACAAAGGAGACAACTGAGGGAGACCAGGTGATGTGCCAAATTCCTGAGGAGGTTAGAATGCAACGTGCATAGGAACACTGAAAGCCTCCAAGCCATTGAGGCTCAACAGGTGGTTCTGACAACTGAACTCCTCCATTTCAGAACTGGCATGCTGGACTTACTGGGCCAGATGCTGGCTAAAATGCGAGACGCCAATCACTGGGAGAACCAGCGCCAGGAGATGGCCGCATCTACAGTGCCTTGCAAAAGTATTCACCCCCCCCTTGGAATTTTTCTTATTTTGTTGCATTACAACCTGGAATTAAAATGGATTTTAATTTGGATTTCATTTAATGGACATACACAAAATAGTCCAAATTGGTGAAGTGAAATGAAGAAAATAACTTATTTTAAAAAATTCTAAAAAACATAAAAAAGAAAAGTGGTGCGTGCATATGTATTCACCCCCTTTGCTATGAAGCCCCTAAATAAGATCTGGTGCAACCAATTACCTTCAGAAGTCAATATTTAGTTAAATAAAGTCCACCTGTGTGCAATCCAAGTGTCACATGATCTGTCACATGAGCTCGGTGTATGTGTATATATATATATATATAGTGGAGATTGTAGCCGTATTAGTCTAATGATGCAGATGTAAAATAACAAACAAAATAAGTATCTTGTAATACCTTTTTTATTGGACTAACAGAATTCTGGATTGACAAGCTTTCGGGAGAACCTCCCTTTCTCAAGTCTAAAGCATTGAGTCTGTTAGTCCAATAAAAAAGGTATTACAAGATACTTATTTTGTTTGTTATTTTACATATATATAAATACACCTGTTCTGAAAGGCCCCAGAGTCTGCATCACCACCAAGCAAGTGGCACCATGAAGACCAAGGAGCTCTCCAAACAGGTCAGGGACAAAGTTGTGGAGAAGTACAGATCAGGGCTGGGTTATAAAAAAAAAAATCCCAAACTTTGAACATCTCACGGAGCACCATAAAATTCATTATTAAAAAAATGGAAAGAATATGGCACCAAGAGAGGGCCGACCACCAAAACTCACGGACCAGGCATGGAGGGCATTAATTAGAGAGGCAACAAAGAGACCAAAGTTAACCCTGAAGGAGCTGCAAAGCTCTACAGAGGAGATTGGAGTATCTGTCTATAGGACCACTTTAAGCTGTACACTCCACAGAGCTGGGTTTCACTGAACAGTGGCCAGAAGAAAGCCATTGCTTAAAGAAAAGAATAAGAAAACACGTTTGCTGTTCCCCAAAAGGCAAGTGGGAGACTGTCCAAACATATGGAAGAAGGTACTCTGGTCAGATGAGACTAAAATTGAGCTTTTTGGCCATCAAGGAAAACTCTATGGCACAAACCCAACACTTCTCATCACCCGGAGAACACCATCCCCACAGTGAAGCATGGTGGTGGCAGCATCATGCTGTGGGGATGTTTTTCATCTGCAGGGACTGGGAAACTGGTCAGAATTGAAGGAGTGATGGATGGAGCTAAATACAGGGAAATTATTGAGGGAAACCTGTTTCAGTCTTCCAGAGATTTGAAACTGGGACTGAGGTTCAGTTTCCAGCATGACAATGACCCTAACCATACTGCTAAAGCCACACTTGAGTGGTTTAAGGGGAAACATTTAAATATCTTGGAATGGCCTAGTCAAAGCCCAGACCTCAATCCAACTGAGAATCTGTGATATGACTTAAAGATTGCTGTAAACCAGCGGAACGCATCCAACTTGAAGGAGCTGGAGCAGTTTTGCCTTGAAGAATGGGCAAAAATCCCAGTGGCTAGATGTGCCAAGCTAATTGATACGTATCCCAAAAGACTTGCAGCTGTAATTGCTGCAAAAGGTGGCTCTACAAAGTATTGACTTTGGGGGGATGAATAGTTATGAACGCTCAAGTTTTCTGTGTTTTTGTCTTATTTCTTGTTTGTTTCACAATAATAAATATTTTGCATCTTAAAAGTGGTAGGCATGTTGTGTAAATCAAATGATACAAACCCCAAAAAATCCATTTTAATTCCAGGTTGTAATGCAACAAAATAGGAAAAATGCCAAGGGGGGCTTAATACTTTTGCAAGGCACTGTACAGAGAGGTCTACAACCACCTCCCCTTCCAGTATTGCACCACCCGAAGTGAAGTGATATGAATTTAACTTGAACAACATTCACCTAACTCGCAATATACTAGGTGCCACACTGTCCACATTTTGTTTCATCCACTATTGTGGTAATAGAGGAGTTTGACAAATATATAGATGTGTTTGTTGATGCACTTGCTGGATAGATTATAAGATCAAATATATGATCTGAATTAAAACTGGTCATTCCAGGTTAACCATTGCAATCAGTGTAGTGTTTGCTTACGAGACAGCTGCATTAGAACATCACTAGTCTGTTCAGGTGTTCACACCATGCATGGAACGGGGGGGGGGGGGTTACCCAGTGAGTTGTGATGAACAGTTTATTAGGTAGAGATGACTTCTCTCATGATCTTACATCTCCAGGTCAAATCTTTTCCTATGGAGCACAAGCACCAATATTGTTCGATATAGAGGGTTGATACAACATATGCTCCATGACATTATGTGATAACTGGAGATATGAGATCATTGGAGAGGTTCTCTCCACCTTATCACCCCCTCCTCACACCTTCCGGTACCTCCACGTATCAATACATCTCCAACACCATGAATGGTAACAGTATTCATGTCTAGAAGCATGTGTTGTGAAAATGTCTTTTTAAGGTACCATAAACATAACTTTTAACTATTTATCAGTCTAATAATATGAACTCTTATACATCATATTTTGATTTGAATGGGCTTTCTTTAATATGGTTTACAATACAGTAGAACATCAGCATGTTATTATTGTTATTGTTTTTATTGTTATTATTGTACCATGAAAAATATAAGCCTTCTCCAAGCACCCAAAGGGTATGTTTCACATAACACCTGGCTACTGAAACATGTTACAGATGCTCATAGGTTGTAATTAACATATAAAAGCAACAGGTGATCCTCATGGACGTGGAATCAACGTATCATCGGGACATTCCTCTGTTCCATGAGGGGTCATGCCATGGATGCCTGTAGGAATTGATGACAGGATTTTAAACTTCACCGTAAACCCATGAAATAGACCCTCTGTTTCATGGGTCTTGGTTCACATATTGATGTTATGTGTGCAACACATTGCCAAGCAATGGGGGGAATTGACACTGTGCCACATACATACACATGAACAGGTCAGCATGCAACCTGACTCACAGATTGTTACTCTGATACTGTAGCCAATACCAACACATTATATCCATCCCTATTCTGCTCCATTAGGCATTGCACAACTATTGCGCTCATGCTAAGTCCAATACCCCCTTTAACACATGGAATTCCAGAGTGGTATCCAGTGCATTGCATGTCATTGCTTTGGACATCCTTCTATGACTCCAAGGGTCCTAGAGGTATTATGGCTATGTTCGACTTCGTATATGTAGTTTTCTGTCAGTTCAACTTAGAATATTATAAACATGAACAATTTGGTGTACCTTTGTTCCCAGGTTGAAGGAAGATATCCTTGACATGCCATTGTCAGAGCAAAGGGCTGTGTTGATTGGTCATCCTGTGGAGTAGAACAGATGATTATGTGTTGTGTAGGCTGTTGTGGCTCCACATCCTCGACTAGACATTTATCTACAGCAATATTGTGGAGTATGGCACACACAAGGATGATGTCACATGCTTTTCCAGGTTCATATTGTAGAGCACCTCCTGACTGATCCAAGCAACGGAACCTGACTTTGAGCAGGCCAAAGGTGCACTCTGTGGCATTCCTGGCCCTGACATGTACATTATTATAGTGCTCCTTCGCAGGTGTGTGGGGATTGGCTATTGGTGTGAGCAGCCAGGACTTGCACCCATAGCCAGCATCACCTGTGGACAGAAAGTGACATGGTGATACAAGAATCACATATTATATGGATGATGTACTTTTTTGTGTGACATGGCCATACTGAGCTGTGTGTGTGTACATGCGTCGTGTGAGTGCACCTGTGGATGTGGTGGTGTGTTTTTTTGTTGACTCACCCAAAAGCCATCCTCCTGTATGTGTATCACTGTGCCCATGATTCAGGTCTATGGCTTTACCTGTCTGTTCCCTTGTGTGTGCTCGGCGGCAGCATAATCGATCAGTGACTTCCTGGTTACTCGCCCGTCATTCTGTGCGCTCGTTATTATTATAGCTTGTACTTGATTGATCTAGCTTGACCCCGCCTCTGTCCCAGCCTCAGTGCCCTTTCCTGGTGTACCTGAGCGCTTCTAGTCTTCCGTTGTGATCTGTTTCTGGCTGCTGATTCCGATTTGTGTATGACCCTTGGCTCCGTCTGACTACCCGATTTGCTCCTCAAGCTCTGGCCTTGCCTGACTGTTCGCTCTGTGCTTGATTCCTGGCTACGTCCAACTACCCGCACTGTGTATAACCTTTGGCTTGGCTGACTACTCGCTCCATGTATGACCTTTGGCTTGGCTGTCTACCCGCTCAGTGCTAAGTACTGTGGCTTGCCTGACTACCAGCTCCATGCTAATTACTTTGGCTTTGTCTGACTACCTGATCTGTGTATGACCTTGGCTATGTCTGTCTTTGCTGGCTCTCCGTAGGGTCAGGCTCCCTCCATGAAGGCTCCTAGTCCTGGTCCTTGGTCAGGGTAGGTTCATTCCGGAGTCCAGCAGCACCTGGTCCTACTGTTGCTTGCTGACCCTAGCGTTCTAGGGTGTGTGGTAGTTCTGGTGACCCTAGCGTTCTAGGGTGTGTATCTGTGACCTAGCATTCTAGGGTATTGGGCCTCCAGTATTCTGCACCGCAGTACTGTGACACTTACCACTGCACACTATCTCTAGTGGTTCTGATGACCTTACTGGTTTGCTTCCTGTCTGTTCGCAGAGTCTGGCTAAGTTCAGTGTCAGCTCTTGGTAGTGGACTGCAGCACTGTCCTCACGTCTGACCCCGGGGAGGATGGGGAAGTGCCTATTACCATTCTCCTGTATTTTATCTTAATGAAGTGGTGTTGATTTTACTTGTACCTGTCAGAGTCGTTATTTTCTAAGTCTCGCTTGACAGTGTGCCCCATTCTCAAAGTCCCTCAAAGGACAGAGGAGTGTCTGAGAATGTACAAATCGTGTCAGCTTCCTGGATAGTTGGCACAAACATTGGTTAACCGCATTGTTGCATCACAAACCATCTACATTGATGGAATGGAAGTTCTTCCTGTTGATGTACAGATGTGCCTCTTGTGCTGGAGCTCTTATTCACATGTGTGAAATCTATGGCACCCATAACCCTGGGCATTCCCCCTAGCGTAAAAGGCCTGTTTGACACTTGCCCACTCCATGTCAGTTGTGGGAAAGTGGATGTAGGTACTTGACTTCCTCTTGAGTGCTGCCAACAACTGAACCAGTGCCCTTCAACAGATGGACTGGGACATGCCAGACACATATCCTTCTGTGGACTGGAATGATCCACTTGCTATAAAATGGATGGCACACATTAGCTTCTGCAATCCAGATAGGGCACGGTTTGCAGTGTAAATGGGGTCTATGTCATCCTTAACAACCTCATATAGGTGTATAATGCTTTGTGATGTCAACCTTTAGTGGTCCCTGACTTCAGCATCTGTCATTCCTAGGAATGTGACCCTTGTGCAGTATATCCTGGGCCTTGGCAGTTGTCTCTCATCCCTATGCTGTTCCACATGTTCCTGTGGCAGCTGTGGGACCTGGGGGGCCTCCTGTTGAGGCAGCTGGGGTGCTGCTGGCAGGTGCTGTCCCCCAGGTGAGGATGGTCTTCTGTGTGTCTCTTCAGCCGAAGCATCATCACTTGAAGCAGGTGAAGGCTGTTGAACAGGTGTGCTTGAGGAAGGATGGTGATCCCTAGCTCTTGTACGTCTTCGCCTACACTGTCTTCACAGATATGAGTATGTAAACATACTAGTTGTGATAGCTCTCTGTTTGTCTCTCTCTGTCACCCTGAATGGTCTCACTCTCATGCCACATCTGGTTAGGGTGAACTGTCCATTTAAACAGTAGAAAGGTGTTGTCCAGGAGCAGTCATGTGTTAGGAATTGACCAACGGGAAGGTGTGTGTTGGCCAGGTAAGTGTTTGCTGGTGTGTCTGTGGGTGAACCCCTGTTCCAGGGTACGTTGGGATGGCTAATGTTGTGATGCTTTTTGTTACCCATGTCCCTGTGGGCTTCCTCAGTTCTTGTTGTTTGCCTGTGACTTGTTTGTATGGTTTAGGCATTGTTGGTGTGTTTGCTTGGCTTGGCAGGGGTTAATTTTACCTTTGTGTGCGTAGGTAATGTATTGTGTGATGTATGAGCTGTTTTCTTTTCTCTGACTATGGTTTTTACTATGCGTTGTGTGCGGCTAGAAAAACTGGGTGTTAAATTTCTGCTGGTAAATGTTGCAATTTATCACTTGCTGTCCCTACTGCAAACATTTGTTAGTTATGAGTGAGTATTTTGACATTGACTTTAATTAAAGTTATTTTTGCCTTTGGATTTCCCTAACTTCGTTATCATACCATATTCAATTTGGAAATATGTGTTTTTGATTAACCTATCTGCTCCTGATATTTGAATTAAGGACTTTCTGGTATCTTTTCACTGAGGAACAGAAGCATCTTTTATTTTTTTGGTCTAAAGAGGTACCACGTCCTCATAATAAACCTCCACTTCCTTTACTAGATCAGAAAATCCTAATGGCCCTTTGAATTTTCCCTTGTGCTATTGTCATATCTCAGATATGAGTTTACAAATCTGTGCAATAAATATTTATTAATATATATATTTGTATATATATATTTGCGGGTGTTTTTTTACATTTAAACTTGGGGGAAGGGGTGGGGGGGTGCCAAGTATAGGATCCGCCCTGGATGCCAAAATGCTCTAGGTACACCCCTGGATCTGGCAACCCTAACTGTGAATGTGTGATTCTGTGGGATAGTGGAACAAATTTGAGGTGCCTGATAAATCTAACCAATATATTCTCTTTGATAAAAAAATATACTTATGTTAGGGCAGGCCTCTCTTTACATTTGTACCAGGGAACTCAAAAGATCTTAAACCAGCCCTGCTATCTAGTACAATTATGTGAATTAGGGCCTCCATTAATTTTAATAATAGGGTTTAGGAATCACTACATTGATGGCCAGCTGAGAGTTCTAATCAGGGCCATAGATAATGTATCTCCCTGCCACCTCCCACTCCTCATACCCTTTATTATTATTCATTATATTTGCTCTCTATGTTCTCTGGTGTATGGATCATGGAGCCGAATCCCAGACTCCATGCTCTCTACTAGTATTTCTGGGTTACACCAAGGTCATCTCAGTGCAACCCAGAAGTATCAGAGAAGGAGAGCAGAGCTGGTGAATCAGCTCCGTCCATATACTAGAGCACATGAAGGGGGCATATATAAACCCTACATATAGTAAATAAAGAGAAATAAAGGCATGGGGAATAGGAGGGGTATATGGGACACATTTCATCCTATTAGATGGCAATTGGGGATGATTAGAATGCCACAGACACCCATCAATCTAGTGACTCACACATACCACCATTATTAAAATCAAGGAAGGGAGACAGGTCACATTTTTTAAATATATAGTATATCCCTTGGTCCCTTTGTACCTTTGACCTACCCCTCAGGTCACTGGGGGAGAAGTCAGAGAGAAAAGGAAATGCACTTTTTTATGTTGTTTACATACTTATAGGCCTAATTCATAAACAATGACCTAACATTTAATATGTTTTTTTTTTCCTTCCTTAAAGGGTAGAGAGCATGAATCACAAGAAGGGAATGGATTCAGTCTCTCCTGTTCTCAGTTTTGTTTTTTGTTTAGGGCACCCCTAACATAATCTACATTTTTCTGGGCACCCCTAACATTTATATGTCATTTGTTAATAGCATTATAAAGATTACAGACAAGTAATGTTTAGTTATGCTTAGGTCTCATAACCAGAATAACAAAACCAAACATATTGGTCATAAAAATGTCCAAACAATGGTCACTCTAAGTGAATGTCCACAGTACACCAAAGTGCTACGAGGCCCTGGTTGAGAATCCCCACTGTAACTGATATAATTCCCACATTCTAAGGACATTTGCAAACATATTCCCTTGGAAATTACTTTGATGTCATGTGCACTGAAAAGGTGCACTCCCGCAAACCCTGAATGCCTTTCCTATACCAAGCTCAGGAAAATGGAGTACAATTATACCATTTGCCTCTCCACCTTATTAGTAAGTAAAGTTAAACTGGGTGCAGAGGGAAGAAACACTCAAATACCATTACACTTCTCCACTGCCCTCCCCTTGGTGCAAATGGTGTAGTGTCAGGCAGGCATAGCAATAAGACATCAGTTCAAGGACCCGATTAAGCAATAGTATATATTCCCCTTATATGTCTGTACTGTATTTTTCCAATAAAATGCATTCATTCCTGACACTGCCCCATCCATCCCCTTTTTTTTTTTAAATAAAGATTATGCAAAATAGAGTTTCAGTTCCCCATGAACAACTTGGATGCTAAAGAGGTCTTCACCGCATGGCTTTGGAATGTGTTGAGAACTTTCTATCATCTGAGGGCTTAACTATTTGAGTGCCAGAGCAGTATCCAGTGTATTATGAAGCAATGCACTAGATACCATGCTGGCACTTGGAGGGTTAAAGCCAGAAAAAAAAAATATGCTTCCAGATGGAATCCAGGAAAGTTCATGATTTGGGTACTAATGGGGAATTAGTCTCCAAACCTCACCCAGCCCATTACCATTAGGCCTAGTAGTGTTCCAATAAATATTCATATTCATATCTCGGAGAGTTCAGTTAGGAAAATGTATTAGAAAGATTATAAACACTGTTCAGAGGTGAACAATTATATAGCTCTGGCTGCTACTGGTTCTAGTGGTGAGAAAAATGAGGTGATGATAGACGCTTATGTAGTATGACCCCGCCCAATTGTAAAACTGAATAGCTTTGTAATGAAAAGAATATGTCATGGAGGGAATTATCAGATGTGTTCCAATCCTTTCTTTTATACTGTGCAGGGAAACTATCACTTATTGTGGATGGATAGATAGATAGATAGATAGATAGATAGATAGATAGATAGATAGATAGCAGACAGAGAGACAGAATGGAAGCAGTTAGAGTACTATAAAGCTGCAGTGAAGCAGGAGTAAGCGGATTGTGTCAATGTTTTGGCTAGACTTAAGGCCATTATTAAGATAGTGTATTATACAAACTTGTGACCTTATATACACAAACTAAATGATTTTGGCACCAACAGATGACATCAGAAGGTGGTAGGTGTGGTGTCAAATGATAACAGCTGAGAGTATGTGGGGAAGAATTCAGTGTAATGTACAATAAATATTCGTCACATCTGCACATAGCGAGTGACAAGGATTAGCTCCAATGAAAATATCCCTGCTATTTGAAGGGCGTCTGTTTAGGGAAATAAAGCAGTTTTGTTATGCAAAACAAGATGCACTTTTTCCTAAAGTGACAGAAGAGCTCAAATAGAAACATTACCTATAATCCAATAAAGTATACATTCAAAGTGTAGTTGTACAAGACCTGCATAATATGCATACAAAATATGAAAACAGGGCATTCATTGTATAAAAATATGATGTAAAGAGAAAAGCATGTAATACAATCAACTGGCATACATATGCAGTTACAATCTTTAGAAAATACATATTTGTATGCATACTATAAAATAAGAAACCTCAAAGAACCAAGTGAAATTACAAAAAATAAATAACTTTACTTGGGTACACATTTAAAAACAAAAGGGGAATCATTTTGGCAGGTTCGGTTTTCCCAGTAAGCAACTGCCTATAGCTCAAAATGTTGAGGGATGACTCAGATGTGCTGGCCACACCCAAATTCTGAATTAGGGGATGGCTATAGAAATCTCAATGTCCCAGTACCAGTTTTATACCCGTTTACAGGCTTTATTTAGCTACTTGGATTTTAGTGCAACAGTGGAAAGGTGGGGTGTGTTTCCATGAGCAGAGCTATTGGTGCCTTGCCTAGGGGCACCTGGGATGTAAATTCAGCCCTGAATTCTGGTTCAAATCAGCAACCAATACATAGTGCTTGTTTAGGCATTTTTCCAAGGTACAGAGAAGAATTAGGATTGACTATCCTCAGAGGCAATTAGAAGTTGGAAACTCTACATCTTTTTGAAGACTACGATTGGTGATTGACACCTTATGCACAAATCATATAGTGGAGCAGTTCTGGGGCAGATCAATTGCATTAGAAGGAAAAATAAAAATTCCCATTGATTTAATATGGATTTTAACCCTTTACATTATTACAAATTGCTGAATTAAACACTTTTTCTTTATACATATTCCACAATGTTCATTGAATCTTTTTCTCATACTGTAAATACCTATCGATGTGACATTCATTGACATCACTGACTAACCCCAATATGTTTTATATATAACTATATATATATGTATTTCAGGCTTGTCAACTATGTTGTATTTTCTTCTAGTTCATATTGACCCATCGTCCTCATGTGATTTTTCCTCTTTTTTTACATTTATGTCTGTGTATAAGGAATCTCTCCCTCCCTCTCCTTGGATGTCATCCACCTCCTTCTCACAGTCATCTCATCATGAAAATAGTGGTACTTGTAGTGTTTTCTTAACCCAAGCATTTGACTTGGATGTTGTATTGCTTTTGACTTGAAAAAGAGGCTGTTGGTCTCAAATGCTTGTTCTGAACTCAGTAGGAGGTGTAAGGCAGATCATGATTTGAAGGGTGAGACACAAGCAGAGCATGAGAGTGAGACTAAAGCCACAATGGCAGTCCCTGTTAAGCGGTAGCTCCATGAGGTCATGATAAATAGGTGCAGACACAATGGCAGTCTCAGTATGTCTCTGTGTCCCTTCACTACCTTCAACTGTTGTGAAGGGCGGGGACTTGGTGAATAAGTGGGGTGGTGTGTGTGACATCAGGAATTGTTGCAGAGAAAGGGGAGATGGTGTGCGTGTGTGTGTGTTTTTTCAATGAGGCCAGAACCTGAGAGGACGGAATCGAGAGTGGAAGGAGATGAAGCACTGGGAACAAACATAAGCAAGGTTGGGGTGATAAGGAGACAGGGAAACAATGAGTTGAGCAACAGACAATGACAGGAAGGGTGGGATCGCCGGGCTGTGACAATCCCTGCAGTGATTTTGACAGGAGTCACCGTCTCTGCAAATCCCACTGCAGTGACAGGCTGCTGTGAAGGCTTACGCCACCCCCTCTGCTGCCCCAGGGAATGGTAGAAAGTGAACCAGAAACACACTATATATATATATATATATATATATATAGATAGATAGATAGATATATATATATATATAGATAGATAGATAGATATATAAGGGAATATACGGAGAGCGTATAAGACAGTGAATATATGGAGAGCACTACATTGTACAGAGTTATCACTCAAAAGATACATTTATTGTAAATATAACACCATTCAAATCTTAATATGAGTAAACAGTCCATATGTGCTGATTTCATTCATAGATTAGCTCTGCAGCATATATATATATATATATATATATATATATATATATATATACACTGTGCACAAATGAATGACTCCTACTCTTTAAACAAATATTGTTCGTTCCACTTTCAATGATAAATTATTTCAAGATGGTGACAATTCACTTTCCCTTAAATGAGTGATGTTAATCTCTTTTACCTTTTATGGATTTGGGCAGATATCTTTGACTTTGCCTTTTCTTGAGTATATCTTTAAGTAATCAGCTGGCAGGGGTTCTGTGAAACTATGATATAATGAAGGTTAACAGTATGTATCTTGCCTTCTCCTTCCCCTCCCCCATTTACAGATTTTATACCCCCGACTTTAATTATACAATTAGTTGCATGGTATCATTTGATACCTTGGGAAAAGTAGTCCATTGTATTGTATATCATTTTGGGCAGAGGGCTTGAGCTGCCTATTGAACAACCTCCCGTCTTCACTCTATCTCCACAAGCTGTCACAATGTATCACAAACCGGAAACATTCAAATTGTATTGTCCGTATTAGCAGAGGTATCAGTGCAGGCAAAAGACTCCAGCTGCCTGTAAACAGACCTTTTGCCTTCACTCAGTCTCTGTGTGTTTGTCACAGTAACGTCAACGGGGAACACAGATACAATATACAATATAAAATCAGAGCTGAAGAACCAGGATCTCCTATGCATTTTGTACCAGGAGCGGATTGTCCTATCGGGAGATCAGGCATCCCCCGGTGGGCTATGTGATCATGGGCCAGTGAGGAGATCGGAAAATCTTCCTTGCCTGGCCCACAATGTGCGTGAAGGAGTGGAAGGTCTGTGCACTTGCAGACAGATCAGTGTTCAGTCGCCTATTCAGACAATGCATGCTTTCTCTGTCCCACAGAGAGCATGCTGAACCAGCCACATATAGAAATAGAGTCCTGCTCAATCTGACAGCTGAGCTCATCCTACACCAGTGAGTTCAGCTCATTCATAGATAATGTTGTGGGCAGGCTTGCAAGTTCTGGGGCAGTGGCTGGTTGGAGGAGAGAGTGAAAGCAAGCGTGGATTGGAGGTGAGGAGTTTTGGGAAGAATTATGGGGGGAGGAGGAAACAAGATTTGTCTGTAGAAGAGCAAGAGAGATAAGAAGAAGACAGGAGGATTAATAGCTAGAGGGAGATGGAGAGACGTGAGTGCAGGAGGAGAATGTGAAAAAGAGATATGGGTGTATAGAGGAGAAGATAGAGGCATAGATGTAGAAACTAGACTAACATGGGTGGGGCAGAGGGACACATAAGTGGTCAGGAGAGAGAGAGAGAGAGAGAGAGACATGGAAAAAAAATAAGATACATATTTACATACAGTTCTTGGAGGACAGATGACACATCTCAGGATTGTTTTTTTTTTGCAAACCAGAGGTGTTGTTTATTTCTGTATATAAACAACACCTCTGGTTTGGAAAAAATGTTTCTGAGATGTGCCATCTGTCCTTCATGAACTATTATATATATATATATATATATATATATATATATATATATATATATATAAAAATACAACACACAATGGGATACCAGATAGTGGGCCAGTTTTTTAAAAAAAATCCCCCAGGCTGGTATTCCAGTACAATCCACTCCTGTTTTGTACTGTCTTTAGAACTTCATCAATGAGTGATTAGCTCTGTTTTAGGTCAAACTTTATATCAAATGGTATCAGGAATTAGTACAAAGTGCCACACTGTGCACTGAAATTTGAAGTTTAATTTTCAGAATACTATTTATTTGATAGAAAACCGAAGAGTGGAAGAGAGAAACAGGTGGCTTATTTGTCGCACCCTTACATTAGTCTACATTCAGGAATCTAAAGGTGTCATCGTGGCCCACTTTGCAGCTGTCCTATAAGGATGGCATATCCAGCATCCAGCAGCTGAGGAATATATTGAAGAATATATTCAGGAATAGGAAAAGGGTTGAACTAGATGGACGCAAGTCTTTTTTCAACCTAAATTACTAAGTTACTATATTTCTGTATATTCTTGCCCTGCATTAATCAGTAGTTATAAGGTAAATGTGGCAGCTTGAGCCCATGCTTATTCTTCTAGTAAGCTAATAGCCAGCTGTGTTGTCATTTCCTTTTGGCACACATATAGCTTGGCTTTTATTATATGTGATGATGATGTGATGATGGTGGTGGTCGGCGGTAGTGATTGATGAAAATGCATAACTTGGTTTGGATGGGAATATTTTCATTTAGCTTCAAGTTTTTGAGAGATCATCTCCAATTTGCATTGAACACAGATCCCATAGAGCAGCAATAAAGGAGTATTAGCAATTTCCTGAAAGCCATAAATGTAAGTGTTGTTAGTGACCTCGCATGGTTTAATGCAACACATATACCTACACTTTGTTGTTGAATAGCACATGCTCCTAAATTAACCTCATAGTTAGTCAGATGCATAAAAATGAGTGTTCATTCCTTTGCTGAATTAGATTCAATCACTAATCCACTCAAAAATGGTGCACATTTTAGCAATGCCCACTTGCAGAATGAATTTGCAAAAAAAAAAAAAAAAAAAGAAAAAAAAAAACATTTTCACTAACTCATGAAATTAGCAAATGTGCCATTTAATTGTACATTTCCCCTAGTGATGTTTCTACATTTAATTGTTCTGTATGGCAGAGTTTCTCATCTATGATTTTCTAAAGTAGTCCTAGCAGTGCAAGTTTTCTGTATTTTGTTGCCTGAGTACAGGTGAATAATATGACCGAAAGATCCACATCTATGCTTTCCCAGGAAAATCATCAGAACCTGCACTGTTGAGGACCAGAACTGAGAAACTCTTTTCTTCTAGACCAGCTAACCTGCTACCCATTTTAGATCCTTTACCTGGATGTACTACTCTAAACTTGAGATCCTTCTGCTGTCACCTATAGAGGTATCATTAAAGACATACCTATACTTGAGTGCAATGTTATAAGAAAAGTTTACATTCTGTATAGACATTAATTTGTGCTCTGCACTCATGCTCATTCATCAGCATTTCACATAGTATGTGCACAGTACAGAAACATTGTAAGCAGAGCAAGGCTCCTTCTCTGGGCATAAAGTAGTAAGAGCAACATCTGACAAATACAAGAGCACATTCATCCCTTAGCTAAACAAAACTTTTACATATCCGTTCCAAGCCATTCCAGACTGCAGGTTTGTTTTATCCCTCGGCACATGTGGCACTAAATTTATTTTTTTTTAATTATTTTTTTCCACTCCACCCCGCTCTCTGTTTCTCTCCTTTCACCTCCAGTTTCATTTTAAGACATCTTTGATTAGTTATTTTGCTTTGAAAATCACTTAACATTTCACTCTTAGAAAGCAGGTGTGATTACATTAACTGAAGCAATAGGAAGACTTGTTCTTTATATACTCTGAAGCTGCCCAAAATGTTATCACTTAATCTCTTCCACAAATAGAAGACAGCTACTGAGTAAATATAGTAAATTCAAGAAATTAGACCATATATATTAGAAAAACATAAGAGTAGGTGAGAATGAGGAAAAGATAGGTCAAGGAATAGATAGGAATCATCCTATTATATAAAAGGTCAGATGTATGTTTGTCAGAGGCAGTCATGTGCAGTAGAGACTGCCGATGCAGACATGTGCAGTAGAGACTGCCTGAACAGACGAAACGTGCCATCTTCCCAGCCGCCCCCCAGCCCTGTGTGCCAGGTGTCTGTCCCGGTGTATGAGGGATCCCTGGCCCCGGTCGGGCGGTGTCTAGCTGAGCCCGGAGGTACGAGATGCGTTCACGAACCCCCTGCTTGGGTCAAGGCGCGCTCCCGCACGCACACCCAAGACTGACGCTGTAGAGGCACGCTCCCTCTCCTGGTACCTCATGCGCAGCTGTTACTGAGGCCACAGGTGCAGGGACTGGCAGGTGCTGGGCTATCTTAACCCTTCGAGTGCCAGAGGGGTACGCAACACATTGCTCTGCAATGCGTTGAATACCCCTCCAGCATTCAAAGGGTTAACCCATTCAGTGCCATTCAATTTGGCCCGTGTACACGGGCTTTTACACTAGTAATGAATAAAAGGGTAGGATTTTTTTATATAATTAGATTTCTCTCTTCTCATTCTCTTCTGGATCCTCTACAATCTGGATTCCAATCCCATCACTCAACGAAGACTGCACTAACTAAAGTGGCCAAAGAAAAGACCCACCACTCATACTTAATACTTTTGAACCTCTCCCCAGCATCTTTCATATAATATATATACATGTACACACTATGATAACTACTGTGAACTTTTTGAACCTGGATCTACTAATGAAAATGTTTTTCTTGGACAGTACTTGCCAATTCTTTGAAAAATACAGTACAGCTACTACTCAGAACAGTCACCCGCCCATCTCCCTTTTTCTTTTCTACTATGAGGTTCATATTCAATAATATAATGAAGTACTAAATCCATCAAACAGGACAAATAAAAATCCCCATAAAGTGAGTCTTTTAAGCCCTTTAATGTGAAGATATCTCTAGCATCCAAAAGCTTAACACTTTGAGTACCAAAGAGGTATCCAACGTATTGTGTTGCAATGCACTGGATCAAAGGGTTAAAGGCCCCTTTTACATTTATGGGAGGATGGGGAGCGTTTCATTGTCTCCTTTGCTGAACTTGGTTTGTTCCAGAACTGCTCTTCTTCAGCTTATTGAATATAAACCTTTGTTATTAATGCAACATAGATTGCAGCATATCAGGTACACTGCTGACCATAGCCATCATGGGTTTTACACTCAGTATTTATTAACAACGGACTGTATTTCATTATCTAGTGTGCATTAGAGGTCACAGCCAATTAAACAAACCATCTTAGATAGAACGTTCATTGCAATAGGTCCAGCTGTATTCAGGGAAAATAGAAGCAATTCTGGAGCAAACCAACTGCACCACAGGAGAGACATAAACATTCTATAAACTCCCGCTGATTTAAACCCTTAAGGACCCATGCAGTGCCAGGAACATCATGGAATTCTACCATCCCAAAATACTATGTGGTAAAAAAAAATGTGCCGAAATCTCCTTAACAGCCACCCCGTGCCACATCGGGAGGTCATTATGGGGTTAAATGACACTTTACCTTCTTAAATGCTAGAGAGATCCCCAATGTCACGGAAAGCAAGATGTTGAAGACCTCACTAAGATTCTAGGGGGTAAACGTCATTTAAATCAATATGAAGTGTTATTTGTCCCTTGTGTTGCTGATGGTTTGCTCTAGAGTTCCTTACTTTTTCTTTTATGTATAAGGTCCTATTAATGCCTAGGTTTATGTGTATGTCCACTCCACTGATTAATACAAAATCTAATATATTAACATTGCATATTTCAGTGATTAACTTTTGTTTTCATTCATTGATAAATGAGTGATTACAAACAATTTTGTTGAATCAATAAAATAGTTAATTCACAAGGAAAAGCCTTTATTTCCTTGTGGATTTAACCATTCATCAACTGATAAATGGAGAGCAAGGGACCCTTTACATGTGCTCAGAAGCAATAAAAAGAGCACATGTAAAGGGTCCCTTGCTCTCCCATGCGTTTATAATAACATCTCCTCAGGGAATTTCAAGTTTTATTTTAATTTTAGATAGGGTATTATAGATGTATAGTGTAGGAATTGCCGTACAGTGAGAAACCTTGGAGAGGTGGCAAGCTTACCCACAACTTGGCCAATTTGTGAAAACTAATATCTCACTTATTTTATTTATTTATAAATATTATTATATATGCTAAACACAGGGCACTTATTTATTTTATACATAGAGAAGCGCTGGTTTGTTATTGTGTTTGTTTGTTTATACTTTGGGTTTTGGCCTGAAGTTAGGGGGTCTGGAGAGCCCTCTCATTCCTAGCTGCTATCTATGTATACACTTTATATTCACATTTAAAAATTAAAATGTATTTATTGTATGGATTGGTTATGGTGAGTTGGTACTGTGAGTTTTCTTTTGTGTTTTGGTTTGTGTGTCTCCATTACTCATTCAAGCAGCCTCTTCACCTATCCAACTTAATTATTTATACATAGCACAATTATCATTGCACAATTAGTATCACTGTAACTTTATTTCTGTTTTTCACACTTTGCCTTTAAGAGTAGGCCTTAGGCCTTCTCTAGCTTAAAGGGATAGTAATACTTCGTTTTAACTTTATTTTATTTTGTAGGCATTAAAAAAACATGAAGAATGATATAAGTCTTATCTCTCAAACCTTTATGGTTTATGAGATATTCACAAGCAAAGTTTCCCCCTCCCGCCCCTTTTACCTAGTGTAAACAATCTCTTTTCAGATGTGGAATGCAGTCCATAGACTGGACAGATAACAGAAGGGGACACTCTTATTCCTATGAAAACAATGAAATCCCTGCCCCCCTTGACAAGCTTTTCAGGTTTTTCCCTTATCTTAATTGAAGATTGTCCCTCTCTGCAGTCTACCAGGGCAGCTCCCTTCTGCCCTGGCTGAGAAGTGTTACATCAGTAAAAGGGGCTGGAGGGGGACACTTTACTTGTGAATATCTCTTAAACCATAAAGGTTTGAGAAATAAGACTTATATCATTCTTCATGTTTTTTTAATGCCTACAAAATAAAATAAAGTTAAAACGAAGTATTACTATCCCTTTAAATGCTCCTAGTTTGGTATCAGCTATTCCTCACATGACCTGTGGGGGCTGATATAAAGGTCACATTATTATAGAGTGAGCTGTTGGATCCACAGCTCCCTCATATTCTCACAATGCAGATCCATTGGGGTCTTGTATTGGGTAAGTCCACCATGTACATCTTTTCATTATAATGTATGTCTTCTGTTTTTAATTGCACCACACTGAGACCCAGAAGCAATAAAAAGAGCACATTTAAAGGGTCCCTTGCTCTCCAACGTGTTTATAATAACATCTCCTCAGGGCATTTCAAGTTTTATTTTAATTTTAATTTTAGATAGGGCATTACAGATGTATAGAGTAGGACTTGCCGTACAGTGAGAAACCTTGGCAAGGTGGCAAGCTTACCCACAACTTCGCCAGTTTGTGAAAACTAATATCTCACTTATTTTATTTATTTATAAATATTATTATATATGCTAAACACAGGGCACTTATTTATTTTATACATAGAGAAGCGCTAGTTTGTTGTTGTGTTTATTTGTTTATACTTTGGGTTTTGGCCTGAAGTTAGGGGGTCTGGAGAGCCCTCTCATTCCTAGCTGCTATCTATGTATACACTTTATATTCACATTTAAAAATTAAAATGTATTTATTGTATGGATTGGTTATGGTGAGTTGGCGCTGTGCGTTTTCTTTTGTCTTTTGGTTTAAATGTACAGTCACTAATAAAAGGTGGTGGGTCAATGACCTGGCTGAAAATCAGCTCTGAACGAGCTTATGCAGAAAGAAAAAGATGAGCCACTCTGGAGAATACCAGTTGTAATAGAGGGGACATGTAAACATTCCCCAAACTCACACTTATTTAACTCCTTCTGTGGTGGGCATGTCTGGAACATATAGATTCACAATTTTTTTTGTCTACTATGGCGGAGTTGGTTAGGACCAAAATTTTTCCAGTTTTCTTAAAACATTAAAGGGGATCTATCACCCCTAAACAAGTTAGTCTTAATATGTAGGTTAGATAGCGAATATGTGTTATATTGTCTTAATTTTTTTTACATCATTATTTGGCCAAAATCTAAAGAATAAATGTTGCCCTGCACCCACTTCCAGACAGACGGCGGTTACCAGCTCTGCACCATAGTCTGTCACTCTTGCCCTGCTTTGCTCCCTCTATCCAGCCTCCTCTGATGATGGAGGCTTTCTGCCTGTAAGCTGGAGCACACTCACTGGTTAGGGCTCACTCCAGGTTACAGACAGAAAGCCTCCATCATTGGAGGAGGCTGGATAGAGGGAGAGGAGCAGGGCAAGGGTGACAGACTGCGGTACAGAGCTGGTAACCGCAGTCTGTCCAGAAGTAGGTGCAGGGCAACATTTATTCTTTAGATTTTGGCCAAATAATGATGTTAAAAAAATGAAGACAATATTACACATATTTGCTATCTAGCCTACATATTAAGACTAACTTGTTTAGGGGTGATAGATCCCCTTTAACTTCACTGTTGCTGCCTGGATGCTAGGGAGCTAATGCATCATGGTAAGGGGGAGCAACTCTGGGGCAAACCAACTGCACTATAGGATTCAGATGAAAATTCTGCATTGATATAAATTAGGCTTTTAACATCATGAATCTTTTATTTAGCACATTTCTTTGGAATGCATTGGAGACATCTCTAACATTCAATTAAACTAGTTTTTTATTTTCATCCAATGAAGTTGATATGATCCAGAATTCATCATCTTTTTCTTTCTGTATATGTCCCCAACACTTTTATTTTTGTGTTAACCCCTCAAATGCTAGCTATGTCTCCAATACATTGCAAAGCCATGAGATGGAGACCTCTTGAGGATTGAAGTGGGTTAAGCATTACACAAAATCCATGAAAAAACATATTCAATGTTCAGTATAATGAACTATTGTTTTAAATAGGTCAATAAGAATGACAGCCCTGCAGATCCTTCATTACAGATTGGCACATGCAGTCAGAGAGCTTCAGTTTAACCCTGAACTTGTTTCAGTTGTGAGAGACAAAATAAAGAGTATTTGCCATGAGATACCCAGACTGAATTAGGTACTGGAGTTGTGACTTATAAATTAGGTTTGTACAATAAAGAGTTTTTGTGCTCAGGCGCGTTACATTGGCCATTGCATGGTATACAATTTAGCTGTTACAGGTGGCAGAAAGGAGTGAAGTTCAATTCAGCTGGTGGTCATTCCTTCTGAATCGCCAAGCTTAGATGAAACCAAAGCATCTCACTGGTACAATGCACCTTTTCAGTCCTGCATCAGAGGTTTAAGCTGCTTAGTAAGCCGGCTTGCACCTGTATACATAAAGACGCTCCCTTGTATGAAAGAGGTGCTGTGATTCCTCCACAGGCCGTATTAGAAAACCTTATCCAAAACCTGCCTATTTCTGACCACAGTCCTTACCCTACCCCCCTTAAGTAGGAAATGAGTAGGGTGAAACAGGGACCAGCAAACGTAAGCAAACAGATGAACATTTCAAAGGGATGTATAGATGAGCCAAGCAGAAAAATGCAATGGGGGTGGGGATCTTTGGCTGTTTGCTTTGGAGCTGATGCTAGAAAGAGTGGCAGGGATAGAGGAGGGAGTGTACCAGCACACCCTGAGGACTAGAGCTGAGAATCACTGTATTAGAATAAGTGGGTAATGTTTTGGGTTAGAGTTGGGGGAAGTATTAGGGTTAGCGTTAACCCTTTCAGTACCATAGAGGTGCATAACCCATTGCTTCGCAAGGTGTTTTTGCACCTCACTTGCACTGGAAGGGTAATGTTAGAGACAGGATTAGAGCAGACAAAGTGGAGACAGATGAGAATGTAGTGAAAGAAAATTCAGGCTGTAGTTGGTTTATGTTTACACTAGTGAGTCTTTTGTATTTGATGCAATGAAATTACATGAATAAAGAGAGGTCTTACTGGACCTTATGTATAATGGACCAACTTTACAGCAAACTGCACTATAAGGAAGATATAATTCACTTTGTTTTAACACACTGCACTGGGAGATATCACATTCAAGTGGATATATATATATATATATATATATATATATATATATATATATAATGGACGTATCATACCAATACCACACAACAACAGGCATTGGAATCAGCGTGCTGTCCCTACACCTGTCTAATGTCAGTTTACTAAGCCATGTATGCACAAGATCCTCCCCTTAACACCACCTACACCAAGGGGAGGAAAATGGAGCAGTCTGTGGGAGTATTTTTTCAGATGGTCCTTTCCTCCATGTTTTGATTAGACCAATGTCCTAAGCATGCCATAGTGGAAATGGCATTAGTGTGCACCCTTTTGGTGTGCATGCTGGCAGTGTGGGGCTTGCTGGCATTAACGTCCAATGCCAGTGGAGTGTGTCCACCAATATATACTACAGCAATCATAAGCTGTATAAATACTCTTGGGTGCTGCTGCTGGAGTTAGAGACTTACACTACTGTAGCCCCATTGTGTTTACATGTGATACTGTAGGGGGGACAGCATCCCTTTCTCTCAGTATAAACAATAGCATGAACAATTCATAGAAAACACAACTGAGACATTTATTTAACTGGTTTGCAACATGCTTTGTGATAGTTGCCTGTGTAAAACCTGATACAACACAAAGATATTTAACTCATACATTTTTAATGCATTATTATTGTTGCAAGAAAGTTGGCTTTGTGAACATAGCCTTAGGACTGCAGGTTTAGTTACTGTCAAATAATCACATCTCACAATGCATGGGAGACATCTCTTTTGTGAAGTGAAGTGAAATGACGTATGCATATTTTGTTCATAACTGTCACTGTATTGTGCTAGGTAAAAGTCAGTGTATTGCTCATCTCTGAAGTGCTGAGTATGTGGTAAATATGTGTTGTATACCCCACTGATCCTTAAGAGGTTCATTTAACCATTCAGGTGCCACAGCTGAAGTAAGTGGGCCTTATTCAGAAAGCAAAAGATGGGGGTAAGGGCACAAATGTGTTCATATTTATCATATTCTTGATTGGTCTGTCAGATGGAGCTGTTTCCATTTTAAACATAAATACATATTCAGCACAAATTACACCATGGTCATATGCATAAATACAAAATGTTTGCCATTCTGGGCCAAACCAGCTGTACCACAGAGAACAAATCAAAATTCCCATTGATTTCAGTTGGGCCTTTATCCCTTCAGTGGTGGAGAGGTCTTAACTCTGAGTGCCAGAGGGGTGTCTGGCACTCAAAGGGTTAAGCTTCATAATCAGACACTGTAGCCTGCTATTTCTGCTGTTCTTTCTTTTTCTTTCTTTTGTAGATTAAGGCCTTTTGGGAGCAGCTGATTTTAAGAAGTGTCTGTGGGGGGTGGCAGTATAATATCCCCCATAAGCATTAAGAGCCGCTAATAACAATCTATGTGGCTGATCTGTTTGTGAGTAATATATTGCATTAATCCCATGTTTTGAAGACTTATTAACCCTATGACTACCTCCTCTTTTGTTTGCTTTTTTTGTCTTGAATTGTAGATTTTTGTTGCAATAATAAAGTGAGGAAAACTGCTCTAAAATGCGACAGAATCAGAGTGAGGTTCATATTCACACAACAAATTCTGATTCAAAATAATTTATTTAACTAGAAATAAATAATGAAACTCCTTGCTTAAATTATGTACACACCACACACATCTGTTTTCCTGTACATGTATAGTTTTATGTAAAGGATATTTTATGTAGATATAACAGCATACACTCCATTGTTACAAAGGAACAAAAGAAGGGGCCCTCCTAGTGAAATACAATTGAGTACTGGATCCACCACTGCTACACTACCTTACTTACAAAAGATCAAAATGTCTGTGCAAATGAGGGATACAAGACAGCTCCCACTCTGACACTCCTCCATTGAGTGTAGTCTGCAGCTCATCCACAAATGTCAAAGGTGTTGGACACCCTTAAACAAGATAAAACAAACACCAGAGAGAGTGCAAAGCCACAATATATATGCTGCCGAGTAAATAATAAATGGATACTCACATCTGCCAATGGGCACCGGTTTCCAACGTAAAAAACGGTTTTGAGCAAACAGGGATTTTTAATACACCCCTATTCGGACAGCACTCAAAGTAACAAATCCACTGCTGATAAAATGAACTTTAATAAAAAGTATAATGGCTAAGAATAATTCAGTATAGATTTATGGTTTTACGCATTTCGAAGTATAAAAACTTCTTCATCAGAACCCAAATAATAGAATACAGAATTACAATAATGCCACATTCAAAATTAGTAATTTAAAAAATCACTCACCGGGTTGTATAGCCTGAAATCCCCACTCTTTATAGATGCCAACTCTGTCAATACATACGAGTAAGGCGGAAATGAAGAAGAAAAAATCCAATCACACCAAAAAAACATTACCCGGAAGTTCATGCATTCTAGGTTGACACGCAAGCCAACCTTCCTGCGCATATACAACCAACAGTAAAGGATAAGTCTGGCTATAGAAAAATGAATGAACATATAAACATATATATATATATATATATATATATATATATATATATATATATATATGTTCATTCAGGCAAAAGGCAGGAGAGGAACTGGTTGATAGCTAGAGGGTGCAGTGCTGTCAAGGGAACTGTTCTTGATAGGTGTCACTATGGCGTGTTTGGAGTCATCAGGAAAAGTAGAAGAGTCAAACTCAGAGTTAAAAACCTGTTATAATACAGGGATTAGTGTGGGGGAAGAGGGTCTAGTTGAGGTAAAAGGGAAGCAGACCAAGTGTTAATGTGAAAATCAGGTTATTCATTTCCTCCACAGTGACTGATGAGAAAGAGTCCAGAGTGGCAGGAGGATAGAATGGTATTAACAATAAAGGGAAAATATGTACTAAGGTGGGCATTGGAAACCAAGAGATAAATAAAATCTATACAAAATGTTAATATACAAGTGATATAGATAAACAAATGAAAAACTTATACTCACAGAACCAAGTACTCAATACAAATTGGGAGAATATTTAATGTGGTATCTCCAACACAATAATATATTTGGTGATTACATGGAAATAAAAAAAAAATGAAAACACACACATATATATATATATATATATATATATATATATATATATATATATAAATCAACAGTGCACCAAAAAGTCCAGTGTTCTGAGAGAACTGATAGCACAATCAAAACAAAAACTTCACAGCAAGAATTTTGACAGTGGTGCAAGCAAACAATAGGTTCATGAGATGTGGAACTCACTTCTAGAGTTGCCTCTTGACTGACAAAGTCAGACAATGCGAAGAGGCTCGTGAGGAACATCTAGACTGTTCTCAACATACAGGTGTCAATGGACATTCAAAACTGAACAAAATATGCACTCAGTTTGATGGACTAATTAAATGGGAATTATAAAGCCAAGAAATCGATAAAGATGCAATGGTATATTTATTCAATTAAAATATAATATGCTAAGATAATAAAAAAACAAACAGTGGTTATGATCAGAGTAACCAATTTACAAGAAAGGATATTTTTCCAGATGGAATCTACCTTGGATTTGAATAAGTTAGCACAGTCTTACAGTTGTAGAGAATTTGGGGGGGATGCAGATATATGGTGAAGGAGGGAGTCAAAGGTAGAGAGGAAATTGTGAGGCATGGATTAAAAAATGGTATTTATGTATGAAAAGTATTGTTTTCTTAGCCAGGGACAGAGCAGAGTTAACATAGGGAAGGAGGAATTTGTAGTAGAAAAAGTCTGAGCCTGACTTTCTCCAGAGTCGTTCAGATGAATGGGTACAGGAGCTGAAGAAGCTGGAATTTTTATTAAACCACGGCAGTGAATTAGATTTACAGGCATGGCAGAGAGAGAGGAGCACACAGAAGCATTTATACAGAATATGCAACATCATATTTGTTTAGTCCCCTTGGTTTTTTAGTAGACTAGGTAACAATCCACAAAACCTCCCCAGATAAGCCAAGCCCAAGTCCACCAGTGTTGAGCGGATTCCCCCTGGCATAGGGGCATCAAAAAGAGAAAAGAGAATCCCCTCTGAGGCTTCTGTGGACCGTCTGCCACCATGTTTCTGACTGGGTTCTCAAGCATCTCAGGCCTGCATTAGTGTGATCTGTACAGATGTCTTATCCTGGAGTGAGAGATCATCGAGAAAACTGTACTTAAATTATGTGGCATCAACCTGTTCCAATTTAACATGCAAGTATGCACACAAACACAGAGGGCCTGGATACTTTTTTTTAAAAGAGCAGAACATAGAAGGCTATGTATGTTAGTTTTGGGTTTAATATTTATTTAGTGCTTGTTCAGAGCCGGATCATGGGCAAGACGGGAAAGACGCCTGCCTAGGGCCTGGACAGGTTGAGGGGCCCACAAAGGCGATGTTAACACTAAGACTCATTGCTAACATCGGTATTCTGTGCAGCTTTCCTGAGAGAAACAGAGATTGGCTATAACATCCAATCGCAGTGTGTGTGTGGTGCAGGCAGCTGAGCGGTCTTAAGATCTCCGGTAGAACACTGAGGGAAGAGAATGCTTGGCCTGGGTGTGCTGTGGAGTAGATGCATGAAGCTGCTTATCCTTCCCTCCCTGCATGGATTCACTAATGCCAGTACTGTGAGGGCAGAGAATAAGGAAGGAGGGATGGTAGGGGGAGAGCCAACATAAGTGTGTGTGTGTGTGAGAGAGAAGGGTTATGACCGGAGTTATGTTATGTATGGTTAGACATGATTTATTCACTTAGTGTTGAGGGAAGGCAGTCGGTACCATTCTTCCTAGAGGCTCACTTTGTTTTTTAAACTGTGTAACAACAGCTTATCTTGACTGGCCTGATCTAACTTGGGCACATTGGTCTTCCTCCAGAGGTAAAATGCAGCTTGAAGGCGTTAACATTTTACTGTCTTGACGGATGTTAGGAAAGTGCTCCCTTTCAAGAAGTATTTTATCTCTGGAGGAGGAGGGACAAAATGCTTCCATTAGATCAGACCTGTCCTAATAAGCTGTTACGTTTAAATAAAATGAATGTAATATGTCAGGAAATTTTATCTTCCATGAAGGAGGTGGTGGGAAGATGCTTCAAAATGAGCAGCAGACTGCAGACAAGTCAAATATGATGTTAAAACCTTCATAGTTTAAGTGCCAGAGGGGTGCTCAACTTATTGAGTTGAAATGTGTTGCGTACCTTTCTGGCACTCAAAGGGTTAATGTAAACTCTGCACAGGTTACATAGCTTTCCTCCTTATTCCCCCAACAGTAATATCCACTGTGCTTCCCAAAACCACCATCCAATCAGTGACGGTGCTACCCATCAATAACAACTTAGACTGAAGCCTCTGATTAGATGGAGGATGTGGCTCTGATTGTACCTGTTCATGTTGTTGGATACTTATCTGGGACCCAAAGGCTTACATGTTTAATGTGGTAGCAATGTGGGCCCAGCAGGCTACTTCTGACAGTGGATTACTAGGTTTACCAATTGAAAACTCTATGGTATATATCTCCATATCAGCTGTAAGCTCTGTATATCATTATTGTAGCTCCATTTGAATTGTAGGGTTTGGAATCAACTCAGTTATAAACTCTGGAGAATTACTAGTGTATAACTGTTTCATTTGTAAGCTCTGTGATATAATGTATAGCCCTATTTTAATTGTAAGTTATGTGGTATCACTTGTGTATTCTCATTTTAATTGTAAGCTCTGTGGCATCCCTAGTGTAGCCCCATTTCAATTGTATGCTCTATGGTGCATTTTAATATATTTACCCCCTTGGATGCCAGAGAGGTGTCCAATCCGTTGGTTTGAAATGCTTTGGTGACCTCACTGGCATCCAAGAGGTTAAAGCATCTATTTATTTATTTTTTGTCTTTTATTAACCCCTTAAGGACCAGGAAAATCAGAGGTGGATTTAACTTAAGGACCGGAGCAATTCTGACCTTTTTGACTATGTCTTTGTTCAACAGTGTTTTCCCTCTTAGGCTTTTATTCCACCCCCATAAATTATATACTGTTTTTTTACAAACAAATAGGGCTTTCCTTTGATACCCCACTTATATGGATAACCCACCATTTACTTTATTAAAATTAAAGAAAATGTAACAAAAATGTAAAAAAACCCACCATTTTTGTTTTTTCTCTTGGGATCAATTGGGCGCAAAGGGTTACATTTTTATGGAAACTGCATGAAAGGTATGACCAGTCAGTCATACCTACAAAATGCGCAGTTTAAAGTGGCCACTGTCCCCCCGGGTGAAAATCCCCATGTCCCTTTTTCCCACCCTATTTTCCCACTTTTTTTGTTCATTACATTTGGCGGTGTGTGTAAGTGTATTACATGGCTCCACAACAATCACACTTCCAATTTTGTTTCTTGAGATGTTTTTTTAAAAAATTAAATATTTTATTTGAAAAAAAAAAAGTGTGTTGTTTTTATTTAAAAAAAAAAAGTGTATTTAGCAGGTCAGAAATTGACCTGCATCTAGCCACCCTCCTGCACCAGCAGTGAAGGGGTTAACACCCCCAGCTGCTGTATTTTTTATTTCCACAAGGTGTCTCCTCTCTGCTTCTCTGTCCCTTACTTTTATGTAAGGGACGCATTGGCAGAGAGGAGACGCTAGAGGCAGTAAGTAGCACTGCCTCATTCATTGATTTAGAATGCCGGTACATGTGATCGCTGAGAACGGTACTGGGCCGCTCAGTCTCAGCCTGGAATGAATGGTAGCAGCGTGCACGGCGGCGCACTGCTACCATTTAACACTTGATGTACCAGGACCGTCACTGGTCCTTAAAGCAAATTTACCCTTGACGGTCCTGGTACGTCAAGGGTCGCTAAGGGGTTAAGTTAGTACTACTGCTGCCTAGGACCCTATTGAGTCTTAATTCAGCTCTGTGCTTGTTGATCCAAGGAGAAATCTGATTGCCATTTGGAGTCAAGAAGGAATTTTTTCTCCCATTCAAAGCAAAATTTGAAATTGCTGAAATAAGAGGTTTTTTTCACCTTCTTTTGTATCAACAGCGGTAATCAAGAATAGGAAAATGGTTGAACTTGATGTACGCAAGTCTTTTTCAACCTAAACTACTATGTAGCTATGTAACACACCTTCGTATGAACAAAAACACCCGGATCTGTCTCTAGTATGTCCATCTGTTTTGCAAGACCCAGGAGTAGTGGATTGCCCTCACCCACTCAGGGCAGCACCTAGGAGTATTTTCCCCAGGACTGAGTCTGATGAAGAAAAAAACAAGAGGTACAACTCGGGAGCAAACCAACAGTATAGGAAACAGCACAAATGCAACAAATTCCCAACAATTTAAATAGAACATTTAATCATATGAATGCTACACAGGTCTTCAACTCATTGCTTTGCACCCAGTGGAATCAAACCTTTAATATCATAAATGCAACTCTCATGTAATTTGCAACTTGAAGTTCACACTATTGTGGCAAGTGTGATGATTTTCTCAGCAACATAACCTAAGAAATTACATACTTTAGATCAAGACAAACTAAGTAGGAATTTGTGAGCCAAAACTTTTTTCCAGTTGAGCCTGAATAAACAACCCATTTTTAGCTGTGGTTCTAAGTCCCCAGGATTAATGGCTTCTCTAGCCTTACGCTGCTGATGATGAACATAAGAATCCCATCTTCTTTCAGAGCTTTGAATGAGAGATTTCCTCCCTGCACAATTTTGGCTGGAATGTGCTGAATTAGCAGCTTGGCGTTCCAGGCTTCATAGGTACATGCAGAGTAGGAAAAAATTCTCAGAGGACTGGGAGGTGAAAGAGCAAAATGGCTGTGCAGTATGAATTACAGGAACTGATTCAAAGACCCAAAAGACAACAGTAAAGTTGTTCAGACTTCTCTAGACTCTTACTATTATGCAAAAGAAAAAAGTGGTGCAATTCTGGGGCAAACCATCCACCACGGGGGTGGGCAATATGAGGAACTCCAGCTGGACTAAATTTCCCATCATCCACTGGCAGCCAACAGCTAGGAATTTTAATTCAGCAAGATCCTGATGTTGTGCACACTTGAACTGTAGGAAACAAATACCAATTTTAAAGGGATAGTAAAGTCCCCAAAAAAGTATGTTCTAAATGGTAGCTGCACTAAAAATACATTTAATGTGCTTAATCCTCTCTCTCAAACCGTTAGGGTTTGAGAGATGTAATAAAATAAAGACCTCCGCTCCCTCCCCCTTCTCATGTGTCCGCTGTACATGAGAAGACATGTGATCCTGCTTCTGGGACCAGACAGCGGCTCTTCAGGAGCACTGTCATCTAGATATCTAAGTATAATTACTTCATCAGAATGGTCTACAACGTGTGCTTGATAGCCAGGCATGCGTTGTAGACCATACCGATGAAGTACTTATACTTAGATATCTAGATGACAGCGTCCATGAAGAGCCGCCTACAGTCGGGCAACCGGATTCTGCCTCTGACAGCTTTACAGCCTGTCAGTCAGAAAGGGGAGGGAACGGAGGACTTTATTTTTTTATTTCTGTCAAACCATAATGGCTTCAGAGAAAGGATTAAGCGCATTAAGTGTTTTTTTAGTGCAACTACCATTTAGAACATACTTTTTTGGGGACTTTACTATCGCTTTAATTGATTCAGTGTGAGTGTTTAACACGTTGTATGCTAACAAGGTCTCAATGCATTACTTCTCAATGTGTCTTTTCTAGCATTCAGGTAGTTAACAGTCCAATTTAAATCCAAGGGGAGTTTGGACTTTTTTTTGCCCCTATAGTGCTGTTGACTTGCCCCATAATTGTTCCACTTGTGGATATGGCTCTTTGTAACTCTTGCCAAGTATATTCTGCCAGTAGAAGCTGTGAACTTGAGGTTAGTGAAGCTCGTCCTACTGAAAATGCTGATTGCCAGGATAGAAGACTTGGTCTCAACAAACAAACAGCAAGAAGGAAATATATTTACCACATAGCCAGCAAGTTGCAATTACATGGCTGGCAGACATTATTATTTCTCTTAGGATCTGACTTTGAGCTTGGATATCAGCATACTGTTGCACAAGAGCCACAACATTCCAACCTCAAAAACATACAATCTTTTTCAGGTGTTCAGTGAAAATAAACATAATTATCCTGATTCCTGGATTAGTTGTTCTAACACAGCACTGAAAAGAGTAGTATTATAAGAGCACAGAAAGTCGGAAAAAAAAAAACATAACATTTTTGCTGGTGTTATGGAGACCTCTATGGCACTCTGGGGTTAAAGTGGAACTTTCACCTTAATTCAAGTGTGCATATTTGAAAACTGCATTAAAAACTACCAAAGTGTCATGTTAGCCAAAAGATCTACAAATGTACAGTTAAGGATATATTCTCACTTGTTACAATATGCTAATGTATTCTAATTGCGATACCCTTGCAATACCAGTGATTTTTCATTTGCTAATTAAGCTCTTCAGTGACATTTCATATGCTATTGAACCTCTGTGCTGTACAAGGAAATGTTCACCTTCACTTTGCCCAGAAATAAAAGTGTGAATATAGCCTAAACTAGACATCTCCTGGACGTTTGGTTAACATGACATATAGGCAGTTTTAACCTTTTGAGTGCAATGTGTTGCATACCCCTCTGGCATTCAAAGGGTTAATGCAGTTTTCAAACACTCAAACTTGAATTAAGGTGAAAATTCCACTTAAAAGGTCATCTGTAATTTCCATACAGTCTTCTCTACTGGGAGCAGACCAGACAAGGAATCCGGAGTTGCAATTTGTAGCCTGGTGGATCATCAGAAGGATAGCCAAATGGGAGTCATTAAAGGGATAGTACTACTTCGTTTTAACTTTATTCTATTTTGTAGGCATTAAAAAAACATGAAGAATGAAATGTCTTATCTGTCAAACCTTTATGGTTTAAGAGATATTCACAAGCAAAGTTTCCCCTCCCGCCCCTTTTACCTAGTGTAAGCCATCACTTCTCAAATGTGGAATGCAGTCCATAGACCAGACAGATAACAGAAGGGGACACTCTTCTTCCTATGAGAATAATGAAAGCCCTGCCCCCCTTGACAAGCTTTTCAGGTTTTTCCCTTATCTTAACTGAAGATTGTCCCTCTGTGCAATCTACCTGGGCACCTCCCTTCTGCTCTGAGGTGAGCAGTGTTACATCAGTAAAAGGGGAGGGAGGGGGACACTTTGTCATTGAATTACTCCTGAACTACAACTCTGACAGAACTGAAATAACACTCTCCAAAGTCCAAAAACTATGATGATTAATTAGAGCTGATTTTATTATGAAACAATACTATCCCTTTAAATTGATCCTTGGTATTGTCTCACTGATCTCACAAACTGAACTACAAGATATGATTCATTTGGGGCCACAATCGTAGTTCCCATAGACCAATAGTAAAGAGCTTTAAAGTCTGACAAGCTATGTATCGATCTGTTTGCGCAACCAGCAAAGCTTGTGACTTCAGGCCACAGACGTTCGGCTTGTATCCAGTCACTATGCCAGTCAATGGAGTCACTTTTCTGAGCCTTCTTATGGCTGAGAGGAGATGTTTTGAGGGTGCACGGAGCAGTGTTAGGCCTTTTCCCATAGGAGCAGACTTAGGAAAAATGTTATAATTTCTCTTTAAATAATTGCTGTTGAAATCATTCAAAGGCATGTTTTACTTTTTGCATAAATATGAACAGCAAAAATGTAAAAGAAAATAACAGCAGGGAAAGAGATTTTTATAAGGCTATGTAACCTTTACCCCCTTTGTAGTCGGAGACCAGGTGTCCTAGAAACTTAAAGGGATAGTAATACTTGAAAATAATTTTATTTTATATTGTAGCCCTTAAAAACATTAAAATGATATAAGTCTTATCTCCCAAATCTTTATGGTTTGGGAGATATTAGCAAGTAAAGTTTCCCCTGGAATGACATCACTGCTATAGCTGTCAGATTTGAAATCCGGTCCACGGACAGGCCGCGGCTCTTTAGAAGTGCCGAGATCACGATCTTTAAAAAGAATTTCTTCACTGGAATGGTCTACAAAGTGTGCTTGCAAGCCAGGCACAATTTGTAGACAGTTGCAGTGAAGTAGTTCTTTTTAAAGATCATGATCTGGGAACTGCTAAAGAGCTGCTGGCTGATCTGTGGACCGGATTCCAAATCTGTCCAGTAGATGGCAGACTTGGCTAAAACAGCCAGGAAAAGGGGATTTTACTTGCTAATATCTCCCAAACCATAAAGGTTTGGGAGATAAGACATATCATTTTTAATGTTTTTAAGGGCTACAATATAAAATAAAATTATTTTCAAGTATTATTATCCCTTTAAAGTATCCAACAACTATTCAGAGTTCTGAACCATTAGCTGTTTTTGTGAATTTGCACATCTGTTGAGCTGCACCCTGCTGCCTCTGCTTTATGTGTATCTTTTTGAGATTCTTTTGAAACAGGCTACCAAATTCCCCTATAGAGAATAAGTGCCAGCTGACCTTCAGTGACTTGACATATAGTTTTTCAGATTTTTGCTTTATATTATGTTACTCCTGAGAATAGCAGACAAGGGAGTGGGGGGGGGCAAGCAGAGAGAAAAAGTGACAAGTGCTCATGTTGATTTTTTTTAACAGTCAGTAGCTGTATACTGGCACTTTACTTGCCTGGCCACTTTGCGCACACTGAGGAGAATATAAAAACACAATTCTTCACTTACAGAATTTTGCTCTGATCCTGCCTAAGACTTATTTACAAAGCTTTTATTTTTGCAACACAATGGCCACTTTGAGCCCGGTGCACCAATGCAGCCTGTGCCTCAAAGTGGCCATTGTGTTGCACAAAACAGCTTTGTAAATAATGTGCGCCAATGAATGGGAATGCCCTCTGTGACCTTGTTTACTATATGTACAAACATGGTTCAGAAGGATATTAGCCCAAAATTCTTTATTTTACTTACGATACTATAGCGGTGGCTTAAAGACTTAAAGTTGTATGCTAGTGGGGTGTGCTAAGTAAATCTGTATATAAGCACATGTTCAGGTGCTACATTAGCACAAGTACATATAACCACAGCTCCTGCACAGCACCGCATTTTATACATTCCCCTTACTGTTTCAGTGATGCCTAATCACTGTCTCTTAACCCCTGTGGCGGGACTCCTCAAATGCACTGTGAAGCAATGTGTTGGAGATTTCTTTAGACTCCAAAGAACATTAACACAAAAATACAGTATTCGACTCAGATTTGTTTGTAGACTAGGGTGACCAGAACTCACCTTTAACCGGAGATTCATATGAAAAATGCATACTGCAGGGCTGCTTTGATTTTGGTGCACTCCAGAAATATGCCTATTTCCTATGTGTCCCCCGTTAAATGTGAGGTCTGGTCAGCCTAATGTAAACGTTCCCAAACCTTAATAGAACATAAAATATAGCATATTGCTTGTGTTGCTTTCCATTACGATGAGGGAAGCAATTTTCCTTGCACTCTTCACTTCCTGGTCTGCTCACTGCACTCTACAATATAGTGATGAGTGCAAAAGAAAAATGTTTCCCCCAATCTGCTTAAAAACTATAGAGGGCTAGATTCAATGACAGGAAATATATGTTTTCCCTTACTTTATATCCTGTTTTCCTCACAGACTACAAAATGAGTTGTGAGTTAAAACAATAAAGTGATAAATTAATAACTTGCAATTTAATACACACAGCAGTAGCATATACCAAGCAATGGAAAATTTGACATTTATATCTGTGATGCTTTTGATGTGGTGAGTTGATGTGGGGAGTTGAAGTTTAAGTATTTAAAGGAGCAGTAACATTTATTTTTGAAAATGTATATATAAAGCAATGGTACTGCCACTGCTGGGAGATGTGTTTTTCCAGAGTTATTACAGTTTACGGCTGCAGTAAACTTATTATGGAAAAACATATCATAGAGCATTTTCTGTTGAGCAAAACAAAGGTACTCCCATTGCTATGAGAGTTTTACAGAGTTATTACAGTTTTAATGGTTGGGTTTTTTATATTAACAGTGTCCCCTTGTGGCCTGAAATTAGACCAAAAGTTCACCGGGGCCGAGATGGACTAAAATTCGATATGGGGTCAGGATGGCGATGTTCTGTTGGATATGAGTTGAAGGCAACTTGCCAATATGCACTAACATGCCTTTGCTATCATATTCCTCTCAATCCGCCATCAGTCTGCCCTCATCACCATCAATCCATCCTGTCTTTGACAGGTTTACAATTTTGCATTGAATACATCTACTTTGACTTATTTCCATATGGAAATGCAGGTTAATGAGCCACTGACATATTCATGTGGGTGTATTTATATGTTAATGTGGCACTTCACAACTTGCATTAAGCTCCACTAGCAGTCTCTGCTGTCAGAGTTCACAGTCCCAACTCCACCGATCTGAGATTGGTAATGTTGAGATCTCCCTGTAGCTTTCTATGTAGCTACAGCTATGTTCACCCCCTTTAAATATCATAGTACTATTGTAGTAAATATATGAATAATCTGCCGTTACATTGAAGCTCTTAAAAGAAGGCATATAAACATCAAGGATCTCCTCCCACCCTCCTCTTTGTCACTTCGCCCTCTTTGCAGTCTCCCCTTCACCACTTTGTTCTGCTCCTCCCTTTCACCTCCTTGCCTCCCCATGTACCATAACACTGACAGTGATTGCCATCTTTGCACTCCCGGAGAGCATGGAGATACCCAGTGCTACACCAGTGAGGTCACTCCCAGAGCTCAGCAAGTGCATCTGTGCTCCCAATGGCTCTCTGCCACCTCTTTTGCGGCCTGCCCCTTCTCCCATGTGCTCTTGATGGCAGAGTATGCCATGCTTGCACTCAGTGTTGCTGTACATGATGCATATATCCCCAGTGGGTGTGCAGTGTTTGGGTTCTCATAGACTGCATCATGCTCCTAGTCATTTCATGCTCCAATGTCGCTGGTTCAGTACCGGCTCCCTACTCTCCTATAAAGTCTACAATAGTATCCCAGGGACTTGGTTGTAGACAATCAGCCATTTTGTCATGCTACTTTCGGAGTAAGCTGCCTGGCCGCCTCCTTGGATTCAGGAGAGTTGTGAGGGAAATCTAGTGATATGAGAAGCTGAACATAATGGGGAGTGAAAGTAAGATTTGTGCTTATGTATGAGTTTAATGTTTTAATAGATTACAGGTATATATCATCAACCAGCACCAGGATGAGTCACTGCTTGCATTAGGTTGCAGACAGTATCAGTCCAAGGGACCTGGAGCCACCTGTCCTAAAGTTACTTAATTCTGGATGAGTGATAACCCTATACATTATTATATTACCTTAAGTTACCTCATGAGCATAATATTGTTCTGACAGCTAAGAAAGAAAATATGCAAATATCTGGTGTGATAGGCGAATGTTATCGTCCAATCCAGTCAGCACTTCTAAGAAGTCTGTTCAGCGCTAAGGAGAATAAGGCTAGTGTATGTTATATCTCAGTCAACAAGTGGTTAAAATGTAATCTTTACTTCATCTTAATTTAAATGGCTAACAAGCTGTTTATTTAAAAGGAAAAATTGTGTGAAGATAACCTCTTCCTTAAAACAATCAGTAAGAACAGAACCAGTATAGTGGGTTACAGAACAACAGTAATTACACTTTTATGTGCAATATGTTACAACTGTGCCCTTTAACCACAGCAACAATGGCAGCAGTATTGTTCCACCACTTCCTAAATGTCAAGCTCATGTATTCTAAACCAGACTGCTAGACTGATTGGGGTAATAACTAGTAACTAGTACATTTTTATAGATCAATACATTTTCCAATTTGTGTAAGCTTGTATCGCCCAATTTAAACCGTCTGAAACCTCTCTCTCTATGGAGATGCAGCTCCACAGAGAACAAGCAGACAGCTATTTGAAATATGAAATAAATATCCAGAGCAAGGATAACACTCCAATAAGCTCACAACATCAACAGGCAAAGCGCAAATACTGCCAAGACAACAGTAACAGCAGGAGGATCAGCAGGGGATCCCCTGTAGACCAGGTGCTAGAGATCGTGGAGTAGGGTACAGTGCTGGGCGACATAGACTATCCCCTAGATAGTCTTGGTGTGGCCGAGGCCAAACCAAATATGCTAATCGCAAGATCAGTTTAGTGCCAACAGGAGGAGTCAGCCCGCTCTCAGAATGATGACTGCATAGGGGGTAGTAACTACCAACTAGGGTGAAGGGAGGACAATGAAATAGAACATAATGAATACCTGCAATGCCAGTTGAATGTTGCTGAGCTGGAACAGGGGTAGCTATGGTCTGGGATTCAAACTCCGACTTAGATTCGACTGGCTGTTGAATAAGTTGAATATCGACTGTATGGGCTGGAATCCGACAGATGGTCAAAGAAGTCAGATGGCGGTACAGCAACACGACCAATGAAAAGTCAAAACAGTCAAACTCAGACTGCTCAGGTGAACAGTGTACACAGAAATTTTGAATAACCCGAACAGTGAGACACAGCAGCAGGATGGTCAGATGACCAGTCAGACAAGGTCAGCAACAGGTGGGCAAAGGAGGTACAAAATCAACAAGAAGAAAAATAGTCAAGAAGGAGAGACGTGGTCAATAACGGAGAATCAAATATTGGAAGCAAGAGTCATAGTACCTTCGCGGTGGCTGCTTGAGCCGGCCGCATCCTACTACCAGTGGTCTAGCCTCATTCTGTTCCAGGAAGCGCGTCCGCATTGTCCCCTTCACGGCTCAGCCACGTCTGGATGTCAGGTGGCTTGGCAGCATCAGCCGCTTCTGTGTATCGGCATTCCGGCCGCTGCCGGATGACGTCATCTGTAGGCACATGTCCAAAGGCAGGACGTGCGCTTCATTTCTGTTGCCCATTCCATGTTCCTCCTCTTCCTGGTGGCAGGTAGTTAAATACTGCCTGGACACAGAGCTCAGTCGCCCTTTCATTGGTGTCTAGTGCAGTTCTATACCTTGTTGCATTCTGTGTATTACCTGGCTTGTCTGACTATCCATTCTGGTGCTGACCTGTGGCTCTGTCTGACTATCCACTCTGTGTATGACCCTTGGCTTAGTTGGATAACCAGTCTGGTGCAGACCTGCAGTTCTGGCTGACTACCTGTTCCGTGTATGACCCCTGGCTTGTTTGACTATCTGTTCCAGTGCTAACCTGTGGCTCTGTCTGACTATCCTCACTGTGTATGACCCTTGGCTTAGTTGGATAACCAGTCTGGTGCAGACCTGCGACTCTGGCTGACTAACTCCTTGTTGCCTTCCGATTTAGTCTGGCTTCTCCCTGGTGCAGACCTGTGGCATTGCAGACTACTCATTTTCCCATTGCTGACACTGATTATAGAGGATCACAAGGAGGCAGTTTCTGTAAGCCGAAGAGTAGTCGGGAAACAAAGCCAGGGTTGATACACAGAAATCACTAGGGAGGAAGGGCAAGGGAATGCAGAAACAGGAGTGGAAGCAACAAGGTAAGAATTCAGTTATAACAAAAGGATAGCAAAGGACCATTTAACTCATTTTATGATCTGGGTACTTGTTTACTTTTCAGGTTGTCCTGGTAAACTTATCCTTGAAACAACTCAGAAAAGTGATAGTGTAAAGGAGAACCTAATTGGACACATAACTGAAATAAATATATATATATATATATATATATATATATATATATATATATATATACTATAAAAGAAGGAGTGGTCATGTGACCACAAATTCTATGTTCGTGCCACACCCCCCCCCCCCCCAGGGAGGCAGCTAGAGGAGATCTGCATATGTCTGTACATTGCCAGAGTCCAGTATTACGCAGTAAATTATAATACACACACCCCAGGGCTGCCACATAACAGCACATATTCAGATCTCCTATAGAGTGCCATAGTTAAAGATGAACACCCCGGGGCGCAGCTAGGAGGAGATTTGTATATCTCCTCCAAGCTGCTCAGCCGCCATTACACCACACCGCCAAGCCATGGTTTCTTTTCACTCACTGCTGGAGTTAGTATGCTGTGAGTGTACTATTCCATATCCTGCCCACAGTCTGGACTGAGTCTGTCAGCAAGTGGAGCGGTGGCTACACTCTGGGTCTGCACAGGGAGAGTAAGATCCAATGTGGCAACAGGTAACGGGGCCTCTCCATGGAATAGCCGGACCCAGTTCAGTGTAATTCAAATGTACATATGATGGATGAATTCTTCGCTATAATAGCTCACAGGGTTCTCAAGATTTAATGGAATAGTTTTTACAAGAAAATGTCTTAGAATAAACTTCTCATATCATGCAAGTCTACTACTTTACTTGCATTATTACTTAGAAAACAAATACCTCATGATTGATTCCTTACACATTTTCACTGGGCAACATGAAAATGACAAAAATCTCCCTTTTCATTCCATACCCCTCTGACACTCAAAGGGTTAAGTCCGGTCTACTGCCGAAGAACTCAGCCTCAGTATGAAAGCCAGCCCGAGAGAACAATTCCACTTAGCCTTCTACACACACCCCCTTTAAAAATAAACCTCATCCCGCAGGATTGCAACCACACCAGCATGCAGTTAATTTCGCAATATAGACTTCAATAAATTTACTGTCATCGCGTCCTTACAAGCAAAAAAAAATAGACAAAAACAAAAAAAAATGATTGATCAGCACACCAGCATATCGCACTCATGTCTATTAAACCTTTAATTTTCACATTTGGCAACATATAAGTTGCATTGCGATATGCCAGTGTTGTGAGCAATACTTATTTTTTTTGTTTTCTATTTTTTTCTTGTACTTGTTAACTCGCCCCATATCCGCTTGGTTATCGATGCTCCAATCCATGACTAACCCTTGTAAGCTTAATGATACTCTTTGCCAAGCTTTCTTAACGCTTTCAGTGCCAGAGGGGTATGCAACGCATTGCAAAGCAATTCGTTGTATACCCCTCTCGCACTGAAAGGATCAAGTATGTCGCTTTTATGATTTCACGTGGTAACTTCAAATACACTCATGCAGTCCACAACCTAATCGCTCTCTCCTGTCCACCTATAACAAACAAAACACTGTTTCCTTTACCATACCATTGAAGAGGTGGACTTCATGAAAACGTCAACATGACAATCTCTTCCTCTATGAAAAGCACAACATTCTTATGTCGCCCCATTCAAACTTTCATTATGCTTCTACATATACTTATTATAAGAACTCCTTGCACAACCCTTTGCACGTACAGATGGGGAGGCTGTCTCACTGCTGCACCATGTACACTGCTACATCGCAATAAGGAGCACTACAGTCTCACACTGCCTGCAAACACACATGGAGAAACCTCTGATTTCTGCTGTAAGCCAAATACTCCTCTCTCTGTCTGTCCTGCATCTATGTGCCTACTCACCTAATACATCCTTATTACTATGCATGCTACATAACGTTTAACCCTTTCAACACATTGCAAAGGGTACCCTTCTGCCATTCAAAGTTTTAATGAAATATACTCTCCATTACATTTTCTTACTCATTGCGGAGGTGCACCATGAGATTTCTTGCCTCCACAAAGTGTTCTCCTTAGCGAGGCCCTAGGGGAACACAGACAATGTGCTGTTAATGCTCTTAACTCTTTCAGTAACAGTGAGGTATCCAGCACATTGCATTTGTGCCAGTCAAAGGGTTAAGGGCTAGACAACTCTAAAGGGACATTTCCCGGGTCCTGGAGCCAATCTAAGGAAGGCCAACTCTGACACAATGTCTCGCCCCTAGTATTCACAAAAACTGGGACCATGTGACATGCAGCAACACACAGTAGGCACAGATCACATTCATGCCACACAGGCACAGCTGGAGGACCTGTGCATGGAGCTGCTTTTTTTAAATACCCGCCTCTGGAGGTGGACTACCAACTCCTCACCTCTTCATACTTTGGCAGCAGGATCCATCGTTTTTGGTGAGCTTAAGCCAACTAGACAGCTGGGACACATAGGAGGACTGTAATTTAAGGGAAGAGGCCCCACTGGGTGACTTGCCAAACGTTCTTTTGAGCTGCCTGGCAACACTCCACCATGCCTCTTCCATTATGGCCAAAGCATAGCCTTCATAGATGCATTCTCTCCACACATATAGAACTCATATGGCAAAGTTTTTAAAAAGGAAGGAGGTAGACCAGACTATTCAAAAACAATATGATCCCTTCCTTCCCAGCCTGCTCCAATACCCTTTCCTCTGACTTCATTTCTGCTCCAGTGGTGGGATTCTTGCTGCTTTCACAGTCCCTGAGCAAAAACTCCACAGGAACAGACATTCTGGGAACCTATCTACCAACAACCAGTCCCAATTGACCCACATTTAACTTTACTGCACACCCTCTTACCTCTGTTCCTAACCCCCCCCCCCACTGACCCACGTTTAACTTTACTGATCTCAGTGTTACCCCTGCTGCTGGATAAAGTGCATATCCCTGTTTCATATGATACTAGCAGTGTAGGATGACATTGCCTGTGTGTTTGTTTTTTAACCAATGCTTAACCCTTTCAGTGGCACTGGGGTAAGCAAGGTATTACGTACCCCTCTGCCTCTCAAAGGACTCATGTGAGCCTTACTCACACGAGACTGTATATTTACACACACACTGTACACACACAGTATATTAATGTACAAACTGTATACACAGTGTACATTAACCCCTTAACGACACATGATGTACATGTACGACATGAGGTTGTGGTACCTAAAGGACCAAGGACGTACATGTAAGTCATGGTATTCTGGGCTCCCCGCGCGGCTGGATGCCGTTTGGGGAGTCCGGAATCGAATGGTTAAAAAAAAAAGAAAAATGCTCCGTGGTCCTTAAGTGACCGCACCATGCGTGCGCAGTCAGTCCTTAAGGGGTTAATATACATTATATATAGTCCTGTGTCTACAGTGTGCACATTAATATATATTGTATATACAGTCCTGTGTGACTTAGCCTCACATTAACCCTTTGAGTGCAAGACTACGCAATATGTTGCTTACCCCATGCCACTCAAGGGGTTAAGCATTGCTTAACCCCTTAAGGACTACGTGACGTGGTATGACCGTCACGGTCCTTATACCCTTAAGGACCAGTGACGGTCATAGCACGTCACGTACTTTTTACTTACATCGCTCTACCGGGAGCGCTGTAAGTAAAAACGGTGCCTAAAATTGATCGCTCCAAGATCGGAGTGATCTCTCTTAGGCCTCCAAGCGGCGCGCCGGTACGCGTAACAGGTCACGTGTACCGGCGCGTCGGCAAAGATCAAAGCGGTCCTTAAGGGAAGGTAACTTCCCTGGACCGCTGGTACTTAAGGGGTTAAAAAACAAAGATGGCAACGCCATCCCAATCTGCTACTATATATATATATATATATATATATATATATACACAAATATATTCTTTTTAGCTACTAATCAGTGATATTCCTGTGATCTGCAATAGTGCGTGGATGTCTGATGTTGTTAATAAAAATTGCCAGTGAGTGTAGCAGTGTGGATATTCTGAACTGCATCAAATAAGACAAAGTATAAGACAAGTGGAGATATCTACACTCTCAAAACTTGATCTATACAAAATTACTAGTTACTAGTTATTACCCCGATCAGTGTAGTGGTCTGGGTTAGAATACATGAGCTTTACATTTAGGAAGTGCTGGAACAATACCGCTGCCATTGTTGTTGTGATTAAAAAGTACAACATATTGCACATAAAAGTGTAATTACGGGGGGTGTGGCCTGCAGCCTGAAGGGAATGGACGTGCATCTGTGAGGCTCCTGCTGCCTGTGCACCCGATTCAGCTAAAAACAGCGTCCCACCTGGGATTAATATGCTGCTGAAGTGTGGATTATTCCGCTCCTTCCCATTCTGTGCCTCCCACTTCCTTCCCACTTCCCTACCCTGTTCTACCCACTTCCCACCCACTTTATGACTCAATCTGGATTAGGACCCACCCCATTTGACGCAAATTGTGTAATTTATCTCCCCCAGCGGTACCATAAGAGTCCCCTCCTGAGACTCTAAAAGAGAAAGTTCACAGGTATGAAAATAATTGTTTACAAAAGGTGTCTAAAAGTATATGAAATTTAATGGGTAACTGTCACCATGATAGATACAGATGTCTCAGTAAAGCTGGGATGAGCAGGGGAACTAAAGACACCTGACACCTAGTGCTCCCTCATTAGTCCTGCAGACTGATCTACAAAATAGATCAGTTCAGTCTTACTGGGCTGAGCATGCAACCTCCATAGAGGCTAGTGAAGAGTTTTCTAGCCTGTCAATAGACGCCGCAAAGTTTGTGGCTATTTAACAGTGCACTTTTTACTATATCTATATAATCCCTCATCAGGTGATATTGTTCTCCTTATATGCTAGAGATATCTCCAATGCATTGCTTCACAATACTTTGGATATGTCTTTAGCAAGTAAGGAGTTAAGTGAAATGAAGCAACTGCTATCGTGTATTTGAATTATTTTGGTGATATTAATCGTGAATCATTATGAGGCACGAAGCAGTGTTTTCTATTTTACCCAAAAGCACTTGTAACGTCACTTTTGGTTCTGCAGGAAAATCCACTCACAACATCTGCAGGAAATGTGCAAGATCCTATAATTCTATTCACACTGAATTAGAGAATTATTAAATTCACATAAAAATAAAACGTTAACTGGCCCATTCACTGACATAACAGTGGCAAACATTCAAAACTAACGCTCTTATAAAACTTTTGGAAAATATAAAAAGGATAATTTGAGTCTTTTTTTTTTTTTTTCTTCATATGATGTAGTTTGCCTTAACGTGCCTGTTGGATTCTCTTTAAAGCACTGCAAAAAATGTCAAGGAAATGGGTTTTTACTGCAATGTTGGTCAGCACGAAGTGTAACTTTCTTTCCGAGTTCTAATTTAAACTGTTTAAACATCCTTACGGAGAACAGAAGGGCAGTGTTCATTTCGGCAAAAGGAAAATGAAATACCAGCCTCGCCTGCTCCCCTCGGATTCTACTTAAAATATTTGCATTTACATAAAATACACCGATGCATCAAGAAAGCCAGAAATGAGTTTTGACATGAGCAATTTTTCCTTATTTTTTTCTTCACAGAGCCTCAGATTAGATAGGTAATGTTAAGGTGAAGCTTGTTATTGGCTTTTTTGCAGAAAGTGTTTAAAAGAACACTACATTTACTATTTTTGAAACAGCTATTTACACCCTGATCTATCAAAACTCCTTTCTTGGATTTGGTGTTTTGCTTTCAACTTTCACCTCAGCTACAAAGTAGCATAATTAGCCAACATCTGCTTTCCAGTATTTCCCAGAACTTTAATGAAGTGTTTCAGAGCCATTTTAAGCCACACCTGGACTCTGGGTAAAGTATAATGTAGCTGGCCCCTTAACCATTTAAATACTAGAGAAGTTTCCAGTGAATTGCTTCTCAATGTTTTGGCGATCTGTCTAGCGTCAAAGAGCTTATGCCTAAATACCTATATCTAAAAATGAATACTCAAGCTTATAGTAGCTTCATACAATTTTGACCTTACTTTTGTTTAATAAAATGTTTGCGCTCACACATTGGGGAAGATGCACTAAGGTGTGATAAAGAGGTGGTAAAGTGGAGATGACTTCTCCAATGATATCACTTCTCCAATTTCTATGTTATTCTATGGAGCCAGTGCACCCTGGAGATCTTAGTGCATAAGCTCTAAAGAATAACATAAGAACTGGAGACGTGATATCACTGGAGAAGTCATCTGCGCTTTATCACCTCTTTATCATGCCTTAGTGCATAACCCCCATGGAGTCCTAGTTTGACACAATACAGAGTGTTTACACAATACCCTTGTTCACACAATGCTGAGTCAGAAAACTGACCCCTGGGCTGGCAGTGGGCTGGAACACAATCCAAGACTTTATGGCTTCCTGTCCAATTCTTTGCAAGCTGAGAAAGCAACCTCCACATAGTCCTAGTATAAGGCTCAGGAACACATCACTAGGGGTCTATGGAGGTGTAGCATGCAGACCAGCAAGACTGGAGTAAGAGACTTCATAGTCTTGCAGTTCAATGTACACTCTTTTGGGCCAATAAATGATCCTGAGGGTCTCTTTCCAGACCCAATTCTGCTACCCTGCCATCCGCTGCATCTCACAATGCAGCCCTGGCTTCTTCCCCAGGGGAGATGATCTACCAATAAGGCATTATGGGATTGACAGTGGCCTTTTAAACCTGTGTTTCTCTGCCACACTGCTGTGAACAATCGCTTGCTTGATATCTGCTCTATTTCTCCCTACCTTTTTCATGTGGGAAAACTAATTAACGTGCCAATATTCCTAGTGTGAGGAAAAGGGACAGAGTTTATTTTAACCCCATGTATGCTAAACAGGTCTCCAACAACTTGCATCCAAGGTGTTCAGGATTCATACTGCTAGTTAAAGTAGTAAATGTATCACTTACAAATTGCCATTTTTTTTTTTGCACAAAGAAGCAACATGCATAGTTTGTGCTTGACCTTCTCTTTTCCATTGCTTTATAGCTAATAATAGAGATTTTCTTTAGCTAATGGGAGAAACTTGGGCAGATTTCAGAAGCTTCCACAAGCAGAGAGGTGTGATGTAAGGCAGTATTACTTTCATTTCCTACATCGCATGTAACACGTTTTTTATTTAAGTTTTTATATTTGCTGCAGATCCGTTGGCAAAGGGGATATGTCACCTCAGACTTGCGGATCTCTTTTTGTGGCTAATATAACTTAAAAGTGTTTTATTTGCTCTTAAATTTGCTCTTTATAGAGGGGCCAGCTTCTTAACTTGAGGGGAGATTAGTGATTGCTAGTGGCCTCGATATCAGAGCAGGATAAAACCAGCCACATGACTGCTTGTGAAACTGGAAAAAAGTCAGCTGCTGTAGAATCTTTTGGGAAGTGGAGCTGTCATTGTGATTGCACATTTGCATCATGCATTGAAATATTGACTAACAGCACTGGCTGGGAAGAGGTTCTGCAGCATCTATGATGAATTTCTCATTAGGCAGTGTAGGCTACCCAGTATGGCACCATGTTTTGAGGGAGCCTTAGTCATGCTGACCACACTGAAAATGCTGAGTTGTGGGGGTGAGCAGTGATCCTTCCTTCTTGTCTTTAATGGATGGTTTTTTACCAGTTTATATACTGCTGCATTATAATTTTGGCCAGTTTAATTACCAATTGATATATCCCTTTTCTGTCCAGTCTATTAAAATGGCATCTATCATGCAATAGCTGTCCATTCTCAGATCTGTCTGAAAGAGACCCCTCATACTCCCCTGGAATCTTGAAGCTGCATCTCCCTGTCCTGCACAGTTCAGGTCTCTATAGGTTCATTGTGTCTGCCTTGTAAAGTCAGGAGTTTGCGACTGAGAGGAACATACTTCAAACTGAGTTCTGATCGAGGTTTTTTTCTGAGAACCCTGAATTTCTTATAGGAATCATTATGGAGCTGCACAAAGCAGCCACAGGCTGCTCCCAATGAACTTATTAAAACATGATAATTGCACTTCAAGATCTCTCCTTCTTCTACACTATATGTATTTTCTGAGCCAGGAAATACTGGATGGGTCTGGGGCAGTGTCCTGTAAGGAACTGGGTGTAGACATGGGCTGAACTATGAGCGATAATGATGCCTTGCCTATGGCTGCTTCTGAGCCACACATGTATATCTGGCACTGGTGACAGCCTCAGATTTTTCTACTATCATTTCTGTGATGAACAAGAGGCCTCTTATAATGGCTCAAATAAATAAAATAAAATCCAAACAGCTATATGTACAGTTGTCACCTGCTAACTAAATATATTTTGCTGCATGATGTTAGCTCATTTTTACTCACTTTCCCTGTCTCCAAGTGGCACTATACAGAACATCACCTAATTACAGCTGCATAGTATTCTTAAAAACCTTTAGTATCTGAATATTAATTCTCCTTTCTCCGAAACTATACTCCTTTCTTTCACACAAGGAGTCATTAATTTCCCCAATACCCTTTCCTCTACCACACCAGGTAACACTTCCCAATAGCCTTTCCTCTCTCACACCAGGTGACATTGCCTGATACTTGTTTTTCTCTCATACCAGGTGACATTGCCCAATAATCTTTCCTCTCTCATACCAGGTGGCATTGCCTAACACTCATTACTCTCCCTCACCAGGCAACATTGCCCAATGTCTCTTCCTCTCTCATGCCAAGTGACATTGAACAATATCTTTCCTCTGCCACACTAGGTTATATTGCCCAATACCCCCCTCCTTTCTCAAGCCAGATGATATTGCCCAATATCCCTTCCTCTCTCACACCTATTGACATTGCCCAAAACACTTTCCTATACCACACTAAGTAATATTGCCCAATACCCCTACATCTCTCACACCAGATGACATTACCCAATACACTTTCCTCTCACACACCAAGTAATATTGCACAGTAGTAAATGAAAGATGGATTGATTGCTCACCTCACTTGTGGCTTGATCATAATTTTATTCCATGGGGCAACTCCCACAACAGTCATATGCAAACCAGAACACCTATGCTGTCAGAACAGAAGAACACACATACTAAGAGTAAAACAAAAGGAGGTCCAGATGCTGACATCAAGTTATTTTATTGCTTGTCAAATGGTAGTATACAACATTGAAAGCCTTGCAGGCAGAACCCTGTCAATGAACACCTTTGTCTTCAGTCTTGCAGTTCAGATTCTTCCTGGGAAAGCACCATGGTCTCTTTTCACAATGCATCCCTAGATTCTGTGGCAGGTCAGCTTTCAGGGGACCAGTTCTGCCAATATGGAACTATTGAATAAGCAATGTCTTTTAAGACAATTTTTTTTACTAGTTAACGTCATGATAGCAAAGTGGTTGTGATCAAACAACTTCAAAACAAATCATATATTAAAAAGGGTGCAATTTACACCAGTATTCTTTCTTTTGTTTCCTTCTACAACTAAAGGAATAATGGGTATTGACTCCACCTCTCAGCTCGTAGGACAAATCAAAACAACATAAAAGACCACTCTAACCTGTATCTTGCAGTATGCAGTTATACTTTTGTGCAAGCTGTAATAAAGCATAAGATTAATTTTATGTGCCGGAAGTGTTGGTAGAAGAAGTACAAGCTGCAATAAAATCAATAAAAAATGGTAAAGCAGCTGAACATGATAAAGTTGCGTAGAAATGTTGAAACCCAGAGGTCAACCCTTATTCAAAGTCCTAGCTAAGCCATTATCAAAATGCCTACTACTTGGCAAAGTGCCTGAAACATGGAAAAATGCAGAAGACATCATGCTGCACAAAAAAGGGGATAAGGAGAATCTAAAACCCATCCACCAACCCCCTTCTCCATCGCAATAGAAAACTGTGTTATACACTCAGTATCCAAAGCACACGGTCTTGGGGTCATACTTGATTCTAAATTAACCTTCTCCCCCCATATCCAAGCTGTCACTAGAACTTGTCACTTCTTCCTAAAAATATTGCAAAAATACGTCCGTTCCTCTGCTTATCAACAGCTAAAACACTATCTCAGGCACTTGTTCTCTCTAGACTTGACTACTGCAACATTCTACTCTCTGGTCTTCCTGCTTCTCATCTCTCTCCACTTCAATCTGTTATCAATTCAGCAGCAAGAATCACCACATTTGCTCCCAGGTACCTTCCATCTCATCTCCTCCTGAAATCCCTCAGTTGGCTACCTATAAAGTATCGTATTTCTTACAAGATTCTCCTACTCTCCTGTAAGTCACTCTGTTCTTCAGCACCCTCTTACATTCCTGCCCTTATCTCCCGCTACACCCCTTCCCGTCCCCTATGGTCTTCTCAAGGGTTCTTCCTGTCCTCTCCCTACACAACTCGAGCCATCTTTCGACTACAAGCTTTCTCACTGGCTGCTCCTCGACTCTGGAATGCCCTCCCCATCACCATTTGCCAATCGTCCACAATCATCACGTTCAAGCGACTCCTCAAAACCCACCTGCTCAGGGAGGCATATCAATAGCAATGTCCTCCTTCTTCACACTGAGAGTCACATCAGAATCCTTGTGCACTTATTACACCACACCATGTACCTGCACTTATAATACTCCTCCTACTGTCTCTATTTGTCAATATGAATTCAGCCTAGATTGTATGCTCCTTGGGGCAGGGTCCCTTTCCTAGTGTATGATTCTCTTGCTGCACTTTCCCTCACAAACAATGCAATGATTGTACTTAACCTTAATGCTCTTAACCCAGTTCTGTCATTTTTGTATTGTATTATTTTAACTTCTGTTAAGCGCTGTGTACATGTATGGCGCTATATAAAAAGAGATACATACATACAATACAACCTTCCATTATGCATAGCCTTCACTGACTGGAAAAAGGCCTTGACTCAGTGAAAAAGCATAAAATAATTGATGTTCTAATCAACCAAGGAATAGATAGACCTAACATCAATATCCTTCAATCAATATATTAAAATGCAACTGCATCAATACAGGTAAAAGAGGATAAATAAAATATGATAAAGTCCTGATCAACATAGAAAAAGGGGTCCGACAAGGCAACACAATTTCCCCAAAACTATTTGCAGCTTGTAAGATAAATGGAGACTACCTACATCATTTAGGTTTTGCAGAGGATATCATACCCTTTGCCAGCAGTCCTGAAGAACTGCAAGAACGCATGGAACTACAACAGGAAAGCAAAAATTTGGGCCTGAAGATGAATATCCTTTCTTTTTCCATTATTTTTATTCTTTTCAATATTACAAAACATACAAAAAAAAAGAAAAACAATTAAACAATCATCCATTCTTCCCTATTCAGTTCTTTACATTATCTACTTTCCTTGCATTATACATGAATAGTTCAACCATTCTATTACACATACAAACACTTATTTCTGGCACAACAGCAGAAGGATATAATGTGTGACTTCTCCTTTTTTTTTTTTACTGTAACTCTGTCAACAGCTTTATATATTCTTCCCACCATTGAATTCTCATTGTCCCACCCTGACACAATTTGATAACACCCATTTCCCTTCTACCATGCTAAATAATCTGATTTTTTTTATCAAGTTCCATGTGTGGACCTGTGCTGTCTTCCAGTTTCTAGCCAGTAGTATATTTATGGCCATTAAAAAGTTTACTACCCACATATATTTACGTTTGCTAAGCTTTGAAAGGTTTAGATGAAGTAGTGCCATAGATGGTAAGGCAGAAATAGTTAACTGACAAATTTTAGACAAAACTTTAAAACTATTTTCCCACATACCTTTTATTGCTCTACATTTCCACCACGTATGTATATAGTCACCCTCATTTTGATTACACCTCCAACACATACTCTCGGTATTACCGTACATATTACATATACGTGCAGGAACTAAATACCACATGTTCATTAATTTAATGTTTCTAATAGGTTCAGAGAATGTATTTCCTCCCCTAATCAGCTTATTGATTCATCCCATTCTATTCTATTTATATGTATATCCAGACCTCTCTGCCACTTATTTATGGCTGGGATAGTTACTTCTTATATTATATCATCCAGGCTGATCAAACATTTTCCTAAATATTTTTTCACTTCACCCCTACAATCAGGTCTTCTACTTTTCCGTATATGTTCGAGTCTAAAGCTAAGCTCTTAACTACAAAACCTTTTACCCTCAAATAATTAAATATTTCCTTATCCGGAAGATAATATTCCCTCTTAAGGCATGGGAAAGTTCTCACTTTTCCTTCCGTAATTAGATCTTTTACTGTGTTAATGCCATTCTGGTGCCACCTCCTCAAATCTATGTCATCTATCAGGTCTGTCTAGACACTTATAGGAAGGAAGGAGAGAATCCTATCATCACATCCTCGTTTCTTCCTAACTTTCTCCCATCTACGTAGAATATCTTTCAAAACCAACGGCATTCCTTCTACTATATCCTTTTTATCCTTATTACCTCTTTTTATTCTCCAAAACCTCAGGAGGAGAGAATTTTGTTTTATAGACTCTGCCTCTATTTGATACCATGATTCCTCATGGAAATATCCTCGTTGTGTCACGCATATATGCATCAGTCTACTTGCCTCATAATATCTCTTTACGTTGGGATACCCAACCCCACCTTTCTTAAGATTCAGCGTTAGAGAGATCTTTCTCTTCCATGGCTTTTTATTCTGCCATATAAACTTATCAGTTGAGCTCTGTATTAAATTTAACCAAGATTCCGGAAAATTCAATGGGATTCGACGGCCTGAAGATGAATATCAACAAAATGCAAGTCATGTTTAAAAAATTTACCATACCAAGATAAATCAACAAATTTACCACTCTGCCTCAAGCGAAAGGTTTTTGACCAGTGTATCCTCCCAGTCCTTACGTATGGATGTGAAAAACGGACACTGAATGCCAAAGCCATAAAAAAATGTAAGGTTATACAAACAAGTAAGGAGTGTTGAATTCTAAGCATAACAAAAAGAGACAGAAAGCGGGTGCATGGATTCGTCAGAGAACAAAGGTCTCTGATGTAACTGAAAGAGTGAAGCACCTGAAATGGAAATGGACAGGCCACACAGCAAGACGATCTGAAGGTAGATGGACCAAAGGAATTTTGGAATGAATTCCACTTCATACTAAATATCCAAGAAGATGACCAAAGACAAGATGGGTAGATGAAATTACCAAATTCGATGGTACACAGTGGCAACAAAAGGCATAGGACTGAAGTTGTTGAAGGCTTGCTGAGGAGGCCTACATCCTGCAGTATATTTATATATATATATATATATATATATATAGATAGATATAGAGAGAGAGAGAGAGAGAGAGAGAGAGAGAGAGAGAGAGAGAGAGAGAAAGGAGAGATCTACTTCCTGGTGCTGCTGTGACATATAGAAAAAGGCAGCTGCTCCAAATGTGTTACAATGAGGCTTCCATACTTAAAGGACACTCTGGTAAGCTGAACTTTCTTATATTTCATTAGAGAAATTCACTTTTCCTAGAAGGCTTAGAGGAAAAGTAATTCGAAACGCCCATGAAAATAATGAGTCGGGTAGGCATGCTGTCCCATGGGACCCTCATCTGTTAGATGGCACGAGGAAATTTAATAATAGCAGATGCAGTCTACATCTTTTGATAGGATGCATGGAAGGCACTCAGTATAGTAGAATATTTTCTTGGATATGCATAGAAGGGTAGATTCCAAGTTGCTACAAACAACTTTTATCCTCCAGCTAGGTAGGACCAAATTAAGTGCAAGAACCAGGTTAGAGTGGTCTTTTATAGTGCTTTGAATGATCCTACCAGCTGGGAGGAGGAGTCAATACCCATTATCTCCACTGCTGTGGAAGGGAAACAGAAGAAAATAATGCTATTAACTGACATTTTATCAGCAAGCAGTAACCCCAAAAAGTGGAGCAATTCTGTGGTAAACCAACTGCACCATACAAGGGAATTAAAAAAACAAAAAATCCCAAATCCCTGTTGATCTAACTGGGACTTCTTCTTCTAACCTTGAACACTAGAAAGGTTTACAGCTCATCATTAATCAATGTGATGGAGAACGTGCCTAAAGGACCCATGATATACATGCACGTCATGGATTTCAGGGTTCCCCACACGGCTGCATGCCAGTCGGACAGCCCTGAATACAATGCCAAAAAAATGCTCCATGATCCTTAAGTGGTTAAAGGCCTTTTGTAGCAAAGCTAACTGAATCAGTGCTGGGACAAACCAACTGCACCACAGGGGACAACTACAAATTCCTAAAATTACAATTGATTTGAATGGAACTTTTAACCCCTTGAATACTAGAAGTCTACAATGTAAAGCTTTGTGATGCAATGGAGACCACTCTAGCCTCATTTAAATCCATGGAATTCTTTATGTTTCCCCTAATGGCTTGCTTCAGTTTGTTTTGATACATAGGTCCTTACCCCCTCACATATATCCTACATATGTCTGTACAACACTGAGATTCACTTTGATTTGTGACCAAACTCACATGTTGATGGTCAAAGTAATCCAGTTTTCGGTGTTAGGAAAAAGCTGCAAGAGGGAGTTTACTGTGAAAACACAAAGCAATGTTTAGTGTTGTATTAATCTGTTTATCGATAAACCTGCCTCGCCAAAGGGAAAATGGGACAGAGGTGGTGAGAAGCTTTATCAGGTGATCAGATGGAAATCTCTCTTCCGTTCCTGCACATCCTTCATTTTAACTCTTTGTATTGTGCATGCAGCACCTTCCATAGCCAAACTTTGGCCACAAATTTTAAGATAACCTAATTATATTGATTGTTTATATGATGGTGTCTGATGGTCAGTTATGAAAAATAATTCTGAATAGAATTCATATATTTATAACCCCTTTAATGCTATAGAGCAATATATTGGAAACTTCTCTGGCATCCAGGGGTTAAAAACTATTTCACAACTGCCTGGTCAACTTACTTGACACAATAAAAATTCATGCTAAACATAAGTATTTTACTTGTTAATAGCTGCTACTTCCATCTCTGGAAAGTAGATGCATTATAAATTCACAACTCTTAATGTGTAGGTCTGTACAAAGCTTTTTTTCAACTTGAGCTGAAGCTATAGTAGTGTAGACTGTTGTAGTAGCCAATAGGAATCATCAGCTGCCACTCAAGATATCACAGCAAACAGCTCTGGGGAAAACTGCTTCTCCCAGAATTGAGAGTATTAATCATAAACTAGTAAAACATGGATCTTTAACCCTTTGAGTGCCAGAGAGGTATCCATGCACTTAAAGGGTTAAAAAAATTATTATTGGTATTTTTTCATGTTAGTTTCTCATTAACCCTCTGAGTGCCAGAGGGGTATGCAACGCATTGCTTTTGCAAAGCAATGCATTGCGTACCCCTCTGGCACTCAAAGGGTTAAATATAGCAACAAAATATATTTGCAGCCCATAAATAACATGTTTTGTATACTGAATTATGGTAATTACATTAGCATCATAAAATACTTGCTGGTCTTTAACCCAGTTTCTAAAATAAGATATCCCTATTCCTTTTGTTGGTCAAATTGTGACTTCACATTTGGAGGGATTAGAGGGATAAAAGAAGAACATTTGCCCATATTTATAAACGCAAGCTGGAGTTATCCTATATAATAATTTGCTACAATGTTTGTCAGAAGCCGGCAGTAGAGACTGCCCAAACACACAGAATGCTGGGAGGTGTAGGAATGCTGGGAGTTCTGTGCTGGAAGCATTCTGTGCTTTCGGCCAGTCTGTACAGTGCATGACTGCGTCGGTGGCAGGACGCAGAGTAGGACCAACCTCTTAACCCTTTGAGTGCCAGAGGGTTACGCAACGCATTGCAAAGCAATGCATTTCTTACCCCCTCTGGCACTCAAAGGGTTAACATCACCCGGACCTTGGCCCTTGTACACGGGCTTTTACACTAGTTCTGCAATAAACCAACTGCATTGTAGGGGACAAATAAAATCCCTAAATTCCCATAAACTTAAAAAGAACTTTTTAACCCCTTGAAATCTAGAGAGGGTTCCAAGACCTCTCCATCGCTCAAGGGGTGAAAAGATCAATTTAATTTAACTGGATTGTTTACTTGTCCTCTATGGGGAAGTTGGGTTAGTCTAGCATAACTCCAGTTTGCTTTTATAAATATCATCCATGGAGCACTATTTTATGACATATTTCCATAAGGTGTGTAATTAAGAATCTGTGTACTCTATACTGTATGTTTGAATTTGAGATTAATTACAGATTATTGTTGTTTAAACAATAATCAATGAAAGAACTGCATGTTCAAGATAAATCTTACGTATAGAGGTAGATAGTCTGGCAGACTAGTGGTTGCCTCTGATATTACACTTATGCTTCATTTTCTCTCACATGAGAAAAATGACTTTTTGTACAAAAATTGAATCATTCTGAAGCAAAAAAAAAAGTATGACATCACAAATCCTCCATGATAAAGCTCTTAAGGGACTTATGTTCAAATGAAAAGTAGAGTTATTCTGGAACAAACCAATAAATACAAATTCCCATTGATTTAAATGGAGCTTTTAACCTCTCACAAGGTAAAGCATTCTTCAATCCATTGCAAAGCAGTGCATTGGAGACCTCTCTAACATGCAAGGGGTTAAAATTCCTATTTATATCAACTCTTAATTTACCAGTTAGGGGCTCAGTACTATGATCGGTGCTAAAAGCGTTGTTAGGGGCCAAAGGAGTTACTCTCATTGCATAAATAGCATGAGTGGTGGGAACATTGAAGGAAAATATCCAACTCCCGTTGTTTGACACAGAGTCAAACAATGAAAGTGAGCTCAAAACACAGTCACCCTCCCTCCATCTCCCAAACACTAACCCTAACATGAACAAGAAAGTGAAACAAAACTAGCCCTAAAACTATCCTAACACCCCTACCCCATAGGTTTAACACTTACCTGACATCCACTGTCAGTCTTCCATCTTCTGTCTATTTCTTATCTCCATTCTTCATATCATTGTCTTCTTATCTTCTTGCTTCTGATATAGCTGCTGCTACTATAATAAAAAAAAATATAAAAAATATAAGAGCACAATGCCCCAAATAAATCCAATATATAAGTCCATGATGCCCCAAATAAATACAAAAAATATGTTCCTCATGCCCCAAATTAATTTAAAAGCATATGTCCATGATGCCCCCCAAACCTATGCCATGAATAAGTTCACATATGATCAAGAGCCCCCCCCCCCCTTAGTTAAATCTCGGGCCGTTGTCAGAGCCTTACCGAGGGAAATGGAATTTTGAGCAGAGACCATGCTAAAGTTGCCTGGGATGAGCTTACGCACTTCCCAGTCAATCAGCTTCTAGAGGGTGTTGTCATCCGCCCCACTAGAAGCAGATTGGCTGGGAGGTGCGTAAGCACACATGCCAGCAAATTGTAGCATGGGAACCATTTTGGCTACATAAAATCCAGTATCTGTTCAAGTTTCTCTCAGTATGGCTTAGGCAACAGCCCGAGAGATTTGAACCTTTTTGTTTTTAAATTATAGTAGCAGTGGTTATATTGGAAGCAAGAAGATAAGAAGAATGAAGATAAAAAGGTGAAAGACAGAAGATGACAGAGGAAGACTGACAGTGGATGACCAGGTTGCTGAAGACCCCACTGGACATTAGACTTGTATGTAAGTGTTCATTGTGAATGGATGGTCTTAGTTTTAGTGGGATTAACCCTGTGAGTAACAGTGGGGTATGCAGCGTTCTACAATGTCTTGCATACCCCCACTGACACTCATAGGGTTAATATTTTTTGTTTTCACTCACATTTTAGTTACTTGGATGTATTGATATGGGACTTAAGGCCCCATATTAGTACACGTACGTGTCACTAGTGAATGGATCACTAGCCACACATGCGTTTGTTAGAAACCACTGTTCTACTACACATCAGTGGTTTTTAATGCATGTTAGGGACTCAGTGCCTAGGTTTGCTAGGTGCAATTTTTACAGAAAAGATTGTGAGTCCTTTAATCTGTGTTAAAGCCACCACATGTAATATAATGCCAAATGTAACTACTTTTTCATTGTGCCCAATGGGTGCAAATTTTGTCACAGCACAGTTAGTAGAACACCAAACTGTGCATTCAAAACTACTATCTCCACTTTTTTATTTACTGGTAGGAATATCGAGCCCTTAGGGTCTTCCCATTCAGTACACAATTTGTACATCTAAAGTTTGAAATAAAAATAAAATAATATCATGATGCATAATGAGGGATATTTACTAACTGGCACATGGACTTTTTAGCATCTTAATGCAGTTTTCTTTTACTTCACAATTATTATAATTATGTACTGCCATTTTTTCTGTAGACAACATTCCAGGAAAATATTATGTTTATCTGAGAATTAGGTTATATAGCTTTTCCTAACTCTTACTCTGGCAGTTTTATTCAGTTCAAACTGCAAGAAGTGATAATGCTGATGCTGTCACATTAGATTAGGAACTGCATAGGGATGGGTGAAAGTTTTTGTCTCAAAAAGTGAAACAGGAGCAAAATTGCAGTTTTCTAGAACAGCAACATTTTCGCTACAAGGACAGTTTATAGGCATTTTTGGATAGCTCACTTCATTGAAATACATGGGAAGACTGAATTTCTCACCACTATGTGGAAAATTTTAGTCTTTTCCTGCAGGCATAGTATAAAAAGGTATCACGCTCCCATAGCCTGACATTCAGTGTTTGTGAAAGGAAGAGAGAGCAGCAAATTTTTGTGCTAGAGAAAAGAGGCTAATAATGTGGAGCTGAAGCTTAGTTTAGGGAGTCTTGTAGTCAAAACATTTGTTCTCTGGGGAGTTTGGGGGCACAGAAAAGGAGAAAGGAGGTTGATCCCAAACATCACAAAAATCTTGTGTGACTGACTGTGAAGACACAGGCAGCAGTGATCCAAGTTCCTTCCTGATCTGGCTGTTATTATCTTTATGCAAAACATGTCTGGGTGTGTGAAAATGGAGCAAAGGCGATTTACCCCAAGTATCCCAACATTCTGTGTGACTGATAGAAAGACACAGGCAGCTGTGATCCAAGTTCCATTATGATCTGGCTGTTATTATCTCTGTGTTAGACTTGCCTGGGGGGGGGGGGTGAGAAGAGAGAAAAGGTGGTTGACCCCAAATAGCCCAAAATCATGTGTGACTGACTGGGAAGACACAGACATCCATGATCAAAGTTCCTTACTGATCTGCCTCTTATTTTCACTATGTTAGATGTGTCTGGGGGTGTGAAAATGGAGAAAAGGGCATGGTGATACAAGTTCCTTCCTGATCTGGATGTTTTTTCTGTGTTACGGGAGTCTGGGAAAGAAGTAGTTGAACAGGTTTTTTTGTTATTTGTTTCTTAATGACAGGGATAGGTGTGGACAAAGAGTTAAAGAAAACATATATATAAATAAAATAAAGAGAAACATTTATAGGGACCCTGACTTGAGCTATATGACTGAGGCAGAGTGATACTAGATGAGATCAAGTATTTTGTAGTGGGCCAAGGCAAGACACTCAATCAGTTTTATTGTGTACTTTACAATAAGCACACACAATAGTTGAGTAATGTCCAACAAATACACAAGGGGGAGAGGGAAAGGAGTAGGAGCAGTGCAGTGATGTATCACTAAAATGGTAGTCTGAAAACGGTCTGCAGCTATGGTTGCTGCAGCATGTGCAATAAATGATGGTGATCCCCCTCCACCAGAGGAGGATGCAGTTTGTAAAAGTACTACCAAAAGTACCACCACCATCATGTCAGAGGATCTACCCTTTTGTTGCGAAGGATATGGTTACAATGCTATCCAGATACCATTTTGTCTGTGTATGTGAGGCCTGTGTTGTTAAGAGGGATTCGTTTTGGTTCTCTAGAAATGGATTTTAAACCTTACATACAGTAAATATTCTTTCCTGCATTGAACAGAAATTGTATCTAGTGTAGGAAAGATGAACCTGTGTTTCTGTGTAGGGAGACACTAGTTACACAATCCTGAGAAAGGACACATAGCCAATTAATTTCTTATCTGCATGCTCGTTGTTTTTTTTAATTTATGTCTATGGTCTTCCTTGAAGATTTCTGGTAGTAGACTGACACCTAGTGGCATGATAGATTATTTTCTTTAAGTTTATGTGCATATTTTGATATTTGTTATTTACCAATCAGAAAGCTTGATGGAAATCTAGAGATTACCTAATATTCTAATTCTATAAGGAGTGACCTATGAAAGCAGAATGGCTGTACCTTTCTGTTAAGGGAGGTTTAGGTAATGTAAGCATTTTACAGTGGGAAAAAAGGGCTTTTGTTTGGCCAGTTATCCTAGTTGCTGTACCTCATCCAAGCTGAATCTCACTGAGCCTGAAAGATGACTCCCTGATCTAGGATTGGTAAAGTATATTATTATTTTTGATATATGTACTGTAACGCTTCTAAAATTATTATAACCCAGTCTATTCTGGGATAGCCTTCTTTTGAATACTCCCCAGTAGACCTGGCACCCCTACTGAGAACTATTACATAGTAGCCATTTGACTGTAAAGTTAAAATCATTTTTGGAAATCATACAGTCCAATCATAGAAATAATAGGGTGAAATCAGATTGATAGCAATTTATGGTTAGCTAGCATTGCTGACACCTGCAGAGCCACTTGTTTATTATGTGTGTGTAAGTCTGCATATGAATGCTGTGGGATGTGCTTGAGACCCACCACAAGTATGTGCAGATGATTAACATAATGCTGTTCTGAGAGGGTCATTGTGCTCCATTGATCTGGTGTTCTTTATTAACCCTTGTATTGCTGTCTGGGAAGTTTTCCTTTTATTTCTCTTTGTATGTGGTTCTGGTAAGATAATCCTTTGTTCTGTTTAATAATTGCTTTGTAGGCATTGTGGTATCAGGGCTTGATCTTGATCTGTTGAGATAGTCACATGTCAAAATCTTGACATAGCAAGACAGCGTACGCCATTTTAGATAGGAACAGCTGGTCCTTGCTGTTCATAGTTATAATTAACCCCTGCAGTGTTGTATTGTGTAACAGACATGTATCACAGTGCCTGTGATCCTCCTCTGTCACTCTCGCTTGTGGTAGGCTCTGATTTGCTGAGTTGGTTTGGCCCGCCCCTGGTGACCTTTTTATGCCTGGCCGTGACACCTGTCAGGTGCCCTTTCGTGGTGTTTCAGAGCCAGCGTTGCTGTTGCCGAGTTCCTGTGGTCCGGATTCCTGTGTACCGATTTAGCCTGTTCTGACTACGCTCCTGTGTTCCTGCTCGTGATCGACCCGGCTTGTCTGAGAACCACCTCTGTGATCTGACCCGACTTGGCTGACGTTCCTGTTCGTGATTGACCCGGCTTGTCTGAGTACCACCTCCGTGATCCGACCCGGCCTGGCTGACTTCCTGCTCCGTGACCCGCTACTGGCCTGTTCCAGTGACCTGCTTGTTCCTGCCTCCCTCTCCGGTTGTCGCCGTAGCGACATTCTGACTTCCGCTGCTGCTGTCTGCCAGGCTGGCAGTGTGACCTACTTCACCCTTGCTGTGCATTGTTCCCAGTGCTGAGTCTCCGTGCTCACTCGCAGAGATGTGCTTCCGTCATTGAGCCTCCGTTATACTTGCAGAGCTATTCCGCTATACTGAGCCTTCGATCTGTAAAGCTGCATATTTACCCTTGCTGTGCTGCCTTATCCTTAGCTGAGTCTTCTCACTCCGGTACAGAGCCTAAGCTATATCGCACTACATCTGCTGAGTCGGCCGCTTATATGTTCTGGTTGGTCGGCGGCTCATCCTGTCAAACCGCAGAGTAGTCACGTCCGGTAACGATCCCGGTAGGGCACCATTGGCTCTTGCTCATACGTTTGTTCTCTGGCATACACCCGTTGGGGCTAAAGGCTCAAGCTAGTGCAGCAAAGGGTAGGCACCAGTAGGAGGCCATTTGCTTCTCTGTTTGCAGCATAGTGTGGTCTCCGTTGTTACGCCCATGGGGGCTACTGGCTCAAAGCTCTGTCAGGTTGTCGTTGGTATACGCCCATGGGGGCTATTGGCTCAAAAGATCTCTGTTCCGTTGGTCTCCGTTAGTACGCCCATGGGGGCTATTAGCCAGCTCTTGCAGTGCAAGCTGTACCGTTGTTACGCCCGTGGGGGCTACCGACTCACGCACTTGCAGACTCAGTTGTATCCGTGGCTATGCCCGCGGGGGCTATTCTGGGCAACTGTTCTGCTGATTCTACCTCTGGTTACATATTGCCTAGCAGCATTCCTGTCTTAAGAACTCTAAGTGTTACACTATCTACACTTTAACATCCCATCACCACCTTGGGTGTGCCAAACTCCACAACAGAGACGGACTGCTTAGTGCATTTAACCCTTTAATGTATTTCACTACTATGTGCCTGTCCTGAGACAGTATATGTGATACTCTGGTTCTGTATACTGGGCCTGTGGGGCCATATCTGTCCATATTTTGCTATTATTTTGTGTTACCTGTAGAGGGCGATCATTTACCTTACTTTTCATTTAATAAAACTGTGTTTTATTTTACCAACTGGTCTGAGTGTCTTAAAAAAACGTTACAACATGAATTTGCCATTATAATCTTTATGGTATATGTTGCATTGATATATTCATATTATCCTTGCTTTTCTACAACCATACATTATTATTATTATTATTGCTTAGGATTATAACGTGGTAATGCACATTTTTACTGGGAATTGTATTTCATTAGTCTGTGTTACATCCAGTAGGTATGCATATTGAAAACAGCAGATAAATAGTTAAATTATATTTACAGATCTGGGACCTTTTGTCTTTCAGATAGATTGTTAATTCTTGCAATATTATGCATGTGGTTTTAAGGGTTGTTAGGTGACATGTGACCCTATTGAAAACACCTCACATGACAGATCTCCTGCCACTTAGTTGCCCTAGTATATACAGGGTGGGGTAGGTATTTTACACTGCCACCTACTGTATTTTTATTAATTGAAAGTAGAAATTAACCCTTGTTATGTTGCGGTCTTCAAACATTGCTAGCTTATACCTCTGGATACCTATATGTAAGGTTTAACCCTATATGTGCTGGTATGTTATCTGTATAGTCATCTGATATATTTTATTGTATTGTAATTTCATTCTATCTATATATTTTAGTATAGGACTTGGTTACATTAAGATATATTACTGAGTCAATTTTGTATACCCTTATGTCCCAATTCACTGATAATTATTTGTATTTTATATATCAAGTTTTATTTACCCTTAAATAAATGTAAATATATTGTTTCACGAATATGAGTAATTGATTTTTTTTTAATTAATTCTGTTAATTGTGAAAAAGTGTCATACCTAGATTGTGTAAAAGATCTTGAATTTATTTAACCATAGCTTTTTAGGTTATTTTATGCGAGACATACAGTGCGTGGTCTCCTGTTCCCTTTTGTATACCCTCAACATAAAATTGGAGGCACTACTGAGATCATAATGCAGGTTGTCACACTTTATGACCTCTTCTTCCCAAGCTCATTCACCCCGATCAATGCGGATTTGTACCAGGCAGGGCGATGAGGCACAATACTGCTACTGCCATCTCCCTCATACACCAAACCATCAGAAGTAAGCTTCCTGAATTGCTCCTTTCCAACAGATGCAGAGAAGGCTTTCGATAGGGTCGATTGGAACTACATAGAGGAAGTATTGGGGTATATAGGTTTAGGCCCCTTGATGTATTCTGGTATAATAAGCTTATATTCCCATCCATTGGCTAGGATAATAGCCAATGGTATGCTCTCTGATCCCTGATTCATAGTCACATTAGAACCCTTACTGTGCAATGTCAAACTAAACTCTAGCATTCAAGGCATTCAAAGCGCAACTGAAAATTTCAAAACTGCTGCCTTTGCCGATGACATGCTGTTCTTCCTCACTGCCCCCGAGACATCTATTTCTGCTCTGATTTTAACCCTTGAACAATATAGCTTTTTAGCTCAGGCTAAATCAGTTATGCCAAGTCTGAGATCTTGAACTTAAGCATTACCCCCACCACAGTAAGCTACCTTCAAAAAGCTTTTAAATTTAAATGGGCTAAATCTTCCATTACATACCTGACATCAATCTCGCCCCCTCTTGCAATCTATCTCTGCAGACCTAGACTCTTGGGTTTTTAGTTATCCTGAATGCCATGCCTCTTCATATACCCAACCACTTTATATCTTCTCTTCAACCTAAAGTACGAATTTTATCTGTGCTTCTCACAAAATAAAGACTTTGGTATCCTCACCAGTCCACCAGATTTAGGTAGAATGGGACTCTCGGACTTTGCAAGATACTACAAAACAGCTGTGATTGCTAAATTTTTCAGCCTAACTACTGAACCCCCTAAAAGATGGACCAAATCATTGGCTATGCTTTGGACAATCTGGATCCTCAACAGCTGATATGGTCCACGAAATCTAACATCCCTTCCTCATCCCTGGAACAACCAATTTTAGGCCACATCTTAGATGTGGTTAGATGTCAACAACTCACTACAGCTGGCTCCTTATCTGTCCCCTTTGAAATCTATCAGTAACAGCCCAGACTTCACCCCAGGTATAAAGACCAAGTCCTTCAATTCCTGGTCTAAACACTCCCTAGACATTTTACGGAAGCTTGCTTATCTAGATACACTGATACCCATGCCTCTTCTTCAAAAACGTTTCGGCGACCACCCGATCCTCTAGGTCCAGGTCTCCCAAACTGCCCATTGTATCACTCACAACAATCTACCTCTCAGAAATCTAAAGAAATTTGAGGAAATGCTGCTGTCTCCTCTCTTAAAATTACATCCTCTCTCCTTTCTCTACTTGCTTATTACACACACACACTAATGTAACAACGCTAGGCTCGATGGCCACTGCCGGGTGGCAGAGCCGGCTGAGGCACCCAGGAGACCAACCTCAGTTAAGGAGCAGTGACAAGCCAGCGTATAGTGTGCCAATAGAATAGCTCCTACCCGGGTGAGAACCGGACAGCACTGGTAATAGACGCTCAGGCTTGATGGCGACTCACAGGAGTGGAGACTAACCTCAGTGGCAGTGAAATAACAAGCCAAGCGTATAGTGAGCAAATGAGATCTGCTTCAGCCCTGGGTATGGAGGAAGGAGGCACAAAGGTACAAATGGGTTGCAGTCACTGAACGGTAAAGCAGTGCACGAGGCAACCAACTGGGCCAGCATGCTCAAGACAGAGCACAGGAGATGCTCTCTACCGGACGCAGTAGTGCACCGGGCTGGAGGCACAAAGAGCAGGATTGGAAGCCAATCCGGGTCAATGCACAGAACTGGAACGTCAGCCAGGCCGGGTCTGTACACGGAGCAGGAACGTAAGCCAATACAAGTCGGTACACGGAGCAGGAACGTTAGCCAGGCTGGGTCAGTACACGGAGCAGGAACGTCAGCCAATCCAAGTCGGTACACGGAGCAGGAACGTCAGCCAGGCCAAGTCGGTACAAGGAGCAGGAACAGAATCAGAGAGTAGTCAGGCAGTCCGGGTCATACACAGGATTTCACACGATAACGACAGCAAGCTCTTAGCAACGGGAACACCACGAAAGGGCCCTGTAGAAATGAGAGGGCACAGTACTTAAAGGCTACCACTGGGTGGAGCAATATCACGCTAGCCAATAAGAAGGACTCAGGCACAATGCTGTAAAATGTCACCAGCAATACACGGGTACCGTGATAGTACCCCCGTCTCAAAGACCCCCCCCGAGAGGAGGGAGCCGGCTTCTGAGGGTACTTAGCATGGAATCTGCTCAGCAGTCTGGAGGCATGGAGGTCACTCTGGTCAACCCAGGAACGTTCCTCAGGGCCATAGCCCTTCCAATGAACCAAATATTGCAACTTTCCTCTAAATCTCCTGGAATCAGTTATACTCTGTACTTCGTACTCTTCGTGACCTTGCACTTGCACAGGCCTAGGAACCACAGGAGTAGTAGTGTAGCAGTTGCAAACTAAAGGCTTTAGCAAGGATACATGGAACACATTATGAATCCGCATGGATGCTGGGAGATCCAAAGCATAAGAAACTGGGTTAATCTTGCGGATAACTTTAAAGGGACCGACAAACCGAGGAGCCAGTTTATTACATGGAACCTACAAATTAAGGTTTCCGGGAGTCCGTCGGCAGCCGTCTGTGATTTTCGTGACGCTGATATCGCTGGAACGAAGCACTGAGGGTTTTCTGTACCTGTGCCCAAGTGGAGCGGAGTTGCTCTATGTGCTCATCCAGAGCTGGAATGTGCTGTGTCTGAAATGAGTCCGGGAGCAAGCATGGTTGAAACCCGTAATTGATGAGAAACGGGGAGCTTCAGACGATAAATTAACCGCACAATTCCTGGCGAACTCTGCCCACGGCAACAGGTCGGCCCAATTGTCATGATGATCAGACACAAAACAGCGTAGAAATTGTTCCAATCCTTGATTGGCACGCTCGGCGGCCCCATTGGTCTGGGGGTGGTAGGCAGACGAAAAGGATAATTGTATGCCCATCTGATCACAGAATGCCCTCCAAAACCTGGAGACAAATTGGCTCCCTCGGTCAGATACCAGCACCCTGGGTACACCATGCAACCGAAACACTTCTCTGGCAAAAACAACAGCCAATTCCTGGGCAGAGGGAAGGCCAGGAAGAGGCACAAAATGAGCCATCTTAGAGAATCTGTCGACCACCATCAGAATAAATGAATGTCCCTTAGACACAGGCAATTCTCCCAGGAAATCAATCAAGACATGGGACCAGGGACACTTGCCATTAGGCACTGGCTGAAGTAGACCAACAGGGAGGTGCCTAGGGGACTTGGCACGGGCACAAATAGTGCATGCTGCCATGTAGGCGGTGCAATCAGCACCTAAGGAAGGCCACCAAAATAGCTGCGAAAGAGACCAGATCAATTGGTCCCTGCTTACATGCCCAGCTGCCTGAGATGCTTGGTAGGTTTCGAGTAGGTGGGTATGGAAAGGCTCTGCCACAAAACACTTGCCCACCAGGGTGTCAGGGGGTGCGGTAGCCTGGGTAGCAAGAATCTCCTCCCCCAGTGGTGAAGTGATGCTGGTCCGTAAAGTGGCCAAAATGCGACCTGGCTGAATAATGGGTACTGGAGCTTCATCAACCTCAGTTTCAGGACCAAATTGCCTGGACAGAGCATCCGCCCTAATATTCTTGGAACCGGGCAGGTAGGATACAATGAAATTAAAACGCAACAGAAACAAGGCCCATCTGGCCTGCCGAGAGGACAATCTCTTTGCCTCAGAAAGGTATGTTAAATTTTTATGGTCAGTCAAAATCAATACCGGAGTTCTAGTACCCTCAAGCAGGTGTCACCATTCTTTAAGGGCTAGAATAATTGCCAACAGCTCTCTGTCCCCAATCTCGTAATGACTCTGGGCACTGGATAACTTTTTCGAGAAAAACACACATGGCCTTAGCCCACTCCCAGGGTCCAGACGTTGTGACAACACTGCCCCTACCCCAGTTTCAGCGGCATCGACCTCTAAAGTGAATGGAAGTGAAGGGTTAGGGTGGGACAGTACAGGAGCAGAAGCAAACGCAAATTTCAGCGACTCAAAGGCAAGTTCAGCTGTCTGAGACCACTGGGAGGGATTAGCGCCCTTGTGCGTGAGATTGGACAGTGGTCTTACAATGGTGCAAAAATTCCAAATTAATTTCCTATAATAGTTGGCAAAGCCAAAGAAAACGTTGGATAGCCTTGAGTCCCTTAGGACATGGCCACTGCAGGACCTTTGCCAGCTTCTCCTTGTCCATTGCAATGCCATCCTTGGAGATCACAAAGCCTAGGAAAGGGACCATAGGCTTGTGAAATTCGCACTTCTCAATCTTACAGTAAAGTTTGTTCTCATGGAGTCTAAGCAAAACTGTGGACACATCCTTGATGTGTTGCGACAGGTTGGATGAATGTATGAGAATATCATCGAGATAAACCATAACGCACGATTGGAGCAAGTCACGGAGGATGTCATTAATAAACTCCTGGAACACTGCGGGAGTGTTACACAGCCCAAATGGCATCATCAGGTATTCATAGTGTCCAGATCTAGTACTGAACGCCGTTTTCCACTCATCACCAGCTCTTATCCTAATCAGGTTATAAGCTGAACGTAGGTCCAATTTGGTGGAAAAAGAAGGAACCCTTTAACCTGTCGAACAGTTCCGTGATGAGTGATATCGGGTATGCGTTTTTGGCCATGAGTTTATTCAAGCCACGATAATCAACACAGGGTCGTAACTCGCCATGTTTCTTTTTGACAAAGAAGAAACCAGCCTCCGCGGGCGAGGATGACTTCCTGATAATACCCCTCTCAAGGGTATCTGAAATGCATTCCTCCATGGCCCTATTCTCCTCGTAGGACAATGGATAAGTCCGACCCTGAGGAGGAACGGCGCCAGGAGGCAGATCAATAGCACAATCGTAGGCCCTATGAACTGGTAGAGCGCTAGCCTCTCCCTTGCTAAAAACGTCACTGAATTGATGGTATTCAGCTGGCACAGAAGGAGAGGTACACAGAATCTTGGTAGGACGAGAAATGCAATGCATACTACAGTATTCAGACCAGTCGAACCTAGGATTGTGCATATGGAGCCATGGGAACCCTAGGATCACTGTATGGTGAGGAGACTGGATAATCTGAAAACATTTTCCAGTGTGGAGCGCCCTAATGCACATAGACAGTGGTATGGTTTCCTTAGTAATAAGAGCTGGTACCAGTGGCCCGCCATCAATGGCTTCAATAGCCAAGGGAGCTTCTTTTTCAATCAGTAGAATTTTGTGTAATTCTGCAAAAGAGCTGTCCATAAAATACCCAGCTGCGCCGGAATCCACTAGGTCCAGAACCTCCACCGAGAGTTCTGCTCAGGAAATCATGGCCTGAATAGTAGGCTTTTGATTAGCCGGATCGAGGGACCACTGAACACCACCTAGGGTCTGTCCCCCAAGGTACCCTAGGTGCATTCGTTTCCCGGCTGTGTAGGGCAGGAGTGCAACAAATGCCCAGCTTGACCACAATACAGACAGAGGCCCTGTCTGTGGCGATGAGCCCTCTCCTCCTCGATCAACCTAGTGAACCCTAACTTCATTGGTTCACTGTTCTCACGATTACACTCAGGAGGCATGGAAGGTAAGGGAGGCATGGGTGGGGAATTTTGTTTTGTCCTCCCCCATTCTCTGGCCCTTTGTCTACGGTCTTTGGCCGCCGTTCTCTCCCTAATGCGGGAATCGATTATTATTGAATAGTCAAAAAACTCGTCCAAATCACTCGGCAAGTCTCTGGCAGCTATCTCATCTTTGAAACGGTCACAGAGACCCTGCGCAAATGCTGCCATGGCACCTCATCATTCCAGCCAACCTCAGCTGCCAATGTGCGAAATTCAATAGCATAATCTGCAACGGTAGGGGATCCCTGCTGGATCTCTATCACGGTTCCCGTGATCTATTCTATCACTCTTTGCTGTGGTGCGCTCCCATTGGCTGAGCCTTGTTTGGCCCGCCCAGTATGGCCTTCACATACCGGGTCTTTGGCACCTGTCAGGTGCCCTTTCGTGGTGTTCCTGTACCAGTGTTGCTGTGTAGCTGTGTTCCTGCGTTCCTGTGTACCGACCTGGCCCGTCTGACTACTCTCCTTGGTTCCTGCTCCGTGATTCGACCCGGCTAGTCTGACGATCCTGCTCCATGATTTGACCCAGCCTGGCTGACGTTCCTGCTCCGTGACCTGACCTGGCTACGCTGACAACCCTGCCTGTGTTCCAGCTGTGATCCAGATCCTGTGTCGCTTCAGCGACATTCTCACTTCCGCTGTGCTGCTGTAGGGCTGACAGAGTTGTTGCCTCCGATTCACTGGGCCTTCCCATTTACTCTTGCTGTGCACTGTTGCCTCCGTTACACTGAGCCTCTGTTAACACTTGCAGAGCACTGTGGTCTCAGTTTCATTGAGCCTTCCGTTTGCACTTGCAGAGCACCGTTGCCTCCATTCACAGAGCCTCCGTTAACACTTGCAGAGCATTGTTACCTCAGTTGCATTGAGCCTTCCGTTCACACTTGCAGAGCACTGTTGCTTCCGTTAACCCTGAGCCTTCCGCTTACACTTGCAGGGCATTGTTGCCTCTGTTACGAAGAGCCTCCCGTTAACACTTGCAGAGCATTGTGGCCTCCGATTAACATTGTGCATCCGTTAACCCTTGCTGTGCGCCGTGATCTTGTTACCGCACCGGTCGGGTGCTAGTGGCTCCAAACTCCTCAGCTCTTGCAGTACAAATAGTTTACCGCACTGGTTGGGTGCTCATGGCTCAACGAGTGCTAGCTCTTGCAGAGTACTGTGGCCTCAGTTCCCTGCTCAGCATAAGTAGTAGTCTCAGTCCTGCTCTATTTACTGGTGCTCTCACCTCTTACACCACAGTATCGCTCCTTTACCATCTTATGGGCGTTGTCAAACACACCACAATACAGACTGATTGATTTCTATGAACTTTAACCCTTGTGTACCCTGTATGCTTGCTTATGCCTATCCTGTGACAGTATATATTAATTTCCCTGTATACTGGGCCTAAGAGGGCATCTGTACTTCCTTGTCTATTTCCAGTCATATTGTATTGCCTATAGGGGGCAGTCTTTCTTGTCTTTTAATAAAACTGTGTTTTATTCTATATATATATATATATATATATATATATATATATATATATATATATATATATATATACACCTTTCTGGCACAAACATCTTTCCCTCACTCTGTTTCATCCCCTCTTAATTACCCCTTTCTTCCCACAGTCCCCTTTGCTGCTTTTTCTCTCTGTTTCTCATCCAGTCTATTTCATCCCCTCTTGTCCCTGTCCCCCTCCAATGATTTTCCCCCTTTCTTAATATTTTCCCTCAGACTCCCTCAGTCCTATGCTTCTCTCTCTCTCCTAGCCCCCTCCCCTTCCTCTAATTTTTTTGTCCCCTCTTTTCTCCTGCCTACTCACATATGTTCTATTTAAGTGTCTTTACCTCCACTTTTGTATTTCCAGGTGGCCAGTGTGAGGGAGCATGAGGCCTGGACAGCTTCCAGCACAGACCTCCATATCAGTACTCCCTTGTAGTCTCCATGTGGCATGGGAGTGCAGGGCACCAGGATATGATGTCATATCCTGAAGCTCTGCATCTTTAAGCAGTGCAAGGACTGTCATAGAGATCTAATATGCAGGTTGTGCAGGTGGCAGCACAGACTCTCCTTTAAAACATTGTCGGCTGGTCAGGTGAGATCCTCTTATCTCCCTAACTAGCCCATGATCTCACAAACCACTGAGGAATCCTGATCCTCCAAAAGGACAATCCGCTCCTGCTCAAGGATGAAGGGCATATGGCCCTATGGTTGTTTTTAGATAGTAGCATTACCCATAGTTAGTTTCTGGAACAGATTACTTTCTATCAATTGCTGAACTATCTGTCTGCTTATTTTCGGCTGGCCATTAGCCTTATGAGGGTGATTGGAGATGTAATAAAATATAGATGAAGAGTATAAAGGTTTCCACCCATGCTCTAATTTGTCATTGGACCTAGACTCCTTAAAGTAATAAGTGTCTCTTAATTAATTTTATACATTAACTTATCTTGGTTGGTGTCCTTCGTACAGTAATCTGTCTAATCTATCTTTGCAGTTTATATGCAGTTTCCAGTGTACAGTTATCTGTGTTGAGATTTGCCTTTATGTCACACCTAATCCCAATAGATCTCAAAATACCATCCGTGTCAATTAGAAATAGACTATAATGAATGCCAAATACAAACAAAAACAGCAAGCACAAATAAGAACTGCTGTTTGAAGGATATTTACCTAATTAAGCCTTTCTGATAAGGTATGAGACACTTATTTTTAGGGTATAGTTCCCCACTAATTGCCAGGGAACTGTTCTGTGCATTGCATCCCTGTACACCTTACAACAAACCTGTACGCCTTACAACAATACATTGCATAGCAGGATAATCAACCCATTGATTGACTGTGGATGATGGAAGTTGTGGGCTTCAAGTCGCCCACTCCTGATCTAACTAACCACTTTAGGCTCTGGTAGCACATTGCTGTGAAAATGAGAAGAGTCACTAGTCATCTCATTTCTGCATTTAAATAGCCCCAAAATGTTAATGTAGCTGTGATCCTTTCAGCCAGCGATGGAGCAGAGAATGATTTCCTGTAGAATCAGATGTCAGTTCAAGGTTTGAAAGTAATTTGGCACAAGCCATTGCAGGACTGAAACTTGACACAGGGTTAATCAGACAGAATAAAACAGTTTGGCAGAAATCCATGAAAAGGCATTGAATGTTAAGCAACAGTGCTCTCCTGTGGTAGATAGAGATATCACCAGAGGAAGGATTTTCTTAAAAGTTGCTAACGTTCATATGTTTAGGCCTACTTAGCTCATGTGGATGACTGCTGGAACAAGAATAATAGAACAAATATTGTTTTCTATATGGTAGCTGGGTGAGTTACAGTTACAAACATTTTCATTGTCAACACAGGACCTTTTGCATAAAACAAAAGTGGTCCAATTTTAGGCAACCCAATAGGAAAAAAGAACAATCCAATAGACACATTGCAAACCAATGTATTGGAGACCTTTCTAGCAATCAAGGGGTTAAATACCTAATTTACATCAATAGGATGTTTGGAATTTGTATCGTCTCCTATTGTACAGCTCACTTGCTCCAGAAGTCCACCATAATTTATTTTGTACGCAAGACACAATATGATCCTGCAACAAAGCTGCTGCAGCCCAGTCCCATTGGATACCGCTCTGGCACTCAAAGGGTTAAACCCACGTCTGATGTGTTCTGTATTGCAAAGCTCTGCAGAAACTAATGACACTTAATAAGTAAAGATTAAAAAAATAATAATAAATTAAAGTTACAACAAATATGTTCTGTTACCCCTTAACCCCTTGAGTGCCAGAGGGTGCGTTAGGTACACCTCTGGCACTCAAAGGGTTAAAAAATATATAGCTTGAAAATATGAAGATGTTAAAGTGTAACTTCCCATTAAAACTTGTTATAGTTTTGTAAAGGACGAAAAAATATGCTTAATGGCGCAAACCCAATCTCTGAAACCGCTATGTTTGAGAGATATAGGCATTGAAAGTCCCCCCCCCTCCCTCCCCTTCCGTGTCGGCCGACATGAGGAGGCTCTTCAGCAGAGGCGAAATATCGTTATTGCAAAAGAATTACATCATTCCAGAGGTCTCATTCTTTTGCAATAACGGGATTTCGTCTCTGCTGCAGAGCCTCAGGTTGATCCCCAGACCGGGATCTCCTGCTGTCAGCTAGACGCTGACGTCAGGAGAAGGGGAGGGAGGGGGAGAACTTTTAATGCTTTATCTCTCAAACCATATCGGTTTGAGAGATAGGGTTTGCGCCATTAAGCTTATTTTTTCATCCTCTACAAAACTATAACAAGTTTTTATGGGACATTACTGTCCCTTTAACTCTGTATACCATCTCTTATCTTAGTAATAAACTACAATGAATAATTATTAAAAACATTCTAATATATGAACTCTTTATCCATGTTCCTGATACGGTCCTTCATTTAATTTCAAACCCTTGGATGCTACAGACATGATTATAGTATAAAGACTCTAGGGCAGGTCTGTCCAAGTTCAGACCTCAAGGACCACCAACAGGCCAAGATGTAAGGATTTCCCTGATTAATCACAGGTGAGTCAGTCAAAATGATCGATCCACTAATTTACTCACCTGTCCATATTGAGGGAAATCCTTACATCCTAGCCTGCTGGTGGCCCTAGATGACTGAACTTGGACAGCCCTACTCTAGGGGAAGAAAAGGGGAGCTGTGAAGAAAATTACCATTTCTTGTATATGATATAGAGCAGGGGTGGGTAACCTGATGTTCTCCAGCTGTGGAGGACTACAATTTCCATCAACCCCAACCAATGAATTGCTGGTTGGGAATGATGAGAGTTATATTCCTCCACAGCTGGATGGCCACATGTTGCTCCCAAGGAACACAGAACCATTAATCATGAAGCTTTGTCCGCTATCCTTCCCTGGTTCTCCCTGTGCTCATACCAATCAAATATTATTGGTTCATAGAACCCTGCAATGCCTTGTAGAGAAGAGGTGTGAGAACTGGGAGGGTAATTTGCATCCTGCAGGTTGTTCTTAATTCATTTAGGAGACTAGTAGAGTAAAAGTGATACCTTAATTGGCTAACTAAGTGGATCTATGATGCAAGCTTTCAAGCCAGCTTAGGTCTTTTCTTCAGACATATTTACAATGGAGGTTGAATACAAAATACATTTTTATATAGAAAAAGTTTTACCAGGAATAATACACTGAGATTTCTCTCACTTTCCAGTATGTCCTGTAGGGTTTTTACAGTAAACAGTTACATATTGACACAAACAGAGAAACATTATTTATACACAAACATACATACATAATAAAATGTATATACAGTTACATATTGTTTTTAGATATAAAGAAGTAGTTATTTTTAATGATATTAGACTAGGAGAATATCTAATTTTTTCAGGCAGGTTATTTCAGGTTTCCGGAGCTCTGAAGGAGAAGGCAGATTGAACAGCTTCTTAATTTAGTGTGGTTTACTCAGTGAGTTGTTAGCAGTGGAGCGGAGGTTATAGTTAGTATGGAGAGCTAGAGTTAGCATACTGCTCAGGTAGTCTGGTAGCTTTCCAGAGAAGTGGTTGTATACTAAGCAAGAATGGTGAAGGGCATGTCTAGATTTGAGTGTAAGGCAATATAGTTATTTAAATATATCATAGTGATGGATAGTGCAATTACACTGAAGGATAAAGTGGCATAATAGAGAATAAATTAATTTGGGAGTAAACAATTTGTTTAACTCTCTGAACTGTGGCTTGAACCATGACAAGGAATTTATGTCACATTATCTCGCACAATAAACATTCGTACGGCCGTTTGAGTGCCAGAGGCATGTGTAATGCAGTGCTCTGGTGCTCAGGGGGTTAGCTCATATATTCCATAGACTATGCCATCTTTGACTGCAGTCACAGACTCTACAAACTAATCTACTGGAGCAGCAAATGGAAAATAAGTATTGTATCACTTAGCCACCAACACTGGGATGCCTCTACTGAAGCCTAGGGAATGATTTACATAAGACAATGGTGTTAAGGAATTCACTTCCAGTGGAATTTAAATAAAAAAAGAACTTGCATGAGTGTATAATCTGTCATGTGTTTGTATTCATCCTTCATTCTAAATATGCCTGAAGAAAATACCTATGTTGTCCTCTTGAAAGCTTGCATCCTAGGGTTTCTTAGTTAGCCAATAAAGATATCACTTTTACTCTACCAGTCTACTCATGTTTCTATGGCTAACACAATACCACCTTTAACCTATAAATTAATGTAAGCAATTTCACCTGCAAATCATACGAAAGATGGCAGCTTTTTGTACCAAGCTGGAGTCTTTAAACTTAAAGTGTTACTAATGTCCCAAAAATGTTTTAATAGATTTGTAGAGGCTAAAAAAAACAAAACAATTTCATTGCCACAAACCCCATCTCTCAAACCGCTATGGTTTGAGAGATATTGGCAATCAAATTTCCCCCTTCCCTCCCCTTCTCTTGATATCAGCTGTAAAGGGGGATCCGTGTCGGCCGACATAATGAGGCTCTGCAGCAGAGCCGAAATCCCATTATTAGAAAAGAACTACTTCATGGGAACAGTCTACAAAGTATGCTTGCAAACCAGGCACACTTTGTAGACCTTTCCAATGAAGTAATTATTTTCTAATGATGCGATATCGGCTCTGCTGCAGAGTCGCCTGCTGGTCCCCTGGACTGGGATCTCCTGCTGTCAGCTAGACACTGACGTCAGGAGAAAGGGAGGGAAGGGAGAACTTTGATTGTGAATATCTCTCAAACCATAGGGGTTTGAGAGATGGGATTTGTGGCAATGTGATTCTTTTTTTAACCTCTACAAATGTATTAAAAAAAATTGAGACATTGCTAACACTTTAAATCGCTCGTGTAGAAAAGAAAAAATAAATATTGGTTTGTATGATGACAATATTGCTTCATTAACTATGAACTGAAGAGTACTGTGCTGAGTGAATCTGTAATAAAAATGGAGGGGGGCATAACATTTTGAGATTTGAAAGGGGATTTTGGTCGCTAAAGTTCTAAAGATTACAAAGGGCTCCCACAGCTGAGCTTCCTCTTTGGCTGTCTTTTCGATGTTACATGGAATACTCCGAAGCTTAAATTCAGGTAGATGTACAGCAGTGTTAAAGGGATAGTAATACCTAAAATGTAAAAAAAAATATGTTGTAGGGTTTATCCCCCTGAGTAAAACAAGAGTACTCCCACTGCTGAAAGATGTTTCATTCAAAAGTTATTAATTTTCAAAGTTGAATTTTTTAGGTGCAATATCACAGTGGCCTGAAATTTTACAGTGGCGCTGTTGCTACACCATCCTATGGAGATTTATGGTCCTGAGACCAGAGCTGTCCATAGGATCGTGTAGCAACAGCGCCACTGTACAATTTCAGTCCACTGTGATATTGCACCTAAAAAATTCAACTTTGAAAATTAATAACTTTTGAATGAAACATCTTTCAGCAGTGGGAGTACTCTTGTTTTACTCAGGGGGATAAACCTTACAACATATTTTTTTTTACATTTTAGGTATTACTATCCCTTTAACTCTGTAAAGATGAAAGGGGTGTGCAATGCACTATGAAGCATTAAATGTTAGAAACTTTTTTAATGAAAACCTATGTTATAGGGCTTTGCCTGATGAGTAAAACAAGGGCATTCCCACGGCTGTCAGTTGGTTTATTCAAACAATATAATAGCTCTGATTGTGAGGAATTGAGTGATACTGTGCATTTTTCATGATCTTTAAAACTCACAATATGACTCAGCAGTTTCTATTATATTCTATGGAAGGATTATTTGTCATTGACGCATCTCTCCCACAGAATGTAGCAGAATAAATAAATTAAACCTGCCCATTAGAGGGCATGGTTACATTTAAAAAACTAAGTTTAAACTGCAATAACTATGGAAGCATGCATTTCTCAGCAGTGGGAGTACCCCTGTTTTATTCAACAGGAAAAACCCTACAATATATATTTTTCATTAAAAAAGTTTAATGCTCTGTTTTTGATTTTTTGTGAAGGCTTCAGAAGCAGAGGTCAGTGGAAAAATCAAACTCAGGGGACAAATCAAGCTTAGGAGGCCTTGATCCCACAGATTCTTCTTCTACCTCTTGTAGGTTTTGACAGGAAGAAAAATCATCATCATCAGCAGATTTTGGGGAGACCTGGTCAATTCCCTCTTCTGCCTGGTGGCTACCAGGAAATGGTCAACTAGCTCCCTCAATAAAATTTCCTCTAGTAGATATGCTTTCAGTGGCAGTGACATTGGTGGCAGGAAAAATGTTATCCAAATACTGCAATAATTTCCATTTGGGCTGCTTACACGGATGTTCGCTATAAAAATCCAGCGTTGATACTGCCCGCAGTGTCCGACCAGCAGTGTTACACATGCTAGGTGTCCCCATGTTTATACAACTGGCTGTAGCGGAGGTGATGACTAAACTGCCAGTGGCACTAGTAGTTGTGCAGGTGATTCTGGGGGGATCATCATGAAATAGCTGACGAGACACAGGTGACAGCTGCATCGTGGTCTCAGAGGAGGACCTGGACCTCTCTACCCTGCTAGTAGAGGTAGAACGACCTACTGTTCCCTTCTTATTTTTATTTTTTTGTTTGAAGTGCTGCTGCTAAGTCTAACTAGTACTGCTGAAAGTACTCTTCTTTGCCTGCCTGCTGCTGCTAGCTCTGCTTGAAAGCAATATCACTGTGGTGGTGTTGGTGGTTGCTGTGTCACTGCAGCTGGTACCAGGACAAGGAACATCAAGTTGTTCACTAGGACCCAAATCCATGACAGATAGGTAGGTAGTGAACTATAATAGTTTTAGAATTTAAAAACCTGGCCACACAACAATTGTGAGACTGAATAATTTTCAGAGTGACACAGCCAAACAAATTCCTAATATTATTTTTAATATGCAACACAGAAACAAAGGTGACTCTCCCATGTGGTGGCAATAAGGTACTAGGCCTGCATGCTTGCGTACACAACTGTGAGATGGCTGTGTCACTCTGAAAATTATTCAAACAAATTCCTAATATTTTTAATATTTAACACAGAAGCAAAAGTGACTCTCCCTTGCGATGGCAATAAGGTACTAGTCCTCCCTACACAAATGTGAGATTGGTTGTGTCACTCTGAAAATTATTCAAATTCCTAATATTATTTTTAATATTTAACACAGAAACAAAGGTGACTCTCCATTGCGATAGCAATAAGGTGCTAGGCCTGTGTACACAACTGTGAGATTGGCTGTGTCACTCTGAAAATTATTCAAACAAACTCCTAATTATTTTAATATTTTACACAGGAACAAAGGTGACTCTCCCTTGCTGTGGCAATAAGGTACTAGGCCTGCCTACACACTGTGAGACTGGCTGTGTTACTCTGAAAATTATTCAAACAAATTCCCAATATTTTTAATATTTTACACAGGAACAAAGGTGACTCTCCCTTGCGGTGGCAATAAGGTACTAGGCCTGCCTACACAACTGTAAGACTGGCTATATCATTCTGAAAATTATTCAAACAAATTCATAATATTTTTAATATTTTACACAGGAACAAAGGTGATTGTCCATTGAAGTGGCAATAAGGCACTAATACTGGATGCCTGCCTAAACAATAACTGTCAGATTGGCTGTGTAACTTAAAAAAAAAAAAAAAAAAAAAAAAAAAAAACAGCTGCTGACAGTGGCAATAAGGCACTAGACTGGCACTAGAATGGGTAATAAGGCACTAGACTGGCTAGTAAATTTGCTTTAGTGGGACGTTCTCTCTCCTTCTTCTCTCTCTGAGCTCCAACAATGCATTTACAAGAAATCCAGGTTGCAGGCTGTCTGGGTGTCTGTGATGCCATTAGTCCAACCCATCATCATGAAACAAAGCAGCTAATTGGACTAGAGAGGACGGGAAAGTAGCGCACGTGTGGGGAGGACTCTTCCGAATAAACAAATTTTGCCTTGTGTTTCGGAGCTGGTCCTGTTCAGATTCATGTCTCTAAGACGAAAGTCCCCTTGCTATTCGACCGGCCCGAATGACGCCAAATGAGCCTTATTCATCCAAATTCTGAATTTGGATGAACCAATTCGCACAAGTCTAAATGGTGGTCCTTTTTAGAATGCAGGAGAAAAAAAAAGAATCCTAAATATTTATTTGATCTATTGTGCTAGCAGAAAAGTGCATCCTCTGTAATTTTCCCAACCCCCTCATCTTCTCTGTCCTGCATCCAAAGCAATGATCAGACACTCTTTATTTATTAGCCACTGCAATTATACATAGATAACCTCTCCCCATCTCCAAGCTTTCCCTGTTGTATACTACATTTTTAACTAAATTAAACTTTTGTTTTGAAGAAATGTTGTCATTAAGTACTGCTTGATCTGAGGAAAAGAATGAATATAAACTGTTAGTTCAAATGAAAAAGGAATCAACAAATACCAAAGTAGTCATATCTTTGTGATACTAAAACTGAAAGAATACAACTACTACAAATTAATACATTAATCCCTACCTCTGGAACACCCCACCACCCAGCATTCGCCAAGCCTCGCCCCTCAAAACTTTACATCCATGCTAAAAGAGCACCTTTTAAATGTAGCACTACCATAATACGGAAACATTATCTCATATGTCATACACTGCACTTCCTCCTCTACCTGCTGGTACCTGTATATTACACATCCTATACTTAGATTGTAATCTCTATGGGGCAGAGACCTTTTATCCTAATGTATACTCACCTGGTGTTCCCATTATGATTGTGTCTATATAAACACTTAATCACTGCACTTATTGTACCCCTTCTATACTAAATGTAAACTGTAAAGTGTCAAGTACACATGTTGGAGCTATTTAAAAAAAATACATACATACATACATACATACATACATACATACAATAATCTGATGGAGCAGCCATTTTGGCCTTTTCCAGGGCTCCCATTGATTGTCCAGGTTTATATGTGATAAGAGATAAGATAGCAATCTTTCTCAATGCAAGAGTAGTGAGCACTAGCTGTGTGTGATATTTAAAGGCATAGTAATACTTGCAAATTAATAATCCCCATATTGTAGCTTTGTTGAAAAGAAACTTATTGCCCCCAGTGTCATCTCTCAAACCCTTATGGTTTGAGAGATGATAGCGCTCACAGTTCCCCCTCCCTCCCGCTTCCCTGACTGAGCAATGAACGCTGACTGCAGCGATATCCGGTATTACTTGCATCAAGTGGCTCTGCAGCATTGCCAAGATCGCATTTATAAAAGAAAGAAATCTTTCACTAAAATAGTCTTCTATGTGTAATTGCAAACCAAGCACACTTAGAAGACCGTTTCAGTGAAAGAATTATTTTTTACAGATGCAATCTCGGCTCAGCTGCAGAGCCGCCTGACGCACATAAGACTGTCGAACGACAGCTTCCCCTGCAGTCAGCGTTCAGTCAGGGAAGGGGGAGGGAGGGGGTAACTTTGAGCGCTATGACATTGCGGCAATAAGATTCTTTTTAACAAAGCTACAATATGGGGATTAGTAATTTGCAAGTATTACTATTAGTGTTGAGCGAGCGTGCTCGGCCGATGCTCGGATCGGCTCGAGCATCGCTCTGCTCGGCACATGGCGGTACTCGTACGAGTACCGCCATGTGCTCGCCCGACATGTTCGGGTGAAGAGGATCTGTGCCGGAAGAGGCACAGATCCGAAGACGCTCCGCTGGACCACCAGGGAATGGAGGTACGGGGGCATTGCGGAGATGAAGGGGGCATTGCGGAGATGAAGGGGGACATTGTGGAAGAGGGGCATAGACTCTATGCCCCTCTTCCACAATGTCCCCCTTCATCTCCGCTATGCCCGTCTTCCACAATGTGCCCCTTCATCTCCGCTATGCCCCTCTTCCACAATGTCCCCCTTCATCTCCTATGCCATAGAGGAGATGAAGGGGGACATTGTGGAAGAGGGGCATAGCGGAGATGAAGGGGGACATTGTGGAAGAGGGGCATAGACTCTATGCCCCTCTTCCACAATGTCCCCCTTCATCTCCGCTATGCCCCTCTTCCACAATGCCCCCCTTCATCTCCGCTATGGCATAGGAGATGAAGGGGGACATTGTGGAAGAGGGGCATAGCGGAGATGAAGGGGGACATTGACCAGGCACCCTCCGCTCATCAGAGCAGGGGGTGCCTGGTTTAATGCTCGAGTGCTCCCATTCATTTGAATGGGGCTCGGGTGCTCGGCCGAGCACTCGAGCATCAGGGGGTGCTCGGTCAGAGCACCCGAGCATCGGGGTGCTCGCTCATCCCTAATTACTATCCATTTAAAGTGATATCAACTTTAATTTAATTTTTTTGGGTGTCAATGTTCTTTTAATCTAGTGTAGACCTTTTTCATCATTCTCTTTGATAAAAACAACAAAATCAACAATGTATAGGAAAAGGTTTGCCATAAATTTAAATAGCATGCCTAACCCCTTATAAGAATTCAATGGGTTAAAGCCCAGTTCAGATTTTTATTTGTTCCTTACGGGATAGTTGATTTGCTCCAGATTAACATCAGCCTCATTGTGTTTCCAGTAATGTTCATCACTAAATAATGCAGCTATCATCAGGCAAAGAAAACTTAAGAGAAATGAATATATGTCCTACAGGTAAGGGCTGGCCTGGAGGCATAAGCATACAGCGCTCTACAAGCAATTTAATCACAAAGAGAAAGTGATTTATCACTCAGTTGGGATGACATGACAATGTTTTTTTCCAGCCCTCACTTGCCTAGGTGATCCATTCTAGAACGGAAAATTGATGAGTCCTCAAGGCTTATTATTCTACCCACTTTCCAAACAAAAAGCAAACAATAATATAACAAGGCATGAAATACAGAATATGCAATATTTAATGTTAGTTAATGAACCCTTTCAGTGCCAGAGGGGTATGCAACGCATTGCTTTGCAATGCGTTGCATACCCTGCTGGCACTGAAAGGGTTAACAACTTATTTTTTCATATGCTTTCCAATTTACTCTTTCATAACACTAACATAATAGAATATATGCACAAACTTTTCTGCCTGTGATATAATGCCTGTAATGATAACAAAATAATAATAATAATAATAATAAAATAATAATTGTCTGTCTTTTGTCAGACCCATTTCTACATTTTTGCCACAGAATAAATCTAAAGTAAAAAGAAACTAGATTAACCCCTTAATCCTTGGATTACCAGTGGGGAGTGCAATGTATTGCTTTGTAAAACACTGTGTACCCTTTGGCATTCAAAGTGTTAAGGACTAGAGGGTTGTGCAGGTCATTGCAAAGCACGCCCATCCAGTTCTTAATAGGTTAATCCTTTGGCTGCTAGAGAGGTATCCAAACCAATGCGAAGACACTCCTTTGGTCTATAAGAGGCTAATCTCCTGGCTGCTACAAATGTCTCCAGTGCACAACCCTCTGATCCTTAAGAGGTTAATCCCTTGACTGCTAGAAAGGTCTCCAAACCATTGCAAGGCACATCAACTCACTCCTCTGGTCCTTAAGATGTTAATCTCCTGGCTGCTAGAGAGGTCTCCGATGCATTCCAAAGCACACCCTTCAAAGGTCTCCATTGCACTGCAAAGCACAACCCTCTGGTACTTAAGAGGTTAGTCCCTTGGATGCTAGGGAGGTCTCCAATGCATTGCAAAGCACACCCCTTTCAGGACGTAAACACACTATAAATTCACTTTCTGATTATTTGAACTATTATCACATTTGAATAAATCAACTGAGACGATGGGAAAAGCTCTATAACATATAGGTTTTAATTGAAAAAAGTTTACTGCTCCTTTAACCTGCTAACATTGGGTGACATGCCTGGCTGTAACTGATGCTCCAGGACTGGATGAGTCAGTTTCAGCATTTCCCTGGTGGCTTGGCACATGTGATTACTGCTGCAGTGATCACATGTGCCAGTGGAGCCATATGACAAAGGCAATGTATGCACGTCCTATTTCTATGAAAATAAATAAATAAGTATAGGCAGGATGACTTTACATTTGAAGTAGTTGCAGTATATGTAACGGCAAAACTAAGTTTAATCACACATTGAAAGCACCTTTTGAATCAATGTGAATGTTCATTTGTCCCCTATGGTGCAATTAATTATCCCCAGAAATATTCTACTTCATGGGTGTCCAGAAGGAAAGACAGGACCCCCTCACACACACTCTTGCACCCTCCATATAAACATAGAGGCTTGTGGGGCTGGCCTGGGGTCATATTATGGCTTTGCTCCCCCGTCCTGGCAAAATATCTGCGGAAACCCCAGCTCTACTTTTTCTTTTTAACACAGAGCACATATATGTCCCATTTCAAGTGATAAACTTGAAAGCTGGATATTGAATAAATGAATAGTATGACGATTACAGTTTTTTCCCCTGTTGAGTAACACAAGGATACTCCCATTGTTGGAAGATGTTCTGTTCTTAAGTTAGAAACCATTTACTTTGTTTTTCTTACACTAACAGTGCCCTCTGGTGTCCAGAAAGCTTATTTACAGTTTACTAGGTGTCATTCTGTTTTATTCTGGGGAGAGGGGACAGTTCTTGGTAGAATCTGATAGTAACAGCTTCATAACTTCCCAACTTTTGAATAAAATAATTTCCAGCAGTAGGAGTGTCCTTCTTTTACTCAATAGGAAAAGCTCTCCAATATATGTTTTTTTTTTCCTTTTTTATATGTAATAAAGGTTTACTTCTCCTTTAACCACATATAGAGATCTCCCAGAAATCCACTTTTCTTTCGAACATAGGAGAATATAGACACAAAAACACTGGGGAGGCACTGAGATGCAGAAGCAAAATCTGAGTTGGACCTTTGGCCCAGTGCTACTGACTACATTCTGTCTTTGACAGAAAGTTGAGTCTGCAATAAATTATCACTGAGGTGTGATTCAGAGAGTAATCTAACCAACATGTCTGAATATTTACTCAGAAATATATGTGATTTTGATAAATATTCACAAGGAACAAATATTATTTTCAACATAATGTGCATCGAGCATGATATTTTTAATTATAAAGATTTACCAATGTTTCTGTTACATAAGAAACACAGGAGGAGGTCATTTTTTCACTACATAAATAAGTGGTGAAAAACAGGTCAGCTGACAAAGAGGTTATACAGGCACTGTGGGGAGGGATTCAGTTGCACAAAATGCTCTAGAAGTAGGTTTGCCAGATCATCCTTATAAGATTGAACACATATGAAAAATAGCTGCTGCATGCATACCTGCAATCCGTCCCTTATTTCCAGGCTGAGTCTGTGATTGTTAACAATTCAGCATTAAATTACAGCTAATATTCAGACTAATAGGGAATGAATGTCAGCAGTACTCAGTGCTAAATCATTAGCAAACATTTTTTCAGAGCAGCTCCACTGAACTTTTCTTCAATATAAGTTAGATAACAAGAAATGTCTATTGTTAAATTAAATAGAAAGTGGAGGGAAACGTTTCCTGCAACCTGTAATATGACCAGTAGAGGTGCTTACATGCTGTTTTCTGTTAAAGAGATAGTAATACTTCGTTTTAACTTTATTTTATTTTGTAGGCATTAAAAAAACATGAAGAATGATATAAGTCTTATCTCTCAAACCTTTATGGTTTATGAGATATTCACAAGCAAAGTTTCCCCTCCCGCCCCTTTTACCTAGTGTAAGCCATCTCTTCTCAGATGTGAATCTGGTTGTATGACCAAACAGATAACAGAAGGGGACAATTTTCTTTGTATGAGAAAAATGAAAGCCCTTTCCCCCTTGACAAGTTTTTCAGCTTTTTCCCTTATCTTAATTGAAGATTGTCCCTCTCTGCAGTCTACCTGGGCACCTCCCTTCTGATCTGGTTGAACAGGGGGGGATACTTTGTTTGTGAATATCTCTTAAACCATAAAGGTTTGAGAGATAAGACTTATATCATTCTTCATGTTTTTTTAATGCCTACAAAATAAAATAAAGTTAAAACGAAGTATTACTATCCCTTTAATATTTCCTCTTAGCAAGAGGAATCTGTAATGCATTGTTCCTAGTGCTATGAAAACACTGGCCAACAAAATGAGTCTAACTGTTCATTTCTGTTCATCATTTTCAGGATGTTCTTTCCAAAAAGATTTTCATTTGAGCAAGTTAAACAAAGAAATTAACATATTAGGATGTTAACAAAAGAGCAGCTGTAACTTTATCTTATGCACTAAAAATCTATTCTGCAATGGAGAACTCCAAGGATGTGTCTTAGTTTTGGGGACTAACGGTAAAGGGGTAGGAGTGTGGGCGTGTGTGGGGTAAATACAGTTGGCCTACTTATGGACCTCTAGCATTCAAAGAGTTTAAAAAAAAACAAAAAACATTTAAATAAAAGGAGGTCTTGGGAAGTTCTACTTGTCCCATGCAAACCTCCCAAGTGTCCCTCCTTAAGAGAGACAAACCATCTTTAAAATATCAGTAGCACATAACGCTTGTGGAGGATGTTATAACTGCTCCTGCACATATAGCTCAAAGCCAGCCACTTGATCACTCAAACGCCCTGAATCACAGGAACAGCTTGAGAACACAGAACCTACAACAATGCAAGGAACACTGATGCTGGTTCTCTCCGCAAAGGAACCATACTTGTTTGCATCCATTGTTATGTGGAGTAACTATTCACGATAAAAATGTGCAACAGACCAGAATATATAAAAACATTTATTTTATTAAAATAAATAAACACCTCAACATGGTTTGCAGTCTCCCTGGCCACTTCTTCTGGAGGGAATCAAAAACAGCGTTTGATTCCCTCTAGAATAAGTGGTCAGGGAGACCACAAAACAAATATTCTAGTCTTTTGCATATTTTGAACGTGAATAGTTACTCCACATAACAGGTATGGGTTCTTTGCAGAAAGAACCAGTATCAGTGTTCCCCGCTGGAGTTTAGACCAGTATTTACAACTAGAAGTCAGTCTGAGGATTCTCCTCTTAGTACTGTTGACAATTTTGTGTTTAATCACTGCTATCTCTATTATGTGATTAGGCTACTCTCCTAGCATTGTTGTATGTTTTGTGTTAAAGCTCACATGTATGTTTAAAATTCAGTAGATTTCTTTAGAAATTAGTCTATGTAATACAATTATTTGGTCTTGTTCAAAATCATCGATTCAGTTACACATAGAGGTGTCACCTAAAACTAAACTGTCCCTCTTTGGTAATTTGAAAAGTTGGGAAATATGCCCAGGTAGTGTTGTGGTTTCCCAAAATTGCTATACTGTGCTTTTAACCCTTTTGAGGGTTAAACAAAAAGCCCAATAAGCTTTAAAATGGACCTGTCACCAAACAATTAGTTCATTTTAAAGATAATTTTTAACTTCCTATATGATGTTCTTGCCATTTTTACAATATAATTATCTGTTGAGGCTTTTACTTTCATTGTTGGTGGTACAGTGTGGCCAATATTATCATACACTTTGCTTTGAACAAATAGAAGGACAGCCCACACACACTGGAGTCATATCTAGTAGCACAGCAAGTGATATGTTTGGCCTCAATCATAACAAATTGGCTTAATTCATACTGTGGAATCATAACACAAAGGTTAGCTGATCAAAAAATGTATTTTACATCAAAATTTCTAGTTCACCTATAGGCAGATCTCAAAGTGGAGGTAAACCATTAATTTGAAAATACCTGTATTGTAGGGCATTTTATTCTGATTAAAACAATGCATCTTCCACTGATGGGAGATTATTCAGTAAAAAGTTATTACATGGCAAACTTACATTTTTGAGAGTTTGGGTTAAGATTTTTTGCAGCCAGGTGGCACTGTTGCTATCACTATATGTGAAGAGCTGAATGCTGCAGACAAAAGCTTCCTTTTGATGGGTGAAGCAATCCGCTTCCTGGCAGCAAAACATATTGAACTCAAGCTACCAGAAAAATACATCTTAGTGCTGTAATAAATATTGAACATAGCATCTCTTATCAGTGGGAGTACACTTGTTATACGCAGCAGCAACATTTATATATATATTCATAGGAGGTTCTGCCCTTTCAGTCTTTGTAAAGCAAACTAAACTTGTCTTAGAGTGTCTACTTTAAGGCTCTATAAAGTAAACCTTACATTAAAAAAGCTATAGACTTGTCAAGTAATGCCTTCATAATACTCAAACAGTTTCAAAAAAGAGAAAGAAGTAATCCAAAAGTATACAGAGCAGTCCAGAAGTATTTGGAGAGTGACAAGTTTTGTTGTCTTGGCTCTATACTTCAGCACATAGGATTTGAAGTGAAATAATAAAGTGCATACTGTACGCTTTGAGGGTATTTACACCCATAAACCGTGATCCATGTAGGAAATACAGACTTTTTTTATACAGTCTCTCCATTTTTTGGGAAACAAAAGTAATTGAACAATTACTTGCTCAGCTGTTTATTAAGTATGTGTCGATTCATCATTAGTTTGTGCACAAGAAAGCTAACAAAAGGTCTAGAGGTGATTCTAGGTGTGGCATTTGGATTTGGATTCGGTTGGTGTTTGTCTCTCAACATGAAGAGCAAATAAGTGTCAATGACAGTAAAGCAGGCCAAAAATCTGAATAAATTGGTCATAGGCACAGCCAAACATTAGGAGCTAGATTTAAAGGTTTACATTAAAACAGCCACTAAGTAAAAAAGGCACGTCGGCCGTAAATAATACATGATTTACGCCGGATTCAACAGGTAGTCTACAAGAATAGCTAACAAGTGTAGGCACAACAAAAGCTCGTAACAAAAATCTGCGTTGCACCTTTTTTCACATCACCATGCATCCCAATTACCTGTTAAAACACAACTTAAGTCAAATGTAACATAACGGCTGGCGTTGTCTAGCAACCCTGATAGATGCACAAACAAATACAAACCTACAGCCAATCCCAAGATCCCAAAGTATTAAAAATGTTCAAATACACCTATATACCCCAAAATAACAGTCACACCTTGTCTGTGTTTCAAGTTTTAGTGAGCTAGATCACAGGACCCAAGAGCAGAGGATATCGTTTAGAGCGAGGGAGAGAGGAGCTGACATTGGAGGTAGAGGGAGTTTTGGAGAGGAGAGATCTGCACTTAAATAAACACATAGCACACTTTAGCACATATCACATACATCTATACAAACACATACACACATAGTCTTCTTTTGATAACACTTTACACATCTCTTAAACTTTATTTTTTCAGTGTGAATCTGTGAATGACAGAGAGTGAGTGGGATCAAGTGTGTCTGTGAGGGTCTGTGTGAGTGCCTGGGTGAATGATGGCCAGGAGAGGAGGACAGGAGAGAGGGATGGGGAGAGTAGTGGAGGAGGAGAAGGAGGGTCAGGAGGGCATCCCTGAGCAGAGTAGGGGTGGAAAAGGGAGATCTACAGGGCGGAGGGGGACCCTGCCAGAAGAGCAGGTACACAGAGGGCAGGGACAGAACCTGCAGTGGGACAAGGGGTACCTGCTGGGGCCAGCACACACAGGCAGGGGCAGTGCAGGCAGGACACCCTGGTTCTGACTCTTCGTAAGCCGGAGCTGAGGAGGAGATGCTCAGGGAGTCTCATTACTTGGAAGAGGAGAGCAGGGCTCTTATGGAGGCTGTCCTGGAGAGGGAGAGTGTCCTTTTCCCGAAGGAGAAGGTCCCTGGCCTGGGTGCGAGGAGGAAGGCTGCCTGGAACCAGATCTGCAGCCAGGTGAATGCAGTGGCCACCTGCAGACGGGACGTGGAGTCCTTCAAAAAGAGATGGGGTGACTGCAAGAAGGTGGTGAAGAAGAAGATGGGGGATTCCATCCTGTACGCCCGAGGCACAGGAGGTGGTCCAGCTGCAGATATCACCTACACCAGCTGGGAGGAAATGCTGTGGCAGACCATGTCCTCCACACTGATTGAGGGGGTCCCTGGAGGATTGGACACTGGGGAAGAGAAGAGTCTCCACACTACCAGTAAGGGCATCTTCACATAACTACACACCACATCAACCGACACAACCATCACACGCCAACACAGTCACACCCCAACACATGCCCATCATTCATCCACACAATTGTATCAACACAACACCCTGAGGGTTCAAAAAAAGGACACAATGCATACACAAATGGCAGGGTTCGACCATGCCCACACCTGTCCAAGTCCTACTTCAACCCTCATGTTGCTGTGCTAATCACACACAATCCACACCAACCATGTTTCACAAGCTGTTAAACATCATCAATGTTGCTACACATTGTCACCCATGTACCGACATGGAACTCAACACATAACCCCTTGAGTTCTAGAGGGATCATCAATGCATCACTCAACAATGCTTTGGCATTGGTTAACCAAAAAAAAAAGAACACAAGTCGAAAGGGTAATGATTACATGCTACAATGGGGACATTCACTAAGCGGTGAAAAAGAGATGATGGAGATAAATTAACCCTTACATACCCTCACTTCAACAATCCCCATGTTAGTCTATGGAGACTATTCAATAACATGATTCAAGTTGCTAAGGTCTCATTGCATAGACTCCATAGAAAACATTGGAAATGGGGAAATTAAATCACTGGAGAAGTCATCATCATTTTCAGTTCATCAGGTCTTCATCACCTCTCACTGATTCACAAAGAAGATGGATCAGGTCACACATCACAGTGCCACTGAGAATAACTGTGTGTATGTGCAACACACAGGCCTAAAATAATTCACCGGAATTAAAGGACAAACAAGTAGGCCTTTGGGTTGTGTATGCAATCATTTACTCTAACTTGAAATTACATATCTTAAATTCGATCCTCGGGAGTGGTGATGCTATGGATGGATGTTATACCAGGCAGTATTTGCAGGATACACATGGGAACCAAATATTAACCATTGTAGTTTTGGTCACCAACAGGCCATGAATGATGGATATTTCTGATTGAGTACGGCTGGCTCACTCAGAAGGATGGATGGGCTTATCCAGAAAAACAACAGGCCTTAATCAAAGATATTCTTCACTACTGGCCTGATTGTTGGCGTTCAGGACTGAACTGGAACAGGCCTCATGGACAGGACCCTGTCAAGTTCATCTGTCTGTGATTGCCAGGGTGGTATCCCAACGCAATGCATAGGATACCATCATGACAACCAGAGAGTCACATGTCAGCTACTTCAAAATCTCGCATTGTACGGGATAGTAATGGTTAATTTCATGTTGATGTAATATTGTAGGCATTCTAAAAAGATGTGGATCAATGTAAGTCCCATCTTACAAACCTTTATGGTTTGACAGATATCGCCTGGTAAATTTAACTCTTCCTGTCTGTTTTAGTCAAGTCAGCACTCTATGGGACAGCTGCAGATTCCAGTCATTTGACCAGATGGAGGCTCTTCAGCAGAGCCATAATTGCACTATTTAGAGATAAATACTTAATTAATTACATTGATCAGCATAGAAACCATGAACATGAGATCACTGTGGCAGTATGTTCCCTGTATCACCTCTTTATCACTCACAACACACATTAGTGTACCACTGCCATCATCTCTTTGCATGAATACATCACAGAGTCCACTCACGGCCACACAAGTAGAGGACTCATGATGTAGGTCATGCCTTCCTGTGTATGAGTAGTACTCTAGCTATGGGTATGGTTCCACATTAAGACATGTCTAATCCCACATTATTTGAACAGACACATTATTGAATAGTGAAGGTTGTCTTTAATGTGTCTCACACTACATTAGAATATACATGTGTTTTTAGGTATATTGACTATATGCACTGAACACCTATATGAGCACATAAGACACACATAAACAATTTAAAAAGGCTCAAGAAGAAACACTAATGAACTGCTCATGGGTTGTTCACAAGGTATTGTGATTCTCTGCAGATGAGCATTCTTACTGTTCAGGTTTGATACCTGAATGTTAGCAAACACATAAATATTGGTCTGCTGTGGATATGTGGATGTTTCAGTAGAGGCTGCTGTGAACATCAGGTTATACAATGCAACACCAACACAAGCACTTGAAATCATCAAGGGGTGAGCTTCATGGAGGTGTTCCCAAAGCTTTAGTCCAGTCACATGAAAACTCCTCTATTCCAGGATGGATCATTCTATGAATGCCTGTGAGACAAGACGATAGGATTTGGAACAGCACCCTCAAAGTGGACATCATGCAACAGTTCCAGCATCACTATCCCATGAGTCTTATCCGTTACAGGGGAGTACACAACACATTGCTTTGTAATGTGTTGTGTACTTGTCTGTAACCCATTATGTGAAGAACTAAAGGGATGTTAACCAGCCCTAGGGATATGTGCCCCTGACATACATCTCAACATCAACAAATATGTACTGATAGCTCCATGAAACAGATAGATGTGGACTCCCATTGACAGAGTGCTGCAGACACACAGGTCAGCATGGTGTCCCTTGAGATCTGATCCACCTTTCATGAGCTCTATGTTGTATAACACAAAACCACTGTAAATCATCCCTCTGCTGCTCTTTCAGCTCTAGCAAACTACAGGTCCCATGTTCACTCCAATGTCCCCTTAACTCCTGGGGTGACAGATTGTTATTCGATGCATTGCATTAGATAAGACTCTTTCGCTACGGGGTACCATGGTTGCTATGGCTCTGATCGTAGCAAAACACTTTTTGCCTATGGAGCCCTGGGATATGCTGAACATTGTTAAATTGTTGTACCTTGGTTTCCATGGGGGCATGCATGATATCCTTGAGCTAGCAGTATCAACATGGACGACAAGGTGGCAGATGTTATGGAAATCCCAAGCCCCAATATGACTCATCCGTGGAATGGTTGATGTTGGTGGTCCATACTGCAGCCAGTGTCAGGGCTGTGTCACTGATCTTGTGGAGTAAAACAAAACATGTGTGTTGTGGTGAGTGTGTATGCAAGGATTGTGTGCATGCATGTATTATACTCACAGCTGAAGTGATCCCTGATCAATGTATCTCTTATCTGCGTCCCTCTTAGGCTTCCTTCACCCTCGAAAATGTCCAGAGGGTCATCAGGTAAGGGTGGGGGCTGGACATCGTCCACAAGTTTGGTGTCCACCGCGATGTTGTGCAGTATAGCACATGCCATAATGATGTAGCAGACTTTGCCTGGTGCATACTGCAATGCTCCCCCAGAGTGATCCATACACCTGAACCAGGATTTTAGGAGTCCAAAAGTTCCCTCAATGGCATTCCTTGTTCTGCTATGAGCCTGATTGTATCGATCCTGGGCATCAGTTTGGGGATTAGCGACCAGGGTCAGTAGCCAGGATTTGCAGCCATAGCCCAAATCGCCTGTGGACAGTAAGTGACATGGTTAGACAGGAAGCAGATGTTGTGTGACTGATATTTTATGAGGTGGATGTACTAGATGTGAGTGAAGAGCATGCTGAGCAGTGTGTGCATGTGTGGATGTGGTGTGATTTAGTATTGTTAACTCACCCAGAAACCACCCCCCTGTATAGGTTCCATTTTCAAAGTCTCTTTGTACAGATGAGTTTCTGAGTATATATGAATCATGACAGCTCCCGGAATATTTGGCACAGACATTCACGATCCTCAAGCTGCTGTCACACACCATCTGCACGTTCATGGAGTGGAAGTTCTTGCGGTTAATGAAGATATGTCCGTCAGTACTGGAGCTTTGATACGGACATGGGTGCAATCTATTGCACCCATGACCCTGGGCATGCCTCCCCTTGTGTAAAAGCCCTGCTTCAAATGTGTCCACTCCATGTCGGTGGTGTGTAAATGTATATAGCTACTGGCCTTGCTTTTGAGGGCTGGCAACACCTGGGCCAGCACCCTGGAGAATGTGGCCTGTGACATGCCAGATGTGTAACCTTCAGTTGACTGGAAGGCTCCACTTGCCATGAAATGTATGGCACACATGAGTTTTTGCAAGTCATGTAGGGCATGGTTGTGAATATATATATTGGATCAACCTCATCCTTGATAGTCTCATATAGGGCGATGAAGCTGCGTGGCCTCAACCTGTATCGATCTATCACCTCGCCATCGGTCATTCCCAGGAGCTTGACCCTTGGGCGGTATACCCTGGGCCTTGGTGGTAGTCTGTACATCCTTCGCTGCTCCAGGGGTCCCTGCAGCAGCTGGGGAGCATCCTGTTTCTGTATATGGGAAGCATCCTATTGCAGCAGCTGTGGTTCTGCAGGCAGGTGGTGATGGGCTCTTGTGTGGCTCTTGAACCAGAGATTCCTCACTTGCAACAAGTGAAAGCTGTTGATCAGGTGTGCTTGGGAGTTGCTGGTGTTCCCTAGTCCTCGCCCTTGCACGCCTTCTCTGCAGTCTTCGCATCAATAAGTATGTGAACATACTTATTGGAGTATTTATGTCTATCTCTGTCTCGCTCTCTCTCTCTCTCTCCCTGAGTGGAAAACAAGCCACATGGGTGTATGGTAGGCTGTCCCTTTAAGAGTGTATCAGGGCGTTGTCCAGGTGTGCTCATGAGATGTGATGACCAATGGGAGGGTGTTTGTTGTGCAGGTAAGTGTTTGCCGGTGTGTGTGTGTGTTATCTGCAGTGTTTTGATTGGTGTGTAACTGTCAGTTGCGAATGTAACGTTGTGGGGTGCAGGTTGTGTCTCTATCATGTGGTGATTTTGCCCAGGGGAACTTCTTTTGTATTGACCCCCCATTGTTCCGTGTCATGTTGTGTTGTGTTGATGAGTTTTTGGAAAGCATTGTCCCTGTGGTGTTGCTAGGTTTTTGTATTGTGTTTGACAGTGATTTGTTGTGTATGGACATGGTTTTTGTGTAACTTTTACATTGCATGGGTTAATATTTCCATTTGCATTCTTGTGTGGTATGTTGTTAGCCTGTTTTGTTTAGTGCTACAGTGTTTTCTTTTTGCCGTTATGTGTTTTACGGCTAAGAAAACTGGGTCTTAACGTTTGCCCGTTAAATGTATCTTTTTCAGCCGTTAGCAGTACCACACTCCTTTAAATGGCTCTGGGGAATCTTGTTCCATGAGGCTCAATGCATGTAAGATTATTGGCCGCAAGGATTAGTGAGCTTCCGTTAGGTGTTCTTAAGACGGATATGACTTATTGCACGTTAAAACACACAACGGTAGTTTTTTTTGCAAAGCCTGCCTTTAAATCTACCCCTAGGTATGTCCAAATCTACTCTGTGGTAAGAAGCAAGAATGAACAGGTGAGCTCAGCAATAGAAAAAATAATCTAGTAGACCACAGAAGACCACTGTAGTGGATGACCAATGAATGCTTTCAGTTCTGAATAAAGACCCCTTTAAACTGTCAAGCAGATCAAAAAGACTCTTCAAGATGTAGGCATACAGTGTCAAAGAGTACTATATAGAACAGACTACAGCAGCATAACCACAAAGAGTTTACCAAAATATGCAAATTAATGGTAAGCCTCAAGAACAGAAAGGACAGGCTACTACATAATAAAAACCTTAATTTTCTGGAACAAAGTCTTATATGGACAGATGAGCTAAAGATTAACTTGCACCAGAGTGATGGAAATAGAAAAGTGTTGTGAGGAAAGGCACTGCCCACGAGCCAAAGGATACCACCCAATCTGTGAAACATGGTGGTGGTAGTGTTATAGCTTGGGCATGTACGGCTGCCACTGGAACTGGCTCGCTTGTATTTATTGATAAATGAGACTGCTGATGGCAGCAGCTGGATGAATTCTGAAGTGCAGAGACACATCTTTTCTGCTTTGGACCATCAAATACCTCAAATTAACTGGAAGGCATTTCACCTTGCAGCAGGACAACGATCCCAAACATATTGCTAAAGCAACCAAGGAGATTTTCAGTGCCAAAAAAGTGGATTATTCTTGAACTACCAACTCTATCACTCTACATGGATCCAACTGAGCATGCTTTTCAATTACTGCATACAAGCCCAAAGGGACAAATGCCCCAAAACAAAGAAGAACTGAAGATGGATGCAACACAGGCCTGGAAAATCATCACTAGGGTAGATACCCTGATTCTTGTCATGTCTGTTGGTTTCAGACTTGGTTCACTTTTGAAAGGTCACGCGCGAAAGAGCGTGCAACCTTTTAAGTTATTCACCAGGTTGCCAGGATCAAAATGGCGACATGATAATCTCACACTGCATGACAGCGAAAGATTGTCATTTTGCCTATTTAATGGCCGCATACACGGAATTCAAAGTGGCCAGTGCCAAAATATATAGATAGACAGTTATCTTGCTGCTGCCCATGTTCACGGAAGCACTCCAGCTAAAAGTGTCTGTTTTAAACGCTGGAGTGCCTCTGTGTGCTGCATAATGCTTTTCCTTTGATCGCGCTCGTTATTATGTATGCAGCAGCACATGTATGTGCTCCAGCTTTTACAATATTTTCTCCTCCACCACAGACCTGATGTGTATGCAACCATTAAATAGGCGACATGACAATCTCACGTTGTCATGCAGTGCAAGATTGTCATGTCACCATTTTGAACCTGCTGACCTAGTGAACTACATAAAATGTTGCACGCTCTTAAGCGTGCAACATTTCAAAAGGATACCGCAGACTTCAGTCATTGAATGCAAAGGATTTGAAACAAAGTACTAAGATTATGTTATTCGTCTAATTACTTTTGGGAGGAGATTCACTAAGCGGTGATAAAATGATAATAAAGAGGTGATAAAGTGTAGATGACTTCTCTAGTTTATCACTTCTCCAGTTCCTATATTATTATATGGAGTCTATTCACTAAGATCTCCAAAGTTGAAGAAATCTTCAGTGCATAGACTCCATAGAATAACATAGGAACTGGAGAAGAGAAACTGGAGAAGTCATCTTCACTTTATCACCGCTTAGTGAATCTCCCCCATGGACTCCAAAAATGGAGGGACTATGAATAAAAAAGACTGCAATTCCTACATGGTTCACAGGTTATGGGTGTAAATACTTGCAAAGTTAAGCTTACAGTCTATACCTTATGATCTTAGTCATTCTGTAATTTTAAATACAATATTCTAGAGCAGAGCTGTCCAAGTTCAGTCCTCAACGGCCACCAACAGGCCAGGATTTAAGGATTTCCCTGATTAAGCGCAGGTGAGTTAATCAGTGACTCATTCATTCTGATTTGCCCACTTGTACTTAAGCAGGGAATTCCTTAAAGGGTCAGTAATGTCCCCTAAAAAAATTTATATTTAGGTAGAGATTGAAAAAATAAACTAAATGCGACAAACCATACCGATTTGAGAGATATAGGGATTCCAGGGACCAGCAGGAGGCTCTGCAGCAGAGCCGAAATCGCTGTACTTAAAAAGAATTCATTCATTGGAAAGGTCTACAAAGTGCTTGCAAACCAGTCACACTTTGTAGACAGTTCAAATGAATTAATTATTTTTTAGTACCGCAACTTCGGCTCTGCTGCAGAGCCTCCTCGAGTCGTACAACTCGAATCTCCTACTGTCAGCTTTACAGCTGACATCAGGAGAAGGGGAAACAGGGGGGAACTTTGAATCCCTATCTCTCAAACCATAGCGGTTCGAGAGATAGGGTTTGTTGCAATTAGTTTATTTTTTCAATCTCTACCTAAATCTAAATATTTTTTATGGGACATTACTGTCCCTTTAAATCCTGGCCTGAGTATAGAGCCACAAAAGCAACATAACTTGTGCCACTGACCAAATGCATATGGACTGCACTGTTTATGCACCTAATTAATAGGAACCTCCTTTTCCACAGGCCAATGGTATGATGTGGTTATATAACAGAGTCTCCCTTTGACAAGGGCGAGGGGAGATGTTAATAAGCAATCCTCTAAGCTTTTTCCAGGAGGCTTATTAATAGAGTTAGTGTTAGTTTTAGCCAACTATTATTTCACATAAAATTATATGGATCAGCACAAAAGATTTTGTATCTTGAGAAATCAGAATAGTTTTTGGTGACCTAGATCCAGGGAAGCAGAATAGAGACTGAACAGTGATAGTCATAGGGGTTCATATTCAGACATAATTAACCCAATCACCTCTATAAAAATATATCAATAGGTCAGTTCAGTAGAATACATGATATAGAACAACAACATATGCAGACTCCTCAAAGGAGTCAATTTAACCATGAGGATTGTTTCCAACGAAGTAGGTTATAGGACATTGTAATGTGAACGTAGTGTGTAAGTGCAGGGACTGAAAAGCTAATAATACCTTTCAGTGGTCCAACACATTTTTTTCAACCTCACAACAATGCTCTTCTTTAGACAGAAAATAATTGAGATTAATCATTTAAGAAGAACCATGTGAGATTTGATAGAGTCTGGTTTTAAGTATGTTGGTCTATCTTTTTTATTTATTTATTATTTTTTTTTTTAAGTGGAACTGTCACATAGAATGAAATTTGCATTATTAAAATGTCATTCAAAACTGCCCAAGGATTCTGCTAGCCACAAGCTTGGAGTGGTGCTTCTCAACAATGGTCCCCAGGTAACACAGACAGGGCTGGTTTTAATTATATCTATGTTTGAGCACTGGTGGGTAATCAGAAGCTCAATTATTGTGATTGATGACATTCCCAACTTAAATACAGGCAGATCAAACAATCAAAAATACAAACAAATACATTGTGGATGGGAATAAAAGTTGTCTTAATTTTGAACTATTTTCTTTAAAATTAAATAAAAGGAGATGAAGTATACTGTAAATCTCCACGCTGGAAGTGCATTCTTAGTATGTAAAAGTGTATATGTGATTTCAATTCTGCATCTTTAAGGCTAAAATATATAAGCAGTATACTGCATAATAGAGCATGCTATGAATACTAAGCCCTGTTTACATGGGTTACTATGGAGATGTTGCATACTGGTGAATCTAAGAGATTGAGTCACCAACTATCATCTAATTTTCTCGTGTGCAAGATTCTTGCTGTAATTGGAGATCTCACGAGACTACTGTAGGAACAGTATTTTGACATGTTCAGAGAGAGTTTAAAAGGTTACAGTACTTCAGTGCTCTGGCCCAGATCCTTAACTAGCAGCTGCTGCTGCGAAAGGCACCGGGATTCATTCTAAAAACCTCCAGTACTACAGTGAGCTTGGAGTGATAAAGAACCCATAAGAATTCAGAGAAGGGCTACTGAAATAGTGAATGCTTTACAGGATAAAAAATATCCGGATAGACTAAAGGATCCAACAATGTATACCTTGGAGGAGAGGAGAGAGAGAGGGGATGTGGTAGAAATATTCAAATACATGAAGGCATTCCACAAAGTACAGAAGGGAAGAACATTTCAAAGGAGTAGAAATGTTAGGACAAGAGGCCATAGTTTAAAACTAGAGTGACAGAGGCTTATATTGTATGTAATGTAAGTAAGTTTTACTTCACCGAGAGGGTGATAATAAGTTGAATAGCCTACCAGCAGAAGTGGTAGAAGTTAATACAGTGAGGAAATTTAAGCATGTCTGGGATAGGCATAAGGCTATCCTGAACATATGACAATACCAAGGATCAAATAAGGTTTGAGGTTTTTACAGTAGAAAAATGGGCAGACTAGATACACCAAATGGTTCTTATCTGCCGTCAAATTTTATGATTCTATGTTTCTATGTTGAAAAGCTAATGTTTTTATTAGTAACATGGTTGTGTGCAGGAATGGGAAGTAGCCAAAAGGACAGAGCGGTAGTCTATCATGGTAAGATGGCTAAGGATCCTGGCCAATGAATGCCATTGTAGCTATAAGAAACTTCAGTTAGGCTCTGAAGTGAGAAATCACAATAACTTAGAATTATATATTCGTTAATGAGATTTTAAAAGAGTCCGTTTACATATACATCATTGGAGGTGAAGGATTAAAATGTCAAAACCATCTTGACTCTATGTACAATATCCCAGGGAGTTCTGAAGTAACAGCACATTATAGTCAGAGTACACTGGGGTAAGAGTACAGATCAGTTGTTTTCAGACCCTGAAAAATAAATATACTATACAAAGTATTCAGCACCTCTAGACTTAATTTCTATGGAGCAGGGACTCAAAATGTAAAGCTGTGCTCTAACTCCATGGTCCTTGATGACAATATATAGGATGCTAAAGGATAGCATGGACAGTGAGTTATCACAATGTATAAAATAATTCATCACCATAGTTCATCACCGTAATCTTTGGTCAAAACTATTCAATTTGGAATATTAAAGGTGTACAATAAAAGTTATATTTTAAAAGTATCCCTGATCAGATACAGAACATATGTGAATTAAAACCATCATACCTGACCCAGTGGTGTAATTGGAGGACTGGAGAATCCCTGGCTTGTAAATAGTGCTATATTATCTCTATTCTGATGCGTTGGCAGGACTGGAACAGATAAAACAGCTGTGTGTTGGGTGCACAACATCAGCGTGGCTGTTTTTCTGAGAAACAGGAAGGGAAAAATAAAAGGTTATAAAACAATTTAAGTGGATCATAAATATAACCTATATTTAGGAGCATGCATTCACAATTCCAACAGTGTGTGTCCTACATATTGCAAAGCAATGCTTTGAGACACCTTTAACACCTAAGAGCTAAAAAGGGTGCAGCTATCACACAGATTATACGGTTCCAGAACTCAACAACACACAGGGACAGATTGACATCCCAGATGCCCCTGGGCACTCTAGCTCCACCCATGGCAGACCAGGCCCTTACATGGGTCCCTGTAGGTCCATGGGACCCAGGCGGCACTTTGACAGGGACAGCAATTTGCCATCCCAAGGCATGTTTTTTCAGGTATCAAGCAGGCTTCCTCTTCACATAGTGATTTACGCGGCAAACTGCACTTGCACACACTGTGGCTGCGGTGAGCTTGATTAGCTGCATGCACGCTGTGCATCATAAAATGCCTATGCACATGAGTAGTCCACCCTTGCCCCCCGCAATAGCAACATTCATGATTCAAGTCACATGGAGAGTGGGAAAGAACGCAGAGCATGGCAATGGCAGGATCACTCTCAGGCCATCACAGGTACTCATGCAATGGGAATTAATTTGCAGAAGCAGCATCAGGAAAAGGGGTCAGAGAGATGAGAGGATATCATCTAGCGCTTGGAGGGCTTACCCTTGGGGATTGCTCACTGTGTTAGACCTATGGTTTTATCACCCCTGGCACCCAGTCAACTGTTCAGGAGAGGACTACATTTCCCACTGTGCACAGTCAGCTGTTCGGCATTGGATGGCTGCCTGGGTATGATGGGAATTGTAGTCCCTGTACAGATGGAGGGTCAGATTGTACACTTGTCTTAAGGGTTGTTTCTGAGTTTGTTAGCAATCTTATTTGCATTGCAATATAATTCAAAGATTTTCCTAACTTTGTGAAGGAAAGTCAGGATTTTATTAAAGACACAGAGGTTAATATTATACTATACTTTCTTTACTTTACTCCAGATAGCAGCAAATTTATACAGTAGAAACAGTAAATAACCATAGGAAAAAACATATATGGAATACAGTATGGTTGACTCTGCCCCCACATAACCCTCCAATCACATTCTGTTGGTCAGTATAATACTCCTCCAATCTGGAACAACATCCTCTTTCTTTGGTGAACAAATCGATCAACCTGCCAATATATCAAACTCATCATATAACTGTAGATTATTTAACTCAGGACACACAAGCTGAACAATTATCCTGCCATGAGAAAGAAAAAGCTGTGATAGGGTGGGTAAAATGGGAGGGATAATATTCGCCTCCGTGTCTTTAATAAAATCCTGACTTTCCTTCATGAAGTTAGGAAAATCTTTGAATTTTATTGCAAGACCAGAGGCTCTGTTATGCTAGTTTAAAGCTGATCAATTACATTTGAAGATACATGATAAATGGGTTTGAAATAGAAAGACTTAAAAGTGGATTCTCTGGACCAATCAGCCGCTTTAAGAATATCTTTGAGTCACCCTCCAGACAAGAGAGATTTGGAGGCCATAGCCCTCTAGAGGAATGTGCCCCAAAAAGGGAGACATCGATATCAACTGACTGCATGATCCAATGGATCCATTTAGCCAAAGTGGCTGAAGAAATGGGCAGATGAGGTTTCTTAAACGATATTAACAATTGAGAAGAGTTTACTTGTCTAATATTAGCTGTAGCTAATTCATAGGCTTGTAAACATTCAACCACACAAAGCTGAGGTTTTTGTGGAAAGGAAGGATAGAAAATTTGTCTAGAGAGAGTTTTAGTTCTCCTATAAATCTGAAAAATAACACCACCTGGTACAAAAGAATGAGAGGTTATTATCACTGTGCCCGTGCTCCTTTTGTGACATTCCGTCAGTCTACACTCCTGTTCTACTCCTATTGGCTATACTTTGCTTGTCCCGCCCAGTATGGCCTTTATATACTGTGGTGTTCCTGTACCAGTGCTTGTTCCTGATCTCAGTATTCTCAGCGTATCGACCCGGCCTGCCTGACTACTCTGCATCTCATCTCCTGCCTGTGAACCGACCCGGACTGCCTGACCATTCTGCTTCTCCTGCTCCTGTGCACCAACCCAGCTTGGCTGACGTTCCTGCTCCGTGTACTGACCCGGCTTGGCTGACGTTCCTGCTTCGGTTGCCTCTGTGTCGCCTCGGTGACATTCCTATGGGCTTGTCATTCTTGGCGCTCCCGGTTGGTTGCCACCTCAGGGCGTGTTGCTCAGTTGCTCATTCCGTTACTGTGACGGGAGTGCTCAGTTGCGCAGTCTCCACTACTGTTACTGCAGTCTCCATTCGCTTAGTCTCCGTTACTGCTCCAGCAGAGTGCAAGTGGCCTAGTCTCCATTACGGCTACGGCAGTGTGCAAGTGGCCTAGTCTCCGTTACTGCTCTGGCAGAGTGCAAGTGGCCTAGTCTCCGTTTACTGCTACGGCAGTGTACAAGTGGCCTAGTCTCAGTTTACTGCTACGGCAGTGCAAGTGGCCTAGTCTCTGTTACTGCTACGCAGAGTGCAAGTGGGCTATCTACATTCACTGCGACGGCAGAGTGCAAGTGGCTTAGTCTCAGTTTACTGCTACGGCAAAATACAAGTTGCCTGGTCTCCGTTACTGCTACGGCAGCGCCCACATCTCTCAGTCTCCGTTACTGCTAAGGCAGTGATCACGTGGCCTAGTCTCCATTACTGCTCCGGCAGTGCTCTATGTGGCTCAGTCTCCGTTACTGCTCTTGCAGTTCACGTTTGTCTGCTAACCTATTACTGGGCGTTACTCATCTATAAGCTCTCTATCCTAAGTGAGCTCCTTAACAGACCTCTCCTCACATGGGACTGTTTACACTCGCTGAAGGCCATTAACCCATGCAGTACTGATACACTGGGATTCCTTCATATTCTGCCTGACCTGTGTCAGTATATCTTGTTATGGACTCTATGTTTATACTGGACCTGTGTAGGCATATGTAAATGTAACCTGTCTTGTGTCTGTATTATTCTGATAAAATACTACAGGACCTGTGAGGGTTATTGTATTACTGTTTTCTTAATAAAACTGTGTTTTATCCTAAACCACTGTGTCTGTGTGTCAAACAAAAAGTTACAGTTATATCTAAGGCTCTGACATCTGAAACCCTACGAAAAGAGATTAAACACAGCAACATGGTAATTTTCACAGCAAGTTGTTTGAGAGACAATCTATCATTCTCAGGCCAAGATTCAAGAAATCGCAAAACAATAGTAACATCCCATTGACTATTTGGCAGATGGAGGTCGAGATAACAATGCCTTTCATTAGTTTACAAACCAGTGGATGCTGACCCGTAGGAAGATTATTGATATGGCAGTGACCTGCAGAAATCGAAGACCTATAACAATTGATAGTTCTATAGGCTTTACCCTGTTGAAAACAATCAGGAAGGAAATTCAAAACTGAGTTTAAATCGAAAGAAACGGGATCCAAAATCCGTTCCAAGCACCAACGTGATCACGTCGACCAGCAATATTTATAACATTCTCGGGTTCCTGGAGCCCAAGCTTCGGATATGAGGTTAAGGGCAGATTCCGAAAGTCCATCGACACACCAGGGACCCCTGAAATTAACCAAACCATCAGATGTAGCTGATTTGATAGTAAAAGATTGTGAGGATTCCCTACAGGGTCTGTCAACAACTGTGGAAAATTGGGAAGAATCCGAAAATAATCTAACGACAACTCCAGAAGTGGAGGGAACCAAGGCTGAGCCGTCCAAAATGGAATGATCAGCACTAAAGTGGCCCGTTGTTTCCTCACTTGATGAATGACCCTGGGAATTATCACGAAAGGAGGAAAAGCATAATTCTTGGTCTCACTCCATGATTGAAGAAACGCATCTGAAGCAAGAGCTTCAGGACCCGATCTCCAACTGAAAAATCTTGACAATCGAGAATTCAATCTTGTAGCAAAAAGGTCTATGTGTAAAGGACCCCAAAGAAATTTGATTTTCTTAAAAATGGACTCGTGAAGAGTACCAGTCACTGAAATCCGAAAGATGTCTCGAGTTCCAGTCCGCAATAGTTTTGGAAAGACCAGGAATATATTCTGCCTGAATGGAAATGTCTCTGTCCAGACAGAATTGCCAGAAATCTTTTGCCAAATCGTCCAGACTTTTTGACTTTGTGCCTCCCAGGTGATTGATATACCTGACAGCAGACACAATTCGTCATGTCTTTGGAAAAACCCTTGATCGAGAAAGCCCCCCTTTCAAGCAATTGAAGTACATATGTCTTTCAAGATCTGACCATTTGCCTCCTCTAGTAAGGTTTCCATAATGAGCTCCCCAGCCCACTGAATTGGCATCCAATTCTATTACAAAATCTGGAGACAAACTGAAAATAGCTTTGCCGTTCCAAGCTTACATGTGGTTTAACCACCAAATCAGTTCATCCCACGCTTCTAAGGACAGAGGAACTAAGGGCTCGATTCAAATGTTGGCGTCGCCAGAAAAAACTGGTGACGCTGGTTTTAACGTCAATTGAGCAATGCAAATGTTCCACTAGAAACAAGCGACGCCAGTTCTGAAACACACGTCGCCCGTCGCCAAAACAGCAAGATCTCACCCATAGAGGATAATGTACAAGCGACGCCAAAAGCGATTCAAATGTTGGAGTTAGGGCTAACGCGCGTTAAATTGCAACATTTCTCTCCAGAAATCTAACGCCTATTTTTTTTGGAGAAAAACACACAACTCAGACTAGAAAATCACCTTCGCTGAAAATAAAAGAGAGAAGCAGGTCATTCAAGGACAGAAGCCAAGCATACAGAAGTCAATATTAACCCCTGCAATGCCTAGCAAATACAACAACAAGGCCCACAACAGTGCTACACAACCCCTCCACCCAAAACACACCTAACATGCAATCTGGATATTCCAGGGCATCCCCTGAGGGCACAAGGGAATACCCAAATTAAAATAACATATGCCCAACATCAGGTCCAACTGTGTCAATGACAATGTGGAGAAATGGTGCCTCAAATGTCACATATGCACATCTACCCAAAAATGTGTAAAATCAATATCATCAAACACCAATGCAGAACATAACAACATGGGAAAAGTGACGCACCCTGAGCTGGTACACATGGCACACCAACATCACATGATACCCTGCTTGTGACCCACTGGCCTACACCATACAAACAAGTCACAGACAAACAATAACAATCGAGCAACTCCACAGGGACAAGGGGAACACAAAGCAGCACAACATAAGACATCCCAAAACACCTTGGACCAACAGGGGTTAACACACAACACCACATGCACACCTGTCACTCCAACATCAAATCAACTCACCAATGTAACCTTAGCAGTACATGGAGACAAAACACACACCTGACAGCTACATACCAATTACAAATAATCACACCACTAACCACAGACACACCAGAAAACAATTACCTGGATAACACACACACCTTATCATTAGTCCATTATGACCACATGACTGCTCATTGACAACACCCTACTGCTGTTTAAAAGTTACAGCCCACCCTTCTCAGATGGAGAGAGAAAAAAAAACAAAAAAACACAACAGAAGAGAACAGAACAACAGTATGTACACATACCTTTACCTGAGGCGACAGCGGAGGCGTAGGCGTGAGAGGGCTAGGGCTCCCCATCCCCCTCCAAGCACCCCTGTGCAACAGCCGTCACCTCCTGCAGCTGTTCATGCTCCAGCTGAAGAGCCATCCCCACCTGGAGGACAGCACCTACCAGCAGCACCTCAGCTGCAACGACAGGATGCCCCCCAGCTGCCACAGGGACCTGTGGAGCAGCAGAGGGCTGGCAGACAAATGGCCAGGCCCCGGATATATCGCACCAGGGTAACGCTGCTGGGAATGACTGAGGAAGAAGTCAGGGACAGATACAGGCTGACATCCGAGAGCCTGCTAAACCTGTATCAGGTGATCAAAGATGACATAGACCCTGTTTACTCTGCAAACCGTGCCCTGACAGGACTGCAGAAGCTTATGTGTTCCATCCACTTCATGGCAAGTGGATCATTCCAATCCACAGAGGGATACGTGTCTGGAATGTCCCAGTCCACCTGCTCCAGGGCACTGACACAGGTGTTGACAGCACTGAAGAGGAAGGCAAGTGCCTACGTCCACTTCCCTACAACAAACATGGAGTGGGCACGGGTGAAGCAGGCCTTCTACGCCAGGGGAGGAATGCCCAGGGTCATGGGGGCCATTGATTGCACACACATCCGATTAAGAGCCCCTGCACATCATCCACATCTCTATGTCAACAGGAAGAGTTACCACTCAATCAATGTACAGATGGTGTGTGATGCTGGGATGAGGATTACCAATGTGTGTGCAAAATTCCCTGGGAGTTGTCACGACTCACACATCCTCACCAACTCCTCTGTACACAGGGATTTTGAGAACGGTACACATACAGGAGGATGGCTGTTGGGTGAGTCAACAGAGAACACACACCCCCACATCCACAGGTGCATGCACATGATGCATGTACATACCCATTTCAGTATGTGCATGACACAAAGGGGGGGGAAACACCAAGTGTTGATGAAGAGGTGATGAAGATCAGATGACTCTACCATGTCATCACGTCTGCACCTTCCATGTAATGACATGTTGGTCATGTGCCCACGTCCCTTCAACTGTGGACATCTCTGTGCATAGGCTCCATAGAATAACATGGAATTTGGAGAAGTGATGGACCAGAGAAGTCATCTCCATCACTTCACCTCTACATCACTGCTTTGTGACTCCCCACCCCATGAATACATCATCCATGTAACATGACACCATGTTACTACTCATCTACAGGTGATGCTGGCTATGGGTGCAAGTGTTGGCTGCTCACACCAATCGCAAATCCACAGACACCTGCTGAGGAGCGCTACAATGAGGCACATGTCCGGACCAGGAATGTCATTGAGCGCACATTTGGCCAGCTCAAATCCAGGTTCCGTTGCCTGGATCAGTCTGGGGGCGCTCTGCAGTATACACCTGCTAAGGTATGTGACATCGTCCAGGCATGTGCCTTGTTGCATAACATAGCTGTGGACACACGTCTCGTGGAGGATGTGCAGCCACACCAGCCTGTGGAGGTCCCTGTTCCCACTGATGGAGGGGAGGATCTGTTGACAGGGACACAGATGCGAAACAGGCTCATCAGGGACTACTTCACCTGTGAGTACCATGCATGTGTGATTGTGGATGTGCTTGTGGAATGCATGCAAACATGTAAACCAACAATGATTATCTGTTCCACTCCACAGGATGACCCAACAGCATAGTCCTACCATGTCAAGGACATCATCCTTCATCCTCGCATCAAAGGTAAACCATATGGTCCATGTCTATCACATACTGAGTTGTACTGATGTGAAACTACATCTACCAAGTTGAGCAAAGCCATGACACATGTGGAACCCTGTGAGTCACAGAGGAATACCCAATGCAATGACATGTAATGGATGCCACATAGCAATACCATGTTTTAACCCCTTGAGGGCCATAGGTGCACACAAAACATTACAAGGCACTCAGTTGTGTACCCCTCTGTCACTCGAATGGTTCAGGGGATAATGGATCAGACTTAGCTAGAATGTGAGCAATGCCCAATGTAGCTGAATGGGGATGGTGGTTGTGTGTGGTGTTGTCTAAGGTATGGCAGTAATGATCCGTTAGTCAGGTTGCAAGGCCTGCCATGCTGACTTGTTTGTGTGTGTGTACATAGCACAAGGAATATTCCACTCCATTGTTTGACAATGTGTGTTGTCCATGTGTTATGACCATATGAGGTGTTCATCAAGGGGATGGCAAGCAGACATATGTATGTATGTGACACGGACCCTGAGCACACACACCTTATCAGTATGTAGATCGAGATCCATGAAATAGTTCACCTGTTCCAGGGGGCTTGGTTTACGATATGATGTGTGTGTCCACACACATATACATATGTCTGCTAGCCAACACCTTTATCCAAACAAAATAAGGTCATGATGGCTACACAACACGTTGACAACAAATAGATTGTTCACTCTGTCACATAACAAAGCTGTCACCGTGGAGTGCCAGTAAGGTCTCCAAAGCATTGTTGATCAATGTGTTGTGTACCTCAAGGGCATGATGGTGGTAAAGCAATAGCATGACTGTTGTGTTGATAGTGCATCTACAAATCTCGTTTTCACTCTCTGCAGGCATCTATGGCATGACTCCTCATGGTCCAGCAGTTTGTTCCGGTGACATGTTGACTCGACATCCATGAGGATAATCTGTTTGTGTTGATGTCAATAAAACATGTGATATGACTATATATCTTGTGTCACTGATTACCTTTCCCATCAGGGTTTCAAAGAGATAGATGATAGTGATACTTGTAATGTTTGGAAATCCATGTAGTTGGGTTTATCACCCTGAGTAAAACAAGTGAACTTCCTTGCTGACAGGTGTTTTATTCCAAAGTGGTTACAGCTCAAAGTTTACATCCATAGATCCAATATCACAGTGGCATGAATGTGTCATGTGGCGCTGTTGATACAACATCTTATGGACAGCTCCGGTCCCTACACCATGAATCCCCATAGGATGAAGTTGCAACAGCGCCATTTAACACCTTCAGGACAATGTAATATTTGACCCATGACTTCAAGCTCTGAGCTCGGATAACCTTGGAAAGAGACACCTTTCAGCAGTGGGAGTTCCCTTGTTCCAATCAGGGTGGTGAACCCAACTACATATATCATGACACATTCCAAGCATTACTATCCCCTTAATTGCGATCATGTTGTTGATGTATGTAATGTGTTCATGTTGTTCAAGTTCAAGTCACATCATGGAACAACATCCTGATGTTGTTTGACTTCCAAATGTCTGTGATTTGAACTTGGACAAACGTGTGTATGTGATGTGTGTGTTCACCCCTGCCGTAAAAGCTTGTGACTCCATTCATCGTGAATGAGTTGTGTTCACTGCATAGCTTTGCAATGCATTGGAGACAACTCATTCCCTGACGCCCATGTTAGATGTGAATGAGTTGTGTTCACTGCATAGCTTTGCAATGCATTGGAGACAACTCGGCCAAACAAACCACATATTGGATGAGAAACATGCATGGACACAGATGTAGTGAAAAAGTGCACACATTTATTAAACGGGCCTGAAGAAGGTTGGCCCTACTTCTTTTTCTTGGGAGGGTAAGGGGGGGGGCTGCAGAGGTGGATTGCCTCTGACTGCAGCGGGTTACCCGTGGGTGTCTGGTGGATGGTGGTGGTGGTGGTGGTGGTGGATCACTGCTGGCTGGAGATGCATTACTGGACCCCTGTTGTGATGGCTGGCCCATGTTGTGGCGCTGGTTTTCCCGCCTGTTTGTTTCGCGCATCTCCACCAGCATGTGTCCCAGCACCTCCATCATGCCGGTGTTAAATTGTGCCTGCTGTGTGTTGGCGACTACCTGTTGTGCCTCCATGGCCCGGAGGCACCCCATGATCCTCCCTATATCCACCTCAATCCTACGCAGGGATCGGGCACACCTCCGTAACACTGTCACCTGCTCACCCTGGACAGCCACACATGCCGCGTCGAGGGCTGCTGTGGGCGCAGGTGACACAGGCGTGGTGGGCATGGAGGCTGGCAGAGGTGGTGGTGTGAGCGGACGACCATGGGGTGCCTCAGGAGAGACTGCAACATGGAGGCTGTGGGGGGATGTGGAGAACCGATCCACGGACCCCTCACTACCCTCTGTTACCGCAGCCTCAGGATGGGGCACATCTGTTGGTGTGGTTGGGGGGGATGGTGTTGGTGGTGGTGGTGGGGTGAAAACTGTGCGCCCCTGTGGCTGCTGTGGCTCCCCGATCAGGCCAATATGTTGGTAGTCCAGGGGCCACATCAGGGATGCCTCCTGGCTTCCGGATCTCCTTAGGGGGGGCTGAGGCCTAGCCCACATGCTGGACTCTGCATGTCCTGGCATCTGGACAGCCTGTGGCATTCTGTGCCTCGCCATAGGCTGCAGTGGTGGAGACACGTGGACGCCAGGATCTTGCTGGGGCCACTGCTGGGGGCCTTGCTGGGGCCACTGCTGCTGGGGCCACTGCTGCTGCTGCTGGGGCCACTGCTGCTGGGGCCGCTGCTGCTGCTGCTGGGGCCACTGCTGCTGGGGCCGCTGCTGCTGCTGCTGGGGCCACTGCTGCTGGGGCCACTGCTGCTGGGGCCGCTGCTGCTGCTGCTGGGGCCGCTGCTGCTGGGGCCGCTGCTGCTGCTGCTGGGGCCACTGCTGCTGGGGCCGCTGCTGCTGCTGCTGGGGGCCTTGCTGGGGCTGCTGCTGCTGTGGTTGCTGCTGTGGTGGTGGTGGCAGCACTCCTGAGGTGGTGGCCTCCTCACAGGAGGTTTCCCCGGACTCCTCTGCTCGGGATGTTTGGTAAGCTGTGGGGGCAAATGACATGATGGAATTAGTGATTTGAGCCGTGACAGGAGTGCTGCACTACTGTTACAATGACATGTGAACCGTTGAGTGGCAGGATAGTATCCATTGCATAGCTTGGCAATGCATTGGTTACCATCCTGACACACATTGCTTAGCTTGATGTGATCCCATACATTGATTGTTCTAACCTACAGTGTTGTAGATTTGGTCATCATGTGTATCCTGAGCAGTGGGGATGGCAAGGCATAAACCTCCTTGCTATCCCCATTCATCATAATACATGTGGTGACCAAAAAAAAAACATGACACCTTGAGTGACACAAACCTATTGCATGTCATACACTTAGCTTCAACAACAGAAACACTGTGACCTCTTAACACAACAATGCACCAGTGGTGAACGATGACCACAGAGTCCAACCGATGGTGTCAGCAACAGGAACAGACCAAGCACACCAAGCAACATGATCTGTGGTACCCAACAACCTAATCAGCTGGAGGACACACACACACACAACCCAGGACAGACATAATCATAACACACAGCAAACATGTGCATGGTTATGCTGTACTGTTAGGGGTTACTTCTTTGTTTTCCTATGTCATGATGTTGAGCCTAAGCACTGGTGTATCACATGTTGTTTAGATCTCAGTGCATTGGCTCCCAAGGATAACACAGGGATTGCAGGTGTGATGACACTGTTGTTGTCGTCATGTAAACATTGCCACCTCTTTCTGACACCCTAGTGAATGCCCCCCCCCCCCATCAGGATTTAGCCTTGTGAATCACATATGTCCTGCAGAGTGGTGATGGTGGGGAATGTCCCCTGGCCAGCAACACCCTGCAGTCTACATATGATGCAGAATGCTGAAACTTCCACTTGTACTAACTACCTACATGTTCAACACCTAGCTCTGACATGCAGTAACAATACAATATGAAACACACCAATTCCCCTCCTTGCTATTCTCTGATAACCCTTTGGGTGCCAGGGGACTAGACAGTGTTTTGTTGAACAATGCATTGCTTATCCCTGTGGCACTCAAGGGGTTGTGTGCTGACCTCTTTGTCGCTCTTTGTATGACATTGTGATACACAGAACATTTAGATCTGTGACTGACACATGACAGTGTGCATTGGATTTGTGCTGTGTATGATGTTGTTTTGGACAGCATGAAGAGGGTTCAATAGGGACTTTAGCATTACCATTCTGGCTGGGTTCGTCAGGTATTCTGTCCTTGTTTGACATCCCTCCAAGCTGTGTGGCTGGATTGTGGTGTGGAATGCTGTCCATGTGTTCAGGTGTCACTGTGTTTGTCTCTGTCTGTTAGGTGTCAGTTATGTGTGATGTGTGTGGGCCTTGATGCACGTACCAGTGGACTGGAGGCTCCTTTCATCCCCAGTGTCGCTCCATCCAGGAACACCATGGACCGTGATGGCGGAGATTGTCCTGCGTACAGCCTCCTCCCACTGGGTATATTCCACACGCAGGGGCGGACCACCTCCTGTACCAGCAGCATGCAAGGCCTGCTCACCCATCTTCCTCTTCACCTTCACAATGGGAGACAGAAATGGGAAAAGGGTTGAACTAGATGTACACAGGTCTATTGTCAACATGAATTACTGTGTTACTATGTTACTATCTTACCTTGGCCTTGCAGTCTGTCCACCTTTTTTTTCACGGACTCCACTGACCGGCTGCGGCTGGATACGGCGTTGACCGCAGCCACGACCTCCTTCCAGGCTGCCTTCCTCCTGGAGCTCAAACCAGCAAGGGGCCCTTTGGAGAACAGGACCCTCTCCCTTGCAACAACAGCCTCACAGAGGACAAGGTTCTCCTCCTCAGAGAACCTGGGCTCTCTCGCCCTTTCCTCCTCCTCACCACCAACAGTTTGTTGAGAGCCTTGGCTGTGGCTCTCCAGCCCTGCCTGCACTGGCCCTGGCTGTGTGTGGTGCAGGGGGTCTACCCCTCGTCCCACTGTCTCTGCCCCTGCACTGGATGTGCCTGCCCTCAGGTGGCTGCCCCTCCGCCCCAGTGATCTCCTTCTCCCTCCCCTACCCTGACCAGGGATGCCCCCCTGCATCTCCTCCTCCTCTCCTCCTACACTCCCCAACCCTCTCTCCTCTCCTCTCCTCTCCATCGCTCTCACACACTCACACCCAGGCACTCACTCAGGCCCTCACACACTCACTCACTCTCTGTCACTCACTTGCACTCACAGACTCACACTGTCAAAAAAAAAATAAAGGTGTGATGTGTTATCAAAATAAAAATGAGCTATGTGTGTGTATGTGTGTTTGTGTTTGAATGTGTGTGATGGATATGTGCAAAAGTGTTTTATGTGTATTTTTGTGGTGTCCCAATGCTCTCCAACTCCTAACTGTGTGCTGTGCTCCTCTCTACCTCTCACTCTGTAAAACTAACCTCCACTCCTTGGGTCCTGAGATCTAGCTCTGTGAACTCGATAACAGACAAAGGTGCGTAGGTGATTTTGGGTCTATTTATAGTTTTGTCGACTGAACTTGATACTTTGGGGGGCTGTGATTGGCTGGAGCGCTTGGTAACGTTGGACGTTTCGCTTGTTTTTTGCTTTTGGAGACGTTTCTCGCGTTTCTCGCGTGTTTGGCGTCGACGATGAGGTCAAATATTTGGCGACTCCAGTTTTGTAGTCTTCGTGTGTTTTGTAGGCTGTCGCGCGTTAACTCTTTTGGGTATGGAACATTTGAATCTCACGTTACCCAGTTTGGTTTAACTCGCGAAGCCAGTTTTTTTCTTCACGCTAGTTTTAACTCCAACATTTGAATCGAGCCCTAAGTCTGTATAACTCAGTCCTCTCCGGAGATAGAGAATTTTTAATCTCTGAAGAGCTCTGTAATGTAACGGCCCTGGAATTGATGCCGACAAGAGGCCCACAATTCTTGCTAAAGTTCTTAAAGAGATGAGATCTTTTATCAAAATAAACCTGATTTAATTTCTTATCAACTTCAAATTCTTTTTTGGAAGAAGTAGAAATGATGTTAAAGAGTTTACTGTAAACCCTAGGAATTCTATCAATTGGGTCTGAATTAGGATGGATTTTTTCCCAATTTATAAGGAAACGGAGTTGAGTCAACAACTGGAGAATTAAGTGAAGTTGGTCCTTCAGCAGATGAGGGTCCTGTGACATGAGTGACATATCGTCCAGATAGATTATCATCCGAATTCCCCTGCTTCTCAGAAAAGATACCACCGGCTTCAACAGTTTTGTGAAACACCACGGGGCTGATGAAAGGCCGAAAGGGAGGCAGGTGAATTGCCACTTTTTCTCCTCCCAGAGAAACTGAAGGAAACTCTGACGATGTTGAGATATAGGTGTCGTCAAATAAGCATCTTTGAGATCCAACTTCACCATCCAATCCAATGGAATCAACAAATCCTTTAAACAATGAATCCCTTCCATTTTGAAGTGCCTGTACATGACATGAGTATTTAACTCTTTCAGATTTATCACAGGACGTAAGCCTGTGTCTTTTTTCTTTACCAAGAAAATATTGCTTATGTACCCTGGAGAATCCAGAGATACTTGAATAATAGCTCCTTTTTGTCTTAAATTTTGGACCTCTAAATTCACTAGAAGACTCTCCTCTTTTCAGTATAGGAAAGAATGGGGAATTTGAGTTTGAATTGGTTGAGAAGAAAACTCTATGTGATACCCTGAAATAGTTTGAAGGATCCAATGATCCGAAGTTATCTGAGACCAGATTTGGAGAAAGAGGGCGAGTCTACCACACACTTTTTCCATAAAAAGATAAGGAAAGGGAAAAAGACTTACCTGTAAAAGGCCTGGAACAGGAAGATCCTCTGTTGAATTTGGCTCTCCCAACTCTGCTTCTTTGAGGGAAGAATGGATAAGGAGCCCTGGTCTCCTGATCCTCTGGTCTTTTTCCATAAACCGAGGGATCTTGTTGAAAATTTGATCGGACCCGAGAAGGACCCTGAATTGATCGGCCGGGAAAGCGACCCCCTCTTTTCCCAGCCTTCCCCAAAAACTCTAGGGTTAAAGACTTTTCTGATTGAAGTTTGAGCCTTATCCAAGGCTGTGAAAGTAGAGACATAATTCCCTAAATCTTTAATGACTGTATCAACAAAAAGTAGCCCTTTGGCTTTAGGACCCGCTTCAAATGAAGCTATTTCAGATAATTTAGGGTCAATCCTAATAAGGATAGAGCGTCTTCTCTCAATAGAAAGGGCAGTGTTGGCGTTACCCAATAAACAAAATGCCCTTTGAATCCAACCTCTCAAAATATTAAGATCCCAGGGATTTTTATTAGAGGCAGCTTCTTCCGTCAAATGAAAGGCTTTTGCAAGAGGTCCAGCTACATCTAGGAGTTTATCCTGACAGTGCTTTCGGTTTCTGTCAATACTTTTTTTAGGATCTCTCCCCGATTTGGCTAAAAACTGAATCAAACTGGGGTTCAAAAGCAGAGTCTCGCAAGAATTGAAAACAGAAGGCCTGGGACATTCAGCTCTTAATTTGTTTCTGGTCTTTTTATCCAGAGATTTCCTGATCCAAAAATCAATGTATTTAAATACATTATCACTCGGAATCCATTCAGATGATCTGGGATGTTTAATTCCCTCAGGGTGAAACACAGGACACCCTGATCATCTACAATAGATCCCGAATCCTGGTCATTAGAGGATTCTGTAATTTTTACCTTTTTTGGGTCAGGAAAAACTTGACATTCGGATTCTGAGGAGTCCTTAGAGGAAGAAGACATCTTGTATGAATCCAGTTTTTGGCGAGATTTATACTTCTTTCTCAGTATTATTACCTCCCAAGTAGAGGGTTTAGAATGTGGTGATGAGCCACTAGATTTTAAGCTAGATTTACTAGAGAAAAATAATGAAGATGTTCAGCCTCACTCTCCATAGGAGCACAGTATTTGGTTTTCATTTTTCTCTTTTTTCCGATATATCTCCTTTAGAAACTTCAACAGATGTAGAATTTTTATTAAGATTAATATCCAGAGGCTTTTTAGGAGATGAAATAGGTTTTATTTTCTCAAAAACTTCAACCAAAGTTTTAGTTAATGAATCGGACATTTTGTCCATGTATGAGGTAATAGCTTTTGAAACAGTCTTATTGACTGAAGCATCCATTAAAGCCTGAATGTGATCATCAGACACCATTAAAGGTGTAGCAGAAGCATCCAAAATTTAAGAACCCTCAGAGCCAGAGGCTTGAGGTACAAAATGAGGAGGGATGCGTTTTAGTTTTAAAGGGGGTGTAGGAGGAGAATTTAAATTCTTAGAATGAGACATATTCATTAAAATATAACACTGAATTAATTGTCAGAATACATTTTGAAAGATTTTCAAAGCAGTAAATCTTAATAGTAATTAAAACTGGACCAAATCTAGACAGAAAGTCCAAATAATAAAGATAAATAGAATAATACAAAATATATTCACTGCAGAGACTGGATAATGCATATGGATAATGAATATTTCCGCACATGCTCAAAAAGCTAAAACAGGCATTTGCCCAAAAACAAAATGGCTGTCAGCATCGCATCCTGACTGACGACACCAAACTCCAGATCCACCGGTAGGAGAAAAGCGGGCCTCAGAGCGGCCATCAGTGCAAGAAGAAAAGGAAAGGTCCAACAGACACCTATAACTTAGTGAAAATGGGGCAACCAGTCAGATAGGAAGGCAAAATAAATAAGAACATAGAAGAAAAGAAAATATGTATTTGAAAATATAAAATATTGCTACATTAATTCCCTACAGAAAGGCAAGCTGGGAAGAGACAAGCATAGGAAAGGGATAACCAATAACATATAAGGAGACAAATATTACCAGTAATAAAATTCACACATTAATCTTGAAATAAGTAATATTTATAAGACATTTGAGGTAAATATTACTTATCTTATCTGGAGCAGCAAAGAAAGAGGATGTTGTTCCAGATTGGAGGAGTATTATACTGGCCAATGGAATGTGATTGGAGGGTTATGTGGGGGCGGAGCCAACCATACTGTATTCCATATATGTTTTTTCCTATTGTTATTTACTGTTTCTACTGTATAAATTTGCTGCTACTGTATCTGGAGTAAAGTAAAGAAAAGTATAGCATAATAGAGCCTCCGGTCTTGCAATAAAATCTTCAGGAGTTTGTACAGTTGAAGGATGATGAGAGGTCCCTGGCCTTACTGCAGCAAAGCAGAGCTGGTATCATAACCCCCTGGCACCCAATACCTGTCAGACTGTGTAGTGTATAAAAGTGTATCATATTTCTCCACAGTAAAAAAAAATTAATGTCTGTTGTAACTTCAGTATCTTTGTTTATAAATAAAATGCATTGGTTTTGCTCTAAATCATTTATTCATTTATACCAATAGGTCATGAAATAACCTCAATTTTTTTGGTAATGCCCTACCCACAAGCCACGCTTGGTGGGGTGGGGGCAGCATTTCATCCTTGGACCCAGGCAGCACAATGTCTTGGGCCGGCCCTGACCCATGGCCACACCCCCAGGCCCATTCACTGTCTCCTGGCAAAGAAAATACCCTTGTTCTATGTCAAGCAAGAACAAAAAATGTTTAACCCCTTTCTTTCTACAGAGATCTTCAACACATTGCAGATCACTCTAGCATCCAAAAGTTTAAATAATAGCCTATAAAAGGGTATGAAACTGGTGTAGGGTCATTGATATTGCTATGGCTAAACCCACAATTCAGAATGTTCACGTGGCCAGCACAGCTGTGGCTCACTCAAAATCTGGAGCTTTAGGCCAGGGGCGGGCTGGCCCGGGGGGCAAGGGGGCAATTGCCCCCCGGGCCGGTCATATAGCTGCACTAGTGGGCCGCCGTGATGTAGGCCATATGTCATCCTGGCTCCTGCCAGCCTGACCCCAAGCCGTCTAGGTGGCTCAGGCTGTGTCCCAGTGTCTATGTCTTATCTTGAATTGTATTTCTGTAGGTAGTGGTTATGCTGGGTCCCGCGCAGTCTTCCGTTTCATCGTGGCGCTGATAACTCTACACTGCCTCCACATGTATTTCCGGGCATACTGAGCTGACCTCAGTGAACCCGGAAGTATATGTGGAGGCAGTGCGGAGCCGTCAGCTGCACGATGAAACGGAAGACTGCGCGGGACCCAGCATAACCACTACCTACAGAAATACAATTCAAGATAAGACATAGGACTGGGGCACAGCCAGAGCCGGATTAAGACTCCACATGGCCCTAGGCAGGATCCCAAATTGGGGCCCCCTGCAAGCCTCTCGGTCTGATCTTTGTTCCTGTTGTTTGAGGTACTAACAACTTAAAGGGATGGTAACACAATCTTTCATATTGTACCTATTTAATAAATACAGCAAATGGCCTAAGTCCTGTTGCACTAACTTGTATAGTTTTAGTGTAATAGTAATTAGATATGTATTGGCATGGCCAGGGGTGGGCAATCATAAAAACAATATTTCTGTACTACATATACACCAACATACAGTATAATGTATTGGTGTATATTTTAATGCTGAAATGAGGTTATTATGACTACCCAACCTCGGCCATACTTTTTTTTTCCCTTTTTACCAACAAAACCATAAGCTTAACAGGATCATTTTATCAAATCTGGTTCAAAGTTATGGTTACAGTTTAAATACATGATGCATAATGCATATTTTAAAACCACATCCCTGACTTTGAATCAGTTTTGTTAAAATGATCTTGTTAGTTTATGTTTTAGTTTTAGTTATGTTAGTAAAAACAAAAATAAAAACAATTTTGGCCAGGGTTGGGCAAACATAAGAATCTAATTTTTGCACTGACATAATGTTAGTGCAGAAATGAGATTCTTATAAATTCCCAACAATTGCCAAGATGTTTTTTTCCTTTTTATGAACAAAACGCATTTTACATGATAATGTTGCCAAAACTGGTTTAAAGTCAGGGATAGGGTTTTCAAATATGGATTATGCATATATTTAAACTCTGACTTTGATCCAGTTTTTATAAAATGATCCTGTTAAGTCTTTTATTACGTATTTTTTTATTTAGTTTTTTCTTCTTGTAAACTTATTTTGGATGCTTATTTCAAATACCTCTTCTATGGTAGAGTAATGCAGGCTGGGCAGCAGTAACAGCCACTGAGGGTCTCTTCTCACACTCGGGCAGCAAGGCAGGGGAGCACTCTCACTGTTTACCAGCTACATGTTTAGCTGGTTTGTGGAATCTGCAGATTCTATGCAGCCCGCGCTAGTGCATCATGACGTAGCGCGGCTGCTGGGCACTGGGAATCATTACATCTCCCCCAGTCTTCCGCAGAGCAGAAGCATCAGGTGACCTCTGCTCTGCTTCTGTTCTGCATTCGTTCCTGAGCCGGTGCGGCATCCGGTTGGGAGAAAGGAAGGAAGAATAGAGTGAGAATCTTTTTCACTCTATTACTATATTTTGGTGGCTTCCGGCTCCTTACAATAAAATGTATGTGCTTTTGGGAGTAAACTTTTTGCCGCTTCTGTCCCATGTAAGGGCCAGGTCTGATGTACCGCAGTGGTTTGGTAATTACTCTGTCAGCTTTCTGGGGAGCAGTCTCCAGCGGGCCCCCTCAACTTGACCAGACCCTAGGCAGGCACCTAGTGCGCCTTGCCTGTAATCCGGCTCTGGGCACAGCCGCCTAGAAGGCTTGGGGTCAGACTCTGTTTGACTCACCTGAACTCAAATAGGTAAGTTCTTGAGTCTTGAATGCTCATTATTCTGTAAGTACAGGTTTGTGGGGCTTAGGGCCTCTGTTTCACTGCTAATATTATCTTCTCTTTTTTTTTTATATATGGAAGAACTATAACCTTGTGAGTGCCCGAGAGGTACGCAATGCATTACTTTGCAATGCGTTGCGTACCCCCTCTGGCACTCAAAGGGTTAACCAGAGTTGCCTCTGAGCCAGCACACTGCAAAGCTTTAGAATACAAGAATCTTAACCCTTTGAGTGCCAGAGTGGTACAGAATGCACTCAAACGGTTAATGCTGCTAAAATATGGTGCATGCCACTCCTGTTTTAGTTATATACATCCTACTGAACAAAAGCAGATGTCAATGCATAGCTGCAAGGCGATGACAGTGATGATGGTAGTTATTATTTTATAGCAGTAAGTAGGCATTTAGTGCTTCCATCGATAAGCCTACATATATTTTAAAATAATGAGCACTCTTCACCAGGAATGTCAATGTTTACTGGAGTTAAAAGGGAACTACCACCCCGCAAAACCTTTATCTTAATTAAGTCTCCAAAAGGGACTGACAGCGCAGGCGCACGGACGTCACCATGGCAAGATGTCCGTGCTTCTTGCTACTGGCAGCCTCGGAATAAGTCATAAATCATTTAAACCAGGTAATAATTCTGGCGACTAGTGCTACTAAGCAGCTAATCGCCAGATGGAGACTTAATTAGGATAAAGATTTTGCGGTGTGGTAGTTCCCCTTTAAAGGCTTGCAAATTGACTGTAACATGACTAGATATTCTATTAACAAACATACATTTCATTTGTAAGCTCTGTTGTATCATTAGTGAAGCACCATTTCAGTCTTAAGTGTTGTGGTTTTATTTATCTTAAATCACAACATTAATGCCAGTTATAAAATTAACAAAATGGGATACGCTGGGCTGGTGCGATAGTAGAAAAGGGCCACTTGATTGTATTTGCCCCCCAGGCCAAAACCTGCCAGTCCTCCCCTGCTTTAGGCAGTGTCCTACTTTGTCTATTGGGAAATCCAGCCCTGACATAGGACTTACTTAGGTTGATGTCCTGCATCTAGCTATCCGTTAGGTATAGCCATATACTTGTTTTATTTTCATTTGATCTCTGCTGTAGTTACTGTTAGGATTAGGTGTTTCAGTTTACAATCTGATAAAAAGAATTGACCCTTACACGCCATTAGTTGTGATTTAGAGGCAACCATCAGAGATCACTATGTACAGGAAACTGTGGATGTAATGCACACATAAAATATGCATACAAAAATACACAAACATACAAATAATATACATATACCAGACTGCTATATGAAGAACACATACCTAGACAAGTCTGTTAGAGAAATTAAGAGAAGCTATTTATTCCTAGGGATGTTTTCCCTTTAAGGGCTTTCTTACATTAGCACAGGCAGCTCTGTCATTAGAGTGGAACTGTGGAAGTGAATGAGTCACAAATTGACCCTCCTTTATTCATGTGAGTAATCCTGAAAACTAACACTACTGCTATGTGCGGAGAACCAACACTGAAATTCTTCCAAGAAGAACATGTTATATTACTCTGTACATTTAATTGGAGCCAGAATAGGTCCTATAAATTCACATTGTGGCAAACAGCACCCAATGACTAAACTGCTGTCACCTCCTAGCTGCATGGTACAATAATGAAGCTTATTATTATGTAAATGTGGAATGTTGCAGGAGATTGATGAGAGAGTAAGTAAATCTAATTCAGATATTGGCAGGCAAGTGCTGATGGTCATGCTTCATGTATCTGTCCTGCAGCACAGAGGAGGGAAAGAAATTCTAAAAGTCATATGAGGAGGGAGGGAGCAGAATATGCCAGACTCTTCCATGAGCCTCATTTATTTATTTTTACACATAGGTTCTCTGAATCAGTCCTCAAACACCACAATGATACAGACTTTGAAGAAGAGGTTGGAAACCTTTGGCTCTTCAGTTGTAATTGGACTACAACTTCTATCCACTGGCTGGCCAAGGAAATGAGATTGTAATCCAGCAAGAACTGAAGGGCTGAAAGTTGCCAACCACTGCTTTAAAAAATGTCTTCTCACTTGCATAGACTGATTAAGTAAGAACGGTCATGTTGACATGCACATTTGCTATGACAGAATCACCATGCACATGGTTTTATAAAAATTATAGTGTTGGAGGTCTAGGGACAGGTTTTTATTCACTTAACTAAAAAGAAAAACCATAGCTTCCATACACACACAACAATATCAAGAACATTCAGACTGAAATTTGGAGGGACCCTTAATGGGTGCAGAAGCACCAAAGATCTATTATCCTTTTATTTGATTTATTGACATTCTAGTGGTATGTAGTGACCAATACATTATGATTACAAGGTCTAGTGGTACCTTACATAGAGGGGACTTTACAGTCCAGCAAGTGGTGACAATAAAATACTTTATAGCCTACTTCAAATGGGTGATTGTAAAATGGCAGTGATGCTGTTAAGTTCCAATATCCTGTGTTTTTAGTAAACTCCTCCTGTGTTCCCCTTCAATCCAATCACTGGAGAAGCAGGCATGTCTGACATAGACATGAAGTCATTCATTGGGGGCTGCATTGCAAATAATCAAGTGACTTAACCTAACAGTTTTCAATGATGTGTTGAGATTACAAATATGTTGCCAAAATAACGAAGGGAAACCATCCTTGAAATTATTTTGTATTCTTCTGTTTACCTTACACATAGCCTTAGGCAATATGGAAGATGTTTTCTTTGTCAGACTACACTACAAAAGGTTCAGGATTAAGACTGTGCACGTTTTTGGGATATCCCTGATTTTATACAGGTGTTGGATTGTAAAGGCTTGATCTAATGATTGCAGCAGTACAAAATCAGGTGTATCTTAAAATACGCACCGTCTTGGCCTTTTGAGAATGTAGTTTGACAACCCTTATAGATATACATAAATCTCTGTGGTACTGACTTCTGTATTTTTATATTTAAATCCTCTAATTATTGTGTTTACTATCCCTATTTCTACCACGATTTTCAGTAAATCTCAGTAACCTGCCCTTGGGACCAACAAAAGTGCAGGGTTTAGGGATCACCTTACATGAGCACAAGTAGATCACTGTCTCAGCAATTTTGAGGCTATCCCTAAAACGTGCACTGTTCTTGTCCCAGTGTCTATTAGGGGTCTTCGTGATTTAAGTTTAAGACCTCTGCTTTACTGTCATGCTGTAAATAGTGAGGGTTTCAAGGACAGCATACAGCTCCTCTAGCAGCCTATGGGGAAGAAGCTGATCTGCCATATCATCAGCTACTATGGTATTTTAAACTAAGAATAAGGCACATGTCACAAGAGTAGAAAAAATTAAAAAAAATATATATTTTCACAGTGGTGCATCTTTATAGTACTAAAGACTTGACTTACCTGGGTATAGGGACCTATATATTCCAGTTGTCTGTCTGTCTGTCTATCATATCTTCAGTAGTCCTGAATGCCTTGTAAGGGTCATGTGTCTTTATCTGATTGTACACAAAGAATGGTAGACTACAAGATCAAATGCATATAAAAAGGTTAATAGACATCTGCTTTATGAAGGGCACCTACCTAGGAGCAAACACTTTTGTTAATGAAATTAAGAAGCACTTATTCCTATGGTAAACTTAACAGGGCTTCATTAGGTATATGCATGTTAATTATTGTGCTGCAGAATAATCCACATGGGATTAAGCTTAGCGTGCCTCTTGACATTGGGTGCATAACCCTTTGAGTGCCAAATGGGTATCAAATGCCAATGCACTCAAAGGGTTATGATTTTATACATTTTTAAACCATTATGTTTTTAAAGGCTGGTTTTTATGACAACAATAAAAGTAAAATTTTGTTTCTCACCTATTGTCACCATTTATATGCTGCTATCCTAAAGACCCATATGTAGCCATATAATTCAGGGTGGAACTGGTGGTGGAAAGGCTTTCTTCTTTTCCTATTCTCTTGTAGTTTGATTAGCCTTAGAAATTGCACCCTATACACCATTATGAGTGATGCACCATATATGATTGTTTTATATTCTGAGACATCAAATATTAAAGAGGAACAATACTGCTGAAATGAGTTGCTCTTAAAGGAACAGTAACCCTTTATTTTGACTTTACATACTCTGCAAGTACATGACATGCATAGTGAAATTCTGTATACTTTTTATATATTACTAGTTGAAGAGGACGTTACACGGGCCACAGTGCCACTGCCAGCTGGTTGCGGGGCAGTCATGCGCAGTAGAGACTGCCCGCGTCATGGCTGATACAGTGCTGGACTCCTCTGTATCAGCCGCGGCGTGGGCAGTCTCTACTGCGCATGACTGCGGCGTTACACACATTTTAGCTAATTATTATATAGGATTATTATTATTATTATTTCATCTGATAATGATCTCCGTAGATCTCTTTGCAGATATCTTTGACAGTTTTGGAAGATATTAATTCCTTATTTAAAGATCTTACTAAGGCCATGAAGAAAAAGACCTGTACATGGTGGGAGATTATAAGTTTGCACAGTTATTTTAAAAAGATAATAGTTCCACGTAGACTTCATAGTCCACTTGTACCAGCCTCACACCTGACGGATGAGGTATTCATCAGTAAATGGAACAATATTCTTACGAACTGTTCACTAGAACTCATTGAGTTAATCATCAAAATTGAGGAAGTGGAACTTGCAAAAATTAATAAGGCAGTTGAAGAACAACTTATAGTGATTAATACTAAAAAAGACCAGCCAGGATTTAATCAACTTGAGCTTACTTTGAAAAACACCATTGATAAGTTGGTTGATGATCTCAAAAATAGAAAATTCAGAAAATATACTAGAGATAAAAAGGATTTTAGTGAAGGAACTGTTTATAGAACACGCATAGTCGAGACTACAATCAATAGCGAGTCTGAATCAGACCTAAGTAGCTCTGAAGGTGGGGAAAATAGAAGTGGTAACAGAACAAAGAGGTTTAATAGAAGAAAGAATTAACCTTTTTTGGCCCAACACCCTGCAGAAGCACAAAATCTAACACCAAGACAACTGGCACTCGGAGACAGGAACAAATGGGGTTACAAACCACTGAACAGTCATTAAAACGTGCTCTATTTGATAGTAATACTGCCAATGTGTAAATAAAAGATGTGCAAATTATAAATCTTATGAATAAAGTTTTGAATATAGATCACTTAAAAGTTTTACAAAAAGGACTTTCGTTTTGTCCAAAAAATTCATTTAAACTGTTTGAACACATTAAGGACTTGCACCTATTTGGATGAAAATTACTTTTACATAAAGTCTTCCAAATGGATGCTGATAAAAGATCAAATACTGGGGCCGATCAGGCAACTTTCCATAATCTAATGTATCTCCTAGAAGATAATGAATATAGTAGAGATATTAGTAAGGGGCCATTTAGTGATCTCAAAACAAATTCGAAGTTTACTCCACCCATGACAGTTTCCCCTAATGTGGAAGTATTTATCCAATTAGTCTCCAGGGACTTGGAGAGACTAGCCCAAGAACCTCTTTCAAATCAGGGGGTCAGTGACAATCTAATGAGGAAGGAAAAACTAGCGCTCAAAGACCTGGCTTCAGACAAAGATCTGGTCATAAAACCCTCAGACAAAGGGGGGAACATAGTAATTATGTCAGCAATAAACTATGTTCAAGAATGCAAAACATTATTAGGGGATAAAGAATGCTATTCAGTGTTAAAACAAGATCCCACTGAGACATTTAAAACAGAATTAAAACAGATTCTAGACAAAGGTCTCTGTCTGAGACTGATAACAAAAAATGAATATGAATGTTTGTTTATAAATAATCCAACGATAGCAACATTCTACATAATCCCAAAAATATGTAAAAATGCCAAGACACCACCAGGGAGACTGACTGTATCAGGAATAGGGAATCTCACGGAAAAATGTAGAATTTATGTGGATCAGATCTTGAGACGCTTTGTAACAGCTTTGCCCTACATCAGGGATTCCCAGGATGCCATCACAAGGTTGGAAGGTATCTACCTTGAAAAAGATCATTTTGTGGCTAGCCTAGATGTTGAATCCCTCTATACGAGTATAAAGCATGAAGTCGGACTTAGTACAGTAAAGTACTTTTTAAATACAAGGGGTCAGTCATATGCCCTACATAATAAGTTTGTCATTGATTTACTTGATTTTTTGTTGACACATAATTACTTCCTCTTTGATAAAAAGATATACCACCAAATGCAAGGTACTGCAATGAGTAGTACATGTGCCCCTACGTATGCTAACATTTACCTAGGTTGGTGGTAGGATGTAATTATCTTTACTGAATCAATGAAAGAATATACACAATATGTGTCTTTGTGGCTAAGATTTAATGATACTATACAATAATAGAAAAGAAATGCGCTCAGAAAACCTGAAATGTAATACGTCTCTCTGACAAAACAGGAAAATACCCCAACAGTATTATAAAGATATACAAGTAATGCAACACAAATTGCTACAAAAAGTACTTGTTACTCCAGTCCAACACTGAAGGGATGGATGAAACGTAATGAAGAGATGAAATGATGGTGTGATGGTGATGAAATGAGATGACAAATGGAGTGTATGAAGCTGTGAGTAATGGTAGTATCCACTTTGTAGCCTCCTTCCAATGGAACCCTTATTGCAGCTCCTTAACAATGGCCTCTTCCACCCAAATCGACAAAATTTAGAAATCTAGGGCGCAAAACACAAAAGATTCCATCTAAAAGTAATGTCTTTATTGACAATAAATAGCGCATGTACTTCTAAACACGTACAGGAATAAAATAAAAAGATCGCTTATCTGTCTCCTCGGCACTTCGTCCTCCACGCTATGTCCACTTCGACTCCCTGTGATAACAGCGCTGTAACGGTGTATAGAAATCTTTGCCTTCAGAGATACATTGTATACACTAAGGCATACAGGTCCGAAGATAGTATCTATGAGCTCAAACAGGGGTAAGGGATTCCCATAGAGGAACAAGCTGAAGAGCACAGAAATAGAGAACAATCTAACCCCACGCGTATCGCGGACTCCACTGTCCGCTTTTTCAAGGGTAGTTTAACTACCCTTGAAAAAGCGGACAGTGGAGTCCGCGATACGTGTGGGGTTAGATTGTTCTCTATTTCTGTGCTCTTCAGCTTGTTCCTCTATGGGAATCCCTTACCCCTGTTTGAGCTCATAGATACTATCTTCGGACCTGTATGCCTTAGTGTATACAATGTATCTCTGAAGGCAAAGATTTCTATACACCGTTACAGAGCTGTTATCACAGGGAGTCGAAGTGGACATAGCGTGGAGGACGAAGTGCCGAGGAGACAGATAAGCGATCTTTTTATTTTATTCCTGTACGTGTTTAGAAGTACATGCGCTATTTATTGTCAATAAAGACATTACTTTTAGATGGAATCTTTTGTGTTTTGCGCCCTAGATTTCTAAGATTTAATGATAATGCGTGTCTGATCTGGACAGGATCAGAGGTGAAATTCCATCAATTTATCAACACTATAATGATATAAATTTGCGGGTAACTAGTCATATTGACAATGATCATTTCTCTGTTTTGGATATACTGGTCAAAAGGGATGATACAGATATGTTAAGAACTACACTATCGGAAACCCACTGCCACAAATAATCTATTACTGCCCACGAGTCATAACCCTTAACCTTTGAAAAAGGGCATACCGATTAGCCAGTATTTACAACTCAGAAGAGTTTGTACAACGGTGGATGATTTTAAATCAGAAGCAAAAATACTAAGAGAGAGGTTTAAGGAAAGAGTTACAGTAATAAAATTCTAAAAAAGGCGTATAAAAGAGCCTTAGTATCAGACAGAGATCAACTTCTACATCCTAAACAATCTAATCAAGAGACTAATAAGAGGAAACAAATATGCTACATCTGTCAATATGATAACCAACATCATTTGGTCAAAAATATATTAAATTTACACTGGAATATTTTAAGAGAGGATTCAGATTTAAGGGAGATATTGAGTCCTAAGGCAAGTGTTTCTTATAAAAGAGAGATGTCCTAAATACTGAGGCCTATATAAATCGAGCCAAACGGGACTCCAATAACTTGCAACCCCTGGCTAAGCCGCGTATGCAGCGAAACGTGTTGGGCTTTGGATGGGCTCACAATTGACCACTCTTTTACTCTAGAGACATTTATGTGATACTTGCTTTAGGTCTTGCGCTTTGGAAATTGATTCGCTACTCTGTTACTCTGTCTCTGCCTCTAATGGTATGTACCGGTGAGGTGTCGACCGAGCCAGGAGGTTAACAATAGAGTCTGTCCTAAAGCACAGACTATAGGATTCTTTCTCTCCTATCACTGTCTATCAATTACTCATTGAATCAGGGTCCATTCCCATACTTTAAGTAGCCAAATAGTATGTTACTTATGTGCTTTAATTTACAAAGCACTGAAAGTGGGGTTATTAATTGAGACCGAGAGAATTCAGGTAGAGATTCAATGTTGCGGATCTAATAGAAAGAGTGAGCGGTTATATAGCCCATATTGTTTTTTAGTTTTTTTAAAAAATAACACAGTATTAACCCAATTTTTTAAGTATAATTATTAAAGGTTATTTTTTATCAATCACTATTTTGGGGATCATGCTCTGGCACTGAACTGGCCTGATTAGGCGGCAGCGCACTGGTTTAATTATTGGTTAAACATTCTGTGCTGCAGCCAAACCCCCCTCTTTTTGATATTCAATTTGCTTTAGACTTGCAGTGCAATATACAAACATACTTGTATCCAAAAATATATATTTTTTTCTGACAGTTAACATTAAACAGGTCTAGAAATACAATTTAATAAAGAAACAATGTAAGCTGGAAATAGTCAGGGAGACTGTAATTTTATATCACTTACTCCTTTGAAATTCAGTTGATTAGAAAACTCTCTGGAAAGAGAAAAAAAAAGATAAGGAAAATAAAAAAGTGTAGGCAATTTAATTGTTCATATTTTATACTTAAATAATATATTAAGTCCAAATAAAGGGTTAATATTCCTTTAATTTGTTAAACAGAAGGACTTACCTAGGTATTGTGTCCTTTAGACAACAGCCAGGTAACTAGAATTATTTTTTTTCATGTATATAGTGATCTCCTCAGATTGTAAACTGAAACAACTATTCATAAACGACAACACAAATCAAATGGCAATAAAACAAGTAGAGGTATCATTGACTTCTGTATGAAAGACACTCGTGAAAAAAGAGCCACTTATTAATAGGGATAGTTCCCCTTTAACAAAGAGAACAACTGAACCATTACTGCTCCTTAAAGTGTTATTATAATAATAAAAACAAAGAAATGCTGCATATTGAAGTCACATTGAACATTATATATAACATCTAAGTGACTACTTATTGTGAAAATTATTCTTACGACTAGAAAATTCATTAAAATCCCTGTAAGTCTGGGATTTTAATTAGCGAATATCGTGCCTTAGGGGACATGCAGAGATGACAAACATAGGTTCAGTGCTAATGGGGGGGTGGCGGGGATTAAGATACATCTGAATGCCCCGAGGCTTTTACTTTGATAAATAAGGCTAACATTTTCCTGTCACGCCTGAGGTTCAGTGTAAGCAAGCGAAGTAAATTAATGCCTTCACATAAAAATTGATAGCCTTTTCATAAAAATTAACACTGAACAATGCAACCCCACCCTCCACCAGTTTGTTATACCAGAAACTACAATTCAAAGATTTTAGTGGGGCCTGTCTCTAATTGTTCCACAATGCACTGAGGGCAATGTTCATAAAAATAATTTCAGGTTCAGCTAAAACATCCCTTTAATTTAAATGGGGCTTTTAATTCATTGACTGCTAGAGAGGCCTCCAACAAATTGCAGACCACTGCATTAGAAACTTCTCTAACATTCAGCTGGTTAAAAGCCCCATTAAAATGAATGGGAATTTAAAGGGATAGTAATAGATTGATTTAATGAAATGTAATACTGTACATGGTAAAAAAAATAAATTAATTGCGCCCACACCGATCTCTCAAACCTTTATGGTTTGAGAGATATAAGATTACAAAGTTCCACCTTCCCTTCCCTTGCACTGACGTCACTGTCTAGCTTACAGCAGGATATACTGGTCCGCAGACCATCCTGCGGCTCTTCAGCAGAGCCGAAATAGCGCAATGTAGAAAGAAATACTTCATTTGAACAGTCTACAATGTGTGCCTGGTTTGCAAGCACACATTGTAGACCATTCAAATTAAGCACTGAACTGGGCGCAATTAATTTAATTTTTTTTTTTTTTATTATTTTTTTTTTTTTTTAAACTATGTACAGTATTACATTTCATTAAATTGATCTATTATAATCTCGTTAAGGACTTTTTGCCTCTATGGTGCAGTTTATTTGCTTTAGAACTGCACGATTTTAGCTTGTTGAATAAGGCCTGGAGTGTCTACCTTTCAGAAAAAATATACAACACTTTTTTTTTTCCCAAGAACATTGTAGTACAATTCTATTATACAATTCTAATGATACGTCACTGTAATATTATTATTCAGCCTCTATTAGTTAAATATTGTTTTGACTAAAAGGGCTTTTATGATGAACCACTAAACCACATATGCACAAAGACAAATGTGGAACAATTCTGGATCAAACAAATCATTTTCATAAATACCCATTGATTTAAATAGGGCTTTTAACCCATTGAATACCTGAGAGGTCTTTAACGTTTTGCAGAAATGTCAATGGGTTACAAGCCCCATTTAAATCAAAGGGGTGTTTTAGTTGCACCTGAAATTACTCCACTTTTGTATGATGAATAAGGCCCTCAATGCCTTGTAACACATTGGAGAGCATCTAGCACTCAAGAGTTTAACAGCCTTAATTAAATTAATGGTTATTTCTAATATTCCCCCTATGATGCAGTTGGTTTGATCCAGAATTGCCCGAGTTTGGGCCAAGATGTTCTTTAGTGTTTTGTTATTTTTCTCTTTCATTCAATGTGGAACACAAAAACAAAGTATCCTCGAGGACAGTTGCCTAAAAGGTCTCTCTGGGAGTCCGCAACTTTCCCTCCATACCATTACTTATACCAAGTAATTCTGGAAGAAGAAAATAATAAGAGACTATTCCTTTCCAGATATGGATGAGGTGGCCCTTAAAGACCAGGCAGATAAGTGCCAGGATTCTCACAAAGGCAAATTTTGTGGCGTCTAGTGTTGCTTTTTGTCCCACCTTCACTGTTGCTTGGATGATTACAGCCATTGCTAGTGTTGATGATGGCATAACAGAGGAAGGTGTAGCAGCTGAACCAACTTCTGCATCTGACAGTGAGACAACCAAGCACCAAAACCTGTCCTCAAAGTAGTAGCGAACCTTGTAAAAGTAAAAGTTAAAATACATTGTTTGACATCTCTAAAACTTAGAGGAATATAAGGGTAGTGGGCAAGAAGTGGCAGGTGATGCTGATGTGGAGGATAACTTAATGATGTCTGATGAAGATGATAATGCAAATCTAGAATATATCCCTCCAGCATCCTCCTCTTCTTATATACAGATTAAGTTGAGAGAGAGAGATGATGAAATGGCCAGAAAGGCAAAGGCTCAATCTACCACCACTGAAAATGAGCACTATGCCTGTCTATAAACTGTTAGAGAAAATCATTAGAAACTCTGACCCTGGATAAACAAGATGGCAAAAATTACACAGCCATCCTGTCAGTCATCATCAACATAATTGCCACGTCCAAATCCCACTCAGCCACATACACTAGTATTGAGTAACCAGCAGCAACACAAGTTAATACCATCCCAAACCTTTGCTGCTGCTGGAAGTGCTGCACCTTTGACACCTAGTAATAGTAGTAGTAGCAGTAGAATTACATAAACATCTAGCCCCAGTAGTAGTAGCAGCCCCTCTGGTTCCCCTCAGTCCATGAAGTCCACAGTATGGAGATACTTCACTCAGGATCCAAAAGCTATGACAGAGAAAGCCAAGCCAAATATCTTAACAGCAGCACAGATGAGGAGGAAGGATGTGAAGAAGGGTTTCTACCATCTACCACACTTTGGACCACTGCTATGACCAATACGTAAAGTATATCAGTAATCTGAGAAAAAGGATATCTTACATTTGACATAAACATGATACATTTAAAAACTGCTGTAAGAAACATATATATAAATGCATACATCATCATGAATATGTGCCAATGTCGCTTAACCAAGAAGTTAGTGTTGTGGGCAAAGGACAAATGCATTATGCATGCTAACACATTTTTCAGGGTTTATGTTGCTGTAGGACTCACAACTTTGACTTACTTATTTCTCCACTGGAAAATGTTGCACCATAGGAAACATAGGCAAAAAATTTGTTGGTATTGCGAAAAGGAGGAAAATTTTGCTGTCGAAAAGGAGAAATCTTTTGCCAAAAAAAGAGAAAAATTGCCTGTTTTTTGTAAAATATCAATCGGGAAATCTCACATTTTATCCACCCCTAGTAGTGAGTGCTGACCAAAGAGAAGGTTCTAAAGTGGAGTGAGTGTGGACCGAGGAGAAGGTTCTAAAGGGAAGTGAGTGCAGAGGAATGCAACGGAAGGCACACCGAGCAAAATGTGATAGGTGCAGGGAGATATTTAGGAATGTGAAGGACAGCATGTACAGAAGCATATGTAAATAGGGTGGACATGAAAGTCTTTGCAGAGATTTTGGCAGGAGTGTCCAGCAGGGCAAATCATTCCCCCATGTATGCTGTGGAGAAGCAGTTTGGAGGCACATATCTCCTTCATATCTTCTCCTTACTGCAGCCCTGGGCTGTCACGGACAGCAAAATTTGGTCATGTGCCAACCTTCTCCTTTTATTACTCTAGATGTCTTCTCCTTTCTTTCTTATAATACTCTGCTTTTCTAATTTCTTAGAGAGCTTTATTTTGGGATACATAGTGTGGTGGGTAGGGGGCCTTCCTCTTAAAAGATGGTGTTTAAGTCAGCAAAGCTGAACCGAGCCAGTGGGTTAACACTTTGAATGCCAGAGAGGTATGCAATGCATTAAAAGCAATCAAATGAGCACCCCACTGGCACTCAAAGGGTTAAGCTTTCTCAAAGGTAAAAGAGACCTGACTATGACCCTAAATTTTTCTACACAGCATTGGAGTAATGGATAATAAACACAAGAAAAGTGAGAACAAATTAAGTTTTTGAGTGCCACAGGAGTGTGCAACAACTTTAAAAAACACTGGCATGCAAAAGGTTAAACATTTTTTTCAAGCAAGCGCATATTGTAGTTTTCCAAATGGAAAATACCTTGCTGTACTCTACATTGTTACTGAAAGAACAGGGGGAACAAATGGCTTGCCGCTTGATCAGAAAACACATTTTATGCTCATCTTTAAAGCGGAACTTTCAGATAATAGCCAGTCGCCAGGCGTTCATTAAATGCATGGCGACTAGCTTTAAAATAGATGTCTTACCATAAAAAAATACATGTGTCTGAAGAATTCCGTCCCGTTTGGAGACCGGAACCCAGGCTAGACCGGTGACCATATGGTGCAAAGCATTCTACTCAATAGAGCCCGGGACTGATGGTGCAGGCGCGCAGACAAGATGTCTGCGCTCTAGCCTGGGTTCCGGTCCCCAAACGGGACGGATTACTTTAGACACATCTATATTTTTTTTTACGGTAAGACATCTATTTTCAAGCTAGTCGCCATGCATTTAATGAATGCATGGCGACTTGCTATTATCTGAAAGTTCCGATTTAACAGCGCTAATAAATTAATTTGTAGTAAGAGTATTTAGTCCAGTTGTACTAATGAAAAGAAGACTACTTTTGTAGTGGATGATAGTTTTATTTTCTTTATTTTCTTTGAACCAACAGTTTAAATTTTAAGGTTCTTTCACACAGGAGACAGAACTATAACAGCCCTCGCTAAAGTTCTGTCTCATGTGTTGTAAGCGTACCTTCTCCTACAATCCAATCCATACCTAACTCAGGAAGGGGGGGTGTCTGATGGCCAGCCCATGTGAGAGCAGGCAAAATATTATTGGCTGGCACCCAATTGGGCCTGCCATTCATCAGAGGTTGTAACAATCATCACTACCTTCAAAATTGCTGTGAAAGGCATGCTGGCAACACCATAGTTCACTGTGCAGTCCTTCTTTGTTGTATATTTAATGCATTCCTAAGTTTGAATGCAATAAAGGTGTGTAATGTTGGACTCTGGCATTCTTCTTAGGTGATAATCATCCATTACTGCCCCTTTAAGCTCTAAAAAGTTGTATTTAAAGGAACACCAATACCTAAAATTTAAAGCAGAACTTTCACTTCATATAAAGTCACCTGCATAAAAGCATATGGTGACTAGCTTTATAATACTTCTATTACCTCAGAAGTGGCAGATTGTAAAGTAATCCTTAATCTTTTGGAGACCAAAAGCCAGGAATCAGCGCAGACATCTTGTCTGCATGCCTGCGTTATCAGTCCAGGTCTCCTCTAAGAGGCATTGCACTGTGCCGTAAGGTAACCGGAAGGGACTGACAAGCAGGTGCCAGACTGCACTTACCTGGTCGTCAGTCTCTGAAGATTAAGGATTACTTTAGAATCTGCCACTTCTGAAAGCTAATAGAAGTATTATGAAGCTAGTCGCCATATGCTTAATTATTGCTGGGCGACTTTATACAAAGTGAAACTTCCACTTTAACTGGAGAAATACAAACTTAAATACCCTGTACATCATGCTAGCATCTGTAAACATTATCTGTTTGGTTTCTGAGGCCTAAAATCTAGTCTTTCATATGCTCTGAGGGAGCAGATATCCCTTCCTTTTCCAGGTCACACATTAATTGGTTGGGGTTGTCTGTGAATGGGCTGAGAAAACCTTTCTGAATACAAAAACAGTGGGCAGTAATCACAATCAATTAACTGACAGTAGCCTTTCTCTCTCAATAAAAACAAAAATAAATAAACGCATTCCGAACAGAACAGTTGACATGTTTTAAATAGCAAGTTTACGATTATATTTTAGTGATGTATCATATTAATAATTAGTGTTTACGTATGCTACCTATAAGTACCTGATAGTTCACATTAGATCAAACTATTTTTGATGTTTGTGTTCCTTTAAATGAATTCAAATTAAAAAGTGATCAAATTCAAAAGTACTGGTTGCACTTCTGAAACAGCCTTGTAATTCTTTGCGGCTGATAAAGAGGGAATTATGTCCTAGAAATAAGTGTCTCTGTGTTTAACAGAGTACATAATACATCAGCCAGGTAGACCTTTTTAAATAAGTAACATTTTTGCCTGTATTTGCAGATGCCCATTTTAGGTCTGTATATAGTTTGCAACTCGTTTCCAATAAACAGTAGGCTTTATCAGTCTGAATGGAATAAGCCATAAAGAGTAAGCCCCACCCATGGCTCTTATCAACATTCTCAAGTTTGTAAAATGTGTGTGTCCAGCTACAGACTACACAGCAAAGTTAATACCCCAAAGCAGTGGATGTACCAGATTGTAGTATGAATGACCACCATAACTAAATTAACCAGTGGAAAACACGAGGGGTGTGCAATGCATTGTTTCACAAGTATTTAAGAGATACTCTTTCATAGGTTATAGTTCTTCAAGCAAGAAACTATTTAACAAGACTATTTAACCATTTTTTAACTTGTATAATGATATCCTTGTACACATCAACCAAATTAAGCTACAAAAATAAGTATACAAGAGCTTTGTGAATCAAGAGAAACTTTTTTTGCACTATGTGAATTTTTCAGTCATTAAATATTTGAAATGTAATCAAAACAACTAGCTTTACATTGCAATTTTAAAACACAAGGGGTTAAGACTGAATCTTAAATTTGTTAAAGCGTGCTGTACATTCTGGTTTATATTATAGCAAACTGTAGTGGTTTAATTTGCACCCATAAGCATTAAAATGCCAAACAAATAACAAAGATTCAGTCTGGCATTTATGCTGTTAGTAAATGTGAGATGGAGGAAGGTTGCCTGGCTGGAAATATTAGTTTTAATATTGCATGTGCCTCTGGGGCAATCATCGCAACTTCTGCTCATGCTAGTGACAAGTGCTGTCAGTGAGATAAATAGATAGTGTCAGAGCTGTCTTCAGGATATAACACTGAGCTTCTGCAACAAATGCACTCATTTTGTTCCAGCATTCTAGCCACACACAGACACTTTCATTAGAGCCTGCATTACACACACACACACACACACACATATTTTATATATATATATATATATATATATATATATATATATATATATATATATATATATATATATATATATATATTTTTTTTTTTTTTTTTTTTTTTTTTTAACTACAAAATTCAAAGCCCTAGCGATGGTGAGATTGGAATGGGTTATTCCCCTCCTGAAGAATTTAGTCGTCTTCTATATTATATCCAGATTAATGTTAGGATTAAGCCTTCAGTGTTTTCCTGTTATATAAAGTCTATTTTCAGGGTAAATAAAAATCCAGATGTTTCAATTTAAAAACATATTGTATTTTTACTTAGACATTTTAATGTTTTTTGAGGAAACAAGAGGATTTTAGTCTTACCTTTCTCTTAGTCCATACAGGTTACTGGTAACTTTGGGTAGGTGATCCGCCCCTTTAATTGTAGACAGGAACAATTCTAGAATTGTATGCAGGGGGTGGAGCCTACCTTCCCTCCTTGGCTCCAGCTAGCCAACCAGCTCCAGTAAGATTTGAGTCACTAACTTTTGACTAGATAGTGGAAGGAAAGGAAGATTCCTGTGAGCATGACCCCAAAGGACCCCCACGGTCTGCCACAGGAGAGCCAAGCATGGTCTCTTGACAGGGTGGGAGACCAGTAACCTGTATGGACTAAGAGAAAAGGATTTAACAGGTAAGACTAAAATCCTCTTCTCTGCCATCCAATACAGGTTACTGGTAACTTTGGGATGTCCAACCACTGAGTTTCCCAGAGGCGGGAAGGAAGGCAAGGCACCTTTAGTCACCAGAGCAGATATGAACCAGCAGATCAGAGATAGCCCAACAAACTAATGAAGTGTCAACGGACACTGAACAAGGGTAACAACACCCCAACTGTTACAAAGCACACTGAACTAGAGCCAACAGGGCTCAAAAGTGAAGGAAGCACCAAAAACTGAAGAAAATCCTAGACAGGCAAGGCTGCCACCAGGTTTTCCTCCCAAAGCTGGCGTCAGCCAATGCCAGCACATCAACACGGTAGTGCTTCGAAAAGGTGTGCACAGACGACCAAGTGGCCACCTTGCACAACTGATCAGCGGAGGCCTGATTCTTGTAAGCCCAAGAGGCCCCAATAGATCTCGTAGAATGAGTCGTGACCCGAAAGGGAACAGGCTTCTTCCTCAGCTTGTAACCGTTACGAATGGTGGACTTGATCTAGGACGCAATAGTCACTTTGGATGCATGTCTTCCTGCCCTGGGACCGTCAGGAATGACGAACAGCTCATCAGAAAGCCTGATAGACTCAGTGCGATGTACATAAAACTTGAGACAACGCACCACATCTAACAAGTGGAGAACCCTCTCCTTTTCAGAGGTGGGCTCAGGGCAGAAAGAAGGCACCACAGTCTCCTGATTTATGTGGAACTCCAAAACCACCTTTGGGAGAAGCTCCTGAGAAGTGCGAAGCACCGCCTTGTCTTTGTGAAACACCACATAGGATGGTTTACAGGACAGAGTATATAACTCAGCGACACGGCGAACAGACACAATTGCCAGGAGAAAGGCCATTTTTCACATCAACAGGCATAGAGGAATAGTAGCCAAGGACTCAAATGGAGGGCGCTGAAGAACGCCCAAAACAAAGTTAAGATCCCACTGAGGAGCGGGATTCTTGAAGGCAGGATGAGTATGAGCAACGCCTTGGAAGAAAACCTTGACATTAGGAAGGATGGCAATGCTCCTCTGAAAGAAAACAGAGAGGGCAGACATCTGAACCTTAAGGGAACTCAAAATGATGCCCTTATCCACACCGTCCTGCAAGAAGGCCAGGACCGTAGACAGATCAAACTCCTGAGACAGGTCCTTATCAGCACACCAAGATAGAAAGGTCAACCAGACACGATGGTAGATCTTGGAAGAAACAGGCTTGCGGGCACTGAGCATAGTAGCCACCACACCAGAAGAAAAACCTTTCTTCTTCAATATATAGGATTCAGTTTCCAAGCTGCTAGCCGATGAACATCCTCCTTCCACAGGTAACCCTGCAGAAGAAGCTCCAGACGGCAAGATCCAACAGATCCAAAAGCTCCAGAAACTAAGCTTCACGAGGCCAGTATGGAACAATCAGAATGACTGGGCAGTGTTTCAGTCACAATTTCAGTAACACCCTGTGCAACGTTGGGAGGGGAGAAAAGATGTAGGCCAGAGGAAATAACCATTGAATGGATATTGCATCCACCGCCAGAGCTAGAGGGTCCCTCCACTGGAAGAACCACCTCAGAACCTTCCTGTTGTTTCTTGCCGCCATCAGGTCGATGTAAGGAAGACCCCACTTCTGAACAATGAGGGTGAACACCTCTGGGTGCAGTTCCCACTCTCCATTGTCCACTGTGTGTCAACTGAGGAAGTCCGCCATGACGTTGTCTACGTCAGGAATGTGCACTGCGGATATGGCAGGAACGTGTTCTTCTGCCCAGGACAAAATAGCCTTGACCTCTAACCAAGAAGCAAGGCTTCCTGTTCCGCCCTGCTGGCTGATGTAAGCCACGGCCGTGGCGTTGTCTGACTGTACCCGGGCTGGACAGTCTTCCAGCTGAGATGTTCAATGACGAAGGGCATGAAATATCGCCTGAAGCTCCAACACGTTGATGGGTAGGAGAGATTCCTCCAGAGACCACCGACCCTGAGCACTCAGGCGACCCAAGACTGGTCCCCAGCCTGAGAGGCTGGCATCCATCGTCACTGTGGTCCAGAAGGATATCAGGAAAGACTTGCCTTTCAGCAGATTGGAGAGTTTGAGCCACCATGACAAACTCAGCTTTACATGAAGAGGGAGGGACACTGACATCTTCAGAAGGTCCAGCTGACCCCTGCATACCTGGCTCACAAACCTCTGGAGTTCCCTGGTGGGCGCCATGGCAAACGGGACCGCTTCTATGGTGAAGATGAATTTCCCCACTAGAGAGGAAAGCTTCTTGGCTGAAAACCGCAGAAACCCTGTGGGCAATCTGGTGAGCTACCTCGTCTGTGAGAAATACCATGCTCTTCTGAGCATCAAAGAGAAGGCCCAGGAAGAGAACAAGATCTGACTTGTCCATGTTGATGATATACCCGTGATGGGTGAGAGCGTGAATGCATTACTGAACCTGCTGATGAAGAAGTTTCACAGAAGGGGCTTTCAGAAGCAGGTCGTCCATGTTTGGAGTAACTCTGATGCCATCATGGTGGAGGATGGATACTAAGGCTCCCAGGACACGGATGAAAACTTGAGTAACTGTAGTCAGACCAAAGGGAAGAGCTGAAAATGCCCTCAGTCGCAGGCAAATCTGAGATACTGCTGGCTCTCTGGATGAATGGCGATGTGTAAATACACATCCTGAAAATCCAAGGAATTCCCCCGGGGACATATCAGCAATCACCGTCCCTAAAGACTCCTGGTGATAATGAGTCCAGATCAAAAAGGAATTGAGATCCTTCAAATCCAAACTGGGAGACATAGTGCTGTGCCTCAGAAATGTTGGCAAGAAGGCACAACATATACGAAGTAGGAGCACCCTAACGGACGCCAGGGTGAGCTGTTCAGTCCAGACCACAATGGCCCGGTTCACCCATGCTGCAGCGAATGCTGGATGCATGGCAGTACCAGCAGTGGCAAAAATGTACTTGAGGGAGACCTCAAGTTTCTTGTCAGTCCAGTCCTTCAGAGAAGACGTATCATAAACTGGCAAGGCAGTAGACTTACATAGCCTAGAGATAGAAGCATCCACTTTGGAAGGATGAACGCACTGAGCAAGCGCTACTTCAGAGAAGGGATAAAGCTTGGCAAATTTCTTGGACACAGAAGGTTTCCTGTCCGGGGATTTCCACTCTTCAGACACAAGACTGTCAAGAGTGGGCTTAGCTGGAAAGCAAGTAAGGGGCTTTTTAGGCTCCTGAAACACAGAGGGATCAGAAGGAACACTAAGGGAATGTTAAGGGTATTCAAAACAGCCCTGATCAGGCCCTCAGTCGAGGATCAGCCTCAAAAGGATCACCAAAAAACTGAGAGGAGCCCACAGCATAACATTCCTTAACATCAGAATCCAACAGTAGTTTCTCCTCAGAGGAATCTGATACGTCAGGTACTCCCTGAGGTTTTGGCAGGGAAGACTTGACGGAAGAGGGGGTCTGCCAAGAATGGAAGACCCCCTGTAACTGGAACGGAGAGAGTTGCAATGTAGACCTAAGGTCCCTGGTAGCAGCTTTGAACTCTTGCACCCAAACTGGCTCTAATGCATAGCTGGAGGTCCCTGGGAGACTCCCAAAGACATAAGAACATGCTAGGCATAAATGACCTGAGATTTCTGTATGTAATACTGAATGACAGGAAGAGCAATGCGCAATAGGGGATACAGAGACCCCAGCATCCTTAGTCTTAGGTCTGGCCCCAAGCTGCAACGGTATAGACATTCTCACAGTGTCAAATAACCTTACAGTATAAGAAATCCCCAAGTACAGTGTGTAGGATAAAAAAAAATCGCTAATTCGCTAAACTAGACTTATCTGGCAGGTGAAGGGTTAATAAGCAAAGGAGAGAAGGAGAGTCCAAGCCCTGCGTAGTATACTCGTTCTGGAAATGGCACAAAATGGCTGTCAGGGTGGGAGCCAATCAGAAATGAGTGCATGAAGCAAGCGCTCATGGGAAATGTAGTTTTCCAGAAAAAGTACCCTAACAGTGCCCGAAGCCCTCTAAGCCCCCCAACACACTGGAAACATGAACCGGATGATAGAACAAGGGCAGACAAGAAAAATAAGCCATCTCAGAAGTCTCTAGGTTAAGCGGTTGCAGAGAGATGTCCCAAACTTTTCAGTCCCATAGGAGTGAATGGAACAATGGCTCCTATGCGGTAAAGCGCGCCTAAACTCAAAATTTTACCAAAATTGAAACAGTAAAATAAAAATGCATGAAACATCACTAGAACATGTTAAGATACCCAAAAAACACTGAACCAGTAGGAAAAGTGTCAGAACCCCCCCCCCCAAAAAAAAAAGATGCAAAACCAGCAGCTAAAGGGTTAAAGTACCATATAAACCTGCTCCAAAACACCCAACAGACATACAGATAGATCCAATGAGTGCAGGAGTGTGCAATAAGAACTCCAAAGGTAAACCCCTGTCCGGAGGGGCACTGTGGGACATGTGGACCTGCAGCACTCAAAGGGTTGCTCACCTTTCCTGCAGATCTTCTGTCTTTAGAGTACCGTGTATTAAGAAGAAGCCTCGGTGGGCAACTCCTGAGTTAAGAACTTGTAGCCAAGATCCCCCCCCCCCCCCCAGGGCTTACGGTCCACAAAAAGCACCTGGTTACTGAGCTAGCCACATCGAAGGGCATTGTCACTTATGGTAATCTGCCTAATGGTGGTATTCCATTTTTAACAGAAAAATAAAAATTTTCTAAAACTATAGCAGAACTGTACTCTTGTCTGTGTCTTCACCAAGGAACAAATCTTTCTGGAGCTGGTTGGCTAGCTGCAGCCAAGGAGGGAAGGTAGGCTCCATCCCTTGCATACAATTCTAGAATTGTTCCTGCCTACAATTAAAGGGACGGATCTCCTACCCAAAGTTACCAGTAACCTCTAGTGGACGACAGAGAAAAATAAACTGTTTTAATTAAGACACATTATAAAAAGATAATCACAGAATAGAATTATACTTCTATAGTATGAGGCAGTGGACAATAGTAAAGTAATTCTAGAACAAACAGCTGTACATTAGGGAACAAAAATTACCCACATCAAAGGGGTTAAAGGTCCATTTAAATCAATAGGAATTTTTATTTGTACCCTATGGAGCAGTTAATTAGTCCCATAATTGCTCCATTTTGCTTAATGCCCAATATATTCATTAATGGTTTAAGAGAAGTTTATTAATTTCAGATAGTTCATGGATTTGGGACCCTATATTTGTCTGTGGGTCTCAGTCATAGTTCGGAACTCTTCAAATCTGCCCCAGACACTCTGGTTTTCAGGAGAGAGGGAGAGAGGGAGAGGGAGAGATTCTCCAACCTGTTGAGTTCCCCCATCAACCCAGCCCATCCCCACATATTCTCCCACTATACTATATCTACCTCACATCCATTTTCAGGGAAAACCCTACATAACCCTATTTCCAATCCCACTCAAATTATGATGCAAATCACATTGCCATTTGGAATAGAGGAGGAATTTTTTCCCACCATTCAAAGCAGAATTTGAAATTGCTGTATTGAGGGGTTTTTTTTGCCTTCTTTTGGATCAATGACAGTAAACAGAAATCGGAAAAGGGTTGAACTTGATGGATGCTAGTCTTTTTCAACCTAAATTACTATGTAACATCTTTTAGCCACTCTCATGATAGCCATTCTTGGTGTTTGGGACAAGACCGTTCCCAGTCATTGTCTCAGTGCTCACAGTAATTGAACAGCAATTCCCAGCTTCAGGCCTCACAGCCTACAACCAGTATAACACTGATTAATCACAATCAGTGAGCTACTGAATACACACTTGTGATGTAGAAGACCTGTACTATTGGTGTGCTCGAAGATTAATGTTGAGAAGATACAATTTGAAATACTTAATTGTTAGACTGTGGATTTGTCTCCCCTAATAGTTATAAAAAAAAAAAAAAAAACAGGATACAAAACACTGTTGCTTTATTTAAATATTTTAAATGCCTGCCTGGTGTTCTGATAAAGTAGCACGGCAAGATAATCCTCCAACTATTTAGATTAAATTGTTGAATTAAAGCAAATTTTACACTGACTTAAATATTTGCTTTTTCAATTGCCTGGCTCTAGGGTAAATAAAACAGCTTACAGGAATATAAACACTTAAAAATATATGTTGTTTATGGTGGGGTCCAATGGCGCGTGGTTTGCTCCAGGGTGGCCCAGGCTATGTGGCACTGGCTCTGCCATTTGGTTGCTCACCATGTTGGCTCCCTTCCAGAGAGTGATTACCTCCAGGTCCAGTGCCCAGATCCTACTTACCAATGATGGGGACTGTCTGGAATAGTATGTGACTGTGCTAGATTTGGAGAGAAAAAAAAAATCTGTGTTGCAGTGTTTATCCTCCTTAATAAAACAAGATACTCCCACTGTTGAGACTTGTTTTAATAAAAAGTTATTGCAGCTAAAATATTTTTTTTCATTGCAGTATCTTAATGGCCTGAAATTTTAGTGCAGCTGTGGCAACATCATCTTATGTAGGTTTATGGTCAGCTGTCCACTGCAACTAAAAAAAAATTCAGGTATGAGTTGTAATAACTTTTGAAGAAAACCTCTCTTATAAGTGGGAGTACCCCTGATTTATTGAGAAGGATAAATCCTACTATATATTATATATATACTAGTTGAAGAGCCCGTTACACGGGTCACAGTGCCACTGCCAGCCGGTCACGGTGCAGTCATACACAGTAGAGACTGCCCGCTCCATGGTTGATACAGTGCCAGCCGGTCGAGGTGCAGTCATGCTCAGTAGCGACTGCCCACTCCACGGCCGATACAGTGCCAGCCGGTCCTGGTGCAGTCATGCCCAGTAGAGACTGCCCGCTCCACGGTTGATACAGTGCCAGCCGGTCGTGGTGCAGTCATGCTCCTTCATAGCACCCCCGCTCTGTATCAGCCTCATAACTGGCAGTCTCTACTACGCAAGTGTGCGTTGTTACACACGTTTTAGCAAATTATTATATAGGAAAATATATATATATATATATATATATATATATATATATATATATATATATATATAATCTATATTTATCTGTGTGTGCGTTATTATCCCTTTCATAAGCAAAGTAATTTTCTTATAGATCTGTAAACCAATCGGAAAAGGAAAAGGGTATTTTTTTACATTCCCCATACAGTGAGGGAAAAAATTATTTGATCCCCTGCTGATTTTGTAAGTTTGCCCACTGACAAAGAAATGATCAGTCTATAATTTTAATGGTACGTTTATTTGAACAGTGAGAGACAGAATAACATCAAAAAATATTCCTGAAAAACGCAAATTAAAAAAAATATATAAATTGATTTGCATTTTACTGAGTGAAATAAGTATTTAACCCCTTTGCAAAACATGACTTAGTACTTGATGGCAAAACCCTTGTTGGCAATCACAGAGGTCAGACCTTCCTTGTATTTGGCCACCAGGTTTGCACACATCTCAGGAGGGATTTTGTCCCACTCCTCTTTGCAGATCCTCTCCAAGTCATTAAGGTTTTGAGGCTGAGCTTTGGCAACTCAAACATTCAGCTCCCTATACAGATTTTCTATGGGATTAAGGTCTGAAGACTGGCTAGGCTACTCCAGGACCTTAATGTGCTTCTTCTTGAGCCAATCGTTTGTTGCTTTGGCCGTGTGTTTTGGGTCATTGTCATGCTGGAATACCCATCCACAACCCATTTTCAATGCCTGCCTGAGGGAAAGAAGTTCTCACCCAAGATTTGACGGTACATGGCCCGTCCACCTTTCATGCTGTGAAGTTGTCTTGTCACCTTAGCAGAAAAACACCCCCAAAGCATAATGTTTCCACCTCCATGTTTGACGGTGGGGATGGTGTTCTTGGGGTCATAGGCAGCTTTCCTCCTCCTCCAAAGATGGCAAGTTGAGTTGATGCTAAAGAGCTCGATTTTGGTCTCATCTGACCACAACACTTTCACCCAGTTCTCCTCTGAATAATTCAGATGTTCATTGGCAAACTTCGGACAGGCCTGTACATGTGCTTTCTTGAGCAGGTGGACCTTGCGGGCACTGCAGGATTTCAGTCCTTCACGGCGTAGTGTGTTACCAATTGTTTTCTTGCCGACTATGGTTGCAGCTGCCTTGAGATCATTGACAAGATCCTCATGTGTAGTTCTGGGCTGATTCCTCACTGTTCTCATGATCATTGAAGCTCCACGAGGTAAGATCTTGCATGGAGCCCCAGACCGAGGAAGACTGACCGTTATTTTGTGTTTCTTCCATTTGTGAATAATCACACCAACTGTTGTTAACTTCTCACCAGCTGCTTGGCGATGGTCTTGTAGCCCATTCCAGCCTTGTGTAGGTCTACAATCTTGTCCCTGACATCCTTGAGCGGTTCTTTGGTCTTGGCCATGGTGGAGAGTTTGGAATCTGATTGATTGCTTCTGTGGACAGGTGTCTTTTATACAGGAAACAAGCTGAGATTAGAAGCACTCCCTTTAAGAGAATGATCCTAAGCTCAGCTCGTTACCTGTATAAAAGATACCTGGGAGCCAGAAGTCTTGCTGATTGATAGGGGGTCAAATACTTATTTCACTCAGTAAAATGCAAATCAATTTATAACGTTTTTGAAATTTGTTTTTTAGGATTTTTTGTTGTTATTCTGTCTCTCACTGTTCAAATAAACCTACCATTAAAATTATAGACTGATAATTTTTTTTGTCAGTGGGCAAACGTACAAAATCAGCAGGGGATCAAATAATTTATTTCCTCACTGTGCATCCTTTTCTCTTAGACAACTGAGAGACGCAGGCACCATTTGAGTATTGCCAGGAGGCAGTGCAACTGGAGTTGAAACTCTTCCCACTTCCTGCCCTATATTACTTGAGTGCCAGAGGGGTACGGAATCCATTGCAAAGCAATGCATTCTGTGCCACTCTAGCACTCAAAGGGTTAAACCACTCCTCATAGCCAACATTTAGCAAAGCAGGAAAGAGGTAAGGACACAGAGAAGAGGATCCAAGACACTGCAGGCCACCCCAACTCAGACCACCACTGGGGGGGGGGGAGGTATTCTCAGGGTTGGATGCCCTGCATCACTCAGTCAACAAAGAGCAAAGGATTTATTAGAAAGTAAAAAATCCCCTTTCTTCTAGGTTCAAATGAGGGATGCAGGGACCAATGGAGAGGTTGCAAAGCAGTATCAACAATGGGGAGACAGAGGAAATTAGAGAATGGATGTCTGTTAAACCTTGCATCCAAGTCTGGCATCTTGGCATGCAAACACATTTGTAGAATTTTATAAAGGTATGAACAGATGACCAGGTAGCTGCCTTGCCAAACTGATCAGCAGGGACTTATAGAATGAGCAGTAATTTGGAATTGAGCTGGGTGAAACTTAAGGAAAACTTATCTGATAGTACATTGAAGTCATGCAGTAATAGTGGGCTTCAGAAGCAGGTCTGCCTTTTTTTGTAGACCCTACCAGGAGAAGAAAGGTAAACATCTGCCTGAAAGATTAGGTTGCTAGTATATATGGTATTTAAGATATCGGACCATGTCTAAGGTAAGAAGGACTGCCTCGTTCGGACTGCTGGGATAGCAAAAAGGAGGACAGAATACTTAAGAATTTTGTATTTTAGAGCACATTTTGTGGTAGTGTCACATTATATATTGATAGCTGTCTAAAGTTATGTTTCACTAATAATTGAAAATTTTTGCACAAAAGTAAGAGCTTACTTATCCTAAGAATGAATACTTGATGGATATGGAAGGAGGAATCCACTTTAGGCTGAAATTCAGGAATAGACTGTAATATCATGTTTGTCTTGCTGGAAACCATTTGTGGATACTTGAAAGACAGAGCTCCAACTTCAGAGACCTGTCTTTGCTGTAGAAATAGCAGTGAGGAAAACAGTCTCACATTTAAGATGCTTGAGCGAGACTGAATATAGGAGGATTCAAAAGGTAGATGACTGAAGAACCTCCACTATCAGTTATAAATCATAATGGAGAGTAGCCACTCAATACAGAGGAACAAGGTGTGTTGTTGTTTTTTTTTTTTTTTTTTTTTTTAAACAAAACTGATAAGGCCATACATTTCTCAAACCTTTATCAAGACCAGCTTGCAAACAGTACAGAATATAGGGAACTTTAAAATTGCATGATCAAACTCATGTTGATCACAGAAAGCACACTAAATTCTACAAATTTTGGGACACATTTTAGCAGACACAGGTTTGTCAGCTTTTAGCATATTCTGGATAATGGTCACTGATCTATTGTGCTTGAAAATTCGAGCTTCAAGTACCATGCAGTCAAGGGGAGGAGGTTGAATAGATTGGGATGTTGAATGGAACCTGGAGTGAACAGGTATAGCAACAGAGGAAGTCACTGAGGAGGAACTTGGCTTGTATTTGATTAAACCGTGCCTTTTTTGGCCAAAATGGAGATAGTAGTACGTGGAGAGCAGTCTGAGAATCAAGGGAACCAGGGAAACATGCCCCATAGTGTATTAACATGGTATCACCCTGGTACTACTGCCACTGCCTGGCATGGACATTAAGCTTCTCTACATTGAGTCTCCTGAGTCTCAATGAAGGGAAGCTAGACGATGACTTCGTATGCGTACCTTCAGGTCTGGGCACCATTTGCAATGATGTCATCACAGCCCATGGGGTACTTGATTACAAAAGAGGGGAGGGAGGAGCCACCAATTAATAGGCTCCAGCTTCCAGAGAACAGGAATTTGCCTCCATCTTACATGGCTAACCATGCCACCAACACTCACCCACCATTCCATGATGCCAGGGGCCTGAAGGTAGGACAATATAGGCGGACAGCATGGAGGCAGACAGTGTAGGTGTGGAGGTGGACAATGTGTGCAGTGTGGAGGCAGACAAAGTGAACAGTGTGGCAGTGGCTAGTATGAGCAGCATGGAGGTGGCCAGTGTAGAGGAGGACAATGTGAACAGTGTGGAGATGGACAGGGATGAGGTGGACAATGTGAACAATGTGGAGGTAGACAATATGGGTAGTCCAGAGATCGACAAAATTAACAATGTAGAGGTGGGCAGTGCGGAGGTGGACAATGTGAACAATATGGAGGTGGGTAGTGCAGAGATGGACAATGTGGGAAGTGTAGAGGTGGACAATGTGGGAAGTGTAGAGGTGGACAATGTGGGCAGTGCAGAAGTTGAAAATGTGGAGGTGGGTAGTGCAGAGGTGAACAATGTAGGTAGTGCAGAGGTGGACAATGTGGGAAGTGTGTGGGGGTGGATATTGTGGAGGTGGGCAGTGTGGAGTTGTACAAAATATGCAGTGAGGAGGACAGTGTGGTGGTGGCCAGCATGGAGGTGGACAATGTATACAGTGTGGAGGTGGATAGCATGGGCAGTGTGGAGGTGGACAATATGGGCAGTGCAGAGGTTGGCAGTGTGGAGTTGGGCAGTGCAGAGGTGGGCAGTGTGGAGTTGGGCAGTGCAGAGGTGAACAATGTAGGTAGTGCAGAGTGTGGGGGTGGACAATGTGGAGGTGTGCAGTGTGGTGGTGGCTAGTCTGGAGGTGGACAATGTGTACAGTGTGGAGGTGGACAATGTGTACAGTGTGGAGGTGGATAGCATGGGCAGTGTGGAGGTGGACAATATGGGCAGTGCAGAGGTGGACAATGTGGAGGTGTGCAGTGTGGAGGTGGACAGTGTGGTGGTGGCTAGTCTGGAGGTGGACAATGAACAGTGTGGAGCTGGACAATGTGAACAGTGTGGAGGTGGACAGTGAGGAGTATGCAGAAGTGTGGATGGTGTGGGTATTGCAGAGGTGGACAATGTGGAGATGGGCAATATGGGCAGTGCAGAGGTGGATAGTATGGGCAATGCAGTGGTGGGAAGTGTGGAGGTGGATAATGTGGGCAGTGTGGAGGTGGACATAGCGGGGGTGAACAATGAGGGCAGAGCAGATGTTGACAATGTGGGTATTGTGGAGGTGGACAGTGTAGAGCTGGACAACATGAACAGTATGGAAACTGCAGAGGTAGGCAGTGCAGAAGTAGACAGTGTGGGAAGTGGCCAGAGCTGAGGTGGACAATGCAGAGGTGGGAAGTGTGGACAATGTAGACGGTGCAGTGGTGGACAATGTGGGCATTGTGGAGGTGTACAGAGTGGACAGTGTGGAGGTGGACACTTAGAAGGTTCACAGTGTGGAGGTGGACAATGTGGGCATTGTGGTGGTAGACAATGTGGAGGTTTACAATGTGGACAGTGTGAAGGTGGACAATGTAGACAGTGTAGTGGTGGACGGTGTGGAGGTGGACAATGTGGGCACTTTGGAGGTGGACAGTGTGGAGGGTATAGTGTGGGCATTGTGGATATAGTGTGGAGGTGGACAGTGCGGGGGTGAACAATGAGGGCAGTGCAGATGTTGACAGTGTAGACAACGTGGGTATTGTGGAGGTGGACAATGTGAACAGTGTGGAGGTGGACAGTATGGAAACTGCAGAGATGGGCAGTGCGGAGGTGGACAGTGCAGAGGTGGACTGTGTGGGCAGCACTGAGGTGGACAATGTGGGCATTGTGGAGGTTGACAAAATGGACAGTGTAGAGGTGGACAGAGTTTGTAGGTGGACAGTGAGGAGGGGGACAATGTGAACAATGTAGAGGTGGGCAGTGTGGAGGTGGACAGTGTGAACAGTGTAGAGGTGGACAATGTGGAGGTGGACAATGTGGGCACTGTGAACAATGTGGAGGTGGGCAGTGCGGAAGTGGACAGAGTGAGCGGTTTGGAGGTGAACATTGCAGGCAGTGCAGAGCTGGACAGTGTGGACAATGTGAGCATTGTGGAGGTGGACAATGTGGGCATTGTGGAGGTGGACAATGTGGGCATTGTGGAGGTGGACAATGTGGGCATTGTGGAGGTGGACAATGTGGATGTGGACAGTGTGGCGGTGGATAATGTAGACAGTGTGGTGGTGGACGGTGTGGAGGTGGACAATGTAGGCACTGTGGAGGTGGATAGTGTAGGCATTGTGGAGGTAGACAGTGTGGAGATGGACAGTGTGGGGGTTGACAGTGTGAACAGTATGGAAGTGGGCAGTGTGGAGGTGGACAACATGAACAATGTGGAGGTGGGCAGTGTGGAGGTGGACAGCGTGGAAAATGCAGAAATGGACAGTGTGGAAAATACGTAAGTGGACAGTGCGGACAATGTGAGCACTTAGGAGTTGGAGAACAGCGTGTGGGGGAGGACAGCATGCCCAGCGTGTGGGGGAAGACAGTGTGGAGGTGGATAATGTAGACAGTGTGGTGATGGACAATGTGGGTCTTGTGGAGGTGGTACAATGTGGAGGTGGATAATGTAGACAGTGTGGGGGTGGACAATGAGGATAGTGTGGAGGTGGACAATGTGAACAGTGTGCAGGTGGGCAGTGAGGAGGTGGACAATGTGGGCAGTGGGCATCCTTTTCTCTTAATCCATACAGATTACTGATAACTTTGGGTAGGCGATCAGTCCCTTTAAGTAGGCAGGAACAATTCTGAGAAGTGACTGCTGGTTGGAGCCTACCTCCTCTCCTTAGCTTGCAGCTAGCCAATCCCCAACCAGTAAGATTTGAAGACTAACAATTGACTAGGTAGTAAGAAGGTAAAGGAAGACTCCTGTGAGCATGAACCCGAAAGGACCCCCACGTTCTGCCGCAGGACAGCCAAGCATGGTTTCATGACAGGGTGGGAGACCAGTAACCTGTATGGACTAAGAGAAAAGGATTTAACAGGTAAGACTAAAATCATTTTCTGTCATCCAATACAGGTTACTGGTAACTTTGGGATGTCCAACCATTAAGTTACCCATGGCGGGAAGAAAGGCAAGGACCAGGCGCAGGCCCCCAAAGTCACCAGAGCACCAATGAACCTACAGATCGTGAAGAGCTCAAAAATAACCGCAAAGTGTCAACAGACACTAAACAGGAGCAGAACAGACCACTGGAACTGTTACACAGCACACTGAACTAGAGCCAACAGGGGTCAAAGGTGAAAGAGTACTGAGAGACTAATGAGACCCTAGACAGGCAAGGCAAGGATCTTCCTCCCAAAACTGGCATCAGTCGATGCCAGTACAACCACACGATAGCTTTTAGAAAAAGTATGCACAGATGACCAACTGGCTGCCTTGTACAAATGATCAGCTGAGGCCTGATTTTTGTAGGCCCAGGATGTCCCAATAGACCTCACAGAATGAGCCATGACCCTGAAGAGAACAGGCTTCTAAGTTCGTAAGCCTTACGAATCATGGACTTGATCCAAGAAGCAATGGTTACTTTGGAAGCAGGCTTCCCTGCCCTAGGACCTTCAGGAATGACAAAAAGAGAGTCAGACTGTTGCAAGGACTCAGTGCAATGCACATAGAACTTGAGACAATGAACAACGTCCAACAGATGAAGATTCTTCTCCTTGTCAGATGTAAGCAGAAAGAAGGAACCACAATCTCCTGATTAATGTGGAACTCCGATACCACCTTTGGGAGAAACTCTTGTGAAGTGCAAAGCACTGCCTTGGCCTTGTGAAACACCAAAAAGGGTGGCCTACAAGACAGGGCATGCAGCTCCGCAACATAGCGAACAGAAACTATCGCCAGAAGAAAGGCCATCTTCCACGTCAGTATATGTAGAGGAATGGTAGCAAATGACTCAAAAGAAGGACGCTGAAGTACTCCTAAAACCAGGTTAAGATCCCACTGAGGAACAGGGGACTTAACGGGGACTTAAACACCGGACGGGTATGAGCAACACCCTGGAAAAAAACCTTTACATCAGGAATGAGTGCAAGACACCTCTGAAAGAAGACAGACTGCACAAGTCTGAACCTTGAGAGAACTCAGACTGAGACCCTTATCCACACTATCCTGGAGGAAGTAAAGAACTGTAGCAAGGTCAAAATCCTGAGACAGGTCTTTGTTAGCACACCAAGATAGAAAGGTAGACCAAACTTGATGGTAGGACTTAGAAGAAACAGGCTTATGCACAGTAGCCACCACACCAAAAGAAAAAAACGTTCTTCTTCAAAATTGAGGATTCAACCTCCATGCCGTCAAAAAGCAAAAAGATGAACGTCTTCCTTCCAGAGGTAGCCTTGTAGAAGAAGATCCGGATGGGAGGGAAGTCAAAGAGGTTCCACCACTGAGAGGTCCAGAAGCTCCGGAAACCAAACCTGTCGAGGCCAGTACGGAGCAATCAGAATGACTGGACTCTCAGCTTCCAAAGCACCCTGTTCAACAGGGGAATGGGAGGAAATTGGTATGCCAGAAGAAATGTCCACTGTATCGACAAGTCATCCACTGCCAGAGCCAGGGGATCTGCCCAGCAAGAGCAGAACACTGGAACCTTCCTGTTGTGCCTGGTTGCCATCAGGTTGATGCATGGAAGACCCCACTGCTGGATGATGAGTTTGAACACCTCTGGATGTAGTTCAGACCCTCCGCTGTCCACAGTGTGCCGACTGAGAAAGTCTGCCAGAACATTGTGTACACCAGGAATATGAATTGCGGAAATGGCAGGGACATTCTCCTCTTCCTATGATAAAATAGCCTTGACCTCTAGCCAAGCTGCGAGGCTTCTTTTGCTGCCTTTCTTGTTGATGTAGGTTACTGTTGTGGCATTGTCCGACTGTACCCTGACCAGGTAATCCTCCAGTTGCTGAGTCCAGTGTTGTAGGGCATGAAATATGGCCCGAAGCTCCAAGACATTGATGGGAAGGAGAGATTCCTCCTAGGACCACTGGCCCTGAACACTGAAGTGCCCCAGTACCGCTCCCCATCTGGAGAGGCTGGCATCCGTTGTTACGGTTGTCCAGAAGGGCACCAGGAAGGGTCTGCCTTTCAGGAGATTGTTCAGGTTGAGCCATCACAAGAGGCTCTGCTCTGTGTGAAGAGGGAGAGATAGGGATCTTTCCAGAAGATCTGGTCGACCCCTGCATGCCAGGATTAGAAACCTCTGAAGTTCCCTGGTATGAGCCATGGCAAACGGGACTGCTTCTATGGTGGAAATGAACTTCCCCACCACGGATGACAACTTCTTGGTCGGAACTGGATCCTGAGGCAGGATAGCCTGGACCTACAGTGCTATCTGATGAGCCACTTCGTCCGTAAGAAACATCATCCCCCTCTGAGTGTCAAAGAGGATGCCCAGAAAAACCATCCTCTGGGAAGGGACAAGGTCTGACTTGTCCAGATTGATGATCCACCCGTGATGGGAGAGAGCATGAATGCAGCCCTGCACCTGCAGATGAAGGAGTTCTGGAGAAGAGGCCTTCAGAAGGAGGTCATCCATATATGGAGTAAGTCTGATGCCGTTCCGATGTAGGCCGGAGATCAATGCTCCCAGGATTCTGTTGAAGACTTGAAGAGCCATGGTCAGGCCAAAGGGGAGGGCAGAAAACTGGAAATGCCCTCGGTTGCAGGCAAAGCGGAGATATTGCTGACTCTCTGGATAAATGGTGATGTGCAGATAGGCATCTTGAAGATCCAGAGAGGCCAGAAATTTCCCAGGGGACATGGCCACTATCACAGTGCGTAGTGACTCCTGGCGGTATTGGGACAGGACCACAAAGGTGTTGAGATCTTTCAAATCCAAAACAAGAGCCGCCGTACTTCTTGGGAGACCTTGGAAGCCCCTCTCCTGAAGAGGAACTGGTTCCAGGACCGCCTTGTCCAGAAGGGCCTGAATGGCCTCCTCGAAAAGGTGGCGCTTTTCCGCTCCCAAAGGAGAACGAGATGAGAAGGTCCTGGAAGGAGGAAGGGAGGTGAAGGGGATCCTGTACCCCATAGCCACCACCTACAAAACCCACAGGTCCGCCACAGAGGCCTCCCAAGCCGTGAGGTAGTGGCGTAAGGAGCCACCTGCCTGCGGGTGGGGACCCAGGTTCGGAGAGTCATGCAGAAGGTGGTTTGGAAGCTTTGGGCTTTGCAGAGTACTTGAGCCTCTATTGCTGCTTAGTCTTGGATGAGGAGCGCAGAGCCTGAGGGACCGTCTGGGTCGCTTGGCGTGAGTCTGCCTGAAAGGGACGAAAAAGCAGATTCCTTTTGACAGGCGCCTTTTTTCTTAGGCCCACTGGCAGGTGAGTACTCTTCCCTCCAGTGGCTTCGCTGATCAGATACTTGAGCTCAGGCCCAAACAGGGAGGTGCCCTGAAAGGGTAAAGACAGTAGAGCCCTCTTAGAGGCCTTGTCAGCAGACCAGATCTTGAACCAAAGAGCATGTCTGGCTACCACAGTCATGGTAGATGCCCTGGCTACCATACGTACAGCGTCAAACAGGGCAGCAGAAATATAACGCTGAGCCTCAGTAATGTTGGCAAGAAGCCGCAACATGTCAGCAGCAGGGGTCCCTGACGGACAGCTGAAGTGAGCTGCTCAGTCCAAACAACCACAGCTCTATTCACCCATACTGCTACAAATGCAGGGCAGAAGGCAGAACCAGCCATCGCAAAAACAGACTTGAGAGAGGTCTCAAGCTTCTTATCAGTCCAGTCTTTCAAAGAAGATGCATCAACCACAGACAAGGCAGTGGTCTTAGAAAGCCTGGAATCAGGGGCATCCACCTTGGGGGGATGGACCCACTGCATAAGGGCCATTTCAGAGAATGGGTAAAGCTTAGCAAACTTCCTAGATACAGATGGTTTCCTGTCTGGAAACTTCCACTCCTCAGACACCAACCGGTCAAGGGTCGAGTTAGGTGGAAAACAAGTATGGGGCCTGACAGGCTCCTGGAACACATCAGAGGGGTCAGAAGAAATCTCCTGTACCAAGGGAATGTTCAGGGTGGTCAACACAGCCCTGATCAGGCCATCAGCTGAGGTGATGGGGTTAGCCTCAAAGGGGTCCCAAAAAACAGAGATGAAGGAACAGCTAAACAGTCATCATCTGAGTCAACCAATAATTCCTCCTCAGAGGAATTCAACACATCTGGTACACCCAGCAGTGTAGGCAGGGAAGATCTGATAGGGGCAGGGGCCTGCCACGAGTGGAATACCCCCTGTAAAGTGGATGGAATTAGTTGTATGGTGGACTGGAGGTCCCTGGTAGTAGTAGCCTTAAACTCTTGCATCCATATTGGCTCTAGTGCATGTCTGGAGGTCCCTGCAGGGGATTCAGGGGCAGCAGCTCATGCTGGGCAAACACGACCTGAGTATTCTCTAGGTAACCCTGAGTGACATGAGCAGCAATGAGCAATAGGGGACACAGACGCCCCAGTGTCCTTAGACTTAGGTTTTGCCCCAAGGTCTAACAGAGTAAACATTCTCACAGAGTCAAATGGTCAAAGTATCAGAACACCCACAAAATAGTGTGTATGATAAATAAATTCACCCCAGAAAAGCTAAATAAGACTTACCTGGTAGGCAAAGGGTTAAACTGCTGAGGAGAGAAGGAGGGTCCAAGCCCTGCGTAGGATACTCGATCTGCGTAGACACGAAATGGCTTCCGCAGCAGGAGCCAATCAAACGAGCAAGCGCTCATGGGAATCGTAGTTTATTAACGATCAAGAAGTGGGTATTGAAAGTAATGTATCATTTTTTGTTGACAACACTAAATTCTGTAAGAAAATGCATACACAGCAGGATGTTTTTTTCTCTGCAGAAAAATTTGCATAAATTGAGTGAGAGGGAGGAATAGTGGCAGATGAGTTTGAATACAGATAAATGTAATATGCATTTGGGCTGTTTATCCTTTTGAGTACCAGAGGGGTCTGCAACACACTGCATACTCCAGTGGCACTTAAAGGGTTAAACACACATGCTACATATACACTAAATGAGAAACTACTTGGGCAGTCTCCATCAGAGAAAGATTTAGGAGTACTGATAGACTTCAAAGAAGTGTGCAGTGTCACTCACCACTGCAAGAGCAAATAGGGTACTATCCTGCTTGAAAGGGGGTATAGATGCACGGGAAGAGAATATAATTCTACTTCTCTATAATAGGATTTTAGCTTTATGTGTTAAATCCTTTTCTCTTAGTCCATATAGTTTACAGGTAGTGACAACTCCTCCCAGTAGACTGGAACAATTTTCCAATGAATTGCAGGGGGTAGAGCCTCCATCACCTCCATAGCATGCTACCCAGCTGCTCCCCTCCAGTTAGATTTGTGACACTAACCCTACTGAGCTAGATAGTGAGAAGAAGAGGGACTCCTGTGAGCATGGACGCAATTAGGACTCCCACATCCAGCCACAGGAACCAAGCATGGTCTCTTTCAGTGGGTGGGAGTCCTGTAAGCTATATGGACTAAGAGAAAAGGATTTAACAGGTAAGACTAAAATCCTGTTTTCTCTGTCATCCAGTATAGCTTACAGGTACCAAGGGGATGTACCAACATTAAGTTCCCAGGGTGGGAAGAGAAGGAAAGGATCAAGCACCGATCCCCATGATACCAGAGTTCCCAAGGGACTATCCAGGACATGGAACAACCCAAACCAACAAAGTGTCAACAGGCACTGAATAACAGTAGCACAGCACAAAAAACAAGAGCCAACAGGGCTAAAAGTTAAAGAGCTATAAAGCACAGGAAAGTAAAGTCCTAGACAGGCAATACTGCCTCCAGAACTTTCCTGCCAAAGCTGGCTTCAGTCAAAGCCAGGACATCAACACAGTAGTGTTTGGCAAAAGTGTGCACAGAGGACCATGTGGACACTTTGCACAGCTGATCAGCAGAGGCCCAATTCTTGTAGTCCCAGGAGGCCCCAACAGACCTAGTAGAGTGTGCAGTGATATGAAAGGGAACAGGTTTACCTTGAAGCTCATAAGCCTTGAGAATGGTAGACTTAATCCAAGATGCAATAGACAACTTGGATGCCACCTTTCCAGCCCAGGGACCCACCCTCAGGGATGAACAGACTCTGTGCGGTGCACATAGAACTTAAGGCAATGTACAACATCCAACAAGTGAAGATTCCTCTCCTTGTCAGATTTAGGGTTAGGACAAAAGGAAGGCGCAACAGATCTCCTGATTGATATGGAACTCACAGACCACCTTAGGAAGAAAATCCTGAGAGGTATGGAGAACAGCCTTATCCTTGTGAAAAACCAGGAAAGGCGGCTTGCAGGACAGAGCCTGTAGCTCAGAAATTCTGCGGGCAAAGCCCACCGCCAAAAGAAAAGTGATATTCTACATCAAAAGACGTAAAGGAATGGTAGCCAAGGATTAAAAGGGAGGCCGCTGCAAAAACAGCTGGTCAGAGATGCTCAACTAGGAATGAGCCTGCAAGCACACATTGTAGACCATTCCGATGAAGCAATTATAGTTAGATATCTCGATGACAGCACTCCTGAAGAGCCGCCGTCTGGTCCCGGAAGCAGGATCTTATGACGTCAACTATACAGTGGACGTATGAGAAGCGGGAGGGAGCGGAGATCTATATTTTCTTAAATATCTCAAACCATAACGGTTGAGAGATGGGAATAATGGCATTATATATTTTTTTATTATTCCTATCATTTCGATGACAGTTTTTTTGGGGGTTTACTATCCCTTTAATGAGCTCAAAGATACTGCCCCCTGGTAGGATACTTATCCTACACAGCCTCATCAATTCGAGGGCAGGCTCGTTCCTAGCTGAGCATCTCTGACCAGTTCTTTGCAGGCTGCTGCAATACTCCTAAGACAAGATTAAGGTCCCACTGAGGAGTGGGAGCCTTATAGGCAGGAAAAGCATGGGCAACCCCTTGAAAGAAAACCTTGACATCTGGTAAGGCTAAGGCCCTTGCTCACACCATCTTGCAAAACAAAAAAAAAAAGACATGATAGCTGGAAGATCAAACACTTGGGAGGACAGATCGCTGTCCACACACCAAGCATGGAAAATAGACCAAACCCTGTTGGGTAGAGGCCTTCAAGGTCATGTTTCCTGGCCTAGATCATAGTGGAAATTACCTCTGGAGAAAAACCTTTTCTTCTCAAGATGGAGGCTTCAACAGCCATGATGTCAAAGCCAGCTGATCTACATCCTCCTTCCAAAGATAACCTTGCCGAAGGAGGTCCGGTCTGCATGGCAGAGGAAACTGTTCCTGAGCTGATAAGGGAAACGTAGACTGTCTGGTCCAATAGGGCTCTTTCAGGATAACGGAGGTGTTGTCCATCTGAATCTTCTGTACGACCCTGGGTAGCAGAAGAAGTGGAGGGAAGGCGAAATCTCCATGGAATCGACAGGCATCCACTGAGAATGCCAGTGGATCCTGACATCGTGAGCAGAACATCTGAACCTTCCGGTTGTCCCTTGTGGCCATCAGGTCTATGCAAGAAAGACTCCACTTCTGCACAAAGAGGTCGAACACTTCTGGGTGAAGTTCCCACCCTCCAGATTTCCACAACATGTCAACTGAGGGAGTCTGCAATGATATTTTCTACACCTGGATGTGCACAGCTGAGATAGCAGGCACATTGTCTACTGCCCGATCCAAAATAGCTTTGACCTCAAACTAAGCCACAGGGCTTCTTGTGCCTCCTTGCTTGTTGATGTAAGCTACGGCCATAGTGTTATCCGAGTGGACTCGGACTGGGCATCCCATTATGTGAGAGGACCGATACCTCATAGCATTCGATATTACTCTGACCTCCAAGATATTGATGGGAAGAAGAGTTTCCTCTGGTGACCAGTGACCCTGAACACTCAGGTGACCCAGGACTACGCCCCAACCGAGCAAGCTGGCATCCATTGTCACAACGATCCAGCATGGAACCACAAATGGTCTGCCTTTCCTCAGGTCGGACAGGTCCAACCACCAGTAAACAGTCTGTCTCACTTCCACAGCTAGGGAGATACGGTGATCCAGAAGATCCAAGTTTCCACTGCAAACTTGGATCACAAGCCACTGAAGTTCTCTGGCATGGGCCATGGCAAAGGAGATTGCTTCTATGGTCAGTATCATCTTCCCCACCAGAGAGGGCAGACAACACCTTGGAGGTGAGCTGCTGAATCCAATCCTCCATCAGGAAGGCTATACTCTGCAGAGTGTCGAACCAGAGACCCGTAACACCAGATTCTGGGAAGGAACTGGAGCAGACTCATCCATATTCAGATCCAACGTGTGGGAGGAGGATCTGAGCACACTCCTGAACATGGTGCCCCAGGGGGTCCCTGGAAGACACCTTGATGAGAAGATCGTCCATGTACGGCATCACCTGGATCCCCTTTGTGTGCAGGAAGGCAATTAGTGCACTCAGAACTCGAATGAACACCTGAGGGGCAGTAATGAGCTAGAAGGGAAGAGCAGTGAATTGGAAGTGTCCCAAGTGGCAGGCAAACCTGAGGCACTGCTGACTTGCCAGATGCACAGGAATGTGTAGGTATGCATCCTGAAGTTCCAAAGATGTGAGAAATTCCCCCGGACACCTTGCGGCAATGACCGAACCTAGTACCTCCATCTTATAGCGGGTCTTGACCACAAATTTGTTGACAACCTTGAGATCCAGGATAGGACGGCAGCCGGCATCCTTCTCGGGAACAACAAAGAGGTTCTAGTAGAAACCTGAACCTTCCTCCTGCAGAGGGACTGGTGCCAGAAATCCCTTGTCCAAGAGAGAATGGACCGCCCCACTGAAGCACCTGAACTTTTCCTGACCCTGAGGGGAGCGAGAAGGGAAGAACCTGAAGGGGGCTAGGGATTTGAAAGGAATCCTGTAACCTTCTGAAACCACCTGTAATACCCAATGATCTGCAACAGAGCCTGTCCAAACATTCAAAAAGTGTTGTAGATAACCCCCCCATTGGTCGCGGACCAGGGTTCAGCAAGTCATGCCGAAGGTGGTTTGGTGGATTCGGGTTTGGTCTGCTTTGACCTCCACTGCTGTTTGGGCTTGGGGGTGGAACATGGGGCTTGAGGTGCCACTGGGTTCACCCTAAATGCTTTGCCTTGTTTGAGACGAAAAAGACTATGCCTTTTTGCCTGAGGGTTGAGTTTGGAAACCTGAGGCAATAACGTGCTCTTACCCCCAGTGGCCACACTGATGAGAGACTTCAATTCAGGGCCAAAAAGTGAGGTACCCTGAAAGGGAAGAGAAATCAGTGATTTCTCAGAGATCAAGTCAGCAGACCAGATCTTCAGTCATAGCATGTGCCTAGCAGTTACAGAGAAGGTTGAGGCCTTAGCTTCAAGCCTAACAGCATCAAAAAGAGCATCAGTACCATAGTGCTGCCCCTCAAATGTTGGCCAAAAGGGATAAAAGGTCAGCTTTAGGAACACCCTTGTGGACAGCAGCAGTCAGCTGTTCAGTAAAAACAGCAATCGCCCTATTGACCCAGACAGAAACCAAGGTGGGTCTCTAACGCACCAATGGTAGTGAAATTAGCCTAGCGGCCATAGCGGTTTCAGAGATAGAAAATAAGCTGAATGGTTCAAACCCTAACGCTCTTTAAAACCATAAAAAAAATTTTATGGGACATTACAGTCCCTTTAAACTTAACTTTAATTCTGTAAATATTAAAAAACTAAATTAATTGCACCCAGTCCTATCTCTCAAACCTCTGTGGTTTGAGAGATATAAGATAAGCTTTAAAAGTTCCCACTTCCCTCCCCGTGCACTGATGTCAGCTTTCTATCTAACTAGTGCAATTACAGCTCTGCTGAAGAGCCGCAGGACAGTCTGCATACCAGGATCTCCTTCTCTAACACAGAAAGCGGATGTCAGAGCACATGGAGGGAAGGGGACCTTTGAAAGCTTATATTTCTCACACCCAGGACTGGGTGCAATTAATTTAGTTTTTTTAATATCTGCAGTATTAAAGGTAAGTTTAACAAAGTATTTCTATCACTTTAACACTAAGAGCTAAGCAAAGAACAAGAGGTCATCCATTAATCCTTTCAGTTCCAGGAGCTTGTGCCATTTCCTATAAACTGTAGGCCAGACAAATTTTCAGCATTTTTGCTATCTGTTTAGGTATTATTTCTAGTTACATATGGAAAACTATATATAATTTTTCTAAGAACAACTCAAACGTTTGCATGGTGCCTCACATGAAGTAAATTTTGCAACGTGCCCCAAGCTGTTATGTCATAATTACAAAAAAGAAGAAAAAGGACTGATTTTGCTAATATCACAAGCTATAGCTCAAAAACATTCATGTTTGTGAAAGTTTCTATTATTTGAAAAATCCCTGAATCTCCAAAGTACAAAAATACAAAATATGTAGAGTTTTGCCTATATGCATGCCCTACGCAGACCCCTAATTACCAGGAGTGCAAAATGCATTAAATTCACATTATAGCGGTGACATGGTAAAACAACGTTAAAACAGCGGATTAGATAAAAATATCTATTTTCTAAAACTAGATATCGCACTTCAGGAATGAGGGCTTACTTGCCTTTTTAACCCTAGCCTGATGTGCACAAATGTTTCCAGAAGGTGGTGTTAAGGAACAAAAATTGCACCTGTTTACATTTCCATCCACTCAAATGTACAGAAATCTTCAAAAACTCTGGAATTTCCAACTGTATTCTTGTTTTATGAGAAAAATTAAACCTCATTGGTATGAGCTGACCTACCGTAGGGGGTGCCAGAAGCACAAATCTACACCAACTACATTTTCTGATTTTTCTTGCATTTTTTTCAAACATGACTTGCCTGTACTCAAACTATTATAACAGGGTGTTTTCAAATATTGCTATATTATACCTCTGGATACACAGTTTTAAAGGGATAGTAACCCCCCCCGAAAAACGTGACGCTAAATGAGAGGAATAATGCAAACATACTTAACTCCCTTTATGGTTTGAGAGATGTAAGAAAAGAAAGACCTCCAACTCCCTCTTGTTTCTGCCTGACGAGCTGTAAAGCTGTCAGAGGCAGAATCCGGTCGACCGACTTTCGACGGTTCTGCAGGAGCTCTGTCATCTAGATATCTCCATATAATTACTTCATCGGAATGGTCTACAACATGTGCTTGCAAGCCACGCACATGTTTTAGACCATTCCGATGAAGTAATAATACGGAGATATCTAGATAACAGTGCTCCTGCAGAGCCGCCGTCTGGTCCTGGAAGCAGGATTTCATGACGTCCGCTATACAGCGGATGCATGAGAAGGGGGAGGGAGTGGGGGTCTTTCTTGTCTTACATCTCTCAAACCATAAAGGTTTGAGAGATGGGAATAAAGGAGTTAAGTATGTTTGCATGATTCCTCGCATTTGGCGTCACGTTTTTCGGGGGGGGGGGGGGGTTACTAAGGTTTAATCATGTTTATGCTAGGTATGTTACAGTAAATTAATAGCCAGTATCACAGAGTATGTCAATTTCTTTAGATATATCTTAGTATATAACGACGTCATATAGAAGATATATCTTTGAGCCATTTTGTGTTCACCTATATTCCTATCACACTGATTACCATCCTATATTATATTTTTATTTAAAAAACATTATATATATTATGCACAAATATGTGTAATTGATTTTAATCAATTCTGTCCTGTGACGTAGAGTGTCAATACCTAGTTTGTGTAAAGATCTCAAATTAATTTAAACCACCCATTTTTATTTATGCGAAGAATACAAATATAATTGGGTCTCCTGTTAACCTTTCCTTGTGTATATCCTTGACACAGTGGAGTGGAATACTTGAAATTGTATAATGCTTCTTTCATTTATATGGTAGCTGTGGTATGTTCACTGTATTCGAGCACCCAATCTCTCTCTTTCTATTCTGGAGCAAGCCAGAAAAAAAACATTTCCAATTCCAATTAATTTAACATGACCTTTTTAACCTCTTGAATGCCACAGATGTTTCTAACACATTGCTTCCTAATGCACTGGAGAGCTCTCTAGTATGTAGGTTTTAATAGAGCCTTTTAGATCAATTAAAGCGTGTATAATTTTCATTGCAACACAGTAGTGCAGTTTGTTTGAACCTCTAACTAGATGACTAAAGCCCCTATGGTTGATTGTTTTTATTAGACATAAACTGATATTTATATAAAGTCCCTAAACATCTGTGTAATTGTTTTAACATAACTGCGGCACTTCTGTTTTAATAAGTTGTGACTGATGCCCAAATCAAGTAAAAATGATCAAAAAGATACTTATTTTCTCTAATAAACATGGTGTTTTTCCTCTCTGTCTTGTAACTGATACCTCAATACCCATCCCAAACAACACTTTTGAGCACGTTTTATAAATACAACCTATTTTTGTTATCAGGCTGCAGGCTGCTTATTATCCTGTTTAGGAAACCAATTGTACATTACTTATATTGTGAAGTTTATTTTTAATATGGCAAATATTCCTTCTAGTAAATATGCACCTTTAATGACTTAACATTGCAACGCTGCATTTGTAAATCTTCTCATGCATCAAGTAATGAAAATAAACAAGACTCACAGAAGCAAAATATGTTTATTGGATGTTGTGGGAATGGTTGGGTACCACAACAAACCATATTGCAGTCATACAATGAGGATTTCCCATCGACACCTTTAGTCTTACCAGAGCAAATCTTCAGGCCATGTCTCACATAAGTTTGTTCTGCTTTTTCACAAAATTGAAACAAGGGACTTGTTTCCACTTTTTTTTTTGAAAATTAAAAATGAAAATCAGTTGAGAAAACCACACAGCTACCATTCAATTCCACAAGTTATCCTTGCACTTCTAAGTGCTTTAGCTAGCTAATTCATTTCATAATGTATATATATATAAAAAGTACCTTTACAAGACACCATTGAAATTTCAGACACACTGTTGGAATGAGGCTGCAAGGAGGTTTACCTACTAAACCTTTTCCGAACAGTGCGTACAACAGATTCACAGTAAACGTACACTCCGTTGCGGTAAACAGGAATATATTTTTTTTTGCTGCCATTGCAGAAAAATCAAAATATCAGGTTGGTCCAGAAATGTATTTCAAGCCTTCAAAAACTCTACTCAGAACATTTAGAACAGAGTTGTTGCTGGACTACAACTCTCATCATCCTCAGACAGAAACTGACTGGCTGATGATGGGACTTGTAATTCAATGAGAGAGAATAGAGACAGTGTTGTCATGCTTGGAGGAAAGATGGACAGAATGAAGCATAAAAGTCAGGGGAACAGAGAGAAATATGAATTTGTATGTTAGTACAAGAGAATTATACATACACTGCTAGAATAGTGACGTTAAATGCTTTTACTTCTGGTAAGCCTGCAAAGCACAGAATGGCTCAAAGAGCTGAGATTCAGACTCGCATTAAATATACAGTGCTTTTGAAGTTAATATGACACTTTGGAATATTTGTGCATTTTAAGGCTACAAACAGAAAACCAAAAGCAAAGATAATTTATAAATATCAATAGACTATATGTTGTGCAGTTATGCTTTGCCAGTGGTCAAACCAAACTCACCATCAAGCATATTATTGTGGCCCACATGATGAATATACCAGGGAACTCTCCGGATCTGCCCAGGAGACTCCGGTTTTCAGACTGCATTACCAGGTGTCTGAGGACAGAAGCAGATTCTCCAGCGGTGGTAAGGTTCTTCTCCTTCCCTCCCACTTCTCCACCTTCCATCCCTGTTCTGCCCACTTCCTGACATATAGACTAGCAAGCACCACCCAACCACTTAAGCCCCACCCCATTTGTTGCGCAAACTGCATTATTGACATCCACTGTCCAGCAGCATATGAGCCCTCTCTGGTTGCTAAAGAGAAGACGTTCCCAGATATGATGATGAAGAGGTCACAGGAATCTACAAAATTCTACAGAACATAGTTTATATTGGGGTAATTAATGCCTATGCACAGTTCGGATCTCAGGATTAAGAATACCGTAAACAACTTGGTATGACAGAAAAATAAGCCCTTCAGTTTCACAGTGGCACCAGTCCCTTCTCTTGTGTGTTTCAAAATGCTTACCTTATTTCCTTAAACAGTGGCTTATCGAGAAAGTGTTAAGAAAGACACATACCCTCTCTTCCTGGTATTTAAATGCCTGAGTGCAGATACACCATGTGGTAAGATTAGATATTGCGTATATGACTATTTATGTAGGTATGTATTAATCAAACTTTCCTTCTTGAGTAACAATTATTCTATTTTACACAACTAATGTGTCTTCTGTTGGCCCCTTAAAGATTTTGTCTTTTTTACATTTTGTTTATAGCATCATTTCACATAATACATTTTCTTATTTCCTCTTTATCCCCTATTTTACACTTTCTATATTATGCTGCTGGTCACTGGTAAGATCTATAAAACTGTAAACATGTTAAATATACCTTACATTTTAAAACTAATGTTAAAAAAGATACTGTGACTTCACAAAATGTTCTGGATATCTATAACACCAAACCAGAAGGGGCATTAAGAGGAACCTTTAGTATTCTACATTCAGTATTTTGAGGTTCCAGGGAACATTAATTGTAATTCCTAAAAAAAAAAAAAAAAAACAGAAATCCAAGGAGAAAATAATTTGGTTTCCCACCTTTCAACTCATATTGTTCTCTCTCTCTGTATAGTTCCTTGTCCTTGCTTTATCACCTTCAGTGTAAGGGAGTTTAGTTATCCTTGGCTACTATCTATTTCTAATTAACATTTGTTTTTGCTGATTCATGTCAAGCTAAACCTAAATAAAGCAAACTTCCCATATTAGAGAATGACCTTATGTCTTCTGAATATATTTACTAATGCAGGTTTCTACTTTCAAAAACCTATATATACTTTGATACCGTATATATATATATATATATATATATATATATATATACACACTTGCCACAACTGCTTCAATAACTACATGGGCTCTATTGCATATCTGGAGAACATAAAATTATTTTGAAATACCAGAAATGTTAAAAAATAAACTTGTAATTTAACTATGGAATCTCAGTGAATTATATATATGACATGTAGGTACTAAATCCCTCTATGCTATCATGGTGTACCACAGTTTCTGCAGAACATCACATTATCAAACTGTATTTAATATACCCGGTACCAATTCCAATTTGAGTACAATAACCTCTTTACAGCCAGGGCAATTTGCAGTGCATTACAGGGCAATATGTTGTCAACTCCTCTGGCTTCATGGGCGTTAACAATGTATTGCACATCCCTCAGGTGCTTAAAGGGATAAGATAAGATCAGGGATGGGGACGCAGAATGCAACATAGAAACAAGTAAAAAACATGAAAGAAAGCAAAACTATATCCTATGGAAAGGTATACAAAGATATACACAATTTTCATACTAGTGTGTGACATGCAGTCTGGATTCAACGACCAACATCCTAGTCCACATGTATTGAGGCTATTGCTATGTTTTTCTCAAATTATCTGTATGTAATGACTGACAGTCATGTGATGATGTGTGATTCTCAGTCTCTTTGCCACTCCCTTGTGTCACAGTTTCCGCTTTCCTCAGCTTCTGATTCACCTCAATAAGTGAAAGAGACTTTACTAGATGCCTGTCTACAGCTTGTGTATGATCCATTGATGGAGGAATCTTTCTGGGATCTATCACATCAAAAACCCTGGGAAGCTCAATGTTCACAGGAAGAGGAAGACAGTCTCTCTGCTGTGAAATGGCAGACACAGTGCACTCACTGAGAGACGTGAATGTCCTGAAAGAAGCATCTGGAGGAACTGCTCTCATACATTCCTGCACGGATTCTGACCTTGACATATTAGACTTCTTTTGCTTTGTATATTTCTCCTTTTTGCTTGAATGGTCATCTGAACCTTTTGATCCTGGCATACTGAGCTTCACTGGTCCCAAAACACTTTTGGCCACTGAAGCTATATGAGATACCAATGGTGCTTTATCACTAAACAAAGCACTGGCTGAGGAAGTGGTTCCTGCTGGACTACACAAGGCTGTTTCTGCACAGGCTGAATGGCTCGTACTCTTTAAAGTGCATTGTTTCTCCCCATGCTGCTGTACAACAGACACATATTGCACATTACAATCTGGTACAGTACTGGTACCTGAACAGATATCTACATCCGAGGCAGGATACTGAAGCACTACACCAGGTTTTGAAGTTTTCTTTATGCAAGGCAAAGCAGCAATTGAAAGTGTTGATTGTTCAGAGTCATGTTCAATAACCCCAATCTCTCTACAAACAGGAACCTCTAAATTGTTTACTTGAGCAACATGGGTACCTTTGCTTTCTTGCCACACATGGGAGTCTAAAGGGAGATCTACTTCTTTTTGCATTGCTAGTTTTTTTTTAGTGTACTTTATATCTGTAAACCTGCTTTCATGACTTGATTCTTGGAGTGGTTCACCTCGTGGTACCAAGTCCATTCTTTCAGCATTCGCACTAAGAGATTTATTTTCAGCAGCTGCCATCAGGTGAGTCTCTGGGAGTGTCTTAGCTTTAGATGATGACAAAGCTCCAGCTTTGACTGGAAACTTTTGTGACATAAAGTCAGTAGTCTGCATAGATAGTTCTTTTAGTTCATGCTTTCCCCTGGAATCCTGATGAAAGAAAGCATCATCCTCAGTGCTGCTCTTGCTCTGTATGTGGCAGGAATCTTTGTCATAAATGATGCCCGAACCTTGACTGCTTCTAAATGATGTCCTGTCTAACAGCCTGCCATCTTGGCTATCCTCTGAGCCTTCATCTGTTTCATCCTCAGAAGAATCCACCTCTCGAATTGCCTCCTGTTTTTGAAGTGACTCCCTTCTTTCCACCCTGTCATGACGGATAGCTCCAAGCTTTCTTGATGATGGCTTCTGCAACATCCCCTTTTCTGCAAGCCCTACTTTGCCTCCAGTGTTCTCATTCACAGACTCAGGCAAGCACTGCAAGCTCAAGTCTCTCTGCATCATCTCCTTTTTGAACTCTGAGTGGGAGATATCCAGGCTGTGCTTGCGAGAGGAAGCCAGCTTCTTCTCAGAAGATAGTGAACCAGACAACTTCTCTGCAGATTGAACCCTTTTCAGCAGTGGAGACCTGGGTGGCTCTGCGCTCTTTGGTCGTGATATCTGCCTTACAAGTGGTGGGGAAGAGTGCAATTTCACAGGGAAAGACTGCAGAATATTGCAGTTGCCAATTGTATGACCCGGTAATGGTGAAGGGGATCGTTGAGGGGAGGTGGACTGGGATGTAGGTGACGGTGTATGTGCCAAAGGTGAAAGTGGAATATTCCCTGCAGACTTTCTTCGAGGAGACCTATACTGCCTCTGAAGCTTTGGTGCCAGCCCATGCAGGGAACTGGGTCGTATATGTCCAGAACTGGCTGGTGAGTTAGGGACGCTGGAACTTGGAGAGCTGCTTTGTGAAGAATTCCCACCTGCTAAAATGAAAACACAAATCACATTAGGAAAATCATCACAAGTATTCAAACACCTATTCGTACAACTTAGTACACAAGGCCAGCCTGCAGACAATCTGTTGTTGGACTATAAACACTTCCTCTGACAGCCTGTGGCCAGCTGGAGATGATGGGATTCATATCCCAATAACAGCAGGAGTGCTTCATGCTGCAGACCGTAACAAAGTGATAAAGATGGATGTGCCATGGACCTAGTGGCCCATACCTCTCATAAACATGGTCCATCAAATTAAAAAGGCTGCAGAGGTTGTTCTTTTACGTTATGGAACAATGCAATGTTAAAATAACACAGAATGGCAGCTGTGAAACAAACTGTTTTGTAAATAATAATATAGAATCACTTTGAAATGAAATTATTTAGAACATGGAGTTCTAGAGATCTCTAAGTACCAGAGCTAAACTTTGGGTAGCACCAATTCAATTTGGACCACTGCATTATCCATTTTATATTAGGTCAATGTCATAACAGACATACAATTTCAAGTAATGCATGCAACATATTACGACAGAATAATGGCCTTAAGCAGAAAGCAAAACACACCAATTCTGAAGCGTACCAACTGCACCACTGGGGACAAATAAAACTACCCCCAAAATCCTATGGATTTAAATGGGTCTTTTAACTCCTCGAATGCTAGAGAGATGTATGATGGATGTGTTGTAGACCTCTCTACCATTCACACTGTTAAATCCCCATTTAACTAAATCGGAATTTTCATTTCACTTTGGTGGTGATGGCTGGTTTCAGAATTGCTCATCTTTTGCTTTCTGCATAAAGCCTTAAGGCAGGGATAGTTAACTGCTGGATGTCCAGCTGTTGGCAATTACAAATCCCATCATCTCAAACCAGCCATTGGCTGACTGGGGAAGATGGGAGTTATAGTCTGCAACCGCTGGAAGTCCTGCAATTTGCTACTCATGCTCTAAGAGCTGTATTCAGGTAGTTAAGAGGAGCAATTATGAAACAAACCAACTGCACCATAAGTGACAAATGAGTCCCATAGACCTCACTACATTTTAAGGGATTAAAAGTCCCATTTAAATCAATGAAAATTTGAGCAACTTTTATTTGTCTCCTATGATGTAGTTAGTTTATCCCATAATTGCCCTTCTTTATCTTCCTAAATACGACCCTCTTGCATAAAATTACTACATCAGCTGGTTGTTTATCCACAGAGAGTTCTACCTGAATGTGCAGAGTCAGGAGTAGATCGATAACTCTGTGTGGGAGAGCGAGGGGACAAGGCGTGAGTTGGAGAGCCAGGCACACTCTCTCCAGAGGACAAGGAGCGGTTGAGAGAGGACAGGCTACGACTTGTGTGAAGTAACGATGCTTGCTTTGCAATCTTCCGGAATAAAGAACACTTTTTCTTACTGCAGAATATGTAAAAGGAAAATGTCAGTCTAGTGAACCAATTGAGAGCAGACAACAAAGTTTTCAGCACAACTGGAACCTTCAAACTAGCAGTCCTGGATTTGCACACACTAATATATCAAATATTAGTTATGGATATCTGTCTAATAAATGACTATATTGTGTCAACGGATGCAGCTTTTTAGTGCCTGTGCCTTGATGCAACCCCATATAGACCTTATTATAGAACATGAACTTGCCTTTCCTGCCCCTCCTTAGATTTGCTCTTCTTATTCCTTCGTGCCATTTTTGACTTGTAACTGGGTTTCCGAGCTGGGCCAACTTTGATTGAGGTGTTCTCAAATGGAGTGGTGGATATAGAAACTTTGTTCCCGCTCTAACAAACAAACAAATCTCATAAACTTCTCTCATTAATAAAAAAAAAAAAATACAAATATGGAAAAACATACATCCAAATGTAATTATATACTTCGCATTTACTACACCATCAAGAATAGAGGGAATATACCATAACTATCAATCTTAAGTTTTAAGACATTTTTACTTACTTTGACATTTATGGTTTTCTATTTATACTGCAATAGTTGGTTGTTCTCTCAATAACCTCATTTCTCCTATTAAGTCCCAATCCATGTATCAGAATTTCATTCTTAGGTTAAGGTTTAGGCCAGTTTTATCAATGGTTTCACATTTAATGCACTGTATCATACATATATTATATATATATATTTGTATATCTTTTGTTGTTTTGTGCAGCTTTGTTTTCCCAAATGTGTTTATCTAGTTTGTAGCAAGATTTGTTGCATGGTTTGAGCCCAGTATCAGTGTTTGTCCATTCATGGTTGCCTGAATGCAAGGAGGTTGAGGGAAATAAGTCTTAACACTGCATGCTCTGTTAACAGAGGCTGTAGCTCTTTGATGATGCTTTGTATTTCCTTTAGTGTAGGGTTGTCTGCAGCCAGTTATGGTATGCTTGTAGTTCCTTCCTTCTCTTTATATTGTAAAAGATGTTCCTAGCGTGTTCCCAATGCAGATGTTATTTTCAACATGATTGTCCTGGTTTTGAAGCTTGTAATGAGTCACAAAATGTTTTTAAATGGTTATAATGGTTGGTTGTATCAGACCACATGCTATGGTATCTGATAGCTTTGCTATGAATGATGCCTTGCTTAAGGCGAGAAAGGTGAAAGCTGGAGCTGTGAAGACAAATGGACCTGACTGTGGCTATTCTATATAGACGAGTGTAGTTTGCCATTTGTGAGTGTTATGGTTGTGTCAAGGAATTGTATGCCTTTTGCAGATAAATCGATTTTAAAACAGAACTTTCATGCTACAATAAGTTATCCCCAATTAATTGTTAGTAGCTTTTTATTCATGGAAATAGCATAATAATGTTTCTTAAGTGCCAGCATGAGTTGTAATCATAACATTGTATGCAACTTACATCAGTGGGATAGCACAGACATCTTGTTGAAGAGATATTTGTGCGCCTGCACTCTCCGGGTTCTGAAGTAATCCTTATTCTTCGGAGATTGACGTCAGGGCTTCTTGCTTTGGAGCCGTCTGCGCACCTGCACCATCAGTCCCTTCCAGTGCCTTAAAGCACCATGCAATGCCTCCTACAGGACACCCGTACGGACAGTGGAGGAGCGCAGACGTCTCTAAGCCAAGATGTCTGAGTGCAAGCCTGGCTTCCAGTCTCTGTAGAATAAGGATTACTTCAGAACTGGGTACTTATGAGGAGATAATAGCACTATTATGAAGCCAGTCGCCATATGCCTAATTAATGGAGGGTGAAAGTTATTATTATTCTTTATTTTCTGCTTTGAGGTACAATTCAACTTCCCCTTTGGCAAAAAACCTGTCAGCATACAGGCAGGGATGGACAGTGCTGGTGCACAGATCACTCTTCAGCAAGATGTCTGTGTTATCCCACTGATACAAGCTACATATGATGTTATGATTCCAACTCATACTGGCACTTACAAAATGTTATTTCCATGAAGAAGAAGCTAGTAACAATTAATTGGGGATAATGAATGTGGCATGAAAGTTCCGATTTAAGTTGAAAAGATGGACGAAATGCATTAACTATTTATGTGTTATGGTTGGCAAGCAAAACCAGGAGTCAGATGGTATAGTTAATAGAACCTTTATTATGAGAATAATTACAGCAATGCAATATTTAACTATACACACAGTGGGTGATTGAAACTGTGAGCACTGTATCAGGAATAGCAGTCTCCCAATCTCTGCACCACACTGTCTGAGAATAGGCCTCAACCCATTGGAGTCTAGTGGTAAGGTAACGCCCAAGAGATACTGACTCAGCCTGCAGTCAGTACCTAGGAGTCTGCTAGAGCCCCAGGTCAGTACTAGGAAGGATGTCTGAATAACTGAACCAACAAACGCAGTAAACAGAGCCTTCCGGTAAGCACCAGATAGGATAGTCAGACAAGCCAAAGTCGTACACAGAGAGCAGGTAGTCAGCCAGAGCCACAGGTTTGCATCAGAAAGGATATCCACTGAAGCGATGGAATGCTGGATGTGCAGTGGACAGAGCCCCAGGTCAACCCCAGAGTGGGTAGTCAGACAAAGCTAGGTCATACATGGAGCTGGTAATCAGCCAGAGCCACAGGTTTGCACCAGAAAGGATATCTGTGCCAAATCGGCACGCCAAGGAGAATAGTCAGACAGAGCCACAGGTCAACACCAGAATGAATGGACAGACAAGCCGGATCATACACAGGAATACTAGAAAAGAACTGCTCAGAACAACAATGTAAGGGTGACTGAGTCAGGACTCAGTCTGCCCTTTAAACCCCTCCACAGGAAGTAGGTAGGAGAAGCAGCTAGAGGGAGGAAGTAGGTACGAGGAGACTACAGGAAACAAACACACATAAAACAAAGGCCTTCAACATGCTTGAAGCCTCTTGCCTGCAGATGACGCGTGGAAAGACGCAGAGCATCGCTGAAGCGGCGACGCTGGAAACAAGGTACTGTGACAGTATGTAAGTCTTTAAGTTCTTCTTCTCTCCATATAATGAATATATAATCAAAATACAGATACTCTCTAAGTGCAGACTGCTTCTGTACAATGACCGCCACCATTAATACCTTTCAGTGTGTTATATCACACTACTCACACATTTAGGGGAGGTATACACCAGCCTTGTAGCTTATGAACCTCCACTGGATTACTCCCAGTGCGGGTATTACTACAGATCTCTGCCACCAATCTCGGCCTCTTCTCCTACAGGCCTCTTTCATCCACTGTGTCAACGCAGACCTTTATCTCCACTCCTCAGGGATCTTCAAATATCTCTTGGTCACCCTTGTAAGTGGCAAATCTACTTTGTGCTACCAGTATGGCCTTACAGGCTACAATTATCTGGAGGGTTTTATGAACCTCATAGGAAAAACTTATATATTACTAACAGAATGGTATTTTACCGGAATACAACACTAGCAATATATCGCTTAGAAAAATATTTAATAGAAAATATATAAAAATATATATAAAAAATAAAGTAGTTTACTTAACAGTACAAATCATATATGTTACACATAAAATACAATAAAACATATGCCCAACATCTGTAAGCCCAACGTGTTTCCTAGCTCCCACCACAACTGGTAACAGATAGTAGATTTACCACTTACAAGGGTGACTGAGAAAAGTTTGAAGATCCCTGAGGAGTGGAGGTAAATGTCTGCGTTGACCCAGTGGATGAAAGAGGCCTGGAGGAGAAGAGGATGAGGTTGGTGGCATTGATCTGTGATAATACCCACATGGGGAGTAATCCAGTGGAGCTCATAAACGATGAGGCTGGTGTATGCCTCCCCTAAATGTAAGTGTTATATAGCACACTGAAAGGTGCTGTCAACGTTGGTGGTCATTGTACCGAAGCAGTCTCCACTTAGAGCCTATATACCCTTTTTTTTTCTCTTTACATGTACATGAAGAACAGTTTACCAGAGGTTCCTACTAAGAAGCAGCTATACACATCAGTGAACAAGTGGATTCCCTTATAAAGACTATGAGTTATATAAAGTACTGGTAGGATTTGTAGCCGTATGTTTTGTGGAATATAGTGCTACAAAGGTGGTTGTTCTGTATTTTATAAATACACTATTTTTGTCAGCGTGTGAGAGAAAGTATGAGACACAAAGAGAGAAAGGGAGAGAGAGGCTTCCACATCAGAAAGATATCAACAGACAGACGAGAGAGAAGTGGTGGGATGTTAATCACCGTAGGCAACACTGCAACAGTTTTGCTAGTATAATATTCTTATATTATACAAACACACTGTATATACAAATACACATACACACACACATAGTGCCTTGCAGAAATATTCAGACCCCTGACCAGTTCTATCATATTACTAAATTGCAGGACGTACATTGCAATTTCGTTCTGTATATTTTATTTTAAAGCACAAACTCAAAATCAATAAGTGGCTTATATTGGGAAATATTTTTAAGAATACTAAAAAAATGAAACTAAGTATTCAACCCCAGTGCTGTGGAAAGCTCCCAGTTTCCACAAATAAAAAAAACTGTCATAACAAGGACACTATTATCTTACTATTTTTGCCTTGTGAATCTTTACAGTTGCTGTCATTTTCAGGAAAAAAAAAAATCACCGTTGAAATGTCAGGTTATGGATCTGAAGAAAAATGAAGCTCAAAGAGCATTCTACAGAAGTTAGAAATACAAAAAATACAAATGCAAAGTTCAGGAAAAAGAGTACAAAATAATATCCATGTCCTTGGCTATCCCAGTGAGCACAGCTGGATCAATGATCAGAAAATAGAAGCTGTATCACACCACCCACTCACTTCCAAAACAGTCCGTTAATCAAACTCAATGCACAAACAAGAATGAGACTTGTGAGAAGCTGCAGAGAGGCCAGTGAAGGAGCTACAAAGTTCAGTGGATAGGAGTGGACTAATGGTGCACCAGTCAACTATATCAAGAACTCTGGACAGTATTGGCTTGTATGGAAGGGTGGTAAGAAAGAAGCAGCTACTCAAAAAGTATCATCTGAAAGCACAGGAGAGCCCAAACTGTGATGTGGAAAAAAGATTTTGTTGTCAGATGAGACCAAGATAGAGCCTTTTTAACAAAAAACTCAAAGTACTATGTAGCAAACCTAACACTGTCTAAGCCTCAAGATGCGCCATCCCTGTCGTGAAGTATGGTGGTAGCAGCATCATGAGAGGGACTGGGCATCTTGTTAAAGCGGAAGGAGGAATGAATGGAGACAATACAAGGAAATACTGCAAGACAACCTGCTTCAGTCCACCAGTCCAGTTAGAAAAAACTGAAGATTAGGAGGACATTCACCTTCCAGCAGGACAATGATCACAGGACACAAGGCCAAAGCAAAATTGCAGTGGCAAAAGAAAAACATTGAATGTCCTACAGTGGCCTGGTCAAAGTCCTAATCTCAATCCCCTTGAGAATATGAGGCAGCATTTAAAAATTGAGGTCCAAAAGCAACATCCAACCAACCTGAACAACCTGGAGCAAATATGCCAAGAATAACTAACTAAAGACACACTGACACTATGTAAATATGTACATACTTGCCCAAAAGACTAAAAGCTGTTATTACAGTGAAATGTGGCTGTCAGGGGAACAGGACCATCCTGCCTGTTTTAAAAGACACTAGCCATTGGATTTTACCCAGGTTGCCCTGGGTGACGAGTTAAAGGACCCTCATGGGCTTTACATGGGGAATAGTAGGTGACACCAGATGGAGTGATTTGGGACTATACCATTTTTTTTGTGTGTGTGTGTGTGTGTGTGTGTGTGTGTGTGTGTGTGTGTGTGTGTGTGTGTGTGTGTGTGTGTGTGTGTTACTGTGGAGGGATTTGGTAGTTGGGAGCCAGAGTGCAGAGAGAATGGGGGTTGGGCTCTGCACTCTGGCTTGCTTACAATATACTCCAGGTCTGTGTAACTCATGCTAAGGAATGAGTAATGTTGACTGACTCCTGCTGTGATTCCTTGACCAATCAAGGGAGGTTATTATGGTCCAGTTAAAATGTCCCTTTTTCAAGCCCTAATTTGTATTCTTATCTTGTTAAGGGTGCCTGGCCATTCCGATTGGTCAAGCATAGCAACACTGTCCCAAGCCTTAGATTACATTCTGATCTTGATAAGAGTCTCTGCAAGTGTATATAAGAAGTCTGTTTCATTCAATAAAGAGTTCTGATTCTAACCCTTACACTGGTCATGCCTGGTACTTGGGGTTAACTGCGATATTCCAGCAGAGCAGTCTTGCTCAGGATTGAACGAAGCAGCAACTGACGGGGACCCCCAGACGGGGTGTCCACTGCTACTGTCACTGTGGCTCTACCAAATATTAATGAGTTGTGTTCTAAAGCGCCTGCGCTGTCAGTCCCAGCCAGCTCTAGGAGGCGTTGCTAGGAGCTGTTTGGCTCCAAAAGGGACTGACAGCGCAGGCGCAAAGACGTTGCTATGGCAAGATGTCTGTGCACTCTACTGCCTGTCAACCCCAGAGCAGGGTCTCATTCTACATAACCAGATTATTCTGGAGACTAGCACTACTGAGCACAGCTAGTCGCCAGATGGGGAATTAGATGACAAACTTTAAAACAGGTGGTAGTTCCACTTTAAATTACAAAGTATCATTTGTAATTCAGTAATATGAGATAATGTGTCAAGGGTCAGAATAATTTTGAAACGCACATACATGTAGGAGGAAAATTACCAAACACACATAATTTAAAAATAAAACAAAGTAATGCTATTCCTATTGAACAAAGCAATGTTACTGCCACTGCTTCCTTCAAAAGTTATTACAGAGTTGCAGTACTTCCATGGCAGGTCCATTATATGAGACCAATGTTACTTTTGCAGGCTATAAACAGCTGTTGTCATTTACAACAGCCCTCTGCAGACTGAAACAGCATCAGCATAAAATGAACAAGTGAAATGCATTCAAAAGCAGTTTTGATCCATAATAGTGTTTTAATGAGGCACTGCCCATCCTTGCTTTCCTCAGTGGGAAAACACCTATAAATGTGTATTTATCTTAAGTATTTTCCTTATCATATGTAGCATTCAGTATTCATCTTTTGGAAAACTGTGTTTCAGTGAATGTATCTGGTGGGTGACTAAACTGCAGAATGATTGGAGACCTACTGCATCTATTAAAAAAAAAGCTGCAGAAGACAGAAAAACTGATGTTCAAAGAAAGGTTGTACAATTATGGCAAAAACCATCTGCAACATAGGAAACAAAAATTTGCATTGATTGAAATGGGTATTTTAACAGTTTGAATATTAGAGGTCTCCAATGCAGCAATCATGGGATTTTGGTAATGTATTTGTTTCCTATGGTGCAGCTGGTTTGCTCCAGAATTGCTTATAGGCAATGTGGGACACTCCATGTATTCTTATTTTTCACTGTCGATGCTGAGCTCTGTTGGATGTTCTCATTCACAGCAAGAAATGTTATATACAAATAAATTGGGTTTGCCATCAAGCCTTCGTGGAAAGGACTTTATTCAGTGCAGTGAATTGTATAAATTGAATAAACGATAAGGTCCCTTTCACCAAGTCTTGAGAGAGAACTGCACTTATTTGAATATTGCTCCAGAATTGCACCACTTGTACTAGGTACATCGGCCTCAAAAGATATCCAGACTAGTGTTATCAATAGTACCTTTAATATTAGTTCCACAACCTCCGTATGCACCAATCCATGGACAGGCTCTCCATTAACATGTGTGATCAGGTCACCTTCTCCCAGTCCAGCTTCATGTGCTGGGCCATCCTCTTCCACATGCTGTGAGACGAGCATAATACTGAGTAAGGAAGTGCAATCAATGTGTTTTCTTGAACAGGTATGGGAGTAAAAATGTTCTTTACTCTCATCACTTCTTGCTGTGCCTTACACAGTAGACTGCAGCCTCCTGACCAATGGAAAGAAAACTGCACTGCTGAAATATAGCACATACAATATAATAATAATATATCTTTATCCTTGTACAGTGTCACAGAGTTCCTGTTCTGTAGATCTTAAAATGTAAGTTTTTGGTGCCTGAGGCACAGGGAGATAAAGATTCACAACCAATGTCTCGGCTTCAAAGTCTGTAAAATTTGCCAACTGAAACACTGCTTATATAAATATCATATATAATAATATAAATATTAAAACCCTTATTTGCCACAGATATATCTAAAGCAATGCATTTGCTATATCTAGCAGTAAAGCAGTTTAGTTTTGTCAAGGAATAACAAAATTCTACATACATCCCGAAATATTTCCACATGCACTCCCCCCCCCCCCCCCAACAGAAAGTTGTATTTCAGCTATTTCAGAGTATTTTTGTATGGCGTTTCATCACAATAATAGGTCAACACAGAAACATGGTTATTAACTTGTGCATTTAGCCATTTTCCCTTTTGATTAATCCTGTCCTAAATAGAAAGTGGAAAAACAAAAAAAAAAGTTAAAGGAATAATATTTATTCTGTATAAATTTTCAGTGGTTTTTGCTGCGGATTAAAATAATGGTACTCCAGTTGTTGTTGCTATTGCCACCTACGGAAAGCTTCCTTTGAGATACCACTAGCTATTCTCAAAAATAGTTTTTTTCCTGTATAAAATGCTGAAAGGATGTATTACTCAGCAGTGGGAATACTTACTTAGCAGAAAAAATACTTTAATTATATATATATATATATATATATATATATATATATATATATATATATATATATATATATTTATTTATTTATTTTTTTTTTTTTTCCTTAATTTTTATTATTCTTTTAAGGCTTTTTTTTTTTTTTTTTTTTGTTTAAAGGTACAATTAAGAATAATGCAACTTTGCACCAAAAAAACTTCTAATCATATTCTTTAATCCCTTCAAGATCTGAGCAGTGTGCAATTAATTGCTTTGAAATGAAATGAACATTGCCCCGGTTCTGAAGCAGTTAAACACATTAATAACGTTCTGATCCCTGCTCTAGTCAGAACGGACTGTGTCCATATTTTAGATAAAGAACTGTGAAAAAGCACCTACTTCTTTATTTTATGATTTTAGAATAAAGGGTTGCTGAAGCACAAAAAATGTGTAGATACGTTATTATGTCTGCCTTAACATATCCAATAAGGATTCCACAAGTTAGTAATAACTAGTTGGATAATATCCAAATGAGGGTCAGATTATTTAGTATATACTCACCCACACCATGTGATGGACAGTATAGATATCGCTGTCTCCTATGTAAACGCGGATGGCCCGGAGAGTGAAGCCATATTTTTTTCCAGCTCTGTGTATGGTTATTGGTGGCTTGAGATGAGAAATAGCAGGAGAGAAATCCCTGCTTGGAGAGGAGTCTCGTGAGGATGGGTTTGAAGAGAGTGAGTGTGGGGACATGGGGCTGGCCAGTGGAGAGCAAGTATGGTGCTCTGCAAAGGAAAATAAACAAAAACAATGTAAAAAGAGTTGATTGGTTTACTCAGCCTACCCATTTAGATAAACAATTAGACAATAGATAAGCAACACACTGGACACTTTGCTAGAATCAAAGAGGTCCAAAGACGAAGACTCATCCTTGGCCTAAACTACAATTAGGTTGGACTGACTGTCAAGATAAATATTCTTATTATACTATTAATTACACTATACTATTAGTTACAAAGAATAATACAGGCAAAGTAAAAAAACATCATGTGTTCACCAGCATTCTACTGTATTGGAAAACTCAAAATCAGAGACAAATATGCTCATTTGAGGATGAGTATGCCATACCCAGGGTGCAGCCTCTTTCAACTCAGAGGTTCTACACAAAGAAGCAATATCCTGTAGCACATAGTACTGACACTTCTAAAAAACAAACAAACAAAAAAAAAAACCAAAATGACAGTCTAGCCACAAAGTGTCAAACAATACAGCTCTGAGGGAAGCAGTCAAGGGATGATGTGTTTTTCTGCCTCCAAGGGCCTCGTCGGTGAGGTGCAGCTACACTCTTTTCTAATATATGGGGTCAATTTATATCAGAAGTAAGATATTCCAGCTATTAAGTATTTGCTATAACCTGATCTTTTACTGAGGCAACACACGAGTCCCTTATGTGCATGGTAACTCTCAAGGTCACATCTCATCACTGAGCAGCAGTAAAATATGCTTACCAGAGGGAATCATGAGAGAGAGTGCAGTAGCAGAAGCTGACTTGATGACTTTGTTGACAGGTCTGGATGTGCGTTTTTCCACTGAGTCCCCAGAGAGTAGTCTGTGGCGGGCTCTCCTAACAGCCAAGTCGCTAATGGCTTTGGGAGAGGTGAAGTCGGACCCTTCTACACCAATGTTGTGTGTACTGTGATCAGAGAAGTCAGCATTGCTGCCAGCTGGTGGACAAGGATAATAGAAAAAATAAAATAAAGCATTAAGAGTAACACAAAATAAGGAATTTCAAATAGGCTCTTTATCCTCCAGCAAAGAAACTCTCTAGAACAAAGCTGAACATCATCTAATCATGCAGTAGTTATCTGAACTCTAAAGTCTTCCAGAGACTCATATTTTTAGAAATAGCTGCAAAAATAATTTTAATTGGCAAGCATGGGATATAGTTTTGGCAAAGGATTCCACAAAACCACAATATAAAACTGCAGTTTATATTTTAAAATACTTATATTTTCTGAGATTATGAATTTGTTTGTATTGAAAATTAAAATATATATCAGATATACAAAGTCATGGTTATTACCAGTAAGAGTAGTTGAGCTGCTAATGTTGCTTATGGTTGAGGACGGTGTAGATGGAACAATTTCTTCATCAAGTTTCAGTTCTCGCTCCACAGGCTGCTCTATGATAGGAAGGCTGACTCCCTCTTTTCGAAGATTAGTTGGAGTTGACATGACTTCATGCGGAGATTGATTCAGATTCTTTGGTGAGCGTAGTTCTTCTTCGGTGGAGATGGCAAAGCGAGGCATGTCTACCAGAGCTGAACTGCGTCTTCGGACTGTCAGGGGAGGGCTGGAGTCACTTTCAGTGTGAGATGATTCTGAGGCAGACAGTCGTTTACGAAGGCTAAAAGAGCAATAATACATTTTATAAAACAGCAATAAAAATAGTTACGCTCTAGTTGCCATTAACTTCAGACTTACAAACTGTAACAAAATAATATTAAGAATCTGCTGGCAAACGATTTTGGTTGTTTGACAGATGTGGCTAAATGGATAGTAACCTTTTATGAACATTCATAATATGTAAAGTAAAAATTATTGGTTACTATCCCTTTATTCTTCCTGTCATCAGTACTTAAGGAATTATAACTAGTAATAAACAACTAGAAAATCTGAATCACCAAGCATGTTACACATGAGAGAGAAGGAAACAGAAGACAAGTAGTCTCGCCTTCTGTGCATCCTCGGACAATATGGAGATAAGTGCAATAACATGTTAAGAGAACCCCCCACACCCATTTCTGCTTTAATTTCAGCCCTCAAGTCTCTTATTTACAAGAAAATATTGAAAAAACGGTAACAAGAACAATGAGGGACAGTCTTTGCTCTCAATCTCTCCACCTTGCTGAGGTCAGCTGCTGAAATCTTTCCAACCCATCTTGTTCTGCTAAATGTCCTTCAAAGGTCTTACTTTCGGAGTCATAAGCAGTTTAAGAAAGGAAAAGGGAAAGAGGAAGAAGAGACCAGGCAATATATTTTATATATATTATATAACTTTATATTTTTAAGGTTTGTGGCCACTTGGATATGGAAAATAATGCTCTATCATTTTTCATGAGCAGGAGGCACTGTTCATTTAACCCATGTATGCTAACAAGGAGTCAGACTTATGAAAAAACTATTCTTGGGTGACTTCTCTAGAACTCAAAGGATTAATGATTACTTTTTGTGACATTAACATTTCTATTTATTACTGAGAAATCTTGGGGACTCCTTTCTATGACTAAAATAACTATTTTGGGGAGAAGGAAGTAGTTCTGGAAACTCTTACATTTCAGGTGACCCTATTACCCAGCCCCGGTCTCTGTTCTTCAGACCACCCAGACTCTCCAACTTGTCCTCCTTTTCCTCACTTAGACTGCGCTTTGTGGGTGGTGGTGTTCTTTCCTCATGAATGGAAAGGCGCTCCATGCTGCTATAAACCTACAAATACAGAGATGACATGGATTCCTTTCAGACACAGTAGAAGAGAAAGTTATACAGTACATATCTCTACATACTACAAAGGACAACGCCATATAATCCCATACTTGATAACAGACAGTAAATCAGAACTGTAAAATTCCGCCAGATGTATGTAAGCACCAAACGAACATAAACGGAGTATTGACACAAATGACACTTTGTTACAAGAAGAAAAATGCATGTGGCCTTATTCAATAAAATAAAGAAATGCAATCCTGGAGTAAACCACATGCAGCATACTAGAAAAATGGGGATTATAATACCTTGGAAGATAGAGATGTCTCTATTGCATTTCTATGCAATGCATTGGAGGCTTTGCTAAGATTCATGTGGCGAAAAGCCCCATTTAGATCAGTGGGACTTTTGGGACATTTTGTCATCTATGGTGAAGCTAGTTTGAGTCAAAACTGCACCCCTCTAATTTATTGAATAAAACACATGGTAGCTTCTTCACATACAGCTAATAAATATTTACGGTCATACTTCGCAAGCATTGATCTTAAATGTGACTCCCAACAATATTCTCCAGACTATGTTGAGTAATGTTTTCCCCAGAACAAGGAAATTCTATGTATATGTTTATTTATATAAAACCTCACTATGAAGAGCTTATAATAAAGGGCACAGTATACAGATGGAAACAAATGCAGATTAAAAAAATGTTTGCAAAAAAACAAAAAAAATAAATAAATGCCCTTGCAATCAGTCGTTCCTGAATTAGCCTCCATATCCAGACAGTGTGTTTCAAAACATATAATACAGCTATATTTCTTAAACTTTTCATTGCATATTTTATCCCTTCCATACTTCTAAATATAAAAAAAAATAAACCATTCTTTTCAAACATTGTGCTCTATGTTTATTACTTAAATTGTTTTTATCAGGTGACAAGATATTAACATATACTAAAAGGAGGGACTAGTTATGCACTTTATCACTGGTATTTGAATCATTTTTGCACAAAAATGTAAACACTTTCAGTGCCACAAGGGTAAGCAATGCATTGTGTACCCCTCTGGCACTGAAAGGATTAAGAAACAATGTAAATACTTTTGTATTTATATACTGTATTTACACTAAAATAGATATATTTTTGCACATAAAAAGCAAAATGGTGTTCAGAGAAACATTTGTCATAGGTCAACTTTTAATTAGTATTTTGACAATATATGAAAGAAAACAAATTTCTCTGCCATATCTGCAAAGGAAAAATTACAATTCACCTTTTGGTAAATCTTGTTTATGAAAAAATATTAATTTATTACAAGCTCTCAAAGACATTTTGCTATGTGTTTAGATATAAATGTAATATCATTTATTTTACCTTTAATGAAATGCATTCAGTGTACTTTTCCTGCTAAAACATGGGTACACCCACTGCTGAAAGATTTTTAATTCAAAGAGATTACAGTTAAAGCATATATTTTATCAAACCGCAACAGGGAACTCTGGCATCCACAAAATAAATGGTTTTTATAATGCACTATATAGGAGGGCTTAAGTCACAGATTACAGCTATCCATACCATCTTACAGTGACAGCATCCCATAGTGACAACAGTAGAAACGAGAATTTTGGAGAACTTGTGGTTATGTCCTTTTCTCTTAGTCCATGTGGAATGCAGGAACTATGGGGTAAAGTTCCCTCCTCTAGAGGGTTGGACACTTAAAAAAAGGCAGTACCTTTGAGGTGGAGGTTCCTTACTTTCTCTCCTTCTTTACCCCCACCCCTCAGTTTCATAAAGTAGCAGAAAGAAGTCAAGAGAGAGAGAAAAGGAAATCCCCTGAACAAAGACCCCAATTGGACCCTTTTGCTTGATGACTTAAACCTTAAGTTTTTTTCTCTAGGTAGGATGCCTGTGTTCCACATAGAATAAGAGACAATGATTTAATGGTAGGCTTATTAAAAGTGGAACACAGGAACCATGGGGATATACCAAAGCATCCACCACAATTCCTGGGAGGGAAACAAGGAAAAACCCTCCACTGTAGACCAATAATCCACAGGACTCACTGGTACCATATAAACCTCATGTTTAAACAGACACCAAAACCTGCACACCAAACAACTGAACAATAATCAATGGGGTTCAGAACCCAGAGAAAACTAAGAAACAAGTCCCTAAATAGGCACCACAGCTTGAAGGACCTTTCCAGTTAAAGCTGCTTTCAACTGCAGCTAGGACAATAACATGGTAATGTTTGGTGAAGGGATACAATGACGACCAGTTTGGGCACTCTGCGAAAAGAAACAATGGCCAAAAGGCATGTCATCTTAATCGTCAGATGATGCAAAGAAACAGATGAAAGAGGCTCAAAAGGAGGCACCTGGAGAACTCCTAACACCGGGTTCAAGTCACACAGAGGAGTGGGATCCCTGATGGTAAGATATGCATGAGCCACGCCCTGAACAGAAGTCCAGAGAGAAGACCAATCCGCTTCCAAAAAAGAACAGAGAGGACTGCGCTCTGAACTTAACAGAACACAGACTGAGATGCCTTTTGACACCATCCTGAAGAAAGGCTAGAATAGTAGTAAGACAAAGACTGAGGGGGACACGTCCCAATCAGCACATCACTGGTAAAACAGTGACCAGATCATATGATCCTAGCCTGAGCCATAACGGAAAGGAAAGCATCAGAAACACTTTTCTTCATGATGTTGGCTTCAAAAGCCATGCCATCATAGCCATCCCTTTCCACCTGATACCAACAAAATGAACCCTGAGTAGGAGATCCAGCCTGAGAGGAAGGCAAAATGATTCTACTATGGACAGATTGAGCAGATCTGGCATCTGTGGTAACTGCCATCCATTCTGGAATGACAAAGGGATATCCTAGCTTTGGGTGAAGATGATGACGCCACCAGTTAAGGTTCTCCTTCACTTGTTGAAACAGGGACATGGCATGAGATAGGGGAGCATGGTCTAGACCAGTTCCTGACAATATCTAGCTTTAACTCCCTTGTATGGAATTGAGCACAGTGGACAAAGTGACCTAGACGCTCATGTAATCCCTCGCCATTGCTGAAGACCAGGATATTGCTCGAGTAACATGAAGAGACAGGGCCTGGATCTTGTTTACCTGTAGAAATAGCCTCCCTAGGTGTGCATCGAATCTCATTTCCAAGAAGAACAGAACCTGAGAAGGTACAACAAGAGAGGATTTATTAAGTTGGAGCACCCAGCAATGTTGTTCCATGATGAGGAAACACATTCTTGAATCTGTGAGTTGATCACAGCTTCCTAAGGAGCCTTGAGTAGAAGGTCATCCAAATACGGGGTCAAGGATATCCCTTGAGCAAGGATGTGGGCTGCTAACGTAGACATGACCTTCTTAAAGATCACTGGAGCAGATGCTAGGCCAAAGGGGAGAGCAGTCATCTGGCAATGACTGCTCTCAAAGGCAAAGAGTAGAAAAAGCTGATTGACTGGATAAATTGGGACGTGCAAATAGGTGCTGTGGAGATCCTAGGAGGCAAGAAGTTCTCCCGGACACACAGCACCAATAACTGATCACAGACATTCCATCTTGAAGAGCAGAACCAGCACATACTGGCCGAGACACTTCAAGTTCAGAACAGGACTGCATCTGTCATCCATTCTGGAACCGCAAAGAGGGAAGATACTGTGTCTATTAAGGGAGGTCCCCAAACTGAATATCAAATAACTCTGGAGAAAAAAGAAATGGTGAGGAGGAAGGGATTTGAGCTCTATGGAGTACATCAAACAGCAGTAACTACTAAAGCGCCTTTCCCTCTCAGCCAAAGGTCAAGCTTGGGCCTTCATAGAAATGTTAGCTTTTCCAAAGGAAGGTAGCTGATGACTTAGGAGTTTTGTTATGAAGACTATCCTCACAAAGTGAGGGTCCCCAGATGCTTTTAGAGTTTTAGGAAAGATTTCTTTAGGGGAAATGTAGCCCTGGATCTCCTTGAGGGACACGCTTAAAAAAACCCTGAAGACAGTTAGGTGGGGGTAGGGGTAAGCAGCTAGGAAGTGGGAGGAGTTTTTGTTTAGAGTGCCTTGCCTTCTACAGGAACGCTGCTTAACCCCCATGGTGTCCCTGCATCCATCAGTGATGCTACAGAAATACTGATATTTTGTTTTCTATACCTATTTCCAGGTTATTTATAAACATGTTAAAAAGCAGTGGACATGTACTAAACTCTGAGGTACACCACTCTCAACTATAATTGAACTAGCGAGTTTCCATTTCAGCACACCGACTACTTCAACCACTTTTCTATTCTATCCCAAAGGCTCTGTCCTAAATACAGTATCCCTATTTTACAAGCCAGCCTCCTGTTCGACACTCTATCAAATATCTTTGCAAACTCTAGATATACTGTGTCAACTGCTTGATCATTATCTAGGTCCCTGTCTATTTCTTCACAATTTTTTTTTTTGCAAAATGTCTTCCTCAGAAATCCATGTTTATTCCCAGTAATGATTATTGCATTGTAATCTTATTATCCCTTGAAGCAATTTCTCCATTACTGGATGTCAAACTCACATGTTTATAATCCCTAGGTTCTATTTTAGTTCACATCTTAATTAAAGCATGACAGTGGCTTTATGCCAATGTTGTGGCATTAAACTTGTGGAAACTGCAGCTTTAAAGATTAAAAAGACCAGTCTTGCTAACACACTGCAATAAATCTTTTGATGTATAAAATTAGGACCAGATGCTTTGTCAGTCTTAACTTTGTCTAGTCATCCCTTGACCTCTTCTTGGGTTAACCCTATAAAGGATACTGGTATGGTTATATTTGTTAATTTTGTTGAGGCTCATCTACCATTGTTTGCGCCTCGGAACACACCAATGAAAAGAATGTGTCCAGATCATCAACATTTTCCTTATGCTCTCTAATCAACTTATCCACCCTCATTACCCTCCTTATTAACCCCTTAAGGACTGGGAAAATCTGAGTTTGATTTGACTTAAGGACCGGAGCAATTTTGACTTTTTTGACTATGTCTTTGTTCAACCATATTTTCTCTTTAATTCCTTTTGTGCAGCCACATAAATTATATACTGTTTTTTTAAGCACAAGTAGGGCTTTCTTTTGATACCACAATTATATGAATACCTCATTGTTTAATTTGATTAAAATAGAAAAAAAGAGGAAAAAAATTGAAAAAAAACAACATTTTGCTTATATTTTCGTGTCAGGATTTGCATACAATTAGTTTATGACAAAAAAATACCCCTAAATATATTCATTTGCTTCTGAATATAAGAATACCCCATATGCCTAGTATTTCAATCACTTCCTCACATTTACAAGGTAAATATTACAAGATGGATGCCATTATTTCCAACTTGTAATTTCTCAACAATTGGCATGTGAGCATCATAGCTTAGCTGACGGTGCCAGAACCAAAAATGTCCCACAAAGGTATATGTTTCTGAAAACTACACAACATAAGGTAAATAATCAGGAGAATTTTGGAGTTTTTCATGCAGCTATTTTTCCAGAAAAAAATTTCAAAATTGTGGTAATATTTTGTTTTTTTGCAGTTTTCACACTTACATTTCAATACTACTGTTGATATCAAGCACATGATAGGTGAAGATTTTTAAAAATGCATTGTTTAGTGTTCAGCTCCTTCTTCTGAGTACGGCAATACCCCATATGCATAGGTTTCTCAAGGTTTGGAGAGCTACGGGGCCCAAACTGGAACATGCGCGTTTCCAGTTTCACACTTTGAATTTTCACAGCTTGCATCACTGGTGCCATGTCTCATTTGGGGCTGTGTAACAGTGCTCCACTCTAAGATTTCCCCCCAAAAGTATATATTTTTGGAAAGTAGACACCCCAGGCTTTCATTTTATGTATGTTTTCAATTTTTTTACGCAGCCATTTTACCACCAATCGCTCGTAAATCTTGACGTAAGTTAAAAAAACAGCGTTTTTCACACTTGCACTTCAATGTTGATGTGAATTTCAAGCACATGATAGGTGAAGATTTTTAAAAATGCATTGTTTAGTGTTCAGCTCCTTCTTCTGAGTACGGCAATACCCCATATGCATAGGTTTCTCAAGGTTTGGGAGAGCTACGGGGCCCAAATTGGAACATGCGCGTTTCCAGTTTCACACTTTGAATTTTCACAGCTTGCATCACTGGTGCCATGTCTCATTTGGGGCTGTGTAACAGTGCTCCACTCTAAGATTTCCCCCCAAAAGTATATATTTTTGGAAAGTAGACACCCCAGGCTTTCATTTTATGTATGTTTTCAATTTTTTTACGCAGCCATTTTACCACCAATCGCTCGTAAATCTTGACGTAAGTTAAAAAAACAGCGTTTTTCACACTTGCACTTCAATGTTGATGTGAATTTCAAGCACATGATAGGTGAAGATTTTTAAAAATGCATTGTTTAGTGTTCAGCTCCTTCTTCTGAGTATGGCAATACCCCATATGCATAGGTTTCTCAAGGTTTGGGAGAGCTACAGGGCCCAAACTGGAACATGCGCGTTTCCAGTTTCACACTTTGAATTTTCACAGCTTGCATCACTGGTGCCATGTCTCATTTGGGGCTGTGTAACAGTGCTCCACTCTAAGATTTCCCCCCAAAAGTATATATTTCTGGAAAGTAGACACCCCAGGCTTTCATTTTATTTATGTTTTAAATTTTTTTACGCAGCCATTTTACCACCAATCGCTCGTAAATCTTGACGTAAGGTAAAAAAACAGCGTTTTTCACACTTGCACTTCAATGTTGATGTGAATTTCAAGCACATGATAGGTGAAGATTTTTAAAAATGCATTGTTTAGTGTTCAGCTCCTTCTTCTGAGTACAGCAATACCCCATATGCATAGGTTTCTCAAGGTTTGGGGGAGCTACGGGGCCCAATTTTGAACAAATATTGAATTTTCACATCTTGGTTAACTGATGCCATTACTCATTTTGGGCTATGTTCCAGTGCTGCACTTTAGAATTTCCCCCCAAAAGTGTATATTTTTGGAATGTAGACACCCCCAGCTTTCATTTTAGGTGTGTTTTCAAATGTTTTACACGGCCATTTTACCACCACTTTCTCATAAACTTGACGTAAGTAAAAAAAACAGCGTTTTTCACACTTTGCCTTCAATGTTGATGTGAATTTCAAGCACAGAATAGGTGAAGATTTTATAAACTGAATTGAATAGTATTCAGCTCCTTCTTCTGAGTACGGCAATACCCCATATGCATAGCTTTCTCATGGTTTGGGGGAGCTACGGGGGCCAAATTGGAACATGCGCGTTTCCAGGTTCACACTTTGAATCTTCACAGCTTGCGTTACTGGTGCCATGTCTCATTTGGGGCTGTGTAACAGTGCTCTTTTTTTTAAGATTTCCCCCCAAAAGTGTATATTTTTGGAAAGTAGACACCCCAGGCTCTCGTTTTAGGTGTGTTTTCCAATTTTATACACTGCCATTTTACCACCAATCCTGTGAAAATTTGATGTAAGTAAAAAAAAATTCAGCATTTTTCACACTTTGCCTTCCATTTTGATGTGAATTTCACGCACAGAATAGGTGAAGATTTTATAAACTGAATTGAATAGTGTTCAGCTCCTTCTTCTGAGTACAGCAATACCCCATATGCATAGCTTTCTCATGGTTTGGGGGAGCTACGGGGGCCAAATTGGAACATGCGCGTTTCCAGGTTCACACTTTGAATCTTCACAGCTTGCGTTACTGGTGCCATGTCTCATTTGGGGCTGTGTAACAGTGCTCTTTTTTTAAGATTTCCCCCCAAAAGTGTATATTTTTGGAAAGTAGACACCCCAGGCTCTCGTTTTAGGTGTGTTTTCCAATTTTATACACAGCCATTTTACCACCAATCCCTCGTAAACCATGACGTAAGTAAAAAAAAAAAACAAACAGCGTTTTTCACACTTAGGGTTGGCGGCAGTATACTGGGCTGCATACAAATTGGTTTGGGAAACAATTTCACCTAAAACGTCTTCCCCCAAAAACAAATCAAAAAAATGATCATGGGTAAATCCTTCCACATCAATTTGAATCCCTGGGTTGCCTGTGAATTCTGAGATTCGTGGGCATAAATTGATACCCATTCATTAGGATCCGGAGTGGCAGGTGTTGGGGCATTTCTTTGGGCAGGTCTTTTGGCGGGTCTTTGGGCAGATATTTTGGCAGGTGCTGGGGCAGTTGCCAGGGCAGCTCTTGGGGCAGCACTTGGGGCATTTCTTTGGTAGGTCTTTGGGCAGATCTTTTGGCAGGTGCTGGGGCAGTTGCCAGGGCAGCTCTTGGGGCAACACTTGGGGCATTTCTTTGGGTAGGTATTTTGGTAGGTCTTTGGGCAGTTCTTTTGGCAGGTGCTGGGGCAGTTGCCAGAGCAGCTTTTGGGGCAGTGCGTCTTTTCTTGACAGAAGGCCCAGCGTCATCACTAGAGCTGCTCTCACTTTCTGAAAACTGCGCCATGTCAAAATCTGACGCAGTGTCTGTTGCCTCAGAGTCAGACGCCAAAAAGGCATATGGCTCTTCAACGCTGTACCTGCGCTGCATTTTGCCCACTAAAAAAGCTTTTTTTTTTCTTACGCTATCCCTAAACCTAAATCTAACCCTAAAACTTACCCTAACCTACGTATATCCTGAACCTACCTAACCCAAGTGAACTACCTATCTAAACTGCACTTATTATATATATATATATTTTTTTTTTTTTTGGGGGGTGGTTTGTTTTTTTTTTTTTTTCTTACGCTATCCCTAAACCTAAATCTAACCCTAAAACTTACCCTAACCTACGTATATCCTGAACCTACCTAACCCAAGTGAACTACCTATCTAAACTGCGCTTATTATACATATATATATATATATATATTTTTTTTTTGGGGGGGGGGGGGGGGTTGGGGTTTTTTGGGGTTTTTTTTTTTCTTACGCTATCCCTAAACCTAAATCTAACCCTAAAACTTACCCTAACCTACGTATATCCTGAACCTACCTAACCCAAGTGAACTACCTATCTAAACTGCGCTTATTATACATATATATATATTTTTTTTTTTTTGGGGGGGGGGTTTGGGGTTTTTTTGGGGTTTTTTTTTTCTTACGCTATCCCTAAACCTAAATCTAACCCTAAAACTTACCCTAACCTACGTCTATCCTGAACCTACCTAACCCAATTGAACTACCTATCTAAACTGCGCTTTTTATATTTTATTTTTTTTTGGGGGTGGGGTTTGGTTTTTTTTTTTTTTTTTTTTCTCCCCTAAACCTAAATCTATCCCTAAAACTTTCCCGTCTACACTAAACCTACCCAACTACCTACCAAAATACCTAAACTATATTTATTATAAAAAAAAAAAAAAAATTAAAAAAAATTTAAAAAAATTTTTAAAATTTTTTAAAAAATCTAAAAAAATTCAAGGGGGATGGGGGGTGTCCCACAGATCAGAAAACACTGATCTGCAGCAAATTGATCACTCCAAGAGTGATCAGATGGGGGGGCACTTATTGATCACTGCAGAACAGTGATCAAAGGGTTAAATGTCTTTATTTAAACTTTTTTTTGACTTTTATTTTCTACAGGTACACTGGAACAGCATGTCTCTCTGTCTCTCTCCACCTCAGCAGTATTCAAGGTGGAGGGAGGCAGAGAGATCTGACAGGGACAGTATTTACAAATACTGTCCCTGTCATTCAGGTTTTGCAACATGTGATTCGCTTTTGAAGCGAATCGCATGTTGCAACAATGTTTCAGCCGCTTGTTACTAAGTGTCCCGATACCGGGACACTTAGTAACAAGCGGCTTGAACTCTTCCATCGCTCCGTGCGGCCGCGATGGAAGAGTTTAACCCTTGACGTACCAGGACCGTCAAGGGTCGTTCGGTCACATTTACCCTTGACGGTCCTGGTACGTCAAGGGTCGCTAAGGGGTTAAAGGGATAGTAATACTTTGTTTTAACTTTATTTTATTTTGTAGGCATTAAAAAAACATGAATAATGATATCAGTCTTGTCCTTCAAAACTTTATGGTTTATGAGATATTCACAAGCAAAGTTTCCCCCTCCTGCCCCTTTTACCTAGTGTAAGCAATCTCTTCTCAGATGTTGAATGCAGTCTATAGACCAGACAGATAACAGAAGGGGACACTCTTATTCCTATGAAAACAATGAAATCCCTGCCCCCCTTGACAAGCTTTTCAGATTTTTCCCTTATCTTAATTGAAGATTGTCCCTCTCTGCAGTCTACCCAGGCACCTCCCATCTGATTTTGCTGAACAGTGTGACATCAGTAAAAGGGGCGGGAGGGGGACACTTTGTAATTGAATTACTCTGGAACTACAACTGTGACAGAACTGAAATCACACTCTCCAAAGTCCAAATACTATGGTGATTAATTAGAGCTGCTTTTATTATGAAACATTACTATCCCTTTAAGTTTATTTGCTGCTTTTGCTCCTTACTATTTCATTCTTAACATTTGTGTTTAACTACATTGGTAGCAATCTCTTGAAATTGTTTTCCACATTTGATCCCCAAGGGGATATATTTCACCAACCTACATTTGAATTCCTAAGTATTTTTTCTTTTCATTCATCTCTGTTATGCGTTTCATTTATCTTGCTAACAAAATGACAATCTTTGTTAACCTATACAATTTTGCTTCTTCAAATTGATCTCAAATAAAACCAAGCTGGATCACTTCTTCTTAAATGTTTGCCTTCGTGCATACTGGACACAATGCCTACATTATTTTTTAATCAATAGGTCCAATAAATTATAATTCCTTGTGGGCACTCCATCCATCTACGACATGGAGCTATTCCTAAGCATGCTCACAAAACAAGTTACCCTTAGCTGTTGAACATGTTTCATTATTCCAGTTTATATTTGGATTGTTTAAATCACCCATAATTAGAGTATGCCCAAGCTGTGTAGTTTTTGTCATTTGCAATAATAGTTGGGCCTCGGTAGCATATACCCACAAATACTTTTTATGTCACTGTTAACTTAAAAGTCCATAAGTTTTCTCAAAAATATCATTTTTAAATTTGGGTTTAGATCTGATCTCATATACAAACATATGCCTCTCCCTCTTCTGACAATCATGTCTTTCCTATACAGGGATCAACCCTCAATATTTACAGCACAGTTATGTGTCTCATCCCACTATGTTTCAGTAATACCAATTATGTAAAATGCTCATTAACCACTAGCATTTCCAGCTGTCCAAGATGGTCTTCCGCACTTGTTGAATTTGCTAACATACAATTAATTCAGTGGTCACTAATTTGTTGCCAACAATGGGCCTTTTTCTTATATCTGTATTTAACAATGGATCCTCTGTTAACTACATTTATACTCCACCCACTTCTCCAAACCCAAGACCATTTTCTTGTTCCCAGTTATGATCTAGACTAGCTACCATATTTTTATTACTAGCTACACAGTGTCCCCCAATTTCTACTTTAAAATCGTATACAGCTTTATAAGCATTATATCTCCTAGCACAGCAGATTCCTTTCCATTTAGGTGCAATACATCACTACCAGAAAGACTGCCCAAGATCAAAATCAGCAATGCAAAACTGGTGGCAGCACAAATGGATATTTGACAGTAGTGAGATCATCAGAAAAAGTTAAAATCTTTATTTGAAACAATAAAATCAATGTAGGACATCAAACATCAGAAAACTCACATAGCTCAGCTCCAACAACATAAGCCAGTAGTCCCGATCCATGTGTTTCGCATTATGCATGTTTAATCATGAGCATTGAGTCACTAACTGCCACACTCAGATTTAAAAACCACCACCAATCAAAGTGATCAAATACATCATAAGGGGATAGATTAGAACCATTCTAACGAACAAGAGTAAAATCAGCCCAGTGCTCTATAAACCAAACTCCTCCTCAAATACTTAAGTCAAGCCCCAGGGCTCCCTCTACCCACTGTACTGGCTCTTTGGCAACGGTAGCACTTGAAGTCAGTGCCTTATCTTGTACTCAAGATCTCTGAAATAATTTTTAGGGACTTCCATCTTTAAGCAACTTTGTCTTTGGTACCAAAATGTAAATCTTCAGATTATCCTGTCTACGTGCCTAATAACAGTCCTGTATAACCACCACTGGCCTTGGGTTTTGCCTACTCTGTCTACCACCTAAACTTGAAAGACCATTCCTCTGGGCTTCTAGAGGAATCAGCCCTCCCCAGTAATGCCAGTCCTGTACTATCCTCATCCAACATCTTCACCTAGCCTTGCAAATCTGTTGGTCTGAGTCAGCTCAGAACTAGCCTTCCTCTTCTGCTGCTCACTTCCACCCCTACTTGCTCTTAGGCAGCTGTCTATCTGCTGCTCCTCATCTACAAATCCATCCTTCTCTCCACTAACTCCACATACTACCTGCTCAGCGAGCTCAGAGCTCATTTTCACGTTTTCAAAAAGATAATATGTTATATGAACTACTCCATGTGGTCAAACATGTGGCAAAGATGTGCACTGCATGAGGCTGTCCAACATTTTACCACTCAAGTTTATAGCTTTATACAATTCCACCATTCCAGTAACTTATACTCTTAGCATTTATATACCAGGATTAAATACTTGGTCAGTTTGTTTTTATGAAGGTTCTGAAACCTTTTGGATGTTTTAGTTTGACCACATCTGCACAATTTTAGATGAACTTTGGACTTTATCAGTGCCATTCAGGAGTTATGGTCTGCAGAGCTACAATATTACTCAAAATGAGGTCTGATAGTGATCAGTAATGTAGTTTACAGACCGTGGATATAAGATTATTTTAACATTCTGGCCAAAATGTGGCTTTTCGGATAGGATTCCCATGAATCCTTAGAATTTGGCAAACTGAAACGGCTACGCCTAGATAAAAATTAACATATTTGCTCAAAACAGGAAGATAATCACAACTGAACCAAAAGTGGAGGTTTCAGTCTCCACTCTTTTCTATGTGAAATTGATTTTTTTGCCCCTTCTAACATTTTAATATAATTAATATATTTGCTTTAGTCGGTGGACTCTTTATACTAGGAATTGATATTCCACTGAATCCTAAGAATTGGATCTGGTGCTTCACAGAGTGTCACTTGTGTCCTGCTGCCAATTTCTCTTTCTATGCCACTTTTTGCCCTGCTGACTTTTGTCATTGTTTTATTTCTAGTTTAACTTCACTTAATTTGAAATAACTCTAAAGCACCTTTCTTCTGTTGTTTTTGTCAGCCTCCTACTGTTAAGGCTATGTTGTACTTTGGACAATTTGCAACCTAAAACACATTAATTTGCTCTTTGCAGTATCAGGGCTTAGGTCCTATATCACGGGATGACTATGAGAGACCCTTTAGCTATTGCTGGACTACAACTCCTATCATCCTCTACCAGCCAAACTAAAACTATCATCATCTTTCCACCTAGTCTCATGTTGCCTACCCCTCGTCCTACATTTCTCTAATTTTAATAAATCAGTACTCATTTTATTTCATATCCCCAGTCTCCCCTCCAAAACTTTGGTGTAGGTATAAAAGATTATTCAAAGTAAAGCACAGTGTATTCAATTTGGCTTTTACCTTGCTAAATCGAGGTGAACATGATGAAAACTGTCGGATCTCTACTCGATCCTCATCATTGGTGTCTTCCTCCTCTTCTGAATCCATATGTTGGTACCTTTCAGAACGAGCTGTGTGATCAACAATAGGTTAGTGTGTGGACAAGAACAACAAACAGCTTAATAATAACAGAGTATGTAGATCTCTTTGGCTGCCCAGCAATACTTTGACCCCAGACATAGAGGGGGTTATAACCACTTTCCTATTTGCATTATGGTTACATAAACAAAACTGCTTCTTAAGATGCGATAATTTAAAAACACTTCTTTAACCCACTGAAGACATGAGGGGTACGGAACTCATCTTAAATCAATGCACTGCACACACCCCCCTCTGGTCCCTGAGGGATTAACAATCTATGATTTGCATTCAAATTTTATCAATCTTTTTTTTTTTTTTTTTAATATAACTTTTATTGAAAATCGAAGCAATGACAGCATCAAAAAACATTCAAAATATTAGTCATACAGAAAAAATTTTAAATTTTATGAATACAAACAAGTCTTCAATATATGAAAGAAAGAAAGAACAAAAGAGGTCTGCACATTTTTGTTTGATTGCCAGTAATCACCTTGCACAGTATAGCGACCTGAACCATTGTACAAAATCAAGTCTCTCAGACCTATTCATAAACACATGAAATTTCAAAATTCACAGGAGACATATACACATGCCTTGTGTTGTAGTGTCTGAAGTGCAAGACCCAGACGCGTAAGGCAGCAAGGAGACAACAAAAAATCGTCCCCTCACCGCCCCCCGCCACCCCCGATGTCCCGCCCCACAGACACCAGCTGTACATGTCTATAGAACCTACAAAATGCAGAATATAAGTAGAGTAGAAAAGTAAAAAAGTTCAAAAGAGAAATATACAGTACCATCCGTAAATGATCTCAGAACAACCCTCCCTATGAGGGGAGAGGAAAAAAAAAAGGAGGAAAGAGGCAGGAGGGAGGCAGGAGGGAGGTGAGAGGTGAGGGAAAGGGGAGAGAGAGACCGGTCTGCGATAAGAGGCTCACACAGAGCTCCCTTCCCTGCGTTTCAAAGGGATATAAACAAAGGATCAACCAATAGTGACAATTTAGGAAGTGCTATGTCCCCAAGAAAAAAAAGGATAGCAGAGGCCACATGGTTTCTATATGCATCTTGGTTAATTATGTCCAAAACTTAATCGTTCAGTTGTTTATAAGGTGGCTCCCCCGTCCAGTAGTCCCTGCCCCACCCACCAGGTGGTTCTCCCATTTCCCATTGTAGTCTTACTTTGCTATTAACAGAAATAAGTAAAATTAAGAACCAGGAGTTCCCTCCCAGTAAGCTCTCCAGTCCGACCACAATGTCAAGAACTCATCTAGCGTCCCCGAAGACAAAGCGTGTAATTTTTCAAGTTCATACGTACTGTTGACACCCTCCCTCCATAGGTGAAGTGTCGGACTGGTCGCCTGATTCCAGAGCTTTGGGATTTGAAGCCTCGCATGGTGGAGAAGTAGCCTAATCACATTGATTTTACTGCTTGGTATCATGGGTGGAGAGGGCAAGACGAGAAAGAGACAAGTAAGTGGTTCAACTTTCAGTGAAACTGAAAAGATTTTGTTTAGTTTATATATAACATCTCTCCAGAAGGTCTGTAGACTGGAACAAGTCCACCAAACATGAATAGTTGTCCCTTCCTCATCCCTACATCTCCAACAGCACGATGGGGTACCTGGTGAAAATCTGTGAAGTTTCACAGGTGTGTAATACCATCTTGTGAAAAATTTATAACTTGATTCTTTCATTGAAGTGGATTTTGTGTCAGTCATTAGGTTTCGCAAAATGCTAAGCCATCTAGTTAGGGAAAAAGAGACCTGTAAATCTTGTTCCCAGGCAAGAATAAAAGCAGGTTTATTCAAGGAGGTTGCACTGTAAAATAATTTATAAACCTTTGTCAAAATTTTCGTTTTCAATTTACCTGTCTCGAAAGCTGTCTCGAACACTGTCAAGTTTCTGGGAGAGTATCCTGAATTTAAAATTGATCTTAAGAAATGGGAGAGTTGTAGGTACTCCCATTTCGTGAATGTCCTCGGAAATAGTGCTGCAGAAAGAGCGTCAAAGCTCTGTATTCCTGATACTGGCAATAATGTCCGCAAAATATGAAAGTCTGTTGCTTTCCAGCCCCGGAAAGAGGAGGAATGCAACCCCGGAGGAAAACTCGGGTTCCCCAGGATAGACATAAGCGGGGAAGGATAAGGTGCCGCTGATGTGGCGACGTTGAAAGAGTCCCATTCCCTCAGAAGATGCGAAAAAATAGGGTGTAAGGTATAAGAGTGCGGTCTGTCTTTCGGTTGAATCCAAAGAACGTTATCAAGAAGTGTTAAGGGAACATGTATACCTGACACTTTAGCCCAATCCTTGTGGGGCAGTTGTATTATGGAAAGAAAGAGTGCCACTGCTGCCGCTGTATAGTATCGTGAAATATTCGGTAGGGCTAATCCTCCTTGGTCTAAGGGTAAATACAATCTCGCGGCAGGCAATCGTGGCTTTTTATAAGCCCAGACAAAGTTGTTAATGTACGTTTGTAATTTGGCGAGTCGGTCTTTCGAGAAGTGTAATGGAATTGTTTTAATCACATACATAATTTTGGGAAGCGTTATCATTTTGACCAGGTTCGAACGTCCGAACCAAGATATATAAAGTTTTGTCCATCTCTGCAATTCACCCATAATGTCCCGCAACAAAATTTCAAAATTTCCTGCCACCACCTGGTTAAGATCCGCGTATAGATAAATTCCCAAATATTTAATCCTAGCAGGGGGCCATTTAAATGGATATTGTTGTTGAAAAGCTCTTTCAGTAGAGAGGGGGAGGGTTATATTAAGCACCTCCGATTTGGTATCATTCATTTTAAAATTGGAGATATGGCCATATTCCAAGATCAATTCCAGAAGAGTTGGCAATGAGGTCTCAGGCCGTGATAGATAAAGTAGAATATCATCTGCAAAAGCAGATAATTTTGTTTCTCCCTCATGACTAGGCAGTCCATGAATGAGTGGGTTTATCCGTATAGAATTTAGTAGTGGCTCCAGGGTTAAAATAAAGAGAATTGGGGATAAAGGGCATCCCTGGCGAGTGCCATTTGTTATCGGAAAGGGTTCTGAGAGAAAACCATTTATTTTGAGCCTAGCTGTCAGTCTTGAATATAAGGCCATAATACCATGAAGGGAGGGCTCAGTGAAACCCAGCCACTTAAGGAGTTCAGTCAAATAGATCCAGTGTACGCGGTCGAAGGCCTTTTCCGCGTCGATCGTTAAGAACACTGAAGCTATTTTCCTAGACTGTACTGTATGGATCAGTGAGAGTGCCTTAGCCGTGTTATCCCGTGGTTCTCTCCCTGGGACAAACCCCCGATTGATTCGGGTGGATATAATCTGGGAGATAACGCCGAAAACGGTTTGCCAACATCTTCGCATAGAATTTTATGTCAGTGTTTAGAAGTGAAATAGGTCTATAGCTAGAGCATAAAGACCAATCCTTATCCGGTTTTGGGATTAAAGTGATATAGGCTGTCAAGGCTGAAGGATGAAAAGCACCACCTTGCCATATTTCGTTAAAGTACCTAAGCATGTGCGGCGATAATTGGTTTAGGAACTTCTTGTAATAGCATGACGTCAAACCATCTGGGCCAGGGCTTTTTCCCAGAGGTGTTTGTTTGATCGCATCACCCAACTCCTTCTCCGTAAAGGGAGAATTAAGAAATTCAAGTGCATCTGAAGGTAGCTGTGGGGTGCTGGATCTAGTAAGGAAGTCTTTTATGTGAGTCCGTAAGGAGTCACCCTCCATGTCCGAATTTAAAGGTCTGAGGTTATATAAGTCATGGAAATAATTTCTAAATGTTTTAGATATATCAGGGAAAGTGTGGCACAAGTTGCCTGCGCTGTCCCTGATTTGGTTGATATAATGTTCTTTTTGTTTGATCTTCACTAATCTAGCCAACAATTTCCCGCATTTATTGCCTTGCAGGTAATGAGCATAGCGCAACCAATGAAAGGATTTGGTGGATAACTCTGTATAATAAGCTGCTATCTCTTTTCTAGTGAGCAATAATGCCTGGTAATCGTCAGGAGATAAAGACGATTGATGTGCCTTAGTTTGTGCGGCCAAGAGTGCCAGAAGAGTATTGAGCCTTTTATTTTGGGCTTTCTTGCGGTACGATCCTAGTCTAATAAATTGTCCGCGCAAAACACATTTATGAGCTTCCCACAGAGTAACTTCTGATGAAACCGAGCCTGCATTAGAGTTAAAGTACTCCTCTATCCAGGTCTCGATATGTTGAGCAGCCCCCTGTTCAGTTAACAGGAGGTCGTTTAGTTTCCACGCTCTAGCAGCCCTAAGAACGCTTGCCATAGAGAATGTCATGCTGATGGAAGCATGATCAGACCACGAAATCTGTCCTACAGAAGCATCCACCAAAGAGTGGAGCCGAAACTGTTCCATGAAGATCATATCTATTCGAGAATAGCGAGAATGGCACGGAGAGTAATAGGAATACTCCCGTGATGTCGGATTTAGGAGTCTCCAAGTATCATATAAATGTGCAGCAGACAATACATTTTTACATTTATCAATTGTGGAACGAGGAGCATGGGAGACCCCCGCTGAACAGTCCACCTGTGGGTCAAGAGGTAAATTGAAGTCTCCCCCCAACAATAATTGGCCTTGTTGAAAGGTCTCGAGTATGCGAAACACCTTGGACAGAAATTTCGCCTGTCTTGAATTTGGAGCATATATGTTGCCTATGGTGAAAAGGTCACCATTAAGCAACCCACGTAGGAGTATAATTCTGCCTTCAGGATCTAGATATGAGTCATGGCATACCCACTGCACCCCTTTATAAAACAGTATGGACACCCCTCTATGTTTTTTGCGAGAGTGGCAGCATGCATGCCATCCTGTCGGGTAGAGCCTGGAGCTGAAAGAGGGAGCCTTTTCATACTGAAAATGTGTCTCTTGTACCAAGACAATGTCCGCCCCCTGTCTCCTAAAATCCCTCAATGCGATCCTCCTCTTCTCCGGGACATTTAAACCTCTAGCATTAATGGACAACATCTTAACTTGAATACTACCGTTGTCCATGGCCAAAACCTCTTACAATCCAATCTCAGAGATAAAGCAGTGGTCCCCCCCCCGTCCCCCACCCCCAGTAAAGTAGAGAAAGTGAATAAATAGCGCAATAAGTGAAAGAGCAAAAGCCTCTGACTGGACAGACAGTCAGGAAAGAAATATGTACGTTTGGCGAGTGTGTCACCAGGTATGTGGATCACTCGTCTCTTGAAAAAACGTTAGGAACAGCCGTCCCTCGGGGGGGAAGTAATATAAAACTAAGTCGGTAACACCGATTTGCATAGCTAACACACCAGAATCATATGAACAGTGCAAACATAACACACATTTCCCATTTGTAACTTCTGCAGAACCCTTCTAGTAAGGGTATAGTATTTTTTAGCAACATCTCGTCCTAATAAGTAGTCCCTCAGTCATGTATTATAGATTGGCCGGTCCCCCCTGGGGTCTCCGTGCTTATAATTATAACCTCCAGTCTGATAAAAACTGGAGTACAGAAGTCTAGTTGTCTTGAAACAGAGACCCGAAGAGGGAGCAGTACACTATACCGACAATCGTGCAGGCTATGGAGAGCTGGACGATAATTCTCTCCTACAGCAGGGTGTAAGCCTACCTGTCCATTCTCCCGTCCTTCCCTCTTTCCCCTTCCCTTTTTCAACCTTGTCTCTCTCTTCTTTTCATCCTGTCTCCCCATCCTTATCTCTTTGTCTTTTCCCCTCCTCCCGGCCTTATCCACCCCATCCTTCTCCCCCTCCTTCCCCCCTTCCTTTATTTCCCCTCTACCCTTAAGATCGACAAAACTACTAATAATTGAGGGGTGTAAGAGGTATGTGAGCTGTGTTGGCTCCAGAGTAGCCCCTATAAAACTCCCTTACACCTGATCAAGCAAGTTAATTATAAGGTAAATACACTAGTAATCTTAAGGGACAGAAACCAAGAAACTCAGTACGTTTTCCCGCCTGAACTAACCCCCCATTATCATAGGCATCGGACCTGGAGGTAGTACGTCCAGCCCCCATGCCCACCATCTCTTTTCCCATATTTACCGCACAACATAATGAATATTTAACAAGACTTTCATGGGTGCTCTTAGAGAAAAACTATAAAGCAAGATAGGACAATGAGCAATACAGAGAATTATAACAGTATAGTATTAATCCTCCAAATTCAAATTATACATGCAGTCGAAAAACTGTAAACAGTAAAGTCCCTCGTATAACTTATCTGAGCAACAGCCACATGGTAGTTTGTCCCATTCTGACTCATTAGGTACATAGTCGCTCCAGGCCAGCCATGTCTTTAAGTCTCTTTTGTTTGGGACCGAGTCCATCTAGGTCCTGGGCCGCACTGTCTTGCAATTGTGGTTCAGCCATTGGAGCTACCTTTCTTGGGCCTTCTCCTCGATCCTCCCGGCGAGGAGGGGGAATCCCCAGTTCCATACAGAACAATGGTATAGCCTCCGGTGAGCGGATTATCATCTGTGAACCTTTATGCAGGACTATTAGCGAGAAAGGATATCCCCATCGATATCGTATAGAAAGATTCCTTAAGTGATCTGTTAACGGCTTCATCGCCCTCCGTTGTTGTAGGGTCAGTACTGAGATGTCTTGAAATAGAGTCACGGTGGCACCCATGTAAGAGATCTCTCCCATCTCCCTACCTTTCTTATACACTTCCTCTCTGTCCCGATAATTTAGAAACCTGCATATCACGTCCCTAGGAGGGTCCCCCGGGGAGCGTTTAGGCCTTAAGGCCCTGTGTGCTCTTTCCAGTATCAATGGCGGATCTGCAGGGAAGCCCATAACTTCCGTGAAAATAGTTTGCAGAGTAGACTCCAGGTCTGCTGGAACGATTGATTCTGGCAGACCTCTGAACCTGAGGTTATTTCTCCTCGCTCTGTTGTCCAGATCGTCAAGCTTAGAAGTCAGTAAGGTGATGGTTTCATCTTGCTGCGCCATCAGGTGTGTTATATTCTGGCGGTCCACATCTGAGGTTTCTCTATCCCTTTCTAGCACCTCCACTCTGCTTGCCAACGTAGAGAGATCCTTCTTTATCTCCGATATTTCTTCTTTTAATGCTGATCTTATTTCCGCCACCATGTTTTTCAAATCGTCTTTGGTCGGCAGACAAGCCAAATCATCTTTGGTCAGGTATGGGGAGTCTTTGGGAGTCGCCATCATGGCTTTGCTGTTGGAGTTTGATTCTCCAAGTTTCGAGATAGAGAGTGCCTCGCCGTCCTCTATTGCATTTGTAGGGTTGTTGATTCCGGCCCCTGTTAACGTTTTCACTCGAGCATGAACTCCCGCTTCCTCAGCGTGAATGTGACGGACCGGTAAAAAGGCTGTTATTTTAGCGTTTTTCTTCGATTGTTTCGTTCTCCTGCTGCGTAGAGACATTAGTGTCCTATAGTACATGCAAGATGTAGGCGTTAAGGGGTAAATGTGTATTTTCGTCAGGGATTCTGGTGCTACGCCATGCAGAGCTTTTAGTTTAAGCAGCCATCTTGGTCCTGCGCAGCTCCGCCCCCCAAATTTTATCAATCTTATCAAATTCTAACAGTATTTGACATACCATAATTTTGACAATATGACATGATAATTAGCATCATGGTAATATGAAATGCCTAAAAAGACATACAATTTCTTTAACAAACAATAATGGCAAGTAGTGCAACATTTCAAACTCTAGTAAAAAATAGTGTATATAATAACCCTTTCTCTTGATCCTTTTATCATTTCCGTTCAATTGGTCTGATATATGCAGGTCACTCCCAGAGTAGCACACTTAACCCTGTGTGTGCCAGAGGGATGTCTAACATTGTTTCACACAATAATTCAACCAGCCTAATAACTACCTTTTTCAAAACAGGTTAATCAGGGAACAAAATAAACCCATAAGGTAACTAAAAGGTTGGACTTCTTGCTCATCTACGACAATATGTACTTAGTATTACAAAATATAGGTATAGTAATTTTTTTTATTAAACCCCTGAAGGACTGTGGTGAATGGGGGTGGCAGCCCTAGAGGACCACAGCACTTTTTTTTTTTTTTTTTTTTTTTTTTTTTTTTTTTTTTTTTTTTTTTTTTTTACTGATGCTTCCTGGGATAGCAGTGCAGCGTTCTTAACGTCTGGACCAGCGTGACAGTCCTGACACATCCCCAGTCTTTAAGGGTTTAAAAAGCTTGACAATGTTTTTGGTGTATACCATGGGCCTTCTGCCACAAAAGGAGATGGAGCAATTTTGGTGCTAACCAACTGCACCATATGTGCCAAAAAAACTTTCCAGATGGAATACATATGCAAAGGAGTGTTTTCCCCAGGTTGTGGTCATATTCCATAGGAGTTTGGAAGGGGTATCGTGACCCTGCTGATGAGCAGGGCAATCAATAGCAGTGACAGTGTAGAGAACTGCTACTCTTCTGCCTCCACACAACTTGAACTTTCTGGCAGACCTGATGGGTCTGGAGAAAGACACCCACTTCATCTGTGACATCATTAATGACACCAATGATGTGGACAGTTCGATTCTGTCCAATCAAGTTTGGGTTGCATGGAGGGAGGTCGCTGTGCTATTATCCTGATGTCCCAACAAAAAGGCATGAATTAAGAAAATAAATAGTATAGATCATATGTGCTAAGGGGTGTCCAATGCTTTGCAATGTGTAACACCCCTATCAAACTAACACAAGTGCATTTGCTTTCCAGCCTTGTTCCACTGGTAGTCATGCACGTACGTCAAGTGATACCAATGGAGTACAATTTTCCTCTGATTAGTGCTGGGTTCTGAGCACAATAGGAAATTTCATGATATTGAGTGGTTTTAGCATCTGTAACGTAATATAAATGTAATAAAGTATGTGGTTTTCCTTACAGCATCACTTTCTGTAAATAGTTGTGAACAACAGCCTAGATGTAGAAAGGCACTCCTGATTTGATGCGTGAATGCCTACTTTCCAAAATGGTATGCCTTGCATACCTCTTCTTCATATCTGTAATGGTTATGACTATTTTACTGCACATAGGTAATTTCAAAAGAGAAAACGAGTAAGTGTAGTTTTTAGTGCTCCTAGCACCCCTATGTTATATCAAACCATACCATTGGGTGCCATTTTTATAGAGCTGCAACAAGGTACTGATTATAGTAGAAAGTTTGATGGTTATCAAAGATTTCAGTATCTTTGAATTGATGGAAATTTAAAAAAGTATATATTTTTCCTATAACATCACAAATATTTGTGCACACCAGAATAGGGACAGAGAGGCAAGCAACACCTCAAATAATGTATGCAAATGTCTACATTACACTATGTTATGCCTTGTATACCTTTCCATCACATCAGCAATTTTTATGACCATTTAATGCAGGCATCCAATTTGTATAAATAAGACTGGTAGGTAAAGTTTAGTGATCCTCACATTCCCTATGGAATATCAACCAACAGAGTACCAGATTCCTCAAGATGGTGTTGGAAGCTTTTAGTATATATGAAGTTACTGAAATATAAAGAAATGTTTGTTTTTAGCCTAGGCACAGAAATTTAAGTGACCCCTCATCTGATGTGGCCGATTGTCTACTTTCCAAAATGGTTTGCTTTGCGTACCTCTTATTCATTTCTGTAGTTATAACAATTTTAGCAAAGGCAAGTCATCTTTGAAAAAATAAGAAGATGAGAGATTGTAGTTGGCATAGTTTTGTGTTCTGGCACACCCTACAGCTTGTTTATTCATACAAATGGGGTACCATTTTTTCTTAGAAGAGCAGTAGCTAATGAATATAATAGGAAATTCCATTGTTTTCAAATATTTCAGCATCAATGAAGTATCTTTGAATGGGTGGAAATGTAAAAAAAAATCAATTTTTCCTTTGGTACCTCTAGATACATTTATGCACACCAGGCTATGGGTGCATTTGATGCAATGGGATATCTCCTTTCAAAAAAATGTATACTTTTAGGGGGATATTTTCATGCTATGGGGCAAAGTTAAGCCTTCAATACATGTTTAGCGTATTTTGGTTATCTCCATGAGAACGTCAAGTGAAATTCTGCTGTGTTACCGATCTGGGCCACCGAGGAAGGTCACAGATTTATGCATCTATTGACGATGTCTATCAGTCACCTTAGAAGATAAAATTTTTGTTTCTTATGCTAAACTTCTTGAGATGTTGCATAGTAGGCTTAGATTTAGTGCAAGTTTCTGAAGTACTTTAAGAAAAAAATCCTTGCGTCATCATTTTGTGTAGGAAGAAACTTCAGCCATTTTCTTATTTGAAAGAGTGTCTTCTTTCAGAAAATATATGTTTTTATATAGTTATTGAGCTGTTTTAGTGTAGTTTTACCAAGTAACCGATGGAATGTGCAGAAAGCTGAAAATACCCTTTTGGTGATCCTGTTAATTAAAGAAGTCCCATTTAATTGATATAAATTGGGCTATTTGTACACACTTGACTGCTAGAAGTATCCAACACATTGCTTCTTTGTTTTTCTTTGGTGCATAAGGCACGATATTTAATTACAATAGGTTTAACAGTCACAGAGAACATGCTTTATACAATATGCGTGGAGTTCACAACAAAGTTATCCCTCCATATCTACTGTATACTAACTTACACAAAGAAAGACCTAACAACAATGAAGTCGGAAAGACAATTATTATCTTACTGTCAAAGTAACTGGTATCATCTTCTGACTCCAGCTGGGGAATGAACTCTGCTTTCTGACGGAGCAAACTATTCCAATCCAGGTCCTTAAAGAACCGATGCTGTTTGACCTCAAATGCACCACCTGTAAAAGTGAAGCGTTAGAGAGAGTTGTTGTAAGACAGTTGATCTAAAGTTGTAAGTGGGGTGCCACAGTGTTCAGTCCTGGGCCCAGTGCTTTTTAATTTGTTTATTAATGAACTAGAAGGCATATTAAAACTAGTGTCTCAGTCTTATTCTCTGCAGAAAGATTTGGAAAACTGAGTGAATGGGTAGAAAAGTAGCAGCGGAGGTATACTATAGATATGCGAAGTTATGCATTTAGGCTGCAGAAACACACACACACTACATGTACACTTAATGGGAGACTACTAGGGGAATCTGTTAGAGAAAGATTTTAGAGTACTGATAGACTTTAAAGCAGTGTGCAGCATCACTCAGCCGCTGCAAGAGACAATAAGGTATAATAGTGTATAAAAATGAGTATACATGCACGGGGTGGGAATATATATATATATATATAGATAAATATATATATACACATATATACACACCACTATATAAATCTTGGTGAAGCCTCCCCTAGAATATGGAGTACAGTTTTGGGCACCAGTTCTTAAAGACGTTACTGAAAGTGCACAGACGTGAAACAAAACCGCAAAAACAGGGTTTGTTTACATAAGAGCAGAGACGTCTAAGGGGTGATATTACCATTTAAAATACATTCAAGGTCAATACAAACAACTAGATAACAGACAAACAGATGAATAAAAACAATGAGGTCATCCATTAAGACTAAAGGAAATGAGCTTGTGACTAAAACAAATGCAGGGATTTATTTTTCACAGTAAGGGCAGTAAAGTTATATAATTCTTTGTTTAAGAATGCTGTGTTTGCAGATACTGTAGATGCTTTCAAAAAAGTAATGGATACCACTGTAGCTCAGAACAATATTGATAATTATTTATGACGGTTTGTTAAAAAAAGCAGAGAGTAGCTGATCCATGGAAATAGCCGACCGCCACATAAATTAAAGAAATAATTATTATTACCCACTTGGGGCTTAATTAGAAATTGCTTCCATGTTTGTTTGTTTGTTTTTTTTGCCTTATGGAGCAACATGGGTGATTTGGCAAGGGATGAACATGATGTGCACATTTTTTTTCCAGCTTCATAAACTATGTTACTAATATAAAATCACTCAATACCTGTTCCCAGTCGCTCCAAGGGGTTTTGCTGAAAAAGTTTAGATATCAGATCCTGAGCATCAGTGGGTAAAGCATCATCTCCATCCGGCCAGGCAATTTCATCTGTGGCACAGTAAAATGTGACAAGTTATAGAAACAAACCATTACTAATGCTGCATTTTAATCTAACAAATGACTACCAACATAGGAATCAGAAGCACAGATAGGGACTTGCTGAGGGGCTAAAGCTTCAGGTCTCAAACCTAAAAGCCCTGGGTCTTGTTGCAAGCTTTACACATGGAATGGCTCTACTTTACCTACAAGTAATTGTGCAAATGGGCTGCATTAAGCTGGACCATTGCTGGGTCTCCAGAGCACCTAGCAACTACCCTGATAGACATGTATTATGAAAAATGAAAATGCTTTTCATTCCAGCTTATGAATAAAATGGTATTCTGATATTTGATTTTATAAACCAAGACACATGTACTCCATTAAATGTCCACAGTCAAGTGACTGTCTCAGACCTAAGTAACCTTGGACTCTCCAGAAGATTATGACTACAACTCCCATCATCCTCAACCAGTCAAAGGCTTCTTCTACATGATGGGAGTTGTAGTTCCCAAAAAGCTGCAGAGGCAAAGGTTGTCTATTGTAGGTCTAACTGATGAGGAGTTTTCAGTTGTATCTGGTATGGAGAAGCGGGTGTTTATTTGAAAGAAAAGAAAGAATAAAGAATTGCATTTTAAAATTTACATATGTTCAAAGTAATGCAGTATGTTTAAAAGGAAAGTGGAGTAAAACTGGAGCAACCCAGATGCACCATAGGCAACAAATACAAATGTCTACTGGTTTAAAATGGACCTATCACCTTGAATTTTCTGTACATATTTTAAAACTTAATTCAGAACTGCCTATGTGACATGCTGACCAAAATTCAAGCAGATTTATAATTTAGGAGATACTCATACTTTTGTTTCTGGGAAAAGTGAATGAATGAAAAATTGAAAATGTTCTGGTAGCTCATATTAGCATATGAAACATCACTGAAAAGCTTCATTAGCATATGAAATGTCACGGGTACCACAATCAGCATACAGGTTTTCAAACATGCAAACTTGACTTAAGGTGAAAGTTCCATTTTAAAAAGGGATTTTAGTCACTTGAATGATAGAGGAGACTCCCAAGCAATGTTCTGGAGACTTCTCGCATTTAAGGGGCTAAATTTGCCATTTGGAACTTAATTGTCCCCTGTGGTTGGTTGGCTACAGAATGACTCCACTGTTCTTTTGGAGACACAGGATCTAATTCAACTACCTGAAGAGGTGAAATTCTGGGGCAAACCAAATGCACCGCACAGAAGATATAAATATTCCTCAAGTATCCATTTATTTAAATGTTTTTTTTAAGCCCTGGAATGCCCAAAAGGTCTCGCTTGAAGAAACTTCTAGCATAAATGGGTCAAAGGCCCCATTTCAATGAAAAGGACTTTTCATTTGTCCTGTATGATGCAGTTGTTTTCTTCCAGAAATGCACTATTTTAGTGAGCTGAATTAGGCTCAAAGTGCCCCATGCGTTGTCAAAAAAAAAAAAAGAGTTAAAGAAACAACACTACTGATGTAGGTGGTATCCCTAATGCAAAATCAGGTGTTAACACCACCATAGGACTGTGTCCAGTGAGTCTGACTCCCCCCCCAAGAAAATTGGGATTGTACTGAAGTAAATACTGTATGTATCAAAGACACACATACACAATGAAAAAGTGCTGCCCTTGTGCTGTTGGCATAAAACTTCCATCATATTGATATAGATGTCTGGCTGTAGATGATGGGAACTGTTTTCCAACAACACCTAGAAAGTAGTATATATTTCTCTAATTTTACCATTTGTTAGGTAATTGCTGCTGAAGGTGCAACTTATCCGGTCAGTTATAGGAAGAAGGCACATGGCTGATACAAAATGAGGGAGGAGCTAAAACTATATTGAAGTAAGGCTATTTTCTCAAAATATCTGGCCATATGCACAAATAAACATACTCCACTGCAGATGATAAACAAAATGTCACACTGGTTTAAATCGGGAGTTTAGCTCCTTTTAGCTGGTGAGATGGCTCATTTGGTTAATACACCAGATGTAGAATCTGTTCAAACCACAAGGTTGCAAGTTCTAGTCCTAACAAGGTCAGCCCAGCCTTTCACCCTTCTGTGGTAGATAAAGACAATACAGGATGTACTTGAAAACGATAGAGAATCTCAATGTATTCTTCCTGGTAAAAAACTTTAACAGAAAAAAAAAAAAAAAATACCACAGACGTCTTCAATATTCTGCTTTGTAATGTGCTAGACACCTTGCTAGCATTTAAATTGTTAAAATCTCAATTTAAAAAAGTGGGAATTAGAAAAGTTCAATACATAAAATGTATTTATTATTTTACCCTTGAGAAAGTATCCTTTTCTGATACGAAACGCGTTGGGGTGTTACTTTTAATTGTATTATTGATACTGGAATAATTTTAAGAAATAAAAATATTCTTTACAATATTCCTTACTGCTGAGAGTGCTAACTTCAAATGGAGAAGATTCCAAGCATTTGATCCCAGATATGCTGTTAATAATCGTGGTTCTGGTGAGCACATATATATAGAGGGGCAAATATCCTGATATTTATACAGATTTGCTCTTAAAGGGTCTGTGCCCTTCTCTTTCTGTTTTATTCTTTTAGAGAATTATTCACTTCCCACCGGTGGGTTTTGGAGGAGCAGCGACCCATTCCACAGCATAAAAGAAATAAAGAGAAAGTGGATTGCCACTCGTCTGAAAATTAAGGAGATCTCTGGGAAAATCAAATCCATAACAGAAGGATTAGCACTCTATGAAACTTTAAATTGATTAAATTTGACTTTGTTTTAATTTTCTCATAAGAAAACATTTTTTTGGGACATGCCTTTGATATAGAATATTTTGGTGTTTCAGATAACTTGTGGGGAATATCTCGCAGAGTTCAAATAGCGCCATAACACCTATTTTGGTTTTCTAAAGGGGGTTAAATGCCCCATTTAAATCAATAGGAACTGTGAAATGTTCATTAATTCCATATGTCTCTGTATGTATAAGAAGAAAATGAGATGTGCAGTAGCAAACAGTGCAATTAATAATTTGAGGGTCACTGTGACAGACGTGTCCAGTGTTTTGCTTTGCAATGCAATGGGTACTCTTCTGATAACTGAACTGTTAAAATCCCAAACTAAACAGAAATTACATAATAATCACATATCAGTGCTTACCCCCTTAAGGGCCAATGACATGCCACAGAATTTGAATCTTAATGACAGTTGCAGCCTTTTCCTGGTGGCTCGGCACAAGTGATTGCTGCTACAGTGATCACATGTGCCAGTGGAGCCAATACCAAAGGCAGTGTATAGTATACATTGCATTTGTCAGTGTTCTCTGACTCTCCCCCACTGTGATTGTGAGGCAGAGAGACGAGAACACACATACCCACTAGGGAAATGGCCATAAAGGGGGGCACTTAATTTAATTTTAGGGTCCTGGGGGCAGAACTAGAGGTAGAGAAGGCTTGGTCACTTGAAGACCTTTTGGCCGCCCCTTTGCGTTACTAAATAAATGATTTAGAGCAAGACCAAAGTATTTTATTGACACAGACTAATTTATAAGCATATACACTGTATTACACAAACATTATGTGAGTTTTATTACTGTGGAGCAATGTGGAACACTTATATATACACACCATATAGTCTGATTGCTTAAAAGAGGGACACCAGGGAGAGAAAGAGGGACATAATGATTTTCGCCTAAGAGGGACAGTACTCTCCTCACTTGGGAGGTACAAATAATCATACCTTTTATCCAGTCCCTATTAAAAAGAACCAACTGAGCACAAACTATGGCAGGGAAACTTATACAAAGTTGTTGTTTTTTTTTTTTTTCATTTATTCTCAATGCGTTAAATACATAAATGAGGTATTAAAAGTAAGTCCTACTTATGCTTAACCCTACTTATGCTTAACCCTTTGAATGCCAGTGGGGTGTGCAACTCATTGCAAAGCGTTGTATACCCCTCTGGCACTCAAATGGTTAGAAAAAGGATGTATAGCTTGTGTGGGTGAGCTACATGAATTAGAGGAAAAATATGCTTTACCAAAAACATAATAAAAAGGCAACAATTGCTCTAGTCCTCTAGTATAACAAAATGCCTGGTCCTTAAGGGGTTAACAGACAGTCCTATAAAATTTCAGATTCTGGGGAAACAAACGTTCATGTTCTTTCCACTTCATCCACTGAAAAATATCATATTATATATATATATATATATATATATATATATATATATATATATATATATATATATATATACACACATACATACATACATATACACACACACACACATACATATACACAGAGTTGTGGAAAGCACTCACAGGAAGCTTTTATTCAAATCAACGTTTCGGCCAGCACTGTGGCATTCTTCTAGATTACACCACATATCTAACACAGTACTTAATTACCCTTAGGCACAAACCCAAATTAAAACTGGCATCAAAAACTGCTTTGGACGCTCAACAGGAGGCCCAATCAGTACCCCGTGAATTACATGAGTATACAAGAACCTGAAGTAAAATACAGTGGTGAGAGTGCAAGACACCAAAAAACAGCAATGCGCTCAAAGGGAATAAAGTCAAAAGGGGCAAAAAAAACAATGATGATGATGATAATAATAATAATAATAATTAAAAGAGTCCACAAGGATATTAATATAAAATCAAGTCAGAATAGTTCTTATTCTCCTTTGAGTCTGCAGCTTCTTCTGTGATTCCCACAGTTACCAATGCAACAAAGCTCTACAGAAAAACAAAAAGAGAGCAAAAAACACCTTTGAGAGTAGTATCTGTATTGATACAAATGAATAAATTCAATAAAACCGTTGTGCTTGTACTCACTAGAACCATGCAGTGTAAGCGCCTTGTATCATATACCCATACAGGGGAACTGATATTCCGATGTAGCCTTTACTCTCGTGCTTATCACACTGTTGTAGGGGTCAGGTCGGGTAATGTTTCCTCTTAAGGAATAAACACAAACATGCCGGGCAACAAAGCCCTCTAAGGGTAACAGTGAGATGGACAAGAAATTCCCCACTTGTGCAAATCTCTCATACTTACTAGATAAAACAGGTAAATGTGCATGTAATGAACCCAGGAGGTAGCGAGATGACAGGATAAGTGATCAAAAAGTGCAAAATGTATTATAAAAATAATTATACATATATATATATATATATATATATATATATATATATATATATATATTGTAAAAATGTTTACAAAATATATTTCAATACCTTAATGTATAGAGGCACGTTATAATAAGAACATTAAGATTTCAGGTTTTGAGTCCACATAACTATTTGTTAAAACACTGTCATCCACACCAAAAATCTCAGGTGAGCGTTCTTTATTTAAAGATGTGTTTACTATGGTCTACATGATGTTTTACCTGATTAAGTGAGAGGTGCCCTCACGAAATGCGTAGGATACATTGCATTGATGGAAACATGTTTCACTATATAATTATTTTTATAATACATTTTGTACTTTTTGATCAATTATCCTGTCATCTTGCTACCTCCATGGCTCATTACATGCACATTTACCTGTTTTATCTAGTAAGTAGGGGAAATTAGAACACGCGTGGAATTTCTTGTCCATCTCAGTGTTACCCTTAGAGGGCTTTGCTGCCCAGTGTGGTTGTGTTTATTCCCAGGGAGTGATACTTATTGAAGCGAGACGACTAAAGACATCATATGTAAACATTACCCGACCTGACCCCTACAACAGTGTGATAAAGTACAGGAGTAAAGACTACATTGGAATACCAGTTCCCCTGTATGGTATGGGTATATGATACAAGGCGCTTACACTGCATGGTTCTAGTGAGTACAAGCACAACGGATTTATTGAATGTATTCATTTGTATCAATACAGATACTACTCTCAAAGGAGTTTTTTGCGCTCTTCTCTTTTTGTTTTTCAGTGGTGAGTGCCCTTGTTTTACTCAACAGGAAAAGCTCTATAACATAGGTTTTCATAAACAGTAGCAGGCCCCCTTAAGCCCTTGGCTGCTAGAGAGGTCTCCAATGCATTGCACAATACACTGGAGACCTTGTTGACAAGCAAACATGTTTTATCTACTGCTAAAACAGAGTACTGCACCTTACAACAACACAATTTGGAGCGTAAATAAAATTACCTTCAAAGAATGCAGCGATCACCTTTCAGTTCACAGGCTAGACTCCCTTCAGTAGGCCCTGGGTGCTGATCCCTATTATTAAAACATCCTGAATATGTTCTGTGCTTGGTGTGAATCAATTGGGTGCTGAGAATTCTAGTCAGATAACTCAGTTCTCTTTGGGTACAAGGACTGTGCAATGATACCTTTACACATGGGTCAGCAGATTAAACGGCTAGATTTCCCCATCTTCACCTAGTCAAATTCACAGTCATGTATAGTTGTATGCATAGGTTTGGCACTCCAGGCCAAATTACGTTTTATTGATTTTCTAAGTGAATAGAAATTAGCATAACCTCTACAGAGAACAAACTTAAATTCGACATATTTCTGAAAATTGTAATGCACAGCTACTATTTGCTGAATTTAATACACTGATAAAAATAAAACAGAAAATGTGGGATGTGCAAAAGTTTGGGCACCTTATCAGTCAACACTATAATTAATTTGGCAAGCTAAGATGTTATCGTTGTGCACAGACTATAAACATATAACTAAAGTCGTTGTGTTTCTAAAATGTTCATGATGGATTCTGTTTAATTGCTTGATACCTCCAAATTATGTTTGCTGTTGAATAGGACTGAAGTATTCCAGCCTCCTTATGGTAAATCCCCCAAATTAATTTCTACAAATATCCCATATAATGTTACATTCCTTTTACAAATGTAAAAATAAAATTACTTACCACTGATCACTTGGCCAAACAGCTCCTCCGGGGTATCTCCAAAGAAAGGGACGCAGCCAACTAAAAACTCGTAGAGAATGACACCCATTGACCACCAGTCTACAGGCTTCCCATAACCCTGCCTCAGAATCACTTCGGGGGCAATGTACTCTGGAGTCCCACACACCTGAAGAGAAAAAAGGTTCAACAGACTAGAGCTCTCCATAGACTATAATAGTGACAGCTCTCTCAAACTGAATGACTACAACACAAATTAAAATCTGTCACACACAACTCCCCCCCCCACCCCAAAAAAAAAAAAAAAATAATAACTTAGTCATCGCTCTGCATTTGATGCACCATAATTTTATTATTTTACTGCACCATAATGGAGGATGCTCCACTGATTTAAATAGGCATTATAACATCAAGAATGCTAGACATATCTCCAACATGTGGCTTTGCAGTACATCAAGAGAGGTCTCTAGCATTCAGAGAGTTAAAAGTCCCATTTAGATCAGTGGAAACAGATTTTATACTTGCTACTTATTGTAAAGTTGGTTTGTCCAATTTAGTTTGTGCACATGACCCCAAGAAAGCTAAAAAAGCCTTTCTAATATACTGAAATCAACAGCGACATAAAGCAGTCATGTCTGGAGTGGTTACTAGTGTTTAGTTTGCAGGACATTCTACCCACCTGCTTATCCAAGAACTCTCTGGTATCCTTCTCAATGTGCCCTTCATACAGGTTTGTGGTGAGGCTCATAAGCCCAATTTTTGAGAGCCCAAAATCTGTGAGTTTGATGTGCCCCATTGAAGTGATGAGGAGACTGTAATAAACAATGAAGGTTTCAACTTAGAAGCCAACAGTAAAAAACATATGTCAAGATATGCACAATTAGCGCACTTAAAATAGACAAATATTAAAATTGTTAAAAAGCCCACTGAATTAATTATCTCAAAGTACTCAAAGTGTCTACAAAACTTAATGGCCAAATATATAAACTATCCAAAAAAATATCTTTCACCCAAAATAAATAAAATGTGCACATTTCCAGTGTATGCAAAAAAGGGCAGTGCCCTTTCCATATTATAAATATAACTTTATCTTGCACTTGGGAAAATAAATTCAATAAATCAGTGTTTAGAAAAAGGCAAAAGGCACAGGGTTTATTAAAAAATAGAAAATATACAAAATTCTGAGATACACATTAAGGTATAATTCAATATAATAAAGGTGGCACCATAAAAGGAAAATGTACCTACAGAGAACTAGCAACAGGGGGTGACCTCATGCCTTTGACTAGGGGGATCTCTGAATTTTATATATCTTCTATTTTTAATAAATCCTGTAGTGTTCCCTTTTCTCTAAACACTGAGATACTACATTTATTTTCCCAAGCGCCAAGACACTGTTATATTTATAGTTAATTTTTTCAGCTGATATGAGGAGTGTGGGAGCACGGCTGCTCCTTTCCATTTCTATATATTGCATTGGCACAGTCTCCATATTTTTTGAAACAAGCTTTTTGCTATAACTTTTTCGGACCATTTCTATAGCCAACTACATAGTAAAAAGTAATATGATGACTGGGGAATGAATAATTACAAAATTAGACGAGTGTGCCCTGCAGACATATATATGAAATACAGCAAACTACATAAAATGCATTATACCCACCGAACAAATAATTTACTACTGAGAAGTAAACTAAATTCTGCCGAAACAATATACCCATAAACCGAAGTCTTAATGAAAACAGAGCACAATGATGTGATGACATACTTATCTGGTTTAAGATCCCGATGGACAATTCCATAATTGTGAAGATATTCTAATGCCAAGACAGTCTCTGCAAAATACATCCTTGCCATATCAACTGGAAGGGCCCCTATATTCTTTAATAATGTGGCACAATCTCCCCCTGTAATAACAGAAAATAAGTGATCATACTAAAAATTATCACTTAAGCCATGACATAAGCATACAATTCAAAAGCAGCAAACAAAACCTGAACAGAACTGTTTCAGGTGCAGTAGGCATTTACTGACGTACACCCTTCTCAAGAGTTGCATATTACAGAATGAACAAAACTTTTTACAGTTTATGCAACATTCTTGTTCAGATGTGCATGGTGTTATGGGATTTAACAAAAAAGAAAAATCTGTCTGGGCACACAATGACTTATGATGCTTGTTAAAGTAGATATGAGGGTGAAAACTGTTGAGCGTAATTATAACATAACATGTATTAATGAGAAATTAAAAATATTGCTATTTACTGGTAACTTAATAAAAAGCCATCTTTAAAAACAGACCTATATAATAAGAACATTATGATAAACATTATCGCCTCAGTATCTGTCAATGGATGGAAAAGGTGAACCTATAGATATTACTGAGGACATATACAAATAGTAAGATTATAAAAGTATAGTTCTAATTTTTAAAAATAAACTATAACAATTATTACAAAACATCCTCAGCAAAGGCACATCAAACTCCATCTTGTCACTTCAAATTTACAGTTTGTAATTTAAAAATCAAAGTATGAATGGAGCCATTCCTATATATGTTTTTCATGCTTGTTTAGGATGAGGGCAACTGTAAGTTTTACCTGACAAGGGAAGGCAGCTATGGGGGTGTGGTCAGCACAGCTACTGCACATCTGAAAATTTGGAACATTAGGCAGTGGCCTACTCTGCCGAATAGGAAATTCATTTCAGATTATATTTAAGTATGTCTTTCCATATCACATAAAAGCAACTATAATTTTAGTATGTGTGCCTTCAAAACGAAGACAAAAGTAGGTAGTAACAATGAGCCAATTTTGGAAATATTGTGAGGAACACATATTATTTGGGATCAAAGCTCTCTCATGATTAGAAGTTATAAATACAAGTGTGTGATAAGACAGTTACCTTCTACATATTCCATGACCATGCACAGGTGTCGTTTTGTCTCAAACGAACAAAACATGCTGACCACAAATGGGTTCTCAGCAAAGGTGAGAATGTCTCTTTCCACAAAGGCCTGCTGGATTTGGTTCCTTAGGATTAAATTCTGCTTGTTTATCTTCTTCATAGCAAATCTCTGACGGGTTCCCTTGTGCCGTACTAGATACACAGCTCTGGAAGAAATCAAAGTAAAGCCATGCTAAGGGAATTGCATCTTTAATTACAACATGTTTCACCAAGCAGTTTACGTTAGCTCAATTTATTTCTTTCCTGTAAAATCTTGGTTATAATACGCACCTGTGTATAATACACAGGTGTGAATTATACCAAAGAATTTAAGGAAAATGTTAGTACATATGTATAATACACACCCCCTTTCTGGCACCCTCTTCCCACAAAATAATAAAAAAAAAAAAAAAATCAGAATGCTGGCCTCTCCTCAAGCCCTCTCCCCCTTCCCTCTCTCCCTCTGCCTCAGTTAAGACAAATTAATTTGTTTATTTAAATAGCAGCACAGGTGCACTTTTTTTTTTTTTTTAAAGGGTTTAGACAATACAGGATTACAAGTGCTTTGCGAAGAGAAACACTAGAAGTGAGGTCCCTGCCAGAGAGCTTACAATCCAAAGAACAGATGTCTTTGGAACACCCCCCCCCCTTACATCTCTATAAGAGCTGGAGCCCCCTGATTAAGCAGCTGGGGCTCCATCCAGCTGGTGGAATGCTTGCCTTTGCTGACCAGTTCCTCCACTGCTGCTCTCCCCTGCCAGAATCTCTCCTCATTGGAAGATGCCTGAGTGCCCTATCAGGACCGGGTCCTGAAAGACTCATGCACAAAAGTCTCAAAATAGCTCCAAACAATACTACATACTGATGGCAGATTAAAAAGAATATCCCCAAGACCTCTGCTCTTCTCCTATAAACAGTCCTCCTACTTGAAACAACTAGTAGTGAAGAACACGCTTACCCCTTTGATTGCCAGAGGGGGTAAGCAACACATTTCTTTGCAATGCGTTGTGTATCCCTCTGGCACTCAAAGGGGTAAGAAAGCAACAGAAAGTGGTACTTCTCCCAGTCTACAAAAGTGGTACCTTTGCACACAGATAAGGGGCTCATACCATATTCCCACCGAAACCACAATATCTAGGGCAAATTCTCCTGTGGCTCATCTAGTGCTATTTATCTCATTGTATGTGAAATGTCCCCAAACAGGACTATATGGAGATGAGACAGAACAAAACCTAAGAAAAAGGGACAGTGTCAACATCAAGAGAAACACATTTTTGCAAAACTGAGGGTGGTGGGTTTTAGAGACAGAGAAGAAAACAAGTGAGACTTACAAGGCAAAAAATGACTCTTAGGGAAATCAGTGGCCAAGCATGTTTTCTCCCCTAGACTAATCCTCCTTTACTGTCTCAAGCAAGCGATCACACAAACTATCCATGGCCTTCCCCACCCAGGCCATAGCCAAAGCTTGATGCAAAGTAGCTCCTGAGCCAAAATAAAATCACCTTTAAAAGAGAACCCAGGTATGTATCTGCCTGATCCTTAAATGCTGCTGAATTAGCTACCAGAATGTTGCTATTTCAAATAAATGAAACATTAAAATATAAATAAATTGGTTGGCAGAGCTTAAAGTGTTAGTAATGTCTAAAAAAAGCTTTTTTGCATTTAGAAGAGCTTAAAGGGGAACTTTCACCCCGAAATAACTTAAGGCTAACTTATTGCACACCTGGCGACTAGCTGCTTAGTAGCGCTAGTCGCCAGCAATATTACCCGGTTCTTCAGATATGGGCGTTTTACACGGGGGAGGAAGCACGGACGTCTCTTCACAGTGACGTCCGTGCGCCTGCACTGTCAGTCCCTTTTGCACCACACGGTGCACACTTTTTAAGCTCTTCTAAACGCAAAAAAGCTTTTATTTAGACATTACTAACACTTTAAGTGGAGCTGGGAGGGAGAGTTTTTGTCTGCAAGTGCCCTGCCTCCTAGTGGTGACAACACCCATGATTCCTGTGTTCCACAAAATATATTAATATGTTTTTAAATTAAGTGAAATGAGTTTGATCTTTACCCATAAGCTCCATTGCTGATTAGCTTAATGTTCTCAAACTCTTCTTCTGATGGAGTTTTCTTTGTTTGAATCAGAGCACCACTGCGACCCTAAAAAGATAGAAAAAGAATTACATTATTTATTTTTTTTAAACCAACAATTAGTCCCTAGATCTTATATAAAACATAAGCAGGTCCTGTATCTTACCAAATTGAAATGCTGAAGAGACCTCTCACAAACGGTCTATTTTTTTATGCATTATGGTCAAAACAAATACTTCAGTGGGATGCAGTATCCTCCTCATCTGTAACATTAAAGGGATAGTAAACCTTGAAAATAAGTTTATTTTATATTGTAGCCCTTAAAAAAAACATGAAAAATGATATAAGTCTTATCTCCCAAACCTTTATGGGGAGATGGTTTGGGAGATATTCAGAAGCAAAGTTTCCCCCTGAGTGACGTCGCCATTCTAGCTCTCAGATTTGGAATCCGGTCCCGGGACCAGCTGTGGCTCTCCAGAAGTGCCAAGATCACGATCTTTAAAAATAATTTCTTAATTGGAATGGTCTACAAAGTGTGCTTGCAAGCCAGGCACACCTTGTACACAGTTCCAATTAAGTAGTTCTTTTTAAAGATCGTGATCTCGGCACTGCTAAAGAGCTGCCGGTTGATCTGTGGACCGAATTCCAAATCTGTCCACTAGATGGCAGACTTGGCTGAAACAGCCAGGAAAAGGGAACTTTACTTTATTTTACTTCTGAGTATCTCCCAAACCATAAAGGTCTGGGAGATAAGACTTATATAATTTTTCATGTTTTTTAAGGGCTACAATATAAAATAAACTTATTTTCAAGGTTTACTATCCCTTTAAGGTTTGTACCATGGACTGGTGCATCCTCATGTTGCTACTGCTGACAAGATTTTTATCAGTGTTATCCATGTGACAGCATTATTTTCCAAAGTGAGATGGCTTAGTTGGTTAATGCACCAGCTGTAGAATCTGATCAAACCTCAGGGAAGCAGGTTCTAGTCCCAGCAAGGCCAACTCAACCTTTCACCCATCTGAGGTAGATAAAATGAGTATCCAGAACATACTTGAAAACGAGAGATAATCTCTATGTATTCTTCCTTGTAAAATACTTTCACTAAAAAACAACCAAAAAACAAAAGCAAGCATCTTCACTGTGGTAAGTGGATTTCTGTATCTTTAAAATTGTGGCTTGGAATCAGCACAAGTCAAGCAAAAAAAGTGGTTACTGAGCACCTCTAAATCATTTATGCAGACTCAAAACTGAAATTTAAAGATAAAGAAACCAATTTATTTCCACAGAGATGCTTGTTCTTTTGTAAGGTGGTGCGGTCACATGGAGACACCGATACATGCTTTTCAGTAGCAGACAGGAGGCTGCACCAGCTCAAACTATAACTTCACTGTTACAGGTGAAATTGCTACGGGACCAAGAAATAAGGAAGTGAAGGATGACGCTGAGGTAGAAGGTTCTCTAGAAAACAGAGCCACATATCAGCTACAATGTGGAGTACAAGAGGAAAAGGCTTGGTGAGCCTCATCTTAAGGCATAAGTTTGACACCCATGGTTTAAAAGAAATCTAACTCCTAACAATAAAATGGGGTTAAATCAGTGGTGCAACTAGTCATTGGGTGCAAAATTTGCTTGTCCCCTTATCACAAAATGTTTTCAAAGAGGCATAAATATAATCTACTGAACACTGGAGAGATGGGCCCTCCTTGGATACTGGGCCCCAGTGTAGCTGCACCCTCTGCAACCCTGCAGTTATGCATTTGGGTTAAACATAATTTACCTAGTAATTATCATGCAAAAAAGTAAATAAAAAACCCTGGAACTGCTCTGAGAAGCCTCAAAACTCTCCTGTTAGCCATTCGGGAGGGGTGTTTGTGCCTAAGTATCAGTACAGTAAAGGAAGACCCAAATACTGTTACCCAGATTAAGGATTTCACCTCAGAAAGCCTAAAATGTACTTTATTTGGCTAGAGAAGGGTTAACCTGAGGCAGAGAGCTGAGGAGACCAAGCCCTGTGTATGATACGCGTGGAGAGAGGAAGACATAATGGCGACTGCACAGGGAACCAATCAGAAAATGGCCTGCAAAACAGGTGTTTATGGGAAACGTAGTTTCCTCTATAGAGTACCAAAAACAAAACTGAATCCCCCCCAGGACCTCAAAGACACTGACTATGTCCACCGGATAGTTAGGGCAGTGGAGACAATAAGAATGAGCCATCTGCCAACTTGGTACTCAGAGAGGTTTATGGCGATATGTCCCAGAAACTGCTGTCCCATAGAGATCAATTGAAAGTGTGTTTGGAAAGTGTAACACACACATAAAAACACCATATACTATAAACAAATTAAATATGTATAAAAGACCCCCAAGTGACCAATACTGGCAGGGAAAGGGTTAAGTACCACATAGCAAGCAATGCAGCAAAGATCCCAGATCAGCAGCCATTATTAAAGTAATAATTCCCAACATGAGTGCTAGTTATATAGAACTCCAATAAAACCCTTGTGCAGAAGGGACAGTGGACCATAGCACTCAAAGGGTTGCTCACCTTTTCTGCAGGTCTTCTCTCTCCAGATTACCAATGTAAGAAGAAGCCTCAGAGAGACTCCCTCTGGAGAGAGACATGGGTTGTATGGTTCTCTCCCAGGGCTGAATGGGTCCACCAGCAACTCCTGTAAACTGGGCAATCCACCAAGGGGAAGCCAGCAATGGTAATCCATCTAATGGGGGAATTAGGACACCTCATATCCAAGTAAAAATAATAAAATAACTAAAACTAAGCAGAACTGTTCATAACCTTCCTAACAGAAAGAGGAACAAATCTTAACTGGGGAGGGGGGGTGGCTAGGTAGCCTGCTAGGAAGGAAGGGAGGCTCCACCCCTGCAACGTCTTTGAAGAATTGTTACAACCTACTAGGAGGAGCTGTTGCCTCCCCATGGTACCTATAAGCTATATTGGACGACACAGAAAAACACTTTCACTTGATATATGTTCAGCTGTCATGACCCGGGGACTCCTCAGGTAATTTCCATGAAACAAAACAGAAAAAGACAACGCACCAGTATATCTAAGTTCAATGAGAAATAGATTGCTGTAAAATAAACACACTTGAAGACATACGAGTGTATGTGAAACAAAACCACTTAATGGAACGATGATGGGTATTCAGGATTCTGCATAAAGAAAAAAAGCGAAAATGCATGGTAGAAAAACCAGCAGTTTGCAACAGACAGATGTGGGAGTCCGTACAAATAGTGTAAGAGCACCGAAAGAGATGTGAGGACTAGGGTGACCACTCCTCTCCAAAGGTAGCTTGCTTATAGTGTATATACGTGGATGTATGCTCCATCAGTCTTTCACTAACACTTGTATGCGGTTATTGGATTTATTCTTTAGTCTGAGCCTTGAATCGCCCATTTTCTGTGGTGATCTTCTTCAATCTCTATCCCTGAACTGATACCATGGTTTCTTCTCCTCTGTGGGTAACACCAAACTTGCTGGATACAGCTCCAAAGTGATGAATAAAAGCGGGTAAAGCTGGACAGACTTAAAAGTGGTTTATTGAAAAAAGAAACTAAAAATAAGCAATAAAAAAACAAGTATCTATAAAAACTCGTTTTGGGACATCCATCTTCCCTTAGGCAGGATTATAGATGAAGGAATGACAGAGGTCCCGAAATGTGTTTATTTTATATAGTCATTGCTCACTTGTTTATATATTACTTACACTCATTTCATTGTTTATTGTTATGTTTTTTTTTGCCAATAAACCACTTTTAAGTCTGTTTTGTACTGGCCTCCCACATCTGTCCCTCCAAAAAGATCATCCTCTGCAGCCTGCGGGTTGTTCTATCATACATTTGCACTTTCATCTTGATACAGTATCCTGAATACCCATCCGTTGTTACATTCAAGAAATTTGTTTCAAATACATTTCTCTGGTGTGCTGTACATTTGATATCAATGTATTTCTCATTCATACTGCACTTAGATATAATGATGCGCTGTCTCATTTTGTGTTTTGCTTAATGTATAATGTGAGTAGCAGTATCAAATAAGTTTAGATCTAAAGGTTAACCACTCTCATTTTAGACCCTCTGTACCAAACAAATAATTTACAGAGATGCCAAATAGATTGGGATAAATAAGGATATCCATTCAATGGTTCTATACACCTTAGAGTGCCAGAGATGCATTCCGTACCCCTCTGGCACTCAAAGGGATACAGAACAGAAATCAAAAGTTCATTAACATGAATACAGTTTTGCAATGTGCCTAATCTGCAAAAGCTCAACTTGCTTTCAATTCACATGTTATTGTAGTCTAGATAATATGTAAAACTTGTATCACTAATACACCCTTGTTAGTAATGTTGTGTCATATATGTTCACTGAATTTGTTCTCTTCTGATGAAACGTTACAATGTCCCATTATATTTTATGATTGGATTGTAGAGAACCAAATGCTTGTGTTTGGATTTTTAGTTGGCTGGAAGAATTGTGAAATGTGAATGTATAATTGGTACAGACCCATCTCTGACACACTGAACAGCAGGAGTTTTGTTGCATGACAACTGTTGTAGTCCAAAAGCAGCTGTGTGCAACAGGTCTCCCATCATCACTACACACCAGAAGAAAAAGAGATGATCCTCTCAAGAAAAGAGTTCTATTTACCTCAACAGAGTCATCAGTCTCAGGAGTATCTGCATTACTGCTATCAAAGCTGTTCAGCTGGGCCATTTCTGGAAATACAATAAAATAGAAGGAGAACAATGAAAACTGGAAGTCTGAGACCATGGAAAAATCTCGGAAAACAATTTCTTCTTAGTGTAAAATACCCAGTGTCACAGTAGAATGTGTGCATGGTCATCTCTAATATAGTCAAGAGAGTTATGTTATACATAACCTCCAGTGCTCAAGAGCTAATAATAGTGCATAATTTCAACATATCACTGACTGTAGTCAAGCAGGGATGCAATGAAAACCTCCACTAACAGTAGCTTTTGAAGACCAGAGTGGACTATTCAGCATTACACGAGCCCTGGCAACTCTCCCACACTGGTCAATTAGAGAAGGAACCTGTGAAAATCTGTGGTCACACATACAATAATTACTTGACAAAAGAAATTTATTATATGGGTAACCATATCTTTTGTAATATATTTATAATCTAATTTTCAGTTTTCCGCAAACACCTTTCGGCGTTGTACAACTGCAATTTATAGCTACACTGGGCTTTATGCACAAAAGAAAAGAGGAACAATTCTGGAGAAAACCAGCTGCACCAACAGGATGTTGTATTTGTCCCCATGGTACTCCAAAACTGCTCCTCCTTCCTTTTGTGCATAAGGGCCACTTCGTAAAAAGGACAGAGCTGATACAGACATACACACTTGGCTTTATTCATCAAGCTCAAACTGGAATAAACAACAACATAGATTTGAAATTAAGATTCATCAGATACCCATCAATTTAAATAGGGGTATTAACCCCTTGCACACTCTCAAGAAGTAATCATAGCTAGACATCTCTAAAGTATGCAAGACACCACACATGGTGCAAGTGGTTTGCTCTAGATATGCCCCACTTAAATCTGATGAATAAGGCTCATTTGTCTTTACAAGTGGATATCCAGATTTGCAATATACCATAAGAGTCAAGGTGTAATATCTTGTTATAATAGTGGCAATATCCTCAAAATAATGTAGAATAAGTTAGAATTTACCCTCCAAGGGATCTCTGGTGAGGCCCAGTTGGCTGATGATATAACGGGGAATGTCTGACTTAATCCCTTCCCCTTCTTTGGCATGGCCTTCAGCAGCTTCCAACAGATGATAGAATTCTTCTGGATCAAATTCCTAAGGATAAAGCACCACATTGGCGGTTGCTGGCATCACAATCCAATTGACACTTTTCTACGGCTAAACACAGAAAATGTTTTTCCTATTCAAATACAGCAAGGGAAAATTTATAAATCACTCAATATTTCACTAAAAGTGAAAGTTTGTAAAGCTACGTGAACTTTTCTTGCACTAAATAAATAAAAGGATGATTAAGTATTACTACATTTTGGATAGATGACACATAGCATTTGGCATATTGAGTTTGGCGAATTGCATTTAGTGTATTAATTGTATTGTTTGGCATACAGCTTTCTATGTATGACTTTTGAACTATGAAGTAAGGCGTACTGCGTTTTTTGCTTTTAATATAGCATTGGGAGTATGGCGTACACTGTGTGGTGTATGGTATTTGTGTTACATTTTGTAGATAGCATACTGTGCATAGCGTTTAGCATAGTGTGTTTTGTGTATGGATTTTTGGCGTATATAACGTTTGGAGTATATAACAGTAATAACATTGCGTTTTGGGTTTATCATATTGCGCTTTGCATTTGGCGTAATGCGTTCGGCATGTGGTGTAAAGTATTTGTCAAATGGTGTTTGGCTTATAGTGTATAATGTTCCGAGAAAAGCATTTGGTGTATTGCGCTGTGCAGATGGTATACGGAGTCTAGTGTATTGAGTATAGTGTTGTGCTTTGGCATATATGTTTAGCGAATTACATTAGCAGTATTGCATATTGTGTTTTGAGTTTGGCATATTGAGTTTTGCGCTTCATGTATTGTGAGTAGCGTTGTTTGTTTGGCATATATAATATTTGGCGTACATAATGTTTTGCATACTGCGTTTTGAATATGGCATATAGTGTTTTATGTATTATGTATAGTACTTGGCGCTTTTGGTATAGCGTTTGGAGTATTGCATGTGGTGTATAGGTTATTGCAAATACCATTTTGTGTATCGCATTCAACAAACAGTGTATTGCATTTGCTGTACTGCATTTGGTGCATAGTGTTTTGCTTATACCGTTTTGTGTATAGGATATTTCGTTGTGTGCTTTGCAGACAGTGTTTTGTGTGTGTGTGTGTGTGTGTGTGTGTGTGTGTGTGTGTGTGTGTGTGTGTGTGTAGTATGTGTATATCAGAAATAAAATAAGGGAGGGGCTTCTTTGACATCCCCAGCCAATGGAGCAATTTAGATCTCCTGCCAGTTTATGGGTAGACCAAGGGAGCTAGACGTGAGAGAAGATGCTTGTCTTGTGATATTTTTGTACAGCCACTCAAGTCAGTAAGTCTTGAGATAACTTAACCTCATCTAAATTTTGGCTTAAGCCAGTAGGAGGCAAGAGTGAGGAATGTCACAATATAGATGTAGCTAACTGGTCCATCCATTTCTCTAGTTTCATGACACTTCATCCAGAAAATGCATTCCATGGGTCAATTGTGAATGAAAGAGCTCAAGAAGTTCCCTAACAAATTCTTACATCTTGTTCCAGATGCTCTTTGTGTCCAGGAAGCTCCATCAGATATGTAGGAAGCTGCCAAATTCTCTGCAGCAAGGAAGCAGGTGTCCAGGACATTTGCACTGACTCTGTTGATCTGCTTCGACACCTTATAGGTCATTTGCACAATTTTGTGTGATTGTTGCCAAGTGCTGAATTTTTGTATTGATGGTAAAGGAGGGATTCATCTGCTGTAAAGATGGGATCCAAAGAAGGTTAACACAATGCCATGGTGCCAAGAGTGATTACTCGAGATGCCAACTGGATACAATTATAGTAGCTCCACCAGCTATGCTATTTGTCATCTCTGAAGAACAAACTGCATTACAGCTGTCAGGAGGCCAGCAGGGACTTTCAAAGATGCATCAACAGGCAGGCAGGAAAAGTGGTAGAGCAGCCTGAGGAACAACAGAGATTTCACCATAGTGATTCTGCCAAACCGATATTTTCTTAGTGGGTTCCAACTCTCCATCTCAGCTTGGATCTCCCAAAGTAGAGTTAGATAATTAACTTACTGGAGATACAGACAATGAGATACTTCTTATATTTCTTCTGTAACTGGAATATGAAGGCCATCTCCTATAGGCAAATATGACGAATTACAGACATCATGTTAATTAAAAACACATAAAAATATAATAAACTTATATTCCAAGCTCACATAAAATTATATTTTTATGTGTTTTTAATTAAGATGATGTCTGTAATTCTTCATGTTTGCCTTAATGTTTTTGGGTCCTGAGGAAGAGGCTTAAAGCCCTGAAACATGTTGACCTATTAGGCATTAATTGAACTGTGCATACACATCTTTTTTACTATAAAATACAGTTTATTGCATTACTACAGCGGAATTTGTATTTTTTTGATCTTTGGAGGAATGCTGTGCGAACTGGGGCAAATTTCAAAATCCCTGTTAGCTAAATACCGGTTATACTTTTAAAACCGGTTTTGCACCTAAAGTGAGCTCATCCCATTTTTGGATATTTGGTATTCACCATAATACGTGGTTTGCGCCCTTCTGTTTTTTCCTTTGTTAGATTCCAGATCTGATTGAAGGTGTCCAGAAGGAGGTACATTTGGAATAAATAGCACTTGAACTACAAAACTATAAGTATTAAAATGTTTGCACTACTAAAAATTCAGACCTCCACTTTATTACAAGTATTACTATCCCTATAAATCTTGAGTGTCAGGAATATGTGCTCTGTAAGGAGTTAAATACCATACTGGCATTCACGAGAGACGGTCAGATATCTGACTTTTTAAAACATTTTTTTTTTTTTTTTTTAACTGCATTTAGTGCGGGACCAACAGATTCTGCACCACGTGCATTTATATATTTATTTACACACACACAGTTTTTTTTTTTTGTTTGTTTTTTTTTTTTTTTAAATAGGCAATCAATGCATGCTTTGGGAGAATCAGGAGACGTCCCGATGTTCTGCCCATGAGGTCTCATTTGGGGGAGAAAAACAAAATAAGAAATACTTAATACAGGTAATAAAGAAAAAAACTATAATAATAATAATAATAAAATCCCACCTCCTCAGCTAGGCCCTATGGCATCCATACACTGTCTGCCTGTCCTCCTTCCCGCAACCTTGTTCTACTGTTAGTCATAAAGCCCGATATAGTCTGATGTTGCCCCCCCCCCAACCTGGTTCCATTGGTGCAGGGCCCCACATACACTGAGTGACCCCACCAGACTTTTTACCCAGTCCATTTGGTAGCCACAGATCCCCCCCGTTGACATCCACTGGTAGCCATAGATCCACACATATACAGAGTGACCCCACAAGCATCATTACCCTGTCCACTTGGTAGCCACAGATCCCCACGTACACTGTGACTCCCCCCAGCCTTGTTGACTTGCCCACCAGTAGCCACTGATCCCCACACACAGTGAGTAACTTCCTATGCTGTTTCCACTGCTCAGGTAGCCACATATCCCTCATATACACTGTCTGATCCCCCCTCCCAGCCCGGTTCCATTGGCAGCCACAGAGTTACATTTTACTCTGACTGACAGTCCAGCTGATACAGACTGCGCATGACTGCAGCACCCGCAGCAGTCTCTACTGCGCATGACTGCTTCATTACACGTTTTAGCGAATTATTATATAGGAAGATACACATATACAGTAGAACACACAAACAAAATATTGTATTTATGTTTCCTGGTATCTGTGACTTCATTTATGGAGCTGTCACTAACAGATTTGGAGTTCATTACTCAACACGTAGAGACTTCAATGCCTCCACCTGATCACACCCCCCCCCCTCCCCTTTAAGCTAGACAATGACAGGTGTAAGTTGCTTTGGAAACCTCTGTGCATTTGTTTCCTTCAGAAGCAGACCTCATTCTGAGCAGCTTCCAAGAACAATACCAAGGCACATGAACATATAGGGAAAAAGACTTAACTGACAGTGGCTGAGACATGCATCGGAAGCTGTGTGTGTAACACATACAATTTACTCCATTAACAGTGTGAGATATTGAAATCTTGTGGCCATTTGATTCAAATTAACAGGGACACATGAGTGTTTAACACATTTTCCCTTCCAGCTTAAAGGAGAGGAAGACTTTTCTTTTAACGGAAAAAAAATATTGTGGTCCTTTTCCTGTTGAGTAAAACAATGGGAGATGCATATTTCCAAACTTATTACAGTTTAAAATTAATTAAATTACAACATGCATTTTAGGCCTGGATCTCAATCATATTGGTTTTTTTTTAGCATAGGTTTAGTTAATAAAGTAGTTAGGCAAGGTGTTTTGTTTTTCTAAATGTACCTACTTTTAAAGATATTTCATCTTCAACCTGTGCACTACCGCATAATGGGCACAGCACAGCTCTACTCTAGTTCACTTGGAAGGAAAACTAAGCCAGCTGAAATTAGAGGCACCAGAGAAATAACTAAAATTATGAAAATAGCAAACCTGACCAGGGCAAATGGGGAGTTAAATTACATAATATTTAATATCAACTTGAGCAGGCAGCTCCTGCAGGGGATGAAGATTTAGTCTAGTAGAAGTGGCAACCCATAAAGTCCTACATGTGCTCAGTGGGAGATGTATCAAAGCCACAGAAGTTATCCATGGTTAAAACATGCAATGTACTGGTGGGCATAGACCTTCTGCAATAAGGTGCCAAAAACATTATGGGGAAAAATAGCTTAATGAGGTTTACAACAAAATCTACATACCAGTGGGCTATAAGAGTGCCTGGGATAAATACTAGGAGTGCACCTCCCAGGCATGATGCCATCCCATTATACCTGTAGATTGACTGCAGTTGTAGCAGACTAGTTTTCTTGAAAGATGTGTTGAATGCTCTGGAATAGCGGTTTTCTGAAGGTCACATCTGAGCATACTTGTTATTGTGAATGTTATGCAATGACATTCTTCAAAACTGATGATCCTCACTAGCTGTGGTTTGACACTATGAGACAGTCCTTTGCACAGAGTGCTTTGGTGTGATTTGAACAAGTCGATGTCTCTTCTTTCCTGGTGTGGAAGTTTCATTGTTGAGAAGGATAGATAGTGGATCAATGGAAGGATGAACATGCTTACCTATATGTACACATATACTATGCGTGAGTGTATGTGCGTGCGTGTGTGTCTACAAAGATGGAACTAAAACTAGTGTTCTCATTTTCAGGATTTACACACAATTATACTTTAGCAGGAGATCAAATTTTTGAGGTCAACCAGTCCTGCTTTTCAACTAATATATTCATCAATGGAAAAAATAAAGGGACGAGAGAGACATTAACCCAGTTGAAAATATCATTTGGTTGCATTCTGCAATCTAATAGCAGAAGATAAATGATTTTGCAGTTTCCTCAATATGCCTCCAAGCACAAGGTATCCATTTCATAGCAGTGTAAATTAACTCCTGAGATACTACTTGTATAAGGTTCCTGTGAGAAGAATACTTTAAACTGCCAGAAAACACTTTATTACAGGTCATTAAATGAGCCAGAAAAAACACTACTACCCAATTTATTGACGTAAACAGAGGAGCTATAAGTTAAACTGACCTAACCATGGTCAATGCAACCTGGCTAGGATCCTAGGAATTATTGTAGAATAGCATGCCTACCAATTCCCAGCCTGCTAAGTTTATAACAGTGTCTAAGGGTTGTGGCCCTTCAAGATATCAGAAAAGTCAGCATCATTATAAATAATGTTTATACTCCTTTTCACAGACACGCAGGTTGAGACATTTTGTGAAGGTATTTTTAAAGCACTGCAAAACATCTGAAAAAAAAACTGTGACATGGACCCAACACTGGGTTCAACAACACCCTCTTTCAAATACATTTTTTCTTATAAATGGCATTTTACAACTTAGTATGACTCTGATTTTCATATTTGGGCCCTGCATTTGGCAAGGAAGATTTATCCCTGAGAAAACCTTTTTTTTTTGTTTTAAAACAAATTAAGCTTAAAAGGTAATTGCTTAACATGTTCCTTTCTCCTTACCAGACACTCCAGAAGTCGAGCAGGTCGTGCAATGATGATCATCAGCTTCTTGACCAGTTGTGTAACAAAGGCCACTTCGGAGCTCTCTGACCGCTCGTGGGCCTGTGAAATATAAAACATGATTATACGTCATGGATACTTTAAATGTCGAGTCAATCTTACATCGGACTAAAAAGAGGGACACAGTGAGGATGAAATACTAAGAACAGTTGTAACTGTGTGTGTGAAACCATTTTCACTATAGGAGAGAAATAATTCCCATTTTAAATGGGGATTTTAACCCCTTGAATACTACTGGGCTATTAAACCTATGGTGTGGTTGGTTTAGTTTGAACTACTCCAGTTTTTCTTACTAAGAAGTACTGTAGAGGAGACAGACCAGATAACAGGATCCAAAATACTATGACTGCAGCTGCATATTGAGGTACACTGTTAAAACCCTTTGCTTCCCAGAGGAGTTCACAATTCATTGCTTTTGTTGTATACTCACCTGGCACTCAAAGGGTTAATATAACAGAGACTGAAGTGCAGTACCCATACTTTTTTTTTTTTCTGTCATTGGATTTTGCCACCCTGTACAGTAAATATGAAAGTAGTATACATTATATGTACTGACATTAGGATATATTTAGGATATATTTATGTTTTACATTCCATTGTGGCCAAAAATAAGTAATTTATATTAATATACACACACACACACACACACGGTCAAAATTTTTAGAACACCTCATTTTTTGCTACTTTTAGTTATTGCCATATAACTTGGCAAAAACATTAGAAAAAAATGTCAACATTGGGTATTTCTAAACTCAAGACAAATATAACCTATTTAGCAGGTTTTTTTTCAGCATTTGTAGATGTGTAAAAGATTTTTTGTGTAAAAGCTAAATAAAGTGCTTTTGTAACTTTTTTCATCAAATTTTATATTTCTTTTTATAGTACATTATATGATATGATGAAAATAATGGTATCTTTAGAAAGCCCATCTTATGGTAAGAAAAACAGTATATAATATATGTGGGTACATTAAATGAGTAAGAGGAAAATTACAGCTAAACACACAAACACAGTAGAAGTGTTAAAACAACCACTGTCCAGAAAGACAAAAAATGTTCCAAACCTCCGGTCCTTAAGGGGTTAAACAAAATGATTCAATGCTTTCTTTTTTATATCCAATTGTTTATTTGTTCTTGAAAAAAGAAAGCATTAAATCATTTTGTTTAACCCCTTAGGGACCGGAGGTTTGTATGATTTTTTTGTCTTTCTGGACAATGGCTGTTTTAACACTTTTCCTTTTACTCATTTAATGTACCCACATATATACTGTTTTTCTTACCATAAGATGGACTTTCTAAAGGTACCATTATTTTCATCATATCATATAATTTACTATAAAAAAAAATAAAGTATGATGAAAAAAATGTAACAAAAGCACTTTTCTTTTACACATCTACAAAAGTAAAAAAAAACCCTGCTAAATAGATTATAATATTTGTCTTGAGTTTAGAAATACCCAGTGTTGACATGTTTTTTAAACTTTTTGCCAAGTTATATGGCAGTAACTTAAAAAATAATAATAATTATATATATATATAATATACTAGTATGAAAGCTAAAGTGCCACCCAGAAGCCTCGGCTGCTACCCGGGAGCCAGACAGGCACCCCGCTCCGGATCAGCGCATTCAGCTAGTCTCTACTGAGCATGACTGCATCGTTCCGGCAGTCTCTACTACGCATGTCAGAAGGAGGGGAGGGGTAGACAGTGCAGGAAAATATCCTCTAAGTGTAGTAGGTTATGACTTCAAAGACCATATATAATGAATAGATAAAATATATTCATTTATTGGTCACAGATAAAAAATATAAGAAATTATAAAGATAAGTTTGTATATAAATATATACAAGGGACAAAGGCTAGAATCTTCTAGCATATAAACGAATAAATGTGTACACACAATCTCTCAATGTACTAAACACGTGTGATATTGTATATCTTGAATTGTTGCCCATAGAAAGTTTCTTTTACGGATCACAGTTGTCCCCACGTAGTCTCTCCGTCCTCTCGTTGCCTCGATTCAAGAATCTACTGCTGTGCAATGCCGAGTAGTCCCCTCAGTAGCCACTTCACCGACTGAAGAAAAGATGTTCTCTTTAGCGTTCTTCCTGCAAGTGGAGTTACTCAAAATAGCTCAACGCGTTTCTGCGCGATACTGTGCCTTCCTCTGGAGCAATGGGTCCAGAGCTATTTCGAGTAACTCCAAGTGCAGGAAGGACTCTAAAGAGGACATCGGACAATGGTGATCCGTAAAATAAACTTTCTATGGGCAACAATTCAAGAAAACCTCTAGAAAGCAGACACCTATACTTTTCTTTGATGTTAGACATGTTGCGCTAGCTTTAAACTGTTTCTTTTTGTCCAGATATCACATATCCTCCAACCAGTTGTCATTACATCTTGCTGCTGTTTTTGATTATCAGTGCATCCCCCATAGTGTGCTCACCATATATATTTTTCTGTATTTGACCATCCCAAATCTTCTTGCCTATGTACTATACACGTGTTTAGTATATTGAGAGATTGTGTATACACATTTATTAGTTTGTATGCTAGAATATTCTAGCCTTTGTCCCTTGTATATATTTATATACAAACTTATCTTTACAATTTCTTATACTTTTTATCTGTGATCAATAAATGAATATATTTTATCTATTCATTATATAAGGTCTTTGAAGTCATAACCTACTACACTTAGAGGATATTTTCCTGCGCTGTCTACCCCTCCCCTTCTTCTGACTCTATTTTACATGTGCAAAAGTGGACCTTGAGTGGATTCTTTGTTTACATGCAAAGACTATAGACAAGTAGCGGAAGAGTGAGAACTTAATGCCCAGTATTAACTTTAGATATAGGGATAGTCTCCACATACATGTTTTAATATATGTATACTAATGTGAGATATTATTGCCCTTTCACTAGATAGACACTTTTATTCTTAGATTCACCTCTCTCTATCCCATATAGTGTGTATTCTGGTTTTGCGAGCTGTGTCTACCCCCTTTTCTTGTATTCTACTGCGCATGTGCTGTTACACACAAAGGGAGATTCGCAGCCTAGCTCTTATATATATCCATATATATATAGATAGATATATACACTACCGATCAAAAGATTTAGAACACCTCAATTTTTGCTACTTTTAGTTATTGCCATATAACTTGGCAAAAACTTTAGAAAACATGTCAACATTGGGTATTTCTAAACTCAAGACAAATATAATCTATTTAGCAGGGGTTTTTTTAACTTTTTTTTTTTTTTTTTTTTTTTTAACTTTTGTAGATGTGTAAAAGATTTTTCGTGTAAAAAAAAAAAAAGTGCTTTTGTTACTTTTTAATCATATTTTATATTTCTTTTTATAGTAAATTATATGATATGATGAAAATAATGGTATCTTTAGAAAGCCCATCTCATGGTAAGGAAAACAGTATATAATATATGTGGGTACATTAAATGAGTAAAAGGAGAATTACAGCTAAACACAGAGTAGAAGTGTTAAAACAGCCATTGTCCAGAAAGACAAAAAAATCTTCCAAACCTTTGGTCCTTAAGGGGTTAAAAAATGATTTAATGCTTTCTTTTTTCTAGAACAAAACAATTGGATATAAAAAAGAAAGCATTAAATCATTTTGTTTAACCCCTTAAGGAAAGGAAGTTTGGAACATTTTTTGTCTTTTTGGACAACTGCTTTAAACATCTACAAAAGTTAAAAAAAAACCCTGCTAAATAGATTATAATATTTATCTTGAGTTTAAAAATACCCAATGTTGACATGTTTTCTAAAGTTTTTGCCAAATGATATGGCAATAACTAAAAGTAGCAAAAATTGAGGTGTTATAAAACTTTTGACCGGTAGTGTATATATCTATATTATATCTATTTATATATCTATATATATATCTATATATATATCTATATCTATATATATATCTATATATATATCTATATATATATATATATATATATATATATACAGTCCTGGAAATCTGTCTAGCACTCAAGGAATTAAAAGCCTCATTTAAATATTTAAGCATTATAGAAAGTTTTATTGGTCCAATTTGATGCAGTTAGTTTGTGCAAGAATTGAAGCACGCTTGTATGTCTACATTTTCAGATGTACAGTCATATGGTGAGGAGAATATCACATGGTCCATATGTATATTGTTATCACCTGTAATAAGAACTATGGTCACTGCCATTCTCTTTAACAAAGCACAAACAAAGGTCTGAGGAATATTAAAACCTGGAAAAGTATTTACAAAGCAGGCCATGTTGCCCCTAAATAAAGAGACCTTTAAGTTAAAGGAGAACTATATTTCATGTGCTCTTCTTCATCTATGTGTTCCTGAAGAGCTGGGTGAAGTCACCAGTGTCTGCTTTCCTCAGTATACAGAGCTGTATGGTGTTTGCACATCTGCAAACACCACATACGTATATATGCATATTTGTTGCTTAGTGATGCAGCATCTTCCACATGTCATGCACACATCAAGAACAGTGTTTCATATGGAGTCTTGAATGTAGATGATTCTGTAACATCATCCAATTCACAGAGCTGAGACTATCAAATTTGGATTAGTTATCTATACAACAAAATTATCTTCAGGGGGAAGAAAATCTGCTGGATTACGTAGAAAAGGAATGGTAAAAATAAAACATTCAAATTGAGGTAAATGAGGTTTGATATAGAAAAATTAAGTTTATGCAATTGGATTGCTATATATACAATAAATGGGAAGCTTCTTGGGAGACAGATTTGGGAGTAGATATACAACAGTGTACAGTGTTACTCAACCTTTGCAAGAGCCAGTAGGGTACTATCCTGTATAAATAGGGGTAAAGATGCACTGGATAGTAACATAATTCTATATCAATGTAAATAATTGGTAAAGTTTAATTTATTATATGAAGTACAGTTTTTGGGCACCAGTTCTTAAAAAAAGTTATTACTAAACTGGAAAAAGTACAGAGATGTGCAATGAAACTGATAAAGGGATTGGAGGATCTGTTATAAAGAGACTAGCCAAACTGGGTTTGTATACATTAGAGAAGAGGCATCTAAGGGGTGTTGTGATTACCATTTATATAAAACAATGTCAGGATTTTTTTTCCCAGTAAGGGCAGTAAAATTATGGAATTCTTAGCTGTGTTTGCAGATACTGTAATCAAAAAAGTAATGGATACCTTTCTAGCTGAGAACAATCTAGAGAATTATGCCAGCTGTTTGCAAAGCAGATAGGATGTTAATCAAGGGAAATATCTAACTGCCTTTGGAATCAGGATGTTTTTTTTACCCACCTGGGTCTTAATTGTAAATTGCTTCAATTTTTTCTTTCCTCTGGATCACCAAACATGATATGGCATGGGCTTAAATTGGACGCATGTCTTTTTTCAGCCTTATAAACTACGTTACTATGAATACAATTCCCATTGTCCCTGGCCAACTGCTAGCTGAAAATGATGGTAACTGTAAACCTCAACTGCGGGAGGACTTCAGGTTGTCCAGTTACAGGAAAGGTTAACAAGCACAGAGAATGAAGCACTTATTATCCCTCTGAGTGCCAGAGGGGTACGCAGTGCACTGAAAAGCAATGCACTGTGTATCCCTCTGGCACTCAAAGGGTTAACTCCACAAGACAGTTTTGATCACTCATTGTAATTATCCCAGTCTAGTTCCTTTTTGGGTAGAATTGGAAATTCATGTGAGCCTTATATAAGAGTTAATAAAAAACAATATAGCAAAAAAAAAAAAATAAAAAATATATACTGAACAAAGAAGTGTAAATAAGCAACACGCACAATGAATTTTAAGGTACATAATAGCATATTGCTTGAGTCCTTTGGGTCTGACAGCTACATGTTTCCTTTTGTTCTTAAGATAATACAGTCAACAGTTTATCAGCAAAATCAATAGCTTGTGAAAGCCTTGTGTTACTGCACCAAATAATTTAGTACAATCCGAGCCACAGGCACAAATGATAACTTGTATTTAAATTCATTTTTAGATATTAAAAAAAAACACACAAAACATTGAAATAAAAATCAGATTAGACAAACATAAAGATGCTTTTTCTTGGTTTAAATCTGGGGAAAAAAACCCCACAGAGAATAAAGAGGCACAAATACATCATTTATTACAGGCACTCATTAAAGGGCAGCTCTCAAAGGCTTTCCTCCAGTTCTCCAGACTAGACTATTAATTATGATTTTAACTCTGTTCCCTACAAAACAGGACTTGAAGAGGACTAGTGGCAAGGTAACCTCTGTTCACCCTCAGCAGCCTCCAGGCATAATATTTTATCAGCAAGGGAACAGAAGGAAAAAGGTTCATTTGATAATGCTTATTAAAAACCTACACAGACAGAGAATCCTTTAGGGTCTTTGAAAGGAGAAAAGAAAGGTAATAGTATTTAAAGCACAGATGATAACTGTACTTTATGGAGACAGGATTAGGTTTAATATCTTCCTGAAGACATTATTTGTGTCTTATTTCTGCATAGATAAATTAGTGTTTTACACTTGGGACAAGCCAGGTGATCTGATCAGAGCATACTGTTGTACAAATCCCACAGCAACTAATTACAGAGCAGCATAATTAGTGGTACTTATTGTATGACAGAAAGCATATACTTCAAGAGACACATAGCAATAGATAAGGACAGATATAGGACTATATAATCAATACTTACATACTGCTATAATATGCTTTTATTAAATGGAACATATTTAACCACTTGGAAGCCAGAAACTGTGAAAAACAAATTGCTTTGCAATGCACTGGATGTGTCTGTAGGATCCAAGGGGTTAAAAAGAGGTGGAAACATCTGGCTGGGAGTCCAGGCTTCTAAAATGCAGTTCTGGCCAATAACCCTTTAAAGACCAGAGGGGTAAAAAAAACATTGCTTTTCAATATGTCGCACACCATTTAACCCATAAAAGGTTAAATTATGGGGTATTGGAAACATGTATGTATATGCAGCCCTACAATGGAATCTACAATTCTCACACAGCTCCTAAAAATACTGTCTGGCCCCTATGTTTTTCTGAGCGCCTACCCTTTAAGTATCAGGGAGGTACACAACATATTGCTCTGCAATGCATTATGTACCCTTCTGGCACTCAAAGAGTGATTCATATTTCATGAACTATGTAAATTACAGCTCAATTAAAAAGTTCATCAGATACTACAGATGCAGCTGGTTACTGTGAGTATAAAGCTGGACGTATCCCTACTAATCAGTGTAAACAAAAGCAGTATCTTTGTTCCACAACTACAGGTAACACTGCCATAATAATTACTGTGCTGACCAACCCTCTGGCACAGAAAAAGGTTAAGTAGCATGTAAAAAGGTTTTCAATAAAGAAATAATTTAATTAAAACTTGTTCTCAGAGTCAATATACTGTACTTAACCGTTTTAACACCAAGAACAGAATAAAGCATTGCATACTTTGAATACAAACACACACACACATACTAAATAAAGACTAAGTAATGTAGCCCCAATTGCTAGAAATCAGCATTATACAGATAAGAAAAATAAAGACCCAACTTGTATGAGCCACTCAGCCATGATATGTGCGCATCTCTGTGGGTCCAGCATTCTGAGAAACATTACTGCAGGCTGCTCCCTGAGCGGACAGTCTAGTCCGGACACCTCTGTCGATGTCTTGTTTATGATGGCTCCTGATAAGCTTTCAGCCAAACCAGCGTTATATACCAAACTGCTGCCATGCGTGGAAACTTGATGTATGTCATCTAATTAGCCCTTTCCAGTGACGACATGCTTGTCTGAAGGTTGCGGGTGTCTTCCCTATTTCTCCCTTCAAGAGGTGGGGGGAGCGAGAGAGAGAAAGAAAGAGAGAGACACACACAGAGGCTCCAGGTTGTAGCATATGCCATTCCTATACACAGTCAGGAATGGAAGACATGCACACAGCAGCTCCTTTATCTGAAAGCCTTATCCGTCACTAACTGCAGCCAGTGGGGCATGAAATTAAAATCGCTGTCCTCCTCCAGGGATCACCACGGCCAATAACAGTGCTATAGTAGTCAAAACACTGTAATTGAGCTAATACAGACCAAAAGTAGAGGTACTGCTGAAGAAGGAATGATATATTTGCGCTTATTCCTTCATTAAAGACAAGATTCCCAGGGACTAGAGGAAGACATATGTATCTACTGCAAAGCTAAATTGCACAATAATCAAGGCTATGCAGTCAATATGCCTCCCACTTCTGTATTTTACCCCACACAATTATTGCATTTTTTAAATTCTGAATTTACTGGATGCACAGCAGCAGTCTGTACAGTGAAAGTGATACCACTGCATGCTGTCTTATGTAATTAAAGTCTAAGGCTCATAAACTAAGAAAAGGTGCAAGAAAACTGCTTCACACAGGAGAACTTAACCCTCTGAGTGCCAGAGGGGTACGGAACGCATTGCAAAGCAATGCACTGCGTGCCCCTCTGGCACTCAAAGGGTTAATATATCCCGATAAAATAAATGGAATACTACAATGGTCACCAAAGCTTTGCAAGGCAATAAGTTGGAAACCTCCCTAGGAGTTAAAGCGGAACTATAACATTATATATATATATATATATATATATATATATATATATATATATATATATATATATATATATATATACACACAAAGGTGCTCAGCCTGGGTTGACCCTGGTGGATGAGGGAGACAGCGCACATCTGGTTGCAGTTTTCGATTCTTATCCGGATTGTCATCAGGGCAAATGAGGACAGCACTCAAACAATACAAGTACGTATACATAAAAAGCTGTGGAGACTCACCAATCTTGCCGCTCATCCCGTTCATAGGCGCACTTTGGGTTAGTGATGTCATACACAGCACGAATCCACTGCTAAGCAACGGATACTGACAGGACGCAAAGCAACACGCTGTCAGCTGAATGGCTAGCGCTATAGAAGTTTAAGAAGATAGACAAGTATAGTATAATGCCTTTAATCAAGGGGGAGAGACAGTAGTAGGGAGAAAAGGGTACAGAGATCAATCCCTTCTAGTTACTATTACACAAAGATCACAAATAAATTTACATATTATATTCAAGTACTTGTATATCCCACATGTAAGCGCTATGGACCGTTGCTGCAGGAGGAGGATTGACAGTTCAAACTATGAAGGTATTTAAAGTGAAATGATCCAAAAGCACTATACCCAAGTTCCAATATTGGTCAATGACTGCATCTTCATTACTAGTGAAGTAGATTAATGATGTCCAAAAATTAAAAAAATATATCATAAGGCAATCCATATATTTCCATGTGAAAGACAGTACCATTTGTCTAAGCCAGACTTAAAGCGACAGTAACATTTATCCTGGCCACTGATGTTATAGGATCCAAACTTTGTCTAATGTTCCACCTAAGGGCCCATTCCTGTGCATCAACACAAATAGTGCCCACAGAGATATATTCACATGGGAACAGATATTTATTGGCCACTGCCAATGCCAAGTTCATCAGTTTAGGACCATATCCCTTTCCAGGGATTAGTTACTGCCAGAATTTATGATCCAGGGGCTTAATGTTCCACAAAAATCCATACCAGTGCTGGTTATAATTTCTTTTTGGTGGTTCAGTTCCAGGTATCCAACTGACTGATATCACAGTAAGTTCCATCAAATTTCCACGATTCCAATATTATGCCTCTAAGAAGCATGTGTATAATTAAGGCCTCTAGGGGCCGTGGATGAAAACTTGTGTATTAGACATGCTTCACGTTGGAGAAGAATTTGATGTCGGATGCCACCTTTCTGTGGCTTGCTTACCATTAACAATGGCATAAATCGAAAATCAGATAACTTGAGTTGAAACAATTGAAAATGTCTTGCTACTGGCTGACATGGTATGTCTTTACTTTCCATACGGCCTTCCAGTGTCTTTTTTATAACAGTTTTATGATAATTGATTCGCTCTTTCAACACTGTTGTAATCATTCCAATATAAGTAAGGTCACAGGGGCATTTTATCATATAAACAATGTAGCAACTTTCATAGTTCATAAAGTCTTTAAAAATTATTTTTTGCCCGTTTTTAGGGTGTAAGTAGTATTTGCCTGTCATGATAGATCCACAATTGGACAGCCAGTTTGTAGTATGATTATATTTATCATTAGGGTCACCCTTATTCAAAAGATCCCCCAGGTTCCTGCCTCTTCCGTAGCAGAAAAGTGAAGGCTCCTGAAACAGATGCCCTGTCTTGGCATCACCGCTTAAGATGTGACAATTTTGAAGAATTGTCTTCTTTATACATATAGTTTAAATACAGAACCTCTGCTGTTTATTAGTAACATTACATTTCAGTGTTAATAATACAGTTCTGTCTAGTTTTTCAGCTTTTTGAAAAGCAATTTCATCCTCTTTGGTGTCATATCCCTGTTCCAGGAATTTGCATTTCATAAGTAAACAATCCCTTTACGCACTCCTCCCTCTCAGTGGTGGTGCGTACAACTCGCAACATTTGTGAATAATGGATACCACGTTTGAGTGGAGCAGGATGGTGGCTATCAGCATGTAACAGAGTGTTTCTGTCAGTGATCTTTTGGTAAATTTTAGTAAAGATATGACCATTTTCTCCATAGACCGTCATGTCGAGAAAGTTAATTTCACTTTTATCGAAAGATAATGTAAACCTGATGGTGGATTCCAGACTGTTCAGGTAGTCCACAAACTCCACCTCAGAAGACTTGCCTTTCTTTGAAGTGCCCTGCCATCTAGAGGACGGCATCTTTACCCCATGGTATTTTTTTGTTTTCAACATTGGACTAAAGAAAAAAAACATATATTTTCTCATGTCCAGTGTGGTGTGTGGCTGTGGTATATTTATTTATTTTATTTTAATGCTTTCAAGCAGGAACTTGCTACCATCTCTTCAGGGGCACCTAACAGACCATGTCTTTAGGATGTGTCTCTGCTTGTGCACAGATAAGTTAATAAAATTAATAAGCCTCTGATTAACTTACCTAGGTTCAAGCAGAGAAATCCTGAAGTCATGACTTGTTAGGCATTCCTGAAAAGATTGTTGTGAATCTGATTGCAGTCTTGTATGTTCTCTAATGCATATAATATTTTCACCACAAAAAGCACCCCCCCCCCCCATTTTATTTACTTCAAGTCATTGTTTTTATTCAAGCAAGGTGATGTCACAGATTGGTTTGGTGCTCATGAGACATCTCCATAGACCCCATCTAACCCTGTCTGTGACACACAGTTTTCCACAGATTGTAATAGCAGCAGCACCACCTTTTTAATAACTTTTGAACAAATGCCTCCAAAGACTGGGAGTACCCTTGTTTTACTCAATAGGGAAATCCACACAGCATGCACACATTATATTTATGTATGCATATTAAATCTCTCTATATATCTATATCCAAAATCAGGGTATAGTGCCCCTTTAACCTCTTGGGTGCTAGAAAGGTCTTGAAGCAATGTGCTGGAGTTCTCTCTAGCATCCAGAGTATATCGTCATATCCTGATGAGTAACCCATGGCTCTCTAGAGGTTGTTTAAAGGTACTGCATCCTTAGCTAGCCATTCATTGGCTGAGGATGATAACAGGCGTGTAAGAAATAAGAGAAAAAGAAACCACCTAACAAGGCACACCTAATTCCTTAATATAATATCATATATAGAGAATGGCATACCTTCAAAAAGATCCAAAAGTATAACATGAAAAATTATTTATTAAAGATGAAAAATAGATAATTTAAAATTGTGTATATTTACAATTCCTTGATGCTTTTGTTGCCTAGTCACACTGAAGAAAGGCAATATTGAGGTCAATGTATCAGTAGTGATAAGATAGATTTTATATCATCTAGCCTATTGTTCTCACTCTTGTTTAACTCTTAAAGGGATATTTAAAGTGATCATGGACAACCATTTTGCTCCAATAAGATGATGGTAGGATCAATTCAGATTTTGTAGATATACAGATCTTTATTTTATATTCCGATTAAGATTTGAGTATATCTTATTTATGCAGCATCAGTGCAGGAATATATTAGGTCCACGTATTTAGGGATATAATTCCCTCTTTTTACTGTGCACCAATAAACACAATTTTATATTATCTATTTTTCATCTTTAATAAAGAATTTTTCATGTTATACTGTTGGATCTTTTTGAAGGTATGCCATTCTCTATATATGATATTATATTAAGGAATTAGGTGTGCCTTGTTAGGTGGTTTCTTTTTCTCTTATTTCTTATACTATGTATGTTCATTACCACTTGGCACCCTCACTGATATGATGTGTTTCTTTCGGTGTTATTTCCCTTGAAAATATATGGTGGTGCATTATAAATCCTATTTTGCTTTTTGTATGATAATAGGCGTGGTGCAAAAGCTGGAGAGACAAGTTTCCCATTCCAGCTCTTGTCTGTGAGCCACTTATTTGGTACAATGCTCTGGTATCTCACTCTACTATTAAAAAAAGTATATGCATTTGTGTATTACTGTATTTGTCACGCATTATATATCAGAATAAACTAATCCTGTAAAGTGCCAAGTCCATATATATCACTGGCACAAAGTATAAAACATAGTAGGGGTCATACTCGCAAAAGACAAACTTAGAGCAATTCTGGGACAAAAAGTGTTGCCAACCAGCTACTGTTGTACTGGCAATAACATGAGGCCAATATTCTTTCTAATAAGAGGTGCTAATCCTATGGCAAACCAACAGCACTACAGGGAACAAACACCACTTTCTAATATTTCTATTGATCTAAATGGAACAAGTAACCGCATGAATGTGAGAAACACATCTCCAGCATTCAAGGGTTAAAAGCTCCATTTAAATGAATATAAATGATTACTTGTACCCTATGATGCAGATGGGCTGTCCAAGAATTGCTCCAGTTTTTCTCTTTGAATATGGTTCTAGGTACAGCACACAGCTGTACTGAACCGGACTATTTGTCCTCATGCATAGCTATTTGCCCTCTACTGCCTTTCACAATCTTTAGCTTGATAATTAACATCTTCATCTGTTTCATGTCCTGCTTCAAAACGGAGATTGAATGTCCCCAATCAAGCTTAAACTTATAGAAAAAGGGCAAGTCTCAGAGCACCTTATCAGACAGATATGGTAAATCAGATTTAATCCTGGTGAGGTAACCAATGGTTTGAGTCCTGGATGAGGAAACTGAAGGGCTTTGCTTTCCTTTTCAATTATCTCCTCTGCCACAGTCATCCCTAGTGTGTTTAAGGATAATAGATAATATAAATGCTTCCTTGGAGAATGAATACCTTTTACATAGAAAAGCTTTAGAAAGGAGACTGCCTTATTAAACAATAGCCATCAAGTTATTTAAAAATATATTTCACAATATATAGATTTAGATCTAGTGCAGGAGATGGCAATCTGTAACCCTCAGGTTGTTGCTGGATTATAAATCCCATCATCCTCAGAAGGCCATCATCTGGCTGAGAATTACACATATTGTAGTCCAGCAGCAGCCTACAGAACTGTAGCTTGTCCACCTTTGATCCAGTTTCTGCCCACGTCAGTCCAACTAATACATCTTATTGCTTGTATATAACAGTCACCAGTCGCAGTACATGCAGAAAAATTTCTTTATAAAAAGAACTAATGCATTATGGGTTGTCATAATTTAATCAATGCATAAAGCAAAAGGTGGGACAATTCTGGAGCAAACTGCACCACAGAAAATGTAAACGTCTCTACATCCCATTTATTTAAATGTGAATTGTAATACTTTGAACAAGCACTGTACATCAATGCACTGGAGACCTTAAAAAAAAAACCCTATTTAAGCAAACTGCATTTTTAAGTGTCCCCTATAGTACAGCTGCTTTGCTGCAGAATTTCCCCAACGTGCATGTTAATCAAAGGCCCATTTATATATGTACTAGTGTAAAAGCCATTGTACAAGGGACATGATCCGCTGAGGTAGAGAGGCCGGTCCTACTATGATTAGTGCCACCTCACTGGCGGCGCACGCAATGCAGTCATGCAGTAGAGACTGCCCGAATGCACAGAATGCTGGCACTCTCTACTGCGCATGACTGCATCGGACAAACATTCTGGCCTTGTATATTATAGGATTGTGTGTTTAGTGTGTGTTGTTCCATCTGCTTAACCAGCAGATAAATTATATATATAACCAGAATATGTGGTCTGTTAAAATACACAAATTCACTTCTGGACCACAACGAACCAGACTATATTACAATATCTGTATTTACTGGTCCCCCACAGCATCAGCCCTGAAATATTTAATTGTCTTTGCTCAATACAATTTTTTTTTTTTTTGCTTAATGGACCTATGCTTTTCACTTCCTAAAAAATTTTTTTACACCATGCCTGCTTGATAATTAACTAAACACATTCCAAACAAATTAAACAAGTAAATTACATTTCCACCTATAAGTTTTCCCATATACATGATAAATAAAGTCAAGCTAAGAAGCCCCGGGCATTTCTAGTAGTGTGTCTGTCAATGAATGACATGTTTTTCATGATGGAGCTTTGAGTGTGTAATTTATTCAACTTGTCCTGAAGATGAGAACTATATTAGAGACTAGGTGGGGAGACATGCTAACAGCCACATGTAACAGGAAAAGAATGAACACATTGGTACATATGCAAAAAGGCAAAAGTGAAGAATTAATTTACATTGGGGGTTATCGTAAGTGCAGCCTGTCTCGTTGCTAGAATAGATGTTTGCATGTGCGAAAAGCTTGCATGTGTGAATGTGTGTGTTTGAGTGTGTGCGTGTATGATACAAGTAAAAGTGAATGCAAGAGCCTGCACAAGTGTGTGTGTGTGTGTGTGTGTGTGTATGAATGAGTGTGAGCGAGCAAGAATAAGAACAGGTGAGCAGCAGCCTGAATGAGACCGTGTGGCACAGTGAGTGTGTCTGACTGCTTATCGTTGCACTTCATCTGTACAAAACAGTGAAGGGAGCCCCTCAACATACATATGCTGTAGCCCTTCACATGCACACACTTGGTTTGGCTTATATTATTTCCCTTTTCCTGTATTCTGACTCCTGAGCACAAACAAACTGGAGTAATCCAAATTTTAATGTTTAAAAAGGGTACATCATAGCAAAAAATAATGAAAACACAGCTGACATTTTATATAAAGGCACACTGATGCAATACTGGGGTAAATAAACTGCAAACAGAGTACAACCATTGAGACTGATTTCAGTGGAGCTTTAACCCTATGAATACTAGAGATATACAATGCAATGACAGACAATGTATGAATACTTTTAGTACTCAAAGGTTTAGAAGCCCCATAAACAAATCGATTGGAACTTTTATTTGTCCCTATGTTGAGTTTTGTTTGCATCAGAATTGCTCCAGTTTGCCATTAAACATTTGGTCCAATGTTTAGTTAAGTTTCTTTTTTTTTTTTTTTTTTTTTTTTTTTTTTTTAATTTACAGCCCCTCCCTCGTAATAATAATAATAATTTATAGGTCCACTCTAAGGAAACAAAGCAACTGTATCAGATTGCATACACAAGCATACATAGGTGAGTTTAGATCTGTACACCATTACCATTTAAACATTTTAGGCTTACTGTATCCGGCACACTGCTACCTTATGTGAAGAAAGCAGACGTGGTGTCATTATTCAGAAGGGTTTTTTATAGGACTAGCTGTCTGATTTTCATGGAAGGGAAACTAATTGAACTTATGGACTGCCACATAGGGTATGGTGTTAAGACTGTAGATTAAACCAGGGAAAGTAGGATACTTGCACAGTGGGACAAAATAAGGGACTGGCCGTGGAACCGAGGGATAATTCATAGGTATTGCAGAGGAAATGGAAAGATGTTCCAAGCTTGCAAAAAAAATTTACAGTTTGCAGCAACTGTGATCTCAGTTTTGAAGATTTAAAGAAACACCCAAGAATTAAGTAGGTTGATATACCTTTAAATTATTAAAAAGTTAGCAACTGTAAGATATAATCTTAGCCTAAACTTTTTTTTTTTAAATGCCCATGCAGACTCTCCTGTTCAGACACCATTTGATTATATTTATTTGTGCGGTTATCTCTGGCAACTTATGCAAAATACAGCAATATCACTTCTCAGATATTTAACAAGATTGTTATTGGGAGCTGAAAAAGGTAAAAATGGAAGCTCACACAGAGCATACATAAACATGTATTTTAGGCCTCTGAAAACAAAGAAAATTTACAGATGAGAGCATGAAGTACATTAATTAAAATAAGTAAATAAATAGTTGAGCACTAATAATGAACACATTGATATATAAAGAACAAGTATATCACAATTAGTTCTCAATGTACCAGTGATTATAATAGTGATATTTATTAACCTTTTAATAAATAAATTGTGATATAAATCATATAGTGTAAAAGTAAAACGGTATGTATCCAAATCTATATGAGGGTACTTGTATATGACCTTTCTTGTGTACTGTTAGTGATTTTCTACATATAAAAAAATCCAAAAACAGCACATTACTATCACTTAGCTAAAATTCACAAAGATGTTAACAACCCACCCGGATGCCCGATCTTTTCGGGTATACAATCATTAACATCTAACCTCTCTCAATTTGTTGACCATCATTTACTGCCTTATGTCGGCAATTTAAAATCATATCTAAAAGATATTACTTCACGCTTAAGCATCTGTAGTGAAATTACTTGAGAATCAGATTGCATATGGGCTTCATTTGATGTGGTATCCTTATAATCGAATATCATTAACAGCTATGGCATGGAGGCAATAAAATATTTTCTGACAGAGGATTAATTGATGCCTTCAAACCAAATGCAATTTATATTAGATTCAATACAATATATATATTAACTCACAACTTTCTTACTTTTGATAACCGCTATTTTTTTTTTTACTATGAAATGGGACAGCAATGGGAACCAGGTTTGCGCCCAGTTATTCAAACGTTTATGGGTTATTTGGAATATTTCTATGTGTGGAATAACAACCCACTGGGCTTAAACCTGGTTCTATACGTTGATGATGTAATAATAATATGGAAGGGAGATCCCAATCTAATTGATAGCTTACATAAGCATCTTAATAATCACATCAAATCGAGTTCACTATAAATAAGGGAAATATTAAAAATCAAATAGACTTTTTGAATCACACTTTGGAAGGTATAAACTTTCAAAAGATAAAAACTTGTACCTTTTTTTTAAAAAACTGATACCAATAGCTATTTAGATTATTCTATCAGACATTAAAAAACTGTCATAGAAACATACCATACAGCCAATTCAGAAGGATCTGCAGAAAGTGTACCAATTTAGAAGACTTTTATACAAAAGGATATCCAAAAAATCTAATTTCTGATGCTTTTCTAAAAGCAAGATCCTCTAATAGATCAAACAGTTTATCCCCACTTACTAGAAATCCTAGAGAGGGAGTAAAAACAGATAAATGGTCTAGAGGTTCCTTATTTGTTATTCAGTATAATTGTGCCCATAGTCAGATTAGACAAATTGTCCATAAACAATGGGACATTTTAATAGATGATTCCCTTCTGGTGTGATTTTCTCAAAAATCCACAAATTACTTTTAGAAGGGCAAAAAATATAAAAAGATAATAGCTCCCAGCATATATAATAAACCAAAACAAAAGTACAAAAATTCCAATAACTAACACCAATTACAGGAAGTTTTAAATGAGGCAAAACTAAATCTCTTACCTGCAATTACATTACAAATAAAAGTAACATTTTTACCTCTAGAATAACAGGGGACATTTACCCTATAAAAAAAAATCGAATGACTTGTGAAACACAAGTTATCATAAATATGATCACACTTATGTGGTCTCCATTATGTTAATTGTACAAAACAACACCTGAGAACTCGTTTTGGCTAACATTTAAGAAACACCAAGAAAAAAGGATTTATGTTACATGGCTTGTCCAAACACTGTACGTGCCAACATAATTCCAAAAAATAAATGGTATTAAAGTTACTCCTATAGAAAAGATAAAAGGTTCTGACAACTTCAGTAAATATAGAAGACTGATTAACAGAGAATCGTTCTGGATAGTCACCCTTCGTACTTTACAACCAGAGGGGCTAAATGAATGTCTAGAAAAGACTGTGTAATAGGACCTCTATTTCCTTTTTAGCCATCTTTTTCTTTTTTCTTCTATTAGGGTTTTTTAATATAGCCCCTTTATATGTCAGTATAGGTCTTTTAATAGACACCCTTATATATTTGATATCATGTACTACAATATCAATATAAATACAATGAAAACTAATACGAGGGGGTCTCTGGATATACATTTACATTTATTTTCCATTATACCCATTTCTATTGTCATTTCATTGATATATATAATCGTATCTCATTTCTGTGGTTTTGTAGGCATGGTTTACTGTATCTTTTTTGTATGTATGTTTGACAAAGTCCAAGAATGGGATATATTTGGAAATAGATAAATCTTTCCTTAAATATTTTATAATTTCCATTTTGTTCTCTTATATTAATTACTTTCTACCTCTAGTACAAGTATTTCAAATTTGTTCATATAAAATTCTGTCCTTTTTGGTGGAATTTATATATACGAGGAATTTCGATAGTAATTCTTACCAAGTTGAATTATTTCAGTTTAACACACTCTTGGAAAGAAACTATTTTATTTAACACTTTAAGATGATTTTTTTTATATACATATATTTTGATATAACTCAGCAATAAAATTTTTCCTTTAAAAATATACCTTTAAATTAATCAACTTAATTAGTAAATTGATGCATTTACATAATTTCCGATAGTTTAAATTCTAGCAAAAAAGGCTAGCAAAGGTTTTACAACTTTTAGCTCTTGATGAAATAGCCATGTTAGCTATGAAACACGTAGAGCAATAAGTTTTAAATATATAAGATGTTTTTACAACATACTAGTATTTTTTTATACATTGTGTAAAATAAAAAAATGTATTATTCTTGGGAGCTTATCATTTTTTTTTAGAATTCTTTTAAATAATACCTTTGCAACTGGAATTAACTATACCAATTTCAATTTGGGTTTATGGACTACAAAACATCTGCTGTGAGATCCGCAGAGAGGACAGAATGAGGGTGGCTTTAAAATTTTCCCTCACAAGTGAAGTCAGTCCCATGTAGGAATCTATCCCCGAGCAGCTCAAAAGTGTGAGCACTTAAATCTGATGTGATTAACTCTTAGAACCCTGGTTTATATCTACAGAGCGAACATCTTACTGAGATTCTGAATGAAAGACATCCAGTATAGCTGAGTGAGGGCAGCTTATAATAATTCCCTTCATGCTAAAAAGCTTGCCTAGCCAATCAGCCAGTCAAGAGCATGTCACCACATGTAAGTTGATTCACTGTATAGAACATCATTTTACAAAATTCATCTTGAACACTATTTTTTACCAATTGTCTGCAAACAAAATTCCCACTTCCGATATTTCTAATATAAGAAGAAAAAAATCTTAAATATGGTTGGGACTTTTTATTGTAAACAGATTACACTATATATTTGTTTGTTTTTTGCATGTATACCATTATCTTTGACAGATTTTATAAGAAACGAACACTAATTGTACACAAGAAAGGTCATATACAAGTACCCTCATACAGATTTGGATACATGTAAGAACCGTTTTACTTTTACACTATATGATTTATATCACAATTTTTTATTTGTTACAAGGTTAATATATATCACTATTATAATCACTGTTACATTGAGAATATAATTGTTCTTTATATACCAATTTGTTAATTATTAGCGCTCACCTATTTATTTACATTCATATTTATATGCTCTTTTATAAGATAGAGGTTTAGAGTCGCATTATAAAAACAAAAATAATCATCTCACTTTATATTTGTATTTTACTTTCATTCCTAATCTAAATTCTCAAGTTACACATTTATTAAAAGACCTGAAGATACGGATTCTCAAACATTTTCAATGTTGGTTAACACCAATTCTTGATGCACACCCCCTTTTACTGAAATAAGTGTAAAATCTTTGCATGCATATTTATACAATTTATTTTTGTGTTTGTAAATGTGTAATATTTGAAAGAAACCAATCCATCCTTTTATTTGCACAATGCATTTCAACAAACCAGTGTTAATATGCCCCCTGCAACTGTACATTTATCACAAACATGGTAGACTGTGCAGATAACAAGTGTTCTTTAAACTAGCCTCTCTGAAATGACTGATCACAATCACATTTTGATATTATGGATGTGGTTATCTTGCATACAATGTGGAAGTTTGGTGCTGAAACAAAGCTGTACAACCATCAGTTTTGTAATCACTGCCTTAAGACATGTTTTGTTTTCTAGAGCAGTGGTTCTCAACCCGTGCCCTCAGTGGCTACTAACAGGCCATGATTTCAGAATTTCCTTTTAAAGGGATAGTAATACTTAAAATGTATTAAAAAAAAAAAAAAAAAAAAAAAAAAAAAAAAGACGTTGTAGGGTTTATACCCCTGAGAAAAACAAGAGTACTCCCACTGCTGAAAGGTGTTTCATTCAAAAGTTATTAATTTTCAAAGTTGAATTTTTTAGGTGCAATATCACAGTGTCCTGAAATTGTACAGTGGCGCTGTTGCTACACCATCCTATGGAGATTTATGGTCCCGGGACCAGAGCTGTCCATAGGATGGTGTAGCAACAGCACCACTGTACAATTTCAGGACACTGTGATATTGCACCTAAAAAATTCAACTTTGAAAATTAATAACTTTTGAATGAAACACCTTTCAGCAGTGGGAGTACTCTTGTTTTACTCAGGGGGATAAACCTTACAACATATTTTTTTACATTTTAAGTATTACTATCGCTTTAAGAGCACAGGTGAGTTAATCAATTTGACGGAGCCTCTGATCTACACAGTTATGTTCTAGCAGGGAAATTCCTAAGTACTGGCCTGTTAGTGGCCACTGAGGGCACGGGATGAGAACCTCTGTTCTAGAGAATTAAAAACTGCTTATATATTGTACTGCCCATTTTTAAAATGATAGTAACACTTAACATATAGTAAAATATATATTGTAGGGTGTATCCTCCTGAATACAACAATGGGATTTCCACAGCTCAGAGCTGTTTTATTCAAAAGTTATTGGAGCTCAAACTTGTATTTTAGGTGCATTATCACAATGGCCTTTAATTGTACAGTGGTGCTGTTGCTACAACATCATATGGAGATTTGTGATCAATTGACCAGAACTGTTCATAGGATAGTGTAGCAACTGCACTGCTCTACATTTTCAGGCCATTGTGATACTGCACCTAAAAAATTTAATTTTGAGTTGCAATGAAATTTGAATAAAATACCTCTCAGCAGTGAGAGTACCCTTGCTGAACCTAGGAAGATAAACCTAACAATATATAACATATAAAGTGTTATGTTATGTATTGGTGGCATGGTGCAGCACTTTATGTAATTCTCCTGAAAAATATGCTAGTGAGTTCTGTTTGAGGACAAACTGTGAAATTATTCCAGTGTATGGACTCTACTTTCATTTATTCATAACACATTGTGTGTGGTAAAAATGGCTATGCACACAAAATAATTGGAAAAAAGGGCCAAATGGTGGCACAAAAATAATGGATACTTATTTCATTACAAATAGTTTTTAATTTTCTTAAAAAGTAACTAAACTTTCCTTAAAGGGATAGTAATACTTCATTTTAACTTTATTTTATTTTGTAGGCATTAAAAAAACATGAAGAATGATATAAGTCTTATCTCTGAAACCTTTATGGTTTAAGAGATATTCACAAACAAAGTATCCCCCCCCCTGTTCAACCAAATCAGAAGGGAGATGCCCAGGTAGACTGCAGAGAGGGACAATCTTCAATTAAGATAATGGAAAAAGCTGAAAAACTTGTCAAGGGGGGAAGGGCTTTCATTGTTCTCATACAAAGAAGAGTGTCCCCTTCTGTTATCTGTCTGGTCTTACAACCAGATTCACATCTGAGAAGAGATGGCTTACACTAGGTAAAAGGGGCGGGGAGGGGAACTTTGCTTGTGAATATCTCATAAACCATAAAGGTTTGAGCGATAAGACTTATATCATTCTTCATGTTTTTTTAATGCCTACAAAATAAAATAAAGTTAAAACGAAGTGTTACTATCCCTTTAAGATGGCAGGAGCACTTTAAGCGTATATGATACCAGTTCATTATTAAATGTTAGTGTTCCTATAATATGAATAAACAAGGAGAAAGATTAACAGCCAGCAGTAATATAAAATGTACACCTGTTGCAGTAAGTGAAAACAACCAAATAAACAAAACATTTCAGATGGTAAAATGATTTAAAACCATTAGTTTCACCATTTCATTAAAGTAGACAATTAGCAGTAGTACAAGAGATCAAATCCATATACAACGTATATATAGATACTAGTTGAACAGCCCGTTACACGGGCCACAGTGCCTCTGGCAGCCGGTCGTGGGGCAGTCACGCTCAGCAGAGACTGCCCGCGCCGCTGCTTATACAGAGCTGGACGCTCCTTCGGAGCGCCCAGCTCTGTATGAGCCGCGGCGCGGCAGTCTCTGCTGCGCGTGACTGTCGCACGCGCAGCAGTGTCTACTGCGCATGTCGGGCGTTACACACAACTTGGCGAATTATTATATAGGATAATGGACTACAGTATGAAGGACGATTAAAAGGGATAGTAATACTTAAAATGTAAAAAAAAATATGTTGTAGGGTTTATCCCCCTGAGTAAAACAAGAGTACTCCCACTGCTGAAAGGAGTTTCATTCAAAAGTTATTAATTTTCAAAGTTGACTTTTTTAGGTGCAATATCACAGTGGCGCTGTTGCTACACCATCCTATGGAGATTTATGGTCAATTGACCAGAGCTGTCCAAAGGATGGTGTAGCAACAGCGCCACTGTACAATTTCAGGTCACTGTGATATTGCACCTAAAAAATTAAACTTTGAAAATTAATAACTTTTGAATGAAACGCCTTTCAGCAGTGGAAGTACTCTTGTTTTACTCAGGGGGATAAACCCTATAACATATTTTGTTTTACATTTTAAGTATTACTATCCCTTTAACTATGTATGTGCTTCTATTAAATCAAGAGCTACCTATTCTTAGGATAATTTTTCCCCTTTAGACAGCAGGTTGGCTTCCCTGTGGCTTGCTGATACTAGTGGAATAATATCAGCTGAACTTGTAACGTTTGTTACTGTTTTAATTAAAATGATAGAACAGAGTTAATATCATAGTCTCATGGTGAACTCTCACTTTGTAAATATGATTAGCTTTACCCATAAAACATGAAACCCTAGTGATAAATGGAGATTTGTCGACGTTACAATAAATAAAGTACTAGTTGTGTTGTAAAAGGGTACTTCAAACTTTAAAGACAGAGAAGTGTGTAATGTATTGAAGAGCAAAGTGTTGCACACACCTGTGGTTTTTAAACCACATTTTACATCTAACTCTACATGATAAACACTTACATCTTGCAGCAGTTTCTCTAAGTTCTCCTGAAGTTCATAAAAGTAGCGGGAGGTGATGAGCCCATCTCGGGATTTGCTCAGGCAGTCACGAGCCAGCTCAATCACTTGGTGATGAATGAAGCTCAGGACACCGTCTGCTAATGGCAGCACATTCTCTGGAGCATTTGAGATGATGAAATCTGCCAATCGTTCTTCCATCTGTGCTGTTGCCTTCGGGAAAGGACAAAGGTATGAAGAAACAAAGACATCTAGTTTAAAGTCTGCAAACTCTTTATTTCTAATTGGAGGTTCAAAAGAAACCATGGCCCATATCTATAAAAGAAAACCCGAGTTACTCTGGAGTAAACCAACTGCACGACAGGGGAAGCATGCCTAAATTCCCTTGCTCTTGAACAGAGCTTTTCAACCCTTTGAATTGCTACACAATGCATTGGAGAACTGTCTTGAATTTAAGAGTTTAATAAGCCCTGATTACTTTAACAGGAGTGTTTATTTGTTCCCTATGCTTCATTTGGTTTATTCCTGAATAACAGTTTGCCTTTATATAATATTGGAGATCTGACTACTTTTAAATGGGTAAACGTGGCATTTAAATTAAGAGTAATTATTAGTTCCCTATAGTACAGTTACTTTGACCTAGAATGTTACACTTAGACTTTATTCATAAGGACTCGAATGTTTAGTCTAAGATAATAAATTTCAGCTTTGTGATGCAGTAAATGAGAGCTTCTGACTGGTCGTTAGGATATAAATCCCTATTGCTTAGACTCCCGTGTAGGTGCCTTCACTGTGGCTCAATAAGCAGCTGTGCAGGTATGTCTCACTGTAATTGCACCTTGTATATTGCGTTTATGGAACAAAAGGTGCAGTATTTTGTGTTGGCTGATGGTGGTTGCTTGCTTAATGTAACCCATAGGGAACAAGACAAATTATTGTCTAGTCTAGTGGCTCTCACCTTGCCCCATTTAAGTAGCTGTATGTCCACCCTTCCCCTATGACTGATATAGTAAGCTTTACCTTGGGAAATCTTTCTTTGTAGACATGGTTCATCATTATGATCTCACCATCATATGAAATAGGAGAACGGCCAGGGCTGAAAAAGAAACACAGAAATAAAATCTAATATAAATATCTTCATCATGTACCATTTAGCTGAATAAGTTGTCACTACATAAAGGAAAACATTAATAATTACTAAATACATCAGTCTGTTAGAGTCAAAAAACATATTTTAACAGGTGCTGTTAGTGAAATAAATATTCTCCTTTATTTGCATGAAATAATATGCAACTATACATACATTGCTATCACGTCACTTCCAGACATAATTCAGCAAAAGCAACCCCTAATTGAGGTGATTGTATTTATCCCAATAAGCCTTTACATAAAGAGGTACCTTTTACTGTAGTATATGGTAAGTGAAAAAAGGGTGTTAAGTTTTAGTTTACTACAATGCTACATGGTGATAAAACCCTCCTGTCACTCTCACCTCAACAGCCACACATTGTTTCCAAAGCAGGCAGCAGCTAAGAGCCAAGAAAGATATTGGTACAATAAATGGCACAATGAAAATTGATAAAGTCATAGTTTTTATTATAAATAAAAATGCAGATGTCAGTCAGCTGAAGGTCTGCTGGATGTTGACTTCTGTTATTGAAGACATATTAGACAGGATACACAGAAGAGTTAAATTAGATTAGAGGTGAGCAAAGTGTGACTCTCCAGCTTCTTTTATACTAAAGCAACTCATATCCACCAATGGCAAATCAAAGGCCGAGGCAGATTGGAGTTGCAGATAAACAGCTGGAAAGTCCCAGGTTGCCCACTTTTTGTGTTACAGCTTGTTTGGCAATAAGAGTGAATGATTGGCCCCACCAAATGACTGGTGACAGGTGCTGCATGCTAATCAGATAGGCTCTTTCAGCCTCTTGCAGCATGATGTAGGTATGTAATGCTATGACTCATCCCTGGACTCGGCAGCTCCTGCACCCCTCCAGGGGACAATGATGTAATCCAGATAAGAAAATAATTACACACTCAAATTGTCTGAGATTCAGCAGCGTGTGACCAACCTCTTCATCACTTTATGAACATTTTCCCTGAGTAGACTCTACCTTTTTTCACGCCCGTCATTTATTATGTTTATTCTGGTGGACAAAAAGCTTATACAACATTAATGCATTGTTTAGTAAAAACATAACCGTTATGCCAGTTTGAACCCTTTGAGTGCCAGAGAGGTGTGCAAAGCATTGCAATCACTCCTCTGGCACTCCAAGGGCTAAGCATTCCTAGGTCATCCATTTAGATACATCAATATAAAGATGTGCAATTCTGGAGCAGTACAGCAATACCACATGTTTGAAATGAATATTCCACTGTTATTCATTTAAATGGGGCCTTTAACGCATTTAAAATCAATGTGAGTTTTCATTTCCGTGTTCAGGTGTAGTTGGTCTGCTCCAGAAATGCACATTTTCAGCTTGACAAATATGGCCTACTAGTGTAAAAGCCTGTGTATATGGGCCAAGGTCTGGGTAATGTTAACCCTTTGAATGCCAGAGTGCTTTGCAATGCGTTGCGAACCTCTCTGGCACTCAAAGGGTTAAACGGCTGCTACTTCACTGCTCCACGTGATGCAGTCTTGCACAGTAGAGACTGCCCAAACGCGCAGCAGTCTCTACTGCGCATGACGGCTTCTGACAAAACATCCTAGCGAATTATTATATAAGGATGGTTAACAAGCACTGTGATATAAGGGCCAGGAAAAAATATACGTATCTGAATAATTCAGACTATTCTACGCGGACCCAGATAATTTTCAGATAATACAGGCATTTTGGATGTATATTTTCCCAAAACAACCTTGCTTTCTAAGTCTTGTGAATAAAAAGTATCAGTTTCCAGTCGACCTATACTAAAATACAGATGTAACTAACACTGACCCATTTTTATTTTTTTGCAATTCCTCAAGACCTGCATGGTGCGGAAACAAGAGATATCATAATATTAAAAAAAGCAAATAAAGTTATATTTGTCCGTTCTGATTAAGGTGCCCACATATATACTTAAATCAGGGACATTTATAAAAATTTCATCTAACACAGGAATCAGTGCAACCCTGCACTGTTTTTTTTCATAAGCATTCCAGATGAATCCCTTTTAATGCAAGAGGAGTACGCAAAGCATTGAGAAGCAATGTCTTGTGAGCCTCTTTTTTACTCTAAGTTTTAACCCTGTGAGTGTCAGAGAGGTATCCAATGCATTGCAAAGCACTGCGTTGGATACCAATCTGGCTCTCAAAGGGTTAAAGGAATATGTGGTGACCTCTGTCCAGATTCATGCTGTGCTCCTAATCAGATACTCCTGGCGATGCGTTGCTATAACTTCTCCATAGAGAAAACAACACCCTTCGCCATACGTACTATATGAGTTAGCATTTCAAGGGGAGGGATAAGAGGATTTTAGTCTTACCTGTTAAATCCTTTTCTCTTAGTCCATACAGATTACTGGTAACTCTGGGTAGGCGATCTGCCCCTTTAATTTTAGGCAGGAACAATTCTAGAACTATATGCCGGGGGTGGAGCCTACCTTCCCTCCTTGGCTTCAGCTAGCCAACCAGATCCAGAAAGATTTGTTCCATGGTGAAGATAACACAGGCAAGAGAACAGTTCTGCTATAGTTTTAGAAACTTTTTTATTTTTCTGTTAGAAATGGAATACCACCGAGGCTTCATCTTAATACATGGTAGTCTGAAGACGGAAGATCTGCAGGAAAGGTGAGCAACCCTTTGAGTGCTGCAGGCCCACATGTCCCACAGTGCCCCTCCGCACATGGCTTTTCCTTTGGAGTTCTTATTGCACAGTTCGGCACTCATTGGGTTTATGTGTATGTCTGTTGGGTGTTTTGGAGCAGATTTATGTGGTAACTTAACCCTTTAGCTGCTGGTTTTGCATCTGGGGGGGGGGGTTTGGCACTTTCCCTACTGGGTTCAGTGGTTTTTGGGTGTCCTAACATGTTCTAGTGATGTTTCAGGTACTTTTATTTTACTTTGTCAACTTTGCAAAATAAAGGTGTGCTTTACTGCATAGACACCATTGCGCCATTCACTTCTATGGGACTGCACAGTTTGGGACATATCTCTGCAACCGCTCACCATAGTGACTTCAGAGATGGCTCATTTTAATTGTCTGCGGATCGCCTACTCAGAGTTACCAGTAACATGTATTGGATGACAGAGAAAGACACAATCATTAATATGTATGGTTGGTGTAATGCTGGCAATGTGTTAGTGAGAACAAGCAAGTGCTGACATCAAGCACCAGGAACACCACAGCCCTTCCTTAACCATTTTAGTGCCACAGGAATTTGCACAGCACACCCCTGTAGCACTAGAACGGGTAGAACATTAATAATCCATTGACACCCTTCACAGATGATGAAGTAAGGGAAGATCCCAATTTCCTCACCTCTGGCTGGCGACGTTAGGATTGATCTCTGACAGCACAGGCAGCTATTGGAGCTTAGTGTATGTGGTAAAGTGGCACATTAAAATATTAACACACTTGCACGAATATGACAATGGCTCATTAAGCCGCATTTCAGCATCCAAATGAGCCACTGTCAGTCACTGCAGAATTATCAACCCGGCAAAAGCATGGCGATGTTGGATCATTTGCTCCCTGTTCACGGTGATATGATGGGGATGATAGTGCATATGTTGAGATATAATCAAAGAAAATACACAATAATATTGCCAACCTGGCCCACTATTGAACCTAGTGTATCTAACGCTGATGTGGCTAATCAGGTGTCCATTGTTCTTTCCTCAGCTACACCCTGTGCTATGTTAGGTGAACCAAGCACAGTGAGGCTGACGTACTGAGAACTAGTGCAATTCAGGAGCAAAGCAACTGCACCATAGGGAAGAACTAGGCATTCGCAAAATTCTCATGCATTAAAACCGGTTCTTTAACCCCTTGAATGCAAGGGGCCGCCAATGCTTGGCTTTGCAATGCACTGGACACTTCAATAGCATTCAAGGTCTTAAAACTCCAGTGGTTTAAATATGGCTTTTTAATTTATTTGTCTCATATGATGCAATTGGTTTTACCCCAGAATTGCTCAAGTTCCTGTTAATACAACAGCCTTATGCCTCTGTCACACAGGCGACAAAACTGTTGCCCCCCCCCCCCCCACACACACACACTATTCCCATTTCAGGTCAGTTACTCATGTAGCTTCACTTACCTTATCCTGTGTTCTACCGCTGAACAGAATGCAGAGGTGGCGAGTCTGATGGCAGTCAGCCAATATTACTGTCTAGCTGCCACGGACTAGTTAATGGAGGTTGTGATGAGGGTTGCAACCTCCTGGTGTGAGTGGTCTGCCGGCAGCTCCCACAAGCCCCCATGCAGAACTTACTACAACTTTACTTCTTCCCTGAGAAAAGACCGTAAAGTTGCTGCACACTGGATTTTCGTGCGTTAATGTGGGCGATAGTCATCTGTGTCACAAGTATGGTGCACACAAAAGAGAGGCCAGCACCGGTATCAATAGCTGCTAAATGAATGTAGATATAATAACAAAAACTGAAATAGTGTGGTGTAATCAAGGGTCAAACAATACAGAAAACACAAAATCAGCTGGAGGCAGCCCATAGATGAAACTGCCCTACCAACCAAAAAAAGAAACACACACATTATATATATATATATATATATATATATATATATATATATATATATATATATAGAGAGAGAGAGAGAGAGAGAGAGAGAGAGAGAGAGAGAGAGAGAGAGAGAGAGACTCTCAAAAAAAAAAGGTAATTATATAATGAAAAAATATACCTGATTGATTTAAACAAAATACACCACTCTACATCACAAGGCTAAAAACACTTGAGAGTGAAATGACATCTCCCAATAAAATATATTGCCAAGAACAAAACCAATAACAGAGTATATGAAATTATGGGGCTGGAAATGCAAAGCAACATATTTAAGTCAAAATGTAAAAAATAATGTAAAAAACTGGTATATACAGTAAATGCAATACCACAGGTCTATCCATAAAGTGCAAAAAAATATAACTGAAAAAATGTGAGAAAGATATACATATATACTATGAAAGTGCAAAAACACTAACAGAAATGTGATATATACTCATTCATAAATGTCCCAGTAAATGAAAATCAGTTCTACCCAACGTGTGTCGCCTACACAAGACTGTCAAATGCAACACAGACCAGCATGATACCTTGCATCATGAGTAAAAGAACCAACACAGCATTGCTGCGTTCATTTTCCCATGCTTGCTAACCTGGCACACAATGCACTCAAACAGAGAACAATGGGTGCCTGGATCAGCCTGAATAGTCGGTCATACTCGTTGCAGCTAATCAGCCACACAGCATGAGCCAAACTGATCAGTCATACAGCATGAGCCAAATTACTGTGCTGATAGGGACAACACCATTACATTGCTTCACTGGACCTATGCAGCATGATGTTAGAATGTGCTAAGTTTTTGGTGATAGTAGGTTTTATAATGCTTGTTACACTTTACGAAAAACTATGTAAGGAAAAGGGTTAACACATTTTTATTATTTGCACTGATGTTTACACTTGGGGCCTTAAAGAAAAGAGGAGGAATTCTGAGGCAAATAAACTAAATACTAATTCCCCAAACTTCATATTTAAATGGGGTTTGTGATCAATTGGATGCTAGAGAGATCTCTAGCATTTAAAGGGTTAAATGCCCCTTTTAAATGGAAAGGTTGTTGTTTTTTTTTTCTTCTTCAAGAAGACAGTTTCAACGAATCATTTTTCTTTCCATAACAAGATATCGGCTCTGTTTAACCCCTTAAGGACCGGAGGTTATGGGACATTTCCGTCCCATAACGACCGCATAGGGGCACTTTGAGGCGCCGATACACGTGACCTGTCACGTGTATCGGCGCGTCACTATGGGGCTTGAAAGAGATCGCTCCGATCTTGGAGCGGTCTATTTCATGCCCTATTTTTACTTACATCGCTCCCGGTAGAGTGCTTTAAGTAAAAAGTACGTGACGTACCGGGACCGTCAAGGGTCGTTGGAGCACATTTACCCTTGACGGTCCTGGTACGTCAAGGGTCCCTAAGGGGTTAAGAGCCTCCGCCTGTCCCGGGACCGGATTCCCCTGCTGTCAGCATTCAAAGGAAACTTTGAAAGTGGCTATCTCTTAAACCATAAAGGTTTAAGAGATGCCACTGGTGTCATTTAACTCAGTTTATTAAGGGCTACAATATGAGGGATAGTAATTTTGAAGTAATTTTAAAGACCAGTGACTGTCATAGCATGTTACGTACTTTTTACTTGCGCTCTACCGAGAGTGCTGTAAGTAAAAACAGGGCCTAAAATTGACTGCTCCAAGAATGGAGCGATCTCACTTAGGCCCCAAAGCGGCGCGCCGGTGTGCATAAACAGGTCACGTGTACCGGCGCATCGGCAAGGATCAAAGCAGTCCTTAAGGGAAGGTAACTTCCCTGGACCACTGGTCCTTAAGGGGTTAGCCCATCCAGAGTATGAGAAAAAAAGAAGGGAGGAGACAGTTATACAACTCCACCCAATAGCACTTACTCCTTCTGTGTCATACTTACCTTCCTCTAGACTGTAAGCTCTCACGAGCAGGGCCCTCTGATCCTTCTGTTCTTGTCATTTGATTTGTACTATTTAAAACCACTGTATGTCTATTTCCAATTGTAAAGCGCTGCTGATTTTGTTGGCGCTATATAAATAAAGATTAATAATACTGTTCTAAACTGCTCAAGACTTAAAGGGATAGTAATGTTTCACAATAAAAGCAGCTCCAATTAATCTTCATAGTATTTGGGGAATGGAGAGTGTTATTTCAGTACTGACAGAGTTGTAGTCAAAGAGTAATTGAATGATAAAGTATACCCACTGCTCACCTCAGAACAGAAAGGTGGTGTCCAGATGGATTGCAAAGAGGGACAATCTTCAATTAGCACAAGGGAAAAACCTGAAAAACCTGTTGGGGTGGAGGGGGCAGGGTTTTAATTATACTCACAGTAAGAAGACTGTCACTTGCTGTGAGGTGTCTGGTCTCAAGACCAGATTCCACATCTGAGGGGAGGTGGCTTACACTAGGTAAAAGGGGGGGACTTCATGATTCAATTACTCTTGAACTGCAACTCGAACAGTATTGAAATAACACTCTCTATGGCTCAAATACTATGAAGATTAAATGGAGCTGCTGTTTTGTGAAACTAGCCTGTGCTAAAAAAGAAAAAACTTTCAAACTGGAACAATTCTAGATCAAACCCACTGCATCATAAGTGGCAAATAAACATTGATTTATTTTGGGAGGTTAACCTCTTGAATGCTAGCAAGATCTCCAACATAGGTCCTTTACATTTGAAACCTGACATTCAATGAGTTAAAAGCTCAATTCAAATCAATGTGAATTTTGGAAAATGTTTTGTCCCCTATAGGTCAGTTAATTTGTCCTAGAATTGTTCTACCTTTGTCTTTATGCATATGAAGTTTAGTGTATCATAATAATGTCCCTTAATGACCAGAGATCCTTATGGTGGATTGTGGATAAGGACCACATAGTGGACTTCGGCCCGCTGCCACACATGACTGATTATGTGTACTGGTGCATCCAACGGGGTTCTGAGAGAACTGCTCCTGTGTTAGAGTAGTCAATTTCAGACCCTGCTAGTGCTTACAGCACTCCCTCAGGAGCTTTGTAAGCACAAAATACATGGTGTGCCAGACTGTCACCGGTCCTTTAGGCAAGGCCATGACACGTCACTATTCCTTAAAGGGATAGTAATACTTCGTTTTATCTTTATTTTATTTTGTAGGCATTAAAAAAACATGAAGAACGATATAAGTCTTATCTCTCAAACCTTTATGGTTTAAGAGATATTCACAAGCAAAGTATCCCCCCGTCCTGTTCAGCCAAAGCAGAAAGGAGGTGCCCAGGTAGACTGCAGAGAGGGACAATCTTCAATTAAGATAAGGGAAAAAGCTTAAAAACTTGTCAAGGGGGGGGTGGGCTTTCATTCTTTTCATACAAAGAAGATTTTACCCTGCTGTTATCTGTATGGTCTTACAACCAGATTCACATCTGAGAAGAGATGGCTTACACTAGGAAAAAGGGGCGGGAGGGGGAAACTTTGTTTGTGAATATCTCTTAAACCATAAAGGTTTGAGAGATAAGACTTATATCATTCTTCATGTTTTTTTAATGCCTACAAAATAAAATAAAGTTAAAACGAAGTATTACTATCCCTTTAAGGGGTTAAAAAGAACAGCAAACTTTTGTTTCTTAATAATAATAAAGCAAATACTGTAGTGTTTTACCTGCTGAGTACAACAAAGTTACTCTCACTGCTGATAGATGCACCTTTCAAGTTATTACAGTTTATACTGGTGTTTTTTTCCATTAGCACTGCCCTCTAGTGGCCAGATTTCAGATATGTATTCTGTTGCATCCTAAAGGAGAGGTGAATCTCTGAAAACAGTTCTCCACATAATGTGAAAGTAACTGCTGAGTCACTTCCTGTCATTTCAAACTTTCAGGAAGCTCACTCACTTGTTCTCTGCTTCCAGAGAATGTAACAGCATTGTACTGGCACAACATAAGTATAAAACGACTGCCATAACCCTGCTTTACTCAGAGGAAAAGACTGATGCTCCTTTAAGAGGGAAAAAAATGTAATCGTAGAGGGTGAACAACAAGAACATTGTTCTTGGAGATTTTTTTTTCTTGCTACAAGGAAGACCTCAGCCTTATTCAACATGCTTAATTGGAGCAATTCTGGACCAAAACCAAATGCACTATTAGGGCAAATGAAGTCCTCAAATTCCCATAGATTTAAATGGTGCTTTTAAGCCCTTGAACAATAGGAGAGGTCTCCTGTGCAACTGTATCTCTCTCCCTAATGGTGCAGTTGGTTTATCCCAGAATTCATTAATTTCACTTCTGAATATTAGGCCCTAAATAATGCCGATTGATTATTTTAACCTGTTCTCTGAAAGGAGCTTAAATTACACTTAATTTCATAGTAGTCTTCTAATTGTTTTCAAGACACACTTCGGTAAGAGATTAATTGCACGTTATGATCTTCATGTCACCCTTACTGAAAAGCACCGGCCTATCTAATGACAGGAGGAAAAAAAAATAACACCTAAGCATTTTATAAATGATACCTGTCTTTAGAATATTCCCTTGGGGCAGGCCTGACAGGGGATATTTAATGTTGGAAAACATGATTGCACTGCCTCGTTCTAGAATGTGAATCACTTCATGTATTAGGCACATTTTAAATAAACATTCCTTTTGCTAAATAAATGTGGAAACACATTACCTAAATTCCATGAAGGGATGCGGAAAATAAAGCTTATTAAAGACACAGTAATGTGAAAAAGCACATTGTGTCATCTGCAAAAAGACAACCATAAAATAATTCTAGGGCAAACCACTTAAACAGACAATAAATAAAACACCTCATTGATGGTGCATTTAGCATCTTTAATGCTAGAGAGGCCTGTGACCCATTGCTTTTACAATGAGTTGGAACCTCACTAGGATTCAGTGTGTCAAAAGACTCCTAAATCCACGACAGTCAACCAGATTCACCCCAAGGGCCACATATGAGGCCATCAAGTCCACCAACGGGCTGCACATTGTGGTTAAAAAGACTAAATAGGAGTAGAAAAAAAAGAGGATTACCCTTAGGGAGCCTAAGGATCTGCAATGTGTTGGAGGACTTTCTAGCACCCAAGGGGATAATATAGATCGGTGCCAGCGTAAAGGGAGGTCTGCTTTGAAATAAATGAGAATGTGTACTTTATGGGGAGAAAGCTGCATGCGTCAGATTTGGATAAGGTAAATTATCTCCTCCATTTGTACCAAAGAACAGACACTGGAAAAGCCTCTGGGGCACCTGTGGCCCAACAATTTAAAGGGATAGTAATACTTCATTTTTACTATCCCTCATGTTATAGCCCTTAAAAATTGTAATTAAACGAGACCAGCGACAGAAAGACTGACAAAAAATGTAAACATTGAGATTCAAAGGTATTTTTATGGTAATTGTTATGCAAAATGTGTTTGTTATTCTGAATGCTAGACCTAAAAATAACTATATTAATGTATTTTTCTCATTAAATATACCCTTGATAAATGACCTATAAAATATGTTAGGTGTGCTCCAAAAATTCCAGACTGAGCATTGGGGTGCCTTGAGCAAGAGAAGATTGAGAACCACTGCATTAAACAGTACAGATGAAACATAAAAAACAAAAGCATCTGAGGGCCCTGCTCATTAGAGTTTAGTCTAGAGGAAAATGCAGGAGACTGGTAGAGTAAAAAAATGATACATTTACTGGCTGAGTGGTTCTAGGATGCAAGCTTTCAAATCACTAAGTTCCTTCTTCAGGAATTATAAGAATGAAGGCTGAATACACAATACATGAAAGGTTAAACACTCTGCAAATTATTTTAACATTTAAATTCAACTGGCAGGGAATATTCTTATCAGAACTGTCTATATAACTTATTCCCTAGGCTCCAGCAGATTCTCTTTGTACTTGGCCAAGTGATAAAAATACGAGATTTATTACCTTTTTGATGCTCCAGTTAATTTTAGTCTTTAGCCAGAGATGGCTAAGTCTACAGAATGTATGTGTTAACCCTCTGAGTGCCAGAGGGGAGGACAACCATCACTTGCAATGAGATGTGCACCTTCTGGCACCCAAAGGGACCAAAATAGGTTGATTGTGTGTTATAATGTGACATATATTCCTTGTCATGGTTCAGGTCACAGTTCAGAGTGTTAAACTTATCAACTAAAACTCCCAGATCGTTCTGTCTCCTTGTCCTAAAATTTCCCATCAGTAAAATCATTTTGAGATCTTTAATGCTGTGATCAGTTTTGCAAAAATGTTGGCCCACTGGGGTGTCTCTTTTGCTGTTCACACTGGCCTATGAGAATTCATCAGTTTCCTTTAGGTTTGTCCTGTCTTGCCTACATTTAGTCCTGTTTTGGGACATTTCACACACACATGATGAGGTAGAATACATTAGATAAGCTGCAGGAGAATTTTACCTTGACGTTGTGGTTTCAGTGGGAATGTGGTATGGGAGCTTTATCTCTGGTATGTATGTGTGCACAGGTTCCACATGACTTTTGTAGTCAGGTCTTGAAAAAGACGGAGGTGACCCCCAGTGGGCAGAGATGGACCAGGAAGCCACAAGGAGGTTGTCTGTCAGCCTTAGACTTCTGACCAGACTTCTTGTTCAGCCAATCCTGTTTGTGAGTTGTGGCAGTGCAGGCTTGAAAAGCCAGAGAGGCCTGAACTCTTAGGTGCCCCAAACTAGTGGGGCTAACAGAAACAAAGCATCTTCTTTGGTAATGAAACACGCTTTGGAGGAATCTGAGACAATAGTGTGCTTTTGTCTCCAGTAGTGTGACTAATAACTTTATATAGATCAGGTCCAAAAAGCAGATTCCCTATAAAAGGAATATACACCAAGGACTTTTTGGAAGATTGGCCAGTTGACCAAATCTTGAGTCAAAAATCTAGATGTGCAGCTACAGAAAAGGCAGGGGATTTTCTAGAAAATTTAGCAGTGTCAAGGGCCACTTCTGTAAAGGTATACATAGGCCTCTAGGATTCGGGACATTTTAAGCACCAATTCCTCTTTGGGAACATCCCCACAGATATCATCCGATAGGTGTTCACCCCAGACAGCCATAGCTCTAGTGACTCAAGCGGCAACAAAGATGAGTCACAAAGTTTGCTATTAATAAGGAATTAAGCGTTTATCTGCCTGATCCTTAAGAGACGCAGCATCTGAAAGAGGCAAGGTAGTCTTCTTAGCAAGGAGAGATATTGGGTGATCAATATTCCAGGAGAACCTACTCCAGAGAGTGATGGGGAGGAAAAATGGATACCTCCTTTTTGCATTCTGGAAGCTGCCTGATGAGGAACATTCAGAGTCAGATGCCACAGGGAATTAAAGTATCTCCAGTACTGCCACAATCAGCCCCTCAGCCTAGGGGCAAGGATCTTCCTCATAGGCAGCTCCAAAGGACAAGATGAAACTCAGATCCTACCCACAAGTGTCTTCTTCATCCACAGTGGCCCCACCAACCACCAAATGGCCCCCAAAGACAGAGTCAGTGTGTCTGACAGAAGGTATGGGGGGCCAAGAATGGAGGACCCTTTGGCACCTGAGTAAATCAGAGTCTTAAACCAAAATGGCTCTTTTTGCAAGAGGACCATAGGGAACCTGAATAATCCTGTGGAAGGCCAGCCTGGCATGAGAAGCAATGTGGAAAAATATTTAAATCCTTGATTTTGGATTTCCTCATGTGTCCTTGGGATCAGAAATGCTCAGAGAGGACCTCCAAAGTAGGGCAAGAGTACTCAAAAATAGCTGGAAAGTACTTAGAAATACCCCAAAAAATACCTAACAGTGAGGGGTTCAACTGGAAAAAAGAGAGGAGTCCAGCCTGTGTAGCATGTGCAATGAGAATGAATGATGGCTGAAAAAGTACCACCTTTGTCCAATCCAGAAAGCCCAGGAAATCAAGGATTATGTACTACTGCATGTTCTTTTTTTTTTCTCCAATTGTTGGATACAGATATTTTTGGTGCTCTGAACAGGGCTCCCAAGATGACCGTGCAATAGGACAGTTTGTCCTATTCATTTTAACCTGCTCTGACACCTGTGCGATAAAATGGGGCAGAGATAGGACCCTGTGAAGAATTGCTTGCAACAAAGATGGTCACCTCTCAAGCCAAGCCCCCAGTTCTTGAAAGGGCCAGTTCAAATAAAACAAAGTACTTCCAAAAATAGATAACGGAGAAAGCGGTATATATACTGAGCAAAACAGAAGAAACACAGAATAGAATGAAGACATCTGCTCTAAAAAGAGAAGTCCAGTAAAAACAGTTCAGGTACAGAAAGGGTTAAAGACCCATGCAGTGCAAGTAGCCACTTTTAAAGCAAGCAGTGCAGGAAAGAGAAATGAGAGTGCAAAACAGGCAACGGCCCCCACCAAAAACAATAAAACCATAATAGCCAGGTCAGAAAATAGGACAATAGCACTCAATGGTTAATTTCCCAGGCTTCATTCTTTAAACTCCCATTAAAATGAGGAACATCTGAGAAGCTCAGTATTGAAGCATAGACTTACACAAAAGTCAGCCTCCATGGGGAAAGGACCATAAATGTGAACAATCCAACTCCAAGGAAGCCTGTTAATAGGAGCCCACCTAATGGAAGGGATTATACAAAAAAGAAATGTATCTAAAAGAGCAGTGCCTAAAACACCCTTTCATGAGGCCAGGTCACTTGAAACTGAGAACAGGCAATGTTAAAGTGGAGGGAAGAAAAGAGTCTCTGCCTCAGAGCCCCTGCCTTTTTTTTTTTTTAAGCTGCCCTGACCTGGAAGAGGGGAACTTTACCCCATGGTTCCTGCGCTCCATATTGGAAGTAAGAGAAACAAGATGTACACTAGACAACATTTAATTTGCCACTGCAAAGGCAGTAACCTAATGTTCGAAAGATACTTAATAAAGTGACATAGCCAATAATTCTAATGTTTTACTGTTTTGTGAATAGTGTCTTCCAGAAAGACCCAAGCAACCCCTGTGTGTCAATGACCCTTGAGAAACAGAGCTGCTAAAGAGAATATTACACACAATATATGAAAATAAAACCATTTGCCACAAGGACAAAAAGCAAAGATTAATACAATATATAAAGAACACATCAAGAGTCTCTGATAAGAAATGAATGGCACAAGGCAATCTAAACTAAAAGGGATTGTATGGGTTTTATCTCAAACCTTCTATGGTCCTGTGGAAAAGTAGGCATTTAAATGAACCTCATTTTAAATTGGCAGGGAGAGGAATGCATCTTGGAAACAAGTAAAAGGTCACACTAACAATCCTTTGGGATATGGGAGCTCTATGATCCAGCTACTGCTAAAATAAAATGTCACATTAAATGTATGATTGACTATGGCAGGAGCTGGGAAGTTACACACTGCATAATAAAAATCCATGTATAACTTCAGCCAGAAACAGTAGTGAAATAATTACACAGATAATTGGCTAAACAAAACACAGACGCTTGTTAATATCACAGAAAAGCAATAAAACAGGCATCTCAAAACCTTGCAATGAAATAGAATGGAATACACCTTTCAGACTTTACAAATCTCAAGGGGAATTCTACATCAGCAGATTTTTATTTGTGGGCTCCCATAGACATGTCGGACCCTGGACACTTTCCCTATGCCTCCATTTTTTATGTTTAGGAGATGAGTATATTGTTTATTATTATTTTTTTTACAATGGTATTTTGTGGGATATGTCATTATGATTTCTTTACACTATATAGGTCTCCTTCCTTATGTCTAGGGGATAAGAGGATTTTAGTCTTACCTGTTAAATCCTTTTCTCTTAGTCCATACAGGTTACTGGTAACATTGGGTAGGCTATTCGCCCTTTAAGTAGGCAGGAACAATTCTAGAATTGTATGCAGGGGGTGGAGCCTACCTTCCCTCATTGGCTGCAGCTAGCCAAACAGCTCCAGTAAGATTTGAGCCACTATCTAGTCAATAGTTAGTGTAAGGGAAAGAAGACTCCTGTAAGCATGACCCCAAAGGACCCCCACGGCTTGCCACAGGAAAGCCAAGCATGGTCCCTTGACAGGGTGGGAGACCAGTAACCTGTATGGACTAAGAGAAAACGATTTAACAGGTAAAACAAAAATCCTCTTTTCTCTGTCGTCCAATACAGGCTACTGGTAACTTTGGGATGTCCAACCAGAGGCGGGAAGTAAGGCAAGGACCAGGCACAAGGTCCCAAAGTCACCAGAGCAGATACGAACCATCAGATCAGAGATAGCCCAACAAACAAAGAATCATAATGACCTCTGCCCTGTCTTTTCTGATCTTTCTTACCACCTTCAGTAACAGGGGTAGCGGAGGAAACACATATGCCAGTGGAAAGGCCCATGGGATGTGAAGAGCGTCAGAGCTTGAGGCTCGTAGCACCTGGATATGTAGGCTTGGCATTTTTTGTTGTGGCTTGTGGCCATCAGGTCCACTGAGGGCGTTCCCAGTTCCTCTGTAATCCACTGGAAGACCTTGTCGTCGAGACTCCATTCCCCTTTGTCTATCGTGGTGCAACTCAAGTATTCTGCCTGGATGTTGAGGTGACCAGAGATGAATGCTGCCGTCAGTGAGGAGAGGTGTCTTTCTGCCGAAAATAGTATTCTTACTGCCAGGTTGTTTAACTTTGGACTTCTTGTGCCTCCCTGGTTCAGCAAGTATTGCACCATTGAAATGTTGTCTGACCTGATTAACACCGAGGTCTGTTGTAGGTTGAGGTGGAAGTGTCTTAGGGACTTCCATACTGCCATAAGCTCCAGGACATTGATGTGTAGGTGTGCCTCCTGGTCTGACCAGTTGCCCTGTACAGTCTGCTGATTCCAGATGCCCCCCAGCCTGTCATGCTTGCGTCCGTATACAGAATCTGTTTTTCTGGTTCTAATATGGGGTGACCCTGCGCTAAATGTTGGGGCTGGGTCCACCAATATAATTCATTCTTGGAGGATGACAGAGGAATCTTCTGAAATGGATCTGAAGGATTTTTCCAGAAGCAACCGAGATAATTCTCCTGAGCCCTGCGAGCATGGATCTTTGCCCATGGTATACTCTGAAAGGTGGAGGACAGGTGTCACAATATTCTGGAAAAGCTGTTTGCCGTGGGGGACTCTTGAAGGAATGCTTTCACGGTATGTATTATCCTGTGTTGTCTGTCCTCTGACAATGTTGCCAGATTCTGTGCTGTATTGAACTGTACCACTAAGAAGGATAGGTTCTGAGATGGGATCAGCGAACTCTTTTCTTGGTTGATTAACCATCCAGGTTGTTGAGAAGATCCCAGCATTGTTTTGTGCTGGACCGTGACCTCTGCAGTGTTGATTCTATAATTAGAATGTTGTCTAAGTACGGTAGCAGTCTGATTTGGTAATGTTAGCGTAGCACTGCCATTGGAACGAACATGATATTTGTGAAGACACGTGGAGCTGATGCCAGTCCAAATGGGAGGACTCTGTACCGGAGATGTTGGCCAAAGATATGGAATCTTAGGTACTTCCTGTGGTCTTCCCTGATCAGTATAATATGCTGATAATATGCGTCCTTCAGGTCTAGACATGTAAGGAAGTTCTGAGGCTGTAACAATTGCCACTGTCTCCATTTTGAAGTGACGGATCTTCAATAGTGAGAGTTGAGGTCCTTTAGATCTAAAATGACTCCTAGATCCCCAGAAGGCTTTGAAACTGAAAAGAGAGTCGAGTAGAAGCTCTGAAATCTCTGATGTGCTGGCACTCTCTCTACAACTCTTTTGTGAATCAGTTTCTATACAGCCAGCTTCATTTGGTGAATCTTTGTTTTTTGTCTGGGGATTGAAGTCCTGAATAAATGCGTTACTGGGACAGACTGTAGTTCCAATGCGTACCCCTTCTGTATAATTTCCATCACCCACCTGTCATGATGAATCTGCATCCAGGCAGAATGGAAAGCCTCCAGCCTGCCCCCTACTGGAGGGGTAGAAGGGGAGAGGCTGGCATCATTGCTGAAACTGTCCTTTCTTTGGGAAATCCTTCTGGTTTCGGAGATTGTTGAGAACCTCTTCTTCTCTGCTCATAACCTCTACCTGGTTTGTAGCTTCTGGCGTCCCAAATGGACTGCTTCCTATACTGGCCTGTACATACTGGTGAACGTCTGATTCTTTTCTCCTGTGGCAAAAAGGAACTCCTACCTCCTGAAGACTGTTTGAGTATGTCTTCCAATTTTTCCCCAAATAGTTTGAGATCTGTAAATGGTAGAGATACCAGTCTGCTTTTGGGCGAGGGGTCTGCCTCCTAATCCTTAACCCACAAAGCCCTTCTGGCTGTAACTGACAGAGATGAGGCTTTTGCCAGAAGGTGTATATTATCCATAGAGGCATCACATGAATAGTTGATGGTGTCTTTAAATGTAGATAATTCTTCAAGGATCCTGGATCTAGGTACAGAGGATTCTATTTTTTCTTCTAGGTCATTTAACCAGATACGTAGGGTTCTAAACATGGAATCCATAGCTGTGGCAGTCTTCAGGTTCTGTCCTATGGTGACAAACTGTTTTTTCAGGACACTGTTCACTCACTTGTCCATGGGGCCCTTGAGGGTTGTCCCAGCCTCCAGGAGTATAGTTGTACGTCTTGAAGTCTGAGCGATGGCTGCATCCACTTTAGGAGGGGTACACCATGAGGTTGTGTCCTAATCAGCAAAGGGACACATTCGATGGAATCTCCTAGATACAGAACTCCGCTTTTCAGATTGCTTCCATTCAGCCAATATAATCTCCTGAATTGAAGCATGCACAGGAAACGGAGGGTTAGCCTTCTTATAGCCTATAAATGCGGTGTCAATGATGTTCAGCTCCTTCTGAGCCTCTAATAGGCCTAGGGTTTTCCGCATAGCTTTGACAAGGCAATCTATCTTGTCTAAGCAGAAGCTGCCTGTATCTTCCTGAATCTCTCTCTCTCTTCAGCTGAAGATGCTTCTGATTCTAATTGTATGAAGCTTTCATGATCCTCATCCAGTCTTCTAGAGACTCCCTCATCAGGGTCTGAGGCTCTGGGTCTTTTCCGGGCTGCCTCCTGCATGGAGAAGGACTCCTGCATTGAGGATCTCATCCATGAGAGAAATTCTTGGAATTGTCCAGGCACCTCATTTCCAACTGCTAACTGCAAGCATGCACAGCATAGTTTGGATGCGTGAGATAGGGGTATTTTCTGCTCACAACCAGCACAACTTTTCATTTTGGCTTTATCTTCTTTGGGAGGATCAGATGTCTTGGGTGTGTCACCCTTCCCATCTTTTTGTGCAGATATTAGGTAGTTTGCAATTAGATCTTAATAGTGGAACAGTAAGTAATAAGGAGTACCAAGTATGCCAATACTAAGTAATATTAAGCCATAATACACATAAGCTATGTCATAAATGTAGAAAAAGTGTACCTGTAGTGTCCAGGTGCCATCTGGATGCTGAATATATCTTCCAGAGAGCCGGAACATGCTGTATCCAGCGTGCGTTCCACCAGTGGAACGCAAAACGTGTCACTTCTGGTTCAGAAACAGAACCCCAAGAGGATGGCAAAGGAAGGGGCTGGTATAGCCGTGGCAAACAGGGACCCTTCAGGAGGCACGGAGCAAGGTAGTAGGTAGCATTTTTGGGAGACATACCGTTACGATAAAGTTTTGGCATGTGGTAGGCAATTTAATGTAAACCCGTGATAAGGCAGGTTACATAAGTAAAATAATAAATATGCAAAGAGTTCTCTGCCTGAGAGGGTAGGAAATAGCCTCCATCCTCCAGCTAGGTAGGACCAAATAACTGCAGGAGGGAAGTGACGCAAGAAATTTATAGAACTGATCGCACCAGCTGGAGCGTGGAGCCAATCATCCCCCAGTATGCCGTGGATTGGACACAGAGGAAAGGAAATTAATTTGTCCTTCAGACATAACACAATCCACAGATACAGAAGCAAAAATGGAATAAAGCAAATAGTATATTTCTATTCACATACACATATTGCTGCATCAGGTTATTGTAGCTGTATACCAATTTCTGAAAAGCTACACTCATAATCTGGCTTTATTAGTACATACTTAAGTTATATTAACCCCTTGGATGTGAGAGATGTCTCCAAGACATTGAGTTGGAGAGGTTTCTGGCATCCAAGGAGTTAGTAGTGAAAGCAATGTATATAGTTGTTTAACTCTCTTTCAGATGTCATTGAGACTGATGCACTAATAAGAAATGTAGACATTCTGGTGCAAACCAACTGTACATAGGGGAGAAGTAAAATGTTACAAACAAACAGATTTAAATGGGACTTTTAACACCTTGAATGATAAAGAGGACCAACTCATTGTGAAGCAATGCAATGGAACTCTTTCTACCAAGAGTTAAAAACCCCATTTAAATTAAATCCATCGGGATATTTATTTCTCACTTATGCTTCACTGATTTGCAGTTCCTATTCGTAAATAATCATGTTCATGTTGAAAACAGTTTTGGAGGATTTACATAAACTCTGCTAGTACTTCCATCTCCTCTCAAAATGACTGCCTTGGAACTCCTAATGAATGTAAATCTATCTTCATGAAGACCCACTGACACTGTTTTTCAGTGTATTAACTAAAATTAAGAGGAATACATTTTTTAGCCAGTCACCACTTGAATTTAAAGAAGCTGTAAACTGCTTATATATATATTAAAGTAGGGCTTTTCTTGTTTTGTTGAGTAAAATAAGGTTACTCCCACAGCCAAGAGATGCATATTTCTAGTTATTACAGTTTAAACCCATGTTTGTTTGTTTGGTTTTTTTTTTACATTAACAGTGCCTTTTTGTTGTCAAATCCCAGTTTTTTTTGGTTACATTCTATTTGAGAGGTTAGTCAGTAACAAACCATTCTCAAAATTATGGGAGAGAACTGCTGATTACTACCTGTCAGTTAGAAATTTCGGGAAGTAAACTTGCAGTAAATTCACTTCCTGTTGATTTAAACTGTTATAACTTTTGAATGAAACAAATGACAGCAGTGGGAGTGCCCTTGTTTTACTCAACAGGAAAAGCTCTATAACACACAAGTTTTATTAAACAAAAAAAAAAAAAAAAAAAAAAAAAAAAAAAGCTTACTGCTACTTTAATTGCTCATTTATCTTTCTCTCTCTTTCCTTCCTCTTTCTCTCTTCCAATCTTCCTCTTTATCTCCTCCCTCCTCCTCTCTAGACCTCTCTAGTATCCAGATGTAATAGGAGTACAAGACACTGATTTATAATTTGGCAGTCCAAATAAGATAACATGAGGAGCTCAGTAAATGATTGTAAGTTAATGAGTAGCTTGATTAGCAAAAGTAGCATACTGCCTAGATTGAGAGGTGATGGAAAAAAATTGTGGCACTCATTCCCAGAAGGGAAAGCAGATTTTGTGAGGTTATATAGCCATTATGTATGTTATATAGCCATGTACATTGTTTATAAATGACCTGGAAATAGATATAGAAAGCAAAATATCAATATTTGCAGATGATACTAAATTATGCAAAGTCATTAATTCAGAACAGGGTATTTTCTCTCTACAGAGGGACATACATACAGTGTCAGATTGGGCAAACATGTGGAATATGATGTTTAATGTGGGGAAGTATAAAGTCATGCATTTGGGAGGAAACAATCCCAAGGCTACTTATAAACTTAATGGAATAATTTAAGGTGACTCATTGCTAGAAAAAGACCTGGGTATTCTTGTCAACTACAGATTTGGAAACAGTGACCAGTGTCAAACAGCAGTAGCAAAGGCAAACAAAATCCTGTCTTGCATAAAAAGAGGTATCAAAGCAAGAGTGGAAAACATTATTTTGCCGTTATACAAATCATTGGTAAGACTTCATCTTGAGTATGCAGTGCAATTTTGGGCACCAGTTCTGAAAAAGGATATACTAGAACTAAAGAGGGTACAGCGAAGAGCAACAAAATGAATTAAGGGAATGGAGGACTTGACATATGAGGAACGACTAAACAAACTTGGTTTATTTACTCTAGAGAAAAGATGACTAACAGGAGACCTTATAACAACGTACAAGTATATGAAAGGTCAATACAAGGATCTCTGCGGTGAGCCATTTATTCCAAGGACTGATCAGGTGACCAGGGGACACCCCCTTGAGATTAGAGGAAAGGAGGTTTAAACTTCAGCAGAGGAAGGTTTTTTTTACGGTAAGGTCTGTTAAATTGTGGAATTCATTGCCCAGGGAGGTAGTTGTGGCAGATACAATGGATACATTTAAGAGAAGATTAGATACATTTCTTTCAAAGGGAACATACAGAGTTATACTGTTTACCAGTAGGCTGATCAGGAAGGTCTGATAAAGACTAATTTAATTGGTAGCAGGAAAGCTATAAAATTCTCAGTTCTGAGGTATGAGGCGAAGGTTGAACTTGATGGACTTGTGTCTTTTTTCAACCTAATTTACTGTTACTATGTACAGATATACAATATGAAAGATCATCTGCATAATACAACACTTAATAAACATGGTAAAATAAACATATTGCTATTGCTTCTTGTTTTTGATTATATTTTTGTATATCTGTACATGGCTATATAACGTACATAATGGCTATATAACCTCAAAAAATCTGCTTGCCCTTCTGGGAATGAGTGCCACAATTTTTTTCCCATCACCTCTCAATCTAGGCAGTATACTACTTTTGCTAATCAAGCTACTCATTAACTTACAATCATTTAGTGAGCTCCTCATGTTATCTTATTTGGACTGCCAAATTATAAATCAGTGTTTTGCACTCCTGTTACATCTGGATACTACAGAGGTCTAGAGAAGCTTTCTAGCATCCAAAGAGATAAAGGGGTGAAGAGGAGGGGGCAGATACAGAGGAAGAATAAACAGAGTGCAAGAGAGATTGAAAGAGAGATAGAGGAAGGAAAGAGAAATGGTGAGATTGAGAGAGACAGAAAGAGTGAGATCCTGCTATCCATTCATAATTTTACATATTAGTTGACTTAAAGTGGAGGCTGCATGTGCTCACCTGAGGCTTCGCGATCGAGGGCGCATGGCTGGAGACTGGCGTCCTTCCTCATCTGTGATGTTCTCGGTGCTGAAGTGTTTGGTCAGGAAATGAAGCTCATCCGCCGTTGGCTGAAAGGGCAGTTGATGCAGCTTCTCCTGAGACGAGCATGATGACTGAGTACAGAAAAAAATACAGAAAAGAAAATACACTAATAACACACGTATATGGAACTGCTATTGAGTGGGGTAGGAGGAGAGACCATCAAACACAATTCAACAGCATATGGGACAAAAGGGAAACACAATCATCTCAATCTTTTCGTAGACTTCACAAGACATCTTAATGAAACAATTATAGCTTCCTTTGTTTCTGCTTATAAAGCAACAATTGAACCTACTGAAATCTGTTAACTCTCTGAATGCCAACCTCCTATTATATATGAGTTCAGATGTGTGTTCCAGTTCTGGGCATTACCTTTTACTATATCAATATCTAAGTACCTTTTTAATTTTAATGTGACTCACTGTTTATTTTAAAACTGAGGCAACAACAATCTTTCCCAACTTGTTGTACCATCCTCTCAAACTAGTCTTTAGAAAACTGTAGCACTTCTGTTTTGGAGCCCTTTGGGCCTTATTCAATAATCCAAACAGGTTCAATTCTGGGACCAACTACACCATAGGAAAAAAATAAAAATTTCTCGTGAATTAAATGGGATTAAAATCAGTTAAAACGGACTCAATTCCTGTCCACTGCCTCTCTAGTATTCAAGGTGTTAAAGGCCCAATTTAAATCAAAAAGGAAATTGAGAATTTTCCTTTGTCCCCAACTGTCCTGATGGATTTGTTCCAGAACTGGACCTGTTTTTCTTATTAAATATACAGCCCATTGTGTGTGGCCTGAGCAGCTCTAGCAGTTTATACAACCAATCAGATATGATGCTGGTGTATTATCAGCTGAGCTACCCTAACTGGGAATTAGGTCCTTTTCAGACCTGCTGTTCATTACAACCTACAGATGATCTGGGCAGGACTCATCCTAACGAAATTATCATTGCAGCTTCAGTAGTGATTTTACAAAGGGAAATTTTAGTTTGTATTGTAATCAGACCATAGGGAGATTCCGCTCTTCCTACCAGCATTACCCCTGCCTACTCTGTTTCAATGTATAGCAAAGTGAAGAAAAAGAAGAAGCCAGAGAACATAAGAAAATCTCCTGAACAAAGACCCCAAGAGGACCCCTATTCCCAGGGGACTCTTCTCTTCCCTCCAGTATTAACCTGCCTTTTCTCCGTTTCCACATATAGCCAAGTGAAAAGAAAGAAAAGCAAGGAAGGACATCTCCAGAACACAGACCGTTAGAGGATAACACAAGTTTTTCCTTGGGTGGGAGCCCTGCATTTCACATGGACTAAGGGAAAAGGATTTAAAGGTAAGTTCACTAAAATTCTGTTTCATCAAGTGTGGAACACAAAAACCATGGTGATATACTAAGATTCCTGGGAGGAAAAAACCGAAAAACAAAACCCTCTGTAGACCAATATCCCACAACATGAACCTGAGGTGTCAATGGACACTAGCACACCATACAACTGAACAAGAACCAACAGGGTTCAGAAGTCTGTGAAAGTCCCTAAATAGGCACTACCACCTGAAAGACCTTCCACTCAAAACTGTCGTCAATGAAGGCCAGGACATTCACCCAGTAGTGTTTGATGAAAGTATGCAAAGGAGACAATGTCGCTGTCTTACACAGATGCTCAATAGTGACCTAATTCTTATAGGCCCAAGAGGCGATAACTGATCTGGTGGAATGCACTGAAAAAGGCAATGGTTTCTTCCTGAGGACATAAGCCTGCCAGATTGTTGTCTTGATCCAAGAAACAATGGTAACCTTAGATGCAGCCTGGACCACATGCGGGCCCTCTGTGATGACAAAAAAAGAGAATCCAATTTCCAATTTGGCTATGTGTGATGAATATAGTACTTCAAGCAACATACCACAAAGAAGATGAAGGTCCGGTCCTGTTTCTGTTTATTTGAAGGAGCAGGACAAAAGGAAGATAGAACAATTTCCGCATTGATGTGAAAATCTGAGATGCCCCTGGCCAAAAAACCCATGGGAGTATGCAACCAGCCTATCCTGGTGAAAAAAAAAACAGAAAATGGTTTACAAAAGCCTGGAGTTTGGCTATTCCAAGAACAGATATAATGGCCAGAAGGAAGGCCATCATGAGCAACTAAAAGAGGTTCAAAAGGAGGATTCTGAAGAATTAATACCAAATTTAAAGTTCCAAGGAGCAGTGGAATCTCAAAAGACAGGGTAGGCATGAGCCAACCCCTGGATATAGGTCTTCACACTGGGGAGCAAAGCAATGTGCCACTGGAAAGAGAACAGAGAGAGCTGAAATCTGAAGAGAGTGAAGGCCGAGACCTTTGCTGACATCTTGAAGAAAAGCAAGAACTATCAGAAGGTTGAAAGGCCATAGAAGAGAATCACAATCAGCACACCACTGATAGAATAAGGACCAAATCCTATGATAGGCCTTAGAAAAGACTGGATTCCTAGCTTGGAGCCTGGTAGTGAAGACAGCATGTGAAAAACTCTTCTTCTTAAAAGATGTCAACTTTAAGAGCCAGGCCATCAAAGACAATCTCTCCATCTGAGGATGACATCCATCAAAAACACTAGAGTATCCTTTGCTCTGGCATAGAACAGAGGTACTTTGCTGTTTCTGCAGGAGGCCATAAAATCCACTTATGTTAATCCTCAGCGGTTGACAGTCAGGCTGAATATACACTGGTTCCTAATTTCTGGGATACAGGTGTTGGCGACCACATTTTCCAGTTTTAGGATGTGAACTGTAGATATGGCTGGAATGTGAGTATCAGCCCAATGGAGGACCTCCCGAGCCTTTGTCCAAGCTGATGTGCTTCTGGTTTCTCCCTTGGGGACCCGGATTCGGTGAGTCATGCAGAAGAAGGTTTAGAAGCCTTGGGCTTAGTGGAGGACTTGGACCTCCACTGCTGCTTAGGCTTGAATGAGGAGTGGAGCCTGAGGCACTGCTTGGGTCGCCTGGCGCGAGTCAGACTGAAAGGGACGAAAAAGCCGATTAATTTTGACAGGCGACTTCTTCCTCTGGACCACTGGCAAGTGAGTACTCTTCCCTCCAGTCGCTTCACTGATCAGATCCTTGAGATCAGGCCCAAACAGTGAGGTGCCCTGAAAGGGCAAGGACAGGAGAGCCCTCTTGGAGGCCAAGTCAGCAGACCAGATCTTGAGCCAAAGAGCCCGTATGGCTACCACAGACATAGTTGATGCCCTGGCTACCATGTGCACAGCGTCGAACAGGGCAGAAGAAACATAATGCTGAGCCTCAGAGATGTTGGCGAGAAGCCACAACATGTCAGTAGTAGGAGCTCCATGACGGACAGCTGAAGTGAGCTGCTCAGTCCAAACAGCCATGGCTCTATTCACCCACGCCACAGAAAATGCAGGGCAGAACCAACCGTCTCAAAAATGTCCTTGAGAGAGGTCTCAAGCTTTTTGTCAGTCCAGTCTTTCATAGCAGATGCATCAGCCACAGGCAAGGCAGTGGACTTAGAAAGCCTGGAGATAGGGGCATCCACCTTGGGGGATGAACCCACTGAGCTAGGTCCGCTTCAGAGAACAGACTGTTTTCTGTATGGAAACTTCCACTCCTCAGACACCAAGTGGTCAAGAGTGGGGTTAGGTGGAAAACAAGTATGGGGCCTAACAGGCTCCTGAAACACATCAGAGGGGTCAGTGGAAACCTCCTGTATCAAGGGAATGTTCAGGGTGTTCAACACAGCCCTGATCAGGTCCTCAGCTGAGGGGACAGGATCAGCCTCAAAGGGATCCCAAAAAAACTGAGAGGAAGGGGAACAGTCTTCATCATCAGAATCCACCAATAATTCCTCGTCAGAGGAATCAGACACATCAGGTACACCCGGCGGTTAAGGCAGGGAAGATCTGATAGGGTTGTGAGCCTGCCACGAGTCGAAGTCCCCCTGCAAGGTGGATGGAAGGAGCTGTAAGGTGGACCGGAGGTCCCTGATAGTAGCCTTAAACTGTTGCATCCAAACTGGCTCTAGTGTATGGCTGGAGGCCCCTGCAGGGGATTCAGGGGCAGCAGCATGAGGACATGAGGAGCAATGAGTAATGGGGGACACAGACGCCCCAGAAGCCTTAGGCCTAGCCCCAAGGTCTAAACAGAGTAGACATTCTCACAGAGTCAAACTGTCAAAGTATGAGAACACCCACAAAGTAGTGTGTATGATAAATAAAATCACCCCAGAAATGCTAAAATAGACTTATCTGGTAGGCGAAGGGTTAAACTGCTGAGGAGAGAAGGAGAGTCCAAGCTCTGCGTAGGATACTCGATCAGCGAAGGCACAAAATGGCTGCCATGTCGGGAGCCAATCAGAAGCAAGCGCGAGAAGTGAGCGCTCATGGTAATTGTAGTTTCACTGATAAAGTACCCCAACAGTGCCCAAAGCCCCCTGAGCCCCCCAACATGCCCAGAACATTGACTTGATAACAGAGCAAGGGCAGACCAACCAAATGAGGCATCTCTGACCCCGCTACGTGGAGCGGTTGCAGAGATATGTTCCAAACTGTAAAGTCCCATAAAAGTGAATGGAGCAATGGCGTCTATGCGGTAAAAGCGCGCCTTAAACGCGCTGAACACAAAGTTAAAGGGATAGTAACCCCCCCCCACCCCAACAACTTGATGGCAAAATACAGGAATCATAGAAACATACTGAACACACTTAGTCCCATCTCTCAAACCTTTATGGTTTGAGAGATGTAAGGCAAGAAAGACCTCCGCTCCCTCCCCCTTTTCATGCGTCCGCTGTATAGCAGACGTCATGAGATCCGGCTTCCAGCACCAGACGGCGGCTCTGCAGGAGCGCTGTCATCTAGATAACTCCGTATTATTACTTCATGGGTATGGTCTAAAACATGTGCCTGGCTTGCAAGCACAAGTTGTAGACCATTCCTATGAAGTAATTATACGGAGATATCTAGATGTCAGAACTCCTGCAGAACCACGGAAAGGGACTAAGTGCGTTCGGTATGTTTCTAGAATTCCTGTATTTTGCCGTCAAGTTGTTGGGGGGGGGGTTTACTATCCCTTTAACAAGGTGAATACCAAACTGTAAAACCACTCAAAAGCCCACTAGAACAAGTCAGCAGACCCAATACACACTGGTCCCAGCAGGGAAAGGGCCCACAACTCCCCAAAAGATGCTAACCAGCAGCAAAAGGGTTAAGTTACCACAGAAACTTGCTCCAAACACCTCACAGACATACAGAATAAACCTAATGAGTGCATGAGTATGTCATAGGAACTCAAAATGAAACCCCTGTGTGGAAGGGAAGTGTGGGACATGTGGACCTCAGCACTCAAAGGGTGCTCACCTTTTTCAGCAGATCTTCTGTATTCAGATTACCATATATCAAGAAGAATCCTCAGTGGGCAACTCCTGGGGAAAGAACTTTCAGCCAAGATTTTCCCCCAGGGCTTAGGTCCACAAAAGCACCTGGTAAACTGAGCTATCCACATTTGGGTGATGGGAATTGTCAGTGATGGTAATCTGCCTTATGGTGGTATCCCATATCTAGCAGAAAAATAATAAAGAAGCTAAAACTATAGCAGAACTGTTCTCTTGCCTTGTGTCTTGATCAAGGAACAAATCTCACTGGTTGGGAATTGGCTAGCTGCAGTCACTTCTCAGAATTGGTCCTGCCTACTTAAAAGGGCTGATTGCCTACCCAAAGTTATCAGTAACCTGTATTGTATGACAGAGAAATATAAATACACTATAAACCATGATAAAGGTCTACAAATCAGAATACATAAAAGTAGAATACTCACTGAAACAGTCGAACTGGGTGTATTGGTTCCATATCCTGAAGAAGGCAGAGATGCCAAAGACCAACGGCGGCCATCAGTCCTAAAAAAGAAGAACACGGACATTTTACTTGTCTGTCCAAAGTACCAATGTGATCTAAAGGACAAAAGCTACATGTTTTGCAGAAAGTCAGTGTGACAGATGTGAGGCAGATCTTTTATGTATAAAAAATATGTGGAGCAATTCTGGGGTAAACCAATAGCACCATGGGGGGGGGGGGGACATAAATATTCCTCAAATCCCCACTGACTAAAATCTGACTTTTTAACCCCTTCAATGCTAATGAAGTCTCCAATGCATTGCTTCACAATGCACTGTAGACCTCTCTACAATTAAATAAAATGGTAAAGGTACAAATAGCTTGTCCCAGAACTGCTCCCTTTTTATACATTAGGTACACTGAGATTTGGAAATAAGAAGCCGATTAACCCCATGAATGCTAAAGAGCCTCGTAATGCAATGGAGACCTCTCTAGCATCTACGTAGTTAATCTAATCTAGTGATGGCTTCTAGATACCACTAAACCTAAATGGAAAATGTGATAAACAAAATGACAGTAATGTCCATTTTAGCTAAACTCACAGGACGCAAAAGAAATGGGAAGCAATTATGGGCCAGACCATCTGTACCAAAGGGGACAAACTCCCGTGGTTTTAAACGGGATGTATCACCTTATAAAAAGGTGTTACCATCCTCTTTGTTAGTAAGCATTATTGTAGGAAAGCAGTTTTTTAAATCTCACTGTTTGTAGAGATAATGCCTCTTTAATTGCAGAAGAGCTTTGATGACTGGCAAAGCTCTTCTGCACATCCTATTACTCCTCCCACCTCCCTCCCAGCTGCCCCAGGGAGCGCGTTCACGCTTCCCTTAAGTGTGCTGTGAATGGCTCCTAGCATTACAGCAAGCTGCGAATAGCATTATACTAAGGTTGAAAGATCAGAATAATGCTTACCGGAGCTTGCTTTAACCCTTTGAGTGCCAGAGGGGTACGCAACTCATTGAAAAGCAATGTGTTGCGTACCCCTCTGGCAGTCAAAGGGTTAACACTAGGAGCCTTCACAGCATACCGAAGGGAAGCCTGAATGCGCTCCCTGGGGCAGCTGGGAGGCAGGCTGAAGATCTGTGCTGTGCATTTAATGCAGAAGTGCACAGCACAGATGAGGCATTATCTCTACAAACAGTAAGTTTTTTTTTTTTGTTTGTTTTTTTTTTAAAAATGCTTTCCTACAATAACTATTACTAACAAAGAGGATGGTAACGCCTTTTTATAAGGTGATACATCCACTTTAAAAGAGGCTTTTAATCCCTTGAATGTGAGAGGGGGCTTCAAGGGTCTCAAAACATTGCTTTGCAATGCATTTGAGTGCTCTAGGATTCAAGGCATTGAAAGCCCCATTTAAATCAATGGGAGTCATTTATAATTTAAGCCATGATGGTCCTGGTCCGTCATGGGTCCTTAAGGGGATAACAACCCATGACGGTCCAGGACCGTCAAGGGTTTAAGCAGCAGGCTGAGTAGGCAGCTCAAAGGGAATATGAACAACAGCAGTAGTAATATGGGTGATGGATGATGAAGGTTCCACCACTTCAGGTATATGTGGAGAAAATAAGAAGTTGGCTAATAATTCTTCTCCACCTGCCCCTCCTCTGAAATCATGGGTGTGTTGTTACTAGAAAATAGTTTTCTCTCTCGAAAGCAGCAACTGAAATGTGCACAGTGAGTGTGGTGCTGACAGTTTAATGGTAATGATGAACCCTCCTTGCCAACATCTTAGCATATTCTGTGGGATGGAATCTCCTCAGATGCTGCTTGATGGCCTGCTTGTGATTCTCCTCCACCACACGGTCATACACAAATACAGTGTGCTCTGGAATAAGTGGACAGTTGGTGAAACACAGCATTGGAAAAGTGTAATATACTGATTTCGGGTTTACATCCTAACCTGCAGTAAGAAGGTTAAAGGGTTAAAGTTTAAAAGGTTATTAGTTCTGAGTGTGTGTAATTAACTAAGGGTGGGGGTTTGTGAACAATCACCTGTGTAGGCCTGTATAAATCTAGGTACAGGACTTACAAAGCGTGCTCACAAATACAGTGTGCTCTTTACTAAGTGTTCTGGAATAAGTGGACAGTTGGTAAAACACAGCAGTTAGTGTAACATAGGAGTTAGAGAAACCAGGGTAAATTGTTTACATTTTTAAGAACTCACATTCATACCATACACAATGATCAAGCTTGGAGATCTCACTCAGTGCACATCTTGCCATATGTATGCATGTTTGGAACGGCAGTTCCAGGGTCCATACCGCTGTGACAAGCGTGAGCAAGTGGCCTTTCTGGAAGCTCACATTGGAGCTCTGGAGAGTCATATTGCAACACAGATAGATATTGACAACCTTGAGAGGAGTCTCTTGCTAACTGAGCAGAGTCTAGCTGGGTCACCTAGCAAAGATTGAGGAGATCATCTAGAAGGGAACCAGACACATAGTTGGGTGACAGAAGTGGTTGCAGAGGGGAAGGGAAGAGGAAGAGGGCAGCCAGTCCTGAGTTTTTCCATCCCAACAAATTTGCTCATTTAAGTGAAGATGTTGGGCAGCAAACCCAGAAGTGGAATTGCTGGAAAAGCCTGTTCTCTCTAACAGCCGGGATAACAACTCCTCTAGCACAGAGGGGTTCCAGAGGAAAGTGAAGCCTAGGCAGGTCGTGGTGGTAGGGGACTCCATTATTAGGAGAACAGATAGGGTAATCTGTGGCTCTGATCGCAGCAACCGAATGGTTTGCGGTCTCCCGGGTGAAGCATGTTGCAGACAGGGTGGACAGATTATTGGGAGGGGCTGGAAAGGATCCAGCTGTCTTGGTGCATATTGGTACCAATGATAAAGAGGAAGGTGGAGAGTCCTAAAAGGTAATTTTAAGGATTTAGGGAGTAGGATTAGGAACTGGACCTCCAAGGTAGTATTCTCAGAGATACTACCTATGCCATGTGCTACGCCAGAGAGACAGCGGGAGATTAGGGAGCTCGATGCATGGCTGAAGTCTTGGTGTAAGAAGAAGGGCTTTGGGTTTTTAGAGCACTGAGCTGATTTTGATTTGGAGTACAATCTCTGTAGTATGGATGGATTGTACCTGAGTGCAAGAGGGTCTCAAGTGCTTGGGGAGAGGATGGCTAGACGGTTGGAGGAGATTTTAAACTAAGAAGGGTGGGGAGAGGCCAATAAATACTAGGCTAGATAGTATAGAAAGGGAAGGCAATGTAGTTAATAACCAGGTGGGTGGATCTGGGGGCTGGATTAGTACAGATGATAGGGAGAAGCTTATAAACCACATCAAAATTAAATCACAAATGGAACATAGCAGTGGCATAAATTGTATGCTTGCAAATGCCAGAAGTTTAACTGGTAAAATAGGGGAATTGGAGCTGGTAGCTGAAATCGAAAACTATGACTTGACTGGCATAACAGAAACATGGTGGGATAACACACACGATTGGTCAATCAATTTGGAGGGCTACATGTTGTTTAGAAAAGATAGGTCAAACAAAAGAGGTGGTGGGGTCTGTCTGTATGTCAAACCACATTATTGCCTCATTTGCAGGAAGATATATGTGCTGACAGTAGTGAACATGTGGAATCCCTGTCGGCTGAAGTAGTCAATGGGGGTAAAACTGCCTAGAAAATATTAGTGGGTATTTGTTATAAACCACCAAACATTGGTGATCATGAAGAATCAAAGCTGTTAATGCAAATATAAAAGGCTTCTCAAATAGGGAAAACTAGAATTATGGGGGATTTTAATTACCCAGAAATAGACTGGAAAAATGGAACAACTAATTCTGCTAAAAGCAGTAAGTTTCTGAACTTGACAATTTTTTGTCTCAACTAGTGCAGACCTCAACCAGAGGGAATGTGCGCCTGGATCTGGTAATAACGGACACTGAAGAACTTATCTCTAACATCCAAGTAAGGGAGCACTTGGGGAATAGTGACCATAACATGGTATCATTTGAGATTCATTGAAAAAAGCAATTTGGAATGGGTTCCACCAAAACACCGAATTTTAAAAAGGCCAGCTTTAGCAGGTTTAATTCATCCTTTGGTCTCGTTAAGTGGGATAGGATATTTTCAGGAAAAAACACAGAAGGTAAGTGGAATGTCTTCAAAATAACATTGCAAAAATATACATATAAAATTATCCCTGTTGGAAACAAATACAAAAGAAGCAAATTAAAACCAATGTGGCTAACCAGTACAGTAATTCATGAAATAACAAGAAAGCGTCACTTTAAACATTATAAAGCTGAGGGATCAGCAGAGGCATTTGCAGAATACAAAAATGCCAACAAAACCTGTAAAAAGGCGATTAAATTAGATAGTCTGGAGAATGAAATAATTATTGCTAAGGAGAGCAAGAGCAACCCAAAAAAATTCTTTAAATGGCAAAAAATTAAAGTCTGATAATGTTGGGTCCTTGTTATCTGAAATGGGGGAGATGGTCAGTGGGGACAGTGAGAAAGCAGATATTCTAAATAATTTCTTTTCTTCTGTTTTTACCAAGAGAGACCCAATGGACAAGAATCTGCAAACTACTTTTACAGACCAGGCACAGCAAGCATGGGATTGGCTAACACAAGAAAAAGTGTTAAAACCATTGAATGGTGTTAAGGTAGACAAAGCCCCAGGACCAGATGGTATATACACCCATGGGTACTTAAAGAGCTAAGCCAGGCCGTGGCCAGACTGTTATTTTTGATTTTCAGGGATTCTTTTATTTCAGGTATGGTGCCCATGGATTGGCTAAAAGCAGATGTGGTGCCCATATTTAAAAGGGGATCAAAACCACAGCCAGGAAATTACAGACCTGTAAGCTTGACATCTGTGGTAGGGAAGCTGTTTGAAGGGTTGCTAAGGGAATATATTCAAGAATTCAGCTTGAACAGGAATAGCATTAGCAGAAGCCAACATGGCTTTGTGAAAGACGGGTCTTCTAAAACTATGATAATTGCATTTTATGAAAAAGTGAGTAAAAATATATATGTGGGAGCGGCGGTTGATGTGATCTATTTAAACTTTGCCAAGGCATTTGATACGGTTCCACACAAGAGGTTACTGTACAAATTGAATGAAATAGGCTTAGGGGAAAATGTGCGTGGATTGGATATTGACTGAAAGATAGAATGCAAAGAGTGGTAGTAAACGGCAAGTTCTCCAATTGGATAAACGTGATAAGTGGAGTACCTCAGGGATCTGTCCTGGGTCCTCTTCTTTTTAATTTGTTTATTAATGACCTCCCAGAGGGCCTAGGGAGCCATGTATCAGTGTTTGCCAATGACACAAAATTAAGTAAAGTAAAAAGTCTAAACTGGAGGTGCCTTCATTACAAGGGGATTTGGACAAATTGAATAACTGGACAGGTAAATGGAAAATGACATTCAATAAAGACAATAAAAAAAATAAAGTTATACATTTTGGGTAGAATAAAACTGCAACATATAGTTTAAATGGTGTTTCTCTGGGGAAATCTACTAATGAAAAGGATTTGGGATTAATGGTAGACAATAGACTTAGCAGTAGCGTGCAGTGTCAGCTGGCAGTTGCAAAGGCCAAAAAAGATATTGGCATGTATTAAAAGGGGTATTGACTCAAGGGAGGAACTGTCACGGTTACCCAGAGAAGTACAGGAGTCAGTAAGGTACAGTTAATGCAGTTTATTAACCAAATGATAGAAAGAACAATTATATTATTTATTATATATACATACATACACAGGAACAAGCAGAGGGTTACCAGCCGCAAGCACTATTATCAGGAATAATAGGCTGCAACGCTAGACCACACTGCTGGAGACTAGACCTTAACCACTGGTAGTCTCAACAGGAACCAGGAGCAGGAGCCGGAACTCAGGATCTTGATCCGACGTAACGGCGTACCAACTCACACCTGTAAACAGTAGGGAGTGAATTCTGACTCACGCCTGCAGTCAGAATGGAGAGAACTGATGCACGCCTGCAGTCAGTAAGAAGCAAACTGACTCACGCCTACAGTCAGTATCGGAGCTTAGTCTACCAGAGCCCCAGGCCCGCACTAGATTGGGTGTCTGATCACCAGGGGAAAAGATGAAAGAATAGTCAAACAGAGGCACAAGTCAGCACCAGAGGGGGGTAGTCAGACAAGCCAGGTCATACATAGTTCAGGTAGTCAGCCAGAGCCACAAGTCTGCACCAGATTGGATGTCCACTATTAGGGGTAGGCAAAACAAGTCAGACAGAGCAACAGGTCAGCACTAGAATGGATGGAAGACTAGCCAGGACATACACGGAGCCCAAGGTAACAAAACTGCTATGAACAACAACGCAAGGGCATCTGAGTCAGGACTCAGTCTGCTATTTAAACCCCTCAACAGGAAGTAGAAGGAGCAGCTCAGAGGGAGGAAGTAGGAAGGAGGAGACTACCGGAAGCAAACACATAAAACAAAGGCCTGCTGCATAGTTGAAGCATCGCGCCTGTAGACGTGCTGGAGGAAAATGGAACTTTTTCAGGTTGGGCTAATGTTGTAAGTTGGGCTGCCACATGGTTCAGTCTTGGTCCAAAAGCCTTTTAATTTGTTTATTAATGATCGAAACATAGGAATTGAAAGTAATTTCTCAATCTTCGCTGATAACACTAAGCTGTGTAAGGAAATACAGGGCAGGATGTTTTTTTTTGTCTGCAAAAACATTTAGGTAAACTGAGTGAATGTGCAGAAAAGTGGAAGATTATCTTTAAAGTGTTAGTAATGTCTGAAAAAAACTTTTTTTGCATTTAGAAGAGCTTAAAAAGCTGATCTAAATGCAAAAAAACGTATCTCTCAAACCGCTATGGTTTAAGAGATACGGGCGTTTAAAGTTTGATTTCTCCTACTGACAGCTGTAAAGCTGTCAGCAGGAGATCCGTGTCGGTCAACATGCTGGACCTTGAGAAGTGCCGAGTTCTCTTTACTTACATGGAATCCCTTCATTGGAATGGTCTAAAGCAAGTGCCTGAACACTAGTCACACATTTTAGACCATTCCAATGAAGGGATTCCAAGTAAGTAACGAGATCCCGGCACTTCTCAAGCGCCAGCGTGTCGATCGACACAGATCTCCTGCTGACAGCTTTACAGCTGTCAGTAGGAGAAATCAAACTTTAAACGCCCGTATCTCTTAAACCATAACGGTTTGAGAGATACGTTTTTTTGCATTTAGATCAGCTTTTTAAGCTCTTCTAAATGCAAAAAAGTTTTTTTCAGACATTACTAACACTTTAATGTAGATAAATGTAAGGTTATGCATTTGGGCTGTAGAAAAACACATGCTATGTATACACTAAATGGGAAACTACTTAGGATTTAGGCATACTGATAGACAAAAGACTTCACAGCAGTTTGCAGTATCACTCAGCAGCTGTAAGAGCAAACAGGGTACTATCCAGAAGAAAAAAAAAAAAAAAAAAAAAGCTTGGATTGTGTTTTGAGGGGTCTAGAAGCATTTTCCTAATACAGTCTTAATAGAGTTAGGGATATCTGCAATCTATTGGATTGGTTTTTTAGGTATTTGACCAATTATGGTCAAGTTTTAGGGGGATTTGGTGTCACCGAAGTAGAAGTTACATGCTGAAATTCTGAATGAACTTCAAAAGAACAAACGTTTTAGCAGCTGCACAGAAAGTACATTACTTAAATTGTCTATGGGAAATTTTATGGTGGAATTACAAACAAAGAAAGTAGTTACTAAAGAGCTAGACTTGCTCCTTACTAAGGCCCTAGTTATAGAAATCTGAACTCGATAAATAAAGGGAAAAGAGGAGTACCATAAAAAGAGGATTTTAGTCTTACCTGTTAAATCCTTTTCTCTTAGTCCATACAGGTTACTGGTAACTTTGGGTAGGAGATCTGCCCCTTTAATTGTAGGCAGGAACAATTCTAGAATTGTATGCAGGGGGTGGAGCCTACCTTCCCTTCTTGGCTGCAGCTAGCCAACCAGCTCCAGTACGATTTGAGACACTAACTATTGACTAGATAGTAGAAGGAAAGGAAGAATCCAGTGAGCATGACCCCGAAGGACCCTAACGGTCTGCCACAGGAGAGCCAAGCATGGTCCCTTGACAGGGCAGGAGACCAGTAACATGTATGGACTAAGAGAAAAGAATTTAACAGGTAAGACTAAAATCATATTTTCTCTGACTTCCAATACAGGTTACTTGGTAACTTTGGGATGTCCAACCATTGAGTTTCCCAGAGGCGGGAAGTAAGGCAAGGACCAGACGCAAGGCCCCCAAAGTCACCAGAGCAGATATGAACCATCAGATCAGAGATAGCCCAACAAAACAATGAAGTGTCAACAGACACTGAACAGGGGTAACAACACCCCAAACTGTTACACAGCACACTGAACTAGAGCCAACAGGGCTCTAAAGTGAAGGAAGCACCAAGAACCGAAGAAGATCCTAGAATGCAAAACTGCCTCCAGGATCTGTCTCCCAAAGCTGGTGTCAGCCAATGCCAGCACATCAACACGGTAGTGCTTTGAAAAGGTGTGCACCGACGCCAAGTGGCAGCCTTGCCCAACTGATCAGCAGAGGCCTGATTCTGGTAAGCCCAAGAAGCCCCAATAGATCTTGTAGAATGAGCCATGACCCGAAAGGGGATAGGCTTCTTCACCAGCTTGTAAGCCTTACGAATAGTGGACTTGATCCAAGAAGCAACAGTCACTTTGGATGCAGGTCTTCCTGTCATGGGACCCTCAGGAATGACCAACAGCTCGTCAGGTTGCCTGATAGACTCAGTGCGACGTACATAAAACTTGAGACAACGCACCACATCCAACAAGTGGAGATCCCTCTCCTTGTCAGAGGTGGGGTCAGGGCAGAAAGAAGGCACCACAATATCCTGATTGATGTGGAACTCCGAAACCACCTTCAGAAGAAACTCCTGAACCTTAAGAGAACTCAGACTGAGGCCCTTATCTACACCATCCTGCAAAAAGGCCAGGACCGTGGGCAGATCAAATTCCTGAGCCACGTACTTGTCAGCACACCAAGATAGAAAGGTCGACCAGACATGATGGTAGACCTTGGAAGAAACAGGTTTGCGGAAACTGAGCATAGTAGCCACCACCCCAGAAGAAAAACCTTTCTTCTTCAATATTGAGGATTCAATTTCCAACCCATCAAAGCTAGACGATGAACATCCTCCATCCACAGGTAACCCTGTAAAAGACGATACGGACGACAAGGGAGCTAAAATGGCTCCGCCACTGACAGATCCAGCAACTCCAGAAACCAAGCTTGGCGAGGCCAGTACAGAGCAATCAGAATGACTGGACAGCATTCCAGTCACAATTTCCTTAACACCCTGTGCAATATTGGGAGGGGAGGAAAGATATAGGCCAGAGGAAACAAGCAATAGACAATGCATCCACCGCCAGAGCTAGAGGGTCCCTCCACCGAGAGCAGAACCTCTGAACTTAACTGTTGTGTCTTGTCACCATCAGGTCGATGTAAGGAAGACCCCACTTCTGAACAATGAGGGTGAACACCTCTGGGTGCAGTTCCCACTCTCCGCTGTCCACCCTGTGTCGACTGAGGAAGTCCGACATGATGTTGTCTACGCCAGGAATGTGCGCTGAGGATATGGCAGGAATGTGTTCATCTGCCCAAGACAAAATAGCCTTGACCGCTAACCAAGCGATGAGACTTCTTGTTCTGCCCTGCTGGTTGATGTAAGCCACGGCCATGATGTTGTCGGACTGTACCCGAACTGGACAATCTTCCAGCTGAGATGTCCAATGACGAAGGGCACGAAATATCGCCCGAAGCTCCAAAACGTTTATGGGAAGGAGAGATTCCTCAGGAGACCACAGACCCTGAGCATTCAGGCGACCCAGGACCGTTCCCCAGCTGGAGAGGCTGGCGTCCATCACCGTGGCCCAGAAGGATAGCAGGAAGGACTTGCCCTTCAGCAGATCGCAGAGGTCGAGCCACCACGACAAACTCAGTTCCACATTAAGAGGGGAGGACACTGACATCTTCACAAGGTCCGGTTGACCCTTGCACACCTGTATCACAAACCTCTGGAGTTCCCTGGTGTGCGCCATGGCAAACAGGACCACTTCTATAGTGGAGATGAATTTCCCCACTAGAGAGGACAGCTTCTTGGCTGGAACTGGAACTTGAGCCAGGACCGCAGAAACCCTGTGGGCGATCTGGTGAGCTACCGCATCCATGAGAAACACCATGCTCTTCTGAGTGTCGAAGAGAAGGCCCAGGAAGACCAGACGCTGGGATGGGGCAAGATCTGACTTGTCCATGTTGATGATCCACCCGTGATGGGTGAGAGCGTGAATGCATAGCTGAACCTGCTGATGAAGTTCCGTAGAGGGGACTTTCAGAAGCAGGTTGTCCATGTATGGAGTAACGCTGATGCCGTCACAGTGGAGGACGGACACTAAGACTCCCAGGACAAGGTTGAAAACTTGAAGAGCTGTAGTCAGACCAAAGGGAATAGCTGAAAACTGAGAGTACCCTCGGCCGCAGGCAAATCTGAGATACTGCCGGCTCTGTGGATGAATGGTGATGTGTAAATACGCGTCCTGAAGATCCAGAGAAGCAAGGAATTCCCCGGGGACATAGCAGCAATCACCGTCCGTAGATGAGTCCGGATCACAAAGGAATTGAGATCAACCGCCGTCCTTTTTGGAGACCACAAAGAGGTTCGAGTAAAAACCCATACCTCTGTCCTGAACTGGAACCGGTCTCTAGAACATCCTTATCCAGAAGAGCCTGAATAGCACCGTTGAACAGCCGGTGTTTCTCCGTGCCCTGAGGCGTATGAGAAGGAAAGAAACAAAAGGGAGGATGAGAGACGAAAGGGATCCTGTATCCTTCCGCCACCACCTGTAAAACCCATGGGTCCACCACTGAATCCTCCCAGACGCTGTGGTAGTGGCACAGACAGCCACCCACAGCAGAGCGGGGACCTGGGTTTGCTGAATCATGCCGAAGAAGGCTTTGAAGCCTTGGGCTTGGAGGAGACACCTGACATGCAGAGCTGAGGGGACAGTCTTGGTTCACTGGATGTGTGTCAGTCTGAAAGGAACGAAAATACAGATTACGCTTAAGCAGCGTTTTCTTCCTGGGGACCAAAGGTAGAAGGGTAGTCTTACCCCCAGTGGCCTCACTGATCAGATCTTTAAGATCTGGCCCAAACAAAGAAGTACCTTGAAAAGGTAAGGGAAGCAATGCTTTCTTGGAAGCAGTGTCAGCAGACCAGATCTTGAGCCAAAGAGCCCGTCTGGCAACCACAGACATGGTGGGAACCCTGGCCACCAAACGGATGGCATCAAATTAGGCAGCAGAAACTTAGTGCTGTGCCTCAGAAATGTTGGCAAGAAGGCTCAACATATATGAAGTAGGAGCACCCTGACGGACAGCCAGGGTGAGCTGTTCAGCCCAGACAGCAATGGCCCGTATACCCATGCTGCAGCGAATGCTGGCTGCACAGCAGTACCAGCAGTGGCAAAAATGGACTTAAGGGAGACCTCAAGTTTCTTGTCAGTCCAGTCTTTCAGAGCGGACACATCAGAAACTGGCAAGGCAGTAAACTTAGATAGCCTAGAGATAGGAGCATCCACTTTGGGTGGATGAACCCAAGAAGCAAGTGCCATCTCAGAGAAGGGATAAAGCTTGGCAAATTTCTTGGACACGAAGGCTTCCTGTCAGGAGATTTCCACTTTTAAGATAAGCCTTAGAAGAGACTGTCTTCCTAGTTAACAGCATAGCGATCAGAGGATCCAAAAAACTCTGCTTCAAGATGTTGGATTCAAGAGTAATGCTGTCAAAACCAACCTTTCCATCCAAGGACCGTTCCATCAGAGGATGATAAACCGGAACCTTGGTCATGACATCCGGCCTCAGGTGGAGTTGAAATGGCACTGCAATGGACAGATCGGTCCGAGAAGCAGGCCTGATGGAGCTAAATAGGGCAATCATTATGACATAAGCACTCCTTCCTCATCTTCTGTCTGGAAATCAGGCAGAAACACATATACAAGATAAAAGTTCTGTGGAATGGACACTGCATCCATTGCAAAGGCTAGAGAACCTTTTGCTTGGAACAGGAGAGAGGAACTTCTGGTGCTTTGCAGGATGCCATGAGGTTCATGATGCACGCTATCCATTCTTGCCATCATGCTGGGGAAGCTGAAACTGAGAGTGCTTCCAGACCGGAACATTTCATTTCATTCACCTCTTTGACAGTACATGTGATTGCTACTACAGCTGTCACGTGTATCTGCTTTTTCATTGACAAAGACAATGTGTTTCACACATTGTCTTTGTCAATTATCTGACTCCATCTTCCTTATTGTGATAGTAAGGGAGAGAGAAGCAGAGAATAGTGTGGAAATCCAATAAAAATGGCAAGAGATGAGGCATTAACCCCTGCAATGCTGGTGCTGTGGCAATATTAAGTGTAGGTCATTGTATGCCCTACTGACACTTCTGTATATTATTAAAGGGGAACATTCACATCATATAAACTTGTACCCATTGTCTATATTTCGTAAAATAGGATTTTAGTCTTACCTGTTAAATCCTTTTCACTTAGTCCATACAGGTCACTGGTACCATGGGATGTGTAGTCCCCTTTAATAGGCAGGAACAATTATGCAAATAATTTGCAAGGGGCGGAGCCTCCCCTCTTACTTAAGCCACCTTCTGGCCAGAGCCACCCATATTGATTTGAGACCCTAAACTGACCCCAGGTAAGCAAAAAGAAAGACTCCTGTGAGCATGCCCGAACGGTCTCCCACTGAATGCCACAGGAGAGCCAAGACTGGTCCCTTGACAGGGTGGGAGACCAGTGACCTGTATGGACTAAGTGAAAAGGATTTAACAGGTAAGACTAAAATCCTATTTTCACTGTCGTCCAATACAGGTCACTGGTACCATGGGATGTACAAACATTGAGCTGATCCAGAGGCGGGAAGTAAGGCAAGGACCAGGCGCAAGGCCCAAGTCACTAGAACTGTAACCAGTTGATAACATAGCCCAAACTGTAAGTGTCAACGGACACCAATCAAGGGAACAATCCCTGAACTTAACACAGCACACGGAACACGAGCCAACCGGGCTCAACAGTAAGGAAGCACTAAGGATCACAGAGCGGAAGACCTACACAGGCAAGACTGCCTCCAGGACCTTCCTTCCAAAGCTGGCATCAGCCGATGCCAGTACATCAACTCGGTAGTGCTGAGAAAAAGTGTGCACAGAGGACCAAGTGGCCGCTCTGCACAGTTGATCAGCAGAAGCTTGATTCTTGTAGGCCCAGGAGGCCCCAATAGATCTGGTGGAATGGGCAGTCACCCTGAAGGGAACATGCTTATTCCTCAACTTATAGGCTTCACGGATGGTAGCCTTAATCCAAGAGGCAATGGTAACTTTGGAAGCCGGTCTTCCTGCCCTAGGCCCCTCAGGAATGACGAATAGAGCGTCAGACTTCCTGATAGATTCGGTGCGGTGAACATAAAACTTGAGGCAACGCACCACATCCAACAAATGGAGATCTCTTTCCTTGTCAGATGAAGGATTAGGGCAGAAAGAGGGAACCACAATCTCCTGATTGATGTGAAACTCAGACACAACCTTGGGTAAGAATTCCTTGGTAGTGCGAAGCACAGCCTTATCCTTGTGGAACACCAGGTAAGGAGGTTTACAAGACAATGCCTGTAACTCTGCCACCCGGCGTACTGACACAATAGCCAAAAGGAAGGCCATCTTCCAAGTCACAAGACGTAATGGAATGGAAGCCAAGGATTCAAACGGTGGTCGCTGAAGAACTCCCAGCACCAAATTGAGATCCCACTGGGGAGCAGGACTCTTGAAGGCAGGTCGAACATGAGTCACACCTTGGAAGAAGACTTTCACATCAGGAAGGATGGCAATCCGTTCCTGGAAAAACACAGACAAGGCAGAGGTCTGAACTTTGAGGGAACTCAGACTGAGCCCCTTGTCCACACCGTCCTGCAAGAAGGCCAGGACAGTGGGAAGATGGAAGTCAAGAGACAACTGCTTGACAGAGCACCATGTCACGAAAGTTGACCAAATGCGATGATAGATCTTGGAAGACACAGGCTTACGAGCACTGAGCATCGTCGACACCACAGAAGGAGAAAAGCCTTTCTTAGCTAGAATCGAGGATTCAACCGCCATGCCATCAAACGGAGAGAGTGAACATCCTCTTTCCACAGATACCCCTGAAGAAGCAGGTCCGGACGGGCTGGAAGTGGGATTGGATCCTTCACTGACATGGCCATCAATTCCGGAAACCAGGACTGGCGAGGCCAGTTTGGAGCAATCAGGATGACAGGACAACGTTCTCTCTTCAACTTCTGAATAACTCTGATCAATAGAGGAAGAGGGGGGAAGATGTAAGCCAGGGAGAAGTCCCAAGGGATCGACAAGGCATCCACCGCTAGAGCAAGGGAGTCCCTCAGACGGGAGCAAAACACCGGAACCTTCCTGTTGTGTCTGGTAGCCATCAGATCCACCACTGGCATCCCCCACCGTTGAGTGAGCATGTGAAACACCTCTGGGTGAAGAGCCCATTCTCCGCTGTCGACGGTGTGACGACTGAGGAAGTCTGCCATGACGTTGTCCACGCCTGGAATATGAACTGCAGAGATGACAGGCACGTGATCTTCTGCCCAAGACAAAATATCCTTGACTTCCCACCAGGCGGAACCGCTTCTTGTGCCGCCTTGTCTGTTGATGTAAGCCACCGCCGTGGCGTTGTCGGACTCTACTCTGACTGGAAGACCGGTCAATTGAGACTCCCAGTGCCTCAGGGCCAGCCGGACAGCTCGAAGTTCCAGAACATTGATGGAGAGCATGGATTCCTCCAGACCCCATTTCCCCTGAGCACTGAAGCGACCCCAGACTGCACCCCAGCCCCGAAGGCTGGCATCCGTTGTGACTGTGGTCCAATGAGGAACTAGAAAGGATTTCCCTTTCAAGAGATGAGAGAGATCTAACCACCAGTGCAGACTCGACTCGACATGAGGAGGAAGAGAAACAGACAGATGTTGATGATCTGGATGATTCCTGCACGTCTGGATCACAAATCTCTGAAGATCCCTGGAGTGGGCCATGGCAAATGGTACTGCTTCGATCGTGGAAATGAACTTCCCCACTAAGGACGACAACTTCGGAACTGGAATTTCGTCCATGTCCAGAATCCCAGCCACTCTGACGGCTATCTGGTGAGCCACGTCCTCTGGAAGAAACACCATGCATTGGCGAGTGTCGAACAGGAGACCCAGGAACAGAAGCCTCTGAGAAGGAATCAAGTCCGACTTGTCCAGATTCAGGATCCATCCGTGACGGTTCAGGGTGTGCATGCACCTCTGCAACTGCTGGTGGAGAAGCTCCGCTGAGGAGGCCTTCAGTAGGAGATCGTCCATGTAGGGTGTCACTCTGATCCCATCCTGATGGAGCACCGCTATCAAGGAGCCCAGCACCCGCTGGAAGACTTGAGGAGCTGTAGTCAGTCCAAAGGGGAGCGCTGTAAATTGAAAGTGTCCCCTGTGGCAGGCAATCCTGAGATACTTCCTGCTCTCTGGATGAATAGGGATGTGAAGATAAGCATCCTGAAGGTCCAGGGAGGCAAGAAACTCCCCTGGAGACATTGCTGCAATCACAGAGCGCAGGGACTCCTGGCGGAAGTGGGAAGTCACCACATAGGCATTGAGATCTTTGAGATCCAAGATGGGACGGGCTCCTCCGTCCTTTTTGGCTACCACAAACAGGTTGGAATAAAATCCTGAACCTGTGTCCCCCTGCGGAACCGCCTCCAGGACCTCTTTGTCCAAGAGATCCTGAATAGCGTCGTCGAACAGACGCCTTTTTGAGGGTTCCTGAGAAGGACGAGTAAAATGGAACCGAAAAGGAGGAAGGGAAGAGAAAGGGATCCTGTATCCCTCTGACACCACCTGAAGAACCCATGGGTCCGCCACTGACTCCTCCCAAGACCGGCGAAAGATGCGGAGACGACCGCCTACAGCCGGATGCGGACCCGGGTTCGGCGAGTCATGCCGAAGCAGTCTTGGAGGTCTTGGCCTTGGAGGCAACTTTGGGCCTCCAGGACTGTTTGGGCTTGGAGGAGGAGCGCGTAGTGGGAGGACCCGTTTGGGCCGAGGAGCGTGTCTCAGTCTGAAAGGAACGAAAGGACCGATTGCGTTTGGCTGGAAACTTTTTCTTAAAGACTGAGGGTAGAAGAGTACTTTTACCGCCAGTAGCCTCACTGATCATTTCTTTGAGCTCAGAGCCAAAGAGCAAAGTCCCCTGAAAGGGCAAGGAAAGCAAGGCTTTCTTAGAGGCTGTATCAGCAGACCAAATTTTCAGCCAAAGAGCGCGTCTAGCCACCACAGAAGAAGTGGAGGCCCTCGCCATCATGCGCACAGCATCAAAAGCAGCATCAGCAACATAGTTCTGAGCTTCAGTGATATTAGCAAGAAGCTGCAACTGTTCAGATACAGGCGCATCCTGGCGAACCGCTTCAGTCAGTCGTTCAGTCCAGGCTGCAATAGCCCTATTAACCCATGCCACAGCAAAGGTGGGGCGCATGGCAGTGCCAATAGAGGCAAAAATAGATTTAAGAGAGAGCTCTAATTTCTTATCCGTCCAGTCCTGCAAGGCAGAGGCATCTGAGACAGCCAAAGCAGTAGATTTGGATAGTCTAGACACAGGAGCATCCACCTTGGGAGGATGAACCCATTTTGCCAGCTCCGCTTCGGGAAAAGGGTAAAGTTTGGCAAACTTTTTGGAGACAGAGGAAGATCTATCAGGATTCTTCCATGCCTCAGAAACCAGACGGGCAAGAGTAGGGTTAGTTGGAAAACAAACAACAGGTTTAGATGGCTTTTTCTGAAAAACATCAGTAGGATCATAAGTGGATTCCTGAGTCAGAGGAAGGTTGAGCGTATTCAGAACCGCTCTGATCAGACCCTCAGCCGAAACTTCAGGGTCACACTCATAGGGGTCCCCAATGGACCTGTTAGATTCAATAACAGTACGTTCCTCAGCATCAGAATCCTGTAAAAGTTCTTCTTCAGAAGAATCAGTGATATCAGGAGCTCCCTGTGGCTTAGGCAGGGAGGTCCTGATAGTAGAGGGGGTCTGCCAGACCTGGAGAGCCCCCTGTACCTGAGAGGGAAAGAGTTGAAGCGTGGATCTGAGATCCCTAGTGGCAGCTTTAAACTCCCTCACCCAAGATGGCTCAATAGCGTGGCTGGGAAGCCCAGGGTTGCTATCTTTATCAGTACAATTAGGGCATAGATCCCCCACATTATCGCAATCCAGCCCAATGTGGCAAGAGGAGCAAAACGCCATGGGGGTAGAAGACCCCCCAGCCTCCTTAGTCTTGGGTCTAGCCCCTAGCTCCAGTGAAGTAGACATGCTCACAGCGTCAATATACCCCACAAAAAACACTATCACCCAGAAAAGTGTTAAAGATTAAAGTTTCACCCCAGAAAAGGTCTAAAAACGGACTTATCTGGCCAGCGAAGGGTTAATCTGGTGAGGAGAGAGAAGGCTCGGTCCCTGCGTAGTGTACTCGCCTTGGAAAAGTACCACAAAATGTCGGCCGTCATGACAGCCAATCAGAAACGAGCGCGAGCTAAGCGCTCATGGGAAATGTAGTTTTCCCTATGCAAGTACCCCAAACAGTGCCCGAAGCCCCCCTGAACCCCCTACATTAATAAAACACCAACCGGATGATAGAGCAGGAGCCTAGCATTAAAATGAGCCCACTCTGAAGTTGCTGTGACAAGCGGTTTCAGAGATATGTCCCAAACTGTGAATTCCCATAGAGAGTAAAGGAGCTCTGCTGCTGAGCGGGAAAAAGCCGCGCTTAAAGGCGCGGAACACCATTTTTAATAAAGTTTAGTAAAACATTAAAAAGTGCCCAAACAAGCATGAAATACATGAGAAACATAAATAAATGAATACCCAATGCTCCAAAACTCAGAGAATAACACAGAAATTGCATAAATAGTGATAATGCAATAAAAACACCCTATGAGTGCTGGAGTGTATTAAAACTCCCAAATACAAGCCCATCAAAGGGACACTGTGGGGACAAGTGGACCTTCAGCACTCAATGGGTGACTCACCTTTCTCGCAGACTTCTGTCTTCAGGTGACCATGATAGGGAGGGAAAGAACCAGAGGTAATTTCCCCAACAGGGGAGCTGCTTAACACAAGCTGTCCCCTCTTCAGGTATAGGTCCACAGAAATCCCTGGAAGCTGCACCAGCCACTTTGAAGAGGGCAATTCACAGCCATGGTCACCCTCCTAATGGTGGTATTCCATATTTGAATAAAAAAATAATAAAACTCTAAGAAGCATAGCTGTTCTCTGCCTGGTGTGCAAGCACACCAGGAACAAATCAATATGGGTGGCTCTGGCCAGAAGGTGGCTTAAGTAAGAGGGGAGGCTCCGCCCCTTGCAAATTATTTGCATAATTGTTCCTGCCTATTAAAGGGGACTACACATCCCATGGTACCAGTGACCTGTATTGGACGACAGTGAAAACTAGATAAGAGTTTGTTTTTTTTTAGTGTTACTAACCTAACACTGAAGATATGCAGAGTTAAAATACTGCACTTCCGCACTGTGTGGCACCAAGCCGCAGGACTAACCACTTTCCTCCCAGCTGCCCCAGGGAGCACGTTTATGCTTCCCTTCGAGGTGGCATTTATGTGAGCTATTGTTATAACAAGCTCTGTTTATCATCCTACTGAGCTTGCAACCTCAGTAGCATGGTAAACGGAGCTTGTTGTAACAATAGCTCACATAAATGATACCTTGAAGGGAAGGGTGAATGCGCTCCCTGGGACAGGTGGGAGGGAGGTGGGAAGTCCTGCGGCTTGGTGCCGCATAGTGCGGAAGTGCAGTATTTTAACTCTGCATATCTTCAGTGTTAGGTTAGTAACACTTAAAAAAAAATCCCAACGCTAATCTACTTTTACGAAATAAAGACAATGGACACAAGTTTATATGATGTGAATATTTCCCCTTAAATTAATTTGCTGGAGCAAGATGAAAGTTTCTAATTTACACATACTATTTTAAAACACAAATACTGAAGTTATATTAAAGTTTAATGTGAGTTTTATTAATGTCGAGCACAGTAATACACTTATATAAACACCACACAGTCATGTGCAAAAAATAGAAAATCTGTGAGGGAAAGGGAGACATCGGGATTTTCACCTCAGAGGGACAGTGCTACCATAAAGCTGGACATTTTATAGGTATGAATGATCACCCATACCATTCATGCAGTCTCCATAAAAAATAACCCAATGGGCACAAAAGAGAAAAAAATAAAACGTGTTTTTTTTTTTTTATTATACATTTTTATTGTTTTCTTTATTTTTAATAAAATAAACTGTGGAATATCCATATACGTTTGGTAACAAAATAAATCCCTACTTGTGCATAAAAAAATGGTATGTAATTTGTGTGGCTGGAATACAAGACACAGGGAAAACACTGTTGAACAAAGACATAGGGCTATATGTTCAAAGTAGTAGTGAAATACCTTTTGTCGTTTTCGAAGTACAGTGTCGTTGGGATCATTAATATTTACAGTGTCGGTTGTGATTAGAAATATGTCATTTGTCCTGAATGAAATTGTTTTAACGACAAAAGAATCTTACCCAATGACAAAAATGTCTTAACTAACAACAAAAATGTCTTTAAAAATGTTTTAAAGGGACAGTATTGCTTGAAAGTAATTTTATTTTATATTGTAGCCCTTAAAAAAACATTAAAAATGATATAAGTCTTATCTCCAAAACCTTTATGGTTTGGGAGATATTAGCAAGTAAAGTTTTCCCTGGTGTGACGTCACTGCTCAAGCTTTCAGATTTGGAATTCGGTCTGCAGACCGGCCGCGTCTCTTCAGCAGTGCTGAGATCATGATCTTTAAAAAGAATTTCTTCATTGGAATGGTCTACAAAGTGTGCTTGCAAGCCAGACACACTTTGTAGACTGTTCCATTGAAGTAGTTATTTTTAAAGATCGCGATCTCGGCACTGCTAAAGAGCTACCGGCTGATCTGTGGACCTGATTCCAAATCTGTCCACTAGATGGCAGACTTGACTAAAACAGCAAGGAAAAGGGAACTTTACTTTTATTATTATTAACTTTACTTGCTAATTTTTAATGTTTTTAGGTTTGGGAGATAACACTTATATAATTTTTTATGGGCTACAATATAAAATACATTTTCAAGTAATACTATCCCTTTAACAAACAACAAAAATTCTCACACTCAGAACTTCAGATTGCCTCCCCTTTTTTTCTTAACATACAAATTTTGTCTTTTGCAAGACATTTTTTTTTTTTGTCGTTAGTTACGACAAATTTTCTTTTCCTCTATATGACACTGGAGAATAGTTTAACCATGCCCCTGCCCCACCCCTCTGCCCGTCAATTCTGGAGTTGTGTCGTACACAACTGACATTACTAGTTTTCTGTCGTATACTCTATAGAAAATATGTCATTCACGCATACAATGACTTATTTTTGTCTTTCACACGACTTTTTTTGTCGTTATCCCTTTGAACATACAGCCCATAGTCAAAAAGGTCAAAACTGCTTCGGTTCTTAAAGGGACAGTAGAGTCCCATAAAAAATGCTTAGAGTCTTGTAGTGGTTTCAAAAATAAACAACATGACACAAATCCTAGCTCTCAAACCGCTATGGTTTGAGAGATATCCTCCGTTAAAGTTCCCCTTCTCCTGAAGTCAGCTGTAAAGCTGTCAGAAGGAGATCCGTGTCGGCTGAGATAAGGAGGCTCTTCAGCAGAGCAGCAATAACGAGATTTAAAAAGAAATACTTCTTTGGAATGGTCTAAAAAGTGCGCTTGCAAACCAGACATTTTGTAGACCTTTCCAAAGAAGTATTTCTTTTTAAATTGCGGCTCTGCTGAAGAGACGCTTGTCGGTCCCTGGATCAGGAACTCTGCTGTCAGTTTACAGCTGATGTCAGGAGAAGGGGAGGGAGAGGGTAACTTTAATGGAGGATAGCTCTCAAATCATAGCGGTTTGAGAGATAGGATTTGTGTTATATTGTTTATTTTTTTAACCTCTACAAAATTCTAGGCATTTTTTATGGGACATTACTGTCCCTTTAAGAACAAACCACCCAATATTTTCCTTGTCCTTACGGGGTTAAGCAAGCTGGTTTCATGCACAATGTTTGCATAATAACTGAGTAGCAATCTAAATTTTATTCTATAATTCTGGACCAAAACAACTCCATCATGAGGAATAAATAAGAAATCCCAATGATTAAAATTATGCTTTATGGAACAGCTGGCTTGCTCCAGAAATGCTCATCTTTAGCTTATTAAATTATGGAGATGGAATGGGTTGCTTACATCCATACTGAAGTATTACATACAAATCCAGGCTTAAAGTGTATATAACTTTATAATGGCATAGGTGATCTTGAAAAAGCTTCCAAAATCACTTATATCATAGCCATTCTTTATTTAAAACTAGTTTCTAAGATAGTTAAAGCGGAACTTTCACTACACTAACATAGTGCTGCATACGCATTGTTATTTTCAAGTATAATTGCTGCTTTAACGGAAAATATAACCTTCTATGCAAGGAGGCACCAGGGAACAGCGCAGACATCTTGCAGAGCTGGCATCTCTGTGTCTGCACTGTCCATCCCCTTCAACTCCATGATTGGTGAGCTGAATGCCTTTGTACCAAAAGTCACCAGTAGGGACTGACATTGCAGGTGCAGAGAGCGGCTATTGTAAGATCCCAGCTGGTGCCTGCCCGCATAGAAGGTTAGAATTTTCATTAAAGGAGCAATTATACTTCAAAACAACAAGTGTGTGCATAGCGGTAATGTAATAATCCTTTGTGGAGCTATGTTAGTGTAGTGAAAGTTCCACTTTAAGCTTTAGCCATTTGTCAATTTTTGTAAATTAGGCAACAGCAGCTGGCACAGCCTGCATGGGCTGTCAAATACGATCATTGCACTCTCCCTCCACCTGTCACTTCCTACCAGAAAGTACTGGCAAATTTGCATAAACTGAGAAATAATGCTAAAAATTTCATACACTGTAGTTTTAGATAAAGAATGGCTAACAATTATAGGGGATTTTGAAAGTCCTTTCAAAATCATCTAAATAATTGTAAAGAGATAGTTTCACTTTAACATCTTGGACGCTGCAGATGTCTCAAATGTATTGTGAAGGATCCAAGGGGGTTAAACAATTTTACAATTGCATTTATTTGTTTTGATTGCAAAAATTATTTCTGAAGAGGCCACGTCAAAATAAATAAATAAATAAATAAAAGTAGACAGCACAGTGAAAGGATATTTTGGAGAATGGAGATGCATGCAAGACATGTGGGGAGAACTAACCAACAGGAACGCCATAATGTCCATCTATAGTGACAACCATGCAGAATGGAAAGAGACACAAACTATTTTTACCTGTCTGCTCTGTGTCCATGGCTGGATTGAAAAAGTGTTTAAAATTATTTATATGTTTACACAATTAGAGACCCATTAAAAGGTGAGTTAGAACCAATTTAATAATTAAAAGAACAACAGGAACTCCTAATAATCAACACTCACTTATCTTAACCCTTTGAGTGCCAGAGGGGTATGCAAAGCGAACCCCTCTGGCACGCAAAGGGTTAATCTAGGCAAAAGGTTTTAATGGCCATTGTGCATCAGTTCTGCATGGATCAGGTTTTTTTTGTTTATGTCAGACTACAGGGAAGGGGGTTATTATTCACCAAGGGGTAATAAGGAGGAGCCAGAAAGTCCAGTGAGATAGGTTTCCCATATTGAGAGAGCTCTTATTGACTAGGAACCGGAGAGTTCATCAGACTGAAAATATTATCACCTCTTCCAGGAGTAGAAAAAAACATTCCACTGAAGTTTTCAGGAGATGAAAGGAAAACTTCACTGGGAAGGGTTTAGGATCCTGGAGAATGCAACATGGAATCAAGATCCACTATTATATATTATTTTGTTTTTCTTTGTAACAGCTGATTCATTCTGGGGATTTTCACTGCCACATACACTGTTGTATGTACAGTTTTCAGCTCCCCCTGACCAAATTACACATTTTCTTATTTTTTAAGCGAAAAGAAGTTAACACAACCTGTGCAGATAATAATCTTTGCATGTTTCTGGAAATTGTAATGTGAGGTTACTATTTCTTTGCTGAATTCACCAGACTGAAAAATAAAACAAGAGAATGTGGCATGTGCATACTGGCACTTCTAGCTGATCCACTAGTGTTACTTTTGTAATGTTTCAGAATTTATTTGACTCTCTAGGTCTTAATCTAAATTAGGAGATTACAATTTCAGTGCTTCATAAATTCCCTGATTATTCAAACATCTTAGGGTGTTGTGCTTATACTCAACAACCCAGGTCTCTTCTAAGCAACTGACTGAGGAACAGAAAATAAAGATAACGAACCCTTACAAAGTAGAGGAAGGCTATAAATGAATCATGCACTACTTCAAGAAACGCCTAAGGTTCTGGAATGGCCTTTACAGTCCCAAGACTTGAATGTTATTGAAAATCTGTGGGTAGTATCAAACATACAGTGCGTGCAAGATGCCCTAAGAATATTTCTCCAAGGAAGGGAGGGAAAAAAATTCCTAAACCAAGAACAGAATGTCTGTTAGCTGGCTCTAAGAAATGTTTGGAGGCTGCAATTTATTTCAAAGGGGGTGTTACCAAGTAGTGACTGATAGGGTGCCCAAACTTCTGACCATGCCATATTGTCTCTTTTTTTTCTTCGATCTGTTAAATTCAATAAAGACATACTAACTGTGCTTTACAACGTGCAGAAATATTTCTAGTTTAACCCTTTGAGTGGTGCCCACACTTTTGCATACGCCTGTTTGTGTCACATAGGCCTATATTATACGTAGTGTTTACAAATTGATATCTCTGCTTTTGATCTGTATGATTTAATGGGTAGTAATGTTCTACAATAAAAGCAGCTTCAATTAATCTTCATAGTGTTTGGGCCATGAAGAGTGTTATTTCAATAAAAAAAAATCTGTCAAAGGGGACAGGGTTTTCCTTATGCTCACAGTAAGAAGACTGTCCCTTGCTGTCACCAGTCTGGTCCCAGGACCAGATTTCACATCTGAGGGGAGGTGGCTTACACTAGGTAAAAGGGGCAGGAGGGGTTACTTTTATCATTCAGTTACTCTTGATCTACAACTCTGACATTATTGAAATAACACTCTCCATGGCCCAAATACTATGAAGAATAATTGGAGCTGCTGTTTTTGTGAAACATTACTATCCCTTTAACATTTGAGATTTTAAGTTTAGGTTTTGTCATAATTGGTTGTTCACTATCCTTTTTACTTGGACATCATTACAATTGGTATGGCTATGCCTCTTAAATGGACTAGACTGTTCAGGATGGTCAGTGATTAAGAACTATTTGTGTGATATGCAGAGACCATCCCCATTTCTTGTTCTGCATCTATTGAAATTTTCTATGTGAAACAAAATAGGATTTTAGTCTTACCTTCTGAAATCCTTTTCTCTTAGTCCATATGGGTTATCTTCATTTGGAAGGAGGAACACATCAGAAGACAAGGTCTTGTGGGTGGAATTGGTCAACCTAGCCTCACCTCCAGTTTTTGATGTCAGACAAACTCACCAGTTAAGGGCAGCGAGAGAAGAAGTAAGCTCCAGTAAGAAAGACCCTAGAAGGGCTCCCACATCCAGACAAGCAAGAGTGGTCCCTTTCTCTGGGTGGAAGACCTGCATTCCATATGGACTAAGAGAAAAGGATTTAACAAGGTAAAACTAAAATCCTAAATTCTCTGTCATCCAATATGCAATACAGGTACCAGAACTGGACCAGCCCAAACCAATCTAAGTGTCAACAGACATTGAAAATTTAGCACAGCATACAAAACAATAGCCAACAAGGCTCACATAGTTGAAAAAAAGTAAAGCAAAGGAGAGATCTTCAAACAGGTAGAACTGCTTGAAGGACAGAAAGCCAGAACATCCACATGATAGTGCTTGGCAAAAATATGCAAGGAAGACCAAGTTGCAGCCTTACACAATTGCTCTGCAGAGGCATGATTCTTGTAGGCCCAGGAGAACCCAACAAACCTGGCGGAAATATCTTTAACTCTAAACGGAACAGGTTTCTTCCAGAGTTCCTACGCCCTATGAATGGAAGACTTGATCCGAGAAGCAATATTGATCTTGGAAGCAGCCTGACCTGACCTGCCCTGGGACCTTCAGGAATGACAAATAGGGAATCAGTCTTACTAAAAGTCTTAGTATGGTGCACATAGAACTTAAGGCACTGAACCACATCCAAAAAGGGGAGATCCCTTTTCTTCTCAGACTTTGGGTCAGGACAAAAAGGGCAGCACAACAATCTCCTGATTGACAAGGGACTCAGAGATCACCTTAGGAAGGAATTCCTGAGAGGTTCGAAGAAAGGCCTTATCCTTGTGAAAAAAACAGGAAAGGCGACTTGCAAGACAAAGTCTGCAACTCAGGAACCCTGTGGACCGAGACCGCAGCCAGAAGAAAAGCAATCTTCCACGTCAAAAAAACACAAAGGAATAGTAGCAAGGGACTCAAAGGGAGTCCTCTGCAAAACTCCCATTACCAAATTAAGGTCCCATGGAGGTGTGGTAACTTTATAGGCCGGGAAAGCATGAGCGACCCCCCCAAATGAAAACCTTGACATCATGCAGAATGACAATAAGTCTCTGGAAGAACACATAAAGTGCAGAAGTCTGCACTATCAAGGGACTTAAGCTGAGCCTTTTGTTCTCACCATCCAGCAGAAAAGAAAAGACCACTGGAAGGTCAAAATCCTGTGAAGACCGTTCCCTGTCCACAAACCAAGAATGAAAAATGGACCAAATCCTATGGCAGGCCTTGGAGGAGACAGGCTGCCTAGCCTGGAAAATAGTAGAAATAACCTAAGGAGAGAAACCATTTCTCCTCAGGATATGGGCTCCAAAAGCCATGCCCTCAAAGCCAGCTTCTCCACGTCCTCTTTCCAAAGGTAGCCCTGAAGGAGATCCGGTTTGGGTGGCAGTGGAAATGAATCCTGAATGGAAAGACTCACTAGCTCAGCAAACATACCCTCTCGGTCCAATAATGAGCGACCAGGATCCCTGTTGCACCGTCCATCCTCATCTTACGGAACACCCTGGGAATGAGGGGAATCGGAGGAAAGACATAAGAGAAGTGGAAGAGCCATCTTGTCTGTGGCAACAGGATAAAAACACCAGAGTCTTCAAATTGTACCTTGTGGCTATTAGGTCTATCTGTGGCAGTCCCCGCTGTTGCACAATCAGGCTGAACGCTTCTGGATGGAGTTTCCCCTTTCCTGGATCTACATCCTGGTGACTTAGAAAGTCTGCCAGAACGTTTCTACCCCTGGAATGTGAATGGTGGAGATGGCTGGAACATGGGCTTCTGCCCAGCCTAGAACGTACTTCACCTCATACCAGGAGGTGGTGCTTAGAGTGTCCCCCCTCGACGGTCGATGTAAGCATCAAAAAAGACTTGGGGATATGATTGAGAATGAGTCAGTCTAATATTATTGCATAACACAAATAGGGGAAATGTATCAACCCCAAAAGGGGTAACAATACAGTCTCTCCAATTGACTGTGACTTCCTACAGAAGAATTCAACCAGCCCACAACAGGTGCAACTACATTCAACAAATTGTTATTATTACTCCAAAAACTGGTGTACCTCCTGTTAAAATAACTTCAACAACAGGCAATAAACCAGACAAAATACATTCATTGTTATAAGGATCAAAAATAAAACCCCACCAGCAAAAACAAAAGAAAGTAAATAGATATTCAACTTATTTCAACAATATTTAGTCCCAGGTCACAATCCACCGTGAGTCCCAATCAAGTAATATGATCAATGCTGCACTCCTTCCAATGGGCTGGGTTCCCAACGTAGAGATACACTTCTTGCATTGAAGTTTATTTTGACATAGGTGTCACTGGATTTTAATAGATAGATATTTATACTGTTTCTCAAGGAATTTGGTCCATGCCTTATTCTTACTTCGTTTGATATAGGGTATTCTATAGATCAAATAGGTTCAGCCAAAAGTGATACTGGACGAATATTGTCGTCTACTGGAGTGGTTGTTTCCACAGTTATTTAATCTCTGGTGGAGTGTAAGAGTGAAAGAAAGAGGAGCAGTAGACCGTGACAAAAGTACACCAAACTGGGATGAGAGCCAGTACATGCACTCACAGCCAGCCAGTTTACAGCCTTTTGAAGTTTTAAGCAGGATTCTTACCACTGTGGTGTTGGTGAAGGATTCCCTTTCAAGCCAAGGATTACTACTCTTAGAAGATGACATGTCCCTGTCAACACACAGACTGAAAAATGGACCAAACCCTATGGTAGGCTTTGTAAGAAACTTGTTTCCTAGCCTGGATCATAGTGGAGACCACCTCAGAAGAGAAGCATTTCCTTCTTAGGATGGAGGCTTCAACAGCCAAGCTGTCAAAGCCATGTGCTCCACATCCTCCTTTCACAAATAACCCTGAAGGAGAAGATCTGGTCTGAGTGGCAATGGAAATGGATCCCGAATGGAGAGAGCCACAAGTTCTGGGAACCAGGGCTTCCTGGACCAGTAAGAGGCATTCAAAATGACAGTCGGACCATCTATCCAAATCTTCCTCAGCACCCGGGGAATGAGAAGAAATGGAGGGAAGATGAAAGCACCAGGGGATCGCAAGAGCATTCAGGGCGAAGGTCAGAGGATCCCTCCAACGGAATCAAAATGCTTGAACCTTCTTGTTGTTCCTCATGGCCTTCAGATCTATCTGAGGAAAACCCAACCGCTTCACCAACAGGTTGAAAACATCTGGGTGGAGCTCCCACTCTCCTGGGTCCACCCTTTGATGGCTAAGGAAGTCCACCAGGACACTGTCTGCCCCTGGAATGTGCATTGCGGAAATAGCTGGAATGTCATCTTCCCAAGCCAAGACAGATTTGACTTCTGACCAAGCTGAAGCATTTCTAGTGCCTCCTTGCTTGTTAATGTACATCACGGCCCTGGCGTTGCCTGACTGGACGCGGACTGAACAACCCCTCAGTGGAGAGGACCAGTACACTATAGCATGATGAATCGCCCGGAGCTCCAGAACATTGATGGACTTAAGAGTCTCCTCCGCAGTCCATCTGCCCTGAACCCCCAGGTGACCCCAGACAGTTCCACAGCCCCTGAGGCTGGCATCCATCGTTACCAGGGTCTAGTCCTGAATAACAAAGGGTTTCCCCTTCTCCAAACTGGACTTGTCCAGCCACCAAAGCAGATCCTGCCTCAGAGAGACACACTGGAAGAGATCTGGAAGAGAGACACTGCGGTCCAAGAGATCTGGTTTCTCATGCCAAGCAAGGATAGTGAACCACTGGAGCTCCCTGGTGTGATCCATGGAATATGGAACTGCCTCAATTGTGGACACCATGTGGCCAGTTAGAGTCAAGAATTTGTGGACTGGAGCAGATGGCCACTACAGAAGCTCTGGACACCAGATGCATGACCTGATGCACAGAATCCTTGGTCAGGAAGACCTTCCCTTGGCAAGTATTGAACCTGAGGCCAAGGAAAACCAGGACCTGAGAGAGGACTGGAGCAGATTTCTCCTTTTTCAAAATCCACCCATGGTGGAAGAAGTCTGAGCACAGTCCTGGACATGCTGGTCCAGGAGTTCCATGGATGGCACCTTCAGCAGTAGGCCATCCATGTAGGAAGTCACCTGAACCCCCCGGTGTGCAGAAGGAAATCAATGCCCCTAAGACTCTGGAAAAAATCCCAGGCGTGGAGGTAAGCCCAAAGGGCAGAGTGGTGAACTGGAAGTGCCCTCGCAAGCGAACCTGAGGTACTTCTGGCTGTCCGGATGAACCGGGACATTCAAGTAAGCATCCTGCAGATCCAGAGAGGCCAGGAACTCTCCAGGACACATAGCTGAGATGACAGAGCTCAAGGTTTCCATCATGAAGCACGCAATGTCCATAAAGGAATTGAGATCTTTGAGGTCCAAGACAGGACTTCCACCATCCCTCTTGGCCACCACGAATAGGTTTGAATAGAAACCTAAACCTCTTTCTTGAGGAGGAACTGGAGTCAGGACTCCTTGTCCATGAAAGCCTGAACCGCCTCACTGACAAGACACAGCTTTTCTTGTCCCAGAGGAGCTCTGGAGTGGAAGAATTTGTAGCGAGGAAGGGATCTGAAGGGAATCCTGTACCCTTCCGAAACCACCTGGAAAACACACTGATCCACAACAGATGCCTGAAAAATGGTGCAAGCACCCACCTGCCAGGAGCTGCGGACCAGGATTCTGCAAGTCATGCGGAGAAACACTTGCCAGACTTGGGCATGACGATGGCGTGCTTTGAGTGCCACTGCTGTCTGGCCTTGGTGGTCTGGCATGGGGTGCTGGCCTGAGACACGTTCAGATTCAGCCTTTGCGCTTTGTTTTGGCAGGGATGAAAAAGATGCTGTTTCCTTGCCAAGCTGGGGTGCTTGGAAACATGAGGCAACAGAGTATTCTTGCCTCCAGTGACCTCACTGATAATCTGCTTCAGTTCAGGCCCAAAAAGGGAGAGAAATCAGCGACTTCTTAGATGAAAGGTCCGCAGACCAAATCTTAAGCCACATGTACTTCTAGCAGAAAAAGAGAAAGCAGAAGCCTTAGCTGCAAGTTTGACAGCATCAAAAAGAGCATCAGTGACATATGTCTGAGTCTCAGACATGTTGGCTAAGAGGGCTAAAAAGTCCTCCTTAGGGGCACCTTTACTGATAGCTTCACTAAGTTGTTCGCCCCATGTGGCTTTAGTTACCCAAACAGAAGCCAAGGTAGGCCTCAAGGCAGCACCTATAGCAGCAAAGTTAGACTTCAAGATAGCTTCCTATCAGTCAGGTCCTTCAATGCCGTGGCATCCTCCATTAGAGCAGCAGACTTAGAAAGCCTAGAAATAGGGGGATGAACCTGAGGAGGTGTAGCCTACTGAATCAAAGCTGCCTCAGAGAAGTGATACAGCTTGGAAAACCTTTTGGAAAGAGTAAGGCGCCTGTCAGGCGTTTTCCACTCATCCAGGATAACCTGATCCTGAGCAGGATTGGGTGGAAAAACCTTGAGGGATTTCTTATGCCGTTGAAAGACGTCAGAAGAAGTTTGGCCCTCAGCAGAGGTAGAAGTGAGCTGTAAGCTCGTTAAAATCACTGTAATGGGGCCCTCTGCGGAGGGTGCAGCCTCAGCCTCAAAGGGGTCGCCATAAGCATATGAAGAAGCCCCTTCTTCACACTCCCCTGTGCCACAGAGGACTTTAAGTCCTTGATCCAGAGTGGCTCTTGTTTAAGGTTGGAGGGACCAGGTGAAGTAGTAGGGGCAACAGCACATAAGGAGTATAAGTGTCCTGAGTATTCTCTAGGGAGCCAGTTTGGCATGAGGAACAGTAAGCAAGGGGGGGTCAGAGATGCCCCTGAGCCCTTAGTCTTAAGCCTAGCCCCATGTCCCTTTGAATCCGACATCCTAACAAAAGAAGTGTCTAAACAGTATAATAAATCTAAACACTGATCCAGATTAAAAAAAAATCACCTCAGAAAGGCCAAGAAAGTACTTATCTGGCAGGTGAATGGTTAACCAGAGGAGGAGAGTAAGGAGAGACAAGCCTCTGTGTAGGAATACAAATAGAGAAGGAAAATATTGTTCGAAATCACAGCCAAACAGAATAAAGCCCGTGAAACGGGCATTCTGGGATTTGTAGTTTAGTCTATTTGTTGTTACCTAACAATGCTTGAACCACAGCAACGCTTGAACCCAAACTCATGAGGCCCAAGATATTGGGGATGTGTACCAAATGATAGGGCAAGAAGACACGAAGAATGAGCCCTCTCTCAATGCTGTCCCATAGAAGTCAATGGAGCAAGTGCGGCTGCAAGGTAAAGTGCCCCTTAAAGAAGCGGAACTCAAAAATCATCAATTTCCAAAAGTAAATAAAGTACGCAAATACCCAAGGGAATACGTAGGGATTAATAAAAACTCATGAATCAATAAGGATAAGTAAAAATAAGCCCCATAACCAGGAGAAACCAGCAGGAAAGGTGTTAAATGCAGCCATCCAAACTCCAAAGACCTAGGGTTCAAACTAATAAGATACCCAACCTGAGTGCAGAAGTTTAATACTCCTATGAGACCCCTGTATGGAGGGGAACAGAGGGACAAGTGGACCATGGCACTCAAAGGGTTGCTCACCTTTTCACTTGACTTCTTTCTTCAGATTACTATTAAAAGAAAGAGCTTCAGAGAAACCAAGTCAGGAGAGATAAACATGGGTTGCATAATTCTCTCTCTACAGTGCTGCAAGGGTCCACAACAGCACCTGATAGATGGACAATCCTCCACGGAAACCAGGAATGGTAATCCAGCTAATGGGGGAATTTTGACACTCCACAGAAAAGGATAAAATAATCTAAAAACCTAGCAGAAAAGTTCTCAGGATCTGTACAGGATACTGGAAAAAGTCTATCTGGGGCGGGGCTATTGGAATAGTCTGATAAGAAGGAAGAGGAGGCTCCACCCACAACTACTTCCAGAATTGTTTCAACCTACAGGGAGGAGCTGTCACCTCCCCCATGGTACCTGTTATGTCATATTGGACAACAGAGAAAGTGCTTATTCGGCAGGCGAAGGTTTATTCTGGTGAAGGAGAGCAAGGAAAGTCTGCCTCTGTGTAGGAGAAGTAAAAGAGAAGTAAAATGGCGCCTGCAAAACAGGCAACCAATTGGAAGAAAGCCTGCAAAATGGGCATTCTGGGTAATGTAGTCTTCTTTGCTGCTTAGCAATGTTTCACAGACCCCCACAACACTGAGGACATGAACCAGATAAAAGGGAATGAGGAGACAAGAAGAATGAGTTCACTCTGACCTGTGTATGACCAAGAGTTGCAGAGATATCTCACAGTGAAGTTCACCCATAGAAGTCAATGGAGCAAAGTTGGCAGAGGCACTGGAAGCATCCTTAAAGGAGCCATGCACCCGAATAACTGACAATTGATAAAGTACCCCAAATTACCCAATGACACAGTGAACATGAGGGGGAAGTAAAGAGACAATCTCCTGAACAGAAAAGCCCAAGAGAGACCCCCAATCCAGATAAACCAGCAGGGAAGGGGTTAACTAGTCCCAAAACAGCCATCCATGCTCCTTAACCCAGAGGATGAACAAAAAAACATATCCAACACGAGTGCAAGAACCCAAAGGTTCATGGGAACCCCTGTATGGAGAGGTACAAGTAGGGAGAAAATGGATCAAGGCACTCAAAGGGTTACTCAGCATTCTTCATCTTCTGTCTTCAGGTTACCGTTGTGTAGAGAGCAGGGCCTCATTGAGGTCTTGCTGGGAGTGAAAACTTGGGTTGCAAGGTTCTCTCCACAGAGCTGTAAAGGTCCACTCAGCACCTGTACACTGGTCAATCCACTCCAGGGAAGCCCAGTAATGGTAACACTCCTAATGGGGGGAATTGTAACAGCCCCATATCTTAAGTAAAGCAAGAAATAAACTAAAACTAAGCAGCATTTTTCCAGCCCATGTCCATGCAGTCAGGAACACATCTAAAACTAGAGGAGGGGCTAGGTTGGTCTGCAGAAGGGAAGAGAAGGCTCCACCCTCAAGACCTTGTCTTTTGATGTGTTCAGCCTTCCAAAGGAAGATCAGTCTCCATGGTACCTGTATTCCATATTGAATGACAGAGAAAGTGGCTTTTTACATCTACAAACTAGGTGCTTTGCAAGGAGTGAAGTCTCTTGCATTATATTATCTGTGCACATAATATCTACTACTAATTAACCCCATAAGGACCAGCGGTCCCGGGGTGTGTGGTCCTTTAAGGTCCAAAAAGGAAACTTTAACGTGCCAGCCCACGTGGCTGATCACGTGTGCCGGCACGCTGAAAGGAGAACAAACAGAGATTGCTCCGGTCTTGGATTGCTCAACTTCATTGCGCGCTATTACTCACAGCACTCCTGCAGGAGCGCTGTGAGTAAGAAGTACGTGACATGCCAGGACAGTCACTGGGCCTTAACGGAAAAATAGCAGTGATGGTCCTGGCACGTCACTGGACGTTAAGGGTTAAAGCTGGTCTGTTCAAATTCAGTCCTCCAGGACCACAAACAGGCCAGGATGTAGGGATTTCCCTGATCAAGTACAGGTGAATTAGTCAGTGGCTCATACATTTTAATTGGTCCACCTGTGCTTAATCAGGTAAATCCTTACATCCTGCACTGTTGGTGGCCCTTGAGGCCCGAACTTGGACAGTCCTGAATTAGAGGTTAATTTAAGGAAACTAATCCATACTATATTGATCCATAGTGGACATTACGATTTTCTGACCAAGTTAAGGTAATGTGCGAGTTATTATAAGATGTTCATGTTTCTTATGTTCACATAGGCAACTTTTTTGTGCATTTAATACATACATTATGTATGGGAAATTAACTTAATTTTGCATACAAAAGTGTAGCAAGTTTATTTTCCCAGCATTCCTTTTTTTTTGTTTTTTAAACGACAACACTGCAGAGAAAATGCACTACCTACAATATCTGTGCTATTCCTATAGGATTTATTTTAAATACATACCGGTAATTTTTAAGTATATTAACACACTGTCAGAGGAAAGTTGTAGACAGTGGTTTCAGCCTGACACATGCTCCGCCATAGTCATCCATGTAAACAGCTTCACATTACAAAGAAAAACCTGTGTTTATTCATGTACTACTACAGCTGTTAATGGCGCTTGTGTGAAGAAGCCATAACAATTTCTCAAGCCTGTAATTGTAAACTTAGAAAGTATGGGAAAACAAACCCATGTTTATCTTAACACAAAGAATTAACAAATAAAAGGCAAATATAAAATATTTTATTATTGTAATTGCTTAACATATAACCCAGTAATAAAAACTCTCATACCAAAGGAATATATATATTTTTTTTGAGATACAGTAAATACTCACTGGGAAAAAAATAATTGCTAAAAACTAAAACCAGTCAGTCATTCTATTCCTAAAATGTGATTACAGACATTTAGCTTTGCTAGATTGTTCTAGGCCAGGGGTAGCCAACCTTTGGCTTTCCAGCTGTTGAAAACTACAGCTCCCATCAAGGCTGGGGAAGATGGGAGCTGTGGTCCCCAATAGTTGGGAGCCAAACGTTGTAAGCAGCATTCCCCTCTTTAAAGGCTAGAAAGGTCTACAATGCATTGTTAGTAATGAGTTGGAAACCTCTCTGGTATCCAAGGGATTTTGTAAAAACATGGAAAGTTCTGTGTAAAAATTACTGCCCTCTTGTGGTAAATTGGAAAATACAGCAAAAAACATGGAAATCTTAACAACATGCAAGTTATAAAAGTGAACTTATCTGTTATCTTCAAGACTATGTTCAATATTCATTAATTATATATTAAAGGTATAGTAATACATTTAACTATAATGCATCTTGTAGCCCTTAAAAACCAAATTAAATACTCCCAGCTCCATCTCTCAAACCTTTATGGTTTGAGAGATATGTACTTTCAAAGTTCCTCCTCCACTGACGTCAGCGCTCCGACTGCAGGGGAATCCGGCCCGGCACAGGCGGAGGCTCTTCAGCAGCGCCGAGATCGCATTATGGAAAAAGAAATCCTTCACTTAAACACTCTTCTATGTGTGCTTGGTTTGCAAGCACACGTAGAAGACTGTTTCAGAGAAGGATTTCTTCTTCAATAACGCGATTGCGTCTCTGCTGAAAAGCATCCACTTGTTCAGGGACAGGATTCCCCTGCAGTCAGCTAGAACACTGATGTCAGGGGAGGGGGAACTTTGAAAGTAGATATCTCTCAAACCATAAAGGTTTGAGAGATGGAGCTGAGCATTTAATTTGTTTTTTTAAGGGCTACAAGATGAATTATAGTTAAATTTAAGTATTGCTGTCCCTTTAAGGGGATAGTAATACTTAAAATGTAAAAAAAAATATGTTGTAGGGTTTATCCCCCTGAGTAAAACAAGGGTACTCCCACTGCTGAAAGGTGTTTCATTCAAAAGTTATTAATTTTCAAAGTTGAATTTTTTAGGTGCAGTATCACAGTGGCCTGAAATTGTATAGTGGCGCTGTTGCTACACCATCGTATGGAGATTTATGGTCAATTGACCAGAGCTGTCCATAGGATCGTGTAGCAACAGCGCCACTGTACAATTTCAGGCCACTGTGATATTGCACCTAAAAAATTCAGCTTTGAAAATTAATAACTTTTGAATGAAACACCTTTCAGCAGTGGGAGTACCCTTGTTTTACTCAGGGGCATAAACCCTACAACATATTTTTTTTTACATTTTAAGTATTACTATCCCTTTAAGAAAGAGAAGTAGGAGATACACAAATAATGTCTCACACAATTCTATTTTAACACTGTTACTGTTAAGGTGCCGGGGTGCAGTTTCTACAACATACATGCACACACGGCACAGCTCACATTTCTTCCTATTTATTGACACAGTGGTCACTAGTGGGTTGAGTTATAAAGTGACCACTAATGATAAAAGAGGACAAAAATAATCTCAGTGGCTTCAGGCAAACACTGCACTGTCAATTAAATCAGTAGGATATACAGCTCATCACTAACTTCCCATTTGTTAACTGAATTCCGCCTACAGTACACATCCTAATGGTTACCAGGGAATCAACAGAGGCTGCTCTGTACTACCAAAAAGCTGCAGCTACTTTGGTACATAGGTAGTAAAAGAATGACATAAGTTGAAGTGCTATGCCTTGAAACCTTTCCAAAGGTTATTTTTTCTTAATTATATGTTTTGAAGCAAAGATGTGTGTGTGAGTGTGTGTGTGTATAGTGAACACAATTTGTATGATGGTAAGCCGTTTAGGCTGCTTATTGTGAAATAACCAGAATGCAAGTGTGTAAAAGGTTGTGGTGTAAGGAGGTGTAATTTAAATATATCAAATACACTACAGGAAGAACATTTTTTTTTTTTTTTTTTTTTTTTTTTTAAATTTACACTTTTTCCCCAAAGAATTTCCTGTAATAGTTTCAGGCAGCCACAAACCTCATTCCATGCAAACACAATTATAAGCAACAATTTTAAACACCAATTTATGGGAGGCCAGTGGAAACACAAAAAGAGGATTTTAGTCTTACCTGTTAAATCTTTTTCTCTTAGGCCATACAGGTTAATGGTAACTCTGGGTAGGCGATCTGCCCCTTTAACTAGGCAGGAACAATTCTAGAATTGTATGCAGGGGGTGGAGCCTACTTTACCTCCTTGGTTGCAGCTAGCCAAGCAGCTCCAGTATGATTTGAGACACTAACTATTGACTAGATAGTAGAAGGGAAAGAAGTCTCCTGTGAGAATGACCCGGAAGGTCCCCCACGGTCTGCCACAGGAGAGCCAAGCATGGTCTCTTGACAGGGTGGGAGACCAGTAACCTGTAAGTAAAACTAAAATCCTCTTTTCTCTGTCGTCCAATACAGGTTACTGGCAACTCTGGGATGTCCAACAACTGAGGCGGGAAGTAAGGCAAGGACCAGGCGCAAGGTCCCCAGAGTTACCAGAGCAGATTTGAACCATCAGATCAGAGATAGCCCAACAACAAGGGAGTGTCAACAGACACTGAACAGGGGTACAACACCCCAACTGTTACACAGCACACTGAACTAGAGCCAACAGGGCTCAAAAGTGAAGGAAGCACCAAGAACCGAAGAAGATCCTAGACAGGCAAGACTGCATCCAGGATCTTCCTCCCAAAGCTGGCGTCAGCCGATGCCAGCACATCAACACGGTAATGCTAGTACACAGACAACCAAGTGGCAGCCTTGCAGAACTGATCAGCGGAGGCTTGATTCTTGTAAGCCCAAGAAGCCCCAAAACATCTAGTAAAATGAGACGTGACCCGAAAGTGAACAGGCTTCTTCCTGAGCTCGTAAGCCTTAAGAATAGTGGATTTGATCCAGGACGCAATAGTCACCTTGGATGCAGATCTTCCTGCCCTGGGACCCTCAGGAATAAAGAACAACGTGTCAGATTGAGTGCAAAGTACATAAAACCTGACACAATGAACCACATCTAACAGTGGAAATCCCTCTCCTTGTCAGAGGTGGGGTCAGGGCAGAAAGAAGGAACCACAATCTTCTGATTGATGTGGAACTCCGAAACCACCTTCGGGAGAGGCTCCTGAGAAGTGCAAAGCATCGCCTTGTCCTTGTGAAACACCAAAAAGGGTGGTTTACAGGACAGAGCATGCAACTCAGTGACACGGCGAACGGAGACGATCGCCAGGAGAAAGGCCATTTTCCACGTTAACATGCGTAGAGGAATGGTTGCCAAAGACTCAAAGGGAGGGCTCTGAAGAACCCCGAAAACCAAGTTAAGATCCCATGGAGGAGTGGGATTCTTGAAGGCAGGACGAGTATGAGCAACTCCCTGGAAGAAAACCTTGACAACAGGAAGGATGGTAATGCGCCTCTGAAATAAAACAGAGAGAACAGAAGTTTGAACATCGTGAAAGCTAGACAATGAATATCCTCCTTCCACAGGTAACCCTGTAGAAGAAGATCCGGATGGCAAGGGAGCCGGAATGGCTCCGCCACTGATAGATCCAGAAGCTCCGAAAACCAAGCCTGTTGAGGCCAGTACGGAGCAATCAGAATGACTGGACAGCGCTCCAGCCTCAATTTCCGCAACACCCTGTGCAACATGGGGTGGGGAGGAAAGATGTAAGCCAGAGGAAATAACCAAGGAATGGACATGGCATCCACCACTATAGCTAGAGGATCCCTCCAGCGAGAGCAGAACCTCGGAACCTTCCGGTTGTGTCTTATCGCTATCAGGTCGATGCAAGGAAGACCCCACTTCTGAACGATGAGGTTGAACACCACTGGTTGCAGCTCCCACTTGCCGCTGTCCACTGTGTGTCGACTGAGGAAGGCCGCCATTATGTTGTCTACACCAGGAATGTGCACTGCGGATATGGCAGGAATGTGTTCTTTGGCCCAGTGCAAAATAGCCTTGACCTCTAACCAAGAGGCGAGACTTCTTGTTCCGCCCTGCTTGATATAAGCCACGGCTGTGGCATTGCCGGATTGTACCCGGACTGGGCAGTCTTCCAGCTGGGGTGTCCAATGACGAAGGGCATGAAATATCGCCCGAAGCTCCAACACGTTGATGGGAAGGAAATATTCCTCCGGAAACCACCGACCCTGAGCACTCAGGCAACCCAGGACCGCTCCCCAGCTGGAGAGACTGGCATCTGTAATCACCGTGGTCCAGGAGGACACCAGGAAGGACTTGTTCTTCAGCAGACTGGAGAGGTAGAGCCACCACAACAAATTCAGTTCCACTCGAAGAGGAAAGGATACGGGTGTCTTCAGAAGGTCTGGCTGACCCCTGCACACCTGGATCACAAACCTCTAAAGTTCTCAGGTGTAAGCCATGGCAAATGGGACTGCTTCTATGGTGGAGATGAATTTCCCCACTAGAGAGGACAGCTTCTTGGCTCGAACTGGATCTTGAGCCAGAACAGCAGAAACCCTGTGGGCGATCTGGTGAGCCACCTCATCCGTGAGAAACACCATGCTCTGCTGAGTGTCGAAGAGAAGGCCTAGAAAGACCAGACGCTGGGATGGGACAATTATCAGATTTGTCCATGCTGATGATCCACCCGTGATGGGTGAGACCATGAATGCAGTCCTGAACCTGCTGATGAAGAAGTTCCGCAGAGGGGACTTTCAGAAGCAGGTCGTCCATGTATGGAGTAACTCTGATGCCGTCCCGATGGAGGACGGACACTAAGGCTACCAGGACACAGTTGAAGACTTGAGGAGCTGTAGTCGGACCGAAGGGAAGAGCTGAAAACTGAAAGTGCCCTTGGTCGCAGGCAAACCTGAGATACTGCCAGCTCTGAATGGCAATGTGTAGATACGCGTCCTGAAGATCCAGAAAGGGAAGGAATTCCCCCCCGGGGACATAGCAGCAATCACCGTCATTAGGGACTCCTGGTGATAATGAGTCCTGATCATGAAAGAATTGAGATCCTTCAAATCCAAAATGGGAAGACAACCGCCGTTCTTCTTGGAGACCACAAAGAAGTTTGAGTAAAAACCTATACCGCTGTCCTGAACTGGAACCAGCTCTAGAACATCCTTGTCCACAAGGGCCTGGATAGTGCCATTGAACAGATGCCGTTTCTCTGTACCCTGGGGCGTATGAGAAGGAGAAAAGCTAAAAGGAGGAAGAGAGACGAAAGGGATCCTGTATCCTTCCGCCACCACCTGTAAAACCCATGGGTCCGCCACTGAATCCTCCCAGACGCTTTGGTAGTGACGCAGACGGCCACCCACAGCAGAGTGAGGACCTGGGTTCGGCGAGTCATGCCGAAGGAGGCTTGGAAGCCTTAGTCTTGGAAGAGACCTTGGGCTTCCATTGCGGTTTGGGTTTGGAGGAGGCACGCGGAGCTGAGGGAACCGCCTGGTTCGCCAGGGATGTAAGTCTGTAAGGAACGAAAAAAACGATTACGCTTGAGAAGCATTTTCTTCCTGGGAACCAAAGGCAGAAGTGTACTTTTACCCCCTGTGGCCTCACTAATCAGATCCTTAAGATCTGGCCCACACAATGACGTGCCTTGAAAAGGCAAGGAGAGCAAACCTTTCTTAGAAGCGGTGTCAGCAGACCAGATCATGAGCCAAAGAGCTCATCTGACAACCACAGACATTGTGGAAACCCTAACCACCAAATGCATGGCATCAAATAAGGCACCAGAAACATAGTGCTGGGCCTCAGAAATGTTGGCAAGAAGGCGCAACATATCCGAAGTATAAGCACCCTGACGGACAGCCAGGGTGAGTTGTGCAGTCCAGACCGCAATGCCCCGGTTAACCCATGCCGTAGCGAACGCTGGACGCATGGCGGTACCAGCAGTGGCAAAAATGGACTTGAGGGAAACCAAGTTTCTTGTTAGTCCAGTCTTTCAGAGCGGAGGTGTCAGAAACTGGCAAGACAGTAGACTTAGATAGCCTGGAAATAGGAGCATCCACTTTGGGGGGATGAACCCACTGAGCAAGCGCCGCCTCAGAAAAGGGGTAAAGCTTGGCAAATTTCTTGGAAACAGAAGGTTTCCTGTCCGGGGATTTACTCTCATCGGACACAAGGTGGTCAAGAGTGGGGTTAGGTGGAAAACAAGTAAGGAGTTTTTTAGACACCTGAAACACATCAGAGGGATCTGAAGAAATCTCCTGAACTAAGGGAATGTTTAGGGTAGTGAAGACACCCATGATCAGGCCCTCAGCCGAGGGCTCAGGATCAGCCTCAAAGGGGTACCCAAAAACTGAGAGGAGCCCACAGCAGAACATTCCTCAACATCTGAATCCACTAACAGTTCCTCCTCAGAGGAATCTGATACATCAGGTACTCCCCTGTGCGGAGGGGCTCTGTGGGACATGTGGACCTGCAGGACTCAAAGGGTTGCTCACCTTCCCTGCAGATCTTCTGTCTTCAGACTACCATGTATTAAGAAGAAGCCTCAGTGGGCAATTCCTGAGAAAAGAACTTGAACTCAAGATTTTCCCCCCAGGGCTTAAGGTCCACAAAAAGCTCCTGGTTACTGAGCTAGCCACATCTAAGGGCATTATCAGTTATGGTAATCCACCTAATGATGGTATTCCATTTCTAACAGAAAAATAAAAAAATGTCTAAAAACTATAGCAGAACTGTTCTCTTGCCTTTGTCTTACTGGAGCTGGTTGGCTAGCTGCAGCCAAGGAGGGAAGGTGGGATCCACCCCCTGCATACAATTCTAGAATTGTTCCTGCCAACTTAAAGGGGCGGATTGCCTACCCAGAGTTACCAGTAACCTGTATTGGACGACAGAGAAAAGTATCTTTGTGTTCTGACCTATAATTCCCTTCCTCTTAGTCCATGTGGAACCATGGGGTAAAATTTCCTCCTGCAGGAGGGAAGGGCTCTTGCCTTAAAAGGCTCTCTGGTGGCTTCCCCCCTACTTCACTTTACTCCCACCAATTTTACTCAGATGCAACGAACAGCAAAGATCAAAAACAGAAGCAAGGCAGGAAAGGAGGCTACCTGAACCAGAGAATCTAAAGGACCACCTCTGCCCGAAACTCAGACAGCAGATTTTACCCTCAGAGAGAATTGTTCTGCATGGACCAAAATAAAAGGCTTTATTGGTAAGTACACAAAAATCCCCTCTTTGATCTAGTGTGGAACACAGCAATCAAGGGTGTAAATATATCCGTATACACACATACATATATATATATATATATATATATATATATATATATGCGCAGTCTGAAACTGGAATCATCTTCAGTCTTCAGACATAAGTAATGTGCTCAGACAAGCAAAGCAGAGGAAAATTGGCGAGAGAGAGCCATCCTCCAACAGTTAGCAATGCCAGCTTATAAGTTGAAGCTATATTGTAGATTAAAAAAAAATAAAAGTATCTGCAGCAATTCCTATCTCTCAAACCTTTATGGTTTGAGAGATACAATGTTTTAAAGTCCCCCCCTCCTTACCCTTGCTCTGATGTCAGACAGAAGGAGATCCCGGTCCTAGGACCAGCCGGCACCTCTTCAGGAGAGCCGAAATAGCGATATTTAAAAAGAACTACTTCATTGGAAAAGTCTACAAAGTGTGCCTGGTTTGCAAGTACACTTTGTAGACTGTTCCAATGAAGTGGTTATTTTTAAATATCGCTATTTTGGCTCTGCTGAAGAGCTGCATCGAGTCGGCCAACACGGATCTCCTTCTGTCAGTTTTACAGCTGACATCAGGGAAAGGGGAGGGAGGGGGAACTTTAAAACATATCTCTCCAACCATAAAGGTTTGAGAGATGGGACTTGCTCCAGATACTTTATTTTTTTAAATCTATACTAGAGCTTCAACTTATAATAGGACATTACTATCCCTTTAAGGAGGCCCAAGATACGAGTCCACCTATAATGGAGGATTACACAGCCCCATATACATTAAAATAAAAGAAGAGAATCTTTACCCTGATGCACCTCCTTTGAGGTCACTTTTAAAAACTGAACTTGAATGGTAGGGGTAAAGTGGAGTGAGGAGGAAGTCTCCACCTCCATTGCCCTGCCCTCCCAACCAGAGGATACTTTACTCCATGATTTCTGTGTTCCACATTGGATAAAAAAGAAATAAAGTTTAATGCCATTTCAGGCTCCAGAGCAGCTGCTTTAGTTTATGGTCAGCACTGACTGACTGACTACAATGCTGAATTAACACTGAAATCTATTTCAATGGCTTACCTCCGAGCAGGAACAAAGGAGAAGTGAGCTGCAGCATTTGGAGAAAAGTTACGTGGACTGTCCAGAGGGCTGTTACCTAAATAAAAATAATAAATTGAGTCAACAGGGGCACAGATTATATCAGAATATATCAGAAAATGATGAGTGTGGATGTTTTCTTACAGTAGATTGTTTTAGAATGTAATTCTTTAAATAACAAGAGCATGTTAATCTTGCCAAACACATTAAAAGTTACACACTATTGAACAAGATCAATGAAAGGAGAAAATAAAACACAGCTATACCCACAAGAAAATGTATGGTTGTATTTACATAATCATATTTTGGGTTGAGTACAGAAGGTGATTACTTTGAAAACCAAGACATCCGTTCAAAGGAACATTAACAACTACTAGTAATAAATCCTCCATTAACCTTACTATGGCCAGAAAAGCCTAATGACCTCTATGAATTTTACATCTCATTTTAAATCGAGAATTTTCAAATTAATCCTGGATATCAAGTTTATGGAGATGGGCATGCTAATTGCCAGCATATTTTCTAACTAATGCATGTAGAGTGCATGAGCCTGCATAAGATTAGCATGCATCATGAGCAGAATTTGAGGTCCTGCAGGTAAATGTCATGTCTGTCTAGATGGATATAACACAACTGATTGAAGTTGTTATCTTAATAAAGGCACAAGAGCAGTTCATAGTTATGAAGGATGTTATGGCAATAATAAGGTAAGATGGATGGTATTATTAGATGGTGTTAGAATGTCTTTAATGTATAGACCTAATGCAACTAACTTGTTACAGTCAATACCACTGATCATGTTTATACGCATGTCCATTTAAAAGCAGATGAATTTATGGTGAATGTGATTAATCAGGTATCAGGAATGATCATTCATATTCAAACCTCTAAAACTAGCCTAACACCTTTCAGACCAGAGTGGTGTGCAGAACGCTGCAAAACAGTACACCACATACTCATCTGACCTTCAATGGTCTTATTAACCCAATCAAAAAAAAAAATCACTGCAGCTTCTTAAGTTATCAATATGAAAATTGCAGGATCACAAGTAAAATAAGGACAGTATTTTCAGAAGTAAATCCGCCACGTTTGAAAATGACAGTAGATAAAACCATGACCACTTTTAGGACTGCTTTTTCTCTTTGACAGAGATGCAATAAATAAATAAATAAAAAATTACCGATATGTCTGAGAACTGACAGATCATGGCACAAGAAATGTTTTATTCTGATTACACACAATTTCAGTTACCACCACTTTCTGAACATCTTGTCCACAATAGTAATTAAGCAGTGACTGGCTATGGGTTAATAAAACAGCAGACACCAAATGACATGGTTGGTCATTCAGCAGTCATTAATCAGTCATCCATTGGTTGGTCAAATGGGCCATTGATTTGTACAGGCTAATAAAATAGATATATCCTGAACATTAAATGCTGGATGCAACATTTAAAAAAAGGACACATTTCTTTGGTGATATATAAGATAGCCCAATAATGTGCAACTTCCTGAAACAATTTTTCATTAACAGCCATATGAAGAATTCTCATTTTACCACAAATGACACAGAGGCAAAATCGAAAATGTGACTTTCATTTCAACTCAAGTACTACTGTTCCAAACAGCAACAGCCCTGAAAACATCAATACATCTGGTGATTTGCATGACTCCAGTAGAAGGGAGAAGCACCCTAGAATGGTTATTTGTAGCCAAAAACAAAGTTGGGAGTTTCAAAGAATGCCATGCAGCTGTGCTCCTATCATCTGCAGGTGCAGATCTGTTTCTGTTGAGATTATTGCAGACCACAAAAACAGAGACGTATTGTCATGCAGATTTCATGGAAATCACTGCGAAGGCCAGCAGTGTTTGGGCTAATCTTGTGTGTGGATTATTAAAATTAATTCAGCTGTATGAAAAGAAATTTGCATTTCATCTTGTGTGTTAAGCATCTCATTAAACTACAGTGCAGCATGTCACATCAATTCTGAATTAGCTTTTGAGCTCCAGGTTTGCAATGACCTGGATACACGTTTGTGTACTTTATTTCTCCCTCTAGGATTTCAACTGTATTGCTACCTAAATTACAGCCACTCTTTAATCCTGTCTATATGCCTAAATAATACACTTAAAGTGGTTCTGTCACCCCCAAGACTAGTTTGTTTTTCAGAAAATTAATTTATCTATATGCAGAACTAGCCATTTTTCTGTAAAATAAATTGTTTTTGAGACTAGAACCTTATAGCTTGATGGCACAGACAAGCAATTTATTTTGATTTACTGAAAAGTATACAAATAAGTACTGTTCAAGGCCAAACTTACCTCTCGTCGTTTTATTAGAAACAACCAGTGTGGGCTCTGCATAGATTAACCCTTTGAGTGCCAGAGGGGTACGCAACGCGTAGCAGATTAATAAGTAGCAATGTGTGGTAATACTACCCCAGCTCATAAACTAGCATAAATAGCCACTATGTGCCAGCCAGAACACCTAGAAGACTGTTTCAGTGAATCATTTTTCCTTCCATAACGAGATATCGGCTCTGTTTAAGAGCCTCCGCCTGTCCCGGGACAGGATTCCCCTGCTGGCAGCAGAACGCTGACAGCAGGGGAGAGGAAACTTTGAAAGCGGCTATCTCTTAAAGGTTTGAGAGATGCCTCTGGTGTCATTTAACTCAGTTTATCAAAGGCTACAATATGAGGGATAGTAATTTTGAAGTAATACTATCCCTTTAAGGCTGCATCCATGCTTTTACTCCATTACCTTTAACTGTAAGGATGCCAGAGGGGTGTCTAACACATTGTTTTGTAATGTGCGGTCAGCCCTCTGGCATGCAAGGATTAACATTAATTGCTTACATTTTAAATGTCTAAAACATTTTATTAATGTGCATTATGGTCCAGTGGTAATAATGTTTCCAAAGAAAGCTAAGATTTCAATTTCCTGTGACCTTGACTCATTACGATAAATATGGCAGAACACTATTCTCTTAAATAAATCAACTATTCAGTCTTCTTCAAAGTCACATGTATCGTGAAGTGGCTTCTGAGATTAATGTTAAGCAATTACATTCTAGACTATATTGAATGAGAATGCCTATGCCATGGACAATTTCACTGAAGTGTGGCAGATCAACTTGTTTTGCAACCACAGCTGTCCACCAAAAGACATTTGATGTCTTTACTTTCAATTTCTCTGTTTCTGTGCCAAGATATTGTTTTACTGCTTCAGTATAAAAGGTATGTGCTGCAATGAACATGAAACCAAGAAAGAGAATTGCTAAAATCCTATAGGAAATTTCAAAGATGAGAAACAAGAAGTGCTCAAAGAATTATAGACATAGTGATACATTAAGACTTCAGATCATGGCAAGGCATCAATGAAAGGGGCTGCCCAAGTCTTCAAAATGAGTTAATGTTTGTTTTATGTTTCATCATACTTAAATGATGGATGCAAAATCTAACAACCTCATTCACCAAGTTAAGAGGTGGGATTCTGGAGCCAACTGCACCATAGAGGGTTGGAAAGGTTGGTAAAATAAATTAACTGCCCTGCATCTTGTGATTCATTAAAAGCTGCAAAACAAGTAACCATGCAGTAACGGATTAGGATACATGGATTAGGAAAGCAAGTGTATGATTATCACAAATACAGAACTATTAGTTGCACAAAGACGTAAGGGATCAAAGCAAAAAAAAAAAAAAAAAAACTCAAAGCAGCCCAGAAAAAAAATCCTCAACTCTTCTGATGTCCAAACACAATGTGCATCTAGAAAATGTATCTAAATCGCTAATAAAAATGATACAGTAAAAACAAAATGGCTAAATATTTATATACATAATATAAAAAAGTTTTAAGGTATTTAAATTAATAAAAAAATAAAAATAAAGTGTGTTAAGAAATATCACCACTCTGTATATAAATAATGCCTATGAAAGCCAGTAACATGGTTATAGGCACTGGTGCACTGAAAACCTAACTAAATTGTTATGCCGCAGAATAAATTTGGGGCCAATCAGATGTCACCCTGATGATATTGCATGATGGATAAGTATATGCCTGTACTTCTCAGCATTGAGGATACCATTAATTCTGACCAAATCCCCAACTCCATTTGCAGAAATGTAGCCCCAGACTTGCAAGGAACCTCTACCATGCGTCACTATTGCCTGCAGACACTCATTCTTGTACCGTTCCCCAGCTCTTCGGCAAACAAACTGCATTCTGCTGCAGTCAAATATTTAAAATTTTGACTCATCAGTTCAGAGCACCTGCTGCCATTTTTCTGCACCCTAGTTCCTGTGTTTTCATGTATAGTTGAGTCGCATGGCCTTGTTTCCACATTGGAGGTATGGCTTTTTGGCTGCAAGTCTTCCATGAAGGCCACTTCCGACCAGGCTTTTCCAGAGAGTAGATGGGTGTACCAGGGTCCCACTGTTTTCTGCTAATTCTGAGCTGATGGCACTGCTGGACTGCAAAGGGAAGTATGATGTGTCTTTCATCTACTGCACTAAGTTTCTTTGGCCAACCACTGTGTCTACAGTCCTCGGTGTTACCCATTTCTTTGTGCTTCTTCAAAAGAGCTTGGACAGCACATTGAAATTTGTGGTTGGAAGATACCATGCTGCTGCAGTATAACTACCTTGTGTCTTGTTGGTGTGCTCAGTCTTGCAATGGTGTATGACATTTGACATTAACGGTCTTTAGCAACCTCACCTTGTTAGCAGAGTTTGGCTGTTCCTCGACAATTTCATTCCTCATACACAGCTGTGTCTGTTTCAGTTAATGATTGTTTTTCAACTTATATATATATATATTGCTTGTTTGAAGCTAGCAATATACATAACTCTTGATTAGATGGTCCCATTTTGAAGCATCTCTCTGCACTCCTGAAACTTTTTGCCTTTAGTGCCAGCTTCTAGAAACATTAGTTCTCATCAGGCTAGGGTTAAGAAAGGAAAGTAGCACATTTTATGCAATGGGTTGTTTTCATTCTAAAATGATAAAAAAAACCTACATAACAGCTGTATTTGTTACAACCATTTTAGTACAGGCAATTAAATACTTAAAAAAAATTAAGAAAGATGAGGGATTCTACTTGGTGTAGTTTTGTACTTATGGCAACCCTACAGCAGTTTTGCAGTACCTAATATATAGTCTCCAGAAATATCAGTACAATTTAAGGGGTGGATATAAAAATGGCAATTTTTTTCCTTTGGAAATGTATGTACATCAGGCTAGGCGTAGAAGGGCAAATAACCACTCAACTGATGCAGCTGGATATACTTTTTTTTAGGAATCGTACTCTTTTAGGGGGATATTATGGGTAATTATACCTTCAGACTATAAAAAATGTCTGCATAAAAATGTCAGGAGAAATTCTGTTATGTGCATTACCAATTTGGGGTTCAGGTGAAGGACATACATCGGTACACCTATACATAATCAGTATCAGTGTACTCAGGAAATGTGTGCATTTATGTCTTTCTTGGTTCGGAATGCTATGCTTGCTTGTGATGCTGCGTGACGTTTTAGAGTATATTTCTGAAACCTTCCCCAAAAAATGTAAAAAAATGTAAAAATTCTGTGCATCATCGTTTTGTGTAGGAAGAAACTTCAGCTATTTTGTGATTCATAGGTTATAGTAGTTTCATGACACACATACTCGTATATGGTTATTGAGTGGTTCTAGGTTAGTTGTACCATGTTAATTAGGGGTCTGTTCAGGCCATGCATGTACATATTTGATATTTTTGTACACAGGGGTTAAGGATTTTTAAAAATAATTAAAAACTTCCACGACCATCATAAATATTCTGATATATAGTGTATAAGATATTTAAAAAATATATATTTATTTATTTATTTAGAAAATGTTTTACCAGGAAGAATACATTGAGATTTCTCTCGTTTTCAAGTATGTCCTGGATAGTTTTCAGCAAAAGGTTACAAATTGACACTAATTGTGAGACATTATATACAAACATACAGAAATATACATACTTATTAAATAATGGGATTATTTGCAGTTACACACTGTTTGTAGATATAAAGAAACATTTGCTTTTAAGGATTTTAGACTGGGTGCAGATGTGATTTTTTCCGGCAGATTGTTCCAGATTTTTGGAGCTCTGAAGGAGAAGGCAGATCTTCCTGCTTCTTTCTTGTATTGTGGTATACGCAGTGAGTTGTTAGTAGTGGAGCGGAGGTTATAGTTAGTATGGAGAGCTGGGGTGAGCATACTGCTTAGGTATTGTGGTAGTTTTCCAGAGAAGTGATTGTGTACTAAGCAAGAAAGATGAAGGTCACGTCTAGATTTGAGTGTTAGCCAATTTAGTTCTTTTAGCATGTCACAATGATGGGTAGTGTAGTCACACTGGAGGATAAAGCGGCATAATGAATTATATAGAGTGTCAAGTTTACTGAGGTGGATTTCTGGCGCTGGAGCATATACTACGTCGCCATAGTCTATGACTGGCAGCAGCATCTGTTGTACAATACGTTTCTCACCTGAGTACTTAGACATAATTTGTTTCTATAAAGTGTACTTATTTTGGGATAAAGTTTAGAGGTTAATTTGTCAATGTGGTGACCAAAATTGAGGTTAGGGTCAAGCCACATACCAAGATATTTGTAGGAGTCTACTGGGGCCAATTTACGATTAGACTCTGTCACAATGGATAGGTGGATATTGTCAAGATTACGCAGTTTGTGCTTTGTGCCAAATATCATTGTGACTGTTTTATCTGTGTTTAAGAAAAGTTTGTTCTGTGTTATCCATCTTTCCACTTTGTAGAAATCATGTTGTAATTCTGTTTCAAGTTGTGATACGCTAGAGTTTTTAGCATAGATTATGGTGTCATCTGCATACATGTGTACTGAAGATGATTTGCAAACCTTGGGCAGATCATTTATAAAAAGAGAAAATAGAAGAGGGCCAAGAATGGAGCCTTGGGGAACTCCACTTGTTATTTTGAGCGGACGGGAGTCATTGTTTGCAACTGACACATACTGCATTCTGTCTGATAAATAGGATAGGAACCATTGTAGAGAATTATTACCCAATCCTGAGTTATGGAGTTTGCTGATAAGAATGTTATGGTCTACTGTGTCAAAGGCCTTAGCGAAATCAAGGAAAATAGCTCCAGTGAGTTCATCATTTTCCATGCCAGTCTGGATATCATTGGTTACTTTAAGAAGAGACGTGACTGTTGAGTGGTTTGGTCTAAACCCTGATTGAAGAGGGGTGAAGAAACTGGTCTGTTGGTAATATTTATGTAGTTGCACATGTACACATTTCTCTATGATTTTAGATAAAGTGGGGAGGAGAGATATCGGTCTGTAATTTGATACTACATTTTTATCCCCACTTTTGTGGATAGGTACAACTCTTGCCACTTTCCAGGATTTGGGCATATACCCTGATGTCAAAGAGGCATTAATTAGAGTTGCTATCGGTTGGGCTGTGACCATAGCACTGAGCTTTAATAAAATTGCTGGTAGTTGGTCAGGGCTCGATTGAGATTTCAGTTTTGGGTTGAGGAGGTGATCATATACTTCACTTTCATTTACTGGCCTGAAATTGAATTCATTTGCACTGTTGGACCAGGCAGCAGGTGCCAGTGACTGTTCTGAACTTGGTGGGACTTCAGAGTGGCCTTTGTTTTGTTTAATCAGTGTGGTGGCACATCCAACAAAGTAGCTGTTGAAAGCATTGGCTATGGCTGGGGGGCACTGTATGGTTTCATTGTCTATTGTTATATTTGATGGGTGAGAATGGTTAGGTGGATTGTAGATGTTTTTTATAACCTTCCAAAAGTTGGCTGGCTTTGAAATGTTATTGTCCAAGCTGTTATTAAAATATTGTGCTTTTGCTAGTTTTGTACATGTATTCCGTACTTGCCTATATATAGTGTGATCATGAGGGGAGCCAGTTTGTTTAAATTTTGTCCATAATGAATCTCTGAAACTGAATAATTGAATCAAGTCAGCTGAGACCCATGGTAGATGTGCCCCCCTGACCCTGACCTTTCTTAGTGGGGCATGGGTATTACAGACCTGTAGGAATTCTGAGTTAAAAAAGTCAATCGCTGAATCAAGGTCAGGTATTAGATGTAATCTATGCCATGAGCAATTTTTAAAATCATTTAGGAAGGACTGAAGGTTAAATTTTCTAAATGATCTCGTGAGTATGACTTTGAAATTTGATTTGACTGGTTTTATTTTGCGGACACAGTAAACTATGGAGTGATCACTAAACACGTTTTCTAGAACACCTGAATCTTGGATTCTGCTTGCGCAGGATGAGAGGATCCAGTCTAGCAGGGTATGGTTGGATGTTATAAGATTTATGCGAGTAGGGGAAGATATTTGTTGTGATAAGTTCAATGCTTTAAACAATGAATAATATTTTTCATTCCTGGAATCAAGCCAATTAATATTAAAGAATAAGCCTCATTGCATAATTTATGGTTCCTCACACAAAGAACATAATTTATGTCTCCTCAGAAAACACACACACACATTGCACAGAATGCCTCATTACATAATTTATGTCTCATTAGGAGACACAACGCCCATTGGGTGATTCAATGGGGATGTTACTGCTCCCATTGGGTGATTCAATGGGGGAGTGATTTAAATCATGCAGGGAGTTGGCCTGTCCCCACTATCCAGCCCGTTCACCACTATTCAAGTGACTGAAAAATAAAAATGGCGGCCACTCGCTCCTACACATCAGACACACACACTCTCACATACACACACTCTCTCACTCACACACACACTCACACACACACTCACACACACACACTCACACCGGGAGCCAGCATGATCCACCTTCCACCATAGTATGTGCAATTACCATATGCATTTCATCTATATGAATGAATTCCACAGTGGAGGCATAAGTACAAACACAAACTCATTACAATGACACATAAGTCACGTCCTTATGACTCACTTCTGTGTGTGTCTCTGTGTGTGCCTGTGTGTTTCTCACTGTGTGTTGCATGTCTATCACACTCTATGTGTCTGCATGTTGTGCATTGCATGTATGTGTGTATGACTGTGTCGCTCTTTATGCATCTCAGTGCATGTGTGTGCATTAATTCCCTATATAGCCTGAAGGGCAGCGCCGTCCCACATTGCTAATAAATATATATATATAAATCTCAGTGCATGCGTGTGCATTCGCGTGTGTGTCTCTGTGTGCGCATCTCTGTGTGCCCGTGTGTACATTAATTCCCTATATAGCCTGAAGGGCAGCGCCGTCCCACATTGCTAATACATATATAAATGTATTTATGACGTCATGATATAAATTTAGCTTCCCATGAGGTATCATGAAAAAAAATTAATTTGTTCCTGGAAAAAATAAATGTATATATCTATATACAGTATATCTATATATTTGTGTGTATTATATATATACATTTACTAACTGGTCACTGAGTAATCACATGCCCAGGCTGAAAAATACTAATAAATTATGAAATTATTGAGTAATCCAACAGCATGATAGGGACAAATAAGTGCAATATGTTATAGGAACCTCTTGTATTTAAGGGGTTATAATCAATGGGAATTTTTAAGTGCTACCAACGGTGCAGTTGGTTTTCTACAAAACTGCACAACACCATTCCTTAATACATCAGTTTGTGTGCTTGTGGTGGGGGGGATGCAGGTAATCTGAACTCTAAATTATCTTAGGCATGTACAGTCATGATAATGACTTACAATGTAAACGTACTCCGTAACAAAGTGATTCTGTCACCTTCAGAGTTGCATGATATTGCATCAGTTAAATCACCAAGATCGCCACAATCGTACAGTTTGCTGTCTCCCGGGAGCTCGGGTTCGACATGTGGCTGATCGGGTTGATAGATTGTTGGGAGGGGCTGGGCATGACCCGGCTGTCATGGTACATGTTGGTACTAATGACAAAGTCAGTGGAAAATGGAGGTCCGTTAAGAATGATTTCAGGGACCTAGGATATAAGCTTAAGCAGAGGACCTCTAAGGTAGTATTTTCTGAAATTCTACCTGTGCCACGCGCTACATTAGAAAGGCAACGGGAGATTAGGGAGTTAAATGCGTGGATAAAGACTTGGTGTAAGCAGGAGGGGTTTGGGTTCCTAGAGCACTGGTCAGTCTTTTCCCTTGGGAGCAATCTTTATAGTAGTGATGGATTGCACCTTAGTGGAAGGGGGGCCACGGTGCTGGGTGATAGGATGGTTAGAAGGCTGGAGGAGACTTTAAACTAGAAAGGGGGGGGGGGAGGGAGCTGCAACACAGGCTGGGGAAGATAGTATAATTGAGGGAATGGGATTAGAGAAGGGTCATGGGGGTGGAGAGGGGGAATGGGCTAGTTCAGCTAATAGGGAGTTGCCATTGTTACAGCCTGATAAAAGACAAATACATCTGAAAAAGAATGAAATCTTTAAGAATGGCAAAAAGATAAAATGTATGCATGCAAATGCTCGCAGTCTGGCTGGTAAGATGGGGGAACTAGAAATGATTGCAGTACATGAGCAGTATGATCTGATTGGAGTGTCTGAAACCTGGTTAGATGGTACGTATGACTTGGCAGTCAATCTAGAGGGTTATTCACTTTTTAGGAGGGACAGGGTTAATAAAAGGGGAGGAGGGGTATGCCTATATGTAAAGCAGGCCTTAAAACCTAGTTTAAGGGAAGATATAAATGAAGGGTCCAATGAAAAGGTAGAGGCCTTGTGGGTTGAAATACACACTGGGGGCACACATAATAAAAAGATATTGGTGGGGGTTTGCTACAAGCCACCTAATGTTGGGGAGTTGGAGGAAGCCCAGCTTTTACTGCAAATGGAAAAGGCTGCTAGGTCAGCAAAGGTAATTATAATGGGAGATTTCAACTACCCTGAAATTGACTGGAGCAATATGACTTCAGGCACAACAAAGGGAAATATTTTTCTAAGTATGATAAATGATAATTTTATGTCCCAACTAGTAGAGGAGCCAACTAGAAAAGAGGCCTTGCTTGACCTAGTGCTCTCAAACGATTCTGACATTGTAAACAGTGTGCAGGTAAGGGAACATTTGGGCAGCAGTGACCATAATATTGTATCCTTTGAAGTTTGTTATGAGAAACCCAATAGCAAGAGTTTAACCAAAACATTCAATTTCAAAAAGGCTAATTTTACAAAGGTAAAAGAAGCTTTAAAGGATATCCAGTGGGATGTAATTTTCAAAGATAAAAATGCACAAGAGTCATGGAATGTATTTAAAATGCTCTTGGGCAAATATACACGTCAATATATACCATTGGGGAATAAGCACAAGAGAAGTAAAGCAAAACCAATGTGGATTAATAATGTGGTTAGCAGGGAAATGAGAAATAAAAAGCAGGCTTTTAAGGTGTTTAAGTCAAATGGGTCAGATGCATCATTTAAAAAATATAAAGAATGTAATAAAATCTGCAAACAAGCAATTAAGCTAGCTAAAATAGAAAATGAGCGAAACATTGCAAACGAGAGCAAGAAAAACCCTAAACAATTCTACAAGTATATTAACAACAAAAAAGTTAAGGTTGATATTGGTCCTCTTAGGACTGAAACAGGTGAATTGATTAGTGAGGATAAAGCTATGGCTGAGACCCTAAATACGTTCTTTGCTTCAGTATATACAAAGGAAGCAGAAATGACAAGCTATGGGCAAACAGACAAAACCATGGAATTTCCTCCAACATCTACATGGCTTACTGAGGACAAGGTCCAAAAGAGACTGGAAAGGGTTATAGTGAATAAAGCGCCTGGACCGGACGGTATACACCCAAGGGTACTTAAGGAACTTAGTTCAGTAATAGCAAAACCATTATACTTAATATTTATTGATTCGCTTTCATCAGGCATAGTGCCCTGTGATTGGAGGAAAGCTGATGTAGTTCCATTGTTTAAAAAGGGAGCAAGATCCAAACCAGGAAATTATAGACCTGTGAGCTTGACTTCCATAGTGGGTAAGATACTAGAAGGGTTATTAACTGATAGTATTCAGAACTATGTGAAGACAAACAATATCATTAGTAGGAATCAGCATGGTTTCATGAAGAACAGATCATGTCAGACTAATTTACTTGCATTTTATGAAAGAGTGAGTAGTAATTTGGACAGGGGAATTGCTGTTGATGTAGTATACTTGGATTTTGCAAAAGCCTTTGACACAGTGCCTCACAACAGGTTACTGCATAAATTAAAAGGCTTCGGTTTGGGTGGTGGTATCTGTACATGGATTGAGAACTGGTTAAATGATAGATGGCAGAGAGTTTTTGTAAATGGAACTTTTTCAAATTGGTCTAGGGTTATAAGTGGGGTACCGCAGGGTTCAGTCCTGGGCCCAATGCTTTTTAATTTGTTTATTAATGATCTAGAAGTGGGAATTGAAAGTAGCATCTCAATCTTTGCTGATGACACTAAGCTATGTAAGGAAATACATACAGAGCTCGATGTTTTTTCCCTACAGAAGGATTTAGATAAACTAAGTGAATGGGCAGAAAAGTGGCAGATGTCATTTAATGTAGATAAATGTAAGGTTATGCATTTGGGTTGTAGAAACAAACTTGCTACATATACTCTAAATGGGAAACAACTTGGGAAATCCTCATTAGAGAAAGATTTAGGTGTACTGATAGACAATAGTCTTCACAGCAGTGTGCAGAGTCACTCAGCTGCTGCAAGAGCAAATAGAGTACTAGCCTGCATAAAAAGAGGTGTAGAAGCAAGGGATGCTAATATTATCCTACCTCTGTATAAATCCTTGGTTAGGCCTCATCTAGAATATGGAGTACAATTTTGGGCGCCTGTTCTAAAAAAAGACATTACTGAACTGGAAAAGGTGCAGAGACGTGCAACAAAACTGATAAAGGGATTGGAGGATCTGAGTTACAAAGAGAGACTAGCCAAACTGGGTTTGTTTACATTAGAAAAGAGACGTCTAAGGGGTGATATGATTACCATTTACAAATACATTCAAGGCCAATACAAAGAACTATCCAATGAATTATTTATGCAAAGAGCTGAGCTAAGAACAAGAGGTCATCCATTAAGACTTGAGGAAAGGCGCTTTCGACTAAAACACAGGCAGGGATTCTTTACAGTAAGGGCGGTAAGGCTATGGAATTCTTTGCCTCGGGATGCTGTGCTTGCAGATAATGTAACTGCATTCAAAAAAGAAATGGATGCCTATCTAGCACAGAACAATATTGACAGTTATGACAGATGGCTTCAAAGCAAATAGGATATTGAGCCGGGGAACTATTTGACACACTCACACACACACCTACATTGGAAATTGCTCCAGAGGGCTTTTTTGTTGCCTTCCTCTGGATCAACAGGGGTGTTATTGGCATGGGCTGGACTTGATGGACGCATGTCTTTTTTCAGCCTTATCTACTATGTTACTATGTATGTAAAAATGCAGTGATTCACACCAAATTCAACATCACATAAAACATCCTTTCATCCTCAGAAGAAATACTGCACACACAAAACAGTAAATACAATATAACAAGCACAATTTTAGAAAGAATATGTTCAAATGATGCATTATTCTGTCAACTCATGCATCAAGAAAAGTTACAGCACACAACAGTGACTGAGGCACTTTGTATCATTTCACTCTTTTATTGCTTACAAAAGAGTAAGTACTAGACATGAGGATTGCTGTTGATGTTGTATACTTGGATTTTCCAAAAGCATTTGATACTGTGCCTCACCAACAGGTTACTGCATAAATTAAAATAGATTTGGTTTGGGAGGAGAGATCTGTGCATAGATAGAGAACAGGTTAAATGACAGTTGGCAGGGAGTTGTAAATGAAATCTTTTCAAATTGGTCTAAAGTTGTAAGAGGGGTGCCATGGGGGTTCAGTACAGGGACCAATGCTTTTTAAATTGTTTACGTTTAATTCTCACTTCTAGATAATAATGTCTCAATCTTTGAAGATGAAGCTAAACTGTGTAAGGAAATATATAGAGCAGGATTTCTCTGCAGAAAGATTTAGATAAACGAGTGAATGGACAGAAAACTGGCAGATAAGGTTTAACCCCTTAAGGACCGACCGCACACACACTGGGCTGTCACTTAAGGACCATGGACCATTTTTTTCTTTTATTTTTTAGAATCCGATTCCAGACTCCCCGAACAGCGTGCCGATGCGCGGGGAGCCCGGAATTCCATAACTGTCCAGGACCGTCATGGGTCCTTAAGGTGTTAATATAGATAAGTATAAGATTATGCATGCTACATAAACACTAAATGGAAACTGCTTGGGGAATCCTCATTAAGAGGAATATCTAGGAATACTGATAGACAACAGACTCCATAGACGTGTGCAGTGTCCCCTCAGCTACTGCAAGAGCAAAGATGGCACCATCCTGCTTAACCCCATAAGGACCGGGAAAATCTGAGGTCGATTTCACTTAACCCCTTAAGAACCACATGACGTACTATGACCGTCATGGTCCTTAAATAGTTAAGGACCGATGATGGTCATAGTTCGTCAATGTACTTTTTACTTACATCGCTCCACCGGGAGAGCTGTAAGTAAAAATGAGGCCTAAAATTGACCGTCCCAAGACTGGAGTGATCTCTTTCAGGCCCCAAAGCAGCGCGCCGATACATGCAACATGTCACGTGTACCTGTGCATCGGCAAGGATCAAAGCGGTCCTTAAGGGATGGAGCAATTTTGACATCTTTGACTAGGTCTTTGTTCAACAGTGTTTTCCCTCTAAGTACTTTATTTTACCCATGAAAATTATATAGTTTTTTGTGCCCAAATAGGGCTTTCTTTTGATACCACACTTATATGGATAGCCCACCATTTATTTTAGTAAAATTAAATAAAATGGTAAAAAAAATAATTTTTTTTAAAAATGTAAAAAAATGCTATTTTTTTTTCTCTTGGGATCATTTGGGCACAATGGGTTACATTTTTATGGACACTGCATGTATGACCGGTCATTCATACCTACAAAATGGGCAGTTTTAAGTTGGCACTGCCCCCCCCCCCAGTGAAAAACCCCACGTCACTTTTTCCCCACCCTATTTTCCCACTTTTTTATTGATGACATTTGGAGGTGTATATATGTGTATTACATGGCTCCACAACAATCACACTTCCTATTTTCCTATTGATTTTTTTTTTTTTTAATAACATTTTTGCTATAAAAAAAAAAAATAAATAAAAAAAAAATGGACCTGCATTTAGCCAGCCTCCTGCACAGCAGTGAAGGGGTTAATACCCCCAGCTGCTGCATTTTATTTGCCCACTAGGTGTCTCCTCTCTGCTTCTCAGTCCCTTACATTAACCCCTTAAGTACCATTGACGTGGCAGGACCGTCACGCTGGTCCGACACTTAAGGACCAGTGATGGTCCTGCCACGTCACGTACTCTTACTTAATACTGGGCACTGAAGTTGATCACTCCAAGACCGGAGCGATCTCTTCCAGTGCCCCGTTTGACGTGCTGCCCCACGTGATCAGTCACGTGGGACGGCACGTCAAAGTTTCCTATGTGGTCCTTAAGGAACGGCACTCCTCGGGACCGCTGGTCCTTAAGGGGTTAATTGTAAGGGACAGACATGCATAGGGGAGACAGAGAGGCAGTGTTATCATTCATTCATTAACAATGCCGGTACATGGGATTGCTGCTGCAGCGATCACATAACCCGTTACTTGTGAAAGTGGCTGAGACTGAACGCTCCGGTATCGGAGCGCTCAGTCTCAGCTGGGAATTAATGATAGCAGTGTACACAGAGGCGCGCTGCTATCATTTAACCCATTACATGCCAAGACCGTCATGGATCCTTAAGGCAAATCTACCCCAGCGGCGGACTGACCATACGGCCATTCGGTCACGGACCGAGGGCCCGTGACCGAAGGGGGCCCACCACCGCTTCCAGCAATGCCACTGCCGCCTGCCACTTATGGGGCCCGTTTGTAGCTCTGCTCAGCTGCTCTACAACTACGGCCGCCGGCGCGCCATTCTAGTAATACAGAGCGCTGGGAGATGACATCATCTCCCAGCCTCTGCATTACTAGAGGCGCGTGGGACTTCGCACAGTGTTAAGCCACGCCACTAGACCACCAGGGACTGCAGGTAGGGGCAGTGTGGAGATGGGGGCATTGTGGAAGGGGAAATGTCGAGATGAAGGGGGCATTGTGGAGATGAAGGGGGCATTGTAGAAGGGGCATTGTGGAGATAAAGGGGGCATTGTGGAGATGAAGGGGACATTGTGGAAGGGGCATTGTGGAGATGAAGGGGCAATGTGGAGATGGGGGCATTGTGGAGATGAAGGGGACATTGTGGAAGGGGCATTGTGGAGATGAAGGGGCAATGTGGAGATGGGGGCATTGTGGAAGGGGCATTGTGGAGATGAAGGGGGCATTGTGGAAGGGGCATTGTGGAGATGAAGGGGACATTGTGGACATGAAGGGGACATTGTGGAAGGGGCATAGTGGAGATGAAGGTGCAATGTGGAGATGGGGGCATTGTGGAAGGGGCATTGTGGAGATGAAGGGGCAATGTGGATATGGGGGCATTGTGGAGATGAAGGGGGCATTGTGGAAGGGGCATAGTGGAGATGAAGGTGCAATGTGGAGATGGGGGCATTGTGGAAGGGGCATTGTGGAGATGAAGGGGCAATGTGGAGATGAAGGGGGCATTGTGGAGATGAAGGGGGCATTGTGGAGATGAAGGGGGCATTGTGGAAGGGGCATTGTGGAGATGAAGGGGCATTGTGGAGATGGGGGCATTGTGGAAGGGGCATTGTGGAGATGAAGGTGGCATTGTGGACATGAAGGGGCAATGTGGAAGGGGCATTGTGGAGATGAAGGGGGCATTGTGGAGATAAAGGGGTCATTGTGGAGATAAAGGGGGCATTGTAGGGGGCATTGTGGAGATAAAGGGGGCATTGTGGAGATTTCTGCAGGGGGTCCAGACCTCTTTTTGGACCAGGGGCCCTGGGTCCTTTCAGTCCGCCCCTGATCTACCCATGACGGTCCTGGCACGTCATGGGTCGTTAAGGGGTTAAAAAGTGGTACAGATGCACGTGATAAAAATATAATTCAATCTGTATATAAATCCTTGGTAAGGCCTAATCTAGAATATAGAGCACAGTTTTGGGCGTTGTTCTTAAAAAATATTATTAACCCTTTCAGTGCTGGAGGCTTGGGCCATTTCCTGTACCCTGGAGGACACTTTTTCAGCATTTTTGCTAACCTTCCGTTTAGGCTTAATTTACTCTGGTGATTTTTAGTTACATATGGAAAACTACATATTGTTTTTTTCAGAACGAATTGATCTTTCTTGAGGTACCTTACATGAAAAGAATTTTACATTGTGCAATTATAACGTCATAATGACAAAAAAGTGAAAATTTACTCATTTTGTTAAAATCACATACTATGTATCAAAAACATTTACCTTGACTGAAAAAGTTTCAATTATTTGAAAAACCCTGAGTCCCCCGAGTAAAAAAATACCAAATTTGTATAGTTTTACCTACGTCCATGGCTAGCGTAGAGCCCTAATCACCAGCAGCGCAAAATGACATTTTCAACTTTATAAACTAATACGCACATTCTAGGGTTTTTGTGGTAAAACTACCCTAAAACAGTGGAATAACTATATAAAACTATATATTTCTGAAAAGTAGACAACCTACAGCATCTAATGAGGGGTAACTTGCCTTCTTGCCCCAAGCCTGTTCTGCCCAAATGCTTCCAGAAGGTGGCACTATAGGAAAAAAAATGGCATTTTCTTACATTTCTGCCCCTTCAACTGTAATGAAATCTGTGAAAATCTTGGAATTTCCAACTATATTCATTAGCTAGTGCTCTTAGGAGAAAAATGATACCCCACTGGTATGGGTTGACCTACGTCAGGGGATGCTAGAAGTGCAAAAAGACACCTACTACAACCTCTAATTTTTCTAACATTTTCTCAAACATTACTTGTCTATACAAAAATGGTTATAACAACTACAGAAGTGACGAAACGCTACACAAACCATACCATTTTGGAAAGAAGATTACCTGCCGCATCTAATGAGGGGTGAATTGCCTTCTTATCCCAAGCCTGTTGTGCCCAAATGCTTCCAGAAGGTGGCACTATAGGAAAAAAAATGGCATTTTCTTATACTTCTGCTCCTTCATCTGTACGGAAATCTGTGAAAACCATGGAATTTCCAACTGTATCCATTAGCTAGTGCTCTTAGGAGAAAAATGACACCCCATTGGAATGAGTCGACCTACCTTAGGGGTGCCAGAAGCACATAACTACACTTACCTGTTTGCTTCTTCAAAAATGGCTGCTTGTACTAAAATGTTCATAACTGTTAAAGACATGAAGGAAAGGTATAAAAGGTATACGATTTTGGAAAGTAGACATTCTCCAGCATCAAGTGAGGGGTCACTTGCCTTTCTACCCCCTGGGCTGAAGTGCACAAATATTTCCAAAAGGTGGTGCTATGGGAATAAATACATGATTTTTTTACATTTCCACCACTTCAAAGATACTAAAATCTTTGAAAACCATAACATTTCCTGCTGTATTCAGTACCTGCTACCAACATGAGCAAAATGGCAGCCCATTTGGTTAACATACAATATGTGGGTGCTAGGAACACATACGTAAACCTGACACTTTTGTTTTTTAAATTATCTGCTTGCATTAAAATGTTTATAACCATAATAGATAGGCAGGAAAGGTAGAGAAACAATGTCATTTTGGAAAGAAAACAACCTGCCGCATCTAATGAGGGGACACTTGCCTTCTTACCCAAAGGCTGGTATACACAAATGCTTCCAGGAGGTGGCGCTAATGAAAAAAAAGGCATTTTCTTACATTTCTGCCCCTTCAAATGTATGGAGCTCTGTAAAAACCATGGAATTTTCAACTGCATTTGTTAGCTAGTGCTCTTAGGAGTCAAATGACACCCCATTGGTATGAGTTGAACTATCTTACGGGGTGCTAGAAGTAGAAAACTACACCTACTACAAACGCTGATGTTTCTAACATTTTCTCAAACCTGTCTTGCCTGTACGAAAATGGCTATAACACCTTCAGAATTCAAGAAAAGGTAGATAAACCATACCATTTTGGAAAGAAGACAACCTGCTGCATCTAATGAGGGGTCACTTGCCTTTTTACCCCTAAGTTATTTGGCACAACTATTTCCAGAATGTGGTGCTACAGGGAAAAAACCCAAAACATTGTTTTTACACATCAGTCACTTCAAAGATACTAAAATGGTTAAATGGCATGGGATTTCCTAGGAGGACTTTGGCCAGCCTAAGAAAAATGGTACCCCACTGCTGTGGGTTGACATACCAGTTTGGGTGACAGGAGAGTAGCTACCAGTAAACTGGAATGGAAAAGCAAACAGTGCATGTGTGATTTTATGGCTAACAGATGAAAGAAGTTGGGGCGTCAGCCGGTGTACGTGCTAACCTGTGACTACCAGTGTAACAAAGTTTGTGGGAGGGTGAGTGATTAGGCAGTGTGTGCGGGTATGAGCAGAGGAGCAATGATGGTGGTGGTGATGGTGGGGCAGTGTCTGATAGTGTGTATGGGGGATCTGTGACTACCAGTGTGCACTGTATGTCCCCCTCAAACAAAGTTTGATTCCCAGCCTGAATCTAGTGCATACTGGTACTTTGAGTCTACCAGTAGGCAGTGGAAACAGGCTGGGGAATGGGACTGCCAGTTGGCTGTGGAACCAGGAAGGGGGATATGGTACGTGTGTGTGGGGGGGATTGCAGGCATTTTTTGTGCATGCCACAGGGGTGCCCAATGCACTGCAAAGCAATGCGTTGGACCCCCTGTTGCATACAAAGTTGTTTTTTTTTTTTATTATTATTTTGTATTCATACCTCGTTGGGGAGGCAGTATCAGGAACATTCCTGGTGTCCCCCATCAAGGTCTAAAAACAAAATAATGAAAAAAGTGTGTGTGTGTGTGTGTGTGTGTGTGTCACAGGGGGTCCAACGCATTGCAAAGCACTGCGTTGTACCCCCTCCCCGTGGTACGTGCATTTTTTGGGGCTTCCCCCCCCAATATTTTTGCGTAGACCTCGTTGGGGGCATCAGAACCCATACAATGAGGTCTAAATAAAAAATAAAAGGGGGAAAAAAAATCCTGTGTGTGCCACAGGGGTGTCCAGCAGACTGCAAAGCAATGCATTTGGGCCCCTGCACACAAAGGGTTAATTTTTTTTAATCATTACTTTGTATTCAGATGGCCACCAAACAAGCTCTGATCACAAAGTAATGATAAAAAGTCCTGTGTGTGCCACAGGAAGGGGGTCTGCATTGAACCTCCCCTTCCAGTGGCACACACAGGGCTAATTTTTTTAATTTTTTTTTTATTATACACCTCATTGAGGGGCATCAGGACCCCCTGATTCCCCCCCCCCCATGAGGTCTTAGCAAAAAAAAATATATATATATCCACAAAATAAGTGACCCTGAGTGCCACATGGGTCTCCAGTGCACCTCATTGAGGGGCATCAGGACCCCCCCTGATCCCCCAATGAGGTCTTTACAAAAAAAAATCCCCCTAAAAGAAGTGACCCTGTGAGTGCCTTTGCAATGTGCTGGGGACCCCTGCGGCACTCACAACGTTACTTAGCCATTTTTTATTTTTTTATTTTTTTTTCTTTTCAGACCTCATGGGGGACATCAGGACCCCTCCTGGTGTCCCCCCAGTTATTGATCTCCCAGCCGATCGGCTGGGAGATCAATAAGGCGACAGCAGGAGAGCAAAAGCTCTCCTGCCCTTCTCTCCTACCACCGGTAGGAGTGAACGGGACCGGGGAAACTTCCCTAACTTCATCGGTGACCATTAGGTCACTGATACAGGGATGATCCAGGTCAGGCACGAGCCTCCCATTATCATCATGTTGACGGGGAGATATGGCCGCTGCTTTGGATTTACAGAAGGGTTCCAGCAGGTGACTCCATCTGGTGCACAGAGCCCTAACAAGACTTAAGAAGGTACCATTATTTTGGTGCTAGTGTCCCTTTAAGACTTTGGGATGTACAAATTGTGGACATCTGATAACTCTACAAAGAAAATAAATGCACAAATACACAAGTTGGTAAAATATTTTGAAATCTTCAGTTAGTTACTTAGGCAGTTCTTCAATTCTCTAATTTATTTTTTGTTTTTCTAATTTGTCTTTTTTTGTCATAATGAATACAGTAGATTTTATTACCTATTTTGAAGCAAATGAATAATCTTTGGCACAGTGACCCAAAGAGCTAAATAATTTAATCTCAGGAGAAGTGTGACAAGTTAATATGCCTATCAAAGTCCTGCCAGGAAAGTCCAGCAGAGTCTGATATGCATACAAATTATATTTAAACAGAAGCGTTCACTACCTCCATCACATGAATCATGAAAGATCCCTTGCCTTCAAATTCTCTACTAATCAGCTTTTCCTAAATCCATATAAAATAATCTGGGCTTCAAAATGGAAACAGATTAGAAAAGGACTGGAAAGAAAGAAAAACTTGATGGATTTAGTTAGCATGTAGTTACTCTTAAACCTCACCAATACCGTGAATGGAAACAGGGGCTAAGTGCCAAGGTGATATATGTGAACACACAGTACAGTCCTACTAGAAGTGGCACTATGTGTAAAATGCATTATAGCAGTTTGTGATTCTCCATTCACCCATTAACTGCAGTTGGTTTTTCTAGCACCAGATAACATTGAGTGACACAAAGTCAATCAAATATGCTTTTTTAACAGGATATGTAAAGAAGCCAGGTAATAGTATGTAGCTATATTATTGAGGAGATGTTAACTGGTTTAAAGTGGATGTGTAACCTATGTACAACATAGCATAAATAGTTAGGCTACATATTGAATACTACTAAGTGTTATTTTGTGTAAATTTAACTACTATGCTACTTCTGCATAGACTGTGGTTACCTGCTCTGTAACCATAGTCCGTCGCTCTGCCTCTGCTCTCCTCCCTCCTCCGATGACAAAGGCTTCTATCTGTAAACTGGAGAGGTCTCATTGGCAGAGATTGATATCTAGCCAATGGGACTCCTCCAGCTTACAGACAGAAGCCTCCGTCATCGGAGGAGGAAGGAGAGCAGAGGCAGAGCGACTAACTGCAGTCTAAGCGGAAGTAGCTGCAGCCCAGACTTTCTAAGTTCAATTTACATGAAATAAAACTTAAAAAAAAAAAAAAAAAAAAAAATATGTTTTAGTAGTATTTGATATGTATCCTATTTATGCTACGCTATACATAGATGACACATCTACTTTAAACTTGAAAGCCATCCTGTATCCCTTCTGCAGATCTTTTTAGATACCATATTAAAAAGGCATTCAAAAATGTCAATTAAAATGAGAGACATTGAATGACTTTCTGTAGCTGATCATTTCATTCACATTGGCATAATCATATTAACATGAACGTACCCAGTACTGATTATTAGACACAACAGAAAAAGTGTTTGAGGGAGAATACGTCCATTATTATACAGAGTAATACACATGTACACATTCATACTGATGCTACTAAAAGTGCCTGAGTCCTGCCAGTAAGTTACATCCTCATACACAATGTGACACACACACGGTCACAAAAACAGTACTTAAAAAAAAAAAAAAAAAAAAAACTCTCTAAAGTAACGACTCCCATCCTGATATATAGCAAACCTAAGATAAAGACAAGAAATAAAACAGAAACAACAAGACTGGGGTGGGTGGGATATGCCCTACTAGGGTGTGATAATGAATTGATAAAGTGGAGATGACTTCTCCCAGTGATATCACTCCTCCAATTCCTATGTTATGCTATGGAACCTATGCACTAAGATCTCTCTTCCACTTAAGAAATCTTAGCACATTGGCGCCATAGAATAAAATGGGAATTGGAGAAGTGCTATCAGTGGAAAAGTCATATTCACTTTATCACCTATTTATCACACCTTCGTTCATCTTACCCAGGGTATCCACTGAAGAGAGAAAAGAAGACCCCCTGAACAAGAGTGAAATCAGTGTTTTTTTCTCTGGGAGGAAGTCCTTACGCACCTTTTAGGGGGAACAGGTTGTCCTATTGACAAAGAATCTAAGACCCCTTTAATGAATTAGGGGCAAGAACTAACAGAGGAAAAAAGGGTCTTGACCCATGCTGGGAGTATTGTCCAAAAGGTGAAGGCACCACAGGGAGAGCAGGGGCCCAAGAACAAGAGTGACAGAGTACCAGGAACGTCTCTAGAAAGCAGTCTACCAGCATGAAGAGCCATTGTGTAATGTATTTCTTGGAGTCTGACAATCAGAGGACCCCCAAAGACTCAGAGAAAAGTAGGAAAAAGTATAGAGAAAACTAAATAAAAAATACTCAGAAAAACTTAAAAAGTACTTATCCGACAGTAAGGGGCTATTGTGGCAAGCAGGAGGGAGCAACTGGCCTTAGCATTGCTAGAATACAGATGGAAGACCTCATTGTTGTATAATCTGGTTGAACACACTCCTAATTTCCAGATCCAGCTGGCAACTTAGAAAGTCTGTCACCACATTTTCCAGTCCTGCAATGTGAACTGGTGAAATGGATGGGATGTGCGCTTCTGCCAACTAAAGAGGTTCCAGGATTTCTACCTAGGGGGACTCTAGGTGGTACTTTGATGATTTATGCAGTCAACTGCTGTCCCTTTGTCTGACTGGACCCTCACCAGTGTGCCCAATAGCACGTGGGAAAGTGCCAGCTGAATGGCTTGTATCGCCAGAATCTTGATTGGAAGACTACTCTCCTCCCAGGTCCAGCGGCCCTGTGCCGCTAGTTGACCGACGGCTGCCACTTAGGACTCTCTTGTAGTCCCTTATTGTCACTGGTGGACAGGCTACTGCTTGAGTAACATGAAGAGACAGAGCCTGGATCTTGTCCTGCAAAAACAAAACACAAACAAATCTCCCTTAGAGGATATTGAATGTCGAGCCCAAGTAATATAGAACATGAGCAGGAACCAGAGAGGATTTCTTGAGGTTGAGCACCCAGCTGTGTTGCTCCAAGATGAAGACTCGAAGCTGAGCATAGCTTCCGAAAGAGCATTGAGGACAAGGTTATTCAAATAAAGTATTCTATACTTTCATAAAGATCCATGGAGAAGATTCTAGTCCAAAGGTGAGGGCAGTGAACTGGTTTTGAATTATATCGAAGGCAAATCGTACAAAACGCTGATGGTTTGGATGAATAGGGACATGCAGATAAAAGTCCTGAAACTCCAAGGAATCTAGTTATTCTCCCAGACAAATGATGAGGTGGAAAGGATTTGATATCTATGCTGCACCCTTCCAAAATGACCCACAATAACCACTGATTTTCACTGAAGATTTCCATATGTCCTGAAAAAGGAAGGAGTCAGCCCACTATAGGTAGAGTGAGAGAGAAGGAGAGGAAACTTTGAATGTGGATATCTCTCAAACTATAAAGGTTTGAGAGATGCCGCTGGTCTTGTTTAATTCCAATTTTTAAGGGCTACAACATGAGGATTAGTAAAAATGAAGTATTACTACCCCTTTAAGGAGAACTGGTGGTACCCAGCTGTTCTATGGACAAATGGACAAATGAGGTGTGAGGAGAATGGGTGCGAAGTGAGAAAGTAGAGAGACATATTATTGTAGGTAGTTCTGGGTTTTATAGTAATTCAGGGAGAATGCTCATGGTCATGAAAAGTATAGGCAGAAATTGCAAGGTTCTCATAGGAAATTCATTGGTGGTAGTGAAAAAGCAGACATTTCCATGGATTATCCATCTTTACGAATTGCAGCGAAAAACTTGTGTTTGTGTTTTTCCCTGTGAAATTAAAAAAGGGGAACTTTGCACCCAATCCCAATGATGTGACATTTTTCACGGAAAAAGTTATTAAACAAGATTTTTCAGAGACGTTTCCAATATAAAGACATATCTGAATGATTTCAAGCTGTAAAAGTGGTACAATTTTGAAGCAACCCAGCTGGCACAAGGAAGAAAAAAATTCTGAAAGAGTTAAATGCTGATTCTAATCCACTCAATGCTAGAGAGGCCTCAAAAGCATTGTAAAACCTTGTAAATGTCCCTAGTATTCCAGAGATTAAAATTGCTCCTCTAGCTTGCCTCATATGGTCCCTTACTTTTAAGAAAATGAAGCTAACACCAAAATCAATATCCAAAAGACCAACTTATAACGTATTCAACTGGTCTTCCAAAAGCACCCATCAATACCTTTGGCAGAGATAGCTTATTTGTTTATGAATTTTACACGTTTAAATATACTGTGGGTAAAGATCAGAATACAACTCATTACTTAAACTGAAACTTCATTGGAAAGATTTGTCAAAGACTAATTAAAATCTGTAGCACTTGTCGGTGGGATTGTTTCATGAAGATAGGATTTAAAAAAATGCTTAAGCATTAAGAGGATTTTTATATTAAAAAGTATGAGTGAATCCAAAATTTAATACAAGGAATTAGCAAAATGTCATTCATGCTCTGGTAGTGCTTGCTATCAAGTGTGAGAGGGAGATGAGAGAGAAGAAATGTTAAAGCAGAACTACCACCCCTTCTAAACTTGCCCCCAAATAATTACCCATCTGGCGACTAGCTTCTCAATAGTGCTAAGCACCAGAATTATTACAGCTTTATTGAGAATTCCTACTGTTCCTGGGACTGACAGCCAGGAAACAGCACAGACATCTTTGCATAGTGACGTCTGAGCGCCTGCGCAGTCAGACCCAGTCTGCTCTAGGAGGCGTTTCTACGAGCCGCATGGCACCGGAAGTGACTGATATATCCCGAGTATGACAATGCCCGACACACACAAGTCATATTTTGAGGAAACTACTGGGCCAAATTTGGAAAATTTACGTTTCCATTTTCAGACATGGAATACTCACAGACTGTTTTACAGGTGCCATATCTCATTTGTGGCAGTTCAGAAGTCCCCAGTGTGTGGACTCTGCCTATAATTCATCAAAGACCAGTGTGTGTGATCATATTGGCTTAGAACAAAAACTAATTAGAATCAAGTACCACACTGTGCCACCAACACCTGAAGGTTCATTTATCTAAATGTATTGATGTTACAAATGACTAGTAATATATACACAGTTTTTAATTCTATAAAATTAACTAAAAATAACTAACAATTGACAGCTCCATTTTAAGAGCAGTGTTAAGAGACTGTAAGAGAAGGGGTTTACAGAGTTTACAACCGTGGTCTACTCTACATATAGATTTTACAGTATTTCAGTCATGTAAAACCTTCTCCAAAAACAAAAGTTTACTAGTGTTTCTTACTTCATGTTTTACTCTTATGAAATGGTACCAAAAAAGAAAAAGTGTAATACACCACAAGCCAATTATTTCACCCTAGAGTAAAAGCCCGCATGCAGGGGACAAAGTGCATAAAACTGCAAAACTACACCTCCCAGCGTTTTATGCGATCGGGCAGCGTTTACTGTGCATGACTGCATCGGACCAACATCTGCTTTCGGGCAGTATCTACTGCGCACGACTACATCAGCCTGCATTCTCTACCGAGCATGACTGCATTGGACAAACATACATCAGGCCTTTTATATTACAGGATAATACATCTCTTTCTTTGAAGTATTACTTCATGTTTTGTCAGTTTCCGTTATATTCCTAATCTCATTTTAACCCTTTGAGGGGTATGCAAAAAAACTTGATATTTGCCAGTTGGACAGGATGCTCCCCACAATGTTTCACCTTGCAGAAGTGGCATACTAATAACAGCTGTTACATTTGGCTCAACTGGAGCAGAAGAAAATGAAATATCAATTTGTGCTGTGTCTGTTTGTTATGGAGAGTGATATGAGCAATTAATCATGTGCTGTCAGGAAGGCTGGGAAGGCTTGGATTCTTACCTGTATGTCCATGGAGAGGAGAATGAGGTCGGGGTAAGGTTGGGGAGGTGCTGGAAGCTACAATCAAGCTCTTTCGATTACTTGTACGACAGCTGTGGGAGAGAGAGGACAAAAGACATCAACATTTGTTGGATTTATTTTCAAGCTACGTGTTTCACAATATGAAAGGGCAACATGATGCTCTCCATCTGTTCTTGAACTACAAATCCCATCATCTTCAACTGGCCAATGGCCGGCTGTGGATAATGGAGTTGCAGTCTAACAAAAGCTGGAAGGCTGTAAATTGATCACTCCTATACAAGACAAAGCACTTGAGAGCATTAACCCCAACTGTTCAGCTGGAAGAAAAACTCAGATAAAGGGCCTCATTCAGCGAGTTAAAGAAGTCTAATTCTGGGGCAAACCAACTGCAACACAGAGGAAAAAAAAAACATTCCAAGTTTATGTTTAATTTAAATGGGGCTTTTGAAACCTTAAATACTAAAGCAGTCTTCAATATATTGCAAAGCAATGCACTGGGATCCTTTCTAGTATTCAAGGGGTTAAAAGCTCTAGCTAAATCAGTAGAATTTTTACTCCAGAAATTGCACCTCTTCAGATTCTGAAGTTCTCATAACACAAGTAAAGATGGCTAAAATGCACATTTACATAAGATCAGCCCTTTGTTACTGAGCAAGTTAAATGTAATTATTCGACTACACTTTAAAGCAATAGTAGTATTTCCAAACAACTTAAGCTTAGATCGTACGTTTGATGGCCAGGCTAAGATCCTTTAAAGGGATAGTAATGTCTATATTAAACTTTATCTCTGAGTCTTCTATATGGCTTTTAGAACATATATATAGATCTGTGTTTAATTACTCACATGTTTGCATTTCATAAGATATTAAAGCTGAAAGGACCCCCCTTCTGGCCGCCTCCCCTTAGAGCTGCAATACAGTGAGGGACAATCTTCTGTCAGTAAGTAAAAGGAAAACATATCTTCCCCCCCCCCCTTGGCGAAGGAGAGCAGGATTTTCCTTTTGCTTACTGAAGATTGTCCCTCTGCATCAGTCCAGACCAGACAGAGGAAGCGTGACGTGGCCAGAAGGGGCGGGAGGGGGATCCTTTCAGCTTTAATATCTTATGAAATACAAATATGCATACCTCCCAACATTTCAAATGGCCAAAGAGGGACACGTATTTAGGGGGTGTGGCTGGTGGGCGGGGCATAACCAACTTTTTATAGTTTTTTTGCAACCAATTGACATCTCGTTATGAAACTTAATAAATTGTTTAGAACAAGACCAAAGTATTTTATTTACACAGACTAATTTATAAACACATATACTGATGTTATTGACATAAATGTGAGTTTTATTGCTGTGGAGCAATGTGGTACCCTTATATACACACCACACAGTCTGATCTCCTAACCACAGGGACACCTGGGTGGGAAAGAGGGAGAGGGATTTGGGTCTTAAAGAGGGACACTTGGGGGGGGGTATGAAGCCCTAGTATCTGCTAAAGAGGGACACTTGGGGGGTATGAAGCCCTAGTATCTCCTAAAGAGGGACACTTAGGGGGGTATGAAGCCATAGTATCTGCTAAAGAGGGACACTTGGGGGGGTATGAAGCCATAGTATCTGCTAAAGAGGGACACTTGGTGGGGTATGAAGCCATAGTATCTGCTAAAGAGGGACACTTGGGGGGGTATGAAGCCATAGTATCTGCTAAAGAGGGACACTTGGTGGGGTATGAAGCCCTAGTATCTGCTAAAGAGGGACACTTGGGGGTATGAAGCCCTAGTATCTCCTAAAGAGGGACACTTGGGGGTATGAAGCCCTAGTATCTGCTAAAGAGGGACACTTGGGGGGATATGAAGCTCTAGTATCTGCTAAAGAGGGACACTTAGGGGTATGAAACCCTAGTATCTGCTAAAGAGGGACACTTGGGGGGGGGGTATGAAGCCCTAGTATCTGCTAAAGAGGGACACTTGGGGGGTATGAAGCCCTAATCTCTGCTAAAGAGGGACACGGACACTTGGGGGGGGGGTATGAAGCCCTAGTATCTCCTAAAGAGGGATACTTGGGGGGTATGAAGCCCTAGTATCTGATGAAGAGGGACACTTGGGGGTATGAAGCCCTAGTATCTCCTAAAGAGGGACACTTGGGGGGGTATGAAGCCCTAGTATCTCCTAAAGAGGGATACTTGGGGGGTATGAAGCCCTAGTATCTGATAAAGAGGGACACTTGGGGGGGGGGTATGAAGCCCTAGTATCTCCTAAAGAGGGATACTTGGGGGGTATGAAGCCCTAGTATCTGATGAAGAGGGACACTTGGGGGTATGAAGCCCTAGTATCTCCTAAAGAGGGACACCTGGGGGGGTATGAAGCCCTAGTATCTCCTAAAGAGGGATACTTGGGGGGTATGAAGCCCTAGTATCTGATAAAGAGGGACACTTGGGGGGGGGGGTATGAAGCCCTAGTATCCTTAAACAGGGACACTTGCGGGGGTATGAAGCCCTAGTATCTCCTAAAGAGGGACACTTGGGGGGGTATGAAGCCCTAGTATCTGCTAAAGAGGGACACTTGGGGGGTATGAAGCCCTAGTATCTCCTAAAGAGGGACACTTGGGGGGGTATGAAGCCCTAGTATCTGCTAAAGAGGGACACTTGGGGGGTATGAAGATTTTAGTGGAAACCAAGATTGCCTAGTATAATATGCACCTTTGTTTTCCCAGTCTTCTCTCCAAAAAGTAACTTTTTAAATTTTTTTGCCTCTTCCCTGTGCCTGCCCTGCTTCAATTCAACCCCTCCGGAGTTAGCTTTAATCTCTGCACAGCAAGCAGCACTCTTGCATTTGCCGCCCATTTACAGCAAATCCCTGTGAAGACCTTTACATTTTAGCCAATGGTAATACCTAAAAGTCCTCACAGGGCAGTACAGTACTTCCAATGCATAGATCTCTGTGCATTGTATGTACTGTATTGCTCTGTGTGGACCCTGAGTTATTACCATTTGCTAAAATGAAAAGGTCCTCGTAAGGATTTGCTAGAAGCAGGTGGCAAATGCAAGAGTGCCGCCCGTTGTACAGACACTAAAGCTGACTCCACATGAGGTGAGTTGCAGCAGGGCAGGCAAAGGGAAGAGGATTGCACTGGAAGGGGATTACAAAAATATATGTGCATATTATTTTTTTACTCGAGTATAACCCCCCCACATACACACACTTCACATAATGTGAAGTGGGGCAAAATTGTGCGTATTATATACAAGATTTGATGGTGAGCGTTACTATTCCTTTAAACATTTTGAAATTGTGAACAGTCACCAACCAGTGGTCCAATGAACATTAAGTGAACGTAATGAACATAAAGTGGACCTGTGACCATGAAGACAAGTTTAATCCTTTCAGTGACAGAGGTGTACCCCTCTGGCACTGAAAGGACTAGGTTTAGTTCTAAAGAAAATTAAAACCTACATGTTGTACTAGTCATTTTTGTGACATATAATTAAAACCTATATGTTACACTAGCAATTTTTGTGACATTCTTGCAGAAATTAACATGTTTTCTGTGGTACTTCATGACAATGCCGTACACAGTATGTCAATTAGGTATGTCTTAGGCCAAACATATCACTCTGTGCTATTAGAAAAGCCCCCTACATTCAGTCAAAGCCCTGTGTGTGTGTCTGTGTGTGTGTGTGATCATACCTGTCCAGCACAGAAACTAATCAGCATAAAGTGACACCAAAAACTGAAGGTTACTTTATCTAAATATATAATTTTCTTTTCTAAATCCATCTAAATACAATGTTTTGATTTCAGTTAGATGTTTAATCACTTCTTAGACACAGTATGAAGATTGCTTTGGTACTGGGAGCCCTAGAAAAGCAGAAAAAGGAGTCCCCAGAGATATCAGTCTTCAGAAAAAGTTGTTTGTGCAGTTTTTTTTTTGTTTTTTTTTGGGGGGGGGGGGGTTGGGGTTTTTTGTTTGTTTGTTTTTGTTTTGTGCATTAGACAGGCTAGCATGGAGTCCAAGTTGTTTGAGTGTGTATAACCATAGATCATTTTTAATAAGAACAAATATTTTAATATGCAGAATAAATATGTTTGGGAGTTGAAACTTATGAATGTCTGCAATTCATTGCTCAGCCCTCTCACACTCAACAGGTTAATAATATTTGATTTCCAGCCAGGGCCAGATTTCCCAGTAGGGAGAGTAGGCAACTGTCTAGAGCTCCAAATTTTGATGGGTGCCTCAGCTGTGCTGGCCACACCCACATTCTAAGTTGTAGGTGTGGCCAAAGTAATAGCAATGAACCTGCACTGGTTTTATACCACACAGCAGGCTATTATTTAACCCCTTAGATGTTAGAGAGATTGCTAATGCATTGTTTCACAATGCACTGGAGATCTCTCTAGCAACCAAGGGGTTAAAGCTTTTATTTGTACTTGCTTGTTATAGGCCAATGGTATTTTCTATCCCAAAGAAACAGTGGATGGGACATATGCAGGACAGGGTAATGTCAGGAGTGAGGGTGCAGCCATGGGAGGTGGTAAGGGCACCTAGAGTGCCTTACCAAGGGATGGCTGGGATGCAAAATCTGGCCCTGTTTCCAGCATTTTATAGAAGCCTTGCACATGTGGGTATAGCTTAACATTGTAAAAACTTAACCAGTGTTTCCTGACTTTTAAATGTTTGAGCGATAACGTTACTGTAGTTTTAAGAATTTGGTCACTGAAAGTTTTTGGTCACTAAACTAAATCTAAATCAGAACATTCCTATTGGTGTTATAGACACTGAGTGTCATTAGTCACTTTCCTCAACCCAAAATTAGGCATATCATTGTTGTCATTATAATTCAAGAGAGAGGGAAAAAGTGGGTCACATTAAGAGGGACAAAACCATCAATTCTGGAAGATCAATACAACTGCACAATAGTGAAATAAATATAAATTCCCATTGATTTAAATGTGACTTTAAAACCTATCTAGCATTCAGGGAGTTCAAAGCTCCATTTAAATCAATGAGTGTGTGTACTTGTCCCTTATAAGGCAGCTAGTTTGCTCCAGAATCGATCCAGTTGTCTTTGTATATATGGCCCAAAGTATATTTTACAATAACGTGCACTATTCCTGCTGACATTTTCTCCACTCTCACCACAACACTGACCTCTTCTAGTATATGCCAAGCCCACACATACATATCCATGCAGATCTCTGATACATATGTTACAACTGTTTGGCTGCACACTAACTAAAGAACAAATGTAACAGATTTCAATGCGAGTTTCTTTAATAGTATGTTACAAATATTTTTATGTTTACTAGACTCTTACCCTAATACATATTAATACGTCCTGTATCACCAATCTCCCATTTACTGTTCATCTACGAAAAGGTGCAGGACATTGATAAGGTTTTCAATAGTGATAGGCCCATTGCCACCTAGTGACCACAAGAAAAATTACATTCTAAATATAAAGAAAAAGTTTGGGTTATACGTTTTGAATGAAAAAACGCAAATCAATCTTACAACAGTGAGCATTTAACGCTGTAGTAAAAAAGCCTTATAACATTTAAAAATGTATATTGCTTCTTCAAATAGTGATTTGAATTTTGAAAATGAAATCTAATTTTCAAGTACATAACTGTTTTAGTACCAGCTAACTCATTTCAACGCAGGGTGTTGGATATCTCTCTGGCACTGAAAAGGTTAAAGGGACAGTAATGTCCCATACAAAATATTTAGATTTAGGTAGAGCTTGATAAAAATAAACTAATTGCAACAGACCCCATCTCTCAAACCGCTATGGTTTGAGAGATATAGGGATTCAAAGTTCCCCCTCCCTCCCCTTCTGATGTTAGCTGTAAAGCTGACAGCAGGAGAATCGAGTCGTACGACTCAAGGAAGCTCTGAAGCAGAGCCAAAATCACAGTACTTAAAAAGAATTAATTCATTTGGTCTACAAAGTGTGCCTGGTTTGCAAGCACATTTTGTAGACCTTTCCAATGAATGGATTATTTTTAAGTACCGCAATTTCGGCTCTGCTGCAGAGCCTCCTGCTGGTCCCTGGACTGGGATCTCCTGCTGACAGCTAGACACTGACATCAGGAGAAGGGGGGGGGGGAGGAACTTTGAATCCCCATATCTCTCAAACCATAACGGTTTGAGAGATAGGGTTCGTTGCAATTAGTTTATTTTTTCAATCTCTAACTAAATCTAAATATTTTTTAGGAGACATTACTGACCCTTTAAATCAAGTATTTGTTTTTATTAGTTTCACTTGTGCAGAAACAAACACTACTGTAAAGCTTGCATGGTGTGTTTTGAAAAGGAAGCAATAGTAAGAAAGGATTTTATTGTACATGCACCAAACTATTTCTTGAGTGAAGAGGCATATCATTTTCATACATGATTCCCAGAGGATAACCAATGGATAAACACTACTTGGGCTGCAGGGGACGCTGCACCATAAATCAGATCAATTTACTCCAGATCCCACCAGTTTAGAGTGATTACAGTGTTAGAAATATATCTCCTTAGCAATAGTGTTGAATGGCGACCTCGAGGGATGGGTACAATTTCTCAAAAACCCTTGATACTAAAACAAATATCACTTAAATTCCATCCAAACCCATTTGTATTCTCTCTCAGCCATTCCCTAAGGAATGACAAGGCCTTTACTCGTTTAGATGCCTGCAATTTGATACAAGGTCTTCCGATAACACATGAAGCCATTTAGATTTCTAGTATGCCACATGGTATGTCAAAGTCAGGAAGAAATCTACTGGCAAAAATATAGGAAGATATATAGAGGTACAATGGGCCATATGTTAAACAAAAAAGGTCAATTCTGGGACAAACCAACTCCACAATAGGGAACACATACAAATTCACAAGGTGAATACTCTAAATCATTCCAGAGTTTAAACGCCACATTTACATCAGTGAGCATTTTTGTTCCCTATGGCAGGGCTATCGAAGTTCAGTCCTCTAGGGCCACCAACAGGCTAGGATGTAAGGATTTCCCTCATTAAGTACAGGTGAGTTAATCAGTGGCTCATTCATTGTGACTGACTGACCTGTGATTAATCAGGGAAACCCTTATATCCTGACCTGTTGGTGGTCCTTGAGGACTGAACTCAGAGAGACCTGCCCGATGGTATAGTTCATGGGTAGCCAACCCTGGTCCTCAACAATGCACGTATCCATGATATCCCAGCTGGGCACAGGTGAACTAATTAGTGGCTTAGACACTTTAACCCTTTGAGTGCCAGAGGGGTACGCAACGCTTTGCTTACCCCTCTGGCACTCAAAGGGTTAACTGGGCCACCTGTGCTGCAACTTTGCTTATCCTGAAAATACACACAGTTGGTAGTTCTTGAGGACCAGGGTTGGCTATATTAAGAATGTGTTAACCCATTGTGTGCCACAGAGTAATTGAACACATTGCAATGCATTTAATATCTCTCTGGCATTCAGAGGGTTAAGTGTGCTTGCAGTGGGGCATAAAAGGCAGACTTTCTGGTTGGCATGATCAGAACTGGCACTGGCTCTACTGATGATTCAAGTGTCCTACAGGCCTTATGCACAAAAGAAAAGGTGAGCCAATCATCTTGACCATAGGGGATAAATAAAACGTTCTATTGATTTTCAATGGGGCTTCTAGTCCCTCAAATGCTAAAGCCAATGTACTGCCTCATAACACAATGGAGACTTGTAGAGCATGAAAGAGGATAAAAGCCCCTTTTAAATCAAAGGGCGTTTTCAAAATCTTTATTTTCACACCTATGCCCAGTTGCTTTGTACCAGAATTGCTTAAAATTTTTCTGCATGAGGCCCAAAGTGTGTGATTATAAAGGTGAAAACAGCTTTGGTGAGTGCCTGAGTCATGTATCATGCAAATTTCAAGCTAGCTATACTGAGCATATGTATATATAAACCCTGTGAATGCTAGATGTCTCAAATGTTATTGCTGCATTCTGGCAGCCAAGGGGTTACAATGTGTAATTTACCGCAATTCCAGGAACATAAAGAAAGTATTGAACCCAGTGAAAGACTCTCCAGAGTGAGAATTTCTATTTGGAGTTGGGAGACACCACATAATGCACTGTACTATTCAGAACCATCTGCAGGTGCAGAGCTAAAGGTTTTAAACTTTAAAGGGATAGTAATGTTTCACAAAAACAGTAGCTCCAATTAATCATCATAGTATTTGAGCCAGAGAGAGTGTTATTCAATACTGTCAGAGTTGTAGTTAAAGAGTAATTGAATGATAGAGTATCCCCCTCCCGCCCCTTTTACCTAGTGTAACACTGCTCACCTCAGATGTGGAATCTGGTTGCTTGACCAGACAGATAACATTGTGAGAACAATGAAAGCCCTGCCCCCCTTGACAGGTTTTTTCCCTTATCTTAATTGAAGATTGTCCCTCTCTGCAATCTACCTGGACACTCCCTGCTGCTCTAAGCTGAGCAGTGTTACATCAGTAAAAGGGGCGGGAGGGGGATACTTTATCATTCAATAACTCTTGAACTACAACTCTGACAGAACTGAAATAACACTCTCCAAGGCCCAAATACTATGATGATTAATTAGAGCTGCTTTTATTATGAAACACTACTATCCCTTTAAATAATTATGCAAACATTTTTTGAGGGGATAGTCTAAATCTTCATGTGGTACCTTTTGTAAATATATCCCCTAGTTATATATAGGCAATATACAAAGATTCCAAAAGAAACACCAAAATTAAATTTAAAACAATTATTATGCCCAATACTGTTTGCATGCAGTTAGCTCAGTTGTCATTGAATGGCCCTAATTAAATTCTCCCAGCTTTGCCCTTTACGAAAAACACCATATATGCTGTTCAGTGTCATTTTTTGAATATGAAGTTAAAAGGGACAGTGTACCATTTATTGCTAATAAATAAAAATGTTATAATTTGGGTATGCCTGCGTGCGTGTCTGTTTGTGTGGACATTACAATGCATATGTCTGCACCTGTGTATGTGTCTGGATGTGTGCATTTTCCTGGTTTGCAGTAGAACAGTTGTTGGCGTTAAGTACGGGACCCATAAAGACCACATTCTGTAGACATTTAAAGGTCTTGAAATATGTAGGTAATACAAATGAATTAAAAAAAAAAAACACATGTAAAGTTACTCAATACATTTGAAAAATGTATTACAGTGTGAACTTCATTTTTTTGTAAATCCTTGCAATGTTTAGATATAAATGTCTAATTTTTTTTTCCTTGTTCTTTAATGGCTGAATCGATTTACATAATTTCATAAAGGAAACATTACTTTCATTAGTAGTAGACTCATTGGGGAGGAAACAAATATTTAAGACATTTCAAGTCATAATATCTTAAGTCTAGAATATGCATGTTCATAATAAAAGCCCCAGCTGCATGGCACGGTAAACCAAATATGAAAGTTTTGTACTTAATTACAGTAATTTAGAGATGGATGTGAATTTGAAAGGCGTAACACAAAACAGGCAAGAGCAATAATTAGTTCCTCAAAAAGATAAGCGCCAACAAGCATCTGCTTTACAGCGATTATTTCACAAGAAAAAGAACTTGCATTGCATCTCCAATATACGTTCTAGGACATTTTATTAACCCTTTTAGTACCAGAGCATTGCAAAGCAATGCGTTGAGTACTCCCCTGGCACGCATAGGGTTCAGGTAAATTAACAAGCAGAAACACAGTCTGGCTTAAAGTGGATCTGTCACCCTAAGTTTAGGTAATGTTAAGGAGGAGTAAACTACCTTTGTGCTGTGCTAGCCATTTATTTTTTTGCATAAACAGGTTTTTGAGGAAAACCACCTTAATTTGTTGGTGGCACAGTGTGACACTATTAGTTTCTGTGCTAGACCAATATTATTATAAACCCAGTACTATGGATTCTAGGCAGAAACACATTGGGGACATTTCTAATAATGGAGTAGGCAGAAACAGAACCGATTACCACACTCATTAGGAAAGAAGCATTAAGTGCTCTACTGTTCTAGCTAAATAGAACTAATACATTCTCAAAACATATTTTACACAAAAAAATATTAAAATAACATATAGGCAGATTGTACATTATCCATAGTTGATCCACTTTACACAATAAAAAAGGTACTGGGCCTTATCCCGAAAGAAAAGAAGAGCAATTGTAGAGAAAACCAACTACACCATAGGAGAGAAATAAAAACCACTAAATCCCCCATTGATTTAAGAGAGGCACTTAGCCCATGGAATAGCAGAGAGGTCTCCAATGCAACTCTTTGCAATACGTTGTGTTGGACACCCTTCTGGCACTGAAAGTTAAAGGAAGAAAGGAGTGAGGGGAAAGAGGAGGCTGGGCTAATTTTACCACACAGAGAAACGCAAGGAAGGAGGAAAATATATATTAATAAGTTCTATATGTTAACCCTTGGTGTGCCAGAGCGGTATCTATTGCATTGCATTGGATACCTTTCTGGCATTTAAAGAGTTAAGGTTCTTGGAGCCACTTACTGGTGACAGGGAAAAGGTTCCCAGTGCTCTATGTATTAAAGTGACAGTCAACCTACAAGTGCTTAATATGTCATAAGGCCTTACATATCAAAGCAAACTGGAGAACCTGTGTAGCAAACCCTGGAAACCATAGGGGTGGAATAAAGAATTCTATGGATTTAAAAGGAGCATTTAACCTTTTGAATGCTAGAGTGGTCCCCCCCATGCAGTACAAAGCAATGTGCTGGAGATCTCTCTAGCATTCAAGGAGTTAAAAGTTTCATTTAAATCAATATGCATTATGGGAAATATGTACCCATGCATCACGGAGTGTTCTATATGCTGCAGAGCACTGGTGTCAAACATAGTAAAATGCATGCACCCACACTAGCTACTTTTTCTTAGGAACACCTTCCAGAGTTGCCTCGTTACAACAGGGCACACTATGGAGCCATCTCTGTATCTCCACATGGGGAGGAATAGTTATAACATACTGCATCACCATTAACCATTTAAGCAACAGAAGGGTGTATACTGCATTGCTTCTTAATACATTCTTAAAGGGATAATGGACTAACATTCAAGTCTGAAAGATCTGATCAGAAAGTATTCTCTGTAAAGAAAAAAAAAAAAAAAAGGCAGAAATAAAACTCCTCTCCCTGTGAATGTGCACAGCTGCATAAATTCCATCCAATACTGTCAAAGACCAGAGGAAAAGGGCTCAGGGGGCTGGATATGGCCCACGTTTGATACACATGCTTAGGGGCAGGGTTTTGTACATTGTTTTACTGTCATTTTTGCCTTCTACATGATTTCACAGCCAGGCACAAATTCAGACAATTCCCATTACAGGGGGCAGAAAAACAAAGGAAAAAAATAGATGAAGATAGAAAAAAAAAGATAAAATGAGTAATAAGTATATTAAAGTTGTCTTTCAATATTATGCACTTGCAGAATATGGAAAGACAATAAGGAAGGTGACTGTTGTGGTGACTTTGGGGCGGAACCATTGGAACTGTGTTATATATATATATATATATATATATATATATATATACACACACACACACACACACACATATACACATACACACTAGTTGAAGAGGCCATGTACATGTTGCCACCCAGCAACAGCCGCGGTGAAGTCATGCACAGTAGAGACTGCCTGCGCCGCGGCTGATATGCAGCGGGACGTTCCAAATTCAGACTGTAGTCCTCTCTGCGCCCCGACTATGGTCTGAATAAAACATCAGATGACTGGCACTCACGCGTCACATATAGTAACATTTGCCATGTGCAATAGGAGAACGTAGTATACAAAGGGAAATGCTATGCACTCACGGACAAAGGTCCTCAAAGTTGACCAAAACTTTGTTGTACTTATTAAACTTTATTATTTTTGAGTCTGTGAGTGCATAGCAATATATTATATACACACACACACACACACACAGAATTAATTACTACAACTGTCACGTTAAATAAAAGGACATTTGAGGAGCTTTTAGTTCCTCCAATACTGTGCAGTTGGTTTCTTCCAGAACGGGTCTCCTTTAGTATTGATATTCCTGTTAAAAATAAGCCCAAGGAACAAAAAAGCATTCCAATACTTTGCACACCGATCTGACACTCAAAGGGTTAAACATCTACTAGCATACAATCCAGCTAGCAGTCCCTCCCAATAATATTGATACAATATCCAGTGAGTCCTAGGAGTGAACATTCTTCTACTAAATATATACAGAGTTAATCTAGATGCAGGGCTTGTGGGAAAAAAAAGATTATATTTGTAAAATATAAGATTAGCTTTTGGTTACAAATGTTGATTAATATTTAATTATTATAAAAATATTGTCATCTATGGACAACTATGAAATAGCTGCAATATTAAATAACTATGTACCGGCTGTAGCAATGTGTAGTAGTATGTACTTACCAAAAATGTAGAGAACACTATATTAGTGACTATAAAAATCAAGGTTTTACAATCTTTCTAGAGTCATAGGGTGTATATACAAGACACTCCATAATATATGTAACAAATGTGATAGAGGAGTTCAGTAAGTATTTAGATGTACAAGGCAAAGTGATTACAGTACTAAACAGCCTGAGCCCATTTCTAAACTACTGAAAGCAGAAGAGAGACACACCATCAGTCATACAAAACAGCAGGCAGAATACACTGTCCTTATACAAGGTTATCTATCTGTACCTCTCCAGTGTGGGAACACACTCTTCTGCTTTAAGGAACAGAAACAGTGCAGGAATGCAAAACTCTGAAAGTAGTTTTAAAAGGCCGTATGTCCCAAGGATTAAAAACAACAAACAAACAGGTGCACCATGCTAAGTATTTTCTCAAACAGCCAGGACCCATTAGGATACGCTGCAACAGAATGAAGGCTCCACATACGAACTCTCCTCCATCATTAATACTATTGGAGTGGGCATGTAGCATGCTCTTGAATATGCCTTCCTCAAGACTCATCATCACTTCCTTCAGCTTTATCATCTGCTTATCAGGACTCTCCTTATGACATTGGTCACCATAAAATACAAAAACTTAATCAATGCACACTCAGACTTTATCAGTAAAATAAGGAGTGGAGAATGGGGTGAGAGACATGGCACATTCCACCCAGCTTGCTCGCTTCTCATTAACCCTTTGAGTGCCAGAGGGGTACGCAACACATTGCAGAGCAATACGTTGCATACCCCTCTCAGAGGCACTCAAAGGGTTAAGCATGCAGAGTCAAAGGCACACAAGAAGCTACTTCATTTTCACATTTAATCCCACCAATTTGTTCAGGACTGAGGCCAAGTCTTCTGAGACCCATCCATAAGTATACCAGATCAGTAATGTCTAGTGGATCGTATTTTTCTAAGACATGGAAGCTGATGTACTAAGTAACAAATAGATGAATTCTAAGGCAAACCAAGTACACCATAGGAGACAAAATGTCAGACAGAATAAAAGGAGTAGTCATTTTTGACTTTACATATTCTGCAAGTGCTTGATATGTACAGTTAAATTGCCTATATTTTTTGTTTATTTATGCCCTTGCCAGAAAGGTCCCTATATCTGTTTCCATCAGGTAACCATTACAGGTCTAGAGACAACGAAGAAAAAAGGTACAGTGTAAACAAAATGGCACACAAAGCTTTCAGCGCTGGATCACATCCTGCTTAATATCAGGGGCATAAATGTCTATTAAATAAAACTGAATTGGCAATTTGTACATATTACATTGCTGCAGAATACGTAAAGTGAAAATAAATGGTTACTATTACTTTAAAAGGTACTATACCCTTGAATGACGAGCAGGTCTCTATTATTCCCTGTAGTGCTCTTTGCTGGCTCAAGAACTGCACCACTTTTTTTTAGTACATTAGCCTCTCAGTATATGACTGTGTTCTACGGCCTGCCTTTTCATACAAGGCAATTACTATAAGAAGAGCAATACCGTAAATGTATTGTCCAACAAATGGGTTATTATCGATTTCAAGTTTATTTTCAGATCAAGCAATAAAGTGAAACTGCAAATTGTGACATCAATGCAACAAAAATTAGGACGTCACAAAAAAAAAAAAAAAAAAAAAAAACTATAAAAATCGGACACATCGTAGGTGTGAATATTCAATTGAAGCAGATAAATTATAGCTCATGGAAATTATGTTTTATTGTCTCCCAATCATCTATATTTCAGACTGTCTAAACTAGGCAAATTGCGTTTCCATTATTAATGCCATCTCCTTAACAGTTAGCCCCACCCGTTACTCTGTACTCTATGTAACATCCCTTGGGTCCATAAAGGGTTAAAACTCATGTAGAGCACTGCTTGCAGCTGTACCCCTAGCCTTGCCTGAAATGTGAGATCTCCTAAATTATTAACAGAGGGAGAATTCAAAGCCAGCTAACACAGGAGAAATGTCACACACACAATTATAATTAAGGAGAAGGCAGTTCTCATATGATTCCATTGTATCTCTTTCACCCTGTAACCAGGGGTCATGAATGTTACTAAAGAAAAATATACATAGAAAAGGCCTACAGAGAATTAACCTTCACGATTTAGAGAGAGGGCACAAGACCAGAGAAACTGATCTTTCGGCTACTCTCCCAGATCCAATTAAGTACTCAATGAATCGTAGAAAATATATTGGTAAGCATTTATTGCCACATTCATGATGCTAAAGAGGAACAATTCGGAGGCAGAACAAATGCCCCATAGGACACAAAAAGAAACATCTCTTAAATTTAATCTGGCATTTAAAGCCTTGAATGCTAGGAAGGTAGTAATATGTAGAGAACACAGCTTTAGCACGTACTGGGTTAAAAATACACATTTAAATCATTGGTATATTTGTGACCATTTGAGCAAGCTGGGGCTTCTTTGTGAGCCTAGGTTTTCAACCATAAAGTTCTATCTTATTATCTGGGTGGAATGCAAATCAGCAGAAGAAAAGTTACTAGCTCATCCAATGTAAAACACTGAAAACAGTGCAACTTCCTGTTCACCAATTTCTAAGCATTTCCCCTAATCCCCAACAAAAGGGGGAGCTGATAATGATGGAGAGCATGGACCCAGATGAGACGTGTTTCTTCATGGTTTCACGTTGGTCTATGGTGTATGCCTGTGCTAGTGCCACTCATTCGAACTCCCGTACTCCTCTCATGACTCATAAGGTGTGGTGGTGTGTCTGGGCAGACAGTGGGGGGAGTAAGGCATGCCAAAATCAAGTCTCTGCACCAATGCGTGCATAAACTATATGTACACACTCAACCATGCTGGCTGGGAACTCTTTCAAAGCTCTTTGTGGACTCCTGTCAGCTTTGAAGACCATTAATTCTGAATGGAGACCATGAGTTTATGGGTACATTTAGACTGCATATAATTGCTTTGTTGATGTGTTGCACACCTCATCTTGCATTCAAAGGCATAACTTCCTTGATTACTTCACTTTTACTAACTATAACAGAAGGGGTGGCAGGTTGCACTTATTTAGGTGTACAAACCCTGGTTTTGCAATGAAATATACACCCCTATGGTACTCTTGTCACCCAAGAGTCCCTTGGGTTAAACTGGCACTGTCTGTAAACAACACACACCTCTTGCACATGCATACACAGTGACCTAACTATACACATACAATCACAACACAATCACATATCTATATCCTTATATACACACACACATACATACAAGTTATACAAAACCTTGCAAGTACACAATGTTTTATTTATTTTATTAACATGCAATTACCCCAGCCTCCTTTTACCTTTCCCAGGCTGGGGAGAGATGCCAATCTACTGTAAACAGAATTCCTCCAGTCCCCAGTGACTTGAAGGAGAGATGCACTCTATATGATGTGGTTATGTGTATTTACTTCTGGGTCTGGCACACTGGTTAAGGGCAACACTCTGATGGGCGTCATTCTTACCCTTTTGACTGCTTGTCAAAGACTTTATTTAACCCTTTGAGTGCCAGCTCTTTGTAATGTATTACATACCACTGGCACTCAAAGGGTTAACAACATCCTCATCAACACAGCCATAACAACTGTGGACATGGGACATATTCAATAAGCTAAAGAACAATTTTTAAGCAACTTTATTGCACCAGAGGGGACAGATAAGAATTCCAATTGATTAAGTTGGTCTTTTCACCTCTTTAATGCTAGAGGCCTCCAACAAATTGCTTCTCACCACCTGGGGACCTTGCTAGCAGTCAATGGGTTAAAGGCCAATTAAATCCAATGGGAACTTTTTGAGACCATTTGTTTGCTACAGTCAAATTTATTTGCTCCAGAATTTAACCTTTTTAACTTATTGAATATAGCCCATAGAGGTCAGATTTACATTGTTGGCCATCTGTACGTTAAGGGGTTAACATAATTTCTGTCAATCACTGAAAGTCTCTGAAGCAGCAAAAGTTAGGCAACTAAGTGTACAAGAGCCTAACTACCTGGTGTTTGAGTACAGCACTGGATTGGATGACACAAACCAGAAACCGGTGCTGTAACTGTGCCAATATTTTAACAGGTGTCTCATCTTCCTTCACTCCTAAGCTTGTTTTCTGGCAAAGTAAATGCTCTCACTTTCCAGAAAGTACAATATTTACACACCCGTTGATGAGGCATCTCACATTAGTTTGGGAAAATCAAAAGTGTTAGGTGAAACTAAAGGAAACTCTCTCCTAATAATCTTTACTTATGTTTTGTAACATTTAAGAAATCATAAAAACACCGTTATCTTCATTTCTTAAAATCATTCACACACATTTGCATTTAATTCTGACCAGACTAATTTTTTCTTATTAATAAACTATATCCCATACCCAAGATTCTTTAGCAATTTTTATTCTACAGAACACTCCTCCCCAAGTATAAAAGTCTATGGGGCACAGGGAAGAAACAAACATGTCCAACATTTCCACGGAATTAAATTAGTATTTTAACCTCTTGAATTCTATAAACGCACTGAAAGACATCTCTAGCACTTGTGCTGGCTTGCCTTACAATTGCTCAAGCTTATGAGGCCCTATGGGTCAGGTTCTGACCTACAGACTAGCTATATAAGCTTGTGCCAGCATAATGTCCACCTATCAGAATATCACAAATGTACAGTGAGGATGCAAATTTTATATAGTAGTACAATCCTGAATCTAAAATATGCCCAGTACATATAGCATGATTTATGTTTTACAGGCGTACCCCTCTGGCACTCAAAGGGTTAAAACAGAATCCTTTTTTGAAGAAAATGAACTGCTAAAACACTGAAAGGCAACATCAATTCAGTAAGGCGCAAACATAGCACAGGTCATGACCTTCACTGCTAAGGAAAGCTGCTGCCTGTCAGTCAGCGGCAGTTCCAGGAGCAATTTCTATATATTTCATGCTTGTGGAGACATTTATAATCACTACACACCCTAAAAGGTGTGCCCACATAATCCTGTACACAGCCAGCAGATAAACATATTTATTGTTGCTATGGTATAGATCTAGTGAAACATAGTAAACGGCAGGCAAAAGAAAAACAAAAAAACAAAACCAATTCAACACAAATTAACCCCATGGATGCTAGATAAGTCTCACAATGGGTTAGAGAAGAATTGTCAACAGCTGGACCTTCAGCTGTTGGGGACTATAATGCATCTTCCCCAACAGCTATTGGCTGGTTGGGGATGATGGGAGCTGTAGTCCCCCAACAGCTGGAGGTCCCACAAATGACTAGCCCTGTTCCTATTCAGGGGATTTGGGTATTTCAAACTAAAAAGAAAAAAAAAATCTTAACTATTCACTGCATCCTGCAAACTGCTTTCTTTCCAAAGTATTAGACATTATATCAATTTTACCTTTTGGATCGTCTCAGCATGTTGGTTTCAGGCAGCGAGAAATTGGACAGAACTGTCCAAAACGAGTCAGACATTTTCAAGGAGAGCCTTCATGGCTGGCACATGTCTGCACACATCAAGACACCGGAGTTAGACAGCAAGAAGCCCTATCTAGCCTGTAATGTAGCCAATGTGTATTCCCTGAGGATCTCTACATGCTGTTCCATTAATACCAGAGAAGCAGACACAATTGCTCATGCTGCTTCAAGTGCTTCTGCTCTGTATCGATTTCATGTACCACTCCCCTCAGTGCGTCTCCCCCCACCCCTTATCCCAGAAGGGTGATGAACAATTACAAGATTATTGTTGGTATAATCCTGTAATTTCCTTTACCCATTCAGGCCTGTAGTACTCTAACTATAGGTTTAGTTTGAGCACTTCAGTAAGGGTGTGACCCAGTACAGACCACTGGCTCGTTGGTGTAGCGTAAAGCTCTACACATTGGCATGTTAAACTAGAATTAACTTCTCACTAACCGTTATTATTTAGATCCCTATGGGCCTTATATACAACATAAAAGCAGACCAATACTGATGTAAACCAGCTGCACCAGAGGGAGCACATACCCTGCAATCTAAATGGGGCTTTTAACCTTTTGAATGCTAGAGGTCTCCAACATATTGCTTTTATTTGCGTTGTTCACCTCTAGCTTTCAAGATGTTAAATCAACAAAAGGAAATGTTTATTTTCTGTTATGGTGCAGATGGTTTGCTCCAGAATTGCTCCTTAGAGTCAAAACAAAACTGGAGTAATTCTGGGCCAAACCAACTGTGGGGGTGTAAAAATCCAATTTATTTATTAACCCCTTAGAGACCAGGGCTTTTTGACATTTGAAGACAAGAGCAATTTCGGCCTATTTAGTATGCAGTTGTTCAACCAAATTTTCCTCTAATTCATTTAGTCCACCCACAGAACTTCTATAACCCACCATTTCATAAAGAAGGACATAAAAACACAAACTTTTGATTTCCTGTGATAATTTGTGCCCATTTGGTTCATTTTAAATAGAGACAGGGGAACAGTCGTTCATACCTCAGAAATGTCCCTTTTTAGGGGGTACTATCCCTCTGAGGCAAAAATCCCTATGTCCCTTATATCCACCCTGGTGTCCCACATTAATGTTTGTATAAACTTCATATGTGTGTTTATAAATTAGGCTGTACAAATATATTACTTTTTCTAAATCATTATTCAGTGACCCATAAAGGTGGCAGTACGTAAATAAGTGACCAAACCTGCTCTACCTCTAAGTTTTGCCCCCCGAGCTTGAAATTACATGTACCCCCATTGCGTCCATTTGATATGCTGAGAACACTGACAGAGGCAACGTACAGTATATCCATTTCCTTTGTCACTGGCTCAATTCGGCAAGTGTGACCACTGTAGCAGTGATCACATATACCGGCTCGTCGGGGAAAGGCTGAAATGGACTTCTCTGATCATGGAGCAGTCAGTTACAGCATCCCCAGCATGATTACTGCAAACCCTGAGGCACGCTGTGATCATGAAGTCTTTGACGTGCCAGGACAGTCAACTGTCCTTAACCCCTTAAGGACGGCGTGTTCTGGGGCGGGGCGCTATAGAGGACCACGGCACTTTTTTCCACAGATGCATTCTGGGATTACAGAGTGATGTGCAGCTGCACTGCAGTCCCAGAATTCCATAACTTGTCTAGTCACCAGTCTTTTATGTCCACACACACGAGGGTCCGGGCACATTGTGCTTTGTTCAGGGGTTAAATCCCTTAACCCTTTCAGAGGGGTATCCAATGTATTGTGAAGTAATGCGTTGCATACCCCTATGGCACTCAAGGGGTTAAACGCTAGAGGTCTCTAACACGATGTAAAACAATGCACTTGAGGAATCTCTAGCATTCATTCAGTTAAAAGTTCTATTTAAATCAATGGACATTTTTTAAATGTTCTATTTGTCCCTAAAGTGCAGTTGATTTATCCCAGAATAACTCCAGTTTTGATTTAAATATGGGGCTCTTAGGCCTATATTTATAAAAGCAACTGGGGTTATTCTGGAGTAAACCAGATGCACTATAGGGGGCATACCTGGGAACATTCCAGATCTGCCCTGTGATGATTTTCCTGAGAAATTCTGCCCATTTCTCTTTCCCGCCCAATCCCAGTTAAGACCCGCCCACTTTATGATAGGGGCAACACAGGAGGAAGTTTGCAGGTATGCATATGGACAATCAGGAATTCCTAAACCCCAATGAACTTGAATAGAGCTTTTTTGCCATTGCAATGCAATGCATTGGAGACCTCTCTAACATTCAAGGAGGTAAAGCCCAATTTAATTTAACAGGAATTTTTATGTATCCCCTCTGGTACAGTTTATTTACTCCAGAATAACTCCAGTTTGTTTCATAAATATGGGTCTCAGTCTTCTGCTCAGAACGTAATGACCATAGCTGGGAACTCTGGATTTGACCAGAAGAGTCCAGTTTTCGATGTTAATTTCCGGTTCTCCAGGGCAGAGGCTGATTCTCCAGATGTGGGGAGTTTCTAAAGAAGCAATGCCCAGATCTGCTCCTTCCAGTGTGTTCCTCCCACTCTGCAGCCTCTTCTCCTCCTTCCCCAGCTTATTCATTATACTTTTTCATTTTGTAAGCCCCGCCCCTTTTTACACGCCCCTCTCTGTTCAGTCTACAACAAAAAGTTCCCAGGCATTGTAATGACGGAGTGAGAACTCACAAACAGTGTGTGTGCATAGCCCTGGCTCACAAATGGTTGTAGTTGCTTTATGCAGTCAGGCACGTTAGACAGCTTTGAGTTGCCCTCAACACAAAAGAGCATTTCTTGAGCATGGCAACAATACGATTTACTGTGCAGCTTACATGGCTAGAAATGACTGCTATATGACAACTGCAAACAAGTAAAGGAAATATCAACAATGAAAGCTCTAAAGCAGAGATGGGAAAGCTGAGACTCACTGGCCATGATGGGAATTGTAGCAATATGCAGTTGAAGGGGGCCTCTGGTTGCCCTCCTCTGCTCTGCAGCAGAAACTTATTGAGGGGAACGTACAAAGCAAGGTTGCAGTGAATAAGCTGGGCTTAACGTTTTGCAAAGAATACACCTGTGCATATGTAAGCAAAATTATAGCACTGGTAAATTTCAGCACACAACTGCTCCAGTGGATACTATCTAAGAAAACAAGCCTTTAAAACAACCCTACAACAGGATTTACTTATTTCCTCTAAACCCATAGCCCAAGCCTTGGGGAAGACTGCAGCTATAGATCATGCCATTAATCTCACGCTCCCCAAATTCAAGGTGCATGCGGTACAGAGAGGTCTCTTTGTCGAACAACAAAGTTTAACCATAAGTGTTAGGCAGGAACAGAGCCATTCACAGCAGAAAATCAGTTACACTGATTTTCTGATTGAGAGCAGTCATACAATCCCCACCATATATAGTACATGTTACGTCTGTTGGGAATTCATCTCAAGTAAGTTTTACAATTTTTAAAATTCTCTTTAATTCATCAATTTTGAGGTTCCACAGGGGTGGGCATTTTGACTGTGCTGCTATAACTTTGGCAGTTAGAAAGTTAAAATATTTTCAACAGAGTAAAGTATTTATTTTTAAATATTCCAAAACATAGTGAATAATTCCTATGGACTGGTTTGCTTACATTACTCTCAGCCTGTCTAGCATGGAAGTATTTGGATGAACAAGGGGCAGTTACTCAGAAAACAAAATAGTAGTAATTCTGGAGCAATTCAGCTGCACCACAGAACAAAAATAGAGGACAAACTAAAATTCTTATTGATTAATCTGGATTTTTAACCCCATACATGCAATAAAGTCTCAGATGAATTACTATGAAATGCTTTGGAGACTTTTCTAGCATTCAAGGGGTTAAAAGCCCCTTTTGACTGAAATTGGGGAATATGTCCACTATGGTAAAATGTGTTTGCCCTAGAATTTATCTCTTTAGATTCCTAAATTCAGCACAATTTTTGGATGTGAGGTAAAAGGAAACATTTTTTGTGGTTCTTTAAAGGAGAAGTATCAACTTAAAGGGATAATAATACTTTCGTTTTATCTTTATTTTATTTTGTAGGCATTAAAAAAAAACATGAAGAATGATATAAGTCTTATCTCTCAAACCTTTATGGTTTATGAGATATTCACAAGCAAAGTTTCCCCTCCCGCCCCTAGTGTAAGCCATCTCTTCTCAGATGTGGAATGCAGTCCATAGACCAGACAGATAACTGCAGGGGACAATCTTCTTCCTATGAGAACAATGAAAGCCCTGCCCCCCTTGACAAGTTTTTCAGGTTTTTCCCTCATCTTAATTGAAGATGGTCTCTCTATGCAATCTACCTGGGCACCTCCCTTCTGATCTGTCTGAACAGTGTTACATTAGTAAAATGGGTGGGAGGGGTAGACTTTGTCATTGAATTAGTCTTGAACTACAACTCTGACAGAACTGAAATAACACTCTCCAAAGTCCAAATACTATGATGATTAATTAGAGCTGCTTTTATTATGAAACATTACTATCCCTTTAACCCCTTAACGACCCTTGACGGTCATAGTACGTCGAGGGTCGATTTGACTGAACGACCGATGACGTACTATGACTGTCATCGAATTTCGGGCTCCCCCCGCGGCTGCACACCGGTCGGGGATCCGGAATGCATCGGAGCAATAAAAAAAAAAAATGCTCCGTTGTCATTCAGTCGCGTCCACTCGCCGATTCCCCGGTCGTTAAGGGGTTAAGACTCATGGTTTTAAAACAAAGGCTCATATTTACAAAAGCAAACTGGAGCTATTCTGAAGTAAACAAACTGCACATAGGAGGAAAATTAACATGTCTGTTTAATTACATTGGACTCTTAACCCAATGCATGTTAGAGAAGTCTCCAGTTCATTGAGAAGCAATGCAATGGAGACCCCTTTAGAATTCAAGGGGTTTAAAAAAGATACCAAACTGCATGGGATTTTAGGAATTTTTACTTATCCTCTACGATGCAGTTGGTTTACACCCAGCTTGCTTTTATAAATATTGGCCAAAGTGATTAGAAACAACAACCCTTTAACACTTTGAAATGCGCTGTGTACCCCTGTGAGCATGTTTCAGTAGAGGCAATGTAGGAAGAGTCCATAAGTCACCCCTGCCATCACTGATCAAATGTAAAGGAGCACTGAGTGTACTTATTCCTTTGTTTTATCCCCTGGTTTCCACTATGACAAGCAGAGAACTGGAAATGCATGTTTTTCATAATGCAGAGGTAGGAGAATGGGGTAGACAAGGACCATCACCCCTCCCTTTGTACAGTTTTCACAGTTGGTGCCTTCAATAACTGAAGAAGGTTCTTGCTATAATTGTGCATTATTGTTTTAGGACACCTTGGGCCACATGTTAGAAAAACAACTCAGTAGTACCTGGGTACTCAAATGGAACAACACAGTACAAGGAAACCTACATCCTAGGGAAGGGAGTTTTAGTCTCCAACTCCTGGAGGTCCAGCAATTAACTACTCCTGATCTAAGGAGAGTTCCAATACAATAAGCTAACGAGATGCAATTCTGGAGCAAGCCAACCCATGAACAAGGAATTAAAATGCTCAGTACCTCTCAAGCATTCAATTAGAAGGGTCAGAAGCCCAATTTCAGTCTATGGGCATTTGGGGGATGTTATTCCCCCCCCCACTATGGTGCAGTTGGTTTTGCTACAGAATTGTGCCTCTTCACCTTATTGAATTGCACCTTTAGTCTGTTGATTCTACAACCTGTAGTGCAGCAGAATCACATTCATCACCTGTTGTAACAAGGGTCAACGTCACTCTGCAAGCTATTAAATATAATTTCCTTTTAATACAACAATATAATTAGGAAATCAAGGAAGAAATATCAGTTATATCTCGAGAGCACTGTCAATCAATGGAATCATCATGAAGTTGGAGATGCTCTCCCTCTAACTATCGGACAACAGTTAGGTAATTTTTTTATTTTTATGGTGCTCATTTAATCCGGAACTACCACCCCTGAATACATTTGGCCCAAATAAATACCCATCTGGCGACTAGCTGCTCAATAGCGCTAGTTGCCAGAAATACTACCTGGTGTTTGAGAATTGTACGCTGTTCCTGGACTGACATGTAGGAAACAGCTCAGACATCTTTCTATAGCGACGTCTGCGCTGTCAGTCCCAGTCGGCTCTAGGAGGCATCAGTAGGAGCCGTTTGACTCCAAAAGGGACTGACAGCGCAGGCGTGCAGACGTCACTATGGAAAGAGGTCTGCGCTGTTTGCTGCCTGCCAGTCTGGGAACAGCATACAATTCTCAAACACATGGTCATTTTTCTGGAGACTAGCGCTATTGAGCAGCTAGTCACCAGATGGGTATTTATTTGGGCCAAATTTATCCAGGGGTGGTAGTTTCACTTTAAAATAATATGCTGTTTTTTTTTACCATGTTTTGACATGAACAAGACCAAAAAATGTCCATCTAATTTTTATAACAAAATAAAAAAAACTGATAAAAAGTTTGATTTTGTTTCAGTTTGAAATCAACAATAAACCACATACTGGTATAATAAGCCAACAGCCAACTGGGGATGACAGGAGATGCAGTGCCCAATAGCTGGACAGCCAAATGCTCTGTATCCCCAGTTTTTTATTTTTATATCCACCTCATTTTATAGGCAAATACACTACCATTCAAAAGTCTGGGGCCACTTAGAAATTCACTTGTATTTGAAAGAAAAGCAAATCCCTGTTAAAAATATCAAACGGATCAGAAATACAGTGTAGACATTGTTAATGTTGTAAATGACTATTGTAGCTGGAAACAACTGATTTTTAATGGAAAGTCTACTTTTGCTGCAAATGGAGGACTTTGCGACAAAAGCAAAGTTTGAAGGACACTTATTTTTAAAGTTAAAAGTCATTATTTCTAACCTTCTCAATGTCTTGACTGTATTTCCTATTCATTTTTCAACTTATTTGATGTGTGTTTTCATGGAAAACAAGGGACTTTCTGAAGTGACCCCAAACTTTTGAACGGTGGTGTATACAGTAAGTATAATGCAGGGGTGGTTAATTTGAGGCCCTCCAGCAGTAGCTGGACTACAACTCCCATTATCCACCAGCAGCTGCTGCTGGCATCAAACCACTGCAGTGGATCATGGGTATTTTAGTCCAGCAACAGCTGCAGAGCCGCACATTGCCCATCCGTGGTGTCATGTTACTTTAACACTTTTTTATTATTTCTAGATCTTACTGTTGAGCTCCACAACTCCAAACTCTGGACAGAGACCTCAGTCGATATTGTCAAATATTATGTTATATGTAAGTGTATGCGCACAAAGGTAAACTTATTACTAGAAAACTGCACATTTTCTGGTCATTGAATTTGCATGCACTGTTACGCCAATATTTTTCTCTGGGATTTCCAGTGCTCCTGAATAGTTATTTGTTGATAAATGACTAACTCAAGATGGAATAAACATTTATCATGATATGATGCAAGCTTTCAGTACATTCTATGCTTACATACAGAAGAATTCAGTTGTAATTATAGAATGAAGAATGAATGCATTATGTGATCAGCACCATGATGGATATACATGGACAAGCAATGAGTACATGGATTTAAACATGTTCCACAGAAGTTATAACAATTCACCAGGGGTCCTTATATGCAGAATATAGAGTCTTTGTTTCAGATTAATCCTCTTAACTTCCAGAAAGTCATTCAACAGCTGTCAAAAAAGGAAGCCAGCTAAAATATCAATGTAATATTATACACATGCCCACATACTGGGGAGGGGGGGGGGAGGTTTACGGAAAAAGGTAATTGCTGACCAAATGCAATAAAACCCATTCCTGTCTTACGAGAGGAATTAAAGTAGCTCAAACAAGTTTTTGTTTTCTTTTTTTATTCCCAGTATAAAGTAATGTCATTTACAACGTAAGCTGCAGGGCGTGTAGAACAGGATATGTAAAGGCTCTGGCACACATGCTTGGGACTGATACTGTTTGGGTCGCAAAGCAGACATGCAAAGAAATCATGTTCCCTCTTACAAAACATCAAAACCATTTCATTGTGCAAGGTAGCTTAACCCGTTAAAGACCACACAGCATTGTAAAGGAAAGCATTGCACAACCCTCTGGTCCTTAACCCTTTCAGGGCCACAGGCATGGTGAATTTTCTTCTATCTTTTGGTTGGACAAGTTTTAATAATTTTTCTCTCCATTCCTACAGGTAACCTTCTAGTTATATAGGGAACTATATATCTTTCAGAACAAATTCAGGTTTTTAATAATGCCTCACAAGTCGTAAATTTTGTATTGTGAGACAAGTTAATTACCAAAGTTAAATTAAAAAATTACATATTTTGCCAATATCATACATTGTATTTAAAAAATATTTAAGATTGCTGTGAATGTTTCAGTTATATTTAAAAGCCCTAAATCCCCCCAGCTCAAAAAATACCAAACATGTATAGTTGTACCTACATGAATAACCTACACAGAGCCCTAATTAACACACGCTCAACTGTCTATTTTCAGGTTTACAAACTAAAAATACACATTTTACTGGTTACATGGTAAATCTACCCTAAACAGTTCTGTAACTATATAAAAAGCATATATTTTACCTGAAAGGAGACTAACTTATGAATCAGAAAATGGATGACGTTTCTTACTACACAAAATGATAGAGATAGGAAGTTTTGTTAAACATATATGTAAAAAAACAAAAACAAGAACAGGGGCGCATATGGTGAAGTAAGTATTAATATATAATCAATAAAGAATAGAAATACACTCACATTTGGGTATTGTCAGAGCTCTGGTATCACAGTCCTCTGACTCATAAGCATATGGAGGAATTATCCCCTCTCCGTTAGGGTCACTCTCTTCTCCCGTTTCTCTGTAGGAATTTTCAATCTTCCAAGTTGGAAACAACGACAAATAGGCGGACTCCAATTTAAAATTTATTTAAAATTCTGATAAAATGACTGGCTATAATGCTAAAGCTTTTTGCGGTTAGACACCGCTTTTTCAAAGCTAGACAAGCCAACACAAATAAAACAAATATTAAGTAAACAGAAAACCGCCTGAACAAACTCTTACTTTTATACAAGTGCACCAATTAACAACCGTTATGGAAAACAATTCAAAAAGATTCTCCTACCTCCAATGGCGTCAACCAGTTAAGCACCGGATCAAAGATCCAATCGAAAAATACAAAAACCTAGTGAAGTATCCCATGGGTTGGTGGAAGGCTTACGTAACAACATCCAAAGCTTCCAATCACAAAACATCTCGAAAGGATGCATTGTGGGGAATGTAGTCACAACATACATGAAAGAACATACATTGAAGTTCATTACCCCGAGAATCGGCTGAATCATATCAATAAGTATGAATGAATGAACACCCAATCGATAAAATAAGGTGTTCCTGCACAGATATTAGACCTGTATTTAAATCACGGACATAAAGAACAGACATAAAAGATTAATGATCCCATATGGATTTGGTGATATAGTTCTAGTGATGGTGAGAAACGATATCACTAATACACATAAAATAATGTGAGATCTATATGGATAGATTACAATAATAAACCATTTGAAAACTAGATATAAATGATAAAAAAAAAAAAATATATATATATATATATATATATATATATATATATATATAGTGTAAAATTGATGGAATGAATAAAACAGATTAAGAAAAGGAGGAAAAGTAAAATAAAAATAAGAAAAATGAAATGAAAATAAATAAAACGTAATTAAAATAAAATTAAATATATATATTTTGTTAAACGTAGGTTTTCAGAAATTTACACAAGTCACAATTTACTGTCATCTCTAGAACATTTTAGGCAACAAACAAAAAGTATGTGTTGTGTGAATGCCACATATCTCCTGAGTAGACCAATACCCAATATGTATAGGTGCACACATTTATGTCCTTCACTGTGGCCACAAAACATAACAATTTTGACTGACATTTTCACTTACCTGTCTAGATCTAGGCTAGTGCGCTCAAATATTTGTAGAATGTGTACAATACATATAATTTGTGCATATATTATATGTACACATACACACATACACACACAGACACAGACACAGACACAGACCTCATGGGTGGTATAAAGGACACCCCCCCTGTATTGATCAACCACACAATCATGTAAGCGACCCCCCCCCCCCCCCACTGCACAACAGATCACATACACAATCATTTAAGTGATCAATACTGTGATCCGGAACACATACATTGCTTTCACTTGCCTACAAACTCCATGCAGCACTGCACCAAACTTCCTGGTTGAGACAGAAGAATAGAAGAATATGTGGACCTGGAATCCCCACTTGCTCCATCTTGATGACATGAGTGGGGACTTCAGGTCTACAAAGGTCCTAAAACTCAACATAGATGTTAAGGGAGTGTCATTTATGTTTGCAGATAAAGGAAGTAATCATGACTGGACTCCCCCCCCCCCAATTAAGGTCTTATCCATTTCTTTAATAATGGTTGGAAGGGGAGAAAAAAAAAGTGTGCAAAACAGATACATGAGGTATGTCCATGGTCCTGGGGATGCATTTTATGCAAACCTATAATACAGGTTAATGGCACTTAAGGGCTTAAAAGGGTTACCAAAACCCTTAATAACGCTTAAATGGACGCAACTCCCCTTGCCCCGCCCAGCACATGTAATGTGTTTTAAAGCTAAGTATTTTGTATTTAAACTATTAAGTATTAAATTTGTTGCTATTAATAGGAAAATTCAGAGGACTGGGATTGCTTGAGAGCGGTGGAAAAGCTGTAATGCACTCCATGTATCAACACAACGTCCTGCGTGATGTCATGCACAGCTCCACTACCAAACGACAGTGTAATGCTTTTAAAAGATTTTCACACGGTCTGAATGTAGTTTGAACTGGAGCCTGAGGCTAGAGTAGCCTGACAATGTTTCACACTACATTCAGTTTGGGCTAGAAGTCAAGCACCACCTCTCTATAGCAAAGCTGTGAGTGGTCACATGAGGGCAGGGCTATCATCAAAAGAAAAAATAGTGAGTACAAAGGCTTTACCCTCACTAGACTCAGAGGATTGATCTTCAGGGTGCCAGAAAGCTCAGTTTACCCACTTCCAGGAAGCCCTGGCATGTTTCTCTCTGTACAGAGAAAAATAAAACCCTGCTGACCATCAGATATGCATCTGCTGTGTGTTTACAGAATGAGGGTGCATGGCTTATTGTTTATTGTGCCCATTCAAACTATTTCCTTTAGGAACACAGAATAAGCTTATATTTGGCATCATACAGATTCCTTTATTTTATATATATATATATATATATATGTAAGAAAATTGCACACAAAGAGCTTAGTTGTAAAATACTCCTAAAATAATTTGACCATGTTTAAGGAAACGAGCTGTGTGTGTAGGTTTTCTGTATATTTTGGCAATGAAAGGGTTACATTTGCAAAGTACGGCTTACATTTTGTATAATTACTATATATATTTTAGCATTTATTAGTTTTACATTATATTTATGAGGGGTATAGGCTATCTGCCCTCTCACTGTGGGCATATATTGGATCAGGTCCCTGCCCTTTCAGCTGTGTATCTTGTGTCCACTACAGTAAGTTAGCAAGCCCATTCATAAATTCCTAATATTGAGAAACATTAATAATTCTCGGTGTTAAGAAGGCATCTCAAACAGCCTAGGATCCCTTACTCGTGTGCATAGAAGAACATTGGCAATACTGGCATCTCTCCCTGCATGCTTCTTCATTGTGATCTAATAGTGACACGGACGTCCTTCACCTGACCAACCAGTGAGAAGGCAAATGAGTTGCAACTGCATTTGAGTTGAAGCTCTGTGCTGGAACTTCTGGAGGTGGGGAAATTCAGCTTCCCCATTGCCAGGAAGCTCTGACAAAGAACAAATAAATATAAGTATCTGCTGTCTGTCAGGAAGGAATAGTATTAAATCATACAGGGTATGGTTTAATTCTAGCAGATGTTGTTGGGAGTCCATTTATAAATTCAGCTTACATTTTACATGAAACTACACAAGTTAGGCATCAGTAAACAGTTTATTAGGATAAGCATGAATGAACACAGTTGCTATGACAGCCAAGTAAACAGATTCAAAATATGTTGACAAACAATAACAGAATTCCAAATAGACAACTGAGGCAAACATAAATCTAAAGATCAACATATATTGTACAGCATAATTTCAGTTGTGAGAGTTCTGTTGGTTTGTGCTAATTTATAAATACATTTTGCTAAAAGCACATTCTGCAGCTATAACAGAATCATAATGCTCTCCTCTACACACACTGTTTTTTCAACTAAGAACATTCTCTGCTTTTAGTTAGGTAGCATTTTTTTATGTTGGGACAAAAGGTCTGCCCACCATATGCTTAGTATGGGATTACACATTTCTAAAAAGTGAGATTAAGCTTTTTATGCGGGCTGGCATTCAATTAATTGATTACGTAAATGGACACGCAGTAGTAGTGGTTCTGAAGAGCAGCTTAGATTAAAGTTGAATAGTCCTTAAAACAACAAGTAATTTTAAAAACATCTTGAAAAAAAAATTGCATGTCTACCTATATACAATTAAAACGTTATACAAAGTAAAAACAAAATACCTGTTCATTTGCAAGGAAGTTGCTATAGTGCTGCTTAGCATAGGCCAGTGATTCTCAACCAGGGTGCCATGGCACTTTGTTGTGCCACGGATATCCACTTAGGGTGCCCCATCAATTCAATAAAAACTTTAAGAAATTGTGAATACTGAGTTTCAAAATGTATATTTCTGGAAATGTTTCTGCACAATATATTTGTTTTTGTTATTCAGATTGTGAGAAATAAAAACAGCTATATAGTTATGCATTTGTATTGTCAATTACATGTTTGATAAATGACCTATAAAATGTTAAGTGAGCCCTGACATTTCCAGACTGCATATTAGGGGTGCCTTCAACAAAAAAAGTTTGAGAACCACTGGCATAGATGATATCTGCCGTCACTGTTAGAAAAACATGCCTTCCTACCGCTCATTTCAGATAGTCTCTGTAGACATCTTGCTTGCCAACAAAGAGGTGTGCAACTTTCAACACACACTTATCTGACAGTCAAAGGGTTAAACATGCAATTGATAAATATTTTGCAACAGTGGGGTTTGAACATACCTAGCACTCAAAGGATGCAACCCTTGCAGTAACTGGGCCCTTGCTGTCTATGTGCCTAGAGGGAATCAGCTACAGCACACACTGACGAGGCCCACATAGGCTGAAACGTACGTATGTGGTTTTGCAGTTTCTCTGGTGCACAGTGGATTTGCCTGACATTTCGACGCTTGACTGTCTGAGGGTGGGGCCAGTCTGATGTGCACATGGAGATTTCTTCTGTGCGATGGCACATGGGATTGAAAAACGTGATTTGTAGCACCTCAGATGCCACCATGCCTTAGAGCATAAGAACAAAACACTATTTTGTTCATCCTCAGTGCGTGCTCGTCACTTTATTTCTTTGTTTGTTTCCCTTGCAGTACCTGCCTTGCAATTATAAAACAATGCTACCAAGATCCGGTACAAATCATTATTGACTTTCCTCACCCTTTCTTTTATTAACCCTTTGAATACTCCCAGATTGCAAGATAATTGTTCTTTTACTGCAAATAGCTGGGATTGCATTGACTTTTGTCTCCTAGCAGTCAGCAGCAGTTCACAGTAGTCGTTGTATATCATTCATTCACATGGCAGGGGTTTAACCATTTGAGTGCCAGAGGGGTACGCAATGCACTGCAAAGCAGCGTACTACTAAGCAAGCATTTTAGTTTTATAGTATAAAATGTTGCAAGTTTTTGCATGAAATATGTTGTGATTTTTACGTGAGCCGAATGTGCATAGAGGAGGTGGCGGCTTTGGGAAAACCCTCTCCCCCCTGCATGGGAGAGATGCAAAATACATTGATATATACTGCACATATACAAGGAATACAAAGGGTTAAAGAATGGGAGGGAGAGCACTTCACAGAGAGCAGATCAGGTAGCTAGGTGAAATATATTGTGCCAGCTGTGCCAGAAGGAGGCTGCATTACGCAAAGTAAACAAAAATAAATAATAATGGCTTGAAAACTATTTTAATAAATAAAACATAACACACCATGTGGGTAAATACATGGCAAGATGCCTTAAGATGACAGTTACACTTTACTGCCTGATCACAGGTTAACACATGGGCTCAGTCATTTCACCAATGCTCAAACAAATAATTAAAAAAAAGAAACAGAAGAATGGATTCTGTTATCCATATTTACAAGAACTTATAATTTAGATATAGTCCTAGGAATATCATGCACAGTTTTAATTTTTTTTTTCTGGGATGTTAAATATATTAGTGAGGCACACGGGTATCCAGATATCATGCTTTTTTCCCCTTACCTCCACAGCAATGGGCCATTGTAGCATGGGCTACCTGGATTACTTTGTGGCTGAGGATTGGTGAAAAAGGCTAATGGAGATGTATCAAGTGCACAGTCTGCACTAAACGGGATTTTTGTATGCTGCACGTTTGGAGCAGATGAAGGAGAGAGGGTGCGCTGGTGCACATCACTTCCTCGGCAATGGGAATGCAGGGGGGAGAAGATTCTGACAAGGTATCAGAAATAATTAGCATTAGATTGCAATAATATAATAATAATAATCCAATAAAACAGAGAGAATGCATATAGCTGCCTAGACATCACATTTATGTAGGGATCTCTGAAATAGGAATCTTGAACTCAAATGAATAAAAATGATTTGCTGATCTCACTGTAAGAGGTCAGGATACAATACTTGTGAGTGGGGGGAAACCAATGACTCTACAGTTGTTAGACCAGTGTTTCTCAAGTATGGCCACCAGTACGGTCACGTGAAGCCACCACGACCAGGGCCATTTTAATGCCTGATGCAATCACAGAAAACCAAATTTTCCTAGCCAATTTTAGTGCCAGAGGACCCTCTGGCACTAAGTTACAATAATCATATACACAGCAGAGGGGGACATTAAACCTAATTGGACAGCAGCATGTAGCGGCCTACCAATGAAAATTCAACGCATACTCTGTCCAATCAGCTACTTATGGGCACAGGAAGTAAAGCAAGGCTAAGGAGGCATATTACAGATGAGCTTAATTTCCACATGTAGGACAGTTAGGGACTAAGGTGTCATCATTTACTACTTCCTAACTATAACTCTGGTGGTGTCGGGACTAGCCAGTCAACCACGTTGCTCATGCAGGATTTCCTGGACACTCACTTTGGCACACAAATCACTAAAAAAGTTATGCATTAGTAAGTTATCTCCATTACCCATTACTAGAACTTTGTTCACATTTGTCTATATATACAGGGTTTTATCTCCTCTATCAAAGTAGTGTATCACCTGCAGACTCACTGAGTCTCCCTTTGCCCATGAAGAACATATTAGATGTGTCCTGTAATAGCAACCTATACCATATTGTAATAATAATAATAATAAATCTTTATATAGTGCCAACTTATTCCACAGCGCTTGTAGGCCCTACTCTCAAGTACCTCCCTGTGCCCATATATTATCACTAAACGAATGTCCCACCTTTTGATTCATGTAGCCACAAAGAATGCCCCTGTGTCATCTAATTGCTCCCACTTGCACCAAGGTCTCCCTTGCGCCTGTAAATAGCCACTTAGTGTTCCCAAGCTGCACATCTAGGGTTATGTAACCTTATTTCTCTGTTGTCCAGCACAGGTTACTGGTAACTTTGGGTAGGCGATCCACCGCTTTAACTAGGCAGGAACAATTTTAGAAGTGAATGCCTACCTTCCCTCTTTGGCTGCAGCTTACCAATCAGCTCCAGTAAGATTTGTTCCTTGGTGAAGACACAGACAAGAGAACAGTTCTGCTATAGTTTTAGCTCATTTTTTATTTTTCTGTTAGATACGGAATACCACCATTAGGCGGATTATCATAACTGACAATGGACTCAGATGTGGCTAGCTCAGTATCCAGGTGCTTTTTGTGGACCTTAAGCCCTGGGGGCGGGAAATCTTGGGTTCAAGTTCTTTCCTCAGGAGTTGCCCACTGAGGCTTCTTCTTATTACATATTAATCTGAAGACAGAAGATTTGCAGGAAAGGTGAGCAACCATTTGAGTGCTGGAGGTCCACATGTCCCACAGTGCCCCTCCGCACAGGGGTTTTTGCTTTGGAGTTCCTAATGCACACTCCTGCACTCACTAGGTCTATCTGTATGTCTGTTGGGTGTTTTGGAGCAAGTTTCTGTGGTAACTTAACCCCTTAGCTGCTTTGGATCTTCTGGGGGTTTATTGACACTGTCCCTACTGTGTTCAGTGTTTTTTGGGTCTGCTAACATTCTAGTGATGTTTCATGTAATTTTAATTACAATTGCAACATTTGTGTCTGCTCGCTTCACCACATAGACGCCATTGCTGCATTCATTTCTATGGGACTGTACAGTTTGGGACATATCTCTGCAACCGCTCAATGTAGGGACTTCAGAGATGGCTCATTTTAATTGTCTGCCATTGTCCTGTCATCTGGGGGCTCAGGGGGCTTCAGTCACTGTTGGGGTACTTTTTCTGGGAAAACTACATTTCCTATGAGCTCTTGCTTCTCGCGCTCGTTTCTGATTGGCTACCGCCACAGCAGCCATTTTGTGCCTTTTCCTGAACGAGTATCCTGCGCAGGGCTTGGACTCTCCTTCTCTCCTCTGCAGATTAACCCTTCGCCTGGCAGATAAGTGCATTTTAGCGATTTCTGGGGTGAAATTTTAATCTTACACATTGTATTTGTGTGATTCCTTATACTTTAAACGTTTTGACACTGTGAGAATGTCTAATCAGTTAGAGCTTGGGGCCAGGCCTAAGACCAAGAACGCTGGGGTCTCTGTGTCCCCTATTGCGTATTGCTCCTCATGTCATTCAGGGTTACCTAGACAATTCTCAGGTTATTTATGCCCAGCATGTTCTGATGTCCCAGAGTCTCTCCCAGGGACCTCCAGCTATGCATTAGAGCCAGTTTGGGTGCAAGAGTTCAAGGCTGCTACTAGAGACCTCCGGTCTACATTGCAACTCTTTCCATCCCAGTTACAGGGGGTCTTCCACTCCTGGCAGACCTCTTCTTCTGTCAGGTCTTCCCTGACGAAACCACAAGGAGTACCTGACGTATCAAATTCCTCTGAGGAGGAACTGTTGGTGGATTCGGATATTGAGGAATGTTCTGGTGTAGGCTACTCTCAGTTTTTTGGGGACCCCTTTGAGTCTGATCTTGACCCCTCGGCTGAGGGCTTGATCAGAGCAGTCTTAACTACCCTAAACATTTCCTTAGTTCAGGAGGTTTCGTCGGATTCCTCTGATGTGTTTCAGAAGCCTAAAAAGCCCTATACTTGTTTTCCACCTAACCCCACTCTGAGGTCTCCAAGAAGGACGGCGTCTGTCGTCCCATTTTGGATTTGAAGGATCTCAATTCCTTTGTGATCAAGGCTCATTATCACCAGGAGTCCCTAAGGATGATGATTGATGCTATGTCCCGGGGGAATTCCTTGCCTCTCTGGATCTTCATGACGTGTACCTACACATCGCCATTCATCCAGAGAGTCGGCAGTATCTCAGATTTGACTGAGACCACGGGCACTTTCAGTTTTCAGCTCTTCCCTTTAGTCTGACAACAGCTCCTCAAGTCTTCAACCATGTCCTGGGAGCTTTAGTATCTGTCCTCCATTGGGACAGCATCAGAGTTACTCCATACATGGACAACCTACTTCTTAAGGCCCCTTCTGTGGAACTTCTTCATCAGCAGGTTCAGGACTGCATTCATGCTCTCACTCATCACGGGTGGATTATCAACATGGACAAATCAGATTTTGTCCCATCCCAGCATCTGGTCTTCCTGGGCCTTCTCTCCGACACTCAGAAGAGCATGGTGTTTCTCACGGATGAGGTGACTCACCAGATCGCCCACAGGGTTTCTGGTGTTCTGGCTCACGATCCAGTTCCAACCAAGAAGCTGTCCTCTCTAGAGGGGAAATTCATCTCCACCATAGAAGTGGTACCATTTGCCATGGCTCACACCAGGGAACTCTAGAGGTTTGTGATCCAGGTATGCAGGGGTCAGCCGGACCTTCTGAACATAACAGTAACCCTCCCTCTTCATGTGGAACTGAGTTTATCATGGTGGCTTGACCTCTCAAATCTGCTGAAGGGCAAGACCTTACTGGAATCCTTCTGGACCACGGTGACAATGGATGCCAGCCTCTCTGGCTGGGGAACGGTCCTGGGCCGCCTGAGTGCTCAGGGTCGGTGGTCTCCAGAGGAATCTCTCCTTCCCATCAACGTGTTGGATCTTCGGGAGATATTTCATGCCCTACGCCACTGGACACCCCAGCTGGAAGAATGCCCAGTCTGGGTCCAGTCCGACAACGCCACGGATGTGGCTTACATCAACAAGCAGGGTGAACAAGAAAACTCGCCGCTTGGTTAGAGGTCAAGGTTATTTTGTCCTGGGCAGAAGAACATGTTCCTGCCTTATCCGCAGTGCACATTCCTGGCATAGACAACATCAAGGCAGACTTCCTCAGTCGACATAAGGTGGAGAGCGGAGTGTGTGAACTGCACCCAGAGGTGTTCACCCTCATTGTTCAGAAGTGGGGTCTTCCTTGCATCGACCTCATGGCAACAAGACACAACCGGAAGGTTCCGAGGTTCTGCTGTCGCTGGAGGGATCCTCTAGCTCTAGCGGTGGATGCCATATTCATTCCTTGGTTATTTCCTCTGGCTTACATCTTTCCTCTGCTCCCCACGTTGCACAGGGTGTTACAGAAATTGAGACTGAAGCGCTGTTCAGTCATTCTGATTGCTCCATACTGGTCTCGACAGGCTTGGTTTCCGGAGCTTCTGGATCTGTCAGTGGAGGAGCCATTTCGGCTCCCTTGCCGTCTGGGTCTTCTTCTACAGGGTTACCTGTGGAAGGAAGATGTTCATCGTTTAGCTTTGATGGCTTGGAAATTGAATCCTCAATACTGAAGAAAGGTTATTCTTCTGGTGTGGTGGCTACTATGCTTAGTTCCCGCAAACCTGTTTCTTCTAAGGCCTACCATAGTGTCTGGTCAACCTTTCTATCTTGGTGTGCAGATAGAGACCTTTCTCAGGATATCGATCTGCTTACGGTCCTGTATTTCTTGCTGGACGGTGTGGATAAGGGACTCAGTTTGAGCTCCCTTAAGGTTCAGACTTCTGCTCTCTCTGTCTTCTTTCAGAGGCACATTGCTATTCTTCCTGATGTCAAGGTTTTCTTCCAGGGCGTTGCTCATACTCGTCCCGTTTTCAAGACTCCGGCTCCTCAGTGGGATCTTAATTTGGTTTTGGGCGTCCATCAGCACCCTCTCTTTGAGTCCTTGGCTACTATTCCTCTACACCTGCTGACGTGGAAAATGGCCTTTCTCCTGGCAATCGTGTCTGTTCGCCGTGTTGCGGAGTTACATGCTCTGTCTTGTAGACCACCCTTTTTGGTGTTACACAAAGACAAGGTGGTGCTTCGCACTTCTCAGGAGTTTCTCCCGAAGGTGGTCTCTGAGTTCCACATTAATCAGGGGATTGTGGTGCCTTCTTTCTGCCCTGATCCTACTTCTGACAAGGAGAGGGATCTCCACTTGTTAGATGTGGTGCGTTGTCTCAAGTTTTATGTACATCGCACTGAGTCCATTAGACAATCTGATGCGCTGTTTGTTATTCCTGAGGGTCCCAGGGCAGGACGACCTGCATCCAATGTGACTATTGTGTCCTGAATCAAATCCACTATTTGTAAGGCTTACGAGTTGAGGAAGAAGCCTGTACCCTTGCGGGTCACTGCTCATTCTACTAGATCTATTAGGCCTTCTTGGGCTTACAAGAATCAGGCCTCCGCTGATCAGTTGTGCAAGGCGGCCACTTGATCGTTTGTGCACACCTTTTCAAAGCACTACCGTGTTGATGTGCTGGCATCAGCCGACGCCAGCTTTGGGAGGAAGATCCTGGAGGCAGTCTTGCCTTTCTAGGATCTTCTTCAGTTCTTTGTGCTTCCTTCACTTTTGAGCCCTGTTGGCTCTAGTACAGTGTGCTGTGTAACAGTTCCTGGGGTGTTACCCCTGTTCAGTGTCCGCTGACATTTCATTTGTTTTGTTGGGCTATCTCTGATCTGATGGTTCATATCTGCTCTGGTGACTTTGGGGGCCTTGAGCCTGGTACTTGCCTTACTTCCCCCACCTCTGGGAAACCGTGGGGGTCCTTCGCTCACAGGAGTCTTCTTTCCCTTCTACTATCTAGTTGATAGTGTCTCAAATCTTACTGAAGCTGATTGGCTAGCTGCAGCCAAGGAGGGAAGGTAGGCTCCACCCTCTGCATTCACTTCTAGAATTGTTCCTGCCTAGTTAAAGGGGCTGATCACCTACCCAAAGTTACCAGTAACCTGTATGGACTAAGAGAAAAGGATTTAACATGTAAGACTATCCTCTTATTACCCTGCTGGTGTCATGTAATGAGTTATTGTCCTACTAGTCTCATGTAATCGTGTATTGCTCTACTGGTCTAAAGAAAATGTGTATTGCCCTGCTGGTCTTGTGTAACTGTATAACAATAACTAGCTGGTGTTATGTAATGATATATCCCTGCTGATTATGTAATGGTATATTGTCTTACTGGTTTCATGCAATGGTGTACTAACCTGCTGATGTCATGTGAAGGTCATTTGAAGGTATATTACTACACTGTTCTACTATAATGATTATTGGCCTGTTAATGTCCTATATTGCACTGATTGTCTTCTATAATGGTATAGTATGTTTCCCCTCTGTCCTAATTTAATGGTTTGTGAAACTGTGTGTGGGAGATTGGGTGTAGATCTATTGTTGTTGCACATATTTATATGCAATTTTGAATGTCTTAATCACACCGTCCCATTTTCAGAACATGATTGTGGCCACCAGAAAAAAAAAAAAAAAAAAACTTTTAGAAACACTGTTTCTGAGAAAAATGAAAGCTGTAGTCCATGAACAGCTGGAGAGTCATAGGTTGCACAGCTTGGTCTCGTCAGGCCTTTAGATCAAGGAGTAGGAAATGCCAGAACTCAAGTGTCGCTATGAGCACAGGTTTTCAGAGTACAGATGAATAAATCAGTGTTCAGTCACCTGTGATCAAGCAAGGATAGCCTGAAACCAGGTACCATTAGCTGCACTTGAGGACCAACTTAGCTTAACTCTGTTCTAGAAAAACAAAAGCAGTGTCTTCAGCCTCTTTACTTGCACAGCATTAACGCTAAGATCTTTGCAATGACTTATCATTGCTAAAAGACCAGCAACAGATTAAAAAAAAAATTAAAATAATAATAATAATGAGAGAAAGATCAGCCAGATCAATTTTATTGGACAATCTGATTTGACATCTGAAGCTTATGCACATAGCCTATGAAAGGATAAGATAAGCGATGTCTTTATTCTACACAGTGCATATTTATATCTACATACATATACACACCCAGGTTTTTATAATTAAGCTTCAATTTAACACCTTTTATTGCAAGTGCAAGGAACACTGATGTAGAGAAATTCATAAAGAAATAATTATTTTCAGTTGTAATTTAGTACATTAAAGAGACAGTAATGCCACATAAAAATCATGCTTCTTTTGTAGAGGTTTAAAAAATAAGTTATTTGGCAAAAATCCTCTCTCTCAAACCACTCTGGTTTGAGAGAGATTTGCTTTGAGTCGTGCAACTCGAGGAGGCTCTTCAGCAGAGCCGAAATCACATTATTTAAAAAGAACTACTTCATTGGAACGGTCTACAAAGTGTGCTTGCACACCAGGCACACTTTGTAGACCTTTCCAATGAGGTAATTCTTTTTAAATAATGTGATTTCGGCTCTGCTGCAGAGCCGCCGGATGGTACCCAGATCGGGACCTCCTGCTGTCAAGCTAGACGCGGACGTCAGGAGAAGGGGAGGGAGGAACTTTACATGTGAATATCTCTCAAACCATAAATGTTTGAGAGATAGGATTTGTGCCAAATAATTTCTTTTTTTTAAACCACTACAAAACAGGTATAATTTTTTATGGGACATTAGTGTGGAGTGGAGGATGGTGTCAGAGTTTATGCAAAATAAAAATGTGGAGCAACTTTTGTGCAAACCAGCTGCACCAGAGGGAATAAATACAAATGCCCACATATTTAAAAAGGAGCTTTTCAACTCGTGACTGCAAGAAAAGTCTCAAATGCACTGCTTCAAAATGCATTGGCGACTGCTCTAGCATTCAAGTGGATGAAGGAATTGTTAGGGGTCCACAGGGATTTTGCATAAACCACTGATTTAGTACAGTCACTTAAAGCAGTATGGGAAACACCACAGTACATCTGATTCCACACAAAAGTAATATGCCATTACCAAATCTGTCCCGTTTTTAAAATACTTGTAACCCCTTGAATGCTATAGAGGTCTCTCCAAAGCATTAATTCCCAATAAACGGGCATCTCTGTAGCATCCAAAAGGTTAAGTATGACAAGCTGCAAGAAAAGGCACTGACCCTCTGTATCTGAGGGGGTTAATGTAGCAAGGAGGATGGCCAAGTTTCACATGAATTATAAGCTCTTTGGCACTTTTTGTGTCTGTAAAGTTCCTAGTATTTTATTGCTAACTCTGCTTTTCATAAGCATAAAAGGGAGTCAGTCTTCATATATTTTACAGTTTAGGACTTAACCCTTTGAGTGCCAGACGGGTAGGCAGCGCATTGCGTTGCCTACCCCCTCTGGCACTCAAAGGGTTAAAAGGAGTTCTAATAAAATTATACACATAGAAGGAACAGGATCAAAATTTATTTTGTCGCCATCCTATATTATAATTTGCCAACTATGCTTGTCAGAGGCCGTCATGCGCAGTACAGACAGCTACATGCGCTGCAGTCATTCGCACTAGAGACTCTCTGTGCAGCGGCTGATACAGAGTGGTGTGCTCCGAATTCAGACCGGAGTCCTCTCTGCACACCTTCCTGGGACCACTGTGTACACGGGCTTTAAAACTAGTTATAAATACTTGAGGACTGGACAAAAATATTAAGAACAATGGAGCAGGACAAAACTTTTAGCAGCTATCTGGGAGTATACATAAGATACTCCAAAGGTTTAGAAGCCAGTTGTGAACTTTTAGGAGATTTTCTACTCATGCATTAACTCACTATTACACAATGCATTGCAGACCTCTCTAGCAGGCATGTGCACACATAGACACCAAGGGGGGGGGGGGGAGGGGGCTTGAGCACCTGTCCTTTTTGTCCAAAGTGCCCTCGTGCCCTTTTAACAAAAAAATAAATAAATAATAATTATGAGAAGTGCCCTTTTTTTCATTTGAGCCCCTGCCCCCCCCAAAATGTCTGTGCACATCCCTGCTCTCTAGCATTCAAGTGGTTAAAAATCCCCATTTAAATGTGAATATATGACCCTAAAAGTTAATTATTAGCATGTTCCTGAAATTCAAAGGTAGCTTTTTGAATATAAGAATACAAACCTATCCGAGGTTATGGTTTTCATTTGAGCAAAGTCTTTCACATAGAGTGGGTATTTTACTCAAGTGAAATCCATAACCACTGACAGGTTTATTTTCTTATATTCAAACTTCTACCTTTGAATTTCAGTAATATGCTATTAATACAATCTTTGGGTCATATGTTCAAAGTGGACGAATTATGGGGCAATCAGATTGCATGATGGGGGGAAAAATAAAAATTCCAAGTGATTTAAACGTGGATTTGAATCACCTTAATGCTAGACAGGTCAGCTCTGTTTAGCATTCAGTTGTGAAATTCCCCATTTAAATTAATGGGAATGTTTAGTTCTACCCATTAGTGCAATTGGTGTGCGCCAGAATGCCTCAATTATTATATTGAACATACAGCCCATAGTAATAATCGCACATACAGCCCATGGGACTAATCGCACATACAGCCCATAGGACTAATCGCACATACAGCCCATAGTAATAATCGCACATACAGCCCACAGTAATGATCTCACATACAGCCCATAGGACTAATCGTAAAAGGTTATACACAAAAATCTATAGTTCCTGAAAGTGTTGCTTTTTTACTGAAAGAATAAAGGCAATTATTCAGAAATGACCATATAATAGAAAAGAGTGTTTCTCACGCTATAATACCAGTAAAATAAAAATAAATAAAATCTATTACACAAGAAAAATTTAACTCCAAAATCTACTCTCCAAGTCAAGATATTTCTTGATCAGCTGTACTGTATTCTGATCTTGTATTTTATTCTAAAGCCATTGATACAAAGCCCAATACCCCACCCTTGGCAGTGCTTACTGGATCCGCAGGTTTGGAGCTCCAAGTCTCTCTCTCCTTCTTTTCATCATAGTTGCTTCTCTTTAATAAATGTGTATGTTTGCTACAGCTAATAAGTCTGTGCAGGGAGTTAAAAGGCAGTGTAACGGAGATGTACAAACTGACTTATACACAGATCATTCCTGAGTTCTCATATAGAGGCCGGAGGTGCAGTGATTATCCAGTTTGAGCAGCCAGCTCATCTTACTCCAGTAATGTTATTTATTTAGTTTAAATAATGAAAATGGTATCCAAGAGGACTACTACTCATCGCAAGACAGAGAGCACTGACTCCACCTGAAAGCACTCAGTAGTCATATAAATAGCAATGTACTCCTGATATGGGTGACAGCAAATCAGTGACACCAAACAGAATCTTTTCCTAGGCTTCAGATATCACAGTGGCAACAGGCAGCATCTCAGCAAATCAGAGCAGGCCAGGAACCTGATGAGTGGAGGAGGGGAGGTCAAAGAGCTTGCATAATAAAAGACCCAGGCAAAAAAATTTGACATTGTAACTGGAAATCCTTTAGTATGATAGAAGTGCAGGAAGCAGAATTGCAGTCACAGTAGAGAAAGGCATAGGGAGAGCAGGGTGCAGCTGTTCCTCTCACACCAAAGAGCATTCCATTTTAGGAAAGCTAATTCTGACAGGATTAATTTTGAGGTGCAGTTGGTGAATCATTTTAGAAGTTCAAACGCAAGTGAAGCAGAAAAACAAACATATTAAAAATTACAAAATGCTATCAAAATTTCCTTTGCCACATCAAAGCATAATCTTCGATAACACGCTCTCCAAAATGACAAACTGGTTCATTTGAAACATTTTAGACTTTTATGATAACTTCATAAATATTTAAAGCCATGGTCATTTTTAACAATTTAGAAAATAACATTTACAAGGATTAACGGGATTGAAACATTGATTAATTTCTATCCAAAATGTGAATACACTGAACAGACATGGTGTTGAGTAAACTGAAGGAAAAACGTAACTTCTAAACCCCTGGAGGACCAGATGGATGCACAGTGCACCCCCCAGGACCTCAAGGGGTTAATAAGTGAGGGTATTTGCCTTTAAATGGCACATGGTCTGACAGGTCTGGTGTCTTTAACCCTTTGAGTGCCACCAGAGCCCTCTGGCACTCAAAGGGTTAAAGCAGTAGTTATTTTTTTTTTTTCCCGGTATCCCCTAACATGAAGTCTGGAATTTTCTGGATGCCTTTATCATTTTATAGGTCGATTGTCAATGTAATGAGGGGACAAGATATAGTTATTCTTAGGTCTTACCAAAAACAATGCCAAAGGGCCATATGTTCAAAGAAGTAGCAAAATAGCTTTTGTCATTTTTAACCCCTTAAGGACCGGGAAAATCAGAGGTGGATTTGACTTAAGGACCGGAGCAATTCTGACCTTTTTGACTAAGTCTTTGTTCAACAGTGTTCTCCCTCTTAGGCTTTTATTCCACCCCCATAAATGATACACTGTTTTTTTACAAACAAATAGGGCTCTCTTTTGATACCCCACTTATATGGATAACCCACCATTTACTTTATTAAAATTAAAGAAAAATGTAAAAAACCCACCATTTTTGTTTTTTCTCTTGGGGTCAATTGGGCGCAAAGGGTTAAATGTTTATGGAGACTGCATGAAAGGTATGACCAGTCAGTCATACCTACAAAATGCGCAGTTTAAAGTGGCCACTGTCCCCCCTGGATGAAAATCTCCATGTCCCTTTTTCCCACCCTATTTTCCCACTTTTTTGATCATTACATTTGGCGGTGTGTGTAAGTGTATTACATGACTCCACAACAATCACACTTCCAATTTTGTTTCTTGAGATGTTTTTTTAAAAAATATATATATTTTTTTTTTTTTAAACAAATAAAATAAGTGTGTTGTTTTTTATTAAAAAAAAAAAAAAAAAAAAGTGTATTTAGCAGGTCAGAAATTGACCTGCATCTAGCCATCCTCCTGCACCAGCAGTGAAGGGGTTAACAGCCCCAGCTGCTGTATTTTTTATTTCCACTAGGTGTCTCCTCTCTGCTTCTCTGTCCCTTACTTTGATGTAAGGGACGCATTGGCAGAGAGGAGACACTAGAGGCAGTAAGTAGCACTGCCTCATTCACTGATTTAGAATGCCTGTACATGTGATCGCTGACGCAGAGATCACATGACCTGGCACAACCGACAGAGGCTGAGACTGAACGGTCCGGTACTGGACCGCTCAGTCTCAGCCTGGAATTAATGGTAGCAGCGTGCACGGAGGCGCGCTGCTACCATTTATCACATGACGTACCAGGACCGTCACTGGTCCTTAAAGCAAATTTACCCTTGACGGTCCTGGTACGTCAAGGGTCGCTAAGGGGTTAAGGACTTTTCAAAGTACAGTGTAGTTGGGATCATTATTATTTTCAGAGAGTGTTGGTGTTCTTTGTCCTGACTGAAACTGTCGTATGGGATGACAAAAAGGCCTTTAACCCCTTAACGACCGGCCAATCGGCACGTTGCGGTCACTTAAAGACTGCAGGAGGATTTTTTTTTTTTCCCTCAAATTCCAGTTCCGGACTCCCCAATCGCGTGCAGCTGCGGGGGGAGCCCGGAATTCCATGACTGTCATAGTACGTTCATGGGTCATTAACTCAGATCGACCCAAGACTTACTATGACCGTCAAAGGTCGTTAAGGGGTTAAAAATGTATTTTCTAACGACAAAGGGCCATATGCTCAAAGAAGTAGCAAAATAGCTTTTGTTGTTTGTAACGACTTTTCAAAGTACAGTGTTGTTGGGATCATTAATATTTTCAGAGTGTGTCGGTTGTGATTGGAAACATGTTGTTTGTCCTGACTGAAACTGTCATATGTAACAACAAAAAATGTCTTAACGACAAAAATGTCTTCACTAAAGACAAAAATTCAGAACTTCACATTCCCTCCACTTTTTTCTTAACGTACAAATTTTGTCTTTTGCAAGACATTTTTTTTGTTGTTTGTTACAACAAACTTTCTGTTTAGCTATGTTCTTGCCCTGCCCCTTTGCCCGTCAATTCTGGAGTTGTGTCGAACACAAAGGACATTAATAGTTTTTTGTCGTAGACTCTATAGAAAATGTGTCTTTCATGCATTTGATGACTTATTTTTGTCTTTCATACAACATTTTGTCGTTATCCCTTTGAACATACGGCCCTAAAGTGTCTTAACTGAAGACAAAAATTCTCATATTCAGAACACATTCCCTCCTCTTTTTTCTTAATGTACAAATTTTGTCTTTTGAAAGACAGTTTTTGTCGTTAGTTATGACAAATTTTCTTTTCCTCTATACGACACTGGAGAATAGTTTAGCTACGGCCTTGCCCCACCCCTTTGCCCATCAATTCTGGAGTTGAGTCGTACACAACGGACATTACTAGATTTTTGTCGTACACTCTATAGAAAATGTCGTTCATGCATTCAATGACTTATTTTTGTCTTAGGCAGGTGTGAAAAAATGCTGTAAAGTATGAATGCTTTCACAAATAGACATTTTAACAGTTTATTCGTTATCAGTTAACAAAAAGGAGAGTGAGTGAACAGAAGAAAAATCTAAATCAAATCAAAATTTGGTGTTACCCCCCCCCCCCCCGCCTTCAAACCAGCAACAATTCTTCTAAGTATACTTGCACACAGTTTGTTAAGGAACTCAGCAGTAAGTTATTACAAGCATCTTGGAGAACTAACCACAGTTATTCTGTGGATTTAGCCAGCCTCCGTTGCTTCTCTCTCTCATCATGTAATCCCAGACAGACTCAATGATTTTGACATCAGGGCTCTGTGGGGGCCATAGTCTCACTTCCAGGACTTATTTACACTGAAGATAGTTTTAATGACTGACTGCATGATTGGGGTTGTTGTCATGCTGCAGAATAAATTTGGGGCCAATCATATGCCTCCCTGATGGTACTACATGATGGACAAGTATCTGCCTGTACTTCTCAGCATTGAGACAATTAATTCTGACCAATCCCCAACTCCATCCGCAGAAATGCAGCTCCAAAGCTCCACCATCGTTCACTGTTGCCTGCAGACACTCATTCTGGTACTGCTCTTTAACCCTTTGGTGTACAAACTGCCTTCTGCTACAGCTAAATATTTCAAATTTTGACTCGTCAGTCCAGAGCACCTGCTGCCATTTTTCTGCACCCCACATCCTTTGTTTTTGTGCATAGTTGATTTGCTTGGTCTTCCACATCAGAGGTATGGGTTTTTGCCCGTGTGTCTTCCATGAAGACTACTTCTGACCAGAATTCTCAGACAGTAGATGGGTATACCAGGATCCCACTGTTTTTTGCCAAGTCTAAGCTGATGGCACTGCAGTACATCTTCCGATTGTGAAGGGAAGCAAGTTTGATGTGTCTTATTTGCTGCACCAAGTTTCCTTGGCCGACCACTGCATCCATGATCCTCAATTGTGCCCATTTCTTTGTGTTTTTTCAAAAAAGCTTGGACAGCACATATGGAAACCCCTGTCTACGTTGAAATTTCTGCCTCGGTGAGACCTTATTGATGAAGTATAACTACCTTGTGTCTTGTTGCTGTGCTCAGTCTTGACTTTTGACATTAAACTGTCTTCAGCAACCTCGCCTTGTTAACAGACTTTGGCTGTTCCTAGCTCAGGTTTATTCCTCCTACACAGCTGTTTCTGTTTCAGTTAATGATTGTGTTTCAACCTACATACTATATTGATGATTAGCACCCATTTGGTATAATTGTTTAAGCATACACCTCATTATATTGCCTACAAAATCCCTGACTTTGTGCAAGTGTACCTACAAGAACTGATGTGGCTTAGAAGGCAAAGATTGGTCACACCAAATACTAATTTGATTTAGATTTTTCCTCTGTTATTTGATAAATAGAAACTATTAACATTTCTATTATTGAAAGCATTCTTACTTACAGCAGTTTTCCACACCTGCCTAAGACTTTTACACAGTACTGTACATTTGAAATTTAGTATTTCCATATATATATATATATATATATATATATATATATATATATATATATATATATATATAGAGAGAGAGAGAGAGAGAGAGAGAGAGAGAGAATTTTGAAGTATTTTGGAACATAGATATAATATAGAGAAGGGGAATTAAAACCAGTTGGAATAACCCATGTCCATAAAAACATTAGAAGAGGGGACATTGATCGATCCCTCTTACAATTTGAAACTAAATGGAGTTATACCTTGAGCTCTTTATTCCACAAGGTTTAAATGAGGAATGTTGCTTTGATGGATTCTCTGGTGCTATATATATGTGAGTCTTGTTTGCATCATTTTTTAATGTTTTCTTTTTGATAAACACCTGGGAAGAATGTTTAATGAATATATGAATTCTCCTTTGTTGCAATTGCCTTACAAAAGCCCTCATAGTAAGGACAAAACGTGTTTGCATTTAGGACCATCCACGACCCCAATAAGGTTATTGATACTAACTATGGCAAGTAAATCTGATGGCGTCATACAAAAACTCCCATTTGATACAGTTTTGGAATTAAAACGGGTACATTAGAGGAGGCTGACATTTTTTGGACACAGGCAACTCGTGAGTGGCTTTTCCAGTTTATAACTTCCATAACTTTGATGATGTTGGTGAACAAGACTGTATGCACTGAAGATGGGTGAGATGAAGTTATCCGCTGATACTGTGTATATTCATGCCATGATGCCTGGTTCAAAGTATGCCGACTTGAAAAGTTGGTCCAAGACCACATATTAAGGTGCCACGGGGATAACTTCCCCAATAGCAGGTCTGGATTTGGAGATGGCCTTGAGTAATGTTTTAACTAAGAATTTCCCAGGTTAAGCAGAGGTCAGTCAGTCACAAAGAATGAGCCACTGATTAACTCACCTGCACTTAATTCAGGGAAATCCTTGCATCCTGGCCTGTTGGTGGCCCTTGATGACTGAACTTGGATAGCCATGAGCTATATGAATAATAGACTGCAACGCTGTAAACCATTTCTGAATATAAAAACACTATTCCAAAGACACTTTGTTGAATGTGGAACATCAGTCATGCACATGTGAACAAAAGCATGAGATGGCCTACATTAAAGATTAACAAATCACCAAAAATGCATCAAACTGGTTTCATTAGTGAACACCTAGTAGTATAACTGCAGTTGTGTTGATGAATGAGTAAGAAAAATTTGGCAATATATAAAATTCTAGGCTTCTACATGTTTTCTTTGATGTATTAAAACACAGACCTACTAAATTCAAGTTGATTTTCCAGTTAGAGTCTTTCAACCACAAATACAGTGGCATTGGACTATGAAAGTTTATTGACCAATCAGATCAAAAGACCCTCCCAATCCTACAAATACAGTTGTGAGGATGAACCAGAGCAGTAGAGGTTAAATAATGACCTATTAGCATGATTTGCAATAACTGATGCTTATGCCCTACACAAAACCTTTTATAAATCATGAACACAGCAGACACCACTTTCATTTCCACCTTCCACCTTTAAAGACATGGCCTAACATTCAAGATCCAATATGGCAATGGTACTATACTGGAGAACATTGCATTCTAGTCCAAATCATCTAATTTCTCGTGTCATAAGGTTGAGGATGGGATGTTTAATTAGCCGATTCCAAGAGAGTTTACTCTTAAATAGCCATGCAGTGCGAAATTCTCATGATGACATTTTCATCCAGGCGACATGGTAAGTCTGTCATTTGGTCGCATGCTCTTTCACGTGCAACAATTTAAAAGGATACCTTCTCCAAGAGCATCACACTCATGAACACACATGCCAAAGGCAAATTCTAAGATCCTATGAGGTTACGTAGAATATCCTAGCTGTATGATAATGAAATCACTCTTATTTGGCATTTAAAAATAAGTAAAACAATGATGTATATGAATGCCTAATTTTAAGCATCTCTCCAGTCCAGCTACCACCCACCCTCGTGTCTCCTGTAAATAAGTACTTTTGTTTTAACCCTTTCTGTGCTAGAGGGGTATGCAACGCATTACATACCCCTCTGGCACTGAAAGGGTTAACATCAAACAGTTATGTCACTTGTGCTCCTTACTCTCTCTTCTGGAGACAGGTTTTCCATGAATGCGGGGGAAAAGCTAAGATTATTTTGTCTTTGACAGATATAAAGATTTTGCACTAGAAATAAAAGCTAATTATACTGCTTCTAAGAAAAAAATTAAATACATAATTTAAGATAGGTTGCTTAAAAGAGGGGAGGGGGATTATTTCCAGTATAACTCAAATTATCCATAGTAAAGGATCCATGCTGACCCCATGATAATTTAGTTGGTTTGTAATGAACTGGCACAATTAAGTACAATAACTGAAAATGAACCTGGAATAAAGAAAGCACTATAAAGACTGTGCATCACAGAGCTAGGAGAGATAAATATAGACAAGCATGACAGTAATTTTGGCTAATTAATACCTGCAAGTATAGAACCAGTGGGGAAGCTTAAGCTTTGTACACTCCAAATCAAATGGGTTACATATAATCATTTTGTGCAACAGCTGCACAAAAGAGAATGCACAAAGTGACAGCAGAAGCAGCTTTCCCCATCACTTATTAACAACTGCACATTACAAATTCAGCACCAAGGAATTAGGATGATTTTGCATTGTTCTTCTAAAAACATGACTGAAATCTACCCAATAACAAAAAAGGTTATAATGACAGATTATTAAAGGGATATTAATAATTAAAATGTATCTTTAAAAAAAAAAAACAAAAAAAAAAACGTTGACGGTTTATCCCTCTGAGTAAAACAAGGGTAATCCCACTGCTGAAAGGTGTTTTATTTAGATGCAGTATCACAGTGGTCTGAAATTGTACAGTGGCACTACTTCTACACCATTCTAGGGAGATTTATGTTCAACTGACCAGAGCTGTCCATAGGATGGTGTAACAACAGTGCCACTGTACAGTTTCTTTCAAGGGATAAACACTACGATAATATATATATACATATACACGGCTCAAAATTTCCACTCGCCACTAGTCAATGGCAAGTGAAAATTTAGAGCTGGTGGTTATGTTATGGCTTGGCGAGTAACTTTTCAGGTCTGGCTAGTAGCAAAGGACTTCCAGTTTTAATAAATATATATATATATATATATATATATATATATATATATATATGTATGTATGTGTATGTATAGTAGAAGTGCTGGCACTCACGATACTAATCTCTACGCCTGTGTTCCATATCCTGGGTGCAAATCCGCATAATAATATGTAAACAATTAAAGAAATTGCTGCACTCACAGGCTGGGTATCCAAAAGCTTAATTATCCAAGATCAAATATATATAACAGGAATGCTTCAGTCCTCTACACGGGACCTTCATCAAACCAAACAAATGTATAAATAATCTAATATATAGTAATGTTAACTCACCACGTGAAGAGCATAGAACCATAGCGGAAGCGTGGAGACACCTGCCGTATTGGTGCATGTCGCACCAGACGTGATGTATCGGAACAAGCGTGTGTATGCGAGTATCACGTGAGTGTGTTCCAATGACATACTGCTTGTGTTCCATACAGTTGCCATGGAGTAAAAGATCACGTACTAAAAGTAAACTTTGAAAAATAAATAAAGTGACACAATATAGGAATCTATATAACCAAATCACAAATTTAAACTTGGTAAAAAAACAAACAAAAAAAAAACGGTTTAAAAATCAAAACGGGAGATGGAAGGAATGAAGGAAACTGAAACCAGATCCTATATTTGACTAAGTCATAGACAAAGTACCCAATGACACATATATGACACATATGATATATAATATTGCTTCATTTTATGGATTATAAAAATATAGAAAAAATAGGTATAAAAAATACATATACACATGTATAAAAATAAAAAAAAATGAAACAAAAATATACAGCAAAAAATATAAAAAAATAATAAAAAGGTAAAAAAAATATCAAAATGAAAAAGGAAAAAAAGAAAAAAAAGAAAAGAATATGAAAATATAAAAAACAATTAAAGAAATGAAAAAAATTTCATATATATTATAGTCCCAATTCAAAAAAGGAAGAAAAAACTTGTTAGAATCAATCATATCTTACGAAGATCATATTCTTAAGGGCATCATCATCAATTCATGGTCAAAATGGACTGGTAGGACTGGCAAACCAACCTCAGTCTCCCACTCTCAGTTAAAATGACACATGCTGTATACGTTCAAAAGGTATTTGAGTCAACTATTTATCTGTCCATCAAAAAGCAAGAGAATATATTATTCTCAATTAATCCATGAGGATATAAGGTGTTCAAATTCATGGATCCAAAAACACTCTTTTTGAAGGAGTAATTTTGATCTATCTCCATCCCATTTCAACCGTTTCAGATAGCTTTTTTTACCAAATTTAAATTTTTTTGGTGATTTTGTTATATAGATTCATATATTGTGGCACTTTATTTAGTTTTCAAAGTTTGAGTACATGATCTTTTACTCCATGGCAACTGCCTGGAACACAAGCAGTATGTCGTTGGAACACACTCACGTGACACTCGCATACACACGTTTGTTCCGATACGTCACTTCTGGTGCGACATGCACCAATACGGCAGGTGTTTCCATGCTTCCACTATGGGATTTCTGGGTTCTATGCTCTTCACGTGGCGAGTTAACATTACTATATATTGTTTGATTATTTATACATTCATTTGGTTTGGTGCAGAGGACCAAAGCATTCCTGTTAGATTTATGTGATCTTGGATATATTATAGCTTTAGTGATACTCAGCCTGCGACTGCATCCATTTCTTTACTTGTTTGTTTATTTATGGGATAGATATATCTGTATAATATAAATTGCTAGGCGGTGAAGCTCCCTGTGTGTGTAACAGCACATGCGCAGTAGAGACGGCCTGAACGTGTTGATCCGGAGCGGGGAGCACTTTAGCCCGTGTACACAGGCTTTCATACTAGTATAGATATATATTACTACCCCATTAAGTATTTTGCATATGAAACTTTACATAACAAGGCCTTTAAAAAAAAAGGCATCACAAAACATGCATGAAACTACCAGCAGAGTCCTCCAGTACAAATAACTGAGCACTATAATCCTCATGCATCGGAGATTCCTGCCACTTTTATCTTCCCACCCTGCTGCATCCCAGACTCTGGAGAAGTTGTCACTTCTGGTTGTCTGTCTTACAACCAAGTTTTGTTA